>CM066728.1:142463672-143721172 GCA_033961575.1 Aselliscus stoliczkanus
CATTTTTATATTATTTTCTCTCCTTTAATTAGGAGAGAGTTCTAATTAAAGTCATCAAGGCTTAAGGTGAAATATTAATAAGAAGCTGACCAGTCTGAATGCTAATATAAGACAATGAGGTCCCAGGAGTGTCATCTCGGAGCACACCACCCTGAATCCTAATTTCCATATACCAGAGATGAGAAAAACTGTAATGGTTTAAGCCCTTTGCATGTCCTTTCCGAGACTTCAGATTTTATCTCTTCTGTTAGTAATGACTTGCAGTGCTGGATTAATTCTGCTTCTTCTCACTTCCAGGAGGAACCAAGGGGAAAGGTCAAGTGACTTATACAAAATAAAGTAGAATGCAGTGACCTGAAATTCAGATTTTCAGATGCTATCAAAATTACCCCTAAAATAGATAAAGAGTTAGCACTTTATAGTCATTATTTTATTTACTTCTATATTTAGTTCTCTAGTACTGCGTAACAAATTATTCCCAAAACTTAATGATTTAAAAAAATAAATATTTATTATCTCACATTGTGGGACAGGAATTCAGAAGAAGCTTAGCTGGGTGGCTCTGTTTAGTGTCTCTCATGGGGTTGTTGTCAAGATATTGGTTAGACCTCACTGATCATTAGGGAAATGCAAATAAAAACCACAATGAGATACCACCTTCCCCTGGTCAGAATGGCTATCATCAATAAATCAGCAAACAACAAGTGCTGGCGAGGCTGTGGGGGAAAGGGGTCCCTGCTGCACTGTTGGTGGGACTGCAGATTGGTACAGCCACTAGAATTTAGTATGGAGGTATCTCAAAAAACTGGAAATGGAACTACCTTATGACCTAGCAATTCCACTCCTGGGTGTTTATCCTGAAAAACCCAAGACACTAATTTGAAAAAAATATATGCATCCCTATGTTCATTGCAGTGCTATTTACAATAGCCAAAACTTAGAAACAATCAAAATGCCCATTGGTAGGTGACTGGATTAAGAAACTGTGGTACATTTACACAATGGAGTATTACGCAGCTATAAAGAAGAAAGAAATCGTACCATTTAAAACGATATGGAGGGCCGGCTGAGTGGTGCGGTGGTTAAGTGCTGGCTTAACCACCGCGGGAAGCCAGCGGCCCCGGTTCGGTCCCACATATGAGGGCCAGTGACACTGCCCTCAGGAAAAAAAACGAAAAAAACGATATGGATGGACCTAGAGAACATTATGCTAAGTGAAATAAATCAGTCGGAGAAAGACAAATACCATATGATCTCACTTATATGTGGAATCTAAAGAACTGAATAAATGAGCAACATAAACAGAAATAATCTTAGAGACACAAAGGAAAAACTGATGAGGGCTAGATGGGATGGGGATGGGAGAAGGGGAAGGGACGAGGCAACATAAACTGGTAATACAATACTACTGCAGAGACAGAAGAGACAGTTTAGGGCATATAATCAATAAGTAAATATTTTTTAGGGGACCAGATAGACTCATGTCTTGTCAGGGAGACCACTTCATGGACGGTTTAGAGGCCTTTCCACTGCACTGTACATCTGAAGCTGCTGCTGAATAATATTAGATGTCAACTAAAATTTAACACATATATAGTCATGGGATGTGGAATATAGTGTGAGGATGGAGTCAATGGAATTGTAATAGATATGTATGATATTGCGGGGATGGACAAGGGAGGGGGAGGGGGAGTAATCACTTTGTAAGAGGTGAAAAGGATAACTATTGCATTGTTTTGTACACGTGAAACTAATAATAAATAAATAAATAAATAAATAAATAAATAAATAAATAAATAAATTTATTTCATGGAAAAGAAAAAAAAAGATATTGGTTAGAGCTGCTGTCATCCTAAGGCACGACTTGGGCTAGAAGATCTGCTCTCAAGGTGGCTTACTCTTCTCATTGGCAAATTGGTGCTGGTTATTGGCAAGAGGCCTTAGTTCCTTGTCATGTGAACCTCTCCATAATATTGCTTGAGTGTCTCACAGTATGGCAATGGCTTCCCCTGGAGTGAGTGATATAAGAGAAAACAAGGCAAAATCACAATACCTTTTATGGCCTAGCCCCAGAAAACATGCACCACAATTATTACAATACTCCATTGGTTACACAAGTCAACTCTTTTCATTGTGTAAGGTGGCTATACAAGAGCACTGACGATCTAGTCACTGAGGGTCAGTGGAGGCCATCTTGGAGGCTGCCTACCATAACGTCTTTAAGAACCTGTGAGCCCACAGAAAATACATTAATAGTCAGTTTTGAAGGTTGGAAGTTTTGAAGAAACTCTTTCATCTCAGAGAATGAAAGCTATATTCCTAAAGAAGAAGGAATGAGGACGTGAGCCCAGGTCTTCGGACATAGGTTGTCTGTTGCACCTCACAAAATGGAGGCCAGTAGGTCTCAGTGCAGCACAGGTTCACTCCCCTGTGTGCCACTGTCCTAACTTCATAAGAAACTTTTTGATAGAGAAGGTGGGTGTATGTGGATTACAGTGCAAACTTAGGCATTCTTTGGCACCCCCAAACATTTTGGGTGGAGCCCATACCTGGCTCCTACTTCCCTAGCCCCACCTGAACTCCTATATACCACTAAACAGCTAAATAAATTTCTCTTTCTTCCTGCTCCACAAAGATGTTCCCTTTATTTCCAGTGTATTTTAAGCATTTTAAATATTCAGTTAATGTTCCTATGCATTCAAACAAGAGAAGAAGGAGTTTATGTGTGCTTCCTCCACCATCCTGACAAGAGGGGTGTTTGATCTCTCTAACTCTGGTTCCTTATTTTAAATATAGAAACAAAAATTGCATCTAAAAGATTGTTGTGAGGCCAGATGAGATGATTTGTGTAAGGTGCTTAGCACAGTGCCAAGCACGTAAGTCATGCACAGTAAAGAAATAAATATTTATTGAGCACTTAATAAACATTTATAAGCAAAGCATTATAATTGGTATTACTGGGCACTTTACTCTCTTTGGGTCTTAGTCTCATCCTCTGAAAAATGAATGAGTTGGACAAGATCAGTGATGGGAAATAAGCTTCCATATACCCACTCTGTTTTTAAAAAGCTACATGGGTTATCTCGTGAAGAATTGTTAAGACTAAACATCAGGTGGCAGGAACGATACCACAATAGGTTAGTGATGTCTGCTGAGGTCTGGGAACAGAGAATGGTGACATTCATGCATTTCTTTGCTATCTCTGGAGTTTGTAGATCATCAGTTAGGTCCATTGAACTTTAGGAGTTTAAGAGTCCATAACCCACTGACGCCTTCTCACAAGCAGGAGAAATGTCCTGAAACCAATCTCTAGATTATCCAGAGTTTTCTATGACCAGCTCAGTCATAATCAGTGTGCCTTTACAAGATTTTATTCTCTTTTGTAAATAGCCAGCTGGTGACTTCATTGAATTCACCCAGTTGTTTTCAAAACAACCAAGAGTATGACCAAATTCAGTCTTTTCTTCAAACTAGTTTTGCATGCCTCTGTGAGTTGCTACATGACGGTATATGTTATTTTAAACTCTCCTTATTTTTAATGATATAAACAATGAAAGCCCAAGTAAGAGAAAGGAGCTAACACATTTATTCCCATTCTGCCATCTGTTTAAAGCTGCTGATGTAATTCCAGTTTGAAATTACATTAGTGCTTGCCTCCTGGACTTCTTCCTTATTTCCTTTCGGATTTCAGGCCTTCTGTACTTAAGAGAAAGCACTGCCTCTAGGATGTTGGTCAATTAATGCAAAGCTACTGTCTAGCTCTGGCCATTTTCAAACTGGTCTCCGATTTGGATTTCCTTCACGATTAGCTAGGATGACTGTAACTGGAGTGTTATTTGCTTAAATGTATTTGGTATTTAAGGTTTGATTAGTGATGTTTTCAGCAATACCATCAACAATTAGCAGATTTGTTTACACTGCAGAGGATGGCAGAGATTAAGGGTTGTGGTCGTGCATACTCAATCATTGCGTATTGGCTTTTTTTGACTTTTATCCCTTGGATTACACCTAGAATTCCATTTTAATTGTGGTTGTTTTGTTTTTTTTAATGAAGCTGCTTTACATTGATTTAAATAATATTGTGCAAGAGGGTCTTGTTAAATTGTATGATATTTTGTGGTGTGTGTGTGTCTTTTATGAGGAGGCTAGGTCTCGTTTAAAATTATATTGTGGTTGGGTGACAAGAGTGTAGTTTCTTTGCTTGGATACAAATGAGGGGCATGAATCAGGCCTTTTTTTTTTTTTTTAACTTTCAAATATCTACCCTATAGGGACTTGGCGTTAGGTGAAGTTGACAAGGTATGTGAGGACATAAGTGGGACATGGGCAGGAAAACTGGAAACTCAGGCTGCCCTCTTTTTTCTTAGCCTCAGTTTCCCACCTGGATTTACACTAGCTGATTCTAATATCTTTCTCCTTTAAACAAATTCTATTGATTCCACTTTTCTGATACTGTCGTAATAGAGGACATGAAATTTGGGTGCATGAAATTGAATCTCATGTCAGAAAATGTCATCAGAATAATAGAAGGTTGTATTGGAAGTGACCTAAAGGACTTTCCCCAAAGTTCTTTCATACGCCCAGTCATACCCACCCTTAAAACCTAAGGGCATGGCCAATAGGGTGGAGTGTGTGCACTGAGTACCAAGAACACAGCTTGACTTCAGCAAGCTTATGTAGAGTGACGCTTGCTCTTCAGAACCATGGATCTGAACTATGGCACATCACTGTTGCCCAAAGCCACCTGGGACTTCTTTTTTTTTAGATATTAATGTCTGGGTCCTACATTTGACTTGCCACATCAGAATTTTGGGGAGTAGGGATGGGGTATTTGTATATTTACAAAGTTCCTTGGCTGATTCTGAATCCCTGTCAAGGTGGAGAGAAATAGTTTATTGAGATTGAGTAAACTCAGAAACAGACCTGATAAGGGAATCCAGGGACCAGGGTTTGAGCCATGACTGAAGGAGCACAGAGGAAGGAGGAAGGATTGACATGACTGTGAAAAATCAAGGAAGCTTCATGGAAGAGGTGACATTTGAGTTGGACCTTGAAGCATGAGTAGGAATTTTCCTTTTGGAGAATAAAGAATAGTTGAGAGAAGGAAGGAATTGACATGTGTCCCAAAGAGTGTGTGCCAAAGCAGGAGGAGTGAAAGGCAAATTTTTTGAATATCTATTCATCTCTTCCAGAGACCATGAGAAAGGCTAATGCTAGACAGCATGGCTTCGCCTCTCATGGAGAGGTTGGCTGGAGCAGACATGGAGAAGGGGAATATCAGCAGTTGGGTTTGTAAAAGTAATCTGCATGAGCTTACTAAAAGTCATGACTCCCAGGTAATGAATTTGGGATTGATGCTATACGCCGTTGTTCACAAGTGCAAGGTCACAGCACACAGGTATGTTACCATCAGTCGTGAGGGGCTATGAGTAATGTATTGGTGCTGGCCTTTAAAGACACAGCTCTGGAGCCAGACCAGTGGGATTCAATCGCAGCTCTTCCACTTACCATCCACCTGTCCCCTGGGCAAATTATCTAAGCGCTCAGTGCTTCAGTTTCTCCATCTGTATAATAGAGATAATAAGGGTGCCTACCTCATAAGATTATAAGGATTAAATATTTGGGTCTGGAAAACACTTGGAAGTGTACCTAGAAATATAGATATCATTATTAATATTACTATTGCTATTATTTTTTGTTATTTCTACAAGAGTTTGAAAATTCATACACACACGCCTTTGAGGAGACTCAAGCTTATGTATAATTCATACTCTCTTGCTTTGTTAAATGTCAGAGATCAAGGTAGGGGGTGAGCCGTTATCCAGCAAGTTGCACATAACCCTCCTTGTGCCCTGGGCAGTCAGTGGCGCCTGCAAATGTCCTCCGATATCAACCACTGCCACAGGCATGCCAAGCCACCAGAGCAGAGCTGTGAGATACAGCATAGGACACACAGCTAAACTTGAATTTCTGATAAACAATGAATAATTTTTAGTACAAGTATGACCCAACAATTGTATGGGACCTACTTATACTAGCAAAAATTAAAAGTATTGGGGTGAGGATCTGTTAGACCCTTTTGGTCGCATTTCAGGAGCCAGAGTTCCTTCCAGAGAGGCTGGATCCCCATGGCCCCTCTGAAAGAGGATTCCCACAGGGAGTGGGAGCTTCATCCCTGAGAAGCCTTCAGGAAATTGGTGTTAGGCTCTGAGACTGAAAAGGATTTTGATAGGTGGGGAAACAGTGTTATGGTCTAGAGTATAGCATGCTCTAAGGCACAGAGGCATGGGAGAGTTTGCCATGTTTCAGAAGCATTAGGAAGACAATGGCGGCTAGGACACGGTCTGTGTGTGTGTGTGTGTGTGTGTGTGTGTGTGTGTGTGTGTGTGTGTGTCTGCATGGGGTGGTGCTCAAGAGGACATATGGTCAGGGAAGTGTTTGGGGCCAGGAGTTCAGGAGTTTAAGAAATTAGATTGAATGAGTTACTACCCAGTTCCTGAATTAGTCATTTTGCTTCCTTTCTTAATGGATTTCATTCCAGACATTCAAGTTTCCCTAAGCATGGCCATTTTCCTCTTATTATTAGTTTGTTTGTTTGTTTATTTGTTTGTTTGTTTTACGGTTCTTCTGTGTTCAGTTAGTGAAAGGTTGTAAGATGGATAGGAACAGCAAGACTCAATGATTATTTAACAAGTAACAAACTGACTGCAGTCAAATGAGCTTGTCATTGGAAGTCTTATTCTGCTATCTGAAGCGAACATGGCAGAGCTCATTTATTTAATTAGAAGCTGTTTTTACTGGAATCCTTCCAGGAGGACAGTGGGTGTATTCTATGGCGTTTTAGGGCTCCTTAGATTTCAGAGGTTTCACAGATAGAAATTGAATATAAGAGGACAGTTAAAATCAAACCCTGCGAACTATCACTTTCCCCAAGAGTGTCTGTTGACTGTTTCCTTCCCCTTTAGCTGTTTGGGGATGGAGACCTTTATCCTCAGAACTAGGCAGATATAAATTACATAAAAATGTACCAAGTTCTTTTGGTGTTTTTCCCAGATTTAGAAGACACACATCTTGCCATTTCTTGATTAATTACTACATGGAAGTTGCTGAAAGGCAAGCTTGGCTCAACAAAATGCAGGGCTCACATATGATTGTGAAACACTGCCAGGCTGGGTGAGGAGAAATTGGGTTGTAGTCTGAAGCACAGAAGTAATTCTTTGTAGGACCATGGGGAAGTTGTTTCCATTCACTGGGCTTCCATCTCCTCACCTGTAGAATGAGAAGGGGATCTTTATGTTTCCTTTTACTGCTTCCATTATCAAATCCTAGGACATACTGGCAAGAAGGCTGTCCAAAGAAGAGTGCCCAGACAAGCCAGGCAACAAGGAAAGGCCTCTGAATGGTGGAGATGCTAAGTGGAGCCTTAAAGGAGGGACAAGTATAAGTGAAAGGAGAGAACTTTACAAATGTATTCTAAACAAATATCACAGATGTATGGAACGACTTACCTAGAAGAAGGAGACAATGCTAGGAGGCTCTTTGGATAATTGCTATTTTGACAGTGTTAAGAAGTTCATGAGTGTGAAGACGCAAAGTGCTTGGTGTAGACCTTCTTGTTTCTAGGAACAGCGGAGTTGGTTATTTAGCTCAATCCTCCCACTGAAAGCAACTAAAAATATAGATTTTAAAAAAAAATCTTCTTAAAGGCATCAAAAAGATGACAACAAAATGAGGAATTACTGGATTAAAAATAAGGGAAAATGAAAATCTAAGGAGATAAGTAAGTACAGAAATTGCTTTTGATCTGAACATATTTGCTGATCCCTCGAAATTAAAGCTTTGTTCTGGCAATCTCAAGAGGTGAGGGGGATAAAAATCAAAGACTGGACCATACACAGTGAGGCATTTCCCAGGAGACCCTTCCCACAGCCAGCTAGGATCCCAAGGGCTTCACCCCAAGGCTGAAAGTGAACCGGAAGTGACACAACTCCCATAGAATTACAGCCTGGTTCCAATCCTCTGGGTCATCTTCTAGTTCCTGGCTACTCAAAGTGTGGTCCATGAATCCATATCAGCAGCACCAAGGAGCTTATTAGAAACTCAAATTCTGGCCTCACTCAAGACCAACTCTATCAGAATTTATACTTCAACTAGTATAGAAGGTACAAGCAGATCCAAATTCTCTCAGGAAAATGTTCTTTCATTGTAGGCCTCAAATAATTCCTGAAAAAAAAAAAAGGTTTTCTAATACAATTTCCAGTAAAAAAAAAAAAAAAAATCAAAGATAACAAGTCACAAAAGGAAATTAGGCTCCATAAGAGAGAACCAGCAGAAAAAATAGAAACAATTCTTGAGACTTCACATGGTGGAATTATCAGATGTAGTCTATAAAATAATAATTTATATTCACAGCAGCTATGTCTGAAAAGGATCATAAAAACAAAAAAACAAACTGGAAGATGTCTTCAATGAATAGGAACCTATAAAAATTAGTAGCAGATTTCAAAAAGAACCGTAGAAATTCTAGACATGTGTTTGGCGTTATTCCTAGATCTCATCCATTTGTGGGCGGCCAGCTTGGGGCAGTGAGCTACCTGTCATTAAAGGTGCAGGAACAAGGCTAGCCAGCTGATTATCAGGATCACTGAAAAGGGAATCTATCACTGGCTAAGAATTAGCCTGGTCATCCTCAAGACCCCTTCTGCTGTGGCTACTATATTTTCCTTAAATGAGACATTGTTGGTGAGGGCCCTTAGAATCCTTTCTAGCTTGACTTCTCCTTCTGTAGGCTTGAGGATCTTACACAAGGTTGCTGGATCACCCACCGCCTTGGGGGTAAGAACACCATGAGTGTGTAATTCTTGCAGAAAGGTAGGGTTCATTTTCAGAGGCCACAGATGAAATAAAGACAGCCTATCTGGGGCATGGATCAGGTACCTTGGACCCAGGAAATCTTCATGAACCGTGGATCAGGTTATTTGCACATTCCTGCAGGAGTCTGCACAAGCTCTCTCCACTTACCAACATTCTCAGAACTTCAGAATCTTCCAAAATAAAAAGAGAAAACATTGGGGCCCTTCTTTTGACTCTCTGTCCTTCTGGGCTCTGTGTATCATCTTTTCTTGTTCTGCTTTATCAAATTCTCCAAAAGGGAAGTCCATGGCTATATCTTCTGAACATCCTCACTTCAGAATTTATGCACCCTAATTTCTCTGCAAGCCAGAACCTGAGCTTATTCAAGTTCTATTTTTCCTTTGGTTTATCCTCCCCAACTTCTCTGGTCTTCTCCCCCTTCTTGGAGCACTCTTTCTGGAAATCACAGTTACTATTAGTGTGATTAGTCTTCACACCAATCATTCAGCATAAGTGTTCTTTTTATTCCTATTTTATAACAATATGCATTCATTATAGAAAAAAATAGAAAATGCATGTAAACAAAAAGAAGCAAATTGACCTTCCCTCTCATTTTACCACCCAGAGATAACTTTACCACTGTTCATATTTGCTACATTTTCTCCAGACATTTTTTTACACATTTTTTTGGGGGGAGGGGGAGAGTGAGATTTTGTATGCTGAGCATATGTTTTTTATAACCTATTTTTATATTCACAAACAATACATAGTGAACCTCTTTCCAAAAAAGTAAATATATACCTACAACATAATTTTTAATGTTTGCACAGTATGGGTGTATAATAATTTATTCAGCAGAACTTCTATTGTTGGGCATTTGAGTTAATTCCAACCTCACTGTTAAAATAGCATCTGGTAGCTATATTTTTGTGCATATCTTTAATTATTTCTACGAGATAGATTCCTTGATGTGGAAATGGATTCGTGCTTCTGATTTTGACAAATTTCCCCTCCAGAAAGTTTTTACTAATTTAGACTTTAAAACAATGTGTGAAAGCCCTAACTAACATTTGGGCATTATTGTTTTTTATCATCTTGGTTAATTTCAGAAGGAGCCTTTTTTTTTCTGTTGTAATGTGATTATAAATAAGAGAGAATATTTTCTCTTATGCTTACCATTGATTTTTTCTTTCGTGAATTAAATTGTTAGTATTTGGTATGTATTAACACACAGCCTGACACATAGAAATAAATATTAGTGCCTTCACCATCATCATCCTTATAGGTGGCAGCCATTTGTACATTGCAAATAGTTGCCCCAAATTTGTCATTTCCTTTTAATTTAATTCAATTTTAGTTTATTAATTTAGGCCACAGAGAGGTGTAACATTTTTATGTGAACACACTCAAGAACCTTGATCTTTATGGTTTCTGCCTTCAGTTTCAGGCTTCGAAAGACCTTTCCCACCCTAAGAATATATAAATATTCACCTGAGAGTATTTTTATGGTTTTATTTTTTACATTAAAATCATGAATACATCTGGAATTTATTTTCATATAAGGATGAGATAGAGATAAGTGGCTTTTCATAAAAGGCCCAACAGCTTTCCTACTCAACATCTTAAGTATTTTTCGAAAAGAACAGAGCAGAGACATTTTTGAATCGAGACCTGTGACTGGCTATATCTCTGAGTGGAAAGGAATTAATTACTGCATGTCAGAAATCAGCATGGGGCCAGAGCTATTAAACATACTAATGGCTTGGATGGAAAGAGAGCTGCAAAGCAGGCTGCAAGCTTCTCTTTGTCCAATGGTGATTTAAGTGGGTTACATACAGCCCAAGATGACAGAGAGAGGAAAGCCAGATGGCCTTCGGTGTCAGGGAAGGGAGCAGCCATGGTGTCAGCAGACAGAGTCAGATCTGGTTGTAATATGCCTGCAAGGCTCACCCAAGTCCTTGGCCCTTGTTCTGAAGGCTGGAAAGAGAGCAGAAGCCCAAGAAGGGCCAGGGCCTTCAAAAGCAGCATCCCTTCATGGCCAGGCCAGGAAAGACCACACCCAGGATCTTCTCCAGCTGAAACCCCTGCAGCGACTTGTGCTCAGGGTTCCCTTCCACCATGGCTGCCCTTTTTGGTTTTGCTGTTGGACTTCTGGCCTATGCATCTGTCCTCCTACATCCCCCACTGCATTGTTTCCTTCAGAGCACATATTTCATATTAAAATCATGCTTCTCTAGGCTTTTGTTCTTATGCTGTATGGCAGCCCTATCAGTACATGATTTTTCCACCTTTAAACCGTTTTTCATAATGCTGTATTTTCTGGAATTGGACCTTGGTTTTTTAACCGGTAAGAAACATGATACTATTTGAGAATTACAACATGCTTCCACATGTTTTAACACAAACCTCTAAGTAATACTGACTGGTAGGTGGGCAAGATCGTGTGGACAAAGCCCAGATTTGAGAAAGGTTTGTCTGAGTGGCCCAGTAAACTGGGAGCAGGTCTGGAACTCCACATGAGGGGTCTGGGCCCAGCTTCAGAGCTCTGCCTACCACCCTCTGAGGCCCCTTCCTGCTTCGTCTGGTGGTTCTCAGGAGTCCTGGGATCCCAGACAACTCTAATAAACTGCAGCTCAGTGCTAGGTTTTAAGGGTGCCAGGATAACTGATCATACCCAGTCTCTCAGCAGGTTCCCTCCAGGAGTGACTTTTGTGTAGTTCCTGTACGCAAAACGAGAGATGGACAAGGGGAATTAACCACAGTCAAACTCTTGGTCAGCGAAGGCTTCATAGAGTATTGTTTGGGGGCAGGTGGGTTGGGGCCTGTCAGACTAGACTTGCTTTGGAGTCTTTAAAAGATATCTGTTGTCCTATCCGGCCTGGCACGCATTCCCCCCCACCCCCATGTCCCACCACTATGCTTTCCCCTCCCCCACTCTCAATTGTGCATTTTCATCCCCTGATCACAGGTATAGGCTCAGTCCTGGGACCCTTGTTATTCCAATTGATACTCAACCCCATAATTTTTGTTAATGCTCTTGGCGGGGAAAGATGCTGGTGTTTCCATAGGGGTATCTGAGAAGAACCTACATGAGGGCAGCTCCCAGAGGAGGGTAGAGCTGAGAGGGAGCAAGGGGGAGACAGCATCTTCAGGACACTGTCTAGGTTCTGAATCCAGCTACCCCTGAAAGCAAGTACCTTGAGTTTTACAGTCACATGAGCCAAGGGAGTCCTTTTCTTATATGTGTAAGCCAGTTTGAGTTGGGTTTTTGTTGCTTGCAACCCAGAGATCTTTGACTAATACAGAGTCCCATCCAAATCCAAGTCTGTAAGTCTTTGGTAGACTGGGGCGGGGGTGCAGGAATGATGTCTACACTGCCTCAACCCTTAGCTCCCCTACATTGCAGGTCCTGCTGCTCAGCATTCATGAAATGATTGGGTCCCAGATTGTCTTGCTTTCGAAGCTGTTAGTGTTTGCTCTTTAGTGGTACAAGGTTCCAGACCAGCCAGACTCTCAGGAAAACTACCAAAGGGCTTCCTTTCAAGTGAGGGATCCAGCTGCAGAAATCCTATGTGAAGGTCAGAGATGATGGGTAGGGAACCTCTACACTATGTACTTCTAGAACAGTACCCCCTCCTTCTTGTGGAAAATAACCTTCCCCCTCTCTAAGCATGTGGTTTGAAGCGGGACTGATAATCTTAGTGACATGAGAAAAGTGATTCGCCTGGAGTGGTAGCTGCTCAAGGATGGAATAAAGAAAGAAGTCTCACATCATCTCCAACAGTGGATGTCATCTCCAACCTGTATCTAGAGCCACAGGTGACCTGGTCTGTGGAAGAAACAAGCTGAGGAGAGAGAGAATGAAGTGCCTACATGGAGAGCATGTGGCATGAGGGATAAGGGATGTGGAGATGGGTCAGGTGAGATCAGGTGATTTTCTATTCACACATTGCCCTTGATATCCCACTATATCCCCTACATTAAATGATCTTTTAATAAATCCCCTTGCAAATAACCAAGCCAATTTAACTGAATTAAGCATCTGTCAAAGTGCTTTGTATAGCTACTGAACTCCCTAAGGCCAAGCCAGGTTCCATTTAACTAGTCACCCATTATATTAGTGGTCTGCAGCCATGGCTCACATTAGAATTACCTTGGGGGTTTGAAAATGTAATGGTACCCAGCCCACCTCAGAGACTCTTAATGGATTGAGAACACAGCCCAAGCAACATGTGTGTGTGTTTTTAATCTCCCCACTTGGTTTTAATATGCATCTAGGCTTACAAACCACCGCAGAGATGATGAACTCACCATACTTGTTCATGGAATGGGATATGGTTGTGAGAGAAAGACTGTTTGGTGGTCTTGGCATCTGAAGGACCTGGTCAAGTCCTGTGTTAGTCACTAATTCCATGACTATAGGCAAGTCTGTTAACCAAGCCCCCGCGTCCCCACGTATAAGATGGAAGTAACTATTGCTCTGTCCTCCTCATAGAGATCTTGTAGGGATGAGATATGAAGGAACCTAGAAAGCTAGGAATCCAAAACCTGCATCTTCTAGGACAGAGACTCCACGTGCACTCCTTACACTCCTCACACAGTGGATGGGGACTCCATGTCATCTTCACATCTTCCCAGGGGTCAGGACAGAAGCCTCAGGAGGGAGACAGGGCAACCCCACCCAGCAGAGGAGCACGGCAGTTTATACAGGACTGTCTGTGTCCTCATTTCCCACCCCACTGCCATTCTACCTCACCCCCATCAAAGCTCCCGAGGAACACCTCAAAGATTCCTTGTCAACAACAGCCAGCCATCCATCAAGGCTACTTAATGATCAAATCAGCCTTTCTAGGCCTTTTCCTAAAGGATTTTAATCTCTGTCCTTGTTCTCCCCTGGATTTTTTTCCACTACTCATTGGCTTAATAAATGCCTTTCCAGAAGGCTTCAACCCGGCTGGAAGTATACTTGAGCAGCAATTCCAAGTCCTTATTAGCTCTATAGTGATCAGGTGAAGGAATAATTGATCTCAATCAGGAACACCTGGTTTCATAATTGCACAAATGATTATAATTCAATAATAAAAGTCAATTTAACTAACTTAATTCAGATTGCTTTAACCTCTCGCAGACAGTTAAGAAGTGAAGAAGCAAAGAGGGGGGAAAAGGAAAGAGAAAAAAGAAAAACAAAGCTCTGTTTAAACTGCCTGATTAAATAGGGCCCAAACGTAAATGATTCCTTTCACCCCAATCATAACATGTACTGCAGCTTCTGGGACTTTGTTCATTATTTGCTTTCCATGTAGAATGTCCTGCCCCCATGTCTATACTTCCAAACTCTATCCAGTTTTTTCCAGATCAAGCTCAGACATCACCTCCTTCACCTCTATAAAGTTTTGGGGTGCTCAGAGTTGGGGAATTATCTAATTCCTCCATGGGAGCTTGAGTAAGATGGTGACCAAGGGAAGGAAATTAATACCCATGAACAGCTACTGCAAGTCAGTCAGACATTTATTTCTGATGTTTGACTTAGTTCTCACAGAGTGGGAAACTAAGGCTCAGGGAGCTGAACAATTTGCAGAGAGCTGAACAAATCGCTGGAGAGCAAAGCAGAGACCGGATCTGAACTCAGGTCTTCCGGGCCTCAGGTCCTGTGCTCTTTGCTCCCCTCCATAACAAACCCTCAGGGCACCGTGGGCCTTCCTGGGCTCTCAGGCCTCAGCACTACTTCAGCCATCTGGGGGAGTTTCAGCTGCTGCCACTTGATTCTGAAACATGAAGAATGTAGGTAAGAGCTTGCCAGCCAGATAAGGTCTTCTCTGTTGGCTTCCACCTCTGTCCACCCAGTAACTGTCCCCTTACTCTCCCCAGCCAAATATTGCTTCAAGGGGATCAAAGGTGGACTTCAAACACTTGTTTTGGAATTACTTCAACCTTGTGAATACCAGACACTGAACTTCAAGAAGTATGGCCTTGGGATCAAGGAGAATGTGTCAGGCTGAGGACCAAAGATTGGGGGGATGTCCAAAAGCTGGCCCTGCTTCTGCTTTCTGAGGAGAAGACAAGGGGGAAAGGGAGCGGGGAGGGAAGAAGTGGGGTGGTGCTTCGCTGAAG
Organism: Aselliscus stoliczkanus; assembly: GCA_033961575.1. NCBI lineage: Eukaryota > Metazoa > Chordata > Mammalia > Chiroptera > Hipposideridae > Aselliscus > Aselliscus stoliczkanus. The sequence continues at coordinate 142,478,637 of CM066728.1, forward strand.
TGCTGGGTAGGGAGGGGGAGAGGAAGATTGTGTGGGAACTCCTTGATTCACTACTTCATTAAGTAGGCACTCATGGAGTGCCTACCAGACCCATGCTGGGCATGGGGGTTGTGAGCTTACTACCGCTACCACTATGATTATTATTAATGCCAATATTACCACCCACCATTTACTGAGTATCAGATACCTTGCCAATGATATATATGCATTATCCTATTTTTCTTTACAGTCCTATAAAGTAGGTATTAGTATCATTCCTCCTTGTATAGGTAGGTAAACTGAGGCTAGGAGGATTTTAGTCACTCACCCTGGGTCACAGAACTTGTTAGTGGTAGAGCTCAGATTGAAACGCAGGCTTCTGGTTTTAAAGCCTGAGCTCTTAACCAGCCCTCTACAGAACATCCTAGCTTGTCTCAAAGGCATGACCCTGCCCTCCCAGGGCTCATAGCCTTGGGGGATATGGGTATGTATATGAATAATAATAATTCAGTATGAAAGTGCCAGTGGAGAAAGGGGGCAGTCAGGACTGCCTGGGGTTGGGGGATCGCTGTGCTGCTGACATGGCCACAGAGGGCCTTGCTCATCCCGGGGCAGCTGGCCTTTCTCCCTCTGGGATGGCCTCTCCATGGCCTGGAAAGTGGAGGGAACCTGTGCAGACTCTTTGATACACTTTGACATGGGCTCATGTGCCAACTTCTGGGGGGGAAAAAATCCTATTTTAGAACACTCATTATCCTTCATGGATAATGTTTCTTTTGAGAAGCCGTCACTATTAGCTATGAAATCGCCTCCCCCCAACCTTGACTGTCTAGTTTTTAAAAAGTAATTTATATTGATTGTAGAAAAATGAGAAAATGCAGATAAGCAAGAATTCTTTAAAAAGTTCCTGGAAATTCTATCACCCAGAGACAACCGCTGCCAAATGTTGGTGTTTGTTCATCCAGACATTGTCCAATGGTCATGTAAAGGGTATGTGTTGACATACTTTTCTTTTACAAAGATGTAATCATACAGCAATTCCATTTGTGTAACCTGCTTTTTTCACATAGCGATGTATGGTGAGTGCCTTCCCATGGGACCATACTTTAAAGGCAGGTTTCTAAACCTTTGTAAGCTTTGAAATCTCCAGCATGGCAGTGCATGGCCAATAGTATATCGGAGATGGCAAGGGTCAAGACAGACAAACCATGGTAGTTTGAGCTCCATCCTTCCTTCCACTGGTGGGGTGGCCCCTTTGGACTTCACTGATCTTATCCATCCTCTGGGGATATTGCCCTTCCCTCTGCAGGCCTCCCGGGGCTGGGAATGTCTATGAAGGGCTGGTGTAGATGCTCATTGCATTATCCAAATATAAGGGGGTCTCTAATGACTCTGACTCTGCCAAGAATCCCCCTCCTTTTGCTATGGTAAGATCTGAGACGATTATCTCAAGAACCTCAAGATTCTGGCACATCCCTGTGGTACCCATCAGCTAGTCATCCGTGTTGGTGATAATGAAGTTCTAACACTTAATCAGGGAGAGATTATATCCTGCGTCTGGGCTGGATATATCCAGTTGCCTGGGTTGTTTGCTCTATTTCTAGCCTTTTGGTTACTCCAGGGCCCACTTCCAAACAGCCTCCTTCAAAGCTTCCTCCTACAGGGGTCTGGCTGCAGCCGCTCTCAAGGGCCCCCTATGCTTCCTGCTGCCTTTCAGAATCTCCCTGAGGCTCCACCCTCCAAACCTACGTACTTCCTCTTCTCTCTCTCTCTCTCTCTCTCTCTCTCTCTCTCTCTCTCTCTCTCTCTCTCTCCGTTATCTCTTTGAGCAGAATGCTGTCTCTACTTTGCAACCAACCCTTAGAATCCCCTTGCTTCTCTGCCCTACCTTCCAGGGCCACACAGACAGCTCACTCTGACAGAGGAAGAGGCCGTGTGGTTTTCCAAGGATTCGAGGGTGACTTTCCAGGATGCGGGCAGCCCTGGTGCTCAGGAGCGCCCTCTGCTTCAACCTGCCTCCTGCGGCTGCTGAGGTTTTTATAGTGTGATGGTGGACACACCTCCAGCAGTGAAATCCTGAGGGGTGCCTGCCCCACTTCCCAGGAGCTGGAGGACTGAGAACTGAATTCCGAACTATTCCCTCTCCCCTCCACCAATTTATTTTCAGGTCCCTTTTGCTAAAGCATTCCTCCTCCATGTCTCTACCCTCCACTTTCCTATTCCCCAGACTTACCCTTCCTTATCCTTCAGAATTCGGCTCAGACCTCAGGGCCTTCCTCACCATGAAAAGCTTTTAGCCCCAAAGTACCTAGTACTTTTAATTACCACACTAAATTCTAATTTTCTTTGAACCTTTCTTCAAAGTGTGAGCTCCTGGAGGAAGAGATTGTGTCTTATTCTCTACTATTGTCCCAGAGCCAAGTACATAATAGGTGCTCAATGAAGTTTTGTGAACTGAATGACCAAACTTAGTACATCTTAATTCTACCTCCAGGACCACCTCAGCCTTGTTCCTGCTCCTGGAGAAATATTTGTGGTAACCCAGAAATCTATCCTCCCTTTTTCCTGCAGTTAAGCTGTGGAAAGATGCAACAAAATTAAGGTTGGCAGACCTGCCATAAGCCCTGCCCCCTTGGTGGCTATCCCCCATAACCCAGGTGGCACCATTATTCCTACCTCTGGGGCCTGCATTTTTATTCAGGAGGTAAAGCCAGACCTGTGAAAGACAAGGCCTTTGGACTCCTGTACCACCTCTGCTCTATTGACTTCCTGGCCCATCTCCACCAAAAGCTGCCTGACACTGGTTTACAATATTTTCCAAGTGAAAATGAGTTTTTGTTAATGTCCTAAGAACTTTGTGGTGTTCCTAAACATAAATAGAGATGTCCCACCCAGATTATACCTTGATATCATCAAGCTGAATTAGAAATAACTGAGCTTACCTCATTCGTGCATGCCTTCATTGATTCAGTAAGCATTTATTGAGTTCCTATTATGCCCCGGGTACTGGGCTAGATGCCAAAAATCCATATTCCACTGTAGGTAGGCTCGCCTCTTTAACAGATCCCACTAGCTAAAACGACTTCACTAAAGCCATTTCTTCTGTTGACCAATTTATTAATGACCAGTTTGCCTAAAATTCTGCCCACTTATATTGTTTTTTAATTTGTTCAGGTATTCTGGTCCTTTTGCTATTTTGAGGGTCATTGAAAAATTTATTTTTGGAATAAATTCATCTTAGAATTCCTCCTATATCCATTAAGATGTAAAATCTTTTGTAAAAATGAAGGATACAAACCAAACTAAGGTATGAAAATTGGAGTTTGTATAACTGGGGGGCTTTCAGTACCCTTTTGCAATCCCCGTTTGCCTGATTCTGTTGGGCTGGGACATTTATTTTTGGTTGGGGCGGGGGCTAGATTTGGAGGGAGTATGCAAAGAAGAGAAATCCTGGGATAGGGTATTGTCTGCCCTCTCTATAGACCTAAGCGATCCTGGGAGTGGGGGTGGGGACGTATAGGCTAAAGCTGAGGGATCGTGTTCACAAAGGATGGAAAGACTTTGCACACACATGGAGCCTACCACAGTGACGTCACTAACATCCTCCTTCTGTACCAGAGGCAGAGGGTGGCTCTCGTGCCACACTAAAGTGCCCTGGGGAATGGGGCTATGTGGGGGGAGGATTCGAGAGGAAGGCCAGAGAAGAACACAGCTGGACATGATGTGCAGCACACGTGGGGTGGCTCTGGGGACCAGATGGGGGCAGGGCTGCTGATGTCCTCTGGTCATCCAGGTGGGAGCTAATGGCCACAAGACTTGGGCATTGTCACTGGAACTCAACTGTATCCCCAACTGCTGAGGCCTGAGCACATGTGAGTTCTAAGACACCCTCCAGAACATAAAGCAATCTCATGCTTCGCAGAATTCTGCACATTGGGCAAATATTATGGGAAATACAAAATAAGTTGAAAGTGCCTGATTTTTAAAGTAAGGAAAAGGTCATCTTTAAAATGGAAAGAAAGAAAGAGAGAGAGAGAGAGAGAGAGAGAGAGAGAGAGAGAGAGAGAGAGAGGGGAAGGAAGGAAGGAAGGAAGGAAGGAAGAAAGAAAGAAAGAAAGAAAGAAAGAAAGAAAGAAAGAAAGAAAGAAAGAAAGAAAGAAAGAAAGAAAGAAAAGAAAAAAAAAAAAGGCCGCAATGAATTTGTTATCAGGCCAATTGACCATGGAGTCGATGTTCAACCTTCAACCATGCATGGTGCCCCCTCTGTCGAGGCTTTGGAAACAGGCGGAAGGAGAGACCTCGGAGCAGGACTGGTGCTCCCATCTGGCCTCTGCATTGCCGTGGAAAAGAGTCCCAGATGCTCCTGGCAAAGCTCAGGGCTGAAGAGCTGGGGCTGGCGCTGGGCACCACCCCCATGACAGCAGAGAGCAAAGGTCGGTCTGTGGCTAGGGCACCGACCACGCAGGGCTCTGCTCCAGACTTGCCCCTGGACATGGGCCCGCACTCCTTGTACGCTGAGATGAGACAGGGCAGACGCCCAGCATGCAGGCTGGGAGAGAATCCCTGTGCTCCTAGGAACCCTCGGCCTGGGGTCTGTCGGTTGTCAAAAGCTCTAGCTGCACAGGACCCTTAGGGATTATCTAGTCCAACCCCCTCATTTCCCAGAGCAAGTTTCTGGGGCCCAGATTGGGGAAAGAATTTGTTCACTGTCACTGGGAATGTCAGTGACGCAGACTCCTGCCGCTGGGTTCAGCCTAGGACGCTGAACCCTGACAGGGGACCCTGGGTTTCCATTGGGTTCTTCATGAAAATCAAAATAATCACAGCCTTCAGTATTTTCCAGTCACTGGAAAAGCCTTACTTTGTGAAATCTGCAAAGCATAGACATTTGCTAATCAAAGTATTTACCCAAGCAATACTCAAAGCAATATTAAGGGAAGTAAAATGTGTACGTGCCACTGACCACCTACACAGGATTTATATCACATTCTCTTAAACAAGCGTTAAATCAATGGCTGTTCTCACTGGCTGGGATTTGAACAGCAGGAAATTAGCAGGAGCGTTTAAGGGGATTTAACAAAGCAGGAAAGGCTCAGAATCAGGAGCCAAGAAACCCACTTCTCCCTCAGCTCTGCCTCTCAAGAGCCCATTGACCTTGGAAAGTCCCCCAGTCTCTCTGAACCTCAGTATCTTCCTCCCCTGCCCAGCCCCATTACCCTCCTCCCAGGGTTGTTGCAAAGATAACGTGAGGTGGGTTGCCCTTTGAACATTTGATGCACATCACAGTGTTTTCTAGGCACCTTCCATCTGATCCTGTGGCCAACTGCAGAAAGGAGAGTGACCAAGCCAAGTAGGTCAGAGGGGGCAAAGGGCAGGTAAGCAGGCTGGAGACCAAGCTTCTGTCAGGACAGTTGCAATCACTAGAACTGCTGAGTCAGGAAGCAGTGGGATCTTATGAAAGGTGAAGAGCATGTGGAGTCAGTGGGCCTGTGGGCACTGGCTCTTTCTGGCCATATGGCCTTGGGCAATTCATGCGAGTTCTCTGAGCATGTAAAGTGAGGATAAAAATACCCACCTTGCAGGGCTATCATGAAAGTAACAATAATAATTTATTGAGTGCTTATTACAGTACTTCTGATACTATTCTAAGTGCTGAGCCTGTATTAACTCATCTCAGCCTCACAACAGCCCCCCTGAATTAGATATTTTTACTATCCTCATAGAGAAAATGCAAGCAAATAGAGGTTCAATAACTTGCTCAAGGTCACACAGCTACTAAGTGGTAGAGTCAGTCTTTGAATTTGGGCAGTTTGGATCCAGAATCTATATACTTACCCTCTATGTAGAGTGTATGAGTTTCCTATGGCTGCTGTAACAAATTGCCACAAACTTGGTGGCTTAAAACAGCATACATCTCTTATCATTCAAAAGTCCTAAAATTGAGGTGTTGGCAGAGCTGGTTTCCTTCCGGAGGCTTCAAGGGAAAATCCTTTTTCTTGCCTTTTCTGGCTTCTAGAGGCCACCTGCAGTACCTTGGTTCACAGTCCCCTTCCTCACATCACTCCGACCTCTGCTTTCCTTGTCACATTGCCTTCCCTCTACTCTGACTCCCTTGCCTCCCTCTTATAAGGACCGTTGTGATAATCCAGGGCACTCTGCCCATCCCAAGGCCCTTATCACATCCGCAGTCTCTTTTGCCATGTAAGGTAACATATTCACGACTTCCAGGGATTGGGATGTGGACATCTTTGGGGAACCATTATTCCATCCACACACAGGGCCTCATGAATAAATAAGAAAATGTTGGTAAGACGCTTAGCCCAGAGCTGGAACATAGTAAGTACTGATACTGACGCTGATGTACTGAAGCAGTGGGTGGCTGATAGACTGGCTGGCCAGTTTCACGGCTGTCAGAAACGAGTGTCCATTGACATGCAAGACGTTCCACTATGCCTTAGTCCCTCTGTCTTAGTTTAGGCTGCCCCAGAAGCAGACTGTGAAAAGGATTCCAGGGCCACTAGTTTATTTGGGAGGTGATCCCAGGAAACAGGGACGTGGGAAAGTAAGACAGACAAGGCAAGCAAACCACTAAAGGGTGTTATCAAGCTAGTTACCATGGTAGACAATTGGAGCTCAATCCTGTTGGTGATAATGTAGAACCTCACCTCAGGGTTATCCTGCCTGGGAGGTGACAGCGATAGGATGTGGACACACCAGGGCCCTGCAGTCTTTGTTGAGGGTTTTTCCTGGGAGGCAGACAGTGGGATTAATTCATCCATCTGCACACATGCATAGGGAGCAGGCTCTGGGGGCCAGAGAGACCCCCACATGCCACGATTCACAGGTGCTGGCCCGTGGAAGTCAGGCTGCAGGCACTGAAATGGTAAACATGAGGGGCTGGAGCCGGGGCCTCAGTGGCACCTGATCCCCATCTTGAGCCCGGAGTCTTTATTTCTATGGAGTAGCTGAGGTTCGGGAATCTCACGGAGCCCAGAAAATGCAGCAAGGCTAGGAAATCAAGGAGTTGGGGTTTCACCAAAGTGAAGGTAAGAGGATTGCCTGGAATTCACAGCTAGGACCCAGATCATGGAAGACATGATCTGAACATTGCCCTCCAGGGTTCACGGCCTTTAGGACAGTGGCTGTGTGCAGGGCAGCCTGGGATGACGGTGGCTATATAGCCATGCCCCTCACACTGCCACTTTCCTGGGAAGCTCATATCCACCTCTTGTTTTGACTACTGTGTGGAGTTACTGTCACTCTTTTGAGTTGTTTTTGTCATTTTATTAGGGAATTATTTTCCTTGCCTAGTTGTTTGAAAAGGTTCCCGGTTGTCTTTGGTGTGGTTTGTATATATCTAGGGCATACCTTTTCCCAAGTGAAATAGAACAAGCCTCTCTATAACTTGCCATCCATGTATCCTCCCCTCTCTTTCCTTCAACCCAGTGCATCCTGGCTTTTCCCCACCTCTCCACGGAAACAGTTTTCCCGAAGGTCACCAGTAGCTTCTGAATTCACAAACCTAAGGACATGTCTCACTCACTCAAGCTCCAGTCAGCTTTGGGTGTTGAATATGCCCTCCCTCCCTCACTCCTTCCCTCCTTACCCCCCACCCCTTGACTGTTTCTCAGCCTTCTCCCCTGAGCCCCCTTCCTCTGGCTGCCCCTGATATTGGTTCTCCTGGTGGTTCATCATTGGCCCTCCTCCCTTCTCACATGCCTCAGTCTATTTGAGTGATCTCCCCAGATCCACAGATTCAGTGACCACCTGTTCACCTGCAATGCCCAGATCTCTAGCTGTCACCCAAGCCACTCTCCTGTTCCCTCCCTAGGTCCTTCTGGGCCTCCCCTCCCCAACAGGTCAGTTCCACTAAACATCACACTCAACAGGCCTCCGTCTGACTTCATCTTCCCAACAGAACTGGCCCCTCCTTCAGAGTGTCTCATTTAGGTGAATGATACCTCCCTTGCTCAGACCATTGTACAAGATACCTACCACATCTAGTCCCCAGGTCCTGCCCCTGTTATTTTCTCTTAACTACATCCTACATTCTCCTCTACTGCCCGGCTGTCTTATTCATGGTTCAGGTCATTATCAGCCCTTTACTGGGCCACAGCAAGAGCTTCCCAGGGTGTCCTGTAGCTGGAACCAACCAGGATAATCCAGTCCCACAATCCTGTCATTTCACAGAGCAGGAAATCAGGCTGCAGAGAAGGAGTTATAGGCCTAGCTCCCAGGCCTCCTGGCCAGTAGCCTCACGGAGGTCAGAGCCACATAGGACTGCACTCAACGTCTCATCCCACTCCTTGCTAACCTGTACTAGTTTTCACTTGCTGCTTTAACAAATTACAAACAACTGACTAGCTTAAAACAACACAGATTTATTATCATGAAGTTCAAGTCCGAAATGGGTCTTATGGGATGAACATCAAGCTATCAGCAGGGGCATCTGTTCCTTGCCTTTTCCAGGTTCTCCAGGCCACCTGCATTCCTTGTCTCATCACTCCCTTCCAGCAATGGCATCACTCTACCCACTGCTTCCACGGGCACATCTCATTCTCTGACTCTGACCCTTCTGCTGCCTTTCATAAGGACTTTTGTGATCACGTTGGGTCCTCCCAGATAATCCTGGATGACTTCCCTATCTCAAGGTCCTTAATTTAATCCCATCTACAAAGCCTCTTTTGCCAGGCGAAGTAGTGTATTCACAAATTTTGGGGATTAGGATGTGGACATTATGGAGGGGATCCTTAGTCAGGCTACCATACTAAATGTGACCCTCCCCCAAGAAAGTTCCTTAACCTGTCCCCAATTCTGGTCCTTCCTCTGTAGAACAGGGTGATCCCTACAGGGATCGTAGTGAGTGGCAAAAGAGAGAATGTGCTTAAGGCACCTACCTGAACATGGTGAATGTTCAACAAAAAAATCCCCCATCGGACCCCGAGCCTGGTGGTTGGTAGGAGAGGACCACAGCATCTAGGAGATGCGCCTGGGGCCTGCACCACTTGCTCGGGGCTGCTGCGGGTTGAGTTTTCCCCATGGTCCTATTCTTCCTGGGACTGGAGCAGGATCTGGCTATCTCCCCCTGAAGTTCAAGTTTCAGGCACTCTCTCATGAACTTGAACTGTTTATTTGTCACAGACCACTGATGCCATGCTGGCCCGAATCCACTGGGGCCACTCTGTCCCTCTGCCCTGGGCTTGAGGTAACTTGCCTGCTGACTTGGGGCAGAGGTAGAGAAATAATAAGAATGGTCTTTAAAAAATGTATTTCAACTCATTTTGAAAATGCTAAAGGAGTCTGCTACTTCAAAAATATCTATTGTGTTGTTATTTTATAATATGGCTAACTCCTCAAAACAAACACACAGAAGAGATAGAGCAAGGTCTCATCTGTGATATAGGAGAAAGAGCAGAATTTAAATGGCCATTCTGTCTTTATAGGCTACAGTGGACACAACCCATTCAGCCTTATGCCTCAAATGACATTGACCCCTTCAAGTTCCAGGGCCAGGCCCGAGTGGTCCGAGCAAAACCTCATTTCCCAGCTAAGTAAGTGGTTCAGAAACAACCAATGAGATGCAAGGTATCATTGGGGGCAAGAGTAAGGGGTTGGCTTCTGATAAGTTTTCCAACTATCCAGAGAGACCCAGCAAGCGATGGTCTCGCTTTTCTCCCCTGTGATTATGTTTGGATGACAGGTCTGGTGCTCCTGAGGCCATCTTGTCACCAGCCTGAGGACCAAGCCAGCCCAAAGATGGCAGAGAGGTTGAAAGAGCACAGTTCCTTAATGAGATCCTTGAGCTGTTAAATCAATCAACCTTGAAGCCTGCTTTATCCTAGACTTCTGACTATGTTAGAGAATAAGTTCCCTTTATTCTTTAAACCACTTTTCTAATATTTGCCACCCAAAGCATCTGAAGTGATATATTACCTGTGAGACCTTGGATAAGCCACCTAACCTCTCTGAGCTTTATAATAATTCACCCCAGTATACTGTCGATGAGGCTCAAGCAAGAAAGTATGTATGAAAGCACTTGTCAAACATATTATAAAATGGGGTGCTAACAGACAATTTAGCCTGTTATTATTATTATTTTAAGCTTTAGTATATGTGCATTGGCCAAACTGGGTCTGTTTAACAAAACTCTTTGCATCATTGCTTTATTCAGTTTTTGACCAAGTAGATTCAGCTTCCTTTTCCTGGAGCCCTGGTACCATCAGGACAATGCACAGGTACTCCTCCCTCCCTCGGTCCTGTTGAACTTCAAGGGCATCCCCTACAAGGAGACACAAATGGCCCAAAATTTGTGTCATGAGAAAAATGCACCAGGAAGAAGAAACAAAGGTTTTGCGGTCTCACCTGGAAAGTAAGAGCCCAGGATCACCTGAGAAGCAACCTAGGTGTTTCAAAACCCACAGGCTCCCAGGTGCCCGACGCTTACTCTGCTACCTTATGCCACCTGTGCTACCCACTTGATACATTACTCTGGGAGAAACTAGTTGTGAGGGTTTCCAATTAGTTCCTGAGCTGTCTGTTCCCTCTGAGTATCTCCTCTCCTTCAGCAGAAGGAAACTCTAATAGATGAACCTTTGCTCTTATCCTTTTCACTTTTTCTATGAACAAGTGTGGATCAGGATAGACTATAGCTTCTCTGCTCACCTGTAGTCCAACCCCTTGACATCATGCACAGACTCACAGAAAGGGCTCAGGGCTCCAAGAGGACTGGGCACAGTGATGCTGGAGGGAACACACCCTGCCTGCGGATGGCTCCAACAAGGTGGCTTCTGGCTGATCCTTGAAATAGGGAGACACTGGGATACAGAGAACAACAGGAGGACAAGCTTGCAGGTAAAGGACCAATATGAGGACACTGGTTAACTATCACCAGCCAATCTATGACCCTTTACCTGCAGTCCACAGTGAAGGTGAGGAAAATAAGGACAAAGAATAAACAGGTTATGAATAAACCTAATTCATTCAACTTGAAGGTGTTTTTGTTGTAACAAAAACAACATTTTTTATTCTGATATGAAGTCTTTCTTATGTTTTGGGGTACTAAAACATAATGGTACTAAAGTGCCATTTCTTTTGTAAAATGATTGTCATCATCAGTGTCATTTTTCCAGGCACAGGGGAGGATTAATCTTCCCGGCCTTCACTTCAGTTAGGTCTGGACAAATGACTTGTTTTCACCAATCAAATGTAACTAGAAAGAACATGTCACTTCCAGGCAGAATTTCTGAGAGCCAGGGGACAAGTCCACCTTGATGCCAACTTTCCTGCCTCAGGAATGATGGAAACATGTTGTGATGCAGTCCCTGTCAGCCTGGCCCTCCCAGCGACCATGGCCTTGCCCACCTCACTGGAATGGTAGTATAAGCGGAAAACAAGTTTTCGTTGTATTGCTATGAGACCTGGGGAGTTATTTGTTCCCCCAGCATAGTCTGACTAATAGAGTAGCTTTTTTTTTTTTTCATATCATTAGTTAGCAAAATGGAATGTTGCCAATCTTATGTTGCTATTTTTTTTTTTTTTGACATTTAACTACCCCAAGAAATATACTCCCTTGGACATTCTGACACTCTGATAACTGGAGTGTGAAGTTTGATGAGAGCAATAGTTCTTAGGGGCCACAATATGGGGCCCTTCAAGGCCAATTCAAACTGAGTCACACCTGTTTTATCTGTGGAATGAATGAATGGATGAATGAGTAAACCACGCTTCTGCACAGGATTTCAGCTTACGGAAAGCATTTTATATTGGGTTGTCTGAAAAGTCAATGACACATTTTAGCAACGATAAACATAGAAAAAAATATGTCATGATTTTTCTGACAACCCAATAGTTGAAAAAGAAAAAGGTAAAAGGTGTGGTAGAGATTATTTACAAAAACACGTGGCAAGCTGGATTTAATCTATAGGCCGTAGTCCACTGATGCCTGATCTAGGCACTTATCTTCTTTTCTACTAAAATGCAAGCTCCAAGAGAGCAAGCTTTTGTCCTTTTTGTGCAATGCTCTCTGAAGCACCTGTCAAAGTGCCTGGTATATGATAGGCAGTCCATAAATACTTACTGAAGTAATTAATTGATTCACTGATTAATTATAATTACTGAGCTCTTGGGAGGCTTTAAGTTTAGGGGTCTGGCGAAAGGGTTTGGACTTCCTGCATTTAAAAAATGTTTGAAAAATGTCTTTGCCAGTTTTAACAATGTTCGGAACTATTGATTGACAGGTCTTTGCCACAGTCTGCAATTCTCAGAATGGAGACATTTTGAAACAAATGACAGCCGTTTGCTCGTCTCACTGTTTACTCCTCTCGTAAGAGCACTGTGTGATGCACATCGCACATTGAGTTGGATGTGTGATGCACTGGACTGCTGCCAACAAAAACACATCGAAATAAAATAATCATCTCTGCAAGCAAAGGCCTAGGGATGACACTCCAGACACCCCCGTGGAAATAAGGGGGCCAACTGCAGCTCTGCAGGGAACAGAATCGAGGCCACGCAGTGCTGGGTGTAGAAGAGCAGAAAGGTTAGCAAAGGCTGAGCGAGCTGTGGAAGGGGGAGGTCGACTTGGGTTGGTCTGGAGGGAACAGGTGGAGCCAGAGAGAAGAATGACTCTCATTTTCTGAGATGTGATGGGCCCAGGCATGGGGCTGGCCCTCAGCAGAATGTGCTTCTGGGTCCTGAAGGACCCGGTTAGAGGAGGTTGTTTTGCGGGGGAACGGGGAGCGGGGGGTGGGGGTGGGAGGGGGTTGGGAGGGTGTTTGATATGAGGGTCTGGACTGTGGGCAGCCTTGAAAGCCAATCTAGAGAACTGTGGCAATGGGAAACCACTGAAGGTTTTTGAGAAATTGGTAATTACAGGGATGAAAGTTCATCTGCAATAAGGTTGAGAAATGGAATGAATGAGCATATGGATGTGATTAAATGAGGGAGGAGACAAATTCTCAGGTAAAGGAGTCAGAACTGAATCCTGAGGGCAGAACTACTAAAAGGTTTTAAGTAGAGAGTTACACAACCATCTCTCTCTTTCCAGATGATGGGTGGGGCAGGGGTTGGAAGGAGTGGCAGAGTCCTCAGGGTAAGGAGAGCAGTTGGATTCCTGCTTCTAAGAATGTCCCTCTTTTGCACATGTGGTCACACTGCCCTGATGCAGTCACCTCCTGTGTCCACCTCCACACCGAGTGTCACCAAGTCGGCACAGCATGTTTATTTGCTAAATCTGGTACCCCCACACAGGTGCCACTTCCTCCATGAAGCTTTCCCTAACTCCCCACCTAGAAGGGAACTTTCCTCCTCGGAGCTTTCATACCTCTTCAAATGTTCCCCTCTAACTGCAAGGATTGCTTTTTATCTTATCACCAGATTGTCTGGATTCAAACCACAAAAAATTGTGAGGTCTATGACTTTGGGCAAGTCCCTTAGCCTTCCTCTATTTCCCTATTGATAAAAGTGGGGATAATAACATTAATATCTTTCTCCGAAGATCCCTGTACAGATTTAATTAGTTAATATGTCTGATGGGCTTAGAACAGTGCCTAGAATATAGTGAGCTTTGTATATGCATAAGCAATGGCTATTATTACGATTATTATGATTATTATTACTACTACTACTATGTATTAAAGTTATTTGTGTCCATGTCTTATCTCTTATAATAGATTTGAAACTTTTGAGGGTAAGGATTGTGCCTTATTCATTTTTGTGTTTTCCTCAAAGAGTACCAAGATGCATTCACCTAGTATGTACTCAATAAATATTTGTAGAATGAATCAATAAATGCTTGAATGAATACATGAGTGAATATAACCTGTAGAATGAAATTTAACTATGACACTATAAACAAAGCACTAAGTGTGTTCAAAGATACTTGGATCTCTACAGGGAAAAACAAACTCTGTGGCAATAGCAGGAACCTAAGACTCTGAGTACAGAAGGAACATGGAGCAAACCCTGCAGCATATTGAAACTACAGAACTTCAAAACCCAACTCTGTGCCTTGATCTTCCCATCTAAAGAATGAAGAGATTTGATTCAATGATCTTGAAGGTCCTATCTAGCCCTACAGTTCTATTCTTGGGATCACTAGCTTCTCGGGCGTCTTGGTTTGGGGTGACTACACCATTAGGAATTTCCTAGAAAAAGGAGTGGGAGAATTGTTTCTAATTGAAACAGTATTTCCAAAGTGCTCCGGGTGTAGAGAGAGCTTAGCAAACATAGTGAGGGCTTGTGTGGCAGGTGGGTCCTCTGTTTCCTCACCTTAGGACTGACATCCAGAAGAGAAATTCTGTCAGAAGTATATACAGAAGCCCCACTTACCCAGGAGACAGCGGAAGCTTGAAAATGAATCAAACGAGCTCAGAATTCTCCTGGAAAAAGAAACAATAGGAAGCACCAACAAAGGAATCCAGGTTCACCGGGAAGTCATTGAACCCATGGTTTGGCATATTGGGCTGTGTCATTGTAAGTCTCTTGGGGTTCGGCATGAGACGTGAAGACTATGATTCCTAAAGGCACCTTGGGGCTGTGGCTAACGGGGAGCCCTGGACTGACGAACCCGTCTTCTAAGTCTCCCTCAGCACCCTCTTCCAATCTTGGGCACCATCTTCTTGTGTGGCTATCATTTGCATCACTGGATGTTAAATTCTCCAAAGATTGTGCTTACTACCCTGGGACCTGCCTAGTGCCTACTAGGTGCTCAACAAATATTTGTTGAATGAATCAATGAAGTAATGAAGTAATGAATGAATGAATGAATGTTGACAAAGCCTTAAAATCTGGCTTTGAGGAATGCTGACATGAGAGAGGAGGGAGGAGTTCTAGATACCGTAATTTCCAGGTCACGTCGTGGTTAGTCAAGGTAAACTCATTCCTGGGTTGTTAGACAAAGGTGAAGCAACCAGCACAATGTTCTGTCTTCACTTTTCAATCAGCCTGGGCTGTAAATACAGAGACCTATGGACAGGGAGTCAGTCTATTGCTGTAATATCTATCAGCTCAGCCTGTGGGGCTGCCCATCTCTGAAGTGGTGCTGGCGATAATGAGTAGCTGGCTGCTAGGGATAACAAAAGCCATGTGGCAGCCACGGCTGATTCCTGTTGGGGTTCTGCCTCTCCCCCACAAACCCCACAGCATGTGATCTCCCCCCAAAAGAGCCCTGTACTGGGTTCTGAGCGGGGAGAGGAAAGCTAGATTCCTCCTCAACAGATGTCACTGTAATTAGATAACTCATTATATCCAGGAATAAGGAAAGGAGATTGACACAGATACAAATGCGAACATATTGATAGCTTTTCGGCATGTGAGTTTGTGCAATCTTGGAAACTGATTTCCTGGACAAAGCTCAAGGGATGAGTCAGCGGTTGGAGCCTGGGGAGATTTTCCACAATGAAATTTTCGTCCTAGTAAAGTATCCTAAGAGCTTTCCACTCGGTAAGGCCATTCCCAGGGGCAACCAGGACTCAAAACCAGTGTGGGTGTGTGCCTGCGTATGTGGAAGAAGCCCAGCACAGAGCCAGGCTCTGGGAGTGAAGAAGGGAGAGAGGGAGGGAGGAAGGGAGGGAGGGAGGGAAGGAGGGAGGGAGGGAGGCAGTACCTCGCAGGGTGAGGCAGGCGCGTGGGCAGTGGCTGACACTCATCTGCAAAGTCCAAGGACTGCTCCAGTCTGTGCTGAGAGTCCCCAGAACTCCTGGATGCTCTTCCTGCATCCAAGTTAGGGAGCCTGTCTGGGGAGTTCACCCCTGAACCCCCACCAAGATTAAGTGTCCTTCACTGGTGTTCCCATATGACCCTGCTCATTCTTTTGAAGCACCCATCATTCCCTAATGTACTTGAGACTTTTCCCTGTGGCAAAATGTAAGGATTTGACAAATGATCTTTTCCAGCTCAAACATCCTAAAGTTGGACACGCCTTTAAAAATGGGGGAACGCAAGGAAACGGTGAACTGACACTAAGCACATGTCTGCCCGGCATTCCACATCCATCATCTTCCAGCGACCACCTGAAGCAAACTGGTCAGTTTCCATGGGCAGGGATCACTTGAATGGTGTATGCCCTCAGAAGACCCCAGAACAACTCAGGCTCTTCTCCTGTGGTCTAGTTGGTCATCTTCATTGGCACTTAGCACTTTTCTTCCATTAGGAGGCTTCGGGGAGTGGAGGGTTTGAAGAGGGAGAGATCCTCCCACTTAGAGCCCCTTGCACTCTCCTGCCCTGTGCTTCCAGCCTCCATCCTTACCCCAGACATTTTACCTGGGGCGCTCAGGCACCTTGCCCTTTTACCCACTTCCACCCCAGCATCTTGCCCCAAGGGAATGACCACTCTCATCTTGTACAGAGAAAACAGGATCAAATGAAACTCCCCAACTTTGGGGAGATACACAAAGAAGAATTTTGTTATGATTGACTCAGTGAACTCACTCCATTTTTCCCATTTAAAAGAGACCTCAGAAAAAAATCTAAGTAGGTTGTTATTGCCTTCTGGATATCTGATACGGTGTTTCTTGGTCACCCAGCACATTCAGGCTATGTGCCCCCTGACCTTGCGATGTCTCCGAAGGCAAACCTCCTTATCCTGGGCCATGGCCCTTCCTCAAGGCCTTCTTTACCCGTCATGTGAATCCAGTCTGTACCTCCAGGGACCTGTGCAAGGAAAAGAGGTTCATCACTCTTGTTTTCCCACTCAGGGCAGGTTCCCACTGGCTCTCAGAGTCCTGGGATTAATGCTTACTTACTGTAGGCACCGGCCATCTGCCTTTACAGCAATAGTAAGAGAAAGAACTGTGGAAAATCCAGTTCACTATACATTCAAGCTGCATCACAGGTAGGGTGTAGCTGCAGAAACAAGATAGCTGTTTTAAAACGCATGGTCCAGGTTTACTGTGCTAGTTAAACTGTATCTAGAATCCCATGTTCAGTTCTGGGCCTCACGCTTACATCCCCTTAGGCTGACCCGGTTGCAAGCGGACTAGAAATAACACTCTGTGATGGGTAGTTAAAGGAATTGTGACTATGGCAGTGGTGAATATCCAATCTCTAAAGGGCTGTCATGAGGCAAAGGAATGGGGTCTACTTGGCCCTAAGTTGGAGAGCAAGACGAGTGGAAGGAAGCTTTAGGCGGGTAGCTTTTACTTAGTAAAAGGTCCTGAAACTTAGAACTTCCCAAAGATGGAGTGAATGCTTTCCCTGGGTGTGCTCAAGCAGAAGTAGGGAGCATAGGGATTCAGGGAGGGGTCAGGTGGGAGCAGAGCTTGATATTGCATGTGAAATGATGCCTGTGGGGTTTTCATTGCAAAGATACGATCTGTCTTCTTATTTTGTATTTTCAATTCATGACTCAGGGAAACAGAACAGTCAGGAGATTTTTGGAATGGAGAGGAGTCCAACGTAACCAGTTGTAAATGACCCGGAAACCAAAGGAGCCCACATTAAGCAAATTTGCCTGCAATAAACATCATTCCTATTTTGAACATTCTTCCATCCTTACACAGAGACTGTCATTTCTGGCTTCAGTTTCAGAAACAATAACATACCCTTAGGGCTTGTAATCCACACTGGAGAAACCATCAGTGCAGGCACTGAGAGCCATCTGAAAGAGACGACACATCTCACTTGAATCAAGCAAAGCAGCAATATTTACCGAGCACCTCGCTGGTGTAAGGCGAACCAAGATGGGTGCGATCTGGTCCCTGCCATCCAGGCACCAACAAGAGAGCAGAGGGAGAGAGCAGGTTTGGGAAAAGCTTAATTACAACGTCACCTCTTCCTGCACTTTTCCAACCCATGGCGATTCTTTGTTTAAAATTGCCAGCTGCCTCCTGTGAGTTCCCCAAGGACCAGAGAGCTTGTTGGCAAAGACACAGCATTTGCACATATAAAACCTGAGTTCACCTCCTCTCCTGGCCACATGTCAGCTGTAACTTTGGACATGTTGCTTTACTGCTCTGTAGTTTTCTCATCTGAAAGTGGGAATAGTTATAGTATCTATTATTATGTGAATTAGATTAAATAACACTCAATGCAATAACATTTAGTTTAAAAACACTTAGCACTGTAGCCTGATACATATGTGCTCAATAAATATTTGCTGCTGCCACTACTATTGCTACTACCACTAATGATAATAATATAGTTACTCTTAATAGGGTTACTCTTATGTAGGGGTTAGTTTCTACAGTATGTTCCTAAGGGGAAATCCATACCTAATCAATATGATACTTAAAAATCCCATATTGCCTGTCTTGGGAAGGATATGCACTTTGAAAGGAATGGATGGCTTGCATAGCTACCTGCAATATTCTTTCTCTCTCTCTCTCTCTCTCTCTCTCTCTCTCTCTCTCTCTCTCTCTCCAAGGTTGGCCTACTTAAATGAATAACAGCTAATATTTAATGAACACTTATTACATGGTAGGTACTGGTCTAAACCTTTAACCTGTTTAATTTCATATCAACTAGAAATAAGAACTAGGATTTTCTCTATTTTACATATACACGTGTATGAGGAAACTAAGGGGAGGTTAAGCAACTTGCCCAAATAACACAGAGACTGGGACCCAAGCAGCCAGCTAACTGGGCTCCAGAATACATTCTCAACCACTGGGCCCAACTCTCTCTCTTAAGATAAATAGGATACAACTATATCCTAATACTAATGTCAGTGCGCGCAACCATTCGTACAAATCCCAGAATACAGCAGGCGTTCGGTAAATGTTTGTGAAATGAATGAGGTCCACATGTTACTAGTGTAGGAAACACTACTGTTGCACAGCAAATCCATGTCTTCAGAAATGCACAGGCAGCAGAGAGAAAATGGGGCTGGGACGAGGCCATCAGGGAGTGTCCCCATCTCAGCAGCCTCTTTGGTAGCCTCTGTTGATGCTTAGCCTGTTCCCACCTTGCATCTCCATCCTTAATCCTCCAGGGAGCCAGCTCATTTCCCAGCTCACATGATACCACAGCAAGAAGTCTTCATCCCATGCAGTTGTCATCTTGTATCATCTTGGAGCCATCATGTCACCATCTTCTCCTTCTAGACACTGGGGATGATGATGGGAAGGGGGCAGAAAAAGAGGCTTACAGCCATTAGCCCACTTTGGAGAGATTCCATGACATCGATATTTCTCTAACTAGGGGGAGGGGAGAGGTGCAGAGATGTATTCTCAAGGGTCATGTGTTCTCTCCAGGAATTTTTAAGTGACGTGTTTTTGTTTCAATGAACATATGACAAAATTTGACATTAGTATAGTCTAGAGATGAAGGCTGCTAACGCTGGATGATCCAAATGCAAATCTTGACCTTGCCACTTGGCAATGTGTGCCCTGCATCTAGGTTCCCGGAGAATGAGAGAAATGGAATGAGGCAGAGACGTTTTCCTCTTGGCCTTCTTTACCCTCTTTCCCTCCCATGCATCTAGGCAACCCATCCTAGTTTGTATTTACAGTTAGGTCCTTGCCTTTGGCGCAAGACTTCCTGGTAGAGGTAATGCCCACGCTGATACCTGAAGAATGAGCTGGGATCCACCAGGCACATGTGTTCTATAACCATTACATTAATTCATATAGTGCCTTGTGGTGTGTGATGTAGTTTATGCATTTGGTCCTAATAAAAACTATGTGAGGTAAGGTGGCAATATATAAATGTATATGTAGTCGATCCTCATTATTCAGAGATTCCATATATGTGAATTCACCTGCTCATTAAAATCTATTTGTAACCTAAAATCAATACTCACAGCCCTTTTACGGTCATTTGCAGACCTCTTGTTTCAGCTCTCATACTGTTAACAAGTGTCCTTGTCACAGTCTATTTAGTGCCACGCATTTTGGTGGGGTTTTTTTGTTAGTGATGTTGCTGTTGAAAATGTCCCCAAGCACAGCGCACAAGGAGGCTGTGATATGTCTTATAGAGAAAATACATGCATTAAATAAGCTTCGTTCAAGCATGAGGGATAGTGCGTTGGCCAGGAGTTCAATGCTAATGAATCAACAATAATATTAAATAAGGTGTCTCTCTATACAGACACACACATAGATCAAGGTTGTTTTCCAGTTGACGAATTGTGGCCAGAGGCTGTCTGGAACCTTGCCTTGTGTTTCTCTCAGGAGCTGAGCAGTTCATTATTTGTTAATACAGCGTTCCCACTGCCAGTATAGAACATAACTATCACAGATAATGACAATACAGTGCGGATTGAATATATATACTTTATATATATTAAATATTATATATTTAATACAATATAGAAAATAAAGGAAACCGTGGCTCAGGGAGGCTAGAGAATCTGCCCAAACAGCCTGAGATCACACATCTCATGGGTGTTGGAGTTGAAGCTTGAACTCCAGTTCAAGTCCATGTGTCATCCACTACCATCTCCTGCCCATGGCGGGGATTCATAGCCAAAAGTGTTGTATGAATGATTGCCATTTGTGGAGTTTGGGTGATGGGGAACTCGCCCCAGATGTTTTCAGCCTCTCCTTTGCGGTATTTTTCTTTATTCCCCCCACCCCCAGGCCTTTTTTGTTTGCTTTTGGATTGTCTGTAACTACTGAATCATTGCGTGGTAAGTCCTTCTAAGCAAATGAATCTGTAGGTACCTCTTGCTGCAAAGCACACATCTTTGCAATGAGGGGTCTAGAGGAAAGAACAGGACAGCCAACCTGTGAGTCAACTCTAATTCAAGTTCATCCATGAGCGAGGGGAAGTTCTCCTCCATTATTCTTGCTCATATTTTAAACTCTAGAACTGGGCAGATGAGAGGAGAGGAGTTAAGGGGACATCTGCCCCTGCCTTGACCCCACCCGCGGCAGCCGTCACAAACTCTTGCGATTCTTACCCACCCTCACTGGGTGTCATTTTGTGGGAATTGAGATCCAGCATACCCTTTTTCACAGGTCCCACAATGCTTCAATGATGTGCTGCCTTGAAGAGTTTGACAGGCATCACAGAGGAAAGGCAGGGGGGCGGAGGAAAAGACAGGATTAACAAGTGTCTTCTAAGTGGCATTTATATTTAGAATTCCCTTTCCTTTCAAGGGTTGGTGCGCCAGTCAAAACTCTTGGTATAAACAACAGAACCCATCCTAGCTCGTTTCGATGGAAAGAGAATTTATTGAAGAATATTAGAAGTTCACAGAGCCTCCAGGACAGCCAAAGAGTGCACTATAAAGGTAGCCAGCCAGGAAAATGCCCAAACCCCCAAGTGAGATTATATCTTTGAAGACCTCCAACTGGCAATACTCCTGGGCATAGACGCCATGGATTTCACCAAACAAAGTGAGCATTGAACACAGGAACCTCAGGCTCTGACACCCCCAAGGCTCCACACCTCTACTGCCCCTCTGGTAAAAGGATGGGTTCTGAGCAGCCCCCTTCCTCCTGCTCCACTTCTGAATGGAATTCTTCCATGGGTGCACCTGATTGGTGGAGCCCAGGTCCTATGACTCAGGGACCGACCTGGTCTCAGACCTGATGGATCCCCAAACACAGACAAGATCAACTTGGTAACTTGCTGTGTGACCTCAGGGAAGTCACTGAACCTCTCTAATTCTGGTTTCCTCATCTTTAATATGGAGGATTCAGCTTAGTGTTCTCTGAGGTTACTTTCAGCTCAGAAATACAATGATTTGGTAATTCTGAGCATCTGAGAATGTTTTATTTAGCATTCAGTCACCCCAGGATGTTGGATAATATCTGATAATTTGGACAAGTCCCAGGAAAGAAACAGATCAGAGCCTGTGTTGGGTGTTGGAAGCCCACTCGATGGGAGAGTGTGTGTATGTGGTGAAAGGTGGAGAGTGGAGGTGGATGGTGAGAGTATAGACACTTTCAGAGCTAGAAGGAATTAACGATTATTCAGCTCCTTTCTCTGTCTCTGTCTCTCTCTCTCTCCTCTCTCCTTCCCTCCCTCCCTTCCTTTCTCCCTCCCTTTCTTCCTTTTTTCTTTTCAGTTCACTTCAAATACAGAGCCTAAGAAAAGGAAATGATTAGTCCAAATTCACATAGCTAGTTAAAGACAGAACTGGGATTAGCATCAGCCTTTCTGCTTTCCACTCCAGAGTTCTTTCCCCTACACCCCAGTTGATCAAATGATTTTCTTTCCTTTCCTGTGCTAACTCTGATGAATTAGCAGTGGCTTCAGGAAGGTTCTCCCTTCATAGCTCACTGGAAGAATGCTGTGATTGATTAATAATGTCTGTCATGGCTGCAGGAGGGGAGAGTGGTTACCCAGGTTTTGTGGGCCTGACTTACCAGGCCTTCTTATAGAACCAGAGGCTCATTCTCCATAGAGACCCACTAGGTGAAAGAACAATGGAAAACTACATAACTCGTTTTGAAAGTATCCAGCCCCAAAATTAAGAGGTGGTGGTCAATGTATGGTTAGGGAACCAGCTCACACCTACTGTCAAAGTTTGCTAAGTAACACTGGGGAAAAATTGTATGGCAAACTGCAAGCAGGATGTGAGAGATGGGGAAAACAAGTTCCTAGAAAACTAGAGTGAAATAATAATAAAGTTAGAAATACACTGGACAATGTGCACCCAGGAGTTTTGGGGTATTTCTTATGTTGCTCCAACTGTAATATCACTCCCTAGACTGAGACAGCGAAATTAATTTATTTGTATGAGCAGTTTTATGTAAAAACTACATGCACATATGGATTGGTCATTTTCTCCAAGCCTAAATTGAGTCCTACTTAATAAAAATGATAATAGTAATAATAACAATAATAATGACCTCATTTAATCCATATTACAATTGGTGAAAGAAATACTATTATCATCACTGTTTTACAGTTGAGAAAACTGAGGTTTGGATGGGCTGAGGGGCTGGTGGAAGGTCACATAGTTAATAGGCAGTAGAGATGGGATTCGAATCAAACTTGGGATTTTTTCATTTCGTGCTAATTAAAAGCTGGACTCAACCTGAGCTATGTTTGGGAATTCACGAAAGTGACTAGAAGTGAGGTATGGCCTTTTCCAGAACTGGCCCTGAAATTCCAACCCACCTTAATAGGAAAGCAACATCATGACCCCCCTCTTGTTTTCATCTACTAGAATTCAAATCACAAACTTCGTAGCCTTTCTAGGAAAACTAAATAACCCACCACTTCAGAGGAAGCTCCTGGGGACAGCGATTTCCTATCCTCCGCGAAACACCGATACGGTCCAGGTTAAAGGATACCAGCACTGCCACACACTCTCCTTTTTCCCAAATTAATCAAGAAGTAGGAATTTCTGACAAATGCCATCTGCTGATTTTTCAGAGAGACAAGTTTTGGTGGTGTGACCAGCAGGTGCCTCGGCTTTTTCTAGCATGCAGTACCAAAATAGTCACCATAGCAACCCTCAGAGGGCAGGCTTCCAAAGACATGCATTGTGAGCGCAGAAACTCTAGAACACTTTCAAGCAAAGAGGAAGGAGGCTCAGCAGGCAGGCTTCCAATGGTGGGAGCAGGGGCGTCTCCCCCATACCTCCAGGCCTGGCTCCAGGCTGCTGTGGACCCAACATAGCCAGGCAGATCCTCCTTTGCCCTGTGCACCCTGAAAGAGAGGAGAAATGAGAACTTGTGGGGAGTGGAGGATAGAGCAGGCAACTCCTGGGTTTTTTTGTAGGTATGACAGTAGCTTAGAAGGCAGACAAAAGGGGTATGGTCCTGGGCTGGAAAGAGGGAGACTTGGGTCACAATTCCTGCCCTGACACTTGCTAACTGAGTGACCTTCAGCAATTGTCCTCTCTTCTCTGAGTTAGCTTCTCATTTATGAAGTGGTGGTGAACTCACTCTGCTTCATCAGGGGGGAAACTGAGGATACAATATCATGCTTGTGGAAACTCTAGGTAAGCTGCTCAGTAGGCAGTGCAGAGCAAAAAGGCAGTGGGGGTTTGGGGGTTAGGAAGCCTGGGTTCCTGACCAGGCTCTGTGACTTTCTGATCCTATGACCTTGGGAAGTCATAGGGCTTCCCAGACCTTGGCCTCCTTACCTTATAGGGATGCTAATTAGTGCTGCCTGGCAGTGTGGTTGTGCAGGTCAAATGGGGTACAGTATGCATGATTGGGGATACCAATCTGTGCTCTCCCCTCTGGGCTCCTGGGACTTCTTAGTTCTGGGCTCCACTGTGACTTGGGATTCCATATTTCCCTTCGTATTAGAAGCAGACACCACTATGTGAGGATTTTACTTGGGGAAACACCTGAGAAAACAGGGAGAGAGCTGGGAAAGGCTGGGAGAGGCTGGGAGAGCCACAACACCCCAGAAAAGTCTGACTCAAATGCAGGTGAAAGGGAAGAAGGTTGGGCAGAAGTGTCTTAGACTGTCTTGTGCTCTAGGAAAGTTCAGCAAGCCTGTCAGGAAGTCCTCAGGCCAAAATAACTTGAAAGAGGAGCCCCTGTCCCTTGGACACAGGTATGCCTAGCATCCATGACAAGCTCAGTCACTGGTTGGTGGGAAACAGCCCCAAAGACATGTGGCCTCAAATATGAGTGCACAGCAGCTGGGAACTGCTCGATTTGACACCCTGTCTGCAAGGTGTATTCTTATGGCCACCATACCTACCTGATCCTGACATTTTTCACTTGGGTACCCATGTGAGGTGCTTGGTCTCAGCCCCAAACCTCTACTCTAAAGCATTGTACCCTATACACCTGGTCTCCTCATCTAAACATCTTCATTAAATTACATAGCAAAGGTTCACATGCCCTGTGTCTCTCTCTATACCTGGATGTACACATGTATAGGTATGCATGCTTATTTGTCAGTGTGCATGTATATGAATAGGTATAGGTGCATATGTGGATGAGCATTTATATGTATGTGTATGTGATTTTATGCAGTGACACTGTTAGCACTATGCTAATCATTTTACATATAGTATCTCTCATCTTTGCAATAATCTTCGAGGTAGATAAATAGAGAGGTGTCTGGGTATTATCCTCTTTTCAACTTCTATGTTTTCCCCAACACGCCACTCAGATAACACAAGGCAGAACTATGGATTGAACCAGAAATGTTTTTCTTCAAAATCTGAGCTCTTGTCTTCTCCATGACACTCCCACCCCACCTACTAATATGACCATTTCATGAAACCAAATATGTATGTATATATAAGAACAATTAAGGCAAAGGAGGAAAATATACATGGAGAGGTATAGATTGATTGTAGATGGATGGCTGATGAAAGGAGATATTTCCAGAAGCATCCCCCAATAAATTCTATGAGTGTGTGTCAACTAGAAACATATATTACATCCTAGTTGTATGAATTTCTACATAATAGGCTACAACACCAATTCTGGAGATTTTAAGCAATCTGAGGCTCTGATTTTTCTAGTATATTCTTACAGGAAATCCTTTTCCTTGTTCTTCCCCCAAATCCTTGCTCCCAGGGCAAGACTTTTAGCCTGCTCTGAGGACTTTGTTATGTCCTGTTTGGGAGGTGTTAAAATAAAAATCTACTCCGGGCCGGCCGAGTGGCACGGTGGTTAAGCGCTGGCTTGAGAAGCCAGCTGCCCCGGTTCGGGTCCCACATATGAGGGCCAGTGACACTGCCCTCAAAAAAAAAAAAAAAATCTGCTCCAACACTTAAGTTTTCTGAATCATTTGTCTTGTTTCTTGGCAGTATGAAATACTAATCTGGAGAAATCAATTTAGAATCAGTCTCAATTACCATTTATTGAGCACTGGTACTGTGCTTGAGGTTTTCATCAACAATCACATTTGGTTCTTATCAAAACGATCCCCATTTTACAGATGAAGAACTGAAGCTCTAAGGGCTTAGGAGACTTGGTGGAGTTTATTTACTCTATTAGGAAGGGGACAGAACAGAGACTGCAGCTGGGCCCTGCTTGAACCCACAGCTGGGCTCTTTCCACTGTACTAACACTCTCTGAGCAGAAGATATGATCTGGCCAAATATTGGGTGTTCCAGGCTATTCGTTAGTTCTTCTGAATCCCAGGAGGCTGCAGGACCAGCCAAGCCCAGGGCAGGCACTTGGGGTCAGGGCAGGTAGACTTACCTGGAAAAGCACCAGTCTGGCTATGAGCGTATCCACTTTCTTCCCATTTCCTTTTGCAGCCTCCTTCCTCACTTCACAATGAGAGTCCAACTCCTGCCAGTTCTGACTGCCATTCAAATCTATTCTCTTTTTAAGAATTTTGAGGAAGAAAACCATCATATACTCAAAAGGGTTCTGGTAATTGGAAGTGTCTGGAGATTTCAAGCTCTTAACGCAGAGGTGGCAAAAGTACTTTCTAGGATACTCTTACGGGCCCAAATGGCAGCTGGAGTCAACATCGCTGGTGTCTGGGCAGGTTTCCAAAGCACAGACGTAAGTGGGTGAAGGCTGTATGGATGGCCTTGATATTTGGAGAGCGCTGTATGATTTGCCAGATGCTTTCAGCTCCACTTCCCACTTAATTCTCACAGCAGTGAGTGGTGTTACCCCTTTTCACAGCTGAGGAAACTGTTCAGAGGGCTAAAGTGACTTGCCCAATGGCAGACAACAAAGGAGAGGAAGAGGCGGACCCAAACCCAGTTCTTACTCCAGGTCCAGCATCTCGGGGTTGTATGTGGGTGGTCCTCAGACCTGTATCACAGACCAATGGCAGAGTCAGTGGAAAGTAGCACAGGGGACTGGAAATGAATAAGGACTTCTGTAAATGGTCAGGAAGTTGTCTTTGTTTGCTAGGATTGCTATAACCAATACCATTGACTGAGTGGTTTAAACAACAGTCGTTTATTTCTTACAGTTCTGGAGGCTGGAAGTCCAAAGTCAAGGTACTGGATTGGTCAGGTTCCAGTGAGAGCCCTCTCCCTGGTTTGTCTTCTTGCTGTGTCCTCATGTGGCTGGGAAAGAAAGTAGAGAGGGGAAGCTCTCTTGTGTCTCTTCTTACAAGAACACTAATATCATCAGATAGGCTCCATCCTAACCACCTCCCAAAGACTCCATTTCCAAATACCATCACTTTGAGGATTAGGCACTCGACATATGAATTTGGGCGGGGGCAGGGCGCACAAACATTCAGTCCATAGAAGAAGTAGAGAGCCCTGGAGGCCTGTTTCGCTTAGTGTAATAAACCAGGCGCTGTGTTAGGTACTGGGGATACGGGTGAACAAGGTCATCTAGACCCTGCCCTAAGAGAGTCATAGCCCAGTGGGGGAGGCCAATGGTTAACCAGGCAGCTCCAACACAGAGTGAGTGATAAGCATTCTGTAAGTGAGATATATGGGCTCCGTTGGTGCACATGGGAGGACAGCTCACCCAGGCATGGGACGGGGCCTCTCGATTCACTTTGCAAGTATACAGAAGTGCAGTAGAATTTGGAGTCGGATTGAAAAAAGTGGTGGCGGCTGTGGGAAAAGAGAGGCGGAAAGTCTTCCCAGAAAAGGTAAGGCTTTCTGGATCTGGGGCCTTAAAGGATGGGTAAGATTTTGATGTGCAGAGATTTGGAGGAGAAGCATGGCAGCCTAAGGAAATGGCCTGGTCCCTGGCAGAGACACAAATCGGGGACATGCCCAGGGGATAAGAGCTCATCTCCAGAGTCTGCGGGTAGCAGGAGACGCAGCTGGAAAAGCAGATGCGGGAGGCTGGGGGGCAAGCCAGAGCCTCACGCGATGTGGATTTTGTCCTAGAGGCCATAGGGGGCCTCGCCAGCGTTTTGAGTGGGGCAGTGACACTGCTGAATTTGGGCGGGGGCATTTTAGAAAGGTGGTTTGCAGGGCTGTTGGGATAATGTTGGGGAGAAGCAGGAGGGACAGGACCAGTGTCAAGTTGTGGTGTAGGTGAAAAATGATAAGAGCATCAGTCCTGGGGCAAGAGTTCAATCAGTGGGGTGGTCACCCAAACTGGCAGAACCAGAGAGCAAGCCCCGGTCGTGCCTGGGAAGAAGCTGAAGATGTGCCTGGAGGAGCCAACCTGCCTCTGATCCGTGGGGGAAACTCAAGATCAAGGAATGAAAAGGAGGAGCCAGGGAGCTATAACCTGGCAAATGGGGGGACCCAATGGGGACAAGGGGCCAGAGTGGGGACAAAGCAAGTGTGAGGGCCATTACTGGAAATGAGCTTCAGACTTCTAACTGAATACGTGTGTGTGTGTGTGTGGTGTGTTGGGGGGACGGGGGAGTGTTCCTGTGTGTTGAGCTGTTTGTGATACAATGTGATATATGCAGGAACATGTGCTGAGCAGGGAGGAGAGATGACCTGGGTTAAAGGGTCAGGAGGATAATGAGAGCTCCCTAAAAGGGTCAGATGAGAGCCACACAGCCAGAGCAGGTCTTAGCCCCTACACGGGCAGGCAACCTTTTTCCACCTGTATCAAGAGATCAGAGATCAATGTGCTTCCCACAGGACAGTGTTGTTCCCTGGGTCGTGCTTTAGATCAGGACAGCAGCACCATCAACCACACCCCGCTGTCCAATATGTCATCCCACCACCATGTCCTGCAGACCTACTAAATGATGCCCGAAATGGGGGACTAAAAAACCCAAAGAGTTTTTTCTAAGACATGAGTCAAACTCCTTCCTGGCACTTTCCATAAGTTTCTAGGGGTTTTGTCCCCGGCGCTCAGGGTTGAGGAAACTGGTTTGTCTATAGTAGGGTGATTTTAGGGGCGGGCGCAAGGGGTGGTTCTTTGAAAATTCCTGCCGTGTCCAGGAGTAAGCAGCCCAGCTGGACAGTAAAGGCACTGTCGGGTGAAACTCCAGATAAAAATGAGCAGCGTTTCCAAGACAATCCTCCCCAGATCCTTTACAGCACTGCGATTGCTTCCTTCCTTCCCTCCTTCCTCCCCCAGCTCCGCCAGAGTTTTCTGCCCAGCAGAGGACCGGGAGAGCATTTCAGAGCAATCCATGTCCTGCCTCACAACAAGGAGATGCCAGCGGGCTGACCCCTTCTGGCAGTGCGGTGGGTACTGTACCCACACCCCAGGTTTTCTGTCTGCTCTCCCCACTCTCCTACTGCTGACGCACGTGTCCTATAATAAGCCTCTGTTACTTGGAGCTGGGGCGCTCTGTAGTAAGCTGAAACCGCTACTATATTTACACCCTTTCCACATTTAGACAAAGGCTATTTTTATCAGAAGGTCTATTTGTGGGGGTTGCCCACGTCATGCTCCGTTCACATGCATCTCACCATCCTGAGTCTATTATTTTGATTTCATACAGGTCACTTTCCTGCCCTCCATCATTTTGCTTTCATTTCTTCTCTCTTTCTCCTTCCTTTCTCCAATATCCTTCCTTTCTTTTCCCAAGAGGAAATCAGAATGAGAAGTCTTTGGCAGGCTGTGTTTCCAGAGTTTTTCTGGGGACACCCAGGGCCTTGTCCTCATGGAACAGAGTGGGCAGTGTGGCCAAGCGCTGGGTTCGTGGGCTGTTTTCAGAGCCTGCTCCTGGAGGGAGAGCACAGACCTCAATCCTGGGGCTCCGTAATTGCCTCCAAGTTTATCTGGGACTGTCAGAGCCTGGCCTTCCTTCTCCGTGGCTTCCTTCTCCGTGGCATTCCAGTTCGGGGTGTGTGTGTGTGTGTGTGTGTGTGTGTGTGTGTGTGTGTTATATGGGGAGGGGTGGCTATCAAGATCAGAAGGAAATGAGTCAATGCGTTCATAGTTCATGCACAGGCTGTTTTGTTTTGGTTTATTTTAGCTTTAATGTTAATTTTATCAGATTAACGTGATCAGATTTATTTTTATGAATAAATACTTTCTAGGTGCATGATCCATTTATGGGAAAGGGGGAGGAAATCAATGGAATTAACATGTAATAAGTGCCCACGGTGGTCAAACACTGTTCAGGGCTGTGGAAATCTGGGCCCTGACGACGATGCTGGGTGGTGGTCCTGCCTGCACCCAGGTTAAATGAAGGCGCAGGGAGATTGCTGACTGCCGTAAATTCACTGAGCTGGTAAGTGGCTGTGCTGGGACTTAAATCTATGTGTTTGGCTCCAAGCTGCACACTGGCCTCCCATCTCACACCTTCCCTGCTGTTTCTTTCCCACCTCTAAAGGGCCCCAGAGAAACCCCATGTTGTCAAGTCTTATTTTATTCCTCCCAGCAATCAATATGGGCTGTGGCTTCAGAATGAAATATTTTTGTTGTATTTCTAAGAGGAAACCGGTGCTGAGATTTGAATTCGCATCAGATTGTAGTGGAAACAGAAACAGGGCCAATTGTAGGACACCCAACCCTCCTTAGGCCAGCGTCCGCAGGTGTCAGAAAACTCCTAGAAACAAAATGCCTCCCAGGTCCCCTTCATCAAGACTTTTAAGTTGCTGACTCTGCCTCAGATGTTTTCTGGAGACACTGATGAGAGATCATTGTCTCCTTGGTGTCTCAGAGTCAGAAGTCCTACGCCTGAAAGCCTAGCAGCTGTAACATTAGGGCAAGTCACATTGCTTATATTTCATTTAATTTATTCTTCCTTAAACTGAGATACTAATACCACCTTGCCCACTCACCATTTCCTGATTTGCAGAGAAGTTTAAATAAGAGAATTTACGTGACCGTGCTGCTTCCAAAGCTGGCAAAGGCGACCAGGCTGTGAGTTGCTAGTGCTAATGTTTTTATCCTTAGTATAGATGTGAAAGGGGGCTCAGCAAGGCCAAGTGACATGTTCATGGTTGTACGTGAGTGGCTGAAATAAGGACTTAATAGTCCTTTTTCCCTCTGCCAAGGTCTGTAAAGAAATCGCAGGGTCATTGGAAAGCTCGGACGCTGAGCAATACCAATGCTGGGCCGAGTTCAGCCCAGAAATGGGGACACTGATCTGGGATGGGTCCCATCGCTCTCCCCAGCTGACCCTCCCTGCACTTTTGTCCGAGCAGCTTCTCAGTAGTGTGGGTGTCCTGCCACAGTCAGAGCCGAAATCCCAGAGCAGTGACAGAGAAGCCAGTGTCATGGGGCTTCTGGTTTCAGGATATACTGGAAAGGTGAGAAGGAAGCTTGTCTTCCCATGGATCTGGGCCAGGGCCGGGTGACGGGGCCTCCCCCGCCAGGAGCTGGGACGTTCCCCAGGTGCCCGGGCATCCCCAGGTCAGTAGAGCCGCCAGCACTTTTCCAGAGCATTAACTTGGGTCATAAAATAAATCATTCAGCTCTTTTCAAGGGCCAGGTGCTTTGTCCATTCAGACAAAACCTACCTCAGAACGTGTACCCTGGCAAGGCCTATGCTTACCCGGCTTGGGGACTGGTTTGTGAGAAAGGAATTAAAGTCCCAAATAACTGCTTCTTGGAGGACTGGATGAAAAGCCCCTTCTACACCACAACGTCCATCACTTTGACGTTCCTGCTTTTGGCCACAGCTTTCCCACTGCTACCACCTGGCCTCCTTACCCCCAACCCTTGTCAAATTCCCAACTGTTTTCAAGACCTGTTGCAGCTTTTACTCCTTCTGTGAAGTCTCTTATGGTCCTCTGTCTCCCAGTCAGAAATAATGATGAGAGCCCCTTCTCAGTGCACTGCGTGAACCTGGCAGCGTGTCCCAGGCTGCGTGTACCTGCGACAGAAGAAATGCACGCGGATCAAAAGGGCTGAAGTCAGGCTTAGCTCTCACCCCTTCTCCTGAAGGGTCGGGCACAGCCTCAGGACTGGAGGGCCATAAGCACTTCAGGAGATGCTGCGGTACCCCACCCTGGTTCCCTGTTAGGGCAGGGCCCATGAGCTCAGCCCCCAGCTGCTGTCAGTGTGAACTGTTTGCCTGTTAATGACTCACAGCTGCCCCCTTCTCAGGGAAATTGTTCTCAGGAGATAGGAGCTGCCTCTCCAGGCTACAGCTTTTCCCCCATACCTACCCCACAGTCACACCCAGCACAAGCAATGACCAGGTGACACAGGGATGCAAAACGGCAGTCCCCTCACCTCCAGGGGTCAATGCTTTAGGGTACTTCAGTCTCCAGAGCATCAGGCCCTCTTCCCCACCCTCTCCCCAAGGATCAGGCCAAGGTTTACCTGAGACCACAGTTGAGGGTGACTAACCACCCCAGTCTGTCCATTAGCACAGAAAGTCCCAGAAAACCCCTCAGTTTGGGGCAAACAGAGCTGATTGGTCTGGGTTGTCTTGTTCAGTAGTTAAAAATACAGGATATCCAGTTAAATCCACATTTCAGATAAGCAAAGCATTCAATTTTTGATATGAGTATGTCCCGTACAATATTTAGAACATACTTGCAGTAAAAAAACTACTCTTTTTTTTTGTCTGAAATGCAAATGTAACTGGATGCCCTATGTTTTAGGGGCTAGCCCTGCCCTCAACCACATCCATGTTTGTCCCTTTTCCTCCCTATCCTGCCTCCCCACCCCCCTTCCTTGCAGGTGTCTCCTGAAAAACACTCCCTCTATAAGCCATGGGTGCCTAACGCCCCGTCTCAGGCTCTCCTTCTAAGGAACCTAACCTAAGTCTGTCATTGCCTCTCTGCTCTCCACAGTCACCACAGAGGCCTTCCATTTCCCCGGACTCACATGCCTCTTTGACCCAATCTCTTAGCACTAGACGGGCGGGGAGTCTTAAGGAGGCTCTCTGGGTGACCTGGGGGGAAGCCACTGCCCTTGACTATTAATACAGCCCTGCAGGACTGGCTTCCTGGAAACCTGAGGAAGACGTGTCCAGAAATCCTTGTGACTCTAGCCTCCTTTAAGGAGACTCTGTTCTCCTCTATCAATGACAGAGCTAGAGTTGGTGGCTTAAGATTTTAGCCCTGTCTTCACCCTCTGAAATATGAAGACTAGATGAAATGACCTGCCAGCTGGGACCCAGTGAGATTTTGAGTTTTTGGAAGCCCAACACTTTTGTTGAGTTTATAAAGTACTTAACCTAGTGTCTGGCCTAGGGTAGTACTCACTAAATAGTTGCTATCAGTCTGTATCATAAGCAAGGTCATAAGTAACATCTGATTCCCCAGATAACATGGGGTTAAGAAGAAGATAGCCCACAGGGCACCTGCCTAACCAGATTTCAGTTCAAAGCCATTCAAAGATGGAATGAGTTGTCTCAGAAAGTGGTGAGGTTCCTGTCATTCAAAGGGAAGAAGGGAGGGAGACATTCATCGATCTACCTGCCAGTGGCAGAAAATTTTCATCTATCATCTCCTTTAATCAATCACTGGGGTGTTCTGGCAGAGACTCATCTCCATGCAGTGCATGATGTCCCCTCTTCTTGAGGGGTCCTCTCAGCCGCTGGCAATGGTTGAGGCATGCCCAGTCTCCAGCCTCACAGCTCTTTGACTGAAGGAACTAGCTTTCTGTTCCCTATTCCACTCTGTCACAGGGATGCCCAGGAGTCCTCATGTCACATAAAACACCATTATGGAATCTCTGCCCACAATCATGAACTCATAGGGCTGGTAGAGACTGGGGTCACCTCGCCCAAACCCTAGCAGATCCGTGCATTCAATAGCACCCTGCCTGACGCCTTCAGGGTGGAGAGCTTGCTCACCCTTCCCTTTGTTGAACTACCCAGTCATTAGAAGGTGCTTCACATGTCCAGGTGTGATCTGGCTTCTGCGGCTTTCTCTCATTGGTCCTAAATTTTTTGTTTTTTCTGTGATGGCACAGAAAGTCCAGTCTTGGAGGCAGGTGGCGGCAAAGAGGTGCAGGGAGGTGCGTGGGGAGAAGTGTCAAGAGATGAAGTCAGGGCCGGCCGAGTGGCGCATTGGTTAAGCGCTGGTTTTGGGATGCCAGCAGCCCCGGTTCGGATCCCACATGAGGGCCAGTGACACTGCCCTCTACAGCTAACAACAGCTCCACCTGGAGCTGGGCTGTGCGAGCCCCGGTGATGGTGTGGGCTGCAGCCCCTGCTGCAGTGGGCTGCCATAGGCTACAGTGAGTGGCCCGCAGCCAGCGTGAGCTGCCAATAGCCGCGGTGAGCGACATCCAGAGGCCGGCGACCGATCTGCCTCACCTGGTAAGAGCATAATGATGATACCATCATAGGCCAGTGAAGCAACGTCCTCCACAACTAGACTGAAGAACAAAAAGACAGCAACTTGTCTGTTCCCCTTCCCCGATTCCCCAACGCTGTTCCCCTCCGCCAATTCACCAATAAAATCTTTAAAAAAAAAAAAAGAGATGAAGTCAGAGGTGATGAGAAATGCCAGAGAGAGAACTGGCAGAGATGTGCCCATTCTAAAAGCAACCTGTATCCCACATGCTTGAAATCTTCCTATCATGCTTTTTTAAAGTGTGTTGCTAAAGAGATAAGTCCTTGGCCCTCTGGAAAACTTGTCCATCCCAAATAACTTACTCTCTGAGAACTACAGACAAGTGGGGTATTGTGTTACCTATTGTGGTGACAAGAAAAGAGTGACCAGGAAGGGAGGAGACTCAAAACTGTGTCACGGGGAGGACAGTTGAATGAACTGTGTCTGTTTAGCCAGAAGAATAGATTTGGGTGCTAAAGTAGTTGCCTCTGAAAATCTTTCCTGGGGAAGAAGGATTGGCCCAATTCCAAGTGGAGCAAAGTCTTGGATGTGGGACAAAAGGGTAAGCCATCAGAGTAACCAAAAGCTTTCTACTAGACAGAGCTATCTAACAGTGAGAGCTCCCTGTCACTGAAGGTGTCCAAGTGAGAGGGAGAGAGCCAGAGGGACCGTCAGTGCTATTCAAGCACAGCAGGGGGTGGACTTGATGGCTTTTTAGGCTTTTTATTAAGAGTCCATGAGTTTGCTTTTAATATATACACATCACCACCATCCCTCACACACACACACACACACACACACACACACACACACACACACACAGAGAGAGAAAATTAAGCCTGGGCACTTAAAGCCAGAGATTCTTCATTTTATTTTTCAAGGTGCATCCACGTAGGGTGTGTGTCTCTTGCTTTGCTTAGGTTTGGCCACCCAGAGATTTTTTTCCCATCGCTGACTTGGTTGTCAGCAAGTCATAAAAGCCTTTCCTCTCTCCTTGGGAGCAGTGGAGCAGATTGCCTGGATCTGCCGAGTATTGCCCTGGCTCCGGGCTCCGCACCAAACGCATTCCTTCTGCGCAGTCTGTTCCCTTTTTGACAATGCAGAGGGGAGAGCTGGAGGAAGTCCCGTAGCCAAGGGTGCTGAGAACTGCAGGGCGGGGGGGCTTTGCTCCTGGACAGGAGGGATCCCATTTGCGTTTAAGAACCTGATAGAGTCCCTTTCTCCAGAGGGACACAAACAGAAAGTTGGGCTGGAGTCCACCTCCACCCTCCACGCCTTTCAAAGAGAAAGTGCTGCCTGCTGCAGCCACACCAAGGTTTTCTCAAGGGCGGAGCCTGCGAGAGGTTTTTCCCAGGCACAACTCCCCTTCATCTCTCTAGCACCCCGGAGATGAAAATAATAATATGTTGGTTTTTCTTTGCAGAAGAGACAGCATTGGGCTGTACAGCCTGAGGATGGAGCACTAGTTTCTCTGCTTTGTTAAGATCCAGAAAATGTGCTCATTCAGACTAGAGCATTTTATGTCCTGTGACCAGCCAGTAGCGAGTCACTAAACAACATTACTCAACTAGGATTTACTGAGCTCACTTCTGTGCCAGACAGTGTACCAGGCACGAGAGAGCAAAG
Source organism: Aselliscus stoliczkanus (assembly GCA_033961575.1). Classification (NCBI taxonomy): domain Eukaryota; kingdom Metazoa; phylum Chordata; class Mammalia; order Chiroptera; family Hipposideridae; genus Aselliscus; species Aselliscus stoliczkanus. The sequence continues at coordinate 142,514,146 of CM066728.1, forward strand.
ATGAACGAGATCCAAGATTTGCCCTCAAGAAGCTTATAGTACAGTGGGAGAGACAAACACAAGCAGAAAAATAAAATCCATGTAGACAGGGCTCCAGATAAAGTATGCCGTAAGAACATTAGCTTCTAGGGCTCTTGGAGATGATATCCTCAAGGAATGGAGGTTTGAGATGAGTTTTCAAAGATAAGCAGGACTTTGTGGCGCTCCCAAAGCATGGGGAGGGAGGATGGGGGTAGGAATCTATATATGCAATGCTGTGGGAAGGATGTGGAAAAGCTTTGCTTATTTAAGGGGCCACATGTACTTCGATGTGACCAGAGCCACATACGATGCCGGCAGAAAAGTAAAAAGAATGAAGCTAGAAAAGGCATGATTTTGTCTCCTAGGAGCATTTGGTTGTCACAAGGGGAGAAGGGGTGGTGCGACTGGCATCTAGTGGGTAGAGGCCAGGGGTCTGTTAAACATCCTACAATGCTCCAGGCATCCCCCACAACAAAACATTATGTGGTTCACAGTGTCAGCAGCACCGAGATGAAGAACCCTGAGCTAAAGAGAGACAGCAGGCACGTCATGAAGGATGCGGCTCCTTAAGGGACACTGCATTTTCTGAGGGTCATGCAGAGGGGTCACCCCGGGAGAGAAACCATGGCGACATAAGGTTTTCAGATCCTGTAATCTGAGGGCCCCTTACCTGTGTCTCAGCCAGCCCTGCTACCTTTATTTTCTGCACGTATCTGATAAGCCTGCATTTAGTATTTTCTTCCAACTTGTTGACAAAAATGTTAAACAGAAATATTTCTGGGGCAAGTAATGCTTAATAGTCATATAACATCTTTCTATTTACAAGGCATTTTGTACACCTCATCTCAATTTACTCATTCTACAAAAGAAGAAAATGAAGCTCCGGGATGTTCTGCAATCTAGGAATTATTTACCTGCAACCCATTCAGCTCCCATCTCTTCTCCCAGCCAGTCCCTGAATACACCAAGGGGCCATCCCTTTAGCCACATGGGATGCTGGGAGTATCCTTTAGTCTGGCTTTAACAGCCTCCTTTACAGCTTTCTGGATTCGTAGCTATATGAGGGGCCAAGAGCAGGCCCCCTGCTTCCCTCTGACCGTAGCTGTGACACGCACATACCTTTCTGACCATAGGAGAACTCACAATCCCCATGGTGACCTGGCTGCCCTGGTAAGAGGACCTGTCCTGGCTGGCGTGTCAGAGACAGCTGCTCAACTCATGTCTCTGCCCAGGAGGCATTACCGACCCTGTGATTTGGTCCTTCATCTGACCTAGCAGATGGACACAGGTGCCTTGTCCTGACGCTGCTCCCCCTCGACTGAGGACAGAGGACAGCAGCAGTCAGCTGAGAGGTGGGCTCTTTCTGAATAGAACCCCAAAGTACTGCTGAGCTGAAATGTTGTTCTCTGGGACAGCATTAGCCAACTACACCAGGTCACACGCTGCACAAACACTCCCAATAATCGGCACTGGCTGTTCTAACAGCCTGTCCAAGGCCTGTTCGTCTGTGGCTTAGAAGTTTATAACATGACAATCATCTACCCTAATAGCTCATAAACTCATCAAGAACTGATCTACATTCCCAAGCCACCACCATCTCCCCAGTGTGAGAGAAAAAAATATATAGGGCCTCCCCTGTGTCTTCATCTCCCATGCCCATTAATTACAAGCCCAAGGAAAAGAGTTGGGGACAAGGAATCATTTATATATGTATTTATTTTAAGGATAGTTGGTATACAGTATTATATTGCTTATATTAGTTTCAGGTGTACAATATAGGAATTTGACCTTTTTATACCTTACAATGTGATCACCCACTAATTCTGGCAATCATCTGTCACCATGCAAACTGATCACAGTATTATTGACTATATTCCACTTCTTCTTTTTCACTCATCCCCCACCCTTCCTCCCCTCTGGTAACTACCCCTTTGGTCTCTGTTTCTATGAGTATGTTTTCATTTTGTTTTGTTTGTACCTTGGTTTTAGATTCCACATATATGTGAAACCATACGCTGTTTGTCTTTTTTCTGTCTGACTTATTTCACTTAGTATAACACCCTTAGGTCATACATGTTGTCACAAATGACAAGATTTCATTCTTTTTTATTGCTGAGTAATAGCTCATTTTATATATATATATATATATATATATATTATTATTATTATTATTCTGACAGTGTGAGGTGGTATCTCATTGTGGTTTTGATTTGCATTTCCCTGATGATTAGTGAAGTTGGGCATCTTTTCATGTCTATTGGCCATCTGTATGTATTCTTTGGAGAAATGTCTTCTCATGTCCTCTGCCCATTAAGGGCAATGAATCTTCATAAAATAATAAGATCTTGCCTGGTATCGGGCCCACCTGTGTCATCCCAGAACTTTTTATTCTATCCCATCCCATCAAACCTCTTACCCCCAGCAGCATCTCAAGGTGGCACCCCACCGTCGTCTTTATGGCTCCTCCTCCCACCAGTGTGGCCCAGTGGCTCTCTCTTCTCCTGAGGCATCCAGCTATAACTGTGGACAGCACCCGGATAGGAGGGAACAGGAGCAGGTGGGAAAAGGAGGAGGCTAGAGCAAACCAGGTGGGAGAGGATGGTGGCTGGGACAAGGGTCGTGATTACGGAAAAGGGGCAGAAGAAGGTGTGAAAGCTGGGCCGGTGTTGGAAAGAATATCAAAGGGGTTCAAGCCTCAGATGGGGTGGGGGACAAGAGAGGGGTCCTTTCTAACCTTGAGACCTTTACATAGGAAAGGGGGTTACACTGCTGAGAGCTGTGCCGTGACTCTGATCCTAGAGAGTAAGCATCCCTTTCTTGGGGTTCAGGACAACAGGTTCCATTTCTCCGAGAGTCAGGTTCCTGCATTTCCCAGTGGAGCTCTCTCCAGAAACACCCAGGTCCTCTCACAGTGTGCTTGGTCATCACCATAAGCCACCTCAGCAGGGGGGAATGGGCTCATAGCACCGGGGGTTGACCCAGGTTGGAGACTCTGCGTATAGCCATGGGACACTGTGACAATGAGATAGCCGCTGGGTCAAGTGGTTGCTCTGATGGGGTTTCTAAAAATACCCCTGGTCCTGCTGCTCATAGGGCAGCAACCCAACCCTCATAAGTGCCAAGCAGAAGCAGACAGGCTACGCAACCTATGCAACCTGCTCCTTCCTCACTCTCTCCACTGCTTTCCCCTTAGCTCAGGTTCATCTCCTCTCACCCGGATTGTTACACAAGCCGCTAACTGCTCTCCTGTCTCCACATGGACCACCAGATGGTAACTGAAAAACACAGGAGACCACCCCATAACCAAAGCCTATTCTCGCTCATGAATCCACTCACTGATTCATCCCATGACTCAACATGCATCCAACATACAGTTAACATGCCCACGTCGAGCGCCTTTTCTAGGCCAAGACTTGCTTCAGGTGTACAATATAGGAATTTGACCTGTATTGACAATATAGGAATTGCTGTAGATTCAATGGACTGGGTGAGTGAAGCCAGACACAAAAGAATGAATACTGTATGAATCCTTTTACGTGATGCTCAAGAATAGGCAAATCTAATCTGAAATGTGGAAGGCAACATACCGGCTACTTCTTGGTGATGGAATGAGAAAGGGCAGGGGGTAGTTTTCTGAGATCTAGAAATGTCCTATATCTGAGTGATGGTCTCATGGGTACAATCATATATAATAATGCACTGAGCTGTACACTTAAGATTTGTGCCCTTTGCCTTATATGTTATGCTGCAATAGTATTTTTTAAATGCATCTAAAGTATTACTGTGGTTTTACCTTTTACAGTTCATGTAAATATCCATGGCTCAAGAATAAATGAGAAAGCCATATACCAAACTTTTAGCAGTGGATATGTCTGATTGGTGAGACAATGGGGAATTTTTAACCACTTTCTTTAAACTTCTCTGAGTTTCCCAAATATTCTACACGAAACGTATCTTGCTTATGTAATGAGATTAAATATATTGAGTGCTATTTTGAAAGTAGTAACCCTAAAGGTGAGACATTCGGCAAACACGAGGCTGGTGGCTGTCTTCCCAGAAGGACAGGGCCTGCTCACGAGCTTTTGTTCTCTTGGACGGTGAGAACATGGGCTTAAGAGTCTTGATCCAGGTCTGTGGGGTTTCAGTATAACTAAATAAAGCTCCTGGCTCTCTGGGAGCTGTGAGGTGGGGCTGCTGGGGGAGCTCTGGGGCTTCCCCTCATTCCTGAGGGGTACAAGCCTTCGGGCATTCAGAGGCTTGGCCAGGCCCTTTCTCAGGCTGGCAGCCTGGCGCCTGCCTGACTCCGCTCTCCTGCATTTCTGGTCCCTTCGGCTGGGGATCCCGCCCCCTGGCAGCATGGAGGCCTCTCTGCTCGAGAGAGGGTGATTTTAAAACCCCTCACCTCGCCCCTCCAGCAAGGACATGCCAGCATCTGTCATTTGGGGCCACGGTGAAGCGGAGGGAGCTTGATGGTGGTAGTTTTAAAACAAACACTGATTAAACCCTGGCAATCCTGTGGAAGGAAGAAAAGGAAGCTCAGCGGAACCGCTCAAGGCCTTGGTTTGCTCGCTGGGAAATGGGCTGCTGCGAGACTAACATATGAATGAGCATATGGAAAGAGTGCTGGAATGGGGGGCTGGTTTTGTGTTCTGGTTTTGCTGACATTTGAGGAGATGGAGGCTGATGGTACGGCTGGCTCCCCAGCCGGCGCTCCAATCCTAGTGCCCCTCTGAGCAGCCACAGCCTTCGCAGAGCAGGGGGAGGGAGACATTTTTTTGTGCCCAAAGCCTGATTTCTACATTGGCAGAGCCAGTGGGGTCATGTGATGAATATCTGCTTGTGATTCACTAATGTATTTTGTGTTTTCAGCCCGGATCCTAAAATCACTTCCCCCTCCCTCCCACTTCCTATCCCCCTTTAGCCCCCACCCACGCAGGCTCCCACAGAGAAGTCATGTGAGACCTTCTCAGATGGAGCTCAGGAATGAGCCAGTGGCCCAGCTCTGCCCTGTGATACACATAGCCTCCAGCGGTCACATGGTCTCCAGCTGCCACCACCTGCCCTCTGTCCCCAGCCTGGTGCCCTTACCCTGGCAGGCTTCCTGAGCTGACTCATTCCCTCATTCCTCCAGGCCATAAGCTTGGCAGACCCCGGGACTGAGCTACAGAGGGGGCAGGGCCAACAGGCTTAGACAGCTCTGGTCCCAGCTGACCTCCAGGTGGGACCCGTTCCAGGAGGCTCCTCGATACCTCGTGGCGATCCCCACCAGGGCTTAGGTGCTGCCCTGATGCAGAGGTAGACAGAGCTGCTGCCAGCTGGCTCCCTGCAGCCAGCGCAGCTAGGGCCCCCAAGAGCAGGGAGCTTGAGCCACAGGTGCTGACAAAGGCTGTGCACCGAGCCAAGGGCACTATCCAGCTCTGTACCTCATGGAAAGGCTGGAAGCCAAGCGTTGCTGGGCCTTAGAAGGAGGGAAGAGGGCAAATATGGGCAGGACCACCTGTATATGTACTCAAAAAAAGAAAGAGAAGAAAAACAAACAAACCTCTAGAGCAGTGGTTCTCAACTAAGAGTGGTTTTGCCACCCCAGGAACAATGTCTGGAGACCTTTTTGGTTGTCACAACTAGAGGCGAACTACTGGCATCCAGTGGGTAGAGGCCAGTAAAGCTGTTGCTAAGCATCCTACAAGGCACAGGACAGCCGCCCATAACAAAGGATTACCCTGCCTCAAGTGTCAATAGTGTGTGGTTAAGAAGCCCTGCTAGAGAGAAAGCAACCCTCCTGGGGAAGATTGGAGCAGGGCTGGATGAATGAACCCTTCTGCCCGCGCCCCTTGCGCCCTCCCCACCCCCCAGTGAGCTGTGACTGTCATTCCCAGGTTTGGAACCCTTCAGTGCCTACCCAGTGCCCGCAGATTTGAACCCAAACCCCTCGTCACACACACCACGCCTTCCTTCTGTGATCTGGCCTGCCCTTCAGCCTCACCATCCAAGACTGGGATTGCCACCAAGTGCTTGGTAAATGCTTGTTAGATCGATGGGGAGATTTGGTCATTCAGATTAGGTCATCGAAAGCAGGGTCACTTTTCCTCAAATCAGCTTCATGGAGAAAGCAGGGCAACATGATACGTTTCCATCTTACAGATGAGGAGGCTGAGGCTCAAAGAGGTAAAGGGACCATCCCCAAATTGCACTGCACCCCCACCTCCTTTCCTCTAAGTCAGCCAAGACAAGGTCAATCAGCTCATGTCCATGAGCAATCCCAAAAGATAATAAAAGAGAACAAATCTCCACTGCCACTTCTTGTGTGTGCAGTTATCCACAGAATATGTATTTTACACCTTTATTGAGATATAATTGTCCTATAATAAACTGCATATATTTAAAGTGTGTGATCTGATAAGAGTTGACACACTTCTACTCCCACGACACCATCACCCCATTTGAGACAATGAACATATCCACCATCCCTAAGTTTCCTCATGCTTTTTTATTATCCATCCTTCTCACCTCCTTTCACAGCCCCCAACAAAAACAGGCAAGCACCGACCTGCTTTCTGTTGCTATTATTGCATTTTCTAGAACTTTATATAAATACAGACATACAGGATGTACTCATTTTTGTCTGAATTCTTTCACTCAACATAATCATTTTGAAATTCATGCATGTTGCTGCATATATCCAAAGCCAAAGTTTCTTTTTTTATTATTAGAGTAGTATTCCATTGTATGGATATACTACAATTTGTTTATCCAATCATCTGCTGGTGTACATTGGGCCCAAATTTCCAATTTGGGACTATTACAAATAAAGTTGCCGTGAACATTCGTATACAAGTCTTTGTGTACACATGTGTTTTCATTTATCTTGAGTAAATACCTAGGAGTGGATTGGCTGGGTCACTAATTGACCAATTTGTGTTTAACGTTTTAAGAAACAGCCAGACTGTTCTTCAAATGAATTGCACCATTCTGCATCCGCATCAACAGTGTATGAGCATCCAGTTTTTCCATGTCCTCACCAGCACTAGATATGGTCAGTCTTTTTAATTTTAGCCATTCCAGTGGGTGTGATGGTATCTTATTATGGTTTCAATTTGCATTTTCCTAATTATTAATTGAGCATCTTTTCATGTGCTTACTTGCCATTCATATATCTTCATTGGTGAAGTGCTGATTCAAAGAAGTTTTAAAACAGCATCATATCTGTTTATCTCAGATAATATAGTAAAGAATATAATTTTTAACATGGCCTTTGGAATCTGCCAGGCCTGGTTTCACATCTTGGGTTGGCCAATTACTGTGTAACTTAAGATGAGTAGCTTACCCTCTCTGAACTTCATTTTTCTCTTATGTAAAATGAGGATAATAATAGAACCCAATAAGTTTTAAATGAGGATCAAATACTTAAAACCTTTAAAGTACTTAACTTAAGACCTAGCATATAGAACCTAATAAGTATTATTAATATTTATTATTATAACATCCTCCGTTAGTCTGATTTGTATTGTAATAAGCAAGACCCCGGGCATACCTTTGAAACTAATCTCAATGAAAACTAAATGGTGATTCATGTCCAGCACAGTAGATACATAACATTTTTTTTAATCCCTCAGTATGTGAAGAATGGAATTTAGTACAAGTCTAGTATGTCAGAGCTGAAAGAGTCCTTAAAGATATTTAAACCAGCTCCTTGCTTTAGCTCACGTCCTCTGGAAAGCAAAGCCTGAGGCAAGGGTATAGTTCTGGGACTTTCCTTGGGAGGTATGAACTTTGGAAGGCTAGAGTTAAGAAAACAATTGGAAAGTGAGACAGAGGGAGATGTCTGGGGTATTATTCAGGTAACCACTATAGAACTACTCGAGGAGGTGCCAAAGGAACACAGTAGGTCTCTTGGCAGGCAGGCTTTCTTAGCACACAAAAACTCCCTGGGAGGTTTGCCAAGAGAAACCCCACTTCATAGAAGTTCAAGGAAGGGGAAAGCAGGAGACATGTGTCTGTCAGTTTCCCTCTTATGGTCAAGGTGCACCCCATGGAGACAAACTCCCCTGCACTTCCAAAGTGTGTCATCATCACTGTGGCCCATCCAGGAAAACACATCCTATGTTCTGTCCTGTGGCATCTCATCTAAGCCCAGAAGTCCCTGTGCGGCTTAATGCAGTGGGATGCCAGCCATGGAGGGAAAGCCGGTGTGCCAGACTCGTGTTCTGTCTTAGGCCGCATACTCTCGGAAGCAAACCCTGAGTCTACGATAGGAGTACAAGGAGTTTTGGGGGAATGGAACCAGGCGAGCACTGGTAAGAGAAGGGGAACAGGGCCAGGAAGGAAGACAATGCAGGGTGTGGTGAAGAGGGGGTTACTGTTGCAGGCATCTTGGGGTACAATCCCACTGGGGGCATCTAGGAGACAACAGGAAACACACTTCAGGATTTTCTCACCTGCAAGGTGAGGAAGCTGGGGAGTGACCCCCAATGTCCATCCGTCACTGGCTGAGGGCTGCTTCTGGAGACATTAACTTCTATCACCCCTCTCCCAAGAGAAAGGGAGAGAGCCCCAGCAGTGGCGGCGGGATGCGTTTGGCACATCCCTGAATGGTGGATGCAGCATCTGCTTCATCAGAGGTCAGCAAACTTTCTCTTAAAGGTCCAGAGAGTGAATATTTTAGATTTGTGGGCCATATGTTTTGTGTCACAATTAGTCAATTCTGCCATGGTAGCTCAGCCGCAGATAATACGCAAACAAATGGGACTGGCTTTGTCCCAATGTGACTCTATTTACAAAAATTGGCAGCCAACCTGCAGGCTGTAGTCTACAGACCCCTGGGCTACAATGTGTGATGCATTCTGTTTTGCAGATAGAGAAACTAAGACCCAGAAGAGAAAAGTAACTGGTCATATAGCCAGCCAGAGGCACAGCGCCTGACTTTTTGCCCAATATTCCCTTTGCTATACCTGCTATACCTTTTTGTTGAGGTCTTGGTATGGTTTTCAGGGAACGTGCAGCCGGAATTCGTCCAGGGGGACTGTGTAACCCATAATTCCTAAGTGGTTTGTTTCCTCTTAGTGGCTAGAGAGGCCTCAGAGACTGAAGGCATGCCACATGCAAGGATTGCTCAGAGCAACTTCTGGGAGCGTCACTGAGTGAGGCTGCTCCGGGAGCATTCCCTGTGCCAGGCTCTCTTCCATCAGCTTCTGCCTCTGCCGCCTTGGCAGAGCATCTCCAGACAGCGGTCACAAAGCGCAGAGTGAAAACTCAGTTAGAACTTTGGAGCCTGTAAAAATCTAAAAATATCCAGGAATGTGTGCACATATGTGGCCCTTCTGTGATCAAAACATCTGGGGAGAAGATCAAATGTTCCTGCTGTAATTTGCCTAAAATTCTGCGAGGACTTGGGAAGGGAAAGGAAGTTGAAAGTCACTGATTTGACTGGGGGTGGGGAGGACGTCACAAGAGTTTTGTTTTCCTAAGACAAAATAAGTTGTGCGCACGCAGAATCCTCCCCCGGGGAAGTCCTTGGGATTCTGCGGATTGTTTCTCATAACAGGGACAGAAAGTTCATTGGCTACAGGCTTGAATTCCTGATTTGCTGCCTTTACAAAAGAAGAAGATTAAAATAACAAGTTCTTTAATCAAAACATTAAGAGCTGTGATAATAGTAACGAATTATTAAATGTCAGATTTGAAGAAGGCCTAGTGTGAGCTATGAGAGCTTTTCTGGTGTCCCACAGAAGATGACGGAGGCAGGGCTGAAACGCATGTGTCCTGACTCCCAGACCAGGGGGCATTGGAAAGAAGCCTTGGAGGAAAGGGTCAATCTTGTATCTGCTACTTCTAAGGCGTATGACCTCGTCTGTACTCTAAAGATGTTCATGGTTAGTGTTGTCTGTAAGACACCAAGATTGGGACCTCTGAGTCTTGTGCAGCTGTTTTCTGTGGATCTGTGGGATCCTTGAAAGGTGAACAAAGGCAAGGCAAATGCCTACTCTTTTCATTACTAATCATGGCTCCAAACCCGTCCTGGTGGTTTGGGCTGACTGATGTGTGAGCCTGGGATTCCATTTGACCCCTGGCTTGAATCCTTGACCAGAGCAGGCTAACTGGCCTACAGAGTACCCTATCCTCAGGCTATGCCCTAACTCTGAAGCACAAAAAGCTAGCCCCGCCCTAAAGCTTAGGTAGCCTGGCTAAGCCTCCCAACCACACCTTTATTCAACTGCCTGCCACACTTTTGTTTCCATTGGCCTTTGGAGTACTAGCAGTGTGGCTTCTTAGCAGCTGAGAGGAAGGCCCAAAATCCAAAGAGAAGATGCAAAGGAGGGAGGGAGGGCCTAAGCAGGGCCCAGAACTTTTCAACCTGTCCCTCTTCATAACGAACTGTAATTCAAGGGCCGGCCGAGTGGCTCAATTGGTTAAGAGCTTGCTCAAGAGTGTGAGCTCTGAGCAACAGGGTCTCCGGTTCGATTTCCACATGGACCAGTGAGCTGCACCCAAGCTGAGCTGCCACTGAGCTGTCAACAGGTGGCAGGATGGCTCAGCTGGTGACAGCATGTGCTCCTAACAACAAAGTTGCCTGTTCGAGATGGTGGGCTATGCCTGCCCGCAACTAAAAATTGAACTTGGCACCTTGAGCTGAACTGCCATCCGAATGGCTCAGTGGATAGAACGTGTGCTCTTAACAACGAGGCTGCTGGTTTGACTCCTGCATGGGATGGTGGCTACACCCACCTGCACCTAACTGAATATAGCACCTTGAGCTGAGTGCCGCGATTGGACTTGGAGCTGAGCTTGCTGCACCCTCCACAACTAAGATTGAAGAACAACTTGGCTGCTCCCCTTCCCCAATTCCCCAACACCGTTCCCCTCCCCTAATTCCCCAATAAAATCTTTTAAAAAAAGAAAAAGAAGAAGAAGAAAAAAAGAACTGTAATTCGAGCACGCCCTTGACTTGATCTCCAACAGTAGTGATCCCTCAAGAGGCCAGCTTTTGTTTATCTCCAGTTAGTCCACTGGGCTCTATGACCAGACTCACCAGATGCATAGACGTCCCCTACAAGAACAAAAATCATGAATTACCAGCGCAGCTCTAGTAGTATCTTGGCAATGCTTGTCTCTCTAATCTTTTCCATTGCTTCTATGTCCCACTCGATCCCACATGGGACTGCTGACATAGGAGGTTCACACTCCCAAGGTCTTTACAAATTCCCTTTTGTGCTGCCCCTCACTCTCAAAGCTGAAAAGTCATATTCTCTCATACTAACCATGCGGTTAACGAGCTGAAAACTACAGAAAGGACTTCCAAGAGCAATAAATCATGATTGTAACACAAACGTCCACATTTGCAACCATGCTGTCTAATGATCATTGCGTAGCCCCTCTTATTTAATCAGTCTCCCTTTGCTTCAGACAAAGAAATTCTCAGATTATGTCAAAATCTCCATTTGCATCTTGTTTCTTCTTATTCTCCCCAGCTGCAGAAGACATAGGATCTGGGGTAGAAACCGAGTCTCTTCTTCAGTAGCTGCAAACACGCATCTTCAGCTGCAGCAATGGTCACACTTCCCAAGTGGGGTCCATATACCACTAGCTCTCATTGTCCCATTTCTTCCAAGTTATGAAGGGTCAACAATACAAATCCCTATGCTAGAACTCACATGTGGCCTCTGGACAACACAAGCTAATCTCAAAGCCAAATGCCAACCACATGTGCCAGCTTCCAGGAGATAAAGACCTGGGGTTAAATGGATTAAAAGACTCCTCCTTAGAGCCAACCTCTAGGTATTGAGGAATGTCCAAATGTCAGGCCTCAGCTTCATCTTATGTCCATTTCTGGGTCTGTTTTCTTTTACATATTGGGGGGCGGGGTATGAGCCATAGGTATTTTTTTTTTTAATGACTCCAGGGCATTTTTCATTTGGGAAGTAGGGAAATGGGAGAAGAGAACTATTTGGTCTGCTTCTAGTCCAGACATTAGGCTGGAGGATAAATGAAGTCACATTGATCTTAAGATATGCTTGTGATGTCTACATTCTGGGTATGGGACTGATATTGTGCATTGCTTAGAGATACTTCTGACTAGGGTGATCTTCCACCCAAATGTGCTCAGGAAAGCCCCAGTTTATGCCTGTTGTTCTGACTTTCTGGTTTAGCATTTATCCAGGATGTATGTTACTTTTATTTTGGGAGGGTGGGGGAGTAGGAGAGATGAGGGTATTTCATTCTTCATGCATACTGTATAAACCTGTCTGGTGAGCTTGGTTGTACAAAGTGAGTGAGCATATTTCTAGATGGAAGTTAGAACAGGTAAGATTAAATGGCCTAACTAACAGGTAACCATGAGGAAAACAGGCTGAGCTGCCTATTCATTGGCTCTAGGTCTAGATATAAGAGAAGAGGTAAGGATTGGAGAAGAGGCCTCATGAAGGGCCAAGCAGGACTTTTCTGATACTGTTGGTTTTTCTGGCTAGACTCCTAAGTTAAAGAATGAATATTAAAATATGAGGGCATGTTGGCTGCAGGCTCCCACTTCTGGGAAGGAAAGCTAAAGCACCTTCTCATACAATCTACACATAAGGAGGAGTTTTCTGACATCGGTGATAAACACTGCTTTACTGGGTGCTAAGATGATGACAATAAAAGGATTTTAAACACTCGCCAATCCCAGTGTTCTAATATAGCTGCTTAGGGCATCATGTTGAGAAAACCTCTAGGTCTGGCAAGAATGTGAATCACCATTGATCTGGGATGATGGCCATGGTTTAGGAGCAGAGAGCTTCTGCACACATTTCTGTACTAACAAGAAGAGCTTTCAATAGGGGGAACAAAGAAATTTCAAAAGTCTTCCTTCCACATGGCCTGCCCTATTGAATCTTTTTTCTCCTTTGTGAATTGATTATGTCTGTTAAGTCTAGTTGGCTAAGAAGGGTCTGGGGCTGCTCTACCTTATAAGAATGCTCTCTCCTGCCATTAATTGCGTAAGGGTGGGTAGGGTGAGAGATTTAAGCCTATGGCATTAGATCTTTCCTTTTATGCTCTTTCCCTGGGATGTGTCCTTCCCTTGGTTCTGCTCATCAGAATGATAGCTTTTAGAATGAGTTAGGATAGCTTTTCATGGAGGCCTTAGTCCATCCAGGAGCACAAAGTCAGTCCTTATGATTCAGATGCAATCTAGCCTATCGCACCAGGTTGGGAAGTTTTGATGCCAAAACTCGCTCCATGGTTATAAACATTTTTCCTTTGACTAGCTTTGGTCATTTGTACTTTACTCATAGAGCTAGGAGGACTGCTGTCAGACAAGGTGGGCAGCTGATCAGGGACTCATAACTTTGAGATCACAGCAAAATATCATGCCATTTTATTATTACCAATAATATACATTTTCCTGGAGATGTAAGGATTAAAAGATTATATATATATATCTGTGCAAGAGCTGCCTGAGTCTTAGGCACTTTAATGACATGCTGCCTACAAAAGACTCACTTTAGTTTTAAGAACATTTATAGGCTGAAAGTGAAGGAGAGGTATAAGATATTCAACGTAAATGGATACCAAAAGAGAGCAAGGATGGCTATACTTACATCAAACAAAGAGACTTTAAGTAAAAAATGGTCAAAAGAGAAAAAAAAGGTTAGTATATCATAACAAAGGGGTCAACTGATCAAGAGGGTGACAATTATAAATGTTTAGACACCCAACATCATAACACTGAAATATATAAAGCAAATATTAACAGAACTGAAAAGAAAAAAAAAACAGCAATGCAATATTAGGGTACTTTAATATCCCACTCACAACAATGTATAGATCATCCAGACTGAAAATCAATAAAGAATCAATCATATTTAAACAACACTGTAGACCAAATGGACCTATTATATATATATATATATATATATATATATATATATATATATATATATATATATGTATATTCCATCCAACAACAGCAGAATACACATTCTTCTCAGGATACATGGAACATCCTCTAAGATAGATTATATGTTAGGCCACAAAACAAGTCTTAACAAATTCCAGAAGATTCAAATCATATAATGTATCTATTCCAACCACAATGGTATGAAACCAAAAATCAGTAACAGGAGGAAAACTGGAAAATTCACAAATACCTGGAAATTAACACACTCCTGAACAACCAATGGGTCAAAGAGGAACTCAAAAGATAAATTTAAAAAAATATTTTGAGGCAAATAAAATAGGAGCACAGTGTACCAAAACTTATGGGATGCAGCAAAAGCAGCTCTGAGAGGAAAATTTATAACTATAAACAACTATATTAAGAAAAAAATAAAGATCTCAAAAACAAAACAAAACCTAATCTTTTATTTCAAGGAACTAGAAAAAGAAGACTCACTTTAAGCCCAAAGTTGGTAGAAGTTAGCCCAAGGTACTCAACATCACTAATAATCAGGGAAATGCAAATCAAACCCACAGTGAGATAGCACCTCACACCTGTTAGAATGACTATTCTCAAAAAGACAATAGATGACAAGTGTTGATAAGGATGTAAAGAAAAGAGCACCCTTGTGCACAGTTGATGGGAATGTAAACTGGTACAGCTATTATGAAAAACAGTATGGAGTTTCCTCAAAAAATTAAAAATAGAACTACCTTATGACCCAGCAACTCCACTACTGGATATATATACAAGGGAAAAGAAATCACTATCTCAAAGAGATATTTGCATCCTATTTTCATTGCAGCATTATTCACAATAGCCAAGACATGCAAACAACCTAAGTGTCTGTCAATGGATGAATGGGTAAAGAAAATTTGGTATATTCACAATTTGGTATACACACAATTCAGTCATTAAAAAAAGAAGGAGGGCCGGCCGAGTGGCTCAGTTGGTTAAGAGCTCGCTCAAGAGTGCGAGCTGAGCTCTGAGCAACAGCGGTTCGAGGCCAGCCCGAGCTGAGTTGCCGTTGAGCTGCCAACAGGTGGCAGGATGGCTCAGCTAAAAAAAAAAAAAAAAAAGATGACTAAAAAAAAGAAGGAAATCCTACCATTTGTGGCAACATGGATGAAACTTGAGGGCATTATGTAAGTGAAACGTCAGACAGAGATAGATAAATACTGTATGATCTTAGTTATATGTGGAATCTTAAAAAGTTGAACTCACAGAAACAGTAGAATGGTGGTTGCCAGAGGCTGGGGACGGGGGTTGTGGGAAAGGAGGGAATAGAGCGATGTTGGTCAAAGGGTGCAAGCTTTCGGTTATTAGATGAATTAGTTCTGAGGATCTAACATACAGCATGGTGACTATTGGTAACAATGCTGTTATATTTGAAATTTGCTGAGTAATTGTTAAAGTTTCTCACCACAAAAAAGAAACCAAAAGCGTAGCTATCTGAGGTGATGGGTGTGTTGACTAACTTTATTGTGTCAATCATTTCACAATATATATGTCAAACTTAAAGAAATAAGCATGGCACATTTACTATTTGGGCTGAAATTCCACTTTAAGGAAAACCACTGGATGAGCCAGTAAGGGAAAATTACAGGAGAAAGTGAAATAGCAGACTTGCTTTGTCAGTATTGGAGAGAAATACGAGGTTCTTAATATTTTAAAGAATAAACATATGTGTATCTGCATATATATCACTTATCCTGCCTCATGCTCTATCAGTTCATACCTTTCACTTCAGAAATCATGTGCTTTCACGTGGTATATAATCCAGTTTCCCAACCAGCTTTAGGAGATGCCAAATATTTAATGACACCCCACCTAGAAACAATAAATACATTTGAGTCAGTCTTAGACTCCTGGGGAAAGGGATGCTGAAAATTTGATGAAAGGGATTAATAAATTATAACCAGGCTATTAAGATGTGAATCACTAAAGACTCCTGACACGCTTCCTTTTTCTAATTAGAATGAGGAACCAAATAAACAGAATTACCTCCCTGTGTTCAGAATTCTCCCCTACTCCCCGCTTTCTGAGGTCACTTGGCTGGTCAAGTTCATGGATTTTCATTTAGACTTAAGATGGCTTTAACTGATCGACAATAAGGTTCTGACAGTTCTCTCAACCAGAAGCTATGACCGTATTGGTGAGATGCCAACCACACAGCTGGGAAGAGGGAAGACCGAATTTGTGGGCTGTGGGGTATCTTCCCAATCAAAGTGCTCCTGCTGATGGATTTCAGGGCCTGCTTCAAGCTGTCATAGATCCAAGCTTCCTGGAAGGAACCTTAGACATGATCTCATCCCACCCTTTTTTGTGTAAGTAGAAACTTATAAAAGTTTGAAACCTTTCTCAAAGCAAGTTGCCCAAAGTCACGCAAACTTTGATTGCAAAATTCACACAAGAACCTGGATCTCCTGACCTCTGGGGTGTCGTTGCTCTTTCTACATCATTTCTACACCAATTGTGGGGGCCTGAAACCAACAGCTCTGGAATTCCCTATCCAATCACTAGACTGACTCTTTATAACACAGGCTTCAGAGGCTGCAGGCATCAGATATGGGAACAATCGCAGCACCCCACTGAATACCTGATGTGGAGCTCTGACGTCACACCTATTCAGTGTGGGTGCAGAAATAGACTCTTACTCACCTTTGTATCCCAGAGCCAGACAAAGGAGTCCTCAGGGGCAGGGGTGGAGGGGGGAGGGGACTGTTTTAATAAATAAATCATGAAAGTTTAACTAATTTCAGAACTTCTCTCTTTCTCTCTCTTTCTCTGAGTACAACAATGACTCAATGCCAAGGATGGTTAAAAATGCGTTTTCCTCCAATATTTCATGGATTCTGCTTCAAGACAATCTTCAACAAACATTTGTTCAGGTTTCCTACATACTAGATACTTCTCTCAGGTGCTCACAGTCTATGGAGGAAGACAGATTCCAGA
Organism: Aselliscus stoliczkanus; assembly: GCA_033961575.1. Taxonomy (NCBI): domain Eukaryota; kingdom Metazoa; phylum Chordata; class Mammalia; order Chiroptera; family Hipposideridae; genus Aselliscus; species Aselliscus stoliczkanus. Next base: position 142,531,031 of record CM066728.1, read on the forward strand.
TGGTCATAATCTGGGATGAAGGAAGCCAGGAGAAAGTATGTTACAGGAGGGACAAGCAGGCCAGAGGTAGGTGCAGAGGTGACAGCTGAGCTGAGCACTGACGGATAAGTCAGTTGGGGAAATAACGAAGAAAGGTGTTTCATACAGAAGGAACAACACGTACAAAACCATGGAATGAGGGGGCATGAGAAAGTATGGCCAAAGATGCAGGAAGAATGAAACTGGCAAATTTGAAGATGTTGTACAAACGAAATTTAAATTTGTTTGCTTCTCTGCTTGTTTGCTTTTCCACAAGAGGTCATTGTTGAAAAGGAGGAAAGGGTTGGATTTGAAACAGGAATTGCTCGCAAAAATAATGATTCCATTTATAGTTGCTGAGCTTATACTGTATATATATATATATATATATATATATATATATATATATATATACACACATATATGCCAGGCTCAGTTACACAGTTATTGCATGATGGAGAAATTATTACATCCCCCCAATTATAGATGGGGAAACTGAGGCTCAATGAGTGCTGGCCAGTGCTAGCATTAGCAGGACTATTTTGCTTCTTGGTCCTATTTGTTGAGGCCCAAGGATGTGGCATAATGGAACCCACCACCTTAGATACACTATAAGACCATGGGAGTTTCCTTCTGCCATAAAGAGCAGCAACCCTACCTCTTCCCTCAACTACCCCGTGGTGATTCCTGCCAGAGCACATAGGAATATTCCAGAATCTTCCAAAGCATAAGAGAACACTGCTCTGCCCACTCTTCTGCTCAGGCACCTCAGGTAAACTGTCCTCAGAGGACCGGACGTGTGCCCCTTAGGAGTGTGCAGGAATGTGCCCCTTAGGTGTGTGGCTGTATTGCCCAATCACTCCCATTTTCCCAAGGATTTACTCCCAGTACTCCATCCGCTCACGTCTTCGTCATATCCTTCCATTCATTCAATTACTTGCTCCACCTAAAGTTTAGCTCAATGTCCCCTTTTCAGAGGAGGCCCTCTGCCCATCACACCTAGAGTCACTCTCCTCTGGGCTTTCCCTGCCCTTGGGGGCTTCCCTGCCATTTGTCATAGCTCAGTTATTTCTGCAGCCCACCAAAGATTGGGACTCATGGAAGATAAGGACTCTTTTGAATTCATCTCATTGTCCGCAGTACCAGTTTAGCAAACAGTTGACCTCCTAGGCATAAATGCGCTAAATCCCAGAGAACATTCAAACCCTGACTCTGCCATTTCCTGGGGTCAGACAGCTTGCATTAGAAGCTTGTGAAAAACATGTCCCTGGCTCCACACAGTCACCATATAGGTGGACGTGAGGTAAGCAAGTGCACCTGGCAACCTTCTTGCTCTAACAAACTTCTGGAGATTTCATGGCCCACCCTCATCTCCAGCTCTGCACTGCCCTGGAAGATGTTAACGAAATGTGACCTAGTGACTTTGATCGGTCCCACCAACAGGCTCAGTCCAGGCCTGTATGACTCCACTGCATCCTGCAGCTAAAGCACTAATCCTTTCTAGTGAGTGGAAAGCACTCATTCTTATTTTCCTGCATATTTTGTTGTCTTCTTATATTCCTTTGGCCCTTTTAATGATATTTTGCATGAGAGTAGATTAAAATGTGTGTATTCATATTTCCATCTTAGACCCCACCAAAGTTTTTAAGTAGGCAAATTTCTTTTAAAAAACATTTCTGACTAAGGAATGCTCAATACTATGACCTTTTAAATGCTAATTGGCTCATTCTCTCATCACTGGGTTTGAATCTCAGCTCCTCTAAGCACTACCTGTGTGATGTTAAACAAATTACAATTACTTAACCTCCCTGAGTCAGTTTCTCATCTGTAAAATGGGAATAATGCCACCATTTTTTAGAGGGTGGTTGTAAATTTGAGAAATAATTACAAATGGCTCATGTTACGCACTCAAAAAAATCACTGCCCTCCTGTGTTTATGAGAGGTTTAATCTTTTCTCTGCATATGTCTTTCCTTCCACACTTCCTTTCTAATTCTCTAGAGAGGAAAAGGATGGTCAAAACCCCACATATCCCAAAAATTAGGTGGGTAAACTAATATCGAAAAGTGTCTATTGGATTGGAAACTGGAGGGTTTTTTTTAAAAACCTTAGTAGGATCAGTTTTACTGAAAAGATTGGGCAACAAATTGCCATGAGTTGTGACATGAACTTGCCATAACTCATACATAGTTCCACTCTATCCTCTACACTAGTTACGACCACATTAAATCATCAAACTTAAATATCAGTCAGCAGTTTACAGGCAAAGATATGAGGAAGAGCTCGTACTTCCCAATCCCAACCACCACCAGGCCAGAAATGATAATCACTTGAGAATGTTAATTGAATGCTATAATTATAGTTGATGCCTAATAGGCATTTTGCACTGATGTTGTACACTGCCAGGAAAATATTGACTTGGCTGACTCAAGTCCACAACCAAGTCTATTTTTTCCATAACAGAAATAATACTTTAATTTTGCACCACCAGACACACCAGAGTGAAACATCTTGGGTATTTCAAACATAATCAAGATGTCTTCTCTGCTTTCACCTCTTTTGTAAGTCATATGCCTCCTTTTTCTGCAGGATCTATATACCTAAGTCTTTTGTGTGTTCTTTTGTCTTCCTTACTTTTTTTTTTTTTTTTGGTTTTTTTTGAGGGTAGTGTCACTGGCCCTCATATGTGGGACCGAACTGGGGCCACTGGTTTCCCAAGCCAATGCTTAACCACTGCGCCACTCAGCCTTACTGACTTTTAATGAGACCAGCTTATTGAAGTTTCATTTGGGTGGGTGTTGCAGGAAAAGTGAACTGGGGTGGTCTGGAACTTGGGATCAGATTTCTTTGTTTCCAACTCCCTTTCATCAAATCTGATATTTCCTTTGCCGTTGGATGCTTATTTCCGTTCAGATCTTAGGCACATGCTGTTCACAGCAAAGCCTTTTAAATCATAGGCTCTCCTCTGGCTAATGCAAGTGTTGCTTCTTCAGCCTTCTTCCTCCCATCCCACCTCAGGCAGTAGCCCTGGACCTGGAGTAGGTCTCAGACAATGGAAGTGATGAACCCGTGTGATTTTGCCTTTAGCACCAAGTTCCCTGTTGTTCTCAGGGATGCATTGGTCGTCCCCAGGGAGGACCTATCCATCTAGTGATGAACCTAGCTTAGGGCCACATCATTCTAATAAAAATGGGAATCTTTACAGTTAGGGAAATTTCTTTTTTTGCTCAAGCCCTGAGGCAGTCTCCATTCCTCTCTCATTTTCCTCCACATTTCACAGTATTTGGTAAATATGTATGCTTCATAGTTTGTGGTTAGGGTTGTGGCTTTTTCTTTGTTTTATTGAAGATAAAAAGCTTTTATTCCCTTTGTTGTTGTTGTTTTAAATGGGTTTCTAGGGAGGGACAAGAACTAAAAATGCCTTTGTGCTGCCATCTTTGACCAGAGGTCCCAAAGACCTTTTTAATTTCTTAATTTATTTCTTATCCTTCTGTATTGTGTGTACTTCTGCAAATTGCTTCAAAGCATGCTATGGAATAAGGTAAGGGTATATGTATGCAAATTTTAAAATGCCACATTCTTCCATTTGCCCCTCTCTAAACTTTGGTTTCTGTTTATCTCTTTGGAAGTCTTTTCATTTTTTTTTTTGTCATTTCACTAATTCCATCTGGAAACACGCTTACTCATACAAAGAGCTCAAAAAGATATTCTTTGGGGTCACTCCTCTTCTCTTCTAGCCAGAAAAGCAAACCCCACTTATGGGAGATGTAATTAATTCTCTCCCTTAATGGCCAAGCTGTATCTCTAAACAAGCCACCAGAAAGATGTGGTTCCCCTCGAAACTCTCTCATCCACTGCCATAGAAATTGCCTCTTTCTAGACTTGATTGCAAGGGCTTCTGGGAGAACTGCTTGTAGGTACCCTACTCCATGCCCCTTCTCTGCAGACCTGCTGTATATTACAAGTCCCTAGTCAACTTAGAGCCCAGCCCCCTCATTCCTTCCGCCCACACCTCCATGGGGCCGTTGAGCAGGATAAGCATGGCAGAAGCAGCATCCTGCTCACCAGAGTTCCCACCTGCTTCCTACACCTGTTTTCTTGAGTTCCTGATCCAAGAGGAAAGAGAAGATGATTCAACCTTGCATGTATGTTTATCCTGCTGGTGGAATGTCATTAAATATGGAAAATCATGCAAGTGAAGTTCCAAAGAAATGGATTGCTGGATTGACAATCCCCCTGGACTCATTGTTCACAGCAGGGAAATCTTGTTCCTCAAAAGAGATACTTTCAGGACCCAGAAGAATAGGAGGGAGAATAAAGTCATGACCTCTCACTGGTGTGAACAGAACAGCAGGTGTGAGAGCCCAGATCTAAGGGCAATAACTTCTACTAAGGCTGCCATTTACCGAGAACTTCTTATTCACAGCTACCATGAGAGGCACTTTTTTATACCTTCTCATCCTGTCCTCCCAATAATCTTGCAAGTTATATAAACTATATAAACTAAAAAGCTATATAAACCTCCATTTTATGCATAAAGATATTGAGGATTCTGGTAGAGAGTGGAAGGGACCCCAGAAAAAAATTTAAAGAGTGATTACACTGTTGATGATTACTTGTTAAAGCAAAAATGTATTAAGGTTTGGCTTTGAATAAATCTTCCAAGAAGCTTCAAGTTGAGAGGCAAGGGCTAACGTTGAACTTAGGTCTTGAAGCAAGTTGAGGTTCGAGCCAGTCTTCTCTGAGGCACTTTTAACTCTATGAATAAAGCCTGCATCTCTCCCAAAATGCCCCCTTTCCAAGGGCCGCTGTTGACATGAGAGGGTCAGTGACATAAGCTGAAATATCCAGATGCATCATGGCCGTTCCATTTTTGTCACTGCAACTGCAAAGATGACTAAATAGTACTTCCCAACTATATCAAAGATCACAGGACTTTTGAACTAGAAAGACTCTTAGTGATTCTAGCCCCTGCATTTCAAAGAGATGACGACTGAGGACTAAGCAGGTAAGGTGTTTTATTCAGTTTACTTTTTAGAACTAAAAAAAGTCAATATTAGAACAAAATTAGTTTCCTCCCTGATGTTTTCATAATCTTCTGGTACTGAAAAATAGTACAGTAATGCAGCGCCAAGACAGAAACCTGCAGTCCAAAGAGAGTGAGAGAATCGAGCCTGAGTGGAGGAGGCATGGAGGAGAGAACACTGATGTAGGAGAATGCCAGGGAAAAGCAGAGATGCTCCACATTTCAGGGTGCAAGGAAGGCCATGTTTAATTATTTTGTAACTTAAGTTAGAACTCTTCCATGGTTCCATCCATCATAGTGGGAGGTCCAGTCTCTTACTCTCAGTGGTCCCTCCACTCCACTCCCTTAGAGCATATGAAATCTCCAATGGTTTACACATTTTGATACTGTTGTTAGGTAGGGAAGGCTCTCTGTGGCTGTCTTGCATGGACACTGGAACTAACCCCCTCACCATCTATCCAGTGTCCTCTACCATCTACTTGGTGCCCCTACATCCATCCATTGTTCCCACTCTCTGTCCAGGGCTGCTACCAATTCTTTCAGAAAAGCCTTGCGTGCTCAGTGCCCAGCAGGCCAAAATGGGCCTTTGAAGAAAGGTCATGACTTTTAGTACACAGTCCTTTCGCATACCCTCCAACACTCCACAGTCTGCAAGGAGCAAAGCCAGAGCTGGTTCAGATATCTACCCACCACAAAATCTGCAGCCACCTTCCCAGGGCTCATCAGGGGCCCAGCTACTTACCCTTTCAACCCCACTACACCTTGGGAACATTCCACTCTTCTCCCACAGGGATGTTTGTGAATTCATCACAGAAGGCCCAAACCTCAGAAAAAATAAAGTCCAGCTAAGGTGAAATCGTTTATTTAGTTGTTTGGGGTTAGGTATCTGGCAGGTGGCATTCATATGCTATTGAATCCTCAAACAATGCTTTGCAGTGGATATAGATTCTAAGCTTCAGCAGGTTATCCAAGGTCACTTAGCAAGAGCTGAGATTCAGATTCAGATAGGAATCCCCAATGTTCAGGGTCTGAAATAGCACAGTCTGGCTTCCCTGTTGCTAAATTTTGTGAACCACAGAATCAAGTTGGAAAGGCAAGCTTCATCTAGACCAGTTCTCCTGCTACTATTTTGACCCCCTTCGATAGAGCCAAGACATGGATGCCATTATTGAAGGGTCTTCTATAGCACAGATTGCAATCTGCCTTCAGTTTTTCCTGTGTATCCTGGCTTTGGCCTTCAGGCCACACACAGTCAACCCAACCCCTCTCTCTCAAAGCTTTTCAGAGTTTGAATGAAAGCTCCCCTGTGTTCTTTTTGTCTCTCTTTTGCAGCCTAGTCATCTCCAGTTTCTTCTACCCTTTCACCTTTGGCTGATTTCAACTACCCTGCCTTTTATTTCTGGTATGAAGTTTGGCCATGAAGGGGTTTGGAAAGAAGTGTCAACTATTGCTGTGACATTATTGGGCCATTGTATGGAGTAATTCCTCACCCTGCTCTTTGGTAGACTCTGCCAGGTGCCAGAAATATTTGAACACGACTTGTAGATGATTTGGAAACATCCTTGAAAAACCTACCTAGTGGGTAACAAGATGTTTACCTGTAATTACCTCAGAGCAAAGGTTAAGCACTTTGGAATACTGAACACATTTTAAAAGATTATTTTCAAAATTCATAAGAGGAGAAAAATATGAGAACATCTGTTCTTTAAAATCACTGTAAAATATTCATGTACAAATAACTTAAAAATACTGAGTAGTGAATCTCTTTGGAGGTATTTGGATATGTGGTTCAGAAAAATCTCAGCTGGGAAGAAAGAATTTTTTTTCCCCCAAGAGTTCCTTCCTAAATTTTTTTATCTTACAACGTTCTTTATAATACGACACCTTTCCTCGGGGATTATTGCCATGATATTTAAATAGGGGTTTTTTTGTAATAACGGTTTTTAAAAATAGATCTTCCTTGGCAAGGGAGAGAAGTTCTTTTGGAACTGTTCTAGTGTCTGAGATAAACATTATGTAAAGGGGTGTTATGCGGTGAACCCAGAGATTCACCTGAGGCACAATCATGCCCTCTGTAGAGCAATTTCATTGTTATGAATTTCATTCTAGGATGGAATATAAGAAGGCCCTGGTTGGGCCGGCCGAGTGGTGCAGTGGTTAAGCACTGGCTTGGGAAGCCAGCGGCCCCGGTTCGGGTCCCACATATGAGGGCCAGTAACACTGCCCTCAAACAAAAAACAAACAAACAAACAAACAAAAAAATAAGAAAGCCCTGGTTCTCGGACATTTTGCATCCTTCCTAATGCCTGTGTTACTGTTTATTATGGACTCTGATCATCCTGACTGATAATGTTGGTGACTTTTTTGGGACGGTCAGGATAGAATTCCCTTGGGTCCTTAAGAATCTCCAGCCCTCCTCTATACACAGTTCTGGTTGGCGGTGTTTGGACTGGATTGTGCTGAAAGATGAACTGCAGACCTGACTCAGTTTGTAAAATATCGTGATGCCCAAATAAGATTGCCATATTTAGAAAAAAAATGATGCCCCGTTAAATTTGAATTTCAGATGAAGAACAATTTTTTAGGAAGTATGTCCCAAACAATGTATTGCATCTGGCATCCTTCTGCCCAAACTCAGTGTCACTGGCCTATGTTAATTTTCACTAATGAACTTTAGAAATATCTCCATTGTGTGATAGAATAAAACTGCATCTATTTTTTTAATCTCTATTAAACACATAACAAATCCTTTCTTGACAAAAGAAATATGTGCCAATTGAGACATATGGCTAGTCTCACCCAATATATGTGCCTTGCACAGAATTGGAATCTGGGCCTCCACTCATTTCTTAAGAGCTTATAATTAGAGGAAACTACAAATGAGCTCAAAACAAAGAAAGATGAAAGTGGAAGGAAATGATCTCAGCACCTGAAGAATCGCAAAAAGGTCAACAATCTTGTGTCTTACCGTTGTTTTCCTTTGCATGTAGCACTGTGTCGAATACACAATAAATACTTGTACAATAATGGATAGATGAATAAAGGAGTGAACACATTATGTTCAAAGAAAGCATTTTTCTCAGGCTACCGTTACAAGATATCGAGGGGTCTTTTAGATCTCAATGTTGTGTTGGGCTCTAAAATGTGAGACTAGGTTTTAAAATGTGTGGCTGTGTAAGGGATGGAAAGGGATGAGATGGGATGGGATAAATAGAACTTGAACATCTAAACCGAATAATAATAAAACTGTCAAATGCCAACATTTTATTTATGCTCAGATGACATCTTCAAATCACAGTGTCTCTTATGTCTCCGAAACGTAAGAATTTTGCAATAGACTAGTAGTTTTGTCAAAACAAGTAGTTGTGCAATAGACTGGTAGTTTTGTCAAAACAAGTAGTTTTGAGCAGTCTGTTAAAGTACTGTCCAGAAAGTTTGCTCTAAATAATTGGGCATTAAGGTAAATATTATTTAACTGGCTAAGTGGAGGTTCATTGAATGTTCTTGTGCAAAGCCTGTGAAATCAAAGATGTTTTAAGTTTTAATCACTTCAAGTGCATATCAAACTTATTTCCTCTCCTACTATCCTTTGACCCTTAAATTTGTGATCACTTGGAGAACTGTATTTACGTCTGATCAATTTCATAAGATAAAACACTGCCCAAAAAAATGCAAGTAACTAACACATATTTTTTCTGTGTAAAGGGAATTATTTCCATATACAATAAACATAACCGTGTTTACCATGATTCAGATATATAAAGGTTTATTTTATCATGTAAATGCACATGTTCATAGGTTTTTATTGTTTTGTTTATCCCAATTCACTTTGCAACTTCATCAAAATAAAATTAAAAAATTCAGTGTGGATATTTTATTTCCCAAAGTTTACTGAAGCAAATACAGACAGTGAATGGTCTCCACCTCTATGTATTAAATATTAAGGATGTATTTTCTGTGCTGTGCTGGGCAGAATACAGCTATCTATTACATAAAATCATTTAAAGAAGCAAACAAGCTTTTGTAGTCTGTTCTTCAGCAATAAGCTCTTCTGCAACACACATAGTCTCCTTAATAAAATAAGCCTCTGTTTTTATTTGATTTGAAATTGTATTTGAAAATGAAGAATCCAAATTTCTGACTTACAGGACTATGTCAAACAGATCTATCTAATCAATGTAAAGAATTGAATTGCACTGTATTTGTTTGGAAATGTATTACTTGTCCACTCTAATCCAAAAATTGACATGAGGTGATATAACCTAAAACATGTCTGTAAGTATTATTTAAAACAATAAGAAGGGACAACCTTTTAGATAGATATTTGAAGTTTACTGTTATGTTCTCCTGAGGGTGTGTTTTTTTTAAGGTTAAAACATATAGCTTCTTCAACCAATCTGCACACTTTTCTTACCCATTCTACACCCTTGTAATTACTATAGCTTTATCCAACAGTGTAAGCCTTCCAATTTTATTCTTCAAGCTTGCCTTTGGTATTCTTGGTCCCATTTGTCTCCAGATAAGTTTTGGAAGCAACTTGTTAATTTTCATACACACACATGCACGCAAACCGGCTGACATTTTGATTAGGCTTATCATAATCTATAAACTAATTTGGGGAGAAGTGATAATATTGTGTTTTCTAATCCATGAATGTGGAGTAGGTTTCCACTTGCTTCGTTCCTCTTATGAAGCAGCAAATGCTTTGGGAGAAAAGGCACTGCAGAATGGCGGCCTCATCTCAATGAGCTTTCTTCTTTCAAGGATCTTGACCCTTCAGGTGCTGGCTGCTTAGTAGCTCATCAACACCTTCAAATAGATATTCCCCTAGTTTTTCAGATCAAAGAGATTGGTCTGATACAAGCTAGTCCACTGAAAGTGTATCAGATGGAAAGTAGAGGTGGGATAAGGCAAGCGCCTGGTATCCAGCACAGCTAAGTTCAAATCCTGGTTTTGCTCTATTTATGACCTACTCTATTTGTGATCTTGGTTTCCTGTAAAACTATCAGATTAAAGACACAGAGGTAGGAGGCAATGGAGTGTATTAGTAAATGACTATTCTTCTAGAAGAAAGATACATGGAAGAGAAGACTAAAAATGCAGAGAGGGGTCCATATAATATCGACAGTTATTCTGCCTGTTCACCACGCACCAGCACTGTGCTATGAGACACTATTATCCTCATGTCACCGATGAATAAACTAAGGATTAAAATATAACTTGTCCCAGGACTCAGAGCTAGTACCAATGAGGGCCAGAGCTTGAATTTAAACCCAGGCAGCCTGATTCAGAGCATCTGCTCCTAATCAGAGACTTCAGCAGTGGACTTTATTCTACATTTGCTGAGCTTTCAGATATCTCTAAGTCTGAAATGATATATGATTTAGGAAAACCACTCAGGTCATGCTTGAAGGACGAATAAATCTCTCAACATAATTATTATATTTAGTTTCTATGTTATTGTTCTGTATTGTCTAAACAAAGTAAAACCAACCAACATAAAAGATGTTGCGATATATTGAGTCATGTATCTAAAGAGACTGACCACCATTCAATTTATTGCAAATGTTATCCATTTCCTTGGTTCTATATTAAGTGTAATTATTGATATATAATTTCATTTACATATTTATAACTCCTACCAAACAAAACTACTTCTTGAGTAATGAATATGTGTGGTGTACTATGTCTTATATATATATTTGTCTTCCTTTCTGACCTATTTCCAAATGTTTGAGATTGCTATTCTTATTAGCTATATTATTTTTGTGTTTAGTATTATTACTTTTTAATTGCTAAAAAAAATCTCTCAATAGCATAATCTTATCAATGTTTCTGTGCATGTCTTCTGCTGGCATGGGGGATTTTAGATGCTATAGATATTTTTATAACAAATTATTTTAATTTCTCCAGTTGTGAAAATAGTGTGCATTTTTCAGCTTATTTTTATGTGAAATAATCTTTTTTTGTGATTAATTCTTAATCTATTATTAGCTTCTTCTTTCTCCTTGTTGTCATCTTATCCCATTTGTTCTTTTCATTAAAACCTCATCGTTGTCTGCCTTTTGGCAGAGGCATATTAGCTTTGCATATTCTAAGTAGGTGATATTATCTAGTATTATTTCTTACATTCTTAAATACTGCATAAATTTATCACCTCTAAGCAACCAGGCCACTATCATTGTCTAATTTTTTAGACTCCTATTGTCTTAGTTTCTTAGTCAGTTCAGGCTGCTAAAACAAATTATCATAGACTGGGTGGCTTAAACAACAAACATTATTGCTCACAGTGATGGAGGCTGGGAAGTCGAAGAGCAAGGGGCCAACAGATCTGGTGTCTGGTGACAGGCAGCTTCCTGGTTTGCAGATGGCATCCGTCCGTCGTCTTGTATTCTCACACAGCACAGCCCAGTGCAGAGAGAGAAAGCAAGCTCCATCCCATCTCTTCTTATAAGGGCACTAATCCCATTCATGAAGGCAGAACCTCTCAAGTTACCTCCCAATACCATCACATTGGGGGTTAGGATATCAACATATGAAAGGGGTGGGGGATAGCGCAAACAAACACTCAGTCCTTAACACTTAGGCTTGATGTCTGAGACCTTCCCTTGATTTACAATGATGAGTTCACTGAGTTTTATTTAATTTATTAGCTTCTCTGGATGTTTACCAGGCCTGTAAATGTAATGGATTAGTTGTGTCTTGAGCCTATTATTAAAGTGATTTTTTTAAATCAGTTGATTATGAGGATTCTCAACATGATTTCATGCATTCTACAATGATAACAATAATCATAATAACCATAATAGCAATAATAATAAATTTGAGTGTTTATTATGCTCCTGGCCCTGTGCTAAAAGCTCTGCATACATCATCTCATTTAATCCTCCCCAAACAAGTACCAGTAACCCATTTATCATATGACAATGCTAATCCAGACACTAAGTGCCAGGGTGTGATTTAAACCCAGGCCTGTCTGACTCCAAAGTTTGTGTGTGCTCTGCTATATTTAATATTAGCGCCATGTGACACAGTTGCTTTTCAATAACACTGACAGTTTGGTTGAGCTCAGCCTCTCTGGTCTTTGACTTCATTCCTGATATTCTGTTTACTTGCCTTTGCCATATAAAACCTTCTAACATTTCTTTGGAGCATATAAAATAAATAGCCTAGTGGGAATTTTATGGCAAGCATTGAAATAAACATTCCGAGTTTCAGGTCACACCATCATGTGAACTATATTTTCGAATCCAAACAAATGTATTGACTGCCTCAGTTTTAAAATCATTGAAAAGTGTTTCGGTATCTGTACTTGGCTCTCCTTGCAATGCTTCTTCATGCTGTTGGCATGTAAGTACCCAGAGATGTAGTTCATAAGAAGAAAGTTACTTGTCATTGTTTTATGGAAGCTTGTGAGAATGTGAAGCAAGGGAGAACATGACAAGAACCTCCAGTGACACCTGTGATGCAGTCCCCAGACTTAAACACCCAGGGAACACAGATACTAGCCCAAATAAAACAGCAATTGCTAAAGGACTGCGTGGAAAGGGCCCCCCTGCCTGCCTGGGCCGCAGTCTCCCAGGCAGAAGTCACTACCTGTCTGCGTCCACATCTTAGCTGCCCCTTCAGTCCCGTGCAGGCTGCAGCTGGCCAGAGCCTGGGCTCTTGAAGAGAAAAGCCTATTTGTTCTAGCCCTTTTTCGTCAGCACTGAGGCACCTCCTGGCTGAGTATTGGGCTCTTATCATTGTTAGAGTCCATCCTCTTGTTCTAAATCAATCATCCCACCCTGTTAACATGATCGTGAATTTCCCACTCCCGTGATCGTGAATATTGCCACTCCCATGATCGTGAATATTGCCACTCCCGTTTTTGTTTTATCTTCAAAACTGTAAAACATATTTTTGACATCTTCACATCGATTTTACTTGCACTATGTAATAGGTCCAAAGATGGAGTTTAGAAGTATAGAAAAATCCTCTTGCTGAGTTAGCCTGAGTAATTAACAGGCTATGAGTTCACGTGTGACAGAAAAAATAAAAACTAAAATAAATAAATACACCTCAGCAAGAGTGTATTGTTTTCCTGCGCCAAAGTCTCTCAGGTGTATCTCTTTTGGGACCTCTAAGGTGTGTCTTCTGTACATGACACTTATCCATTAGCACCACAGTTTTGCCCATGTTTTAATACCTTGCTTGTTCTCCTGGCACTTGGCAGAGTTAGAAGCAGCCTTTGTATTTTTTCTCTTCATTTTTGCAAATCTCAGATTCAGTAGTGTTTTATCCTCCACAACACATTCTTCTAAGTCTCTGTCATTCCCTTGTTTTCAGCTGTGTTTCAGAGCTCCTACTTCCATCTGTGTTCCACAGCCTTTCATAATGTGTCTTCCTCAGAGAGGCCCCAGGGCAGCCATATTGATTTCTTTAGATACTATAAGAAGAGTTCAGGCAAAAAGGATCACTATCCACCATTGACCTTTAGCCTTTGTTTTCTCTCTCCCTCTCTCTGCACCCTCCCCCCACTCAGCTTAGATCACTATTACCACCATCACTCCTGTACTCCTGGCTTTCCAGCAGAAGGGTAAAGTCATTTCTCTTTCCCCTTAATTTAAGGGGATCTTAATTTAAGATAGATATTAGCCTTCTCTCAACTCCTTTAATTTACCAAGCTCCTTCTTGCCTCAGGGCCTTTGTATGTGCTGCCCACCCCTCTGTCTGGAATTGCAGCCTGACTCTTCGTCTGGCTTCTCTCTTCTTTCATCCTTCCCTCAGATCTCCACTTTCAGGTCACTTCCTCAGAAGGGATTTTCTGGCCTGAATTCCCCTCCTCCACTCTCAATTACATCTTCTATGTTCTCTCAGTGATATCATACTATTCTTCTCCTTCATACTATTGATCACATTTCCAATTATTTGCACATATGTGTTTGTTTATTTCATACCCTGCTCTCCCACTTCACCTCTAAGCCCCATTCAGGCAGGGGCAGTGTGCCATTGTAACCACACACCTAACCTAAGATACGAAAAAGCCCTCCATCAATATTTGACTGGATGAGTGCACGAATGATCAAGTGCTGAAAGTTTTAAGACCGTCTTCCAAGAAGACAGAATAAAACAAATTTGAAAGTGCAGTATCTGAGGAGTTTAGCGAACTCTCTCTCTCTTATTTTAAGATGCCTGGGTTGTCACATGGAAGAAACTAGTGCTCAGGTGACCAACCACCCCAATTTGCTCAGGGCCTTCTTGGCTTTAGCACTGAATCTCGTATTCTAGGAAACCCGCTGGTCCCTGCCAAACCGGGATAGTTGGTCAACCTAACTAGCACCATCGTGGCTTAATTCCACCTGGGAAAGAGAATAACAAAGTTTTCAGACCTCTGAATGTTTTCTTTCAGCACCAAGATTAAGTTTTGTGGACTTTCTAGCTGTGCAAAAATCTTCTCATCCCCTGAAATGCAGAGGTATATTTTGGCTGGAAACACAGCCTGGGCTGGACTCTTATTTTGCTTCGTGTATTAAACACAGAGTCCATAAATTTTGCTTTTTCCTGGAGTGGCTGTTGCTAAATATGGTCCTATTTTTATTATAGTGAGCTGTACAGGATAACATTTTTCTTCTTCCATATGTTGTTAATATATTTTCTTTTGCACATGGACTTCAAAAATTTGGGGCCACTAATTATCAAGGTGCACCTTTATTTGGGTTTCTTTTTGCAGGCATTCTTGAGTTGTTTCTATGATAGTTCTCTAGGAACAGTATTGTTGTAAGAATTTTTCCTTATTTTCGTCCTCTTTTACTCCAATTTTCTTTTTCATTTTCTTCAGATTTACATATATATTATACTTTGGGGAACATTCCAATCCTCAAGGCCCCCTCTTATTTTTTTTTTAAGATTTTTTTATTGGGGAACTGGGGGAGGGGAACAGACAAGCTGCTGTCCTTTTGTTCTTCAGTCTAGTTGTGGAGGACGTTGCTTCACTGGCCCATGCTGGTATCATCGTTGCGCTCTTCTTGGGTGAGGCAGATGGGTTGCCCGTCTCTGGATGGCTGCTCACAGTGGCTCTTGGCAGCTCACACTGGCTGCCAGCCTCTCACGCTGGCTGCTGGCCCCACACTGTAGCTCTGGCAGCCCACTGCAGCAGGGGCTGCAGCTCTGCCATCCCGGGGACTCACAGCAGCCCAGCTCCAGGTGGAGCTGTTGTTCACCATCTTAGCTGTAGAGGGCAGTGTCACTGGCCCTCATATGTGGGATCCGAACAGGGGCTGCTAGCATCCCAAGCTAGCACTTAACCAATGCACCCCTCGACCGGCCTGTAGCCCCCCCCTTGTTTTTTGTTTTTTTTTTGGTTTTTTTTTTTCTCGCTGAGCCATCCTGCCACCTGTTGGCAGCTCAACGGCAACTCAGCTTGGGCTGGGCATCGAACTGCTGTTGCTCAGAGCTCAGCTCACACTCTTGAGCAAGCTCTTTACCAACTGAGCCACTCGGCCGACCCTCCCCCTCTTGTTGTAAAGCCCAATTTATGGAATTTCTTGGCTCTGGCTATTTTAACCCTCTCATCTGTGAGCCTATTTTCTGTTTCTTCCCATTGGCTGGTAATGATTTCCAGTTTGCTGGTCATTGTTTCTAATGTCCTTTTTTTTATAATTCCTGAAGCTTGTGATTATAAAATAGGGTTGATTCAAAGTCTCCCTGTTTCTCAATTTCTGAGAAATGCTTTGTGAACCATCCCTTTTCTCTTTCCTTCCTGTCTGCTTCCATTTTATTCCATCTTATAATAATAGTAATTACTAATAATACCATTCAAAGGTATCTTCTCTCATTTAGGTACGTTTTTCATTCTTTCTTGAATTAATTTATTAACTAGTCTATTTTCTTTCTTTAGGGGTTTGCCTGCCTTGTAACTCAGCAGCCCTTATGACTCCTCCATACTTTGAGTTTTAATAGAGTTCTATTTTTAGGAGGAAAATACCCACAAACCTGAATGCAAATGCTTGTAATTCATTCTAACCATATCTTTCCTTTTTGCTATTGAGAGTTGGTTATTGAGACAGAGTCCATGGCAACACCACCCAGCAGGTGCTATGTTCTCTGGATTTTAGACATCGGGGTTCAGAACCATCCTCATTCTTGTGACTGCAGACCAATAATGTGATATGATACAGAGTCTATCCAGGATTTGGGAGAAAGAAAATTCTACAGGTAGTTATCTGAAAATCAATAAGAGCTATGTGTGATGAGCTGCAAAAGAGAAGCACTTGGCTATTAGAAGGACCCTTTCCAGCTCATGAATAATCAAATCAATATGAAAATCCTAATAACCAAAATAACTTCCAGGCACAAAAGACTCAGAGGTTTGGTGAACCTCATGATTTCTCCTTAAAACCTGCCAAATACTATTTTCATTGACTTCAGGAAACAGATACATACTCAGGAAACCTGCAATAATGGGAGGATACAAGAGACTTCACGAATTTTTCCTGTGACATTTACTGCTGTCTTTGCCTCCTTGCTTTTTGCTTTGGTGCATGAGGTTGAATGAGAAAGCCAATATTGGACCATTTTTCCCTTACAAAAATGGTTATTTCATTAGCTTTGATTTAATATCTATTACTTGAAATACCATTGCTTCCTCTGCCATCATTTTGTATCCAAATCCTACCTATCCTTTAAGGTCCAGTCCAAATGCCAATCCATGATGAACTTTCCTCGAGCCTCCCAGCTAAAAGGAACCATGCTCCCCTCCCAAGCCTCTGCGTATGAATTTATCATGACTCTAATGACTGTCCACGTTGTACAATAGGTATTCTCCTACATGGCTGACCTCACCTTCTAACCATGAGCCTCAGTTTTGGACCCACCTCCCCACTTCCCCAACTTTTCCTAGCATCATGTCTAGCACAAAGCAGGCAGTGTAATGATTCATAAATTACCTTACTTGAAAAAAGGGAATTGAGGTTTCAGATGCAATTAAGGTTGCTAATTGTTGGCATTGAGATAAGGAGATTATCCCAGGGGACTCGATCTAATCACATGAGTCCTTCAAAGAGGAAGAAGAGGCAGAAGAGCAGGTCAGGGTGATGTAATTTGAGAAGGACTCAACATACCACCACTGGCTTTAAAAATGGAGGGAGGGGCCACAAGCCAAGAAATACAAGCGGCCTCTAGAAACTGGAACAGGCAAGGACACAGTTTCTCCCCCTTGAGAGTCCAGAAAGAGCACAGGCCTGCTAACACCTTAATCCTAGCCCTGTGAGACCTCTGTCTGAGTTCTGAACTACAGAACTATAAGTTGTCAATTGTGTTGTTTTAAGCCACTCAGTTTGTGATCATTTCAACAGAAACCATAGAAAACACATATGTAGCTCAATAAATATTTAATGAACCATTGTAGTGGTTTCAATCATGTTTTTATTTCTAAACCAGAATTAAATCAACTCAAACTTCTCATATTTAGCTTTATCTATGGAGATGAGTAGGAATATAAATGTTTCTCTTCATTAAAACACTCTTTAAAAAAGAGTGTTAATTTCTATTAAATTTATATAGATAATCATTAGTTTGTTTGCTTTTTAATTTTACCTATGGAGTGTTGGATATGTTCATAGAATTTTTTTAGGAAAATTAAACCAAACCAAAACATCAACAACAAAATGAAACAACTTATATGTTATCTAAACTCCATAACGTAGACTAGGAATTCAGAATAAATGGAAAAGTTTGAAATGGAGTGTTGTATGAATAACTTGTTATGGTAGCTCTAAATTTCAATCTGATAGTTTATTATATAATTTATAATATTGATAGCAATTTATTATTTATGGCAAATTTTCTGTAGCTCATTTAATTTTCTTTTTTTCTCCCAACAAAGCTACAATTTGAAAATAGCAAAAACTGTAAAATTAAATCAATTCAAGAAAAACCAACCTCTACTTCTTTCTTATCATTTTTTTGTGATTATAAAAATAGTGTATGTTTACTTTACAGAAATTTAAAATGGCAGAAAAGAATTTAAAAATAAATAAATTTCAACTCTGATCTCTCATCATTCAGAAATAACTCCTGAATACTGAGTTGTATTATTCTCTTTCAGTCTTTTTGGCCAAGTGTGTGGGTGATTGTATAAAATTTTAATAAATTTTTTATTATACTATTTTTAAGTTTTGGTGAGCATTTTCCTATTTTATTAAATACTTTTGACCCAACCATATAATTGAATAACATAATCTACGTGGGCTAATTAGGTTCTACCTTACAAGCAATTTGAACTCCTGAGGGAAGGCTTCTCATTTCTTAATGGAAAGATGAGTCCAATTTGTCTGCTTCTGATTCTGAGATCAAGTTTGTGGAGCCCCCTGGAGGTCAGCTGACAACAGAAAGAGACACCTCTTGTGGAGATTCAAAGCTATTCTCCATGGCCACTCCATGTAACACAAACTCGTCCACCTCCTACTCGTCCAAACTCGTCCACCTCCTGGAACACATTGTGTTCCAATGTGCTATTTATATTTAGGAGATGTTTTCCTCTTATTTCTGCAGCTGTTTTTAATCACAAGCTTTGAGTACTATATCCCAAAGAAATCCTGGCAGAGACAAAGGTGTAAAAAGGAAGGGACAAGGCACTTGTCAGAGCCATCCTGGACAACTTATTAACAGAAAGGTAACTTCTCCACAGAGAACTGCACACTACTACTGTGCTGTGGTAAAAAATCAGAGAATGTAAGGCCAGACAAGCTTGGTTTGAGTCCCTACGCTGCCTCTTAATTGCCTGCTTGGTGACCTGGCAGAAGTCCCTTAGGTGAACTTCAGTCTTCTTGTCGGTATAACAATAAATACAGCACTAAACCATGATGGTTAAATGACTACACAAAACTGCTTTGCAGACTTTAATGACCGTTTCTGTATTCTAAGCAGAAAGAGAGAAGAAGTTTCTAGGGCATTTTTCTTGTGCCCCCTATTTTTTATTCATTATACTTTCACAAGTTTTCAACAACAAAATGAATATATATATATATATATATATATATATATATATATATATATATTCCACAAAGGAGAGTAGATAATTCAGAAGGACTCAAAATTTTGAGTGAAGTTATGCTTCTGGTTGGTGAGCAATCTCCCCAGGAACCCAGGCTCTTTCCATGTTGTGGCTCAATCCTTGTCCTCTAGTGCTCCAGGATCCTCTGCATTCAGCCAGCTGATGAGGAAAATGAAAGAAGTGAGAAGGCACACACCTACTTCTTAACCTCCACAGCCAAAAGTGACACTTGTCAATTTCACTTACCTTCCATTGGCAAGAATCCATTTCATAGCACACTTCACTGGGAAAGAAGCTGGGAAATGCAGTCCAGGTCTGGTGAACAGCTAGCCCGCCTGCTGCATATGTATTAGTATAATTAATAGAAGGAAACAAGTGCCAGAATCAGTGCTAAGTTTGAGCATTACCTATAGTTCTGGGCTATATGAATGATACGGTTCCCTTTGTGATCTCTTATAGCCTTATTTACAGCGAACTCTTTTATAGTTTCATACTCTTATAAGCACATAGTCTTACAGTATACTCATGGTCTTGCTTACAGTGGTCCTAAGAGGAATACTACACTTGTTTATGCATTAATTCCTTGATTATTGGTTCAAAAAAATATAGTCAAGCACACACTATACCCAGGAAAAGTGACACTTTGGAGGCCTGAGGCTCTCTCTTTGTTCCAAATGCCTTGAGAGGAGAGCTGCTTTGCCCGGATGCCTCTGCTCCATTCCAAGACAGAGCGAAGATTCCAACGTCAGCCTGCTGGCTCAGATCTGGTCTTTACCTCTTATAGCTGTGTGGCCTTGGGCAAGTTACCTAGACTCTCTGGGCCAATGCCTTCTTATCTGTAAGATGAGGAGGAATGAGGGAGTGCCTATAAGCACAGTACCTGGAACATGGTGAGTTGCCCTACATGTTAGCTCGATGACTGTCATCATCATGCCTTCCTCAATCTACCTCCACATTGTAGCCCTATATACAACTCCTGTTTGAAAGTGCAACTTGGGGAACTGGGCAAAGAATTTGTTATTCAAATAAATAACTTTTCCTGAATGCACTAGTTGTGAAATCTGCCAGTGAGGATGTGCGAAGTATGATTATTTCGATGATGGGAAATTGGAAAGAGAACATTCCAAATCGTGGCTTGCCAATCCTTTTCATAGACAAATATAATATTAATAGCTATCATTTATTAAATATACACTTCTGTGAAAAATGTTAAACTGGGATTTTTATATATTCACTTTTAACTAATTTTTACAGTAACCCCATGAAGTAGTGTTATCATCTATTTTAAAAAATGAACAGCAATAACACAAAAATGAGGATCAGAGGGGCTTGTAATTTGCCCAAAGTCACACAGCTGCTAAGTAGCAGAGTAAGGATTTGAGCCCAGGTTGGCCTAGCTCCAGGTCTATTCTCTGCCCATGGGACAAACTATTTCCAGGATTCATTTCATGGGGCTCTTTCTTGGACATGGCAGGAAATAATTAGAATATTTGTATGACACTTAATCGATTTCAAATTCCTTGCTCTTATTTGATCTTCATATCACCTTATGAAATAAGCAAGACTGGGACGACTGTCCCCATTGGCCAGTGAGGAAAAACTGGGGCTCACAGAGGCCCCTCTGTGCTCAGTGAGGGAGTCGGGAACAATAACAGAAAGCATGTCCTGAACACCAGCTACCTACCTGCCTGACTCAGTGAGAAGCACTTTGTATACATTTCTTACAGAGTGCCCTTCAAAACTCCATGAGATGAGGGCCTTTATTATTCCCATTTTGCATATGCAGGGATGGCACTTAAATATTAGAATCCTGTGCCAGTCAACATGCAACGAAGAAGACAAAATGCAAATGTGTTTCATACCTAAAGACTGAGAAATTTTATCCCCCATGCCCCTTGTCTGGAAAAATAAAACCAAAACCACTCATCCATTCAATAAATATTTCCTGAGCACCTACCCTGTGACAGGCAAGCAGCATCCTGATAGGAATTGGCCCTACTCTCATGGGGTGGCAGCATAGTAGGAAAAGACAGATAATAAACAAGGAAATAAATTGGGGAAATAATATACTTTCTAATAGAAATAGTGCTATGGAAGACATAAAATAGGCTAAAAGGGTTGAGAATGACAGGGGGTGGCTGGTTTAGATAGGGTGGTGATATCTAGCCAAGTGCCTGAGTATTAATGAGTATCCAGCCTCCAGCCACACAAACCTCTTGGGGAAGCCATCCCCATCCGAGGAAGCAGTAAGAGTATTGGCTTTGAGGTGTGACAAAGTCTGATGTGTTTGAAGAAGGATAAGAAAGCTGGAGTGGCCATAGATTATAGCTAATAATAGAATAACACTAGAGATGAGAACAAGGAGAGTAAGAATCATAGGAAATTATGCTAAATTGTTATTTGGGAATGTAGATGCAAACATCCTAAATTTTACATATTAACAAATCAAATCTAAGAGTATATCGAAGAATACATTTTGTCCAGGGAGAGCTTAGCCAACGGGCAAAGGACAATTCAACATGAAAGAAATTCATCTGATAATTCACCTCAGAAATGAAGTAATATTAATTATCTTAATAAATCCAAGAAGCAGTCGATAAAATCCAACATTTCATTTAGAATTAATTTTTTTTTTTAATTTCAGTAAGTCAGGAATGGAATGCAAGTTCCTCAGCATAAAAAAAGGATCGCTGCCAGAAATCATCAGCAATTAAACACTTCATGGAGAGATCTTAGAAGCATTCCCACAAAAGATTGGTGCCGGTCAGGATTAATTGTTATCATTGATAGTAGTCATGATTGTTCTGGGAGTCAAAAGACAAAGAAAACAGAGACATAAAGCTTGAGAAGGAGAAAAAGAAAAAAACCTGTCACTTGTTGCAATTAATTTGATGCCCACCTAAACAAATCCAAGGAAATTAACTGAAAACAATTAGAACTAATAAGAAAGTGCAAAACCATGTATAGACACATACTTAATCCAACAGTTTTCCTATATACTCATATTAGTATTAATTAAATAATAATTTTAAAAGGATTCAATTTATAACAAAAAACAAAATTCCTAGAAAACAAATATAACTGTAAAGTGTGCAAGATCTATTTGAAGATAAAATAACATGAAAACCTAAATAAATGAAGTGATAAACCAAATTAGTATTAAAAAAATACACTGATTTTACCCACATTTATGCATTAGTGCAGTTCCAGTCTAAATTCGACAGCATTTTTTAATTCAAGTCTTATCCTAGCAGATTGTCAAAACACACTGTAAGCTATAGTAATTAAAATGGTCTGCTACTGGTGCAGATATTGACAAACAGATCAATGGAACAGAATCATAAACCTAGAAACAAACCAGAATACATATGAAAATTAAGTATATAATAAGGTGGTAGTTCAAAGAAGAAACAATGGACTACTCCACAAGTGAGATTGGACCAATTATCTATTCATTTAGGAAAAAAATTAAATTAGATTCCTAATTCACACCATCTATCCAAGGAAAATAACCTTCAGGTAAGTTAAAGGGCAAAAGTATAAAAATATTAGAACAAAATACAGGCGAATATTTTTATGCATTTAGGATGGTAAGGCCTTCCTCAGCAAGAGATACAATCTAGAAACTATAAAAATCTCCTAGACTTCAGCTCATAAAAGTTATAAAATTCTGAAGTCAAAATACACCATAAGCCAGGTTAAAAGACAAGCCAGGTTAAAAAAAAAAACTGGGGGAAAATATTTACACTTAACAAGTAAAGGGTTAATACATCTGGAACATAACAGAGTTTCTAACAAGGCAAAAAGAAAAAGATGACTGAATTGCAAAAATCTATAAAGGAAAAAAATCCAGCAATTCACAGATAATTAATAATTCACACACAATAATTATGCAAAGCTGCTATAGTTAGGGGAAAGAGAATTATTTGACCAAAAAATAAAAAGTTAGATACCAAATGTTGACAGAAATGTGGAGAAACAGACATTCTCAGACACACTGTGTGTGTGTAAACTGGTGAAGCCCATTGATGAAGGTCATTTGAAAGCATGCATCAAAATTTCAAATGCACATATCAATTGACCCAGCTATTCCACTCCCAGCACTCTTTCCAAAAGACGTATTTGTGTGTGTGCCCCACACAACTCACTGTACAAGTTTATGTATGTGGATCCAAGAATGCTCATCACAGTATTGTGTGCAGAAACAAAAAATTAAAAACCTAACTTACTCTCAATAGGAAGGGAAATAGTAAACTAAATGGTCCTATATTTCCATTCCTTAGGAAGCAGAGTGCATTAGAGATATGGCAATAGGAATATCTCCAAAATACATTACTTAGTGAAAAAAGCAAGCAGTAAAATGACATGTGATTAATATGCGTATGTGTATAGACACATCAAGAGAGGAGAAGAGTGTACATCACACCTACTGTAGGGGTGGGGAGGAGAGCTTACCTCCATTTTTATATCAGCTATGGCTTGTTTAGCTCTTTAACAAAAGGAATTGAATCATTGTACCATTTGAGTAATAAAGAATGTCTTGCAACATGCATTAGGTATCATCCCTGTAGTTGTGTAGCTGGAGGATAGGATAAAAGGAAAAGAGGGGCCATGAAGTGTAGATTCATACCTGCCAGGGTTTCAGGTCCTTTCCCGTGAGATTCAGACCCTGGGAAGGGAAGAAAAGGGAGAAGGGGCACAAATAGCCTTGGGAGGGCTCAGACGGAGGGTGGCCCACCCTCTGGATCGCCGCATCCCACTGGTCAATGAGCAGTCTCTTGCCTGCTCAGCTCCCCAGCTGAGGCACCTCAGACACCTCCAATGCATCATTCTTGGGAGAGACTTCAAGTTGCCTTTCTATCCTTTATGATGTTAGCCCACGTACTCTCTTCTTTTATATTACATACATAATGTATGTATGTAATTTAGAACAAGCAAATACTAAGGTGTCGGGTCAGGCTTTCTCAGGGCAGGTGTCTTCCTCAGATACTTTGCCTGCCTGACTTGCCACCCAGAAAAATGTTTAACTTATACTACAACCTCAATACATGGCAGCCTAGAAATCATTCCTTAAATAATTACAAGCCTGTGAGAATCAATACTTTTAAGACCCCAGAATAAAATTCGAATTGCAATGTCACAATTACTATTATTAAAATTATTAAGGCCGGCTGAGTGGCGCAGTGGTTAAGTGCTGGCTTGGGAAGCCAGCGGCCCCGGTTCGGGTCCCACATATGAGGGCCAGTGACACTGCCCTCAAAAAAGAAAAAAATTATTAGCATGCATAATATTTTGCAGTTATCAAATACTTCCAATATCCTATTTAAATGACCTTTACAATAATCCTGTGAGTAGTACAAGATAGGGATTCTTTTCCTACTTCATAAGTAAGGAAACCGAGGCCATGAATGGGGATGTGGTTGCACAAAATCCCATCACTAATAAGAGGCAGAACTAAGTCTGAATTGGGCTTTTTGACTCTTCAATATGTGCTCTTTCTACATAAATCCAGCTCATTGCAAAACAATCAGTAATATCACATTTATCCAAGCTCTAACCTGGTAAATGTAATACTCAGGAGCATTGTCCAGAATCTAGAAATGAGGGCACCTAACTAATGTCCAGGCCCCAGACCAGCTATCTTAGAGTCCTTGCCCTGGGATGCATCCTTTATTCCAGAGGCCCACACCTCTTTGTTCCTGATCTGACTCAGTGGACTTCTCTGCCCCTGGCAGATTAGAAATCGAAATTCCAAGCGGCTGGTACTGCCTGCAGGAGGAACCTTTGAGATACACGCTGTGCTATTCTCATTGTTTTTACTCAAACAGCAATCTTTGTTCTACGATGCAAATTTTGAGAAGTTGGTGCCAATCTGTTCTGAACAAAAGAATTTTGGTCTGAAAGCAACAAAATTTGAGATGGGAAGTCTGGCTTTCCTAGTTGCACTTTTGAGCATCTGTCACTAACTACCACCTCCCATATTGGACCTCTCCCAAAGGTAGACAAGAAGTTTGAGGGAAACTTCTCAGGTTGTTTACCAGTTACAGAAGTCAAAGAGAGCACAGGGTACCATATGTCAGGGTTACTAAAATAAACATCCTTACAGTGTTTAGGAGGTTGAACCGGCTGACCCTAAAGGCCCTCCATTAACACCTCAAAGATCTTAGGGTTGTGTAAAAAGTGGGGGGGGCCTTGGTTTCAATGGATATGTATCAAAGACCTGACCCTCTACTTTTTCTAAATGGACTTTTCCATTGACTTTGTTGTCATAACATTGTATTAATGACACTATTTAATATATATTAATATATATTAGGTGAATAATTGTTTAACAAAAGTTAACTTTTTCCATGCTCTCTTCTAGTACTCAGCTATATACCCCCCCAAAAAAAGTATAAAAATGGATCCAATTTTTTTTCTGTTACCCTACATTGAATGTCATAAGTATTTGTGCATGCTGATATATTCTAATCATTTTAATAGCTGTATATTTCATTCAAGGTTACACCTTAATTGACTTAATACTTTATTGTTTGATATTGAATTTGTTTGTTAACTTTATTGAAATTATAAACTATGCCTTTATGAGCATCTTTGTGCCTAAGGGTCCTTTATCATCTACTGAATGATTTATTTACTTGAAAAATTGGATTGAAGGATATGAGTATCTTGGTAGTTCTTCCTAGGTTTTGACAAACATATGTAAGAGTTTTATGCTCTACCAACTGAGCTGGGGGGGGCACGCCTAAACATATTTAAAATTAAAGTTAATCTACTAACCTCAATATTAAACACTAAGCTTTAATTTTGCTACTATTAATCACAACTATATTTGTAGGGTTTTTTATTTTAATATTTTCTTTCTCTAGGCCTTGTTCAATTTCACCTGCCTTAACACAGCCTCACTGATCTTTCTCATAATCACAGAGACAGGGGTATTTTAATATATTTAGAAGAAATGTATAGATATACATCCATATTTAAATTCAGATTAAAAAAATATATCACCTAACAGCTCCTATGGTGAATATCAGAAGTCAGCTTGTATCTGCCACTTTCAGTAACGGATTTTTCTCTGAGTCAGAAGAATGAACGTATCTGAATGTGTCCTTTACTGATTTCATATGCCTGAAGGGAATAAGTGTAGCTATTAAAAAAAAAAAAATTTCCAAACCCCATTAAATTTTTTTAGTGAGGAGTTGGAGTTGGGTTGAATCTTAAATAAACCTCCCAGGCAACCCTTGTTATCAGAGAAGTTTGAAAACACCTAGCTTAGACATTGGGTCAGTGGGTGAAGGCCCCAGGGAGCAGATTTTTCCGCTCATCTGAGAGAATTCCTGAACAATCAGACCCACCTAGTGGTGAAAAGACTGACTGGGAGGCAACCCATCCCCTGTCCTTAGAAGTGTTTTTCTAGAGGCCAGATAACCACAGACATGTCTATGGGACTCCAGAGTGCTTCACAAGAGCTCAGGTCCCCTTTGAACTTGGGAGCCCTCTCCCAACACAGGTCCAGGGCTCTACAGAGCATCTCCTGTGATCAGGTGAAACCAGAAGCCATAAGTGTCTTTCCACCCTTGCACTGCTTAATTCTGCAGGTTTGAATAATAAAAGACAGTTCACAAATGTAGCTTCCATGCTTTCCTACTCCTCTTTCCAAGAAGACATAATATAGGCTTTTTAGTTGTAGTGGAACTGGAAGGCTACTTGAGAGTCATTGTAATCAGAATATTCTAGGTCTCTTAGCCACCACCTTCCCCTCTGATGTTCCAATCCCCTTTACAACAGCCCCAGGAAGCTGCAATCCAGTCTCCATTGAGGAGGTGGTGACTGAGTTCTCCCTAATTCCATCACAACCCTTTCACAGGACCATGAAAAGAATGATCTTTACCAACAATTTATACTAACTCCTATCCATTACAAGGAGAGGGGGAAACTGAGTCACTGGCATAGCTGGAGCTCAAATCCTGGCCTCTTGCTTTTTATCTAAGTCCTTTTCCATGAGTTCAACTTGTTGTATCAGCTTGGGGAGTAAGGGGGCTCAAATCTAGGGATCTGTTCTCTAGAGAACTAACCTCCAAAGTGCTTTGATTAGCCCAGATACAGTGGAGATCCAGCCTTCTTCTTGAAAAAGCTCTGACTTCATCATCAATACACAAAATGTTCAGCAAAACATGAAGGTTATGAAACATGGGGAGTAGCAAGCAGAGAGACGCAAGGAGACAGGTTGCAGCCTGTACCCATTCTCCATGCATCCTCCATCACTTTGTTCTTCAAAGCGTGGTCTGGACCAGCAGCATCGAATCACCTGGGGGCGTGTTAGATATGCAGAAACCCTGGCCCTACCCTGACCTACTGAATCACAAGCTGCGTTTGGACATGCTCCCAGGTGACTTGTAGGCACGGCATTAACTTTGGAGAAGCACCGATCTAGAGCACTCATAGAGATAAAGAATATTATTTATTTTTTTCTGATTCTATAAATAATAAGAACTCATATAAGAAATTTGGAAAGCGTCCCCCCGCCCCCATCCTCGTGGGAGGAGGAAGGCAGTTTGAATGGGAACACAATCAGGCTCATGCATGTGGCTAAAGTCGCCCAAATCTTTGTGTATTAAGGGAACAGCCATCCTAAGGCCAATAGGACTGGCCTGGGGTCGGGTGGCAACAAAGCAGGAGAGGGATGGACAGCGCTGCTAATACAGCTCTGAATAAGAACTTTGTGGGCAAGAGCAGTTTTATAAACTATGGGCAGGGAGGAGAATGCTGGTCTTTTTCCTCGTGACTTGCATCTGAGCTGACTCGGAGAACTGGAGAGGCGTGCTGGGCTGGGGGTCTTTGGGGAGCTATCCAGACAGAAAGCTCAGACTGAGCCACGCTGCTGAGGACAGGCCCCCTGAGTGAGGTTCCCCAGACCGGAGAGATTTGAAGGGAATGGCTAAAGGAAGAGGGTGCTTAGAGAGAACCAGGAGGAGCAAAGTCAAGAACCAGGATCTGTTTACCTTCCCTTGAAGATGGGAAAAGCAGGTGCTGAGCAGAAGGAGGTTCATCCCATGCACCTGGCCTCTTCCACCCTCTCTATCCTCCAGAGCTAAGGAGGCAGCCCGGTTATCGCGCAGGCTCAAATTCTGCATGCAAGGTTCATAATACTTTATTCAATTGACATCATAATATTAAAATTCCCCCACAAGGTTAAATTCTTTGAAAATGTCATTTTAAAGACAGCATCTTTATCACATTTATTTAAGATGTTTCTGTTTTTCACTATTTTACTGTGATGCTATGATAAATCTTTTTATTCACACATCATTAATCCATATACACAATTATTTACTTTTTACTTAGGTAAGTTTTTAAAATCAAAGTGAACCATATACATAAAAAGTGCACAAATCAAAAATGTACCGTTTAATGACTTTTCACAAAGTATATACTCTATGGAACCAACACCCAGATGAAGAAACAGAATATTATCAGACCCCCAGCCCTCCCTGTGTCCCCATTCAATCACTACACCTGTCCCCAGGTAACATTATTCTAGTCTTCAACATCAATAGATTGAATTTTATATAAGTTCAAATATATATATAATAATATATGTACTATATTTATATAATATATGATATATATTTTATGTTTATTTATATTGTATAAATGTAAATATATATTTATATATTCACTTATATATTTTATATTATATATCTTATGTATATTTGTATCTCAGATATTTTTTATATAGCCTATATATATCATCTATATATAAATTTATATGAAATTCAAATATAAAATTGTACATATCTTGCATCTGGTTCCTTTTGCCTAACATTATGTTTGATACTCATCCATATTTTTTGCTTGTAGCAATAGTTCATTTATTTCCATTTACTTATTCAATTGAATGAATATACACAACTTTTACTTTTTTTTAGGGTTTCTAGTTCTTAGAAGGAGCATTAAGTAGTCTATTATAAACTACTCCATCAAACCAGAAGGAAAAGTCTACTTACTTCTTTTTGTTAAGTTCTAAGAAGTAGAATTCCTGGGAAAAAAAAGAATCCTTTTTATTTTTCTAGGCTATTGATGCATACTGCTAATTACTTTCCATAAAAACTGTGAGAATTTACACTCAAGTAAAAACATCAAATTCTTTTGAGGGATGTTGTCCTAATAATAATAACAATTTGTAAAGCCTAATAATAATATTTTACAATATATGTATTATACTGTGACTGTTATATAAATTATAAATATTAAAATGCTGATATGACATTTTATAAAGCCCTTTGTGCTAATTTATTATTTAATTCTCACCAAACTCTGAGAGGTAAATTTTGTTACTGTTCCATTTTAAAGATGATGAAACTGTGGCTCAGGAAAAAATTAAGTGACCCAGCTAAATCACATAGTCAATGAACAGCAGAGTGGATTGGACCCAGGTTCTGTGCCTCCACAGACAGCCCTCCTTACCCACACCAGGCTATGCCTTTCCTGAATCACTAAAGAAGTACATCTGAATTCTGCAGGACAAAACTGGACACCATGGAGAGGAATATGTCACTTGGTATGGAATTGAGTACCCTTCAAAGCTTAGTCCAAATGTCACTCCCTTCCTCAAGTGATTCTCCTTCCATCCACCCAAGTGCAACCACACACCCACCAGGAAGGGGCTCTTGGCAGCAGAATCCTGAAATATTACTGCTGGGATTGCAAGTAGGGAGTACAGCCTAGTGGTGCTTTCCCTTCCCATGCCAATGCAGACATAACTAATCAATCACCATCTAGCCACTGCCTGCCACTCTGAGCCCTTCCCCACCTCATCGGCCACATCAGTTCCTTGGACATGCAGACTTCCACCTTCCTTTGCAACCTGCACGTATACTGCAACCAGATCGCCTCATGACTGGACCTTTGTTGTATCGTTCACCTCTCAGCTTCAACACCATCTCCTGAGAGAGGATGTTGCTGATTCCCTGCATCTGAAGTAATATCATCTTCCGTAATTTATCTTCTTTCATATCCTCATATTTTAAATTTAATTTATTTAGTTGTCTGTTTTTGTTGTTATTATCGTTGCCTTTTCCTGCAACTAGAAGACTCTTCTGATGTGTTCAGTGTCTAGAAGAGTCCCTGGTACTTAGAAGTGGCTCAATCAGTAGTTGCTGAATAAGCCAGTTAACCAAGAGGCATTTTTTTTCCTGCTGAGTCCAGATATGGCTTTAACATCTTTCCCATCACAACATCACAGCCATTCGCTACCTGTAATCAGAACTGAGACATGGAATAAAACTCTTTTGCTATGATTAACTTCCTTAATTCCCTATTTTAAAAATAGGGAAACTGAGCCCCAAAACAAGAGACATGCCCATCCCAAAGCCACAGGATGAATGGGCAGCAGAGCTCCTCCCACCACCGCACCATCCTGCCCACCCCTCCCCACCACAGCCATGCCAGAAAGAGCTGTATTAACCTTCAGCCACAAAGCAGAAGCGCAGGGCCATTGTGCTGCAGGAGCTTGTCTATGAATTGCACACCTAATTACCAGCTGCCTTTTTTTTCCCATTCTGTGGGTAAAATCTGATCACATATAAGATTCTCCCTGTGTTTCCGTGGATACAAAGAGATCCTAATTTCAAACTCCCATGCAAATGGCAAATGAGTGAACTTAATTTTAATAAAAACAAGGAAAATCATACGTGTGAGCTTAATAAAATCTAATTTGGGCAATTTGGAGCTCATAAAATAAAGCCTTTATGTAAAAACTAGCAATTATCTTTATGAAACAATACAGTGAACCCTTGGCATTGGGGAGAGGTGGGAGCCAGAGGACTCCGGGGATGAGGAAATATGGCAACAATGCAGAAAGCTGGAGTCAGGGGAGTGTGCTTCTTCATTGTCAGAGGAGTCAAGCCCCACGCTACCATGTAGCAAGTCACTTTCCCTGTCTAGACCCCAGTGTCCACATTTTAAAAATAAGGTTAATAAAACGTACTTAACCTAGTAGGATGGTTGTACAGCAAATAAGAAAATGAATAGGCAAGAACTTTGTAAAAGTGTCCAACAATCATAATTTCATCATCTCGCCCATCTGTATCCTTCCCCGCAAGGAGAGGAAAGGTGGTTCATGGACCATGGAACCTGGGTCAGGGGATAGGAGGGGAAAGTGGGGCTGGAGGGCAAGAGTGGAACCTTCCACATTCAAGGAGCGTTAAGGCGTGGGGGCCCTAGGACAGGCTATGTTGCCCAAGGCGACTCCCAGAAGTGGTTTACAGGAACCGAAAACAAACCCACAAGTCAGGCTGAGCCTGTGGGACATCCTGGGTCTCCAGACAAGCAATCACCAGGTGGCCCTGCGCATCTGCTCCACTGACACGTACTCTTCACACACATTCTGGCAGGCAAGCTGTAGCAGCCCAACTTTGCAGGTGAAATAAATGAACCACCTGGAGGTGCTGCAGGTAAACTCAGGTGCCACAACAAGGTGACTCAGTCAAGACACACCAGGTTTTCTGAGTCCACTCCCCAGCCTGCTCGCCATCTCCTCCCATTGCTACAAAAGTACTCGGCTGTGAGACTCAGCACCTGGTCTCAGTTGTGTCCCTTCTTCTTCCCCAAGGGCCTTGCAGCTTCCCATCAGCGCTGCTGGGACCACAACCCCAAAGAGCATGGCCTTCATCACAGAGAAGTTCCAGCAAGCAGTGGTTCTGCCTCATCTGCTCCCGAGCAACCACCACTCCAGGCAGAAAGCAATTTTTCCCTAGTGCCTTCCCAGAAGCAAAGTGGGTAATTAATTGCACTGAATAACATATTAAATGTACTAATAATTGGGTAGTCACAGCAAAATGATTACTTTGAAGAAATATTACCGATTCCCTGTTGTACTTAACATTCCCCCTTATTTATCATTACCATCTTAATCAATAATAGTCACAATGCTAATAAATCCATCTTAATTTTAATTGTGTTCAATTGGATGTACCAGTACTTAAGTGTTCTGAGAATACTTCATTATTTATATTAATTTAAGATCACTTAAAAGCAAATTACATAGTTTGTACTTTCAAGTAAGTAAGTAATTATGACAAAGTTTCTCTAGACTCAGCATTTTCAAGCACTGAGGATGGTGAAGTGTCAGCTACCTGCCCTTGTTTATGAAGCCCAAGGGTCAGGGATGGAGAAGATGAAGGAAGACTCTCAAAGCCCCTGCTTGAATTAGCATATCTTGGCCTTTTTCAGAAGGCTTGGGTCTCTAAAAGTATGAGTAATAGCTCAGTGGGTTTGCCTTTACTTATGCCATCTAGTCATTAGTGCAGCATTCACCCATTCCTCACCAACTCCAAGGGCCAGACACCATGATAGGTACCAAGAGACAGAGAGGTTAAAGAGTGAGACAAGGTGTACATTGTCCAGAGGACTTAAAGAAGCCAGAGAAAGGGTGGCCGTAGTCAACAGGCAGAAGAGGTCAACTACTTATAACTGGAGGACTTGGGGAGTACTTCTAGAGCAGAGGCATTTCTCTAGGTCTTGAAGATTGGGTGAGATTTGGCAGGGAAGGGGGCAATAGATAGATGCCAGCTTTGGCAGCAGCCAGTTAGGTGGGTCCCGGCAGGCTGAGAGTTTCCAGGTGTAATGGCAGAGTTGATACTAGAGAAGGCCTGGAAGGAAGAACAGGGCAAGAACAAAACTGACCCTGGAACGTGGCTCTGATTGGATAATTGGGGGTAAGTGATACCAGAATGAAAGAGGCAGGAAGCCGAGAAAGAAGCCAGGTTTAGGAAGTAAGAAGATGGATTTTCTTAGGGACACACTGTGTTTGAGGGGAACGAAGCAGCCAGGTGGAGACACACCTAGCACATAACATGGAGAAGCTGGCCAAAGCCCAGAGGGGTGGTCAGCACTGGGGACAGAGATCTGGGGCCCTAGGGAAGAGAGTCCCATGGAAGAGAAGGGTAACAGAGCCCTTGCTTCTGTGGGGTCTCCCTCACAGGTATGTACATGCCAATGTCCACAGCCTCACAGTCTGTGATGATTGCCTGTGACAACCATCCAGGCTAAGAAGCTCCTTCATCCCTTCTCTGTCCAGGGCCTGGCATACAGCACACATCTTTTGAATCAAGCTGTATTGAATTAAAACTACACAACAGCTGTATTGTCACCTGCCCCAGTTTGTGAGGGCATGCTGGTGCCCAAGGGGCTGGGTTGACGGGCTACATGCTCAGAGCAGTGGCTCTGGGAGCTGTGGCTCTGTGTCTCCATGGTCACACTGCTTAGTTAGGGTATCAAGGTCCTGTCACCTGCAATGATTTGCTAGGGTGGTTGCAATTGATGCTAATGATTTCTAGAAACCTAGACATTGTAGGAAGAGAGGAATTTAATGGGAAAGAGGCTCCACCTCCTGGTAATATTCAAAACCAACATTTCCTCAGCACTTTACAGTTTATAAGCTTATGTCAGCTTTTAAAATCTCACTTAGCTCTATATCTTGGTCTGGGTAGTGGAGAGCATATGTGTATGTGTATGTAATATATATCAAGCGTGCAGTTAAGATTTGGACCCTTCATTCTATGTTAGTTATATGGCAGTAAGGAACTATAACTATATAAGTGGATAAATAAATAACAGCTCATTTCATCCTTGTAACCATCCTATGAAGACAGCACCTTTGTTATTCACAGTGACAGCACCTGAGGTGGGGTGATTCACCCTGGGTCCAGGGCCGGTGAGTGGAATGACTGGGTAAACGGAATTGACTGGCACAAATTCCTCAGGTCCCACTTGGACACAGGGATGATAACAACATGAATCTAGCTTGGAAGGCCTGAGTGGGAGCAATCGTGGTGTCAAAAGGCCTTGTGGAGGTCTTTGGAGCTGAGATCTACTGTCTCCAGCCAGCCCTCCCTCTCCCTCTGACCCAGGTTTGGCTTGGGAAAGCATTTTTTCTTGGTGCACATTTCTGCATGAACAGAAAGTCAGGATAGGCAAATCCCAGGAGCTTCTGCATCTCAGGGGTCCTCCCTGCCTAGATGCTCCCCCACTGGTCTCTCAAAATCTCTTGGGAGTTTTTGCAAAATGAATAATACAAAGGAGAATCAGCCTGAAGTTGCCAACAGGTCATTATTGTCCATTCCAAAGGGAGCAGCAATCAAGCACCAGAATCTACTGGGCTACTGGGTCCTTGGACCTCTGGAAGGGAATAAGGCCAGCAACCCCCTTCCCTGCTTAGTGTGGGAAACAGACCATTAGATGAGAAAAAAAAAGCCATGGAATGTGAGAAGTAGAGGAATATGCAAAGTGCTATGGAAATCTCCAGCAGAAACCAACTCCGCCAGGGGGAGTTCAAAGAGTGTGAGCTGGGCTTCTAAGTATAAATAAAAGTACAGTGGGCAGAAAAGAGGGGTGTCCACTGTAGGTATAGCATAAGCAAACACCCAAAGATGAAAGGGTATCAGATGAGTTTGGGGAGAGAGGAGTTGGGGGAAGCTGGAAAAGTAGGGAAGGGGTAAATCAAGAAGGGCCCAGGAATCCAGTTCCTCTCTTCCTATCTGCAAGGACCCATTCAGGGTACCCCCCATGCCTCACAGGTTAGAGAAGGGCTGGAGAAATCATGCCTATGGTCTCAGTGGACCTTTAAAAATGTTTGCAACCCAGATGTGGAAGGCTTCTGTTTTTGTCCCCATGTCCATGAAATCTACAGGATTCAGAAATTCTTGAATTCAACCCCACAAAGCATCAGCAATTAGCGATTTCTGTTGGCTAATGCTCACTCTATTACGTGGCTCAGCAAAGACCCATCCTTAAGCACTTGTCTTCCTCCAGGCCCCTGGCCCATCCTCAACTTAAAAAGAAGCAAGGAGTTTATACATATTCTTTTCCCTGTCCCAAATAGCATAGTAAGTTCATGCTTGCAATATATCTGTGCAACATGCATCTGAAGAATCTTCTAGAATCACATTCTGAAAGCAAGAGACTATCCTGAGTAGCCACACCCAAAGCAGAATTCTCTAATAGTGCCATTCGTGTGGTTTATGGCGCTGCTTTAACACCTGGAAACTTTTCCCTCTAGATTTTGAGAAAATTAGTCCACTCCATTTTTCTCCAAGTTTCCTGCCTCAAGATGGGATTGAATTTCTGTCAGGTACCAGCTTTCAACATGATAAATGGGCTCTTGGTTTCTGTCTTCATGTCTGGAAGGTCCAGATTCTCAACCGGGGTGACTGATCCACCTGGGAAAATGGCATTTGACAGACATGAGGGACAGAGACTGACCCATAACTCCCAGGGATAGGGGTGCAGACAGAGCTCTGACAACAATAAAAAAAAATAAACATCTTTTTGCTCAAGCGAGATGCTCTTGAAATAATATTCTCTAAGCTCTTCAGACCAGGGATTTATTAATATATCAGCAATTGAGCCTGAAATAAACCACACTTGTGGCCTTATCGTCTTACTCATTCTTCCTTCTTCCCTGTCTCCAACCCAGCCAACCTCTCCCCACTTAGACTGATGCATTCCAGATAGGACAGAGGTCAGGAACTGTGGCCTGAGAATCAGCATTCATGTCTCCTCTCTGCCAAGTTTACTAGGAGGTCTTAGGCAAGACTCTCTGAGGAGCTTGTTTTCCTACCTGCAAAATAAACATGAAAGCAACTTCCCCCAGGGTTGACTGATTTCTTCATGTTTGATTCATCTGCTTCACTGCATGGCTCCATGCCAGACCCTGTTCTAGAGGCTGGGAGCACACAGGTGACTGTAACCTGCCCCTCCCCCTCTGGAGGTCCAATGAGAGAATGAAGGTCCTATTGCCCTGTAAACTACACCACATGCATCTTGAGAACCAAGTCCAGAGATCTGATATTAGAAACACTTGTGACAGGAAACCACCATGTTTAGGAGTGCAGCCTTCAGAGGTAGACCTAGGCTGCTTACTAACTGTGTGACTAGTATGCAATCCTTAGGCTCTCTAGACTCAATTCTTTCATCTGTTAAACGGGAACAGTAACAATTGTGGGGGTTGCGTGGGGGAGGTAGGGAGAGGTTTCCACAGAGAACTGTTTGAAGGACTAAATGAAATAATGCATCCGTTTACAGAACTGACTGGCACATAGTAAGTGCTGAACAATGCTATGATGATGATGATGATGATGATGATGATGATGATGATGGTGGTGGTGGTGATGATGATCAGTGTTTTAAGAGCAGCTCCAGCACAGCAGCCCTAAACCAATTTCCTCGCAGGAAGGAGATGAGAGTCCGCAAGCTGGACCATCGAGCACCATGCCTTGGGTGCCACGTGGTGACATGGGTTTCTCTGTTTATCCCTCGAGGCTTCCTTTCAGCGTCTTCTTCCCCAGCAGCTGCTCTGTCAACAGTCCATATGCTGCCTCAGCTACGGAGCAGCTTTCAAGATGGGCCTGCCAACCCCGTAGGAAAACTTTGAGATGAGTTCAGGGGCACACGTGCACTGTCATCAATCACGCCGCCCCCTGCGAGCCTCTGGTTCCTTCCCTGCTCCTCCAACCTCCTCCAAACCCCTCCTAGAAGCAGAAACCCCTCCACTTCTGGGCAGGGGAGAGGCAGGCAGCCGGGGCCTGCTTCCCCGGAGGCTGTGCATGTGGCAAGGAGGCCAGCTGGAGGAACAGGAGGGGACAGATGCCATGGGGGCCTAGATTTGTTCCTGCAGGAAGAATGCAAGGAGCTAATTGTCTCATTACCCAGGAGCGAGTTCACCATGGTCCTGCCACTCAGCGTGGAAAGAGGGCCCTAGTTTGTGCATGTCAAATAGTCAGTGGGCGACTTGGGGAAGGAAGGCGGAGATTGCTCTGGGCCTGGGTTTCTTCTAAGACTGTGCTGCTGAGTAAGTTCTAGCTCTGGGCCCTCGGGCCTTGGAAAAACAGCTTTAAAAAAAAATTCAACCTAGGTTTCACATCCCTTCAACTTGACTGTTAGAGAGAACTCCACCTGGTGCCTCCCTCCCCATCACAGCACCCTCAGCGTGCACACACACACACACACACACACACACACACACACACACGCCCCTATACACTGTTACTGGTCATTTACACTGAGCAGTGATCTGCTTTTCAATCCATTCTTTAACATACGAAAGCACATGGGGCCTGGCCTGGCTCACTTCTGCACTGGCTCTCAGTTGATTCTCAGCCTGTCCTGTTGCTTGGCTTTTACCACGTTGGGTGGCCCAGCTTTGTACCCTTTGTATTCAGCCTTCTCTAGCTACCCATCACCATCAGCACCATTCTTCAGGGCTGGTTCAAAACCCACCTCTTCCTTAGGCTTTCATTATATGTATTTCCTGCCTTGCTCCCTCTAATTTCTGACTGCCTGGTATTAAAAGAAAGCTAATTGACCTTGACACAGCACCTCAGTTTTATAGATTTCCACCCACACTTCCCCATCTCCTCCTCATACTGTGAGAGCTCTGTAAAGTGGTGATGTAGTTCCCTCCACTTTACAACACAGTCAGGTGGTAGATGGAAGAATATTTACAGCCCACTGCAACTTGCCATCTACATTGGGGTTGCCCTTGAAATGGAGGAGATTAGATCTTCCTTATCCGGCCAGCCCTTGCAGACATAATTCCGTAGTCCTTGCAGGTGACCACTGCTGGAATCACCCTTTCAGGCTCCTACCATCCATTCAGAGAATTTTGGTCATAATCTCACATGCAAGATACACACGTGAGTTTATCAGTAGGGACTGCATGTAAGAGGAAAGCAGTTACTGGGTGTTTAACCATATAAGGGGCATATCTTTTTTTCTCATTTAACAAAGTTGCATGACTACCTCATAATTGCAAGATGGCTGCTCACTTCTAGTCTCACATTCACATTCCAAGAGGAAAGGGGCAAAAAAGGAGGCAACAAGGTATTACACCTCCATCAGGAAAGCAAAACTTCCCTGCAATACCTAACAGTCTTCCACTTAGATTTCAGGAGCCACAATGTGTCGTGTGGCTACCCCTAGCTGCAAGGAAGCCTGGGAAACATCATTGTTTAGTTGGGTATATTGTCACCCCAAACAGTATTAGGATTCTAATAAGAAAAAAGGAGAATGACACAAATGTGTGACTCTGACTTAAGATGTGTCTTCCTCACTCAAGAATAGGCTCCAGAGGTCAGGAAGCATGTGTGTTTACACCCACAATTGTGTCCCCAGAATCAAGCCAGCACACAGTGGATGCTCTATAAATATGTGCTCAATGGTGGAATGAATGAATGAATGAATGAATGAATTGATTGATTGATTGATTGATAAAAATCATCATTTTTAAAGCCTTTTAGGATTTAGATGGGCTTACTGCCAGGCCCCTAGAACTCCTGTCAACCTTTCCACAGAAGTGGCAGTTGCCAGCACTCAGAGGCCTCTCTACCCCTCCTGCTTCTGGTGGCATCCCTGTGTCCTTGGTGTGTGACTTAGGTGACCTCTCATGCCCAACCTCAGATCACAATAAATCACACCTGTGGCAGCTTGCTCTGGGTTCCCTGGGACATAGGCTCCATATTTTAGTTCATAAATTAATAGCTGATTATGAAGCACAAGATAAAAAATACCCAACATTGGTATGTGTCACCTCTAATTGCAAAGACAGGATCAGGTGTGTCTATGCATAACAATTGGCCGGAACTCACGTTTTTAGTGCAATTATTTACTGCTAGATACATATCACTGAGAGGAAAGGGTAGTTTTATACCCCTTAATAGAAAAGACACCTGCATAGATAAGAAATACCATCTTCATAAAATGCTGCAAATGTGATAAATGAATAGAAGCATAAAATTTAACCAGAAGTGCTCTCAGGCTCTCAGATGCATAGATGTTAAAGGGTTTTTGTTTCTTTGGTGTTTTTTTTTAATGACAAGAAAGAATAGAGCATCCAAATCCAATACAGAAACCCTTTAAAGATTACAATTTAGATAAACTGCTTTTAGGGAACAATAAAACAAACTAGCTTTAGTTTAATTAATTGGAACTCTGGGAACTGGTTATATGGGCTCTGTGAGGCTAGGACAGATCCAGCCCCGAGAGAGGTCAGGGGGTTCTGATGGCATCTTCTTTCCCCTGTAGACTTCAATGTCTACAGGGTCAGAGCTGGGGGGATCTCTGTGTTCTTAATGACACCCAGCAATGCTGTTGACCTGACCCATTAATGGGACTTCATTACAATCAGCTCAGGATTTCATTGATTCCTCAGATTTTTGCTCCTTTGAGAGAATGGAAGTGCAGCCTTGTTAGCCTTAACTTAGGGACCTCAGTTTCTTCATCTATACAATATGATAAAAGTAACCATACTGTCTGCCTTTTCAAAGTGGCTGTAAGGATCACATAAGAAGAAGAATGTGAACACGCGGTGTAGCTGGTCACACACGATATCAGTGAGGAATCTGGGGAGTTAGTAATGATTTTGATAAGGAGCATCTTAACGGGATTGTTTGGGTTGGGGATTCTATTCCCAGCAATGAACATACAACTTCCACTAGATATCTATGGCAGGCAGGTTTAGACTCATTCAGGCTCAAGTAAGAAAGGACCGTTGTCACACCAACAGAAGCTATAATACATGATGCCCAGGAGTCCGGAAATCTGAGCTCTCATTCTGCATCTACCACTCACTTGTCCTGTGACTTTGAGCTAGTTACTTCCATCCTGTCAACCTTAGTCTTCTCATCTGAAGAATGGAACTAGCTGATCTTTGGGGACTCTCCTTGCTCTCACATAGTAATTCTGATGCTGCGAAATCCAGAATCCCAGAATGGGATGGGGTCGGGACTGGTGCAGCTACGCAGCCACGCTGAGACCCTCTGAGACCCGTTGGGCTGCCTGTTCCCTGCCTGTGTCAGCATCTCTCTGGTGATCTTCTTTAGCCTCTCAGGAGCACTTTTCCAGCTCAGACCCTTCCAGAGCCCCCAGGAGCAGCCAAGTTAAGAGCCTCAGGACAGGGCAGAAATGCCACGTCCGTCAAAAACTGTGTGGGAAGGTGGCTGCCCACCAGGAGCATGACTAAGGGATGTCCAAGCGCCTGCAAACAAGTGCTGGCTTGTTAGG
Source organism: Aselliscus stoliczkanus (assembly GCA_033961575.1). Taxonomy (NCBI): domain Eukaryota; kingdom Metazoa; phylum Chordata; class Mammalia; order Chiroptera; family Hipposideridae; genus Aselliscus; species Aselliscus stoliczkanus. The sequence goes on from CM066728.1 coordinate 142,571,169, forward strand.
AGAAATAATTTCTGTTTCCCCACTCTGACCGCATTAGTCATTCAAGTGCTCAGGAACAACATAAATTCCTGTCATCCTGGTTTATGCGACCACTAAGATTTATTCCAAGCGACAGGTCATTAAGGCTTCTTCTCTTTATTTTTTTCTCGGCTTTACTGAGAACTCATATTTCTGCTCCATGTTATGGACTGCTAACAGCTATGTTTTTGGTCAGGAAGTCGGCAATAAATCTGAATTTAATAAACTGACAAAAGATTGCTATCCCAGAGACACTCTGAGCCCTTTATTCCTCGTCTCCTTCTATGCAAATGCTTTTATATTAAGATATTTTCCACATAAAAGCCACATTTGCCATCTAACTATTCCCCTCCCCCAATAGATGTTTGGCGGTACTGAGGCTGACCATGTAACCGTGGACTGTGAGAGTCGAAGGCCTAGTAATAATTGATGTGGTGGGGAAAGATCTGAACTCTAAGTTCTGCTCGATCCCGACTGTGTGACCTTGGCATGTCATCAAATGTGAGCCTCAGTTTCTTCATCTGTAGAATGGAAATTATAATCTTCATCCTGTCTACTTCTCAGGGTGCTGGGAAGGTTTAGATTCAAATGACACAGGATGGGAACCACTCTACACAATGGGAGAGGACTGTGACTGCTTCATTAGTTTTAATTTTTCAGCATATTAAAGCTGGGGCATCTTAGATTCTTCACTTTCAAGTAGAAAAATGAGTTAGCAGCAAATAGGTATCTACCTACAAGGCAGCCCACTCCCCTTTCTTGTGCTTTCAGTTACACCCCAATGTTCCCCAATCTCACCTGCTTGCTTTAGGTGCAGGCTTTAGATGAGGGGTTCTCTGAAGTTTTCTGTGAAGCTTCAATCTGCTGCAGGCTGCTTGGCTACAGAGAGGCTCTCAGAACTTTCTGGCTGGGACTAAAATCAGCACTTACCTGTCTTTGCCCATCCCTTCTCCAGTTGTGGGTGCTCTCAGGGCAGTTATGACATAGGGTAGGCACTTAGGAATGACTATATCAGTGAATTCCAAATGAACCCATGGGGACTGATGGCTAAACTCCAGAGAGCTATCTGGGTGGCTGGGAGGCATCTATCCTAAGATTTCAACATCCCTTCCAGAAGGCAGCAAAACTATCCTAGGAGGTGAAGGTCCAATCTTACTGCGGCTTTCAAATGCCCCCTCAGAACTTAGACAACTCCACTCTCCCAAACTGTGGAACAGAAAAAGACCTTTTAGAAGATTAGCATGCAAACAAATGCATCAAGCATTCTACCAACTTCTGTCCACAAAACCTCTGTAAACTCTTATCTTTAAGCTCTCTATAAACTCCTGTCTGGGTTTGTAAACAACAACCATATAAGGACTTTCCCAGTAGACACTGTCTATACAGAAATGTATAGACATTTCTGAGAGCCTGTTTCTGACTAGTTGAGCAAAGCTTATAAAAGTTATACTGTGTGTGCTCTGTCACCGTTTATACTGTTCGTAACCTCAGCCATAAACCCAGAACAATTATTATCTACCAGCTTTCTCACTGCATGTTTCTGCAGTCTCCAGCTGAAACGATGCAAGCAGTGAAAAAATTAATCTTAAAATTAGAATTAACTAAAATTATTCATCCTAAGAATAGAGGTGTTTTTAAAAAATTGAATGGACTGCTCCAAGCAATAGTGAGTCTCCCACCACTGGAGGTATGTAAGCCTTGACTAAAAGAGTACCTGCTGGATGGCCTGAAGAGGAATTCCTGAAATTGGATAGGCAATTGGGTTAGACAATCTCCAAGTCCCTGCAAATCAGAAATTAAAACATTTGTTTCCACAAGGTGCTTCTGAAGGCCTAGTCTGTGCCAGGCTGCGAGCTAGGGAGAGATGAAGTAAACCCAGCCCCTGGTAATCCCCAGTGAGATCCCAGTTTCGTGAGAGGACCAACAAGCCAGCAATTAATGCAAGTGCAAGGCCAAAGGATACAAGTGTTGGAGAAAGGTGACCAATAGCCAGCTGGGAGTTTGCAGAGGTAGCTGAGATGAAGTACAACCTGGGACTAGAGAAAGTTCCCCATAGCCTGCTTCAAAGGCTCTGTCACAGGGAACTTGTCTACATATAATAATACATTTTATTGAGCACTCAGCTGGTGCCAGGCACTTCACAACTAGCCAGTCAATTTGTATAAACAGTCCAATGAGGTAGATTCTGTTGTTTTCTCTCACGTTGCATATGAGAAAATCATGGGTAGAGAGGAGAAGTGTGTGACTCCTCACACATGGGATCAGCTTCCTAAAGCTGCTCGTGTAGAGAAGGAAACAGTTGCAGTCCATCCTTGCAGGCTCCAATGCATCTTTGATTCCCCATTTCCTACCCACCATCCCTTCCTAACTGCCTGTCCGGCTGACTTCAAGCTCCAGACACAGAATAACCTGGCAGGAGTCTTTGAGGCCACCCGCTCACAGGTAGAGGATGGCTTGTGTCCACCAGGAGGTGTCCAGCCTTTGTGGTCCTGAGAGGGCCAGCCGGGGCCTCCTGGCCTCAGCGGACCTGGAGGGGAACAGGAAGCAGGATGACTACCCCTGGTCCCTGAGGCGGAGAGGCTGCTCCATGGACCTGGGGAGAAATATGATGAGAAGCAACCTCGCTCTGCTCAGGAGAAGAGCAGAGGCTGGCCATTTTGTTCACCACGGCCCCGTAGGACCAGAACTGCCGAGACATTGCTGCCATTAGAGAGACTCCAGTGATTTTACCCAGTGGCTGACCTGATGAAATAATGAGCCGACTAAAGAAAAGAAAAACTATTTTAACCAGGGCCCCACTGGAGTGGCACGATGGCAGAATTAGATAACGAAAGTTAAACAGTCCAAAGAAAAACTCTCAAGGAGATCCAAGTAGAGAATAAAGACTTTCTGGGTCAAACAGAACAGCTTTCTGATTGAAAGTTTTAAAACATAAACTGAAAGCGAGGACAGTTGTTTCTGAAAACAGATTTAGTACCCTGTACAAGAAATATCTCACAACAGAGCAACAAATTCAAAAAGATGAAAATCATGAAGAGAAAAGATGTAAGATGCTTGGGGACAGATGCAGGCAACCTAATGTGCAAGTAATAAGAGTTCCAAAAGGAGACAAAGGAATAATGAAATCATCAGAAAAACTAAACCAATAATAAAGAATGATTTATCCAAAGAAAGATAAATTTCAAGATTAAAGAGCTTTTCACGTCCTAGAGACAACTTTCTTCCAGTTTTATAAAGGTATAATTAACAAATAAAATATATTTATACATATATATATATATATATATATATACACACACACACATGTATAGTGTGTTTGTGATGTTTTGATATACATACACCTTGTAAAATAATTACCACAATCAAACTAATTAACGTACCCATTGCCTCACATAGTTAAAATTTCTTTTGTGTTGAGAACACTGAAGATCTATTCTCTTAGCAATTTAAAGTATACAATATAGTATTATTATAGTTACCATGCTGCATATTGGATCTCCAAAACTTATTCATCCTACATAACTGAAATTTTGGGCCCTTTGACCAACATCTCCCCATTTCCTCCAACTCTAGTCCCCAGACACAATTGATTAAAGGAAGCAATAGAGACTTTGACATAGCTTATTAAAAAATAAAAAAAATTCTGAGTTCCAATTTCTCCACTGTATAATGACTGTTTTTTTCCCTTGTAACTGACAGAAAGAAGAAAAATTAGATGATGATAATAATAATAATAATAATGAGGAGGAGGAGGAGGAGGAGGAGGAGGAAGAGGAGGAACCAGACCAGTATGAGACTTGTCAATGGCAATATAACAAGCTAGAAAAATAACACCTATGGGGTAAATAAAGATAATTGTAGATATGCAAGGATGCTGAAGATATGTCACCCATTTACCCTATCCAAGGAACATACTTGAGAAACTATGCTAAGAAAATTACAGGTCAAGCAGAAAAATAAAATAGAGTAAAACGCTGGTGAGCAACACTGATAACCATGCTTGCTCATGGCTGCCATCCATTCTGATACATTGTTAAATGTTTTTAATATGACCTGTATAGGGCCGGCCGAGTGGCGCGGCGGTTAAGCGCTGGCTTGGGATGCCAACGGCCCCGGTTCGGGTCCCACATATGAGGGCCAGTGACACTGCCCTCAAAAAAAAAAAATAGGATACTAAATATGACCTGTATATATATGTGCATATACCTATGTATGTGTGTATGTATAAACAATGTGAGTGGGGGTTTTATTGAAAGTTTTAAATAAGGAGTTTTGAAACAAAGAAGGGTAACGCTAAGCCTAATAATATCCTAAACTAAATGTTTTAAAGTACTTGAGCAAAACCTAGAAATTAAAAATAAAGAGCAAGTTGAGGGTAAAGGAATAAAACCTTTCTAACTATTTCCTTTCATTGTGCTATTAGGAGAGAGGGGTAGGTCAATAAAGCCATTTGCTAGAAGCGAATTGATCATTACTATCATATTCAGATATAGTATATGTTCAGTGATGATCCTTGGGATGAAAAAAGGCACAGCTTGCAGAATGGAAAAGCAGAGGAATATGTCATAATTACCAAAAGGAAAAAGGGAATGAATAATAACTTGCTCAAGCAAGCAAATTAATTAAGTTAAGAAAAAAAGAGAAAACAATAACAGAGTAAAACACACAGAAAACATAAAATTACATGGAAGGGTATTTCTTATTACCCTAAATGTAGATGGGCTGCATTTCTCTATTAAAGTACAATCTACTATTGGGTTGTGGGAAAAGTCATGACGTATTTTTTCTATGTTTTCCATTGCCAAAATTTGTCGTGACTTTTCCGACAACCCAGTAGATTGAAAAACAAGAAACACAGTTAAAACAAAGACATAGGGAAAGAGTTAAAATAAAGAGATACCAGGCAAATTCAAACAAAACAAAAGCAAAAGTTGCAGTGCTGTCTCACACAAAATACATTCAAAGTCAAAACATTAAACAAATAAGAAAGATAAGTAATGAAACTCTCTGCCCCCAAAATGTTGCGCCTAAATATAAGGCAAAAACTCATAGAAACACAGGGAGGATTTGATTTTAAAAATAGAACTTTTATAGGAGATTTTAACATGTCATTTTCAGAAATTGACAGACATAGGAGTAAATGAAACAAAACATAACAAAAAAGACAAGACCTAGCAGATATGACTACAATATACATCAACAGTTCAAATTAATACATAGGTAGAAAACTTACATTTCTACACGCCACTTGGCCGGCCCAAACTTATATTTCTACAAAATAGACAAAGCATGTTCTTTTTTTTTCTTCTGGTTATACTGGGTTTTGTGTCACTTTTTTCATCTTTCATGTTGTTCTATACTGTTTTTGAGAGATTCAGAATTTTGGAGCCATCATCTCAGTGATCTCTAGGGCTCATTTAGAAAGATTTCTTACTACATCTTTTGTGTGATCATATCAACCATAAAGATTCCACTGAGCTTTACTTCTTGTAGTTTTCACTAAGAATATGTGAGCTATTTTGTGCTTTCCAGCCATAAAATTATGTAATAATATTGAATATGCTTTTTCAAACTATATGCCCCTCAACCCATAGATTTTAATATTCTGACGTTTCCTTCCCCCAGGAGACATCCTCCACTCTCCCCACTCCTTGCTTTCTGAGAATTACTCCAGCTATTGCACAAATCGATAAAATGCAGAACCTGTAGGTGATATGTTACAGGGACCCTGAAGTGATCAAGAGGAAAACTCAAAGTGACATGTCCTAGAACCAAAGGACTTCGTAAACCTCCATAACTTTAGGCAGGAAAATTATGACACTCTTCAAATGTGGAAAAAAAAGATGCCGCAGATCAAATTCACACCCATTCTGCCCACCACCTGAGGGTATTAGCATCAGGACATGACTGTTTTTACATTATTATTATGAAGGAAATAAAATCAGAGATGATTTTTAAAATTGAAAGTGGTAAGAAAATGATGAATACTTCACCTTGAATATATATGTATGGGATAAATCAAAAAATGCCATATAGATCTTTAGTTCTCCTACACTATAATTTTACATCAGTGTATACCCATTAATAACGAGTAGAGGGTCACTTTAGACTTAGCAACAAATAGATTTTGAATAGTTTTGCAAAATCCAGCCTCTTTGTTGATGGAGGAGCCTCTGGATCCAGTTTTCTCCATTTGTCAACCACCGTGTTTTCTATCTCTATACTTTTTCTTATGATCTCTTACTATGAAAGATTTTTTGCAAACACTACAGAAGAGATCAAAGGGGTTTTGGAACACTGGGTGACAGATGAAGCCTATAGACTATCAGCAAAGTCTTATCATACAACTTTTTCAGACCCACTCCATTGGGCTTTATATTTGTTCTCCTGATCTACCGTGGAACCAAATATTACAGATCATGCCTTTGACTCCTCTTTAACCAGATCTATCAATTAGTTATTAGAATCAACAGTTACGGAAGTCAAAATCTTAGCTAACAAACACTGAGTTTTCTTTTGGTGATGGTTGTGATCGCTTTGCTTTTGTTTTGGTTTCTTTTTGCCTCTGAAATGGACCCAGGCTTACAGTCCTCAGATATGAGGAAGGACATATAAGGCATCCACTAGGACCTTGTCCCCACATTGTCACTGTGTCTCCGATCTCCTTGTTTGTGTCTCAAACAAATGGCTCTGTCTCTGACACTCTAGCCCAGAGCAGCACTAGAGTGTCCTTCCTACTTGAGAGGTGTAATTTATCATCTGACAGGTTCTGGTGCAAATGATTCCTCACCAGCCCTAAATGAGGCCAAGTGGACTGATCAGGGGCAGCAAGGGGTGATGAGAAGAGAAAGCACTGGAAGGCGAGGCTAGGCCCTAGCCCTGTTCTGCCTCTGCCTCACTGTTTAACCTGGGGTGAGTCCCTGCCCTATAGTCTAGGCCTCACCTTTCCCGTCTGAACTGGATGTTGTCTGTGGAGCCTACCAGATTAGAGGAACTCGGGCCTCTCCTAAAAGGAACTTTGGTGAGAAGTTGGCCTCGTAGCCTCCGGGAGTTTTGTGGGTCTCATGGAGTAGTGCCTGCAGAAGGACCATGGGGAGTGGTTCAGGAGAATGGAAGCTCAAGTCCACCCAGAAGACTGAAGAGAGAAAGAATGCTTAGGCAAGAACTCTCCCAACAGTGATTGGTTAAAAGCAGAGGATGCTGGGAAGTGGGGCTGCCTCTCAGCTTCACCAGCAGTCATGGCTCAGGCTCCATCAGCAGGGCCCCCACACACCCAAGCAGAGGAATACAGTTTGACCCCAGGAGTCATGGTTTTGTTTATATAAATGGTATCAAACTTCACCTCAAGTCCTGCAACCTGCTGTTTTAAGTAATGATTACGGATATTATCCATTTTTTGTTTTAAACACCTTTCTATATCTGTACATATAGATTTCCTCACTCATTTTAAAGACTGAGTACTATTCCATTAAGTGGATGCACATAATTTGTTTACATATCTGCTCTTCTTTGATGTCTGAGATATTTCCAAATCCTTCCAAAACTACAGTGACAATCCTTATGCATATATTTGTGTGCATTTCTGCTAGCATTTTCTAGGATATGTGACTATCTTTTCCTTTACTTTTTTACCATTATGAACAATTAACACCTTTTTTCATATAACTCCATGTATATGTGTAGTATTTCTAAGAATATATCTCTTAAAGTATTATAGAATTGCTGAACCAAAGGGGATGAATATTTTTAAATTTTACTGTCAAATTGCCCTCCTGAAGACCTTATGGATTTATACATTCTCACCAGTGAGAGTATGAGAGTATCTCATATGTTTCCTTCATATCCACTTTATTTTTAACTCTTTAAAAACTTTTTAATTTTTGCCAACTTGTTAGGTGAAAAGAGGACTTTTTTTTTTTAATTGCATTTCCCTGGTTATTGGTAAGTTGAGCATCTTTTTACATCTTTGCTGATATTTTTATTTCTTCTTCAGTGATTTGCCCATTAGGAGCCTTTGCTGGATTCTCTTTGGAGTTGTCCTTTTCATATTGGATTGGAGGAGCCCTTTATACAATTAACACTTTATTAATACTTTATATTTTATATGTTACAAAATTTTTCTCCTGGTCTGTCACTTATCTGTTAACTTTATCTTTGCCCATTTTTCTCTTGACCTTTTCAAAATTTCCCATTGATTTGTAAAGACTTTTTCTATCTTAAGGATATCTACCTGTGTGATAAATCTTGCAAATATGTTTCTGCTTTCCAATTTGTTTTGGACTTTGTTTGTTAAAGAAAATTTTATGTTTACTTAGGCACATATGTCTTTGTATATTGTAAGTCTTTGGAAAGGTACGTATCCCACTGTATGATGGGATATTCACCAATATCTTCATTAGGTTTTCCTAGCTGTGATTCTTTAATCCATCTGGAATTTATTTTGTTGTGTGGTATGCCATAGGCATCTCACTTATTTTTTTCCAAAATAGTTGATCAAATTTCCCAATATCTTTCATCGAATTAGTCATCCTTTCCTCTCTGGTTTGTAATCCCAACTTACTCATATATTTTTATTTGGACTTAAAAAGAGGTAAAAATGATTATTATCAACAATCTTGACTTGATTTGCAGGGGCAAGATGAATTGTTATTTGTTTTGGATGGGAAAGGAGAGTGGTGTGGAATAAAATCAGGGGGAGGCAATTAAGATTGTCATGGAATTTGTTGTGTAAAAGGAAAGTCTGAGGAAGAAATGGCAAAAAAGAAAATCCCTGAGTCATAGAAGGAATATGTTATCAAAAAGTGATGGCCACAGGGAAAGAATAACTGAGAGAGTCTTAAAAAGAAGATGATGCAAACAGAATTGAGGTGGTTATACTGGACTCCCAGCTGTAGGGAAAATGTTCACAATCAGTCCCCCATATAGCCTAAGTGTGTGTCACAAAGTCTAGCACAGAGTGCTTGTTAGCTCACAGTTGGTTAGTTAATTAACAAATATAAAGAACTGGCATTGTGGCTATATTAAATAGTTTTAAAGTAATACACATTCATTATTAAAACTTTTTAATAATGAGATAATAGAGAAGAATAGAACAATACTAGCTATCTTCTATTATGCACCTACTATGGTCCAGCACTGTATTAGCTGCTTTGCATGTATTTTATTTTATAAAGATGAAAATTAAAACATTTTGAGATTAACAACTATCGACACTGCTGCGTTTCCTTCCAGTCTTGTTCTTCTGATGTTATATAACAGTAGATAACATCTACGGTCCTTACTCCCATGCTCAGAACTAATAAAATACTTTTTTAAACCTTGTAACAATCCTAACAGATAGGTATTATTATTATTTTAATCTTACTGATACGTAAGATTAATTGGGACTAAAAGAGTTAAAAAATGTAACCGTTTTGTAGATTACTTTTTATCACTTAAACTTATGTCAGGTATATTTTCCCACATCATTAACTATCCAAAAGAAGAGATCACTTAATAGTTGCATAATATTCCATCACATGGACATGTCATCATTTATTTAACCATTTCAGTATCACTCTTCAATTATTAGTGATGATTTTTATAGGATAAATACTGGTGTTGTGAACACCCTTTGTACTTAAAACTGTGCATATTAAACACTCATATTATAAAAATATAACAGTGGAATTACCAATTCAATTTTTTTCAGGTGCTTTCTACATATTTTCAAATTGCCTTCCAGAAAGTTTCAACCATTTCATGCTTCACCAGCAATAAATGAAAGCATCCATTTTATGCCCTCGCCAAAACTATTATTAATCTTAAATCCTAACCAATTTAAATGGGTAAGCAATTACAAATCATAATTGTAGCTCCTTTTTGTCATAAAGGAGAAACACAACAGATTGGTTCTTCCAAAATTTTGTATTCAGCCTCTCTCGTATGCCAGGCACTCTTCTGGGGAATAAGGGTGAGCCAGTGAACAAGGCAATGCCAACCCCCACCTTCTTAGGACTCGCAACCTAATATACGAGGTCTATTCAACACATCATGAATGAATTCCAGTTGGAAGTTCTATCATTAGCACTTTGGTAATAGTACTTAGTGTTTATCAGACCCTTTTAAAGTAAAGCACTAAGAATTCATTTAATCCTCACAACAACCCTTGGCAGTAGGTACTATTCTTATTCCCATTTTATAGATGAGGAAACAGAGTCATCAAGCAGTCAAGTAACTCAAGGTCCTACAACAAGTAAGCAGTAAAGGCAAGATTCAAACTCAGGCAACCGGGCTCCAGTGCCCTACCATGCTAGCTTCCCTCTGCGGGAGGGTAGAAGAAGTACAGAGTGTGCTGAGACACTAAAAGGAGTGAAAAGAAGATACAGGGAAATAAGGAAATCAAGTGGATTCAAACAAGCAGTAAAAGGATCAGAAATGGAAGGAGTTCATTTGGGCCAGAAGTATTACCTTTCCTCTCTTGTGTTCAGAGGAGGAAGTGAAGACATGGCAAAAATCAGCAGATGGTATACACATTGGACAATAAGCCTGGAACAGTCTAAAGACATGGGAAAGGAACAGCCTAAATTCTCCTGCTATGAGGCAGCAGAGGAGGGAAGAACAGAGGGACCTCTGCCTTCCTAGACTTCAAGGAATGGGAAATATAGAGGGCTCAATCCTAGCAGCATTCCAAACTGAGCAGATGAGAAGGAAATGGACATGTGTACTTTTCCTGGGCTTCTAGCCAAGTGATCTCCGAGCTTGGCCTGAGGTTACCAGCCCCATGATTAGAGCTGTGCTTTTTCAAGGGACCAGGGAGCAACATTCCTGTGGACTGCAGCACCATCTAGCAGATGTGACAGAGAAATGGCACCAGAACCACTGGGGCCATCCTGGAGTTTCAAAAGACAAGCAATCATTATGCTAAGTGTTGAGGTCCCCATGAACAAACAAGTCCCTGTCCTTGAGGCACTCACCATGCATCTAGAGAGACATCACAGGTTCTAGAGGAGATTTATGCAAGCATTTAGGGAGGAGTGAGGCTGACCTTCTCTGAGGTTTGGGAGATTACACAGAGGAAGCAAGCAGTATTCAAACCAGGTCTCAAAAGATGAGTAATTATTTGTCAAGCAGTAAAAGATGGAAGAAACTTCCAGACAATGGAATTGGAGGCTCAAAGGCCCAGAGGTGTGAAAGACTTCAGTGCATTCAGGGAAGGTTGGAACATTCAAATCACAAGCCAACAGCAACTTTACAGACCAGCTAGTTTAATTTCTGTGTTTTCAGGCAAGGAGGGGACCTCGTGCAGTCACACCACAAGTTGGAGTGTCCACAATGGGACGCATATGTCCTGATTCTTGGTCCAGTGGCCCTGCCACTGAATCCCAGGAGAACAAGGCCTGAAACTAGTTCGAATGATACCAGGTAGGATCCAATATTAAGACTGTGCACTTAGAAATTAGACCTTGAACTCATGGAGACATGTTGGGTTGAAAATCCACCCCCACCATTACCTATGTTACTTTTGTCAAGTGACTTACTCTTTCCAAGTTTCGGTTTCCATATCTGTCAAATGGGAATTATAATCATCCTTACCTCATACAGTTGTTGTGAGAGTGGAAAGAACTAATCCATGTTAAATGCTTGGTACAATGCCCAGCATATACTAAATGCTAAATAATCAGATATTAAAGACTGTGATTTTAATTGTAAAATGATAAAAATTGCCACTTTTTATTATATTACTAGTATTTTTCTTATTCAAAATTATTTATTATTAATTGATTATTTACTAGTTTTAATGTTTCTTAAGTATTGAGAACTTCTGAAGCTATTTTGCCTGGGTAAGAACAAACACAGAAGCCACAATCCTGTTTTCAAAGCTTGCAGGAGTGGAGGTGTCTGAGCAGCCCAGGTGGCTGAACCAGACACAGTGGCTGAAGCCTACATGATGACAAATTTTCCGTCAATGTAAAGAACTTTCCTACCCTTCAGGCAGCCTTGGGAGGAAAGTTTTTGCTTGCTATTGGAGATGTTCACTCTGAGACCATATGACTGCTTGTCAGGGCCGCGCCCTACCTTGCATAAGGCAGGAAGTCTTCTAGTCCATTCCACTATCTGAGGCTTTAAACATCTAATTGAGCTCTGCTTTCCAGGGGAATATGATTTGGTAGGTCATCTGGGAAGATAACTGTCTGTTTATAAATTTCAAAGTCATGAGCAATGCTCAAAGAAGTCAGGATCCAAAATGTATAACCTTGTTTTTCAGAGTAATTCATTTGATTTTGGTTGGAAATGTGAGGAAGAGGCTGACATGCCTATATCAGACTGGAGACAAGGAGAATGGGCTAGAGGGGCAAAAGGCAGCTCAGCCTTACTCCCCAAGTGCTGCCTGGAGAATGTGTCTTCATTCTGAGAAGACAGGAAGGACTTTTGCAATCCCGGTAGCCATATAGGGTCTAAAGGTATCACCTTAAAATCATTCCATAACCGAATACATCAAACACTCACTAGTCAAACATTTATTCAGGCCCTGCTGTGTGCAAAGCACTTGGAATATTAAAGTAAATCCAAAACTCAGAGTCTGGATGAAGCGAGGAGGATTATACTCTAGGAAGGTAATAAGACTTCAGCACAGAATAACTGCGATCCAAAGCCAAAAGACATGGTGTTGGAAAGCAGACACATGGGGTTGCATGATTCGCACAAGAGGCAGCGTTGGAGGAAGAATTTATGGAGAAAGTGAGTGAAGTTGGGGCTTTAGTAACATACAGGATTTGGACCCAAAATGGTAGGAAGGAAGAACTTTTCTGGGAAAACAGCAGTGTGGGCAAAAACATGGGAGCCTAAAGGTATGGGCTATGGGGGGAGCGGGGAACAGAGCCCCACCATGACAGACCAGAACATACGGAGTGTGAAGAGGTGGTGTGAGAAACATGATCAGAGAAGTAATCATCCAGCAATTCCAATCCCAGGGATGTACCCAAGAAAATTGAAAACATGCCTCCACATAAAAACTTGTACACCAGTGCTCATAGCAGCATTACTCATAATAACCCAGAGTGGAAACAACGCAAATGTCTACCAATTGATGAATGGATAAATAAAACTAGTACCTCTGTACAGTGGAATATTACTCAGCATTTGGCAATAAAAACCAAGTACTGTCACACATTACAACATAGATAAACCTTAGAAATATGCTAAATGAAAGAAGCCAGGCATCAAAAAAATCCACATATTACAAGATTCCATTTATATGAAAGGTTCAGAACAAGCAAATCTATAGAGACAGACAGATTGGTGGTTGACTAGGGCCAGGGAGGATGGGAGGATTAGGAATGATGGCTAAAGGGGATGGGGTTTCTTTGAGGGATGATAAAAATGTTCTAAAATTGATTATGCTGATGGTTGCACAATTCCACTAATATACAAAAACCTTTGTACACTTTAAATGAGTGACATGTGTGGTATGTGAACTATATCTCAATAAAGCTATGTGGTTGTTTTTTTGAATGACCCTGTATACAGAAGTACTACAGCTGTGTTCTAGCAGCTGCCATTGCCAGGTAGAAAACAAAGCCACGGAGCCTGGCCATCTCCCCCCACCCTCCCAGAGCTCACCTCCTTGCACCCTCCTAGAGCTAGCAGTGGGCTCCAGAAGAAACTGTGGCGGTAAGGGTCAGGTTACAAAGCAGAATATCTCCAGTTCTGAGAACTGGAGATTCAGTTCCTGAGCAGCAGAGTCACACGGTGGCTAATCCCAGTGACAAGGGTGGAGATATAGAGGCGAGGCAGCTGAGGTCTGGCAGTCGCCATTACTGGGAGGAGAATAAAGCCACAAATATACCAGCAGCCTTTCCCAGTCCACCCTGCCCCCACCCTTCACAGCTGCAGGGGCAGCACTAGGATTTCAGGAACTCAGAACCCCATTGCCCACCACATTTTTCCCATAGGGGTGGTCCCCTGAGAGGCAACCTGGTCACAGAGGGGACACCCACTTCCCCAGGGAATACAAGGGATCTCCCACCACCCAGCAGAGACCCAAAAAGCCGGTGGGAACAGTACAAGAGAAAATAATATGCTCCAGCACCACTTACTGGCAAACAAAAGAAGGACCTCTTCTTATCAACCTGCTGCAGAATTCACTCCCAGAGATGCATAAGCAGAGAAATAATCCATTAAATAACATGAACAACCAAGGTAACAAGGCAGCTCAGAAAGGAAATTAAAAATCTCCAGATGGGCCGGCCGAGTGGCGCATTGGTTAAGAGCTGGTTTTGGGATGCCAGCGGCCCCCGTTCGGATCCCACATATGAGGGCCAGTGACACTGCCCTTTACAGCTAACAACAGCTCCACCTGGAGCTGGGCTGTGCGAGCCCCAGCGACGGTGTAGGCTGCAGCCCCTGCTGCAGTGGGCTGCCATAGGCTACAGTGAGTGGCCGGAAGCCAGCGTGAGTGGCTGGCAGCCAGCCATGAGCTGCCAATAGCCGCAGTGAGCAACCATCCAAAGGCCGGCGGCCGATCTGCCTCATCCGGGAAAATGGCAATGACGATACGAACATGGGCCAGTGAAGCAACATCCTCCACAACTAGACGGAAGAACAAAAAGACAGCAACTTGTCTGTTCCCCTTCCCCGGTTCCCCAATGCTGTTCCCCTCCCCCAATTCCCCAATAAAAATCTTAAAAAAAAAAATCTCCAGAAAATAAACTTAAAGACATGGAAATATGTGACTTAAATGACAGAGAATTCAAGATTGCAGTTCTGAAAACCTCAACGATATGTAAGAAAACTCAGATAGCAGTTAATGGACTCAGAAATAAAACCAACAAACAAAGTGAATACTTTACCAGAGAGATTGAAATTTTTAAAAAGAACCAAATAGAATTTCTGGGGCTGAAGAACTCAATAAAAGAGATGAAGAATGAAATATTGAGCTTAGGAAATACAGCTGACCTGATGGAGGAAAGAATGAGTAATACCAAAGATAGAAATCTAGAAATGATGCAGACTGAAGAAGAGAGAAACTTGAGAGCTAAAAGAAATGAAAGAAGTTTACAAGAAATACCTGACTCCATCAGAATGAGCAATATAAGAATAATGGGTATCCTAGGAGGCAAAGAGAAGGAGAAGAGGACAGAGAGCCTGTTCAAATAGTTGACAAGAATTTCCCAAACCTATAGAAAGAACTGAACCCTCACATCCAAGAAGCAAACAGAACACCTAATTATCTCAATCCAGAAAGACCTTCTTCAAGGCACATTATATTGAAACTGTCATAAATTGATGACAAAGAAAGAATTCTCAAGGCAGCCAGGGAGAAAAAATGGTAAAAAAAAAGAAAAATCTATTATAAAGAAAAGTCCATTAGATTATAATCAGATTTTTCAGCAGAAACTCTACAAGCTAGGAGGAAGTGGAATCAAATATTTAAACTATTAAAAGAGAGAAATTACCAGCCAAGAATAATGTATCCAGCAAAGTTATCCTTTAGATATGGAGTAATGAAGACCTTTCCAGACATACAGAAGCTGAGGGAATTTTCCACCAAAGTCCTGCATTACAGAAAATACTGAAGAGGGTCATTCTACCTCAAACAAAAAAACCAAAAGTATACAAAACTATGAGTAAGATGACTAATAGACAGACAGAAGTAGGAAATGGCAACCCCTATTCAGAACAGGGCATGATATACTTACATAAATGTTAAAGGGGGTTAAAAAAAAACACATAAAAAAGAAAAAGGGAAGAATAAGACAATAAGAAAAATGAAATGAACTCACAGCATATATAGGGATAATTTATGACAACAAAAACCTAAAAGGGGAGGGTATAAAGATCTGAACTTGAAGAGAGGGGAATGGAGATAAGATGCATGTAGAGAAAAAAAGGACTACTGTGTATATGAAACTTTCTTTTACATAAACTTAATGGTAACAACTCAAAAAAGAAAAAAGAAGAAAAGACCCAGAACTGAGACACATAACATAAAAAAAGAGGAAACAGGGTGCAGGGTGGGGGGTGGGAGGGAGGAATTACAGAATACCCCCAAACTAAAATAACAAAGAGAATCCCAAAGGCAAAGAAACAATGGAGGCACTGGGCTACCAGAAAACCAAAGATAAAATGGCTATAGGAAATCCTCGGATATCAATAATCACTTTAAATGTAAACGGCCTGAACTCAACAATAAAAAGACACAAAGTAGCAATTTGGATCAAAAAACAAAACCCAACCATTCGCTTCCTTCAAGAGACACATTTCAGCTGCAAGGACAAACACAGACTCAAAGTGAAATGGTGGAAAATGACACCCCAAACAAATGGCATCCAGAGAAAAGCAGGTATAGTTATACTTACATCTGAAGGAAGAGACTTCAAGATAAAAAAAGGTAGCAAGAGATAAAGATGGACATTTCATAATGATAAAGAGAACATACATTAAGAAGACATATAACACTTATTAATTTATATGCTCCCCATCAGGGAGCATTAAAATATATAAAGTAGGGCCGGCCGAGTGGCGCATTGGTTAAGCGCTGGTTTTGGGATGCCAGCGGCCCCGGTTCGGATCCCACATGAGGGCCAGTGACACTGCCCTCTACAGCTAACAACAGCTCCACCTGGAGCTGGGCTGTGCGAGCCCCGGTGATGGTGTGGGCTGCAGCCCCTGCTGCAGTGGGCTGCCATAGGCTACAGTGAGTGGCCCGCAGCCAGCGTGAGCGGCTGGCAGCCAGCGCGAGCTGCCAATAGCCGCGGTGAGCGACCGATCTGCCTCATCCGGGAAGAGCGCAATGACGATACTAACAGTGAAGCAACATCCTCCGCAACTAAACTGAAGAACAAAAAGACAGCAACTTGTCTGTTGCCCTTTCCAGATTCCCCAACGCTGTTCCCCTCCGCCAATTCCCCAATAAAATCTTTAAAAAAAAAAAAAAAAAAAAAAATATATATATATATATATATATATATAGAGAGAGAGAGAGAGAGAGAGAGAGAGAGAGAGTAACTATTAACAGAACTAAAGGAAGAAACTGGCAAAAACACAATTTGACAAGAAGTCAAATTGTCACTTTTTGCAGATGACATGATTCTTTATATAGAAAACCCTAAAGACTCCACCAAAAAAACTATTAGAAACAATTACAGTAGGGGACCTAAATACCCCATTGACAGCTATGCATGGATCATCCAAACAGAAAGCCAATCAGGAAATATCAGCCTTAAAAGGCACCTTAGAACAAATGGACACAATCGACATTTTATAGAGTTTTCACCCCAGAACACCAGGTTACACATTCTTCTCTATTGCATGCACAACATTCTGAAGGATAGACTATGTGTTGGAACACAAAACTAGCCTCAACAAATTTAAGAAGACTGAAATCATACCAAGCATATTCTCTGACCACAATGCTTTGAAATTAGACATCAACTGCAAAAAGAAAGTGGGAAAAGCCACAAATATGTAGAGATTAAACAACATGCTACTAAAGAATGACTGGGTCAAAGAAGAAATAAAGGAGAGATCAAAAGCTACATAGAAACAAATGAGAATGAAAATACAACATAGCAAAAAGTTTTGGATGACCCAAAAGTAGTAATAAGAAGGACATTTATATCATTACAGGCCTATCTCAAGAAATTAGAAAAATCCCAAATAAACAACCTAACATTACATCCTAAAAAAATAGAAAAGGAAGAACAAATGAAGCCCAAATTCAGAAGAAGAAAGGAAATAATAAAAATTAGAGCAGAATTAAATGAAATAAAGAACAAAAAGACAATAGGAAAAAATTAAAGAAACAAAGAGTTGCTTCTTTGTAAAGATTAATAAAATTGACAAACCCCTGGCTAGACTCACTAAGAAAAAAAAAAAGAGAAAAGGCACAAATAAGCAAAATCAGAAATGAAAGAAAGAGGAGAAACTATGACAGATACCACAGAAATACAAAGAATCATAGAAGAATACTATGAAAGATTATATGCCACCAAATTCAATAACCTAGAAGAAATGAACAAGTTCTTAGAAATATATAACTTTTCTAAACTGAATCATAAAGAACTGGAAAATCTAAAGAGACTGATCAACAGTAAGGAAACTGAAACAATCATCCAAAACGTCCCCAAAAGCAAATTCCCAGACCAGATGGCTTCACTAGTGAATTCTACCAAATATTCAAAGATGATTTAATACCTGTCCTTCTCAAACTCTTCTAAAAAATTGAAGAGGCCAATATTACCTTGCTACCAAAAACTGGTAAAGACAACACACAAAAAAGAAAACTACAGAAAAATAGCTGTTGAATACAGATGCAAAACTCCTACACAAAATACTAGCAAATTGAATACAACAATACGTTAAAAAGATTAAACATCACACCCTAGTGGGATTCATTCCAGGAGCATAAGGATTGTTCAACATATGCAAATTGCTGGTTCAACATACGCAAAATGATACACCATATAAACAAAATAAAGGACAAAATCATATGATCATATCAATATATGCAGAGAAGCATTGACAAGATACAACATCCATTTATGATTAAAACACTTAGTAAAATGGGTATATAAGGAAAGTACCTCAACATAATAAAGGCTATATATGACAAACCCTCAGCTAATATTATTCTTAACGGCAAAAAACTGAAAATTTTTCTTCCATGATGAGGAACAAGACAGGGCTGCCCCCTCTCACCACTGTTATTCAGCATAGTATTGGAAGTCCTAGCCAGAGCAATCAGTCAAGAGAAAAATATAAAAGGCATCCAAACTGGGTATGAAGAAGTCAAATTGTCACTTTTTGCAGATGACATGATTCTTTATATAGAAAACCCTAAAGACTCCACCAAAAAAACTATTAGAAACAATAAACAAATACAGTAAAGTTGAAGGATATAAAAATCAATGTACAAAAATCAATTGTAGCCCTATAAACTAACAATGAAATAGAATTTCAGAAAAAGAACTGAAAAAAAATAATTCATTTTGCAATTGCAATGAAAACAATAAAGTACCTCATAAGGACAACACAAGAATAAACTTAACAAAGGATGTGAAGCACTTATACACTGAAAACTATAAGACATAATTAAAAGAAGTTGAAGAAGACACAAAGAAATGGAAAGATATTCCATGTTCATGGATTGGAAGAATCAACATGGTTAAAATGGTTATATTACTGGGCCAGCCGAGTGGTGCGTTGGTTAAGAGCTGGCTTGGGATGCCAGTGACCCCAGTTCAGATCCCACATGTGAGGGCTGGTCACACTGCCCTCTACAGCTAAGAGGGTGAACAACAGCTCCACCTGGAGTTGGGCTGCTATGAGTCCCTGGGACGGCATAGCTGCAGCCCCTGCTGCAGTGGGCTGCCATAGGCTACAGTGAGTGGCCAGCAGCCAGCGTGAGTGGCTGGCAGCCAGCGTGAGCTGCCAAGAGCTGCTGTGAGCAGCCGTCCAGAGGCCGGGGACCTATCTGCCTCACCAGAGAAAAGCGCAATGAGGATGCCAACATGGGCCAGTGAAGCAACGTCCTCCACAACCAGACTGAAGAACAAAAGGACAGCAACTTGTCTGTTCCCCTTCCCCAATTCCCCAACGCTGTTTCCCTTCCCCAATTCCCAAATAAAGTCTTAAAAAAAAAAAAAAAAGAATGAAACTAGACCGCTATCTGTCACCATATACCAAAATTAATTCGAAATGGATCAAAGACCTAAATGTAAGACCTGAAACAATAAATTGCATGGAAGAAAGCATAGGTATTAAACTTATGACCTTGGGTTTAGGGAGGATTTTATGAATTTGACCTCAAAGGCAAAGGAAGTAAAAGCAAAAATAAATGAATGGGACTATATGAAACAAAAGCTTCTGCACAGCAAAAGAAACTATCAACAAAGCAAGGCAACCAACTGAATGGGAGAAGATATTTGCAAACAACACCTCTGAAAAGGGGCTAAACTCATACAACCCAACAACAAAAAAAAACCAAACAACCCAATTAAAAAATGGACAGAGGACCTGAACACTTCTCCCAAGAAGACAAACAAACGGCCAACAGATATATGAAAAAATGTTCAACTTCACTAGCCATTAGGGAAAGCAAATCAAAACCACAATGAGACACCGCCTCACACAAATTAGAATGGCTGTAATCAACAAGACAAATAATAACAAGTGTTGGAGAGGCTGTGGAGAAAAAGGAACCCTCATACACTGCTGGTGAGAATGTAAATTGGCACAGCCACTATGGAAAACAGTATGGAGGTTCCTCAAAAAATTAAGGACAGACTTACCATATGACAAAGCAATCTCTCTTCTGGGTATCTAACCCCAAAATCTGAAAATAGTTATCCATAAAGATATATGCCCCCCTAAGTTCACTGCAGTATTATTCACAGAGGCCAAGACATGGAAACAACCAAAATGCCCTTCGATAGATGATTGGATAAAGATGTGGTACGTATACACGATGAAATATTACTCAGCCATAAGAAAAGATGAAACACTGTCATTTGCAACAACGTGGATGAACATTGAGATTAGCATGCTCAACAAAATAAGTCAGACAGAAAAGGTAAAGAACCCTATGACTTCACTCATATGGGATATAAAACTGAAGGCAACAAAGGAGCAAGACAAAGAAACAAGCAACACTCAGAGACACAGACAAAAATTGAGTGGTTCCCACAGAGTAATGGGGGAGGGAGGTGGTAGAACAGGACCAAGGGGTTCAAATATATGGCGATGGAGGGAGAACTGACTCTGGGTGGTGAACACACAATGCAGATATAGATGATGTATTATTACAGAATTGTACACTTAAAACCTATATAATGTTACTAGCCAGTGTCACCCCAGTAAATTTAATTTAAAAAATAATATTTTTTAAAATGCCCCTTCCCTACCGTCAGTGTGAGAAACAGTGAGACAGACCACAGAGAATGCCTAGTCTGACCCCTGTTCCGGTAAAGAAGGGGACATTAAGGCCCAGAGAAGTTCTTGTCCAAGGTCCCTCAGTGAGTCAATGGCAGAGCTGGGACTAGAACACTATTTACTGCCTCAGTGTCCCTCCCTCACATGATGCCATTCCCATTGCTTTCCCACTCCTAGAAACACATTTCTCAAGCAGAATTCATAGCCTCACTGCCTGAGAGTCCAGCTGGAAAAGCAGGGAAAGAGCCATGGACTCAGAAGACTTGTTTCCTAACCTCCCAGTTGGAATAAAGGCCGTAAGTGAGGGATACATTCCCTTTGTAGTATTACCACCAGATGGTCATCCAGCAAGCAGCCTTTGAACAGCCTTGGTGACAGGGAGCTCAGTACCTCCAAAATATCCCCCTTTCATCTTTGAGCAGCTTTGTGGTACATGGAATTCTATCTCCCTTTCGCTTTCTCATCACAAAGGGAGATCTAAGGGGCAGACTTTAGTCAGACCTGTGGGAGGCCTTAAAAGGAGCTGCAATTGTGTTTGCGTGTCTTTCCTTCACTGAATCAAGTGTTTCTAAGGGCAGGAGCCAGGTTTGATTTTATTTCCCTATCTCCTGAAATATGGCCAGACACAGAGCAGGAAGTTCTGAAAGTGTGGCGAAGGAATGGGTGAACCAAAGGGAGAAGCCATAGGGCCTGATGCTTCTAACCAAGCCCTTCCCCCTGGAGAGTTTGTCTCCTCTCGGTTTCAGTGGCTTTAGCCTATCTTGATGCCCCTCCACTGCTTTCACCCTGTCTTCTGCCCTGTGAAGGATGGCATTTTTGAACATTAAGCTTCAGATTTTCTGGCCGTCCCACTGTTAGAGAATTCCTCCACTCTCAGCTCACTCCAGGCCATACTCGCCACTCAGGTGAGCTTGGCTGGCAGTT
Source organism: Aselliscus stoliczkanus (assembly GCA_033961575.1). Lineage (NCBI taxonomy): Eukaryota > Metazoa > Chordata > Mammalia > Chiroptera > Hipposideridae > Aselliscus > Aselliscus stoliczkanus. The sequence continues at coordinate 142,593,024 of CM066728.1, forward strand.
CTGGGTGCCCCAGACATCCGCCCTGAACATCCAAAACTGACTCATCATGCATTTAGCAAGAGCCGCTCCCTCCCCGAACTCTCCTGCCTCTTATTCGTACCAAACACAGCAGAAAAATATTTTGATCAATTAACAAGGACATTTTCATTCTCTCTCTCTCTCTCTCTCTCTCTCTCTCTCTCTCTCTCTCTCTCTCTCTCTCTTTCTTCTTTTTTTTTTTTTTTTAAATATACAGTCCTTCTTCCATTAAAACCAAATCAGGAGGCTAAAACATTCAGGACTTACTGCCTCCAAACAAAGCTGGCATAGCTGAAAAGTAATGGGAAAGCAAAGAATCAAATTCTTGGCTTTGGAAGTGGGCTTTTGAAATTCATAGCCAAAGAGTCTGGAAAGCCAAGACTCTGGTTTGGAAGAGCCAGCCTTTTTCAGAGAGAATAGAGCTATGAGTTCTAGAAACATGGTTTGGGGCATGAAAAGCAGAATCTAAGGAACTGCGGGTTTAATTCCAGCCATTTGTGGTTTTTCCTTTTCCCTTTAAACACATCCTCATCACATCAGCTCAGCCCCTCCCCACACACACACACACATCTTTACTCCTCCCCTCTTGCCCTGCTCTCCTGAGCCCTTAGACCCCAGGCCTGGAATTTTGTAAGGACTTACTGAGCACAATGACTCCACCTCAGGCTCCCCTGCCGGTCTTACACAGCCTACCCCAGTGAGCTTCCTGAAATCCTTTCTCGGACCCTCCATTCCTCTTTACCCTTTAGAAATAATTGATATCAACTCTATAAATACTTACTTATCCCCTGCTAGACGCTAGTCATTGCACTAGATTGGGGTCAGCCAACAGTGATCTCTGGGCCAAATCAGGCCCACTGCCTGTTTTTGTAAATAAAGTTTTATTGGCACACAGCCCCCTCACTCATGTGCATATTGTCTATGACAGCTTTCTTGCTAAGAGGGCAGAATCAAGTAGTTATGACAGAGGCAGTATGGACCAAAAAGCCTCAGATGTTTACTACCAGGCCCTTTAGAGAAAAAACTTTACTGACTCATGTGTTCGATGCTGAGGCTACCATGGTCAGCAAAATAGACACGGGCCGCTGCTGTCACGGACAAAGGCCTTCCACATGCCTCCCTTGCCTACCATTGCTGCCCTTTCCCCATCGCCATCTCTGTATGAGCCCTCTGAGAGCACACTGGTTCCTAGGATTTTAGAATTCATTTATCAATAAAAATAATTTTTTTAAAGACAGAGGATTGACATAGGGTTGTCAAGTAGGTACATTAAAAAAAAACCAACCACTTACCATCTAACATCACTGTTATTTTATAAGGAGGAAACATTTTAACATTAAGAAGTAGCAAGGAATATCTCTAAAAACGAAGAATTCCTCCAGCTACACTAGTTTTATCCAATTCATTCTACTGGCTTCATTTTTCCCATTTTGTTGTGAATGATAAGCACTCTTTGAGAATCCTCAAAGGCTTGTGGTCCGGCCCTTAGGAACTTTGGATCTAGTCCAAGCAAACTGGTTTACTTGGTATGACGCACACGCGTTATGAATCGTCCCATGCAATTTTGCATCCAGAATGCGCTTCCCCCTTCTCTCCTGCTCACCGCTCAAGGCCCAGCTCTGAAGGGGCAGAAGTGTAGAGCTCCCTCCAGCAACAACCTAAAGGCCCAGCGGCTCAAATGGGCAATGCTGTTGGCAGCACAGAGGAATGATACGGCTATATCTCTGTCAGCCACAGAGCACGATGACAGGGGTGCCAGGAGCACTGCCTAGAGTGTGGCCCTTCCACTGGCACATGCAGGTGAACCCATTTGACGGGCATGCTGACAGCTCCATGGCAGGGGTTCTCACTCAAATGCCAGAGAAGTGAACACTGGCTTCCTGACTAGTCTCTCACATGACCCAGGATGCCATGAGGGCCCCGGGTGGCTGCAGCCAGCTCCCAATCAGCAGGTGGTGGCAGCAGCCCCAGGACACTGGATACGCGTGGCTCACATGAAGCTTCTGGAATCTACTTAAAATAAATTATACTCCTACCATGAAGATAATCCCAGCAAAGCCCGGTGCCAAGCATACTTTTCTGCCTGACTTTCATTCAGGGACAAACATTCTCCAAAAGCCCCATTCACCCAGCATTGCAGTGTGTGTGTGTGTGTGTGTGTGTGTGTGTGTGTGTGTGTGTGACCACTAGTGGAAATCTTCCACCATGCCAGAGATATGAACATTAAGCATCCTATCATTTTGCAAGCAGGGGTCAGGGCAGCAGCTTTCTAACCACCCTCCACATGAGAGATTAGAGGTTTCATTGTCCTTGTGAGCTGGTCTAGAGCCAAGTTGTTCCCATTTTCCCCCTTTCCCATTTAATCCATTTGTGAGAACAGGAGGAGGGGAGGTTAAATTTCCAAGGGGAAATTAGAGACCCTGAGACAAAGCTGGAAAGAAATTTCGAGATCAGCTGACCCAAATACCTCACACTACAAAGAGGGAAACTGAGGCCCGGAAGGGAAAGAAACCTGCTCAAGACCCCACAGGTAGACCTGGAACTAGAAATAAGACCTCCTTGGTCAGTCCAAACCTCTTCCTCTATCTACTGAAACGTCCAGTTTACCATTCCCCATAATCCAGAATGCAGGTCATTTTCCTTCTAGAAAATGAGAGAATGGGTACCAGCTCAGACATGGTGAAGAAACGGGCAGCTGCAGTGAAGGGAGAGAAGGTCTAAGGCAGCAGATAGTTATGTACCATGTACTTAGCTTTCACAATAACATTTCCATTAAAGGCTGAAAGAACAAGTTTCTTTCATTTTATGTAAATATACCACAAAATTAATTCTCTTTAACACCTTCACAGTTAGACCAGACGGGGAAGCTGAGGTCCCAAGAAGGGACAGGTACCAAGTAAAGGTCACACACAGTCAGGTGGAGGGTGGGATTCGGGCTTGGCCTCAGAGAGTTCAGTCCAGCTATTTCCTTGGCAGTAGGTCAGACCACCAGCAACCCCTATCCTGAGGCTACCAGCCAATCTTGAACTTGGGGCTTCATCTCAGCTTTCCCTACAGAGTCAGCTGTTCTTTGGGGCCAGTTGGTGCCAAGTGTTGATATTGTATTTCTCTCCTTGGTGCCAGAGCCCGGGACACGCTTTCTCCCAGCCTGTGGCCCTCCCCCACGGCATGATTTCTGTGTAGTGGCCCAGGGAACAGCTGGCTCAGGGGTTGGCAGGCTGAGGCTTTGAGTCAGGCCTGGCAAGCTCTGTGAGGATCACCTGCCTGCCAGGAGGACTTGGGTTTACTGCCCTCTGGCCATGTGTCACAGCAGGACATGCTGACCTCTCCCCATGACTTGAGGACATGGGCTAGGCTGTCGGGGACAGGTAGAGCAGGAATCCTGAAAGTAATTCAGGCAGTACCCCTTCTCTGAGGTGTTTTCAGGGCCTCTAGCAATGAGGCATAGGTCCCAGCTCTTGCCCCCACACAAGGGGAATGGACAGTAGTGGCCTCAGAAACCCCAGTTCCAGACCTGATTCCAACATATCCATCTTGTGGGACCTGTCTAGGAAATCAACAGACCAGCTCAGCAAAGGATGCAGTGAAGGAAGATGCCCTTCCCCAAAGAAAGAATCAAGGGCATCAGGTCCCCCAACTTCTGGGGGCTGAAAGATCTAGCCCAAGTCCTTCATGGTAAGGAAAGAAAGCAGAGACCCAGAGAGGGAAAGAAGCTTGCCAAGGGTCACACAGCAATTTAGAGCAGGCACTGATATCTGGTCCTGCTGTCCAGTCCAGTTCTCAGCCCACAGGTGCTTTCAGAGCATGGAGATGACTGACCTCACTCAGACCCCCAAAGCATCATGAGGGAAACATCGCTAGGAGCCACCAGGTACCCTCGCAGGGTGAGTGTCAAGTGCACTTGCAGTCATTGCATTTCATAGTGTCAGGCATTGCACAAAACACTTAGATGCAGTGCTTTTTAAAATACATTCAGCAATTATTATCATAATTTACATGGAAATTAACCCAAAGACCCTCACTGGCTCCTGTCTAGTCGCTTGTCCTTGCTCCCACCTCACTGTCAAGGCCAGCCCATGGAGCAGTAAAGCCAGCCACCTCTAAAGGACCCCTGGAATAAGAGGGAAGGGGACTGTACACAGAATTCTAGGTAACCGAGGTCCCAAAGACCACAACATAGACAGAGCAATCAAACTGGGAGGAGGCTGGGGAGGGTGGACAGACAGAAGGAGGAGATGTGTAAAGAGCAACAGCAGCTCTAGACAAGCATTAAAGGGGAAACTGCTTTCCAGCCCATCCCAGCTCCCAGCCCTATGGTCCTGTGGTCACCGTCCCAGTGCTGTGGTGAGAGTGACTCAAGCCATTTGCCTCATGGGGCCACCACAGCAGGTGGGGTTCCCCTGAAAATGAAACCAGAACCAGATGCGTTGGCGGGAGCCCTGTGCAAGATGCTCCTCTGCTGTGTCATTCTCCCTGCATGATGCCATCTGTTTGGGTGATGCCCTAGAGATGATAGGGGCGGGGGTGGGGTCTCCTTGCAGACCCACCCTGTGGTTTCCACCAACTCACAGAAGACACCTTCAGCTGCTTGAATGTGCAAATGGGAGTAAGGAGTAGGAGGGGGCCTTTGTGAAGTCTTTGAATCAAGGCACTGTGGGAAATCCCAACTCTTCAACTTATAAATGATGACCACAGGCAGCCCCATGTCTATTTATGGGTCTTAGTTGGCCCGTCTATAAAATGAAGACTTTAGACCTATAAGTCTATTGTTATGCCCCTACTATTAGAAAGGGCAGGACATAGAAATTAGACAACCCAGTATGCACACAAGATGGGCCAGAGGACAGGGCACAAGGTGCTTTGTTTTCTCCTTCAGACTTTTTGGTCTTTGTTTAGTTGAGCTTTGCCAACCTTCAGTGAGTGTCCCCTCTGTGATTTCCCTTCTCTCTCTCCCTCTCTCTAGTTCGCTTTGTTTCTTCCCCTTAGGTTTTTTTCCTCTCATGAGTGGGACGGGCCGGGGGGGCATAAGAGGGGGTTTGGCATCCTATGGATGGAAGGAGAAACATGAAGGCTGTCCTTCCCCCATCAAACCACAGGGCAACAAATCTACAAAATAAATCTGTGTGTAAAATCAGCTGTCTCTAGCTATAACCAGTGTGTTATTCTACTCAAAGCACCACTTGGTCTTCCCAAAGGAAGCAAGCCATGTAAAATAAATAAATATATACATACATACATACATACATAAATCCTCAAGGAAGAATCTGCTAAAAACAGGATTGTCAACAGTCAATTTGCCAAATAAATGATCGATTCACTGCCTCACTGAGAATATTCTTCACATGATGTTGTAATTTCACCACCATGATGGCAAAATTGTTCACGTCCTCTTTAGGTGGACTTAGCCCCAAGGTAATGCAGGCTCTGCCAACGTCATCAACTGACTTCAAAGATTGCCCTGGGAGTCATTGCCATTCCAGCCAACTGGAAGGGGAGAAAAACATGGATTAGCCCGTGTGGGAGGTGCACATCACCACCACTCACATTCCATGGCCTGGCTCTAAGCCACATGATCTACCTATCTACAAAGGGGACTGAGCATATAGTCCCTGCACAGGCAGCCTCTCCCCAGTGACAACTCTGGAAGCCCTGCAAAGGAAGCACTTATCTCCAGTGGGCAGCCAGCTGTCCCTGTCATGTATATGATTCAGACAGCAAGCTCTTCTCAAATGCCCCATCCTACATAGCCATGTGTGGGCCTTTCTTACACAGGGCTATCTCCTCTGTTTGGGCAGACTTACATCCTGTACCGCCCCTGCCCCTGCCCCTGCCCCAGACACGGACCATGGGAGTGGGTGGCCCTCTCCTTTAACACCACCCACATGTGTCCTTGTGCTCAGCTCCAGCTTTGGCATCTTATCTGCCTGGCCTCAGCCTGTGTTTCCAACTTGGCTCTGAGTCTACCTTGGCATCTCCCTTGGCCCTGCCATTCCCTGAATGGGATTCTCCTTCAACACAGTCTTCTCTTTTCTCTAGTTTTAAAGACTTGTTCCCCGTCCATCTTGGAAGGGAGGGCCTGTAGAGCTCTAAGAAATACAGACTGGAGGCAGAAAGCTTAGCCCTGAGTGGCTACCCAGAGAGGCCATATTTCAAGTTCTTCATGGTAACAAGGAAGAGGGAGCCCTTGCTCTTTGAAACTGGGAAAGCTGGCCTGGCCCTTCTTCACCCTTACCACAAAAACCTCCCTAAACAGGTCATTTAAATATAGGAAACAAACAAACACACAAACAATGTGGGGACTTCTGCTTCTAGCCAAGATGGAGTAACAGGGATTGACTTAGCCTCCCGCCTGAAACAACAGGAAGAGAGAAAGGAGAGGGAGGAAGGGAGGGAAGGGAAGGAAGAAAGAAAAAAAAGTGGGGGGCGGGGCAAGAAAGAGATATAGAGAGAAGAAAGAAACAATAAACACATAAAACAGTGGTTTACAAGACACTTGCAGTCACACACAGAGGACAACCATGCCTGAGAGACCAGAAGCAAATGAGATGTGCCCTGTGACTGCCCCAACTCACTACCTTATGAGAAGTCCCTAGCTGTGGCCTATGAGGGGGAACTGAGGCAGAGCTGGCAATCTCCCTGAGTTGAAGAGATGGAGCTGAAAGCCCAGGGGGTCAAAGCAGCCAGTGTTCATAATACAGAGCACCAGAGAGGAGATCTCAGGACAGAGAGAGAACCGCAGAGATCTGCATAGGACTCTCCAGGCACCCATCCACCACATCATGAGGAAACTATTGGAGGCGGAGGAAAGAATCACCCAAAAAGGATTAGCAGAAATCGAGCCTAGCACTCATGGACGGGTAGGAACAGTGCCCACAGCCACCAGTCAGACTGGAACAACGCATAATTCACGGGGCGCGGGGCACAGCCCTCAGCAAGGTCTTCCTCAGTAATGAGGAATAACCGGCCCTAAACTGCACTGCTTTAGACCTGCCTAGTAAATCACAGAGCGGAGACGTGAAGGAATCAGACTGTTTCCAAGTCTTAACTGCATCCCAGAACAAAACTCAACATTTATAAGAATATAAATATCCAACACCAAGATAAAATTCACAATGTTTAATATTCAACCAATGCTTACCAAGCATGCAAAACCAAATCAGGAAAACATGACCCACGATGAGCTCAATCAATCAAAATGAACTCAGAACTAACCCAATGTTAGCATCAGCAGAGAAGTAGCCCAAAGAGTTATTATAACTGTACTCCCGAGGTTCAAACAGTTAATTAGACATGGAAAATATACAAGAAGACCCAAATCAGACTCCTCGAAATGAAAACTACAACGCCTGAGATGAAAAATACGCTGATGGGATTGATGGTAGATTGGAGAGAACAGAAACAAAAAAAAGATTTGTAAATTTGAAGGAATAGCAATAGAATCTATGCAAAATGAAACAGGGAGAAAAAAAAAAGAACTTTTAAAACTAAGAAGAGCATCAGTGAACTGTGGGGCAACTTCAAGTGAAGATGGACCAGCTTCCCTTGAGCATTTATTCTTTCAGCCCCTCCCCTTTTAGACTCTCAAAGGCTGGGGGTCACCACTGAGGGGGGCTTTGTCCTCCCAGGGTAACACTCAAAGGGTTTTTAGGGTGTGTGTGTGTGTGTGTGTGTGTGTGTGTGTGTGTGTTATGTTGTTTAAAGTTTTATTTAAGTGAAATATACCTATAGATAAGTACACATATCATGAGTGTACATCTCACTTCTTTTCAAAAATATTTATAAAAACTTTTTATTTTGGAATAATATTAGATTTGCAGAAAAGTTGCAGAGATAGCACAGAGGTTTCTTGTGTTCCCTTCATCCAGTTTGCCTCATGTTAATGTCTTACATAACTACAGTGTATTTGTCAAAATTTAATTGGTACATTGCTATTAATGAAATTATGAACTGTATTCAGATTTTGCAAGTTTTTTCCATTAACGTCCGGATTCTGGTCCAGGATCCAATCCAACATACCGCGTTTTATCTGTTCCTTAAAAGGTTTAAAGTTGAAACCCTGAACCCAAGAGTTGCCTTATGGGGAGTCAGAAATCAGCAGTGATCAGCAATGACCCTATGGTGCCACTATTACTACCCACACTTTAAACCCACAAGGACAGACACACCTAAAGCTCTCTGTTGGAAACCCCCTAATATACATTACCAGAGTAGCATTGAGCTCATCGGAAAAAACGAAACCTAAACATCAGGTTGTCGGAAAAGTGTTGACGCATTTTTGCAATGCAAGACATAGAAAAAATACATCATCACTTTTCCAACAACCCAATATATGGAAAGTAAGACTACAAAAAATAAATAATACAACAAACATAGCAAGTAGAGTACTATGTACTATATGAACAGGAAAATAGACCAATAATTTAAAATAAATATTTACATTATGAGACATGGACCACAAATTAATTTAAAAAACCAGTAGAAATATTCACATCACATCAGAAAAATGATAGGATAGATGCAACAACAACAACAAAAAGTCCTAAGAAATAGGGGACATTCGAAGTAGAATTTCCAGCATGCAAACAATAGGAGTACTAACAAGAGAGAGAAAAACAAAAATAGAAAGGAGAAAATACTTAGACAAATAAAAGGACATTAATTTTCTAGAATTAAAGATGAAAGCCCTCATATAGAAAGTGGACAACAAATAAAAACCCATATCTAAATATATTATAGTAACATTTTTTTTAAATTGTCCTAAAGACAAAGGTGAAATTCTAGAAGACTCCACAGAATGCAAAATACCTACCTAAAGAAAGAGCAAAGAAAAAGTACCACCAAAAATTGACATTAGTCTTCTCAAAAGAAGCACTGGATACAAAAAGACAAAGAAGTAATATTTTTTAAAATGATAATAATTTGGAAGTTTGAACTTCATATCAGAAATTGGCATTAAAATATGAGGGATAATAAAAATATTCTCAGGGATACAAGGTACAAAAAGGATTACCACACATAGACGCATTGAAAAACCTTTGGAAAAAGTATTCAAAACTTAGGAGACTTAAGTTCAAGAAATTTTTAAAATCTAGAGTAATTGAGAAAGAAAAGAAAAAAGAATTTTCAATAATAATCACATAGGGATAGCGGTCAGGAAGAGACTGAAGGATATGAAAACAGACTAAAGTATTTGTTTTTTTAGGGGAGAGACTTAAATACTGATAAGTTTAATACATTAATAGGAGAAAATATTAATCTTAATATTTAAACAAAAATATTAATATTAAATTCAAAGCAATCATCAGATGTACAAAATTAGATATAACTTTTAAACTATCAAATAATAACTCAATATATCCAATGGAAAGCAAGAATTAAGAATAAAAATAAATCAAAGAAGATATATAAATAGAAAATATGAAATAAGATGGCCAACTAAATCCAAATATAAAACATCATAAATGGGCCAAATGCTCCAATTAGAAGATACAAATTCTCAGGTTGGGCTTCTTAAGAAGATCCATAATATGCTGTCTACAAGAGACCATATAAACAATAAGATACAAAAGGATGAAAATAAAAGAATGAAACCCTCTACGCTAATGAATTTGAAAACCTATACGAAATTGATAAATTCTAAAACATATAAAATGGTAAAGCAAGGGTCACTGTTGGAAACTGAGGCAGTTCATCCCATATTGATCTGCCAAGACCCCAGCCCACAAATTCCATCTCCTATTTCCATCTAGTGTTCTCTGAAGCTGAGTTTTAAACTCTTCTATGAAACTGATGCCATAAGAAACTTACAATAGATTTGTTTATCCTTGGGATAAATTACAAGCACATGCCACCATGGGGACAATTGTCCTCTTAATCCCTCCACTTGAAGATCAGGAAGCCTCATATCTTTTTTTTTTTCTTTTCTTTTTGAGGGCAGTGTCACTGGCCCTCATATGTGGGACCTGGACCGGGGCCGCTGGCTTCCCAAGCCAGCTCTTAACCACCGCGCTACTTGGCCGGCCCTACATATCTTTTAAGGAACATAGTAGTGCTCTTTGCTCTTACAATGGCTCAAGACTTCAAGTTTTAACACTGGGTGGCAATCAATTCCCAAAAGTGATGAGTTTATGGCTGGGGCAGTGAAAGTACAAGATAAGCTCGAAGCACTTTTTTGTACCAAAAGTAAGGACATGCTCGAAGAATAATGAGAACATGTCAAAAGGACACAGGCGCCAGAATGAAGGGGTTCCCACTAATCAAATCCAGTACAGCCTGGTCATCAACACCGATGGAATAAAATAAAAAACTATTGAATAAAATAAGAATCCATGAGACTATAACTGATATAAACTAATAGATGAAAACACAGATAAATGGAGAGGAGAGGAAAGTCCTTCTTTGTAATAGAATGACAACTATTAAGTATAGAAAGAATTAAAAAAAAACACATACTGTAGATTTGGAATATGAAGGAAAAAGAAAGCTTTGATATCATGAAAGAGGGACCCAGTGTGCATGCTGACTGAACAACAAAACATGCACCCTGCTATCAGAAGACAGCTACTTCCCAACTCTGCCTCGTTGAGAGAAGTCCCTTTTCTTATTGAGCTGTCATGGTGTTTTCACTTGCTGCCCCTCCCAGTGACTAGCATCATTCCACCCCAATTTAAACCAAAAAATTGATGGACAGACCTCCACTAGGGGGAAAGAAGGCAACGTGGAATTGTGGGAGTCACATTGACCTAGGCTGAGAAATGGAAACTAGCTATGTGACTTCTCTGCTGTGTGACCTTGGAAATCCCATATTCTTTATGCTCCACTCATGTGTACAACAGAGAGTAAAATTATTTCTCCTCTTCACTGGGTAGTGATTAGGATCTAACTATTCACATGAGAACGTGCTTGTAAACCACCATGCCAGCAGACACTTCCTGTATTACAGAATTAAAGGACCTTCTCAAGAAAGGGCTGGGAGGGAGGGGGGCGACGTGGTCCACCTGCTAGAGACTAAATGAAGGTCTAAATCATTTTCTAAACTGGAATAATGCACTGAACCCCTTTTTGTAAAACAAAAACGAAAAACAAACAAAAAAAACCTCTCAGGCTGCAAGCAGTGATTCCAATCGCTCTTATTATAATGTTTCTTATACCTGAAGAAACCTAAGGCTGGATTTTGATTTCTTATGCTTCCTGTATAACTTACAGGGAAAGCACCTTTTAAAGAAGCATGTGAATAATGGCATCGAGGAGTAGTGAGCCAGGAAGTTCTGGATGGAAGGCCTGAGGAAAGGGGAAGTGGAAGGCCAGCCTTTTGAAAGATTGTCTAACATCCTCCTCTTTTGTTTAAGATCAACATGATTGCTATGGGCTGGATTGTGGCTCCCCAAAACGTGTATGCTGACATCCTAACCCACAGAATCTCAGACTGTGACTGTATTTAGAAGCAGGGCCTAACAGAGGTAATCAAGGTCAAATACAGTCATTAGGTGGGCTGTGTTCTAACTGAAGAAAAGATCAGATCATAGAGAAGCGCACAGGGAAGTTTATTGTATGTCAATGATACATCAAGAAAGCAGTTTTGGGAAAAACAAAACAACACAAAGCAAAACTTTCCTTTGCTTTTTCATATGTTTCACATGGTCTTCAATGTATATATATTGCTTTGAAATGAGGGAGATGTTTTTCTTAACCATTTTTTTTTTTCCTAGCTGAGCCATCCTGCCACCTGTCAATGGCAAATCAGCTTGGGCTGGCATCGAACCGCCATTGCTCAGAGCTCAGAGCTCAGCTCGCACTCTTGAGCGAGCTCTTAACCAACTGAGCCCCTCGGCCGGCCCCATGAGGGAGATGTTTTTAAATAGCGATATCTAAGTTAAGAACTGTGATGCTGTCTCCCAGAGAGCTGTATGTGTCTTTGGGTCAGTCATGGCATTCAACTATGTCAATATAGTTTTCTTCTGCCTTTGATGTTAAAAGGGCTCCCACTCGTCTCCTTTCCCTATTTTTTCCTCCCTCTCTCTCCTTCTCTCCTCCCACCCTGCCCCTCTTTTGCACTCCTCTCTCTCTCTCTGTCTCTGTCTCCCTCCCTCCCTCTCATTCCTCCTCTCCTTTTCTCTTGGGCTCTCTCTCTCAGAAAACGCTTTTTTCTTCACCGGGGCAGGCAGGCAGCTTTAGGAGACATGACAGCACTCATAATAATGACAAACAATCATTTCTGTCATTGAATAGCATTTTATAGTTTATAACTCGCTTTCTCGTATCTCTGTTGATGCTCACAACTACCTTGGGTGGAGTAATAGGGAAATAAAAGGCAACCGTAACCGCTCCTGCCTTCTGAGGAGGGTGGTCAATTTCCTATTGGTGGGAAACAAATCCATGTGCTGCCTCCTCCACTTTCAGACAGTTAGTGAAGACAGCAGGTGAAAGATTCAGCCCTTTCTTTTATTCCAACTCCCTCCCTTTCAGCAGTGTGATGGCCTCTTGGTTTTAATGAAATGAGTCACTGGCTAAGCCAAGACAGGTCCAGAGCTGAGTTGGCGTTGTGACTGGCAGTGTTGGTTGCCTACCCAAACTTTCTTCTTCTCTTCTTACTTACAAAGGGTCCTGATTTTGTTGGAGGTGGCAATGTGCCCAGATGAAAAATTAGATTTCCCAGCCTCCCTTCTAAGTCAGAGTGGCCATGTGACTAACCTCTGTCCAATGAAATGAAGGAATAAACTGCAGTACAGAGGTTCTGGAAATGCTCTGAAAAGGGGGACTGACTTAGCTGGAAAGCCCCTTGTTAGCCTTCCCTCTTCCTCTGCCTGAAACATGAATGTAATGACTGGTGCTGCAGCCTCCATTTTGCAGTCCTGAGGTGATTTTGATGGAGGACAATAGGCTGGTGCTAAGGACAGCAAACAGAAAGACAAGAGGAGATGAGGACATGGATAAGATTATAGCACAATCATACTAGCCCTAGACTGCCATCTCCAGACTTCTTTCACATGGGAGAAAAATCTCCACCTTTTTTAAAGCATTGTTGTACAGGTGTCTGTTGCAGCAAAACATAGTTCCTAAGTAATAGAGAAGTGGTAAGTTAAATTATTCTGTTTTGAATAACAAGTGAGAGGCAGGGAGTTTCTGAGATGAGCCATGCAAAAGAGTGCTCTAAAAAGGCAAAACAAGCAACATGGTGCTGCAAACCTCTCTGTTTCCTCAAGTTTTCTACAAAGCCTACACATACGTAGGTGTCTCATGTGCATGTGAGGGGAATTCAAGGAAAGGGGGTGTGGCTCCTCACCAATGTGTGAGGCCAGGACAGCACCCGTGAGACAGCAAGTTAATCCATCCACCAAATTAATTCAAAAACAGGATCTGGGAGCTAGGGAATGAGGAAACATGATCAGTCACCTTTTATGCCAGAGAGATGGCTAGAGACAGCTAGAACTCACTACACGTGGGTGAGTTCTGGCCAATACCATTTGCATCCCATAAAGCAGGTGCTGCGTTCGTTCATAGGAGGAGGATCACAGGAAGAAGGAGACCCATTTTACAAATTAGGAAACTGCTCGCCATGGAGGTGAAGTGGCAGCTGGTTTCAAAGTGGCTGTTCCAATGCGAGGTTTGCCTGTTTTTTATTATACCAGAGCTAGACCCAGGATTCAGGAAAAGCAGTAAGGGAGACATGAGAACTGTCACCTCAGCACTAGATGGGCCATGGGACTGCTACAGGCCAATGGTGACAAAGCTGCAGCCAGGTTCTCTTCTCATATTTACATGCACATATTGCCCCCACTGCCCCGGGGAGGGGTGTATGTGAAAGCCAAGTATATAGAGTGCTATCCTATGTAACGAGAGGGATTGGCCACATTAGGTTCTAAGGCCCAATCCTAACCTTCTATGAGCCTTTGTAAAATATACTGTTACAGTAACATTAAATCTATTAAGAGATAAATGAAAATAAATTCAGCTTTACTTAACTATGTTTTACCTAACAATGAGAATCCACTATTTCACAAATCACAACTCTCAGGAGAACCATATGGATACACAATTAGACGAGTCATGAATTCACAGCTGCTCATCCGTACACTGTACTCTCCTTAAGTCATCCCTTTACTGTCTCGATACACATCAGCCTATTTCTAGCTCCTCACACCTAGGTACATCGGTACATTTATGTTAGACAATCTGCTTTAAACCTTGCAAATCATTCCCTTTAAATAAAAATTAAACAGACACAATGGGAATTTGAACTATATTCTGGTACTGTCCCATCAGCTACACGGGTATGTCATGACGCTGGTACCATCAGCAGGGCAGTGGGAGGATCCTATTAGACAAATTGGGTAGCTCATTAAACACCCCAGGGCCTTCTCATCATAAATGCAGCCAAGCCCCCTCAGAGTAATGGGGATGGAGTCCCTCATGCGTTCTAAGCTCTTCAGTCTGGCATTTCATGAGCATGAACCACCAGAGATGGATGGGAGCATTTATGAGTCCTCGTGAACCCAGGAAAAGGGCAATTTCAAAGGTTCCTTTGGGATCATGGAGTCCTCGTCTATAAAATATGCCTGGATTCGCTGGGTTCTTCTTCACCCTCAGGACCTTGTCTTCAGCTGGACTAGACTCCCAGGAACTGGGTAAGGGGACAGTGTAGAACCTTCACCTGTGAGTATGTCATTATGTTATTTGCTGAATGACCCTTCAAACTGTCCATTATTGTAGTGGAGTAGGGAAAGGCTTCCCTGAAAGTGGAAAGCAGCTGTAAATACATCAGGCTTGTAAGCAGAGCCACTACTTGACGTCTATAGATAGAGTGGCCCAAAGAAGGCAGGGATTCCCAAAGAGCAGTGAGCTCCCCATCCCAGGAGGTATCCAAGTTAGAGACTTGATAGAGGATTTCATGTTCAAATCAGAGTAGCGTGGGGAAAGGTGGTCTAAAGGACTGCATTTCCCTTTTTAGTCCTAAAAGTTGGGGATTCTGTGACGTAGAGGACCAAATGCTACTCAGTGTGAATATTACTACTTGTTACTTAAGGCTTATTATGTGCCAGGCACTTGAAGTCTTTCATTTAACCCTGACAAAAAATAAAAGTCAGCCCTGTATCCCTTTCACATGATACTGTATCTGAGTGTTCCCAGGCTCAGAGGCAGCTGAGCAACGAGATCACACGGCTCCTAAGTGCTGGGTCTCAGCCCCAGAGCTTGTGCTTTCTGCACTCAACGCTGCCTCTTTCGCACAGGGACGGGGCTGCAGCCACGGGATCATACAGGACCCTGGCTGGAGCCCCACCTGGGATCATCCCTCCTCCTCAGACAACCATCTTCCGAGTTTTGTACGCAAAGACAGAGGAGATTGAGGGGTCACAGAGCTGGGGAAAACCCAGTTTGAAGACTGGGGCAAGGCTGCAGCGGTGGGTCTCTTAAAAGCCACAGGACTGCTGTACTGAAAATTCAGCAGGATAGTGAGAGGGTAGAAGCTGAAGCTTTGGTTTCCTAAAAGGGACACCCCAGGGAAGGGAACGTGTTTCTGTTTCTTTGCACTACAGCCATAGTTCCTTTGAGAGACCTTGGCTGGGTAGGATGCTTGAGGCCAGAGCCAGCCTGTTCCCCTCCTGACCATCCCAAGCCCCTCAAGGCAGACAGCCATCATCTATCTCTCAAACCGGGCTGCTGCCCAGAGACTCCCCGCAACCTGTTCAGGACCTGAGCCCTCCTGTGGAGCCTGGGGTTGCCGGGCTACTCTCAGATCCTGAGATTAAAGTCAGTAGAAGGTAAAATAAAAACGCAAGAGCCCTGACTTTCTCTCTCTCTAGTCTAAAGGCAGCCCCCAGCAGTGTTTGTTCTCAGAGGAGCCCTGGAAAGAAGGATGGCCACTTTCCTTTCTCCCAGAGATAATTGAAGAGAAGTAAGAAAGTACCTGTGTTTAAAGGCAAAATGACGACAATTAATCTCTAAGCACTGGGCCTCGCCATTAAATTCTTCCGAGAAACAACTTTAGGAGTTTAACGACAATCAAGAGAATGAAATTGAATTAAGAGAAATAGTAATTAAATCAGGAAAGAAGTTTTTGCAAAGGGGATGGTAAAGGAAATTAAAACCAGTAATGCTGAAAAATGTGGTGAGCCGAGCTGGGAGAGGAGAGGGGTTGGTGGAGAAGAGGAAAGGGCAGACAGAGCAAAGTGGGTTGGACGATGCAGGGTATCTAGCACTAAGGAAAGGGATTTGGGGATTGTTCTCCATGAGAGACCGGGTGTCTGACCTTCCAATTTGGGTCTAAGTATAATTTGCCCAACTCCTAACGGGACAAGCTCTCCTTTAGGAAAATAGAAGAATCCAGTCAGATGAAGTATAAAAATGCCGTAGACCTGAAGGAGAGAGTGATCAACTGTCCCAGTTTGCCCAGGAGCATCCTGGTTTTTTAGTACTCCAAGTGCCATGTCCCAGGATACCCCTCATTCACGGGCAAACCGAGACAGTTGGTCCCCCTAACATGGAGGCAGATAAGCCCTGGTTCCCAGCTCTGCGGGGCAGTTAGCTCCATGACTTTGGGTGAGTCACTCCGTCTCTGTGGGCCTCAGTCTTCTCACCTGTAAAATGAGTTGTCAGGGGTACCTCCAAAGATTGAAGAAGTTGTTATATGTCAAGATGTCTAGAACAGTGTGTATGAAGTAACAGATTGACAAATGGGAGTGGAACTGAAGAATAATGATAAAGAAAACGTTAAACATTAGCAAACACAATTCAAAAGCACATTAGAAAATAACATATTGTGACTGTTTCAGGGCCCCCCTCCCCCCGCTCACCCACATGTTCCATGGTTTTCTAGAATGACTCACAGGACTCAGCATACAGTTGCACTCACCGCTGAGATTTATTATAGCAAAAGGGCATCCAACAAGGTCATCAGGGGAAAGACACAGGTACAGCCTGCAGAGGTTCCGTATTCTTCCCTCCTGGGAGGGCACATCAAGCAAGGTCCTTTCTCTGGTAGTGAAGAACGTGTGCAGTGTTCCTGCCCAGGAACCCCGAAAGACTCGCTGCTCAAGGCTTTCCTTGGCGGGGGTCACATAGGACCTTCTGCCTGGAAACTTAATACCAAAATCCAGACTCTTGGGAGGAAAGCTGGAGCACAGGATAAATCACACGGCCAATCAGACTCTTCAGTGAGGAACAGTTGAAATGCCAAGTCTCCAGACCATCAGCCTTGCAAACAGACCTTTCTGAAAATAGCAGTGTCCGCCCCATGTTAACTCACAGTGGAGTTCATTCTAGTACTGCAAGGGTAACATACAGAAGTGATCATTTGGATCCCCAATCTGCTGTGTACGCCATCGAACGCCAGCTGGCTGAGCCAGCCTTCGCTAGTCCAAGCTTTGTTGATGGTGGTGTGAATGCCATCCACCCTGCTGAACAAACTCTGGTCACTACCGATCTCCCTGCCAAGATTTTACCACCAACTGAGTTCTTCTTGGACTCGTCAGTTAGAACACTGGTTTTTCTCTGTATCCTGAGATGAACACGTCTCCAGGCTAAACATTCCGAAGAGAAATCATGCTCACCTTGTGCATAAACAGAGGCCACTTTTTTATTCACAATGGGGGATACCCACTTGTAGACACCCAAAATGCTTGTGTTTCAGACCTGGAGCACCACCTTTCCCAAGAGTAAGATAGCACAGCAATGAGTCAGAGTCTGCTGATTTCTTGGCCCCCAAGGGGAGGTGATAGAAAAAATAAAAATCATTCAGGCTAGTGATGGGGAAGGAGTTTCCATAGCTGCCCAGATACGAAAGAACCAGGGATACCGAAGGTGGGGTTTCTAAAAGCACTGCTGAGAGTTATGGCTGCCTTCCCTTTCATTTATTTGTGTATTGGCTTGCAAGGGCTGCCATGGCAAGTACCATGGACTAGATGGCTTAAACAACAGAAATGTACTCTCACAATTCTGGAGGCCAGAAGTCCAAGGTGCTGGAAAGTTTGGCTCCTTCTGAGGGCTGTTAGGGAATGAGCTGTTCCAAGCCTTGCTCCTTGCCTTGGTACCAATCAGGATGGATGTGGGGGATGACACACCAGTGTTTAATGGTCCACCTAGTAAGGAAATCCTTGCCCAGCATGATCATTACATACGAGGTCTGGCACTTAAGTTCATGAACTCATCCTAGAAAAAGTGCTGAATATCACTATGGTCACCTTCAAAGTACTCCCCTTGGGAAGCTATGCACCAACGCCAGTGCCTAGTCCACCCTTCAAAGCAATTTTGGAACTCTTTTTCTGAAATGGTCATGAGAGCTGTCATTGTATTACCCTTGATGTCCTGAATGTCATCAAAATATCTTCCTTTCAATATTTATCTTCAGGTAAAGAAAAAAGTCATTGGGGGCCAGATCAGGTGAGTAGGGAGAGTGTTCCAAGACAGTTATTTATTTACAGGCTAAAAACTCCCTCACAGACAGTGCCCTGTGAGCTGCTGCATTGTTGTGATGCAACAGCCATGAATTGGCAAAAAGTTCAGGTCACCTGTTTCATGCAGCCTTTTCAGCACTTCTAAATAGTAAACTTGGTTAACTGTTGGTCTAGCTGGTACAAATTCATAATGAATAATCCCTCTGATATCAAAAAAAGGTTAGCAACATCATTGCAAGAAGTTCACAAATTTAATTGTCAGGTCTCGTACTTGCACCTTTCATTTCTTACCGCCCCTAGAGCCAGCTGAAGGTCTCAGTGTGATAAGTCTGCTACAAAAGGAAGTCTGACAAGAGTTGTTTTGTTCATTCAGGCAGCACGTCCTCTATAAAGAGGCACTGCTGAGTCAAAGTGAGAGAGCTGAAGGGAGAATCAGGGCCCTGCGCCTCTCCAGGCCCCGGCTCCACAGCTAGCTGACCATGCATACCGCCAGGTTATGAATACACAAAATGCAAACTCACAGAAGCCAGGGTGCATTTCCCGACAGTGCAGAAACTGCAAAACAAACAGCACCATGGTGAAAGCTTCTAAGAAGCGCAAGGGACAAAATTCACATTTGTACAGGTGACCGGCCGTGGCCCCATGTTGTGACTGTTGTTTTAGAGCCTGGGTTCCAGTCTGGTGCTGGCATATCTGCTAGGTGGCAGAAGCAGGCTCCCTCCAGGTAATTCTGACGTGCGCTCAAGTCTTAGAACCGATGATTTAGGTTCTACAACCCAAACCGAATTAGATAGGGTCCTTACCAGCACAATATTCCTGTGTAGGCCAGGTGAGACAACAGGGACACACAACTACAGGATTTATTCTCTACACTGCCTATGTGGGGGTCACTGGGAAGAAAAGTGTCTGCGGGACCATTAACCCTTTTATGTATAATTCAAGTTCTTCCCCTCATGTCTTCATTTGCTTTCTGAGCACAAACTTCTAGGTCTTTCCCCAAAATGGAGCCATCTAAACTACGTATGACTACACCTTTGATTCCTATTGAGTTAATTTGCATATTTTATCTTGTTTTAATGTCATTAGCATGACAAAGAGGCTTAGTTGCCAGGACGACCAGGAAAAGTATTTAAACAGTTTAGCCTTTACCTTACCCCTACTTGGTCAATCGCGCTGTGTTCTTGGCTCACCGAACACTTGTGGTCACAAGAATGCAAAACAGTACAGTTCTGCTGGCTGCTGCTCCCGATTTTGTCTCTCCGTGAAGTCTCACAAACCTGTTGACCTTCTCCTAGAGTTACTAATATAACTCATTTTTACTAGCCAACCTTCTTCCTTTATTTACTCGTCCCCCTTCAATAAACACTAAGCAAAGCCCACCACTCGGTTTATCTACTTCCAGAGCCTAGCCTCTGGAGAGGGGTGGCCTGGCTTACGCACAAGCCCAAAATAGAACTCAAAGTGCCGTTCTGGAAAAGAGCCCTGGCCTCCAAGCAGAAAGCCTAGTTCTGGCCTCTCCTCCGCTAAGAAAACAATCTTGGGCAAGTCCCATCTCCTCTCTGGGCCCCCGTCTCCTCTGTTGTAAATACAATGGGAGGACACAATGAACTCTAGCCCCTCCAGCTAGGCCGTCCCAGGGCTCCCTGGCTTTCTCCTGTTGGACAAGTGATCACACAGTATGGATTTCCTGGGTGCAGCACCAGTTTTGCAATCCCTGGCACCACTGCCCACATACCATAAGCATATTTACTAGCTCTTAAACTATGGTCCCAACTATTGATTTCACTAATAGCTGAGGGGGCTTTGGGCGTTTCCTGTCTGGTTTCTCCATAACCACACAGCTGGTTAGACCTTGTAGCCCCAGGCGGGAGTAGGATCCTAGCATCCAAATGCCCAGCCCTTTTAAGCTATGAGAGACCGTACCAGGTCATCTGTAAAACCCCAATAGAAGGGCATGGTCCACAGTGAGCAGTAAATGTGGAGCGAATCAACATTGTGCTTTCTCCACACCCGCAAGAGTCCCACACAATGAACAAATCTCAGAAGGACTGAAATACAGAAACCCAATTCCTTCCGTAGAACCCAAAGCCCACACTGAAGCTATGTAATGCCTGAAGAACACCAGATGATTGAGTGGCACGTTCTTGGAATTGTGTTGTTATTAAAAGCTCTGTTGCAGCCCACCTGGCACCATGCATGGTCATTGCAGTGTTGTTGACTGTTCCGTATGCTTTGCATCCCCGTGACTGTTTTGTGGCTACCAGCCTGTACTTCTTAATCCCTCTCTGGACTCTATTAAATTATCATATTAAACTAAAAAAACTCTATTGTGGAAGCTTTAATATTGACACTCTCATCCCAAATACTTAAAAATCCATCTATGTGACTCTAGTGGGTAAGTCAGAGATTTGGAGTTAAATCCCATCTCCTTCACTTCCAAGCTATGTGGTTGAAGTTTCAGTTTCCTCTTGTGTAAAATGGGCAAGTAGTAAATTCCTCATTAGATTGATTAAATAAGAAACCTACATCTCTATAAAGTTATTGAGAATAAGCACTTAACTGTTAGCTAATTAACAATGCACTGTTGGATCATTTTTTCCCGTTTAAGCCGATTTGCTGGGAATTATATCCCCATTTACACATAAGAAAAATGAGACACAGAGAAAATGAGTCTCCCATGTTCTCGCAACTGGTAAATTGCAGCACCAGCAGTGGAACCCTGTCAAGGTTAGGCACGCTGTCAAGCCCGGAGAATGGGTAGGGAGAGCAGTAAGTTTGAAGTCCTAGGGGTGCACCGGAAGAGTCCAACAAACCTGGTCCCGGCCTGTCCCGACTGCGGCAGCATCCGAGGAGAAGGGCGAGGCGGCCGTGAAAGTCCCTGAGGGCTGCTGTAAGGGAATCAAGAGCATGGCACCGTGTACACAGAACTCCACATCCTGTCTTTTCTGTTGCATGAAGCCAGCTCTGTAGACATTTTCATCCATTTTAACTTGATGCCAACACTGCATGATTTCAGAATGTCTTTTTCAATTCTTCCTAGGAGGACATTAGCACCTGGAAAAAAAACCCGGAGTCTAGACTAGGACAGGTGTGAAAAGAAGCTATGGCGTGTTTTGCCTCTCCCAGGAACAGATCTCTCTTCAACTACTGTTTTATTGCAATGTGTTTGGGGCAATGTGTTCGGGGCATTCTTGTGCCCCAAGAGTCTAGTCTTTCCAACCCCAACTAGTCTCAGAGGCTCACCCTTTCCCCAATATGGTTGTTCCCCAATGACTCAGCCCAAGCTGCAGTGTAAGTGGAATAAGTCACCAAAGGACAAACTACTGCATGATTCCACTCATATGAGGTACTGAGAGAATCAGATTCATCGACAGGAAATAGAATTGTGGTGCCAGGGGCTGAAGAGAGCGGGGAGGGGGAAGGGGGTTATTATTTAGTGGGGTTTCAGTTTTGCAAGATGAACAGGGTTCTGGAGATGGACGGTGGTGATGGTGGCACAATATCAATGCACTTAATACTACTGATCTGCACAGTTAAAAATGGTTAAGATGGCAGGTTTTATGTTATGTGCATTTTACAATTTTTAAAAATTGAAAAACAAAAAAAGAAACAGCTTGAACACTTAAGATTATATTAACATTGTATCATCAGAGCCAAAAGGAGCTACAAAATAGATGCTGTACATCTTTCTGCCCAACCCCCAAGTTTCCTTCTGCTAAATGAAGCATCCCCTTGCTTTGCCACCAAAAACTAGCATTTTCTTATCAATTACCAGCTCAGGAAATTCAGTGACTTTCTGCCATCAGTCCACGAGAGACCACGGCTAGGCAGATAGGGCTAACAAGCAGCACTGTGCAGTAAAGAGAAAGTACCCCTCACAACCTAATAGCTCCCCCAAGTGGCCTCAGCAGCTCCCCGAGAAAAACAGACCCCTCTGGAAAGAGGAACAGTTTTCTTTTCCAAATTAAAAGCGTAACTTTTAGCTGTTATTAGTAACTATCAATCTGAATATCAGAAAAAAAATATCCACTATAGCTATTATCATCTTTAATTTCTTCCAAATGAAATTGATAACTTGCCCCCGAATTTCAAAATGAAGATACCTATTCCATGCAATAAGCAATTCTCGGCATTCAAGGGAACCAGTATTTCATCATTTTTCCCCCAATAATTTGCCATTTGTTAGGATTTACAAGAGCATACTCACCCATATATTACCCTAGGAAACCTTTTTTAAAGATATATACTTTCATCATTTAAATTTGGTACTTTAGGGCCGGCCAGGTGACACATTGGTTAAGAGCTCGCTTTTGGGATGCCAGCGGCCCCGGTTCGGGGCCAGTAACACTGCCCTCAAAAAATACAATAAAATAAAATAAATAAATTTGGTACTTTAGATCTAAATTTACTTTACAGCCAGGACTTAAGAAAAACACTTATGAAACCGCTTAACTGTTCTAGGAATTTTTCTTAAAGCTCCTTTTACAAAACGATGTTTTTTAAATTATCTGGTTTTTAACGAATTTATCTCTTTATCACACTATGATCCTGCAGATCAACTAGGGCATTTCAGATGGCTCTCTTACTCCTTAGAAACCTGGCTTAGAGTCCTAGACTCCTGGGACATGCACCTTTAAGCTATTCTTGGTATTTCCTTGGGTCTACCAGAAACCGAATACTTATGCCCAGAATGGCGGCAGAAGCTTAGTGAAACTTTAAAAATTTCTAATTTTTGTTGGAATTATATCAACTCAGTTTAGAAATGTTGCTATCTCACTCTAATTAGAAAGGTCTTTAATTTTCAAAATGAAAACAAAATTTTGATAAATCCAATTTATCAAATAAATTCTTTCAAACAGGTTTAGCAACAGGTGATAGATGGAAACCTCTGGTCTACACTCACAGGATTAAGAACTGAGAAAGCAGAGAGGCAAAAATATTATCTATGGCTTTAGAGACAAAGAACAAAATGAGCAAACATTTCATTGAAGATTTATGATTTATTACGTCTATGACAATTCCCCTGGGTACCAACTGCCTTTGAACGGATTTGCCTGATGGAATCATAGGCACACTCCTCGAAAACCTCAGAACACCCAAGTGACAATCACCAGGACAGAAACACCTAGAAGAAAATAAGCCCACGCCAATTACAGTACTTCCGATTTGAATGATTACATGATCATATAAGGAACTGTCACTCCAACAAAGGAAAACAATCTCCACAAAACTCCTTAGACATGTTATCTACATATTTACTTGTAATCAGAAGGCAGACTAAGGGCCTTCACTGTCAGGCATCAACAATCAGACTTGGTATAAATGAATTAAAAAGTTTATTAGCCATAGAAAAACACTGATTCCTTAAAACCAATTCTTGTTAAGTTCCCTGTAAAATAGCAAGCTTACAGAAAATTTCTTTCACATGAACAGAAAACCACTATGCTTTTGGTCCAAGATATGCTGGGTGTTTTCTTCCTTCTTCTTCAGGTGACAGACAGATAGATGGATGTAGCCAAATCTATGAACGCGTGTACTTGCCCCAAATGTGCAACATAAATACAGAAGCAATGAACAGAAGACTCATAACCAATACTGGAACAGGGCCACTGAAAAGAAGAAGAGAAGGCATGCTTACTTTTAGTAATAATACATTAATATATTTATAATACTAAAGATTGCCTGGGGAAAGGGACGGGGGGGGGGGCAGAGAGCACCTCAGACTCACCCAAGGATATTATTTACATTATTTAAAACTATTCCCAAAATTATTATTGTGAATATTTTAATGGGAGGAATCTTTATCTCTTAGTAAAACATACCAAAATGTATGCAAATAAAATGACCTGATGTCTTGGAGACACTACTGACTCTAATTTCATGTATTTGATATTTTCCATAAGAAAAATAAGTAAAACTTCCCAAAATTTTTTCAGTGCAAATAATCCAATTATCAAGCTTTTATTTTAAATTAAGATTTATTTAAAGACAACCTATATTGTCTAACCACAATATACTAGGCATTCAAAGATGAGAATCACATTATAAGTTACAAAGTGTTTTCAAATATATGATCCCGTTTGATCAACAAACTCATGATATAGGAGAAACAAATGTTAATCTCACTTTATAAACATGGAAAACTGAGGCCAGAGACTATTACTTGCCTAAGAACACACAGTCAGAACGAAAGGAGAGGTCTGAACTCAGGTTTCCTGATTCCACACATATTGCTAATTTAGCTGCTTTAAGATTCCCATCTTCAAAAACCAAACATTTTATTTTATTTTATTTTATTTTATTTTATTTTATTTTTTTTGAGGGCAGTGTCACTGGCCCTCATATGTGGGACCGAACCGGTGCCGCTGGCTTCCTAAGCCAGCGCTTAACCACCGCGCCATTCGGCCAGCCCAAGACCAAACATTTTAGACGTGTTAAGTCTGATTTGTATTTATGAATTTCTTGAAGGAAGGAAATAAGATTTGACCTCTCAGTCCTTCCCTGAATCAAATGCCTTTCAAGTTGAGTTGGTACATAGGTATCTTAATGGGAGAACTCCTTAATTTTACACAACCTATAAATGTTGACTTAGTGAAACGTTACAGGCCCCACCTTTTTGACTCTTCCTGAAAACATTGGTTTTGCAGAATTCAAGATGCCACTTCACCTCCCAGATACAATAAGGGAGGGGACAGTGGGGAAAAAACAGAAATCTTTACAATTAAGGCAGTGGAGCAACCTAGGAGTGCAGCAGGGTAACAGAGTCCACGAGTGGACAATAAACAATACACAGAGACCCATGTCCTCGCTACACCATTGTGTTCTTCCAAAATTTGTACAATAACAGGCACAAACAAGTTTAAAGGTACATGGGAAGAGATCTCCATCATGTTGCTTGTACTTGATCATACCCCCTATTTTAAAGCAACATTAGAGGAACATCAGCCATAGAGCATAAAGCTCAGAGTGCAGCTCTCCGAGTTCAAGTGCCCCAGTTTGTAAACCAGCTCTATCCCTTATGAGCTGTGACTGTGGTTCCGTTACTTACCTTCTCCAAGCCCGTTTCCTCAAGTGTAAAGTAGGAATAATCATAGTACCTCTCTCATAGGGTTACCGAGCTATTAAATAAATTAATACACACACAATGCAGGCTTATAAGCAGCTCTCAGGAAATGCTATTATTATCAACCTGAAAATAATTCTAAACTCCTACAACGAGCAAACGACAAGCTGTTAGATGTTACTTGACTGCTCCACGATGTGGATCTGTGGATATGAATTCCCAACTGCATCCTTTCACTAAAAACATCTCCCTCTAATGTGATGAGACTGTGCTTGATGACACTTGAAGGAACAGCTTCTAGCGATTCCTGGGAATACTCGAGCAGTGGCAACAAGCAGGCATGGCTGCACAACGGCAGAAAGCCTGGAGCAAGCACAAGTCAGACTCACCCACAGGAGGCAACAGCTTTTACCACCTTCTTGAGAAGGGTTTAAAAATGAATCCCATGGATACCCTAAGGAGCAAGGGGCTTCAAAATTTCCCTCTGAAATGCTCAGAAAAATTCCCTCTAACGAAGACCAAAGGGTTGTCTGAACGCTGCCAACTCACATATCCCCGGCCCCAAGAGTTACCTCCTAAATACATACATCTCACCTTACCACACAAGTCTTCAAGAATTCCAGGGAAATCTTCATAAACTAAATTTCTGATACAAGCCAAGACTTTGGTCAAGGTAATTAAACTAATCCAAATAAATCTAATTTTGTCTCTTTTCTACCAGACAGGCAGCATAGAAAGAGCATGGGAACAGGCCGAATCTCTGGTTCCAGCACTTGCGAGCTTATCTCTGACACATGACTTTGCCTCTCTAAGCCTGACCATCTGAGCCTGCAGCGCTATGCGAGTTGTCCTTCTCCAATTCCTCATCCACTGGGCTTAGTCAGGAAGCAGCAGGAAACAGTGGTGTCCTGGAGCATATCTGATCAGAAACCTGTGGGGTTAGGTCTGCTACACAGTACCAGAAACCTGGGAAAGGGAAGTGAGCAAGGCATGGGGACAGGGGTCCTCAGATGCCCATTTCCTATCACTGAAAGAGCGCTCTGAGGCCTAAAAATTTGGAAAGTGGTGTGTTTGCACACCCTGCCCGCCACCTCCCCGCCCAGGTCTACTTAACCCCCAGGAAGGGCAAAGAAGCCAAAAAACTTTTACACAGCCTAATGCAGAAACTTCCATTAGGTTGTTAACAATATCAGCTTACGCCTCCAGGAGAGCTTTGAAAAATCAAAACTCCTATTCAAATGGTTACTCCTATTTCTCAGTGTGGGATGAGAACACCAAATGAAGAGCAATTTCATCTCATTAAGCAGTTTTCCCTCCAGTTCTCTCTGTTCCCATAATTTATTTTGACATAGCTACATGAAGACCTTCCCTTGCTTTCACTCAATCCATGAAAAGATGTCATTCCAGGCCCCAAATTAATTGGCTGATATACAGACAAACCAAACCCAGCCCACCTGGCACCAATGAAGCTGCTGTGGTCAATTTCATCAAAGCAAGGGCCACTGGGGCAGGGAGACAGTGCTGCCCACCGGCTCTGTGATGCTGGACAGAAACGCAAGGTCTGCTCCCCAGACTTACACTTTGAGGCCAGGGGAATCTTCTGTGTAGAATCGCCACATCCCTCCAGTGCCAGCTGAGGTCGTACGGCCTGCGCTCCTCGTTCCACAGCTGGCATTTTTCCTGCAAGAGAAAAAAATGTTACCAACAGCCTTTTCTTGGAAACCCTTGTAACGGCATCG
The DNA here is from genome assembly GCA_033961575.1 of Aselliscus stoliczkanus. Lineage (NCBI taxonomy): Eukaryota > Metazoa > Chordata > Mammalia > Chiroptera > Hipposideridae > Aselliscus > Aselliscus stoliczkanus. Next base: position 142,620,233 of record CM066728.1, read on the forward strand.
TAACATATGGTACCAATACCTTGTGAAAGAACCAAAGAATGAAAAATCTTTTGTTAGTGCACCCCAAATTCTTGCTTTTACTCCACTATGAACTGAGGACCTGTCATATGCTAATGCATACAACAACCCTGGAGAGCAGTTGCCATTTCTGTTTTATACGTGAGGAAAATGAGGCTCAGGAAAGGTTACGCAAAGTGCAGGTGGCCGAGCTGGACTGTGGGCCCTGCTGTTCTGACTCTAGAACACGTCCACTTGACCACACGTACGGGCCACCACACTTGGACAATGTATTTTAATTTCTCTTCGCATGGATTTCTGTGACGTCAAGTAATAAACCCCTGCTTGAAAATGCCCTGAATCTATATAGTTGACCTTTGAACAACATGGGTTTAAATTGTGTGAGTCCAAAGAGAGGTTTGTTTTTCTTTTTCCAATAAATATCACAAATGTATTTTCTTTATAATTTTCTTAATAACATTTTCTTTTCTCTAGGTTACTTTAAGAATACAGTGTGTGTGTGTATTAAGCAACTGTTTATGTTATCGGTAGGGTTTCCGGTCAACAGTAGGCTATTAGTAGTTACTTTTTTGGACAAAGTTACATGTGGATTTTCGAAGCAGGGAGCGGAAACGGGACACTTATGCCATTCAAGGATCAAATGTAATCTGATTTTCAAATGATTCCTTTAAAATGTTCTTAAATTACTGTATTTGCTACAAAAGAGATAAAAAAACATTAAGCTTTCATTGTAATCCAGGTCCCAAAATGGAAAATATGGTTTACAAAAAAAAATTTTTGTACTGTTTTCACTATTATGACACACTGACCACAGAGCTCGCACAGAGAGGCAGCTGGGACACAATACAGAAAACACCGTGTCAGATGGTGTCCCTCACAAGGGCATCAAAGGCCTGTGAGACGCGCTGCGCAAGGCAGGCAGCGCGGACACCACTGACCAGGCGCAGGCCCAGGGAGCCCTTTCCCTCCTCTCCTCGGTCACTTGGGGAAGCCCACTCAGCAACTCTTCTCCCACGCAGCACTACTGCAATCCCACTTTTCTCATCTCACCTCAGTGCTAGAGTGCTACATGAGAGGAGAAGTCAGCAGACATCTTCAGCCCATTTATCACCAACTCAGAATCCTGGGTAAGGGGAAAGGGAGAGAGGGAAGGCCCTGTCCCATCACTCCCCCAACCATTAGCCAAAGCCCAGTACACCATCCCAATGATCTGTGGGCTACCAATTCTGAATTTTTTGAAAAACAGGGGCATATAGGGAGAAACCGGAAGTGAAAACCTTATCCTCACCATCTCTGGTCCTAATCCCCACCTCACCTCACACTGCCATGGCCTTTACCCCACACGCCAATGCGAAAAGCACTGGTTCGAGTGCAGGGGGCCTGCCCTGCCGCATGGAATGGAAGAGCGGAGTTCTGGCTCAGTTTGGGTGCCAGCAAAAGGGCTGTGTTCATGCTAGAGCTTTGAGAGCAATCAGTGTCAAGCAATGACTTGGGCCTACTATACTACAAAGATTATATTTCAGACACATTAATTACTGGTTCCGTGGTGTCATGGGAACTTATAACTCTATTTGTATAACTGTTTCTATGGGAAAACTGATTGGAAATAGCAAACATATTGCTGTACAGGGGTTTGAAGTAATCCACACCCTTAGAGCTTTCACATACAAATATACACATCATTTAATTTGTGGGGTAGGTGCCTGAAATTTTCCTTTGTTTGTTAAAGGGAACTTGAGCTAGACGGTAAACCCAGTGTGGACATGGTACGTCACGGGCTGAGGTAGAACTAGGACCCATACACTTTGCACTATTCCCACTACCTCCCAACTCCAGGTCATGTCTTCAGTCTACTGGAATTACAGGAGCTCTGAAGGAATCGGTCCAGCCTCAAGATTTCCTATATCTGCTGGCACACAGGACACAGAAGAGGATTTGAAAGTCAGGGCTCCTAGAAATACCAAAATTAACTCAAAATACTTCCCCTCCCCCCAACTGGGAAGTAGAGAGAGGTTAATGGAGCCCATTTTAATCTCTTAAATTTCCATTTGGGGTCTATTTTACCCTCTTTTTCTGGGCACTAACTGCCTCCTTCTTCCTATACCTTACCACAATGGTTTTCATAACTCTCCTTTTACATACTTTGTTTTAACATGACGGTTTCCGGCTGTTCCTCAAAGAAGCCACCCTCATTCCCACCTCAGAGTTTACACTTAACCACTCTTTTTGCCTAGGAAGCCTATTCCTCCCCAGACTATTACTTGATTTGCTCCCTTGCTTCTTTCGGGTCTCCGCTCAAATGTCACCTACTCTGAACACCCTATCTAAAACATCTATCCACCTACACCCTAGCCCCACCACTCTATATTCCCCACCCAGCTTTACTTTCCTTCATAGCCCTTCTTGCCTGAAGTTACAGTATTTTTTTACTTGCTTACAGTCTCCCACACTGGAATATTATGGTTCATGAGACCAAATCCTCCCTCTTTGTTCACAGATATATCCTGAGCTGGAACAGTACCTGGCATGTTCCCTCAATAATTATTTGATGACCACGAAGGTCTGACAATTAAGTTCATGAACTTATCTTAGAAAAAGTGCTACATCCCTCATTGCTGAATATCACTATGGTCACCTTTGAAGTATTCTCTTTGGGAAGCTATGCACTGACACCAGTGCCTAGTCCACCCTTCAAAGCAATTTTGGAAGTCTTTTTCTGGAATGTCCATCAAGAACTGTCATCGTATTACCTTGATGTCCTGAATGTCATCGAAATGTCTTCAAGTATTTCCTTTATCTTCCGGTAAAGGAAGAAGTCATTGGGGGCCAGATCAGGTGAGTAGGAAGGGTGTTCCAATCCAGTTATTTGTTTACTGGCTAAAAACTCCCTCAAAGACAGTGCCGTGTGAGCAGATGCATTGTCGTGATGCAAGAGCCATGAATTGGTGAAAAGTTCAGGTCATCTAACTTTTTCACGCAGCCTTTTTAGCACTTCCAAATAATAAACTTGGTTAACTGTTTGTCCAGTTGGTACAAATTCATAATGAATAGTCCCTCTGATTTCAAAAAAGGTTAGCAACAAGTTCGAAAACTTAATTGTCAGACCTCGTATGTTAATATCCCTGGCTATTCCATCCTCTTAATATCCCTGATTCTTTTTTTTTTTTTTTAAAGATTTTATTGGGGAATTGGGGGAGGGGAACAGCATTGGGGAATGGGGGAAGGGGAACAGACAAGTTGCTCTCCTTTTGTTCTTCAGTCTAGTTGCAGAGGATGTTGCTTCACTGGCCCATGTTGGTATCGTCATTGCGCTCTTCCCAGATGAGTTAGATCGGTCCACGGCCTCTGGATGTCGCTCACCGCGGCTCTTGGAAGCTCACGCTGGTCAGCCGCTCACGCTGGCTGCCGGCCACTCACTGTAGCCTATGGCAGCTCACTGCAGCAGGGGCTGCAGCCTACACCATCGCCGAGGCTCACAGCCCAGCTCCAGGTGGAGCTGTTAGCTGTAGAGGGCAGTGTCACTGGTCCTCATGTGGGATCCGAACCGGGGCCGCTGGCATCCCAAAACCAGCTCTTAATCAATGCGCCACTCGGCCGGCCCCTCCCTGATTCTTATTAATCCCGTTTGAACACTGTGGAGCATTTTACAGCTTTACAGTTGACAATGCATTATTGCTCCTTTTCATCCTCATAGCAATCTCTTTTTATACTATATTAAAAAGAGCAAAGACTCCAACCTCGACCTGACCTTAAATCCCATACCGTTTCTTCTCTAAGGTACTACCTCTATTACCTCATTGAACGTGGAGAGAGAATATAAATATGCAGACTACATGGTCCAAGCATTATTTTCAACTTTTTAAATTATTAGCTTCAATTTTTTCATACAGACTTACAAAGCAGAGATATATTCTTAGATAGCCAAAACCTATTACATTACACTGATTAAGTAACACGTAAAGGGTACCAAAATTCTAGAGGGGAACACTGTAGAATCTCTCAATACAGACAACCACGATCTGTCTAATTACACTAGCTCCAGCCATACTGAACCCTAAAAGATGATCTCAAAACCCACAACTTGGAAAGCTGCTTGTGTCCTCAAATTTAAATTTCCCCATTTCACTTGTGCAGCAGTTATTTCATTTTTCTTAAGTAAATACATTATTTTGTTATCTTACTTACATTTGATAAATATGTGATTTCTCTTCTTTTTCCTTTAACAATTCTTAGATGGCCAAACTGCCCTGCCACAGCACTACCAATTCTTATTAACTCGGCCCACTCCCCAGGGAACCGTACCTACAGGATATGTTTTCCATTCCAGCACAAAGAATCTCTGATATCCAGTGTGGAAATGGGACAGCAGTCCAGACCCATAAAACCTACACCACAGCTTGACACACTTTCCAGCTGGTCCATCCCAGCCTTCCCTTGAACATCTTAGTGACAAGGACCCTCAATCGTTCAAGAAAATCTTACCATTTCTCACAGATCTATCAGAACTGCTTTCCTCCGAGCTGAAATCTGCCTCATGTAATTTCAAAGTATCAGTTTTAAATTTATCTACTGTCACCAACAAGAAAAATTCCATCCCTCTTTACATCCTTAAGAACAGTTTTCATGAATCCTCCTTCAAGGTCTTACCCTCTCTAGATAAAACCCACTAACTAGTTCCTGCAAAAATCCCCAGATACCAGGGTAACTTGTTTCACTTATTCATCATTTATTGTGCTGGGCTTCACAGTAGAATAGAGAGAGTTGGGCAGTTTCTACCAAAGTCTAATGAAGGAGATAAATACAGAAATCAATGGTATGACCATGATACGAATGAAGTGCTTTGAGAGCAAAAAGGGAAACGAGTAGCCACTGCTGCTTTCAGAGCCAGGGAAGGCCTCGAAGAAATCACCTCTGAGCTCAGTCTGGGGGGAATAAATAGAAATGTGGGGGGGTGGGTGTCCAGTGAGTTCAGAAATGAGTAATACATTCACTTTTGCTGGATCACAGGAGACAAGAGGTAAGAGAGGCTGCTATGCTGAAAAAAAAAAAAATCACGAAGCATCTTTGTTATCCCCCTTTTGAAACAAGTTCAGCCAAAAGAAACTTACAGAGGAACTACGCAGACGGGTGCAAGAATCAGAGCCCTGGATGGATCAGGGTGGAAATGACCTGGAGAATACAAGCGTGAGGTAGAAAATGCAAAAGTCTGGGTGAGAGAAGTTAACGGTCTGACAAATGACTGGATAGAGAACAGAGCCTGGGAAGAATCACAGATGACGCTGGAGTTCTGGTCTGGGGTGAAGGAGGGCGTATCAGTGCCATATGGAATTAAGGAGATATAACGGGGTGCGGTGGGGCCTGGGGGGTGATCCCAGACACAGTTTTGTGGTGGACCCGTCATGTTAAATTCAGTGTGTAGGGGGCCTCCAGGTAGAAATGTGAGTCCAGAGACACCAGTTCAATGGCATCGGTTTTCCCAAAGTTGTCTGGGCCCCTCTTCCACATTAACTTTCCTTTTTAAAGTGGTAGCCCAAATCGTGCAATGCGAAAAAAAAAAAAAAGTTACCTCCTTCTTGGAACACCAAAGACCAAAAAAGGCCACTCCTCCTACGGCCGCATCCCCTCGCTGACTTCGCCCTTGCGAATCTCAATACCCCGGGGTCTCCTCCTCAGGACAAGGCGATTCTTGGGGCGCCATTTCTCCGAACCCACAGCCCAGGGGGTCCCCAGGGATCCTCACCTCTGCCGGACCGTGGAACCCGCCGCCCGGGCGGCCACTGCTTTACTGGGAGAACGTCCTGAGGAGCCCACGTTAGTGCCACTGGGGGTCGGACCAGGCTGCGGAGGGAGACAAAAGGGAGCGTTGGCCGCGCGCGCGTCCCCGGACCCCAGGTCCCGGCCGCGGAGACCAGCACCTGCCCAGGAGAGTGAGGAAGGCAAGGGAGCCACAGCGGGAGGGCGCAGCGTAAGGGAGAAGCGGGGACTCAGGAAGGGCGGCTAGGGTCGCCATACCATGCTGGGAACTGGAGGGTGACAGAGGGCTGGCGCGGACTCTCGGAAAGCGACGGAGCGCTCAAACGCCAGGCAGCAGGAAACACTGATTCAATCAGGACCCGCCCCCAGGCTTGCTGGCAGGGTCCTCGCAAACTCCAAGGACGCCTGGGCTGCCCTATTTTATGCCTGTACAAATTTTGCTACAGGCGACTTGGTCAGCTGTTCTATGAGAAGTACAGACCTCCAGTCTCCTAACGATGAATCACAGCTTCCTTCATAGCGTCAATCCCTCACGAAAGGGAGTACGATAGCCGGACTCAGACGAGAAATTTTCTCCGGCAGTTCCTAGGCGCCCCCGGAGTAGCGCTGATGTGGCCTAACTGACGCACGGCGCGCCGCAGGGCGTGGCCAGCCGCGCAGCGGCCCGCCGGGAGCCGGAGGAAGGGGCGTGCGTGCAAGTCCTTAAGGGTGCGGGGCGCCGGCGCGACTTCCAGGCCATGGCGGAGGAGCTGGCCCAGGAGCAGGAGACGGGCCCTAACCCGTCGGTGCTGTTCCTGCACCCAGACCTGGGCGTGGGCGGCGCCGAGCGGCTGGTGCTGGACGCGGCGCTGGCGCTGCAGGCGCGCGGATGTAGCGTGACGATCTGGACGGCGCACTACGACCCCAGCCACTGCTTTGCTGAAAGCCGCCAACTGCGGGTCCGCTGCGCTGGAGACTGGCTGCCCCGCAGCCTGGGCTGGGGCGGCCGCGGCGCCGCTGTCTGTGCCTACGTGCGCATGGTTTTCCTGGCGCTCTACGTGCTCTTCCTCGGCGACGAAGAGTTCGACGTGGTCGTGTGCGACCAGGTGAGACGACTTTGCGGGTCCCTCGCCCTGCTCCTTGTCTTACTGCGGAGGGCACACTGCGTGACCTGTGATGACCCCTCCCGGTCTGCGTTTCGGAAAGATGGGAACTGATCCGGAGACATCAGAGCTGGGAGTCTCTACAGTTCTCGAACTGGAGTGTGGACACATGAAAATTGCACATGACAGGACCCCACCCTCAGACGTTCCATCCAGGAACCCTGAGGTGGGGCCCCAAATATCTGCATTTTCAGGCTGGCTCGTGTGATTCTGAAGCAGTTGGGCCTTGGGGCTCGCTCTAAGAAACACCAGCATTAGAGAAGTCAGCTTTCAGTCACCTTGTACTTAGGAGTAACTCCTATGTCTTCCCTCTTTATTTCTGTTGACACTACTTCTAGGCCACATGTATCCCACTGTATAGCTTTTGCAGCCAGTCACCCCGCTCCTCAGCAGTGTCACATATTAAAACACCAAGCTAAACATATCATGTCCGTAGTAAAATATTTAATATGGCTCCCCATTAGTCTTTGTAGAAAAGTCCAGATTTTTTCTCTTGGTAAAGAATGCCGACCTGGATCTGGGTTCTAGCTATTCTAGGCTCCCTATGTCTACCAGTCACTTCATCTGTTGTTGATTTTTGCTTTGACTAGGTGTCTGCCTGTATCCCAGTGTTCAAGCTGGCCAGACGGCGCAAGAAGATTCTGTTTTATTGTCACTTCCCAGATCTGCTTCTCACCAGGAGAGATTCTTTTCTTAAACGCCTCTACAGGGCCCCGATTGACTGGTTAGAGGAATACACCACAGGCATGGCAGACTGCATCTTGGTCAACAGTCGGTTCACAGCTGCTATTTTTAAGAAAACATTCAGGTCTCTGTCTCACATAGACCCCGATGTCCTCTACCCATCTCTGAATATCACCAGCTTTGACTCAGCTGTCCCTGAAAAGCTTGATGACCTCATCCCCAAGGGAAAAAAATTCCTGTTCCTCTCCATCAACAGATATGAAAGGAAGAAAAATCTGACTTTGGCACTGGAAGCCCTAGTAAAGCTGCGTGGAAGATTGACATCCCAAGAGTGGGACAAGATTCATCTGATCATGGCAGGTGGTTATGATGAGAGAGTCCTGGAGAACGTGGAACACTATCAGGAATTAAAGAAAATAGTCCAGCAGTCTGACCTTGACCAGTCTGTGACTTTCCTGCGGTCCTTCTCAGACAAACAGAAAATCTCACTCCTCCATGGCTGCACATGTGTGATTTACACACCAAGCAATGAGCACTTTGGCATCGTCCCTTTGGAGGCCATGTATATGCAGTGCCCAGTCGTTGCTGTTAATTCAGGTGGACCCTTGGAGTCTATTGTCCACAGCGTCACAGGGTTTCTTTGTGAACCTGACCCCATGCACTTCTCAGAAGCAATAGAAAAGTTCATCCATGAACCTTCCTTAAAAGCCACAATGGGACTGGCTGGCAGAGCCAGGGTGAAGGAAAAGTTTTCCTCTGAAGCATTTACAGAACAGCTGTACCAATATGTCACCAAACTGCTGGTATAATCAATCCAATGACTTTTTTTAAGGTCTTTATGCTACATTCATTAATATCATATCTAGAGATTGTAGACCCAGTTTTGAAACGATAAAAGAAATCTAGAATCTAATGTAGAAAAGTTTTTCAAAAAATATACTTGAATCTTGAATCTGAGACACCTTCTGATACACTGCACCTTCCTGTCTACTTTTTCAGAAAAACTGTCTTTTACGCTATAATAATTATCAGTGGTAAGATATAAATATGGCATGATTCCATGTTCAGCAGAATACTTTAAATATATTTTCTCTAGGTTATTGCTGCTCTGCCTATAAATATTGAGTCATATTGTGCCTTACTTGGTTTTGATAGTTTAAGTGTACCATCATCGCAGTTGATTAATTTGGCTTCATAGCACAATGAGAACAGGGTCACTACTTCCCAGAATCACTCCACCTAAGTGTTCACTGTCTTCTGTTGGGAAATTTTTGTTCACCATACTTTGCCTGAACCAAAGGACAGAGAATGCTCTGTCCTTTTTTACAAAGATGACGTATTTTTTGCACAGTGAGACATGACAATAAAAAATGGTTATCATAGGAAGAGACAATAAAATACAAAATTTGGGCTTCTGTGATCTGTATATAGATAGATATGATAGCCAATCCTGAAGTCAGAAACTAGAGTAAATGAAGAGGGACTGTTGTCACACATGGGATGTGCATCTTGTTCAGGGTTTATTTCCTAATATATGATTTGCCAGCTGTGTGAATATCTGTGTTGTATTAGGTAAGTTCCTGCTAACTGTGAGAACACCTGTGTTTTGCCCCTCGGGGCCTGCCTCCCGCCGCTGCTGTGCAGCCTTGACCACCCATCCCCAAAGTGGAAGTGATCTTCCCTTCCTAAGAGTCTCCCCGTTTTGTGGCACTGACCAGTTTTACAGCTCTTTATTGATCAATTGGTCTAAGTACAAATAAACATAAAGCACTTTTCAACACTCCTTTAAAGCTAAATTCATTTTAAAAAAATAGCCAAGATCACTAGCCAAAGGCTCCACATTAATCCATTCTTAAGAGCACAGACCTGAGAGCCTCACAGCCTCAGTAACCTTGGGCAAAATACTTCATCTCTGCCACAGCTTCTTCATCTGTAAAGCGGGATCACTGCACTACTCTGCTTTCCTCCTAGGGTGGTTATGACAATGTATGTAAAGTACTTAAAACTACTTACGGCACATAGTATAGGCTCTCTATATAAATCTAAGCTAGTTTGCAATTTAGGGATGTGAAAAATGACTGTAGAAGTTCCATGAGTTCATGCTGCACTACTATATTGTTTTGGGATTCTTTGGAGGATGACATTTCAGGTTGCAATATACCATATTTCCCCGAAAATAAGGCCTAACTGGAAAATAAGCCCTAGCATGATTTTCAGGATGCTGATAATATAAGCCCCAAAAATAAGCGCCAGTTAAGATCATCAGCCAGACGGACGCATTTAGTACATTGGTTGCAACACGAGGGATGTTTTGAGTTATAAAATAATATATAATTAAATATAAATAAATGTTATTGACATTAATACTTAAATGATAATATAAATTACAATTAAGTATTTGTAAATACCCAAGTGGGCGCCTTTGGACAAGAGGTAAATGCCTATGTAAACAAGAACTCGAGACTTCATTGTTCTGTGTCCAGTCAGAGTACAGACACAATACACAAGTGATATGCACAACAGACGTGGTTGTGTCTAATATGAATCTTCATAATTCACTACGTCGTGTGTTGTAATGGATGTACTTAATGCACTCATGTGAAGTAAAGAAACATTTTCTGAATTGTGTGCCTGCAATTTTGGTCGTGACTTGGGTGAAGAATTCATGGGCTAAAACCACTGACAGCTGTGTTGCCGGTGCACTACAAGGAGGCCACAAGGACAAGAAGTGCTCATTTAGGGAGAGCTCTACTGCTGGACATGAGTGATTTAGGGCTAATGGTTCCACAGGAAATGGGGCCGCAAGAACTTCAGGCCCGAATTCGGGGTTTGGAGGGTTATGACGATGTTCCAGAAGAAGATGACATGGCTGTATATGAATAAATGTAGATTTTTGTACATGAATAAATGTAAATTGTTATGAATAAGAAAAAAAATAAAAAATAAGATCTCTCAAAATAAGCCCTAATGTGTCTTTTGGAGCAAAAATTAATATAAGACCCAGCTCCTGGTTCTAGGATGGAACTTGGCCCCTACAAGGTATCCACTGTTTCCAAAACTACACTGAAGTTAGGAAAAATAGAAGCCTGGAACATTGTCTGGAACATTGAAGTAAATTGTCTGGGACTTTACCAATAGTAACCCTAACACTGTGCTGCACCTGATAGGAAATGCACAGCAGACAGCTCATTGATTCCTAACAGTTCCATGAGAGCAGGCACACTTCCCTTTATAGACGAGCATGGTTAAGCAACTCGCCTCTGTCACACAGCTGTGGGGGATGCTCAGTCTCAAGGCTCTCTGATTTCCCCAGTCCAACACTTTCCCTTTCTCCAGTCTGCCTTCGCTCTCACCAAACTCCTGTGTGGCGTTTCAACAGTGAAACCCTCTGCAGCGCCCCCATTCAGGTCCTCAGGTTTAGAAAGGCCTTGCTCTCCACTTGGCCTTTTGATCAGAGCAGTATTGTGAGGTGGGTATGATTATCCCCCACTTTATACACAAAGCTCAGAGCGATGAGATACTTGCCCAAGGGCACACAACTGAAAAGTGACTGAGCCAGGATTGAACCCATGGTTACCTGAGCCATCCAGGACTGCGTGCCAGCATTCCTCAGCCTGCGCCCCTTAGATAAGCATAAATACTGCAAGTCCTTCAACACTATGAAATTCAAAGTAAATACAGCTTTCTGAGCCATAGCAAAGTGAGGGGACAAGACACTCTTCCGTCTTCACAGAAGACCCTAAAAGATGCTGATGTCCTGCACCGCCCCATTGCCCTATCCCAACCCCTGTGAGAATCACTGGGAGACCATGCAGCCTGCCCTCCCTGTAGTGGACACTGGGTCATTTCAAGTCCTAGAGGCGTTATCAGGGTCATTACCTGCACAAAGCAGAAATTCAAGCTAGCTGAAGTCAAGAGATGTTGAGTTGGGTGATTGTAAGAGTCTAAGCCAGAAGAAGCAGCCACACTCCACCAGGGAAAAGTGAACCAGAGATGAAAACTTTCTTGATGTGGTCTCTCCAGGAGGCCCCTGTTTTCCTGGATCGGCTTGCTCACCTGTGCACCTGGGTGCAACCGCTGACCCTTCATTGCCTCCTATGGATGCAGAGATCTGCACCAGTTAACTGAATCTCTCTCTCTCTCTCTCTCTCTCTCTCACACACACACACACACACACACACACACACACACACACACGCGCGCAATGCGAAGGGGTGGAGTCATACATAGAAAAGAGATCTGCCCATTCAGCTAAGTATTGCGTTTTTCCTGTTTGGAAGTGATCTGACTAATGACTAGCGAATCCTTGTTCAGGCAGCCTTTAGTGCTCTTTCTGGGTTGTCTCATTTGCTATTCACAGCATCCTCCCAGGAAATTATTCCTTTTCACAGTAGAAAAGCTGAGGCTTACAACTAGGAGGCGTGGAGCAGTAATGAAACCCAGGTCTGCTGACTCCAGGTCAACAGTGCTACAGATGCCTCTTCAGTCCACGGCTCACCCTCTAGCCTGCCCAATACACCACTTTCACTCCCACTGCTTGTTCCGCCTTTTCTCTTTCCATAAGGAAAATGCACCTGAACACTTCACTATGCTGCTGCTCTCTGCTCGCTCATCTCTGTTCATGACAGTCAGCCCTTTTCTGTCCACCTCTGCCAGTACCACTAACTGTTCTGTGACTCCTTTCATTACGTTTCCAACCCCTAGAATCAAACCACTCAGAGCTGAGTATTCATTACATTTCCAACTCTCAACATCAAACCACTCAGAGCTGAGTGGAACCCCAGAGATCACCCAAGTTCATTTACTCTTACACAGATGGGAAAGCTGAGACCCAGAAAGAGAAAGGGACCTGAATGAGGTCATAGAAAGGGACAGTCACAGCCCTCCTCTAGTTCTTTCTGAAACCCCTTACACCATCTCCACTTTTATCAAAACCCTTTATCTCCTGCCACTTCCTTTGAACTCCTTACTCCTTCATCTCTAACCTCAGCCTCCTGCAGCTCTGTCCCCAATAGCCTGTGAGGGTGCCACCATCCAGACACCAGCGCCCTCATGCCTGCTACCTGAGTGGGGAAGGGAGCTTTCCCAATGACAGACCCAATTTCCGACCTGCCCCCTTGGGAGGGTGCAGTTACCATGATGACTCCTGCTAGGGTCAGCAAGGTATTCTTGTCAAGAGGACTGGGGGTTTCGTGGGGCTTACAGTCAGGGTGACCTGGCCTTGTGACCCAGAAATATGACCACAAGCAAATGCTGAAACATCTTTCAGGAAGCACTATCACTAGGCAAGCCACTACTGCCATTTGAGACAAATCGGGTCTAGAAGAGTCTCTCAGTGTGTGTGTATGTGTATGTGTGTGTGTGTGTGTGCGTGTGCACGTGCCCTGGGTTGGGGAGGCACAAGTGTAGCACAGGTGTGACTTACCTGTGTGGCTTGCCACACTCCCAAGAAGTTGCCAGGCAAAATTAGAACAGTCTGCTAAAATGATAGCCTTTGCATTTCTGTGTTACTTAACCTAGAATTCCAACTATTGAGAAGGTGTCCTGATGGTGATAATCTTCAAGTCTAGGTTTCCTTCTCTGTTAAATGGGTATAATCAGATCTAAGTAGCCCATCCCCAGGATGTTTGTGAAGAATGGACAAATAAAAGAGTACATGAGAGGCACTGAATCAGTATATGAACAAGACAAAGGATGTGAAGCTGCTTTGTAAACTCAGGGTGTCATGAACTTGTTAGGGGTGAAGGTGATCTCTCACAGGCCTGATGAATTGTCCCAGACTGTTGCTCATCCCAGTGAGAGCAGCAGTGAGAGTCTGTCCACGCCCATTTTAATGCATGAGAACACTGAAGCACAAAGAGCTGAAGGAAAAATTAGCTGGAAAATGGCAAATTCATACCCAGGTAGTCAGCTGCACATGTCTCACAGCCTAACGAGTTGGCAGGTGAGGGCACAATACAGGCAACTTCTGTACCTTTCTCAAGTCTGAAAAACATAGCAAGACATCTCATTGCTCCACAAAAAAGAGGGAGCTTTCCACCCAACGGTCTCTGTGACAGAATTTGCCACTGAATGACGGCACAGGCACTTTGGGAGGTAATCTGATTATCGTCAGAGCAAGTGCTCCAACTCTGCTGTTGGCCAAAGTCCAGGACCCATCACTGAATACTCATCACCTCATCAATGCAGCCTCCTGGACTGACGGGCAAAACAACATCCAAATATTCATTGCACATCTGTGCCAGGCAGATTATACATTAGCAATTCAAATCTGGCCAGTGTGCTGGCCGTTCCTGCAAATGCGTCTGTTTGGGTGAGATGCCTTGTTGTCTGAGATGGATAATAAGGCAACTCGGTCTAATCTTGAAGAACAATCAACCCATCTTGCGAAGGTGACTGGCTGTGTGTGTTCTTGCCCTGGCAGTGTTGGAACAATGGCCCCATAATGCACTCGACTCAGCTGGCAATGAAGTCCCATCCTGATTAGTAGCCGTGGCTGGTGTCAATCACCACGGGATGCACCATTGTCCTCTGGTCCCCAACACCGTTTATTTACAGGAAAACAAAGGCTTTACGGGGTTATGGCTGCTTCCCAGAGATTGCAAAATAGATTGAGCTGTCAAGCACACAAAGTAGATGAAGATTAATGAGTTGTGTGGACAATAAATATGAAGAGATGACTATGAATATGCTAATGGGCATTATCTATATACACCGTAATTGCTACCAAAATTAAAAGGTGGCATGAAGAAGATGGGTCGCGAGGTGACAGGGAGATAATCTTGGATGCTTGAGACGCTCACCCCAGATAAGACCCTCTACAGGTTTCCTTTCCCCGATTAAACCACCCTAAAGCATCATTGTTCACAAGCTGTCTGAATGGTCTCCTTTTAAACAGGGATGTAAAGGGTGGGGTGAGGAGGGTAGATGGAAAAGTTACTTTAGGGAAAGGTATAATTAGAATAAGAAAGACAAGAAGTGATCAGCTGTCAGGCTCCCGCCTCATCCCCAGTCCCCAGGGACAGGATTGATGAGGGCACCATTTCAAACTTCAGACCCTCCCACCCCAGAGCCACAGGAGTATTTTAACTATGAGAATGTTATTTAAATCACCTTTCAGAGAGGAATGGGTGATTTTTCAAAGTTTCCCAATACTCTGATGATTTTTAAAATACATGTAATAGAAAAATTTAAAGAATGTAATGTTTAAAGGAGAATGAAATTCTGCTTCCATGTGTGATTTGATGTTTGGAAACTCTATATCCTGTGGAATCCTGGCATGGCTGTGGTGGGACCGAGTCTCACCCAGCCTCTCAGTCTGTCCTCAGAATCTTCCAAGCAGGGGGTGTTCTCTGACCCCTATTCAGCCCCTTTCTATTCTTATGTCTGTGAAAGGCAGTTAAGTTAGCATAATAACATACTGAGGTAATACTAGGAGAGGCCATGAAAGAGAAAGGTTTTCTTGTTTCATAGTTTCTCTCGCCTAAATAAACTGGGACCCAGGACCTCATCCCCCAGAGACCTGTAGAGCATCAACCCTGATTGTAAGAACTCGCCTTTGCCCCTTCAGGAGACAGGCCATACGTGTGTTCTTGGCCTACACTAAGTGAAGGGGAACAGGCGGAAACAAGGGTTTCAGAATGAGGGCGGAAAGTATAGAATAATGGAAGGGAGGTCAGGAGAAAACTGGGTCCCAGAGACTGCCTGAGGTTGACTCTATATGGGAGGCTGAAATCTGCCTGCTGGGGAAAAAAGGAATTTTGCACAAATGTCTGAAACCACCTCACTGAATGCGGTGGTGGGAGAGAAAGGCACTGCTTAAGTAATTCTGGAAATCAGTGGTGTCTATAAAACTAAAGGCAAAAGGAATGGCACATAAACACTTGAGCTGATAACTTGTTTCCCATGAGGGTGAGGGTTAACAATTCTGAAACCACTATACATGTATACTGGAATTAAACAATGAAGTAAATGGGTAGCAGATGGTGGGAGGTTTCTCATGGTTGGAGTCGGAGTTTACAAATGAATAAGGGGATAAGGCTGAGAATGATCAACAAGGTAATGGATTAAGTTGGAGATAGCGGCACAAATTCATGTTTAACTTAATATAGACACGGTTACATGTAGAAATATTTACAGATACGTGTATATATACAGGTTAGTGTACACATATTTCCTTGCCTTCCCAGCTGAGAGAGCCTAGAAAATGGCAACACCATCCCAGCAGTAACAAGTATACCCAACACCCAAAACTTTGTTTCTAATACTATTCCCCAGTAAAAGGATTCAAGTCTGCTTAGAGAAATGACTGATTGTAGGATGGTACAAGAAATATACAAGATGAGCCTAGAGCATCTTGTAAAGCCAAAGAGAAAGAAAGCGCTAAGAAAAAAAAAAAAGAAAACCCCCATAGATGGGGGCATGTCAATGGGAAACCGGTGCAACAAAATAAAGAAAGAAGCACTGGTTGATAACCCGAAGAATAAAATAAATATCCATGAGTCCATACTGATGAATAACTGATTAAATAAATGGGGGAGACTAGAATAGACACACCTTCACATGCAGAATTCAAAATAATTTACGTAGATAGCCGACCCTACCATAAGGGTAGGCATACTTCCCTTTATAGATGAGCGTGGTTAAGCAACTCGCCTCTGTCACACAGCCTTGAGGGATATGCAGTCTCAAGGCTGTCTGATTCCCCAGTCCAACCACTTTCCCTTTCTCCAGTCCGACTCCGCCCTCACCAAACTCCTGTTTGGCGGTTCATCAGTTTCATGCAGATGGGGCCAACAAACCTAATTGGTTGCAGCCCATTTCATCCTACCTGAGTGGATATGAGATGGCCCATGAGATGAGAGCCTAAAGTTGTCCTGGGTACAGTTGGAAAGAGGAGTCAAAGAGGGCCAGCTTTCCTTCTAAGATATGGTCCTTGTTGTCACTCAGTAAGACGGTATAGGGCAAACCCTGCAGAACCTGGTGACTCTCTTTTGAACAGGACTCCACAATGTAAGCAAACACTGTGCAATGAATGGAAATGACATTGGCTGCACTGATCAAGGGTCAGTGTTACTCTAGGTCATTAAAAACAACTACAACAACAACAAAATCAGAGTAGATTAAAACAAAGCAGCTTTAGGGCCGGCCAAGTGGCCCAGTGGTTAAGCGCTGGCTTGGGAAGCCAGCAGCCCTGGTTCAGGTCCCACATATGAGAGCCAGTGACATTGCCCTCAAAAAAAAAAAAAGAAAGAAATGGAAAGCGAGATGAAGCCAATATGGGAAAATGTTAGAGTAGGTAATAACTTTATTGAAATGGGTGACCTTGACTTACTCATTTTTGTGTTTCTCTTCATCCACTCACCACTCCCTGCCCAAATACATTATCTAGTTTGCCTGGCACATGGTGGACACTCAATATGTTTGGTGACGTACTATTAAAAATAAAATTCCCTTTACCTGCTAACATTTGCATAACTAAGACATGGTTTCAAGCCACTTGCAAAGAAATACCCACAACTAATTGCTTTCTTAAGTAAACTTAATCTGCTTAAAATAACAATTTAACATTGATTTTTCCTCCCAGAGTCTAGTACCAAGCAAGAACCTACTTGCCCTCTGTCCCAAGATACTCGAGCCTGACCCTCCACTCTCAGAAGGCCTGGGTCCCTGCACCCAACACAGCTTTATCCAGGGCTGTAGTGCTGCTGCCCTCATTCGGAGTCCCTTCCACATCAAGATCTTGAAAGCAAGCTATGTGGGCAAAGCAATTTGATGGAAAACAGTACATATGTTGTACATTTCTGAAAAATGATTTGAAAAAATCGGCAATGAAAAACATTTATTTGCAACTAGTTTGTAAAAATTAAAGTATTGAAACATTATCCAAGAAGCAATGAACTGTTGGAGAATGAATTAGATATTTTTAAAACACTAAATATTCTCAGATTCTTTATTGTTTAAATTCATCTTTTTCATTGCTCTTTTCTTATGCATTGCTCTTTTCTTATTCCAAAGGAAATTTTGCCCATCATAAAAAAAAATCAGAAAATGAGGACAGGAAAAATAAAGTCATTCTCACCCTGAGATGAGTGTCATGTTGTAGGTCCTTTTGTATAATAACAATAATAATAATAATAATAATAACAACAACAACAGCAGCAGCAATAGTAATTTAAAGTAATAGATATTACCATTTAGGGGGTGCTTACTATGTATATACAAGTGCTTACTATGTATATACCTCACAACAAGAGTATGAGATTTACAGATGAAAAAATGGAGACTTATTGAGAGAATCCAGCACTTGCCCAGGATCACACAGCTAGTAAGTGTAGAACCAGTCAGACCCCAGCCCGAACTTGTCACCACAGCTCTATACTCTCTCTCATAAATTTCTATCTTTTTTTTTTACAAAAACAAGAGTTTATCACAAAATCCCCTCCAATATAGTGCTTCCAATTTGTGTTCATTTGCTATTGCTACTAAACAAATTACCAAAAATTTAGAGGCTCAAAACAAGATACATTTATTCTCCAGTGCTATGTCCTCCACTGTAGGGCATCCTGTGTTGGGGTGTTCCTGGGGATGGCTGGACCTGTCTGGTCTGGGGGCATCAGGCTGATAACTGAAGACCTTCCATAGCCTGAGCTTCCAAAAGCCTGCACTTTATAGTTGCCCTGTGCTAATCTCTAAAACCAAATAGTTCCCCTAGAGCATCCCCATCCCCCAGCAGCCATGTGAGAAGTCCCGAATCTCTGTCCAAGATCAGACATGCATCCAGGAGCACTACCTTTGCCTGTCTCTCTAGCCCTCTCACCCGTCCGGTGCTGCCTTCCCAATTCCATGCCATTTTAGACATGGCATCATGCCAAAGGTGGACTTCTCTGAAAGGCTTAGACATTTGATTTCCTCCAAACTTAGCCAGTCGTTTCCTTTATGTACATACCCTCTGTGAGGTTTAACCCCGAAGTGGAATGGTGTATTTGTCAGCTATTGCCACACTGATGCTGTGTAACAAACCACTTCAAAACTTGGTGGTTTCCAACAACAGGCATCTATTTTTCTTTTCATTAGCAGGTCAGTGCTTTGGCTGGGGCAGCTCTGCAGCTGGGCTTGGCTCCAGGTTTGGGTTGGATTCTGATTTGCTCCCTGTGACTCCATGTTCTCCTTGAAACAGCAGCTGCCAGAGACACATTCTTTTCTGGAAAAATCAGGGAAGCACTAGAGAACATAAAAAACACAGTGTTTCTTAAGGTCTTGGCTCCTCCACCTACATCCCACTGCTCTAAACAAGCCTCCTGGCCAAGTCCAATGCCAGCGAGGCAGGAAACATGTTGTATCATGCTGTGTTCTGCGAGGTCACAAGACAGAGGGAGGGAGCAGCGTTCAGGGTTTAGGAGAAAGTCAAAGGAGGAAGACACCCTTTTCCCAGGAGCCTTGAGTTGTTTACCAAATGGCTCAAAACGGAGGGGCATTCCAGGCAGAAGTGGCAGGTTAAAGGACCAAGAAGTAGAGGGCATCGAAGCCCGGTGTGATGGGAAATGAGCCTGGAGAGAGGGGCAGAGTCAAATCAGAGAGGATTTTATAAGCCAGGGGAAGAATTCTGAGGGTGGCACTTGGTTCTGGATGCCATGGGAAGTCTCTGATGGGTTTTAAACAAGGAAGAGACTTGACTGCTTTTGCACCAGGCTAACAAGAGGGGTGCAAACATGGGTCTTCTCACTCCCAAAGCAGTGCCCTTCCCTTGAAGACCACCCCCAACTGATTTCCCATCATGCAAGACTCCAAACGCAAACACATCTTCCTCACTCATGTGGAGAATCACCACTAGTTCCTCACCTTAATGGTGAAAGAAGAAGGGGGTGGGGGGCCGCTTTCCTAGAAAAAGGAACTGCTGCATGTCACATGGCCTACTTATAAAACTTGGATGGCTGTAGGCTAGTGATATAAATTCCTAGTCTCTATCATATTTATTTTAGTTGGTGACTAAGAATGTTCAAACAACATACAAATTTATAGTCAGAAAATATTAGCTCCTAAACACTGCCACCCTGCCCCAAAATCACCTCTTTAAATTCAGATTGTTTTCTCATTCCGTCATTTGCAATCAGAGTTTTCATCACAGACAGATTTTTACAGGTCAGCCCTAGAACGGGGATTTATTTGTGCCCATAAACAAAAACCCTGATATTAATTGCGAACTATTTGATTCTCAGTTAATGTGCTTAAACATCTCATGTCCCAGGAGACTTTTTGCCCTGTCACATGAAGATGATATTTCAAGAATTATACTTCCCCAAAGAAGCAAGTAGATCATAAAACCTAATGTATTCCGTGGTTTGGAATGATAATTTTGCAAAGAGGAGAGGGAATATTTCACTGTGGATCATTACAACATCCATGTAAGTTGTTAATATACTAC
Organism: Aselliscus stoliczkanus; assembly: GCA_033961575.1. Classification (NCBI taxonomy): domain Eukaryota; kingdom Metazoa; phylum Chordata; class Mammalia; order Chiroptera; family Hipposideridae; genus Aselliscus; species Aselliscus stoliczkanus. Next base: position 142,640,255 of record CM066728.1, read on the forward strand.
TTACTACTTCCCTTTAAATATTCATCCAGCTCCTGTTTATGGAACAGCTCCTATGCCCCAGTGTGGGGTACGGGTAGCACATGGGCTGAGGATGGAGGACAAGTCAGAACAAAGCTGTGGGCAGCTCCCTGACTTGTGATTGCAGAGCTGTGGGTGGAGATAGAAAGGAAGAAGCTATCAGAGGCAAAATGACCAGTCATGAGCAGAAAGCTGAAGACCAGAGGGGAGACAGCTTTGACAACATGAAGGAAGAATAGTGGGGTTCAGGGCTGATGCTGGCTGTGGCCACAGGGATGTCTGTCCCTGGAGACTGGGTGGGGACCAGCAGAGGCATGTGCAGAGCCCACATGCAGAGAGGTGGAGGAAAGGGGGTAGGAAAAAGAGGAATGCAATGCAGAGAAGCTACCAGAATAGAAGAGAAGTCAATGTAACCAATGTTTCCGAGTAGCTCTGCCTTCGTCCTGTGCTTGAGTTGCTGCCAGTCTAGTAACAGAGCAGACAGGCACGTGGCAAAGTGTCTTTCAAGGAGGACCTTAGTAAGGAATCCTGGAGGCAAAGATGAAGGGACTTTGAATTCTGTCCCTTGGGAATAATCTCAGAAAATTTCTCAGAAATGATAAACCAGGATGGTCCTGTCATGAGGCGCAGTCTTTGAAAAGAGGATTCACATCCCAGCACCTTTCTTTCTAACCCTTGGGCCTGGGTCTCTTCTCAGTGGCTCAATTCTCCCATCTGCAAAATAAGGATAATAACATGACCATCCTCTTAAGGTGGTTATCAGGATGAAATAGAATAGCACATGCATAGCACTTAGAAACAAGCCTGGCACCGCATGAAAGCTCAATGTTAGTCTTCACTATTATACTAAGTGGTAATCGCCTATGGGCATTGATGCCAGGCTTTATCCAAAGGCAAAGAGAAGCTACTCATATTTTTAGGTAAGAGAGGGATGGGATCCAGTCTTCATTTTAGAAAGGAGCCTGTGGGTGGGTACTGTGAGGCGTGGCTAGGGGATAGCGATGCTGGATTATATTCTGAGGGAAGCGCAGGGTCAAAAGGCTTGTTTGAAACCAGGAAGAGCCGTGCCTGTAGGAAGCAAAGAGTGGGGAGGTGGAAATGGAGAACTTGGAGAGAGAGGAAGGTAATTGTGATTCCAAATGGGGAATTTTCAGATGGATTCTCCTTTCCTATACTCCATAAACTTCAGTTTGCTTTAAATTTGCACTGAAACTTAAAAATCAAGGGAAGCACCAGAAGATAAAACTGAAGAAATATAGGCCACACAACATATCAATGTTCCACCAGCCACAGGAGTCACAAAAGGATCATGTGCCAACAAGGAATGGACACCGCTTCAGTCTGCTGGAGATTAGGTCATCAGAGGCCAGACAAGAGGCAGCTACTGCAGCCCGTCGGAGGTGGAGCTTAGCGTTCAGACCCTGGAGCCAGCATCAGGAGGGCAACCAGATCCCTGGTCCTCACTGCCAGTCTGCGTTAGCCCATCGTCTATTGAATAAAGTGTTCGCCCATTTTCCCTCTGATGCACAGTGGGCAGAAGGGCCACATATGCATTCATGGTGATGTTCTCCAACCACGACTCAGCTGGGGCACTTTGGGGATACCATAGAGGTCAGGAACACTCAAGGACAAAAAGTTTGCCTATTTAATGCAATCATTATCAGGAAATCTTAATACCAATATAGGCTCTGTGTATACGAATTGGGATGAATAGGGAGGAGACCACAGTTAGAGATCACCTAGTCCAACCTGCCCATTCCACAGATGAGAAAATCAAGACCCAAAGAACTAGAGGACTGTCCCTCAGGTTCCTGATGCATCAGGGACTGCCCTTCACCTGCTCTCCACAACTCCCCACATCAGTGACCTTTCTCCCTCTGCCACCGCCTCCCATATCAAAATAACCCAGAGGATTAAAGGCTGGGAGATGCTGGAAGAACAGATTTGGAAGGGCACAGAGATCCCATCTCCTGCCCACTGTACAGAGAGCGAGACAGGCCTTAGGTTACACAGTGAGGAGCAGTGGGACCAGGCTCTCACCCTGTGAACTGTGACCAGCCCTCTCCCAGCTTCCCTGCCTCCTTCTTACCCTTGAGGTCTCAGATGTAGGGACACTGCCCTGTGCCTCTGACCACAGAGCAGCTGCCTTCTGTGACAAGGCAGCTCCATCCTGAGTGTCTGTCTCCCAATCCGTGACAGGAAGGACGCTAGCAACAAACCCCAGTAGAAGCAGTTTTGATCAAAATCTCTTGTCTTCATATACTATGGCCCCTAATAAATTTAATTAAAAAAAATCTCTATTCTTCATACACTGTGTCCTTGAGAGCCCCTTCACCTCCTTTGTCTCATTTAAACCTCATGACCACCCAGTGAGATAGGGGCCACAAGCAATGTTAACCCATTTTACAGGGGAGGCAACTAAGCCAGAAAGGGTGGGCGCGGGTGTTAAACAGAGCTTCTGAGCATCAGAGCCGGAGGCTAAATCCAGTTCTTTTGACTTCCCAGATCCAGTGTCCTTGTACCTAAGGAGCCATCCTTAAAGTAGTCGGCTCCTTAGCATTGGAATATGCCACTTTAAAGGCCTTAAAATTTCTGGGGGGTGGGGGAAATCCTCCTCATCTTTCCGTAACAAAGTCATCTTTCACAACTTCCCAGGTCTCCCAGGCGGAAACCCAAGCAGTCTCTATAGGAACATCCGATGTGTGGACAACTATCGTCCTCTGGTGGCCAAAGGACAAAATGCTTTATAGTCTTAATTCCGAGAACAAAGACCCGTCGGTCTCCCCTCCTCCTCTCGCTGGCCATGGGAGAAGTGGTAATGACAGTTTTTTTTTATTTTGGGGGCCCTGACCTTCACTGCCATGGCTTAACTAATGAGATGTACATCAGCTAGGGAAAGAGCTGTTGAGGGCCTGGCTGCAGGGCTGAGTCTGACGGGCTGAGGTGAACATTTGACTTTGCCCATTGCTTTGGCAGGCACTTGTCTGAGAGCTGCTCCAGCATTCACCAGGGTGACAGCGTGAGTGCTGGTTCCCTCACAGAACTCACCCCAGCCCATCCCCTAGCTGTCACTGAAATCGGACCTCAAGGCCCAGCTCTCCCCACCTCCTGCAGGAAGCCTGCTCCCTCCTGGTTTTCTGAAGCAGGTGACAGCTGTATGCCCCCCACCCCCACCCCCGCTTGTGGCACACACCCCTGATTCTGCCTGGCCATGTCACAAAATGAGCTGGGACTGGGAAGATGTCTGTTCAGCATTTACATTTCTGAAGGCAGGGGCTGGTCTCCTTCAGCTCCTGGAATAAGGCCCAGCTGAGGCCACAGCCAGTGAGTGAGTGAGCAAGTTTGTTGGATCAGAGAAAATTTCAGCCCAGCCATTGTCTCACAGGCCCGCACTGAGCCCAACAGAACAAGGCTGCTCTGGAGAAAGGTGGGCCTTGTAGGTATCGTACTTGTCTGGGCAGAGCAACCAGTTTGAGGATGAAGCCACAGAAATAATTTCCTGGTAGAGGGGATGGACTGAACCTCTGACCAGCAGTACTTATCTCTTCATACACTTTGGCAGCCTCCATTTCTCCAAGGAGTCCTCAGGGTAACCCCTGTTTGGCACATGTCCTCCAGGCATGCTTTGGGGTGGCGCTGGTCAGCAGGACCTGGGATTGATTCTGGGGAGCTATCTCGGCGCCTCTATTTTCTCATCTATACAATAGGAGCAAATAACGATGGACAGTTCTCAAACATTAAATGAGACAATTGATGAAAACTCATTTGCATCATGGTCAGTCTGTCTAGTAATTTCTGGGTTCTGAGCCCAGGGCAGGCATTTCCTACCAAATCATTCATTCAGTCACTGCTGCAGCAATACGAAATAGTGGTCCAGAGTCTGGGCGCTGGAGTCAGGCTGCCTGAGTATGAGTTCTTGCTCTGACACTTACCAGCTCCGGCACCTTATGCATGTTATCTAATTTCTCTGTGCCCCAGACAGCCTATCTAGATAGATAATGGAATGATGACAGCACTCACCTTCTAGGTGTACTGTGAGTATTGAATGAGTGAACACATATAAAGACATGAGAACAGTAAGTGGCACCTAAGAAATGCTCAGCCAAGTGAGCTCTTCCTGCATTATTATGTAGAAGCTGCTTCTCATGAGGCTGGCTCAGCCTAGAAAGGTATATCTCAAAGATAGAGCTGAACTGCCTTTTACATAAAAAGTGATCTTTCCAATGCACATACTTAGTATTAGCGTCTTCATCCTGTGGTCAACATGCCATTAGTGTGGGATGGAAAACAGAGTATGCCTTAAAGACATGTGTCGCTCTGATGCTTATTAAACTAATTTACTAATAGGTTCTGTTTTTTTTCTACATAGATTTGCACTGCCTGCATGCATTTGTAAATGAGGAAGCAACAACATGCAATGGAAATGGGTGTGATTCCAACCTATGACTGCACCAAGCAGAGGCCAGTGGCAGCTATGGGAGCTATACATCTACTGAGAGCCCTGAAAACCTTCATGCCAACCCAGGACCATTTAATATTTTCATTAATGACTTGAAGGATGGAATCGAGACCCAGCTAATCACATCTTGGCATGATACGAAGCTGGAAGGGATCTTAGCTACTTTGGAGGACAAGATTAAAATACAATCCAAGCTTGACGAATTGCAGAGATGGACCTAAATCAATAAAGAGGGCAGCAATAAAGATAAATGCAAGCTGCTCAGAACAGAGCTGAGCAAATTATCCAGGTGATGAGAGGAATGAGTTTTGAGGGGGCCGGGAGGAGCTACCTGGATATAAATTCATCAAGTTACGGTATTTGTAAAGTGGAAGCTCAGCTCTGTCACCTGATAGATCTCCAACTTCAGTTGAGTGTAGGAATAACACAGAGAGCTTGGCAAAATGCAGATTTCCAGGCCAGGGCCCAAGATCGTGATTCAGTTGGTCTAGACGATAATTCTGATGCAGGGGGTTCATGGGCAGCGCTTTTAGAAAGCTAAGTGCCTAGGAGGTAAAGAGGCACTATTTCCCAAATGTTTACTCTGGAATACTTATCCCATGGGATGCTCTGCAAGAAGTGATTTCTATGGTCAAATAAGCTTGGGAATGCTCCCTTTTATAAAGAAAAAAAAATATCACAAGGAAAATGAGTATATTCACGACTCCAACATTTTCTGCAACAAAATAAACATCTTAACTTAGATTAACCCAGAGTTTCCCAGACTTTTTAACCAGGAAGCCATTTCTTCATGTAACATCCAGCAACATCTTGTAGAACATACTTCAGAAGCTGGGTTTCCCATTGGAGCCCCTCCCTCAGCAAATTCTCCTGGATTTCTCAGCCCTTTCCCTGCCCTTTATTGAAACTTATCTAGAAGGCTAGAACTTGCAATCATCTTTTTTTTTTTTTTGAGGGCAGTATCACTGGCCCTCATATGTGGGACCGAACCGGGGCTGCTGGCTTCCCAAACCAGCGCTTAACCACCGCGCCGCTCGGCCAGCCCTACACAATGCTGCTCTGTCTCCTCGACTTCCCTGGGTCTGAAGAGAGCTTTTCCTTCTTTGTTCATTGTCTTCCTTAAGCTTGTGTCAAAAATTGCTTGTTGCCTCTACATCTCCTTTCCCTTAGTAACAAAATCCCCGTATTGTTGAATATGGCCACACGCCATGCTACAAAACCACATTTGCAGATGAGGTGGTCAGTCAGAAGTATGTGGAAATCATGGGGGGCGGCGGGGGATTTCTGGGGAATTACTTTAAAGGGGGCTGACACATTTGGAAGGCACCCTTTTGGCTCTTTCCTACTTCCTTCTTCTTCTTTCTAGTAGGAGTACTGGCAGCCATCTTGGGCCGTGAGGTGAACTTGCAGATGGAATGCATTCACTGAGGATGGCAGAGCAGAAAGATAGGAGATTTTGATGGCACTGTAAAGACACCAGAGCAATCCTGCACTGCCTAAGAGAAAAATGTGCATCCATATTTTATTTAAGCAATTGTTTTTTTCAAGTCTCTGTGATCAGCTGTTAAATGCAATTTTGAACTCACATAGGGTAGAACCAGCAAAGCCTTTTTGTCATTGTCCACAAATCTCAGCCATGCTGGACTACCATCCTCACGTGTCCCTACATGTCCTTGCTGTACCTCATGCATGTGTGTGTTTGTGCACGCGTGCACTCTTAGTCCCTCTTTAGCATAAGGGATTTATGTTGCTAAACCCAGTGCAGTTCCAGCATAGCCATGCTTATATCTTTGGCTGCTCCATTTTCTTTTATTGGAATTAACTACAGAATGGAATGAACACAGAATGGCATTTTTGAGAGCCTTACATCCCTCTAGAATGAACTTCTCTTTTGGAATCTCTGTCTTTAGAACAATTTTTTTTTTCTAAAGTTCTGTAACCTACATTCCTGTTTGAAACCAGTGAATAACTCCTGAGGAGAAGTGGGTTGAATGGAAACTCTATGTCAAGAATTCCCTTCATAGCACCAATGAGACGTGCTATAAATGAAAGGAAAATCATGCAATGGCAAAGAAAAGCAAGACACGAGCCTAGTTAAGAGTCAAATGGCTATATATGATTCACTTCAGTGAAGGATCAGAGGGCAGAAGAGTCCTCTTTGTAGCCTATGCCCTCCGTCCCACCTGGCCACCTCCCAGCTCCAGGGGCCCTTAGAGATTCTGGTCTGGGATCCTTCTCTCTCTTAGAGGTCCCACCCTGTCTATAGCAGTCCTGCCTTTAGCCATGTAGGTACCTGCCAAAGGAGAAAAGGACATCCACTGGAATTCCTTTCTGCTCCTGATCTTGGGGCCTCAAAAGCAACACAAAGATCTTTGAGTTTTTCCTCTCTTATCCTTTGACTAGGAAGTGCATTTGCAAGGAACTTTTTCCCAGTGCAGACCTAGTGAGGCCATTGCATTTTCTGAGAGATTCAAATGGGAGACTCTCCTGAGAGAAGGAACTAGTGTCCACTGAATGCCTGTCTGCTGACCAGAACTTCATCACCGTTATCTTCAGTTCAGCCTGGTCTTATCATCTTCCTGATCCCTGAACCAGCCACACCAACTTTGCGACAGGCCTCTATAGTTCACACTATGACCCCAATGTGCACAACACAAACCTGCCCAAAGCGTCTATTTTCTCCCATAATATAAATGCCATATATGTGCCTTAAAACAGGCCAGGAGCCGGGGCCAGCCAAGTGGCTCAGTTGGTTAGGAGTTGGCTTGGAATGCAAGCTCTGAGCAGCAGGGCCACCGGTTCGATTCCCACATGGGCCAGTGATGCCATGCCCGAGCTGAGCTGTCGCTGTGCTGCCAACAGGTGGCAGGATGGCTCAGCTGGTATAACAACAAGATTGCCTGCTCTATGGTGGGCTACGCCCACCCACAACTAAGACTGAACTTGGCACCTTGAGCTGAGCTGCTGCCTTGATGGCTCAGTGGATAGGGTGTGCACTCTTAACAACAAGGCTGCTGGTTTGACTCACGCATGGGATGGTGGCTACACCCACCCACAACTAAGATTGAACACAGCACCTTGAGAGCTTAGAAGCCACAAGCTGCCGAAGGGAAGCTAGATGGTGACTGGTGCCCTCCACAACAAAGACTGAAGAACAAACTTGTCTGGTCCCCTTCCCCAATTCCCCAACACTGTTCCCCTCCCCCAATTCCCCAATAAACTCTTAAAAAACAAACAAACAAAAAAACAAAAAAACAGGCAGGAACCACGTGTCATGCATGCACTCTCCATCCTCAGTGTCTTCTGATTGAATAAATGAATGAACAAATGTGTGGATGCTGAATAAATATTGAACAAATTAAATATTTATAAACATGTGGAAACTGTGTTACTCCCATAGGGAAGAAATTTAAGGTGAAACTCACAGGTTTCATTGGAGGGTAATTGCACTCTTACTCCCTGATACTCCAAAGAAAACCTACCCTATTCTTTCCTGAATGGCTCGCAGATGATATCCTCTCCTTGTAAAGAAAACTGTTCCTCTAAAAACTTCCTGAAATAGAAGAGGTTGGTGTCTGTAAAATGTCAAGTCATTTTTTTATATACTTACTGGGTTGTTGACCGGATGCCTTATGTTTCATCTTCTGCATCCTTTGGCCAAATAAACCAGTCAGTGCTCAATTCTCCAATTGACTGGATGGCTCAGGGAACAAACCCTCAAATCTGATTACAGGAAAATTCATTACTTGAAGTCCTCCCTTAGGGATCAGAGCTCATAAAAGAAACCTCCAGAGGCCCCTGCTTAGGGAAAGAGAGACCCCCATGCTCCAAATCTACAGATGGGCAATAATTAACCTGAACTAATTATGGCCAAGCCCTGGGCCAGTCTTCCAGATCAAGGCTGCCTCCTGATGTGCAGGTTTGCAGAGCAAGAAATTTTCACTCAAACACTAAAGGAACATTCAGCAGATTTTAATAGAAAAGAGCTTGACCCAAATAGCATCCTCTACCAGCCAAAAATGGAGCCTGCTGGAGGTTCACTGTTAAGGACACAGTGGAACCCCAGGAAAGTGAATGTGCAGAAATGCTTGCCCTGGAACCAGCTTCTGAGATTCTTAGGGATTTTCAAACAAATACTACCACAGATATCAACACATAAAGACAAACGGCAAGCTAGGAAAGCTCTGTTTTATCAATATATTAAAGAAGAACATGGAAAAAATCAGAAGAAAATGAATGCTCCAAAAGAAAAAAATAGTAAAGTATAAGGAAAAATAGATCACCACAGAAACAATGGCCAATCAACATGGTTTTTGAAATGTTCAACCTCACTCTAGTAATAAAAATACAAAATCAAACTATGCGAGAACTTTCTGGCTTATGAGATTGGTAGTTTCTTTTGTTAATGCTCATATTTAAAAGGGTGGTGAACTGGGCACTTTCATACACTGTTGGTTGGAGTAAACCAGGCAACTTTTGGAAGGCAATTGGCACAAGATAGTAAAAGTCTTAAAATATGTATGTCCTTGGCCCTTTTGACTTAAGAACTCAGAGGTTATTTTGCCACCCAGAGGACATTTGGTAATTTGGAGATATTGCTTCTCAGGATATTGGGGGAGGGGTATGCTACTGACATCAAGTGAGTAAGGGCCAGAGATGCTGCTAAACATCCCACAATGCACTGGACAGTCATCCAGAATAAGAATTATTTGTCCATAACATCTCCTTGTAAAGAAAACTTCCTTGAGAAACCCTGCCCTACGGGAGAAAGTCAAGTAAGTACACACGGAGATATATGCAAGTATATTCAACACAGCATTTCATTTTAAAAGGTTAAACGTTTAAAGACAGTGCACATCGCTTGGGACTAGTTAAATAAATCATACTCCATGGGTACACTAGAATACCGTCGAGCCACTAAAAAGTACATAAATCTATGTTTCTTGACATGGACATACATTCATCACGTAGTGCTAAGTGAGAATATCTGGGTTCAGAATCATATGCCTAGCGTGATAGGTCTTTTGTGTGCATATATGTATAGAAGAAAGTCTGAATGCCTTTAATCACCCTATCACATATTTGACAGGTGGAAACATGATGGGTGATTTTAATTGTTTATTTTATTGTAGCTTGGCAGTGTTATCTATTTTTCTCTCAACAGCACAGCTAACAGGGACCTCGTAATATACAGTTAAAGACCGGAGTCGGACACTGAGCATTCAGGCTTGGTCCTTGTCCAGCAATGTGAAAAATGGAAAGCTGTGGAACCAGTGAGCCTCTATTCCCCTATGCCACCAAGCATCTGGGGATGCCCCTTAGGTTAACTCCAAACCCATCAAGTCACCTCATGGCACTAGGTCAATATTCCCCTTTTCTCTTCCTGGAAATCGCCCCCAAACACAATTTTTATTGCAGCTGGGGACATTTAAAATCTCCACAACCAGCATGACTTAGAAGGGCTGCCCAAAGCCGTGGGAATAAAGCAGGCAGCCAGAACAGGGCTAAGAGGAAGTGGAGAGGCTGCAGACCTCCGAGAAAGGTTGTAAACAATTCTGAAAATGAGGGCCACTCCCTGACATGCAAAACTGGAGCGGCTTGTTTATAGCAGTGGGAAAGGAGGGGTTATGGGCTAGCGCGGGGAAATTTTTTGGTTTTAAGAAGCAGTGGAGGCGGGCTAAATGAGAGATCACCCAAACTAGCCATATTTGCAGGAAGCAGTCTTCCCTTAAAGTAACTGAGAAAAGAGTGAATTTGCATAGCAAAACCAAATACCACTCCCTTACTCTCAAAAAGAAAAAAATTAAAAACCCAGCTTAACTCCATTGGCTTGGGTGCAACAAAGGCTAAACAAGTTCATGTACAATTCCTTGTATCATTTTGGAACAAAATCATTGTGCTGGGAAAATAGTGGTGGAGCAACAGGACATGCTTCCTGCCTTTGCAGTTCACAGTGTGGTGGGCAAGCCACAAGTCAGATCATTCCACAAATTGCAAATGTGATATGGTGGGTAAGAGCTTGGGCTTTGGAGGCTGGTGAACCCAGGATCAAAACCCTACTCTTCCGGAGACTCTGCTCCCGAATGGGCAAATGATAGCACCTGCCTTGTTGGGTTGTTGCGGGGCTTACCAAGGGTACTGCATGCAAGTCATTCAGCACAGTGCCCAGCACACAGTAAGTGCTCACTAGGTGTGTGCTACTGTTGTTATTAATACAACAGACTATCAGGAGCAGCAGCAACAGTAGTAGTAAGAGTATGTTAAAGGGAAAACAAAAGTTGTAGTAAGGACTTACAATGGGGTGGGGGCAGGTCTCCTTGAGATGGCACCTCAGGACAGCTTCTCTGGAAGAACTAGAGGAAACAAAAAGAACATAAGTCTCCAGGAATTTACGAAACTCTTGGGGATCATTTGGATGCCGCTAGTACGTGGCACTGGTGTTATACCTGAGCTTAGTTGGATCTCAAGGACCAGGAGACCCTTGCTGACACCTGGACCTAATATAATGCAGAGGGACCTCTCCCCCACCCCATTCTGCCTCTCTTGACAGCAGGTGTGAGCAGCCTGGCAGGAGCTAATGAAATGTTTACTGGAAAGATTAGCTTGTCAATGGAGCCTGGACAGATGGCTATTGATCCTCTGCTGTCTGTCATCCCTATTACATCTGAGACTAGGTGAGGGAGCAGGTCCCCTTTGAGCCAGAACTCAGGATGGGGGCTCAGGCCTCAGGCACACAAGAAGAGATGCTGGCAACGTGAGAAAGTCTTTCAGATCTGTGGTGTGGTCAGACTGGTCCCTGAGTTCCTGGGAGACCCCATCTCTTCTCCCGTGGATTGTTCAGCTGTGGAATCATGGAAAGAGCAAAAAGAGTTCAAGTCCTGCCTTAGTTATTTTGGCACCTCAGACTCTGTGAGCCTCAATTATTCTCATCTGTAAAATGGGGACAATAATACCTACCTCATGGATGTGTTTCAAGACTTAAATCAGGAAATGGATATCGAAGTTCTGAGAACCAACGTTGTTGAGGGGATGTTGGTTTGATATTTATAAATTAGGAAATTGGTGCTGAGATGAGAATTCTTGCTCTAGTCCATGAATTTGTCCAAGGTGTAATGCCAGTTGGTGGTCATGAGGAATCAGGCTTGTAGGATGTTCTCAAGAGCATGACCTTTGACATGTGGGCAATGCTGAGCCACTGAAGGGTGTAACTTGATAAAATACAGGTTTAGCAAGATCACTCTGGCTGTAGGGAGGTAAAACCACAATTTGTCACAGCTAAATTAATGGCGGTGGTAAGACAGAGGCTCCTTGGAGATTGAATGTATAGGGCTAGATGATTAATTGATTGATTCATTCATTGGACATGAGAGATGGGGGAGGGATGAATCCTATATGCCTGGTGACATTTTCAATGAGATGGGAAGTCCTAGGGGAGAAGCAGACAAGGGGAGGATAATGAGCTCATTTTGAACGTGGTGAATGTTAGGTGCCTATAAGACTCCCAAGTGACATGTGAACCAGGGGGCTGGATATAATAAGCCCGATGCTCAGGAGTCAAGATAGACTCAATATAGAGATTCAGGAGCCATCTTCTCCATCATCATCATCATCATCATCATCATCATCATCATCATCATCATCTAGTTGGTAATGGAAGCCACCAGAGTGGATGCGACTGTGGGTGGAGAATGTGCTGAGGGGCAGGCAGAAACAGATGCCTGTAAAAGCAAGTGTTTTCCTGGAAGCCAGGGGAGAGCGAGTTTCAGGAAGGAGTGAGGGAGTGACCAAAGTAGAAAATTCTACAGAAAGTTCCTATTTCAAAAACTAAAAAACCTAAAACATGATTCCTGGGTTTAGTAACAAAACTTTTTTTTTTTAAAGATTTTATTGGGGAATTGGGGGAGGGGAACAGCGTTGGGGAATTGGGGAAGGGGAACAGACAAGTTGCTGTCTTTTTGTTCTTCAGTCTAGTTGCGGAGGACGTTGCTTCACTGGCCCATGTTGGTATTGTCATTGCGCTCTTCCCTGTGAGGCAGATCCGTCACCTCTGGATGGCCGCTCACTGAGTAAAAAGGTTCTTTTGAACATAGGAAAGATGGTTTCTCTGGGGCAATTGAGAGTGGGTGGGAGTGAGAATTCGCAGTGAGTATAGATGGCCACTTGGAGAAGCTGGACACCAAAGGGGAGGAGAGAGGGAGGCGGCAGCAGGACACTGGGGGAGGCAGGGCTGTTTTAGGATGGGAGTCACTTGAAAGTATTTCAACATATGGGGAGAATCCAGGAGAAAGTGAGAGCCTCAAGACAGAAAGGACAGGAGGGGAGCAAGTTCTCTGAGGAGACACAAACTCAGAGCCCAGTTGGGGGACTCAGGGCACCTCTCCAACCAAAAGACAGCCCTGTGGGCAGCCTCAGGGAGGCTGAGGTCCAGCAGGAAGGAAGAAAAGTTAATCAGGCCTCCTGATGGTCCCTGTTTTCTTTGGTAGGGAAACGAGGTTGTCTGATCAGAATATGGAGGAACCAATTTGGGCCTCAAGGCAAGTCAGTAAGTTGTGAAACACTCACTGCTGTGGGGAATGGAAGGCATATTAAAGGACTGCCAGGCCAGGTGGAGGCCCGGCTGGGGTGAAGGCCTTGACAGTGCACAGGGAAAAGGGAGCTGGGTTTGAGTGATGCCCAGGATTCCAATGGGCAGGACCTGGGAACTGCTGGCAGGTGGGGGTGAGGGAGAAGTGTCCATAAGGCCCCTCAGGTTGCTGGGTTGGGGGATTCGGGTGCCATTCAAACCAACTGCACACCTGGGGAGGGGCGATGGGAGTCTGAAGGACATTCGGGGGCAGGCTGCCTGGAGACAGCTGCTCTCCACTTGTGAGAGGGTACCACCCCTCCTCATCCGCTTGGAAACCTCTTGCTTGTCACCCTTCGGGTACATGAAAGTTGACAATCCCGATTGTCTGCCATCTGTGGACCAGAGAGGATGCTACCCCAGCATCTCAAACCGCCCCAAATGCACATGGCAGAGTGCAGAGAGGACCAGGCCAGGAGGGCAACCAGCTGACCTGTGACCTTGGACATTTCTCTTCCTTTTTCTCAGCCTCAGCTGCCCCATCGAGACAGTAAGAGGATTTCCAGGAATCTCGAAGGACCCCAGCCAGTGCAGACATGCTTCAAAGTGCAGTTTTCCTTATTATGAGTGTTTTTTATAACCTGAATTGCTGGTGAGAGGGGCAGGTGCAGAGCAGGGCTCAGAAACACAAACATGCAGTTTACAGGGAAACATTCAGTCTCAACAAGATCTGAACGTACAACGCTTCCTGTTAATTAATGGCTGCTTTTGAGGTTATTAAGTTAGACTGGGTAGGTGTGTGGCCTTTTTTTCCTACTGCCCTTCCAATTAACAGGCACTTTGCAGGGTAAATGTTAATTTAGAGTAATTGGGCGTGTAGAAGAGGGAAGTGCAGGCAGGGGAAAACAATGCTCCCTCTACTGTAGGTTAATTGCTAGTAAGTGTTGTTCCTGCTGCCCTGGCCCAGGATGATTAATGGCCTGGGAGTGCAGGCTGGCCAAAACCCCTGAGGGCTGGCAGAGGCTGTGGCAGTCTTAACCCCTTGGTGACTGAGATGAGGGCTGAGAAAGATGCCAGTGCGTTTTCCTGGGCGTAGGAGCGACTTGTGGTGGGCTGCTCACCTGTGAAACAGGCAGTCGGGTCTCTTCCCATTGGTATGAGTCAGGTGTCCATCAAGATAATGTTGGCAAAAGTGCTTCATTCCATTGATGTAAAGAATAGCCAATTGGACCAGTTGGTTACCCTGTATTATTATCATCTGGGGAAATCAAATTGATTTCAAAAACAGTCCAGCACTCCTCACTAAGGAGCTGCTCTCTGTCAATCACTTTCAGCTGAGTCAACCTGTGATGGTCAGTTGGATGTGTCAGCTTGGCTAGGCTATATTCCCAGTTATTCACACAAATGTAATCTAAGTATTGCTATGCAGGTATTTTGTAGCTGTGATTAGCCTATAATCAATTGACTTTGATTAAGGGAGATTATCCTGGGTAACTTGTGTGGACCTGATTCAAATCAGTTGAAAGGCTCTACATGCCAAGTTGAGGCTTCCCTGAAGAAAAAATTCCACAGTAAGGAAAATTGAGGACACAAATTTGGTAATACTATGGTGGCCAAGGCCTCACAGGAAGCTGCCCCTGCAGCCCCCTATAGGTTGTCCCTCAGCTCTGAGGCTGATCTCATACATACACACACACACACACACACACACACACACCTTTTTCCTTCCACCAACCTAGGTGGATTCCTGACTTCTCCCTTCTTTTTAGGAAGATACTGTCCAATCTCCAGTGCTTCCTTTCACAGGATCATCTCATAGCACTGGGACCCAACATGCGGATGTGGCAGTCGGGGAGGAGACAGGCAGAGAGGAAAAGACACCATTCAAGAAGGCCCTCAACAATCAGCTTCAGGGCTTCCATAGTAAGCACAGGCCTGGGGAAATGGGTGGACCCACTGGGCATCCATCTGGAGCACCTACTGCTGTCATGCAAAGACCCCAGAAAGATACAAAATGGAGAACTGAATTTACTAGAACTTCTCACAAGGAGGTCATACTGTGTGGCTGTAACATTTCAACAACTCTCTTTTTGGGGGGAGGGGGATGAGTCCTCTGAGAGACACGCTTGAGTAAGAAACGGTCTCAGAGTGGAGTGGGTTGAGGTTTGTTTTCATCAGGGGGCAGTGTGTACACTGGAGGCAGAGGTGTTTGTCACCAGCAATCCTCCTTCTCAAACAGAGCCTGGCCTCTTCTTTAAAGAATAGCTGTTTGGTACAGCACCTTTATGTAACAACGGAGAGGGGATTCCGCGTGCGTGTGTGTGTGTGTGTGTGTGTGTGTGTTCATGCATGTACACATGTACTTGCTCATCTATGCATGAAATATCTCCGATAATAGGATCCCATGTTGCCTCCACGGAGAACTGAGTAGCCCAGAGATTGTGTCCGTTGGGAGATATGCTGCTGTGAAAAGTGACCCCAGAATAAAAGGCTTAAACAAGTTGGCATTTCATTTCTCTCTCACATACCAGGGCTGGTATAATGGTGATGAAGTGTCAGGAACCCAGGCTCTTTCTGTTACATTGCTCAGCCATCCCTACAGTGTTGCCCTTCTCAGCAAGATGAGGATGGCTCCTCATTGCATCTTCGTTCCAGCCAATAGGAAAGGGGAAATCAAGGACGCAGCAGAAGGCACATCTCCCCTTTTCGGGAGCCATGGGGAGCTGAGCAGGCTCCTTCTGCTCACTTCCATTGGCCAGAACTCAATCCCTTGGCCACACTTAGGAAGTGTCCTCCTTACTGGAACCGTCATGAGCTCGGTTAAAATGTGGAGCTTTATTTTTAAGGGAAGAAGGGGAGAGTAGATATAAGGGGACAACTTGTAGTCTTTATCTGGAATAAGATGAAAGGGGTACTTTCACATCAGATATCTGTCTTATACTTTTGAACCACATTAATTAAGAAAAATCTTAAGTTTAAAAAATATACTATATTAGAAGTCACAAATTGAACACTATATCAAGGACCCATTTGAATAAAACGTTATTTTTAAAAGAATGAAATCATATTAGTGCTAGAAGACAGGATGCCAGCACATCAGAAAGTCTGAGAAAATATGGGAAGCTTGAAAGCAGAGGGGATCAGATTGAGAAAGACCAAATGTAAACTACAGACCCAAACACCAGGATCAAGAACTTCCCTTCTCAGGGTAACTCCAGAAAAACTCCAAATTCAGAGCCAAGAAACAGGAAGGAAAAGTAAGTCACAGGACAGACATCAGAATAAGTGAGAAGAGAACTGCATTCACAGTGGTTGGGCCCACTGGGGCCCCCATGTTTCTTTCTCTGCTTACCTTCTAACACACTTTCAACCATTAAGGAGCAACTTTCCCTACACAAAAATCAATCTCCAAAATATACGGGTGATCTATCCAGGAAGGGATCCCAATATGGGGTTGAAACTCAAGAGAGTAGAATAGAGCTTAAAATTGCTCTAGATATCCACAGCAGACATATATGGCAAAGGGAAGGAAGTATTGTTCTGCTCAAGAGGAAAACATAGTCAAATGCTCTAGTCCATTATTTAAGCCTCTTCTTACATTGGCAAGTGCGGGCATCCCCAGGCTGCAACTCAGAGGTAAGCCTGCTGAAAACATGGCCCAACCGCTCATGGGAACCTGTAGCCAGCCCTTCCCGTGAAGGCAGGGGCCTGCCAGGGAAACAGGCCTGATCAGACAAATTAATCTAGACTTTCATTTATGAAAGTAGATGAACAGCCGAAGGTCACCAAACATTTGAGGAAAACCAATTGCATGAAAGAGCTAAACCAAGATGAATAAACAAAAGGAGCCATCTTAGAAAAAAAAAAAGATACAGTAGGGAATGTTCAAGAAGAAAACTCTATCTTCAGAGAGATTTGAGAGAACATTAAATCTCTGAAACAAGAGCTATGTAGGTAGCTGCCATTAGAAAGGGAATCATCAGAGAAGAAATCATTTCTGGAAATGTAAAATGATTGTAAAAAAAAAAAAATCCAGCAAACAGAAGGAATAATAGAATGGTAAAGACTAAAAACTGAAGGTCAACGAAATCTCCTGAAACAGAAAAAAACACAAAGAAGTGAAAAGAAAGTCCAGAGACAAAGGAAAGATCCAGGAGGTAAACATCCATTCATTCAATAGACGTTTGAGAAAGAAAGAAAAACAAACCTTCAGGTTGAAAGAGCCCACTGGTACCAGGCAGGATGAGAAAAAACAAGACTCATACCTAGACAACTGTAGAAATTTCAGAACCCCAGGAACAATGAAAAAGTCTTCAACAGTCTCCAGAAAGAAAAAATAGGTCAGCTACAAAAGAATGAGAATCTGACAAGACTTGCCAGCAGAAATACTTTCAAACCATGCCTTTAAAATTCCAATGGAATAGGAATTTGAGCCTAAATTACACTTCAGGCCAAACCAGCAATCAGCGGGGGAGAAGGTATTTTCAGCAACACAGGCAAAGCTTATAATGGATGCACTCAAATTTACAAATTATTCAAGGAGACACTTGAGCAAAGCAAAAGGGATCAAGATTGAGATTTCAAGGGCCAGCTGAGTGGCGCGGTGGTTAAGCACTGGCTTGGGAAGCCAGTAGCCCCGGTTCGGGTCCCACATATGAAGGCCAGTGACACTGCCCTCAAAAAAAAAAAAAAAAAAAGAACGGGATTTCAGGAAACATGAGATTAAAGCAAACGAATACATAACAGTGACAGCTGAGTAAAAGTGAGGAAAATGAAATTAAAAGACAGCTTTGAACCCTGACAATTGTGTGGTAGGAGTGGAGCACATTGGGATTATCTTTATTTTTCCAAAGATCTGATCACATTTTGTTCTGCAGGGATTAATATTTACATAACCACAATATGGTAAATGCTATTTTTATTGCACTTAAGAATTCAGTTTGCCTAGAAGACTTGACTATAGTTCTGAAACAGGATGTAAACGTTATAAATTGTGAACGTGGAAAGAATGTAGATCATATATGTTGATGTAAAGGAATGCACACGATGGAAAGAAGCAATATAAGTTGCAGAATAACATGAATAGTATGACCCCCTTTACAATATGTGATATGTGTATGTTACATGCATAGTAGAACACCTGGAAAACTCTCATTTACTGTTACTTTCTACATTTCTATATAGTTTGAATTTTTACAAGCCTGTATAACTTTGGTGATTAAAAAGTTTAAGTAGAATATTAATTTGCAGATTTACTTATTAGCCTGCCTAAGGGGCATAGGTTTTGGGTAAGACCTTGAACAATAAAGGCTGATTGAGTAAAAAGAACTACATTTTGTGAAAGCCACCATCTAAAGCTAGACAGAAACCTCCACTGTTCTAACGCAGATAAAAACAAAACAACAAAAACCCACAGACCAAAAATCAATGAAAGATCAACACTGCCATCTACCGAGGGTTTCTTGGAGAACAGGTTGCATAGGGAAGGCTATTTGTTTTATGAATAATATTATGTTTTGAGATCTGCACAGACCTGGAATCTGGTTTAACTTCTACCAGGAGCAGGGATTACCCTATAAGAAATCAGGATCATACAGAGGTGCTTGAGAAAACACGGGTGACAGTATAAGAAGTGGAAGTTGTTCGCCTAGCAAAGAGCTAACCAAAGGACATGGTCTCGTGTACATTTCTGACACAGTTGCAGCGGGGCCAAGGCTCAGCGTATGGGACCAATGAAGAGGAATGACAGGGTGCCAGAAACAACCTTGTATTAACAAGTATTAGCTCTCCAAAAATATACTGTCGTATGACAGTGAATGCATGCCTGGTCTCTGAACAAGGGTAGACAGAGAGGCAGTGTAACCCTCTATCCTGGAAGTTCCAGAAAGAAAGAGCGTCTGAATTTCTGAAAAGTTAGGTTACATAGCCATGGCACGCAGGCAGTCAATTAATACTTTGGAATGACTCAAATACAGCCAAGGCACCAGAGGCTAAGAGGAATCAAGCTCTCTCTGGTGAGCCATCCTGCCAAACCCAACCTGTTTTTAGCAAGCACTGGATTTCCATATCATGCTTATCCATGCTTAGGACACATTCCTTAAAAACCCAGGCCCCACAATCTAATGAACCAAACTGTTGTTCCTTTTAACAGTGAAGGTTGAAAATAGCAACATTCCACTAAGATAAAAGCA
Organism: Aselliscus stoliczkanus; assembly: GCA_033961575.1. Classification (NCBI taxonomy): domain Eukaryota; kingdom Metazoa; phylum Chordata; class Mammalia; order Chiroptera; family Hipposideridae; genus Aselliscus; species Aselliscus stoliczkanus. The sequence goes on from CM066728.1 coordinate 142,659,486, forward strand.
GACTTCCTTCGTATTGGCTTAAAAAAGAAACACAAACACACACACACACACACACACACACACTATATTGGATCACAAAATATTAGAACTGGAAAGACTTCCAAAATCATCTGGTTCACTGGGCTGGGGTCTGGAATGCTGTAAATAAGAATTCTGTGTTTTTAATTTGGAAGGATAATACAAAAAATAGGAAAAGGTAAATAGGTACAGGGTTTGTTATAGTCAATGCTCAATCAACTTTGAGAATGTAAAAATATTCATGTTAAATTTCAATCTAAAAGCCTTAAACTCCCATCTTACTAAAAGGTGCTATTATAGGTCCTAAGGAGAGCCCATTGTTTTTTTGTTTTGTTTTGTTTTTTAAATCAAGTGTCAGAAAAATATAAACTAATAAAAGGACAATGGAAGTAGAGGGACAAAAAGTCTCCTCTAAGACCTGAAGGGAAGCTGGGGGCTGACATGCCTTTTTTTTTTTTTTTTTTTTTTTAATTTTATGGGGTGTCTTTTTCCAGGACCCATCAGCTCCAAGTCAAGTAGTTGTTTCAATCTAGTTGTGGAGGGCGCAACTCAGTGGCCCATGCAGGGACTGAACTGGCAACCGTGGTGTTATGAGCACTGCTTCTAACTGAGTTAACCGGCCATCCTTGGAATGCCTCTTTATAAAGAGCTTGCAGGCTCTCCATTTGGGGGGTGGGGGTAGGGGTAGCAGGGTCAAAGCTTTTGCTTCTATAAAGTAAATATCCAGGCCCATGGCTGAATTCTGCCAGATCAGTTAATAATCATTTAGGATTCCTTTAACTGTATGATCATTCAACAAAGTCTTCTTGGGGACTGCTCTGAGCCAAACCTGGGCTAGGCAAAAGGTTCAGAGAAATGAGTGACACGGAGACCCTATTCTTGGGGTACCCCTTTCCAGCTGCAGAGGCAGGCCTCAGAACATTCAAGAATACAAAATTTATAGAAGGTCCTATAGAGAAGTGTATGACATGACATGGCTTCAGACAGCTGCACAAAGAGGACTCCCCTAAGAAGTGTACCTTTCTTCTGACAGGCACCCCAGGTTCCCTAAGAAGCCACAGGTCCAGCGGGGTTAGCATCCAAATAATCACAGAATCTGTTTTGTGGGTTCTTGCACTAGGTGCTTGGAAAAGAGAGTGTGAAACCGCAGGGGGTTAAAACAGCAATGAAGTGCAACCAGAGGCTGACAAGTGATTTGGAACATGGCAGGGGATCAGTGACTTACCAACAGGCAGGTGAGTGCATGGTGGAGGAAATGGCCTTTGAGTGGGTCCTGGGGAACACAGGGGTGATTATATGACTGGCATATAAAGTGTGCTGGGCAGGAGGAACAGCAGTTTTAATCGATTTATTGAGGTATACTTTATATACTATATAATTCACTCACTGTATGTGTACAATTAGTGATTTTCAGTAAATTTATAGTTGTACACCCAGCACCAGAGTCGTTTTAGAACATTTCTACCATCCCCAAAAGTTCCCTTGTGCTTGTCTGCAGTCTTTTTGTCGTACTTATTTCACTTAGCATGACGGTTCTGAGGCTCATCCACACTGTAAACACGTACCAGTAGCCCGTGCCTTTTTGTTACTGAATAGTAAACCATTGAATGACTATAACTTTTGAAAAAAATCAATTCACCAGCTGGTGGACATTTCAAATGCTTCCATTTCTGGCTATAATGATCAGTGCTGCTGTGAACACTCACCTCCAATTCTTTGTGGAGATAGGTGTTTTCATTTTTTTTGGATTATGGTTGTCAGACTTAGCAAGTTAAAATACAGGATGCCCAGTTAAATTTGAACTTCAGGTAAAAACTTAGTACGTCTCATGCAATATTTGAGACATACTTAGATAATAAAAAATTATTTATCTGAAATCCAAATTTAATTGGGCGTTCTGTATTTTACCTGCAACTGCATTGTGCCAATTCCAACTCTAGAAATAGAATTGCTGGGTCATTTGGTAGGTTTATATTTATCTTTTTAAGAAACTGCCCATCTGTTTTTTCAAAGGGACTATTCCGCATTATATCCCAGCAATGTACAAAGATTCTAGTATTTTCTCATCTTCACCAACACTTGGTATTGGTTTTTTGATTACAGCCATTCTACTGGATGTGATTTCTCACTGTGGTTCTAATTTCTTAGTCTTTAAGAAATTGTTTATTAGCCATTCATGTCTTCTTGAGATAACGTATATCAACTCTTCGACTACTTTTAATTGGGTCACTTGTCTTATTGAGTTACAAGTGTTCTTTATGCATTCTGAACGTAAGTCCTTTATCAGATGATTTGTAAATTCGTTCTGCCTTTGGCTCATCTTTTCTTTGTCTTAACAGTGATTTTTTTAAAGCCCAAAGATTTTAAGTTTGATGAAGTCCAATTTATCATTTTTTTAAATGGATTTTGCTTTTGGTATCACATTGAAGTCTTTGCCTAACCCAAGGTCATGAAGACTCTCTCTTTTATTTTGCCACCTTCTTTTATTTTTTGCCTTCGTTTTTGAAAGCTGGTTGTGTTTAAATCTTGTAATGCACCCAACCAACCAGTCTATGGAGCTTCTTGAAGGTACAGGAATAGCCCTCGAGTGCCCAGTCTCCTCACTGGTCTCAAGTCAGGGATCCCAAGCAGACTTTAAGATTAGATGTAGGGATATTGGACATTCTGAGGCCCACTGGGGAGAGTGGAAACTTACTCCAGAATTTGCAGGCCCAAAACCTGAGTCACAACCTCAGGATACCCAGGCTTCCTGAGCTCGCTAGAGGAGCTTCCAGGCAGCAGGAGTCACCTACCCTACACTCTTGTGAGACCAACAGTTGAAAAAGGAAGGCAAGATCTGAGCTTGGCACAGAAAAATCTGCTACGGTTGTACCAGATGCCCTCTCTGTACCTCCCTCATGCAGAAACCAGAAGCACACTAGCAGGTTGCCCACTGAGTGTACTCCAGCTGTGCTGCTGTGCTCGAGCCTGTTTCAGATCTAGGTAGGACAGCTACATGCTGAGAACACCTAGTGTTCAGCTGCTTAGGTTTTTCCTTTTTTGCCACGAGACGAGAACGATGCTTGGGAGGCCTCGCTATCCGTGAGACTAAGGTGAGCACTATGGCTGGCTCTGGGGCTTGGCCAGCTGCCATTGGCCTCCCAAGCTATACACTCCCAAATGAGAATTCCCAGGAGGACATGCAGAGCTCTACCTTCTGGGTGAAAGATCACAAGGTAGAATGGCCAGTGAGGGAGAAGAGACTACTCGTGAGCCTCCCATGCAATACCTGCCCTCTCCAGCTTCACCCGTTATCAAATTCATGCCCAGATCACCCTCAGCCATTCCTTAAAGGAAGGATTGCCAGGCTCCTCTCAGTCAGGTGTATCCTCCTTGGGACACTTTCAATTGGTCCACCTGTCCTAGTTGCAAAAATCAGGTGAGATATGCAAATAAAAACACTTGGACAAAACTCAAATGTGACGTAATGACAAGCACAATCATCTCTCACATCTAGAATTAAGTCTCCAAAGGGAATTCAAACCATCGCTCAGAGTGCCCCCATCTATTCCAGCTTCTGAGTCCAATGACCACCTGGGTCCTCTTGAGGGTATCAGGATGCCGAGCAGCAGTTCTCATTTTATTTGGGTGTTCACGTCCATAACCTTTCCCAGTTGTTCCTTTGAAAACAGCTAACATTACCAAGTGATCTATCATCCCAGGCCTCCCTTTACACGTAGGACTGGGCTTCTCTGCACATCATCTATTACAACATTAAGACCCAGAGCGTTTTAAAGCTGCCTGCCACAACACGTGCACATTTTATTACTGATCCACGTCAATACTCCCTCCTCACCTCTTATTTTTCTTACCCTCCCTGAACTGTTTCCTTTGCCCCCTCTTTGAAATACTTAAGTGACTAATCCCCCCTTTTTATTCTATACTTTTATGATAGGAAGGAAAGTGTGTTTTTTTTTGTTTTTGTTTTTTTTTAAGCTGAGCCATCCGTCATCTGTTGGCAGCTCAGCTCAGACTGGGCATCGAACTGCTGTTGCTCAGAGCTCAGCTCGCACTCTTGAGCAAGCTCTTAACCAACTGAGCCACTCGGCCGGCCCTGGAAAGTAGTAGTTCTTATGTTTCTTCCATTTTCCATTTCTCTATAGCTCAAACAATCCTTTACTTCCACCATGATTTAATATTATTTAATTGTATCTTTCCTGAACCTTAAAAACCATGCATGACTGAGCCCTAGTTTTTGTAACATCAAGTTTTTCTACTCATTTCTCAAAACAGCCTGTTTTATAAATCCTCAATTATGAAACCAAGAAAAGTGCAGTTGCAAGATATGTCTAGTAGGCCACATATGTAAAAAACGCCTTTTCCAAATTAGGAAACACCAAAGGCAGGAGAGGTTTGTATGAAGCTAGTCCTGCTGTGTTTTCTGAATCTATGATGTTTTGAAAATAATTACACTTTTTTTCCAAATTTCAACAAAAGCCCTACATCCTGGTGATGTGTCTTCCTTATTGTGAAAAAAGAAAAAAACCTCCCCAAGTCCAGTCTTGGAGTTGAAGTAACGGTCTTCAATGTGAGAGCAATCCAATCCGCACAAGTTCTCCCCGAGTCAGGCCAGGGTTTGGGGACCACATCTTCTCCAGCACTCTTTTCTCAATTCTCTTACCAGCCAAGTTCTCACACCCAGGATAATAACTGATACTACTTAAAAGAAAAAAAAAAAAAAAGCCAATTTCTATAAAGAAACGCATTCTCACAAATCCGTAACTTAGGAAGATGAAAATTTCTAAATCTCCTCTGAAAATCATTGAAAAACTTTAAGAATAAAAATAATAACACTGTTTGAACACAAACTTACTGTGGCAGGAGCAAAGCAGTTCCCTGTAGACAAGTCCCATCCTGTTGAGTGAGATCAACAGCCCCCAGGCCTGTGCAGAGGTGCCACCACGCACGTACACACACCTTTGGGCAGGTGGGCACATCTTCAACATGTGACGACACTGCAGCTCGTACCGGGCAGTAATCCCAAGATTCTAGTCTATCTGCAGCAACTACGTTTCACAACAGCATGGCTCGCTCCTATATACACACTTGATTTCAAATTATGCCACTAGCACTTGGGGAAAAAAGTAATTTATTTGCATTGCTTCCATTTTTCTACTGTAGTGTTAGGACTTGACATAAGTATCACTCTTCTACTTCCTATTTACAGTTCATTCAGTATATTACTACAAATACAATATACAATCTTTAAAAACTTATGGGGAACTGCCGTTTTTGTTTCTCCTCTTTACAGGTTTCTCAAAATCATTCAACATAAATGAAAATTTATATGGACATTTTCTGTACACGTCTGAAAGAACAGAGATTATACTGATAAAACCAAAAGAATTTTGCACAAATACAATAAAATACAGAAAACAGAAAGAATAGATGATGTTATCTGGGGTACAAATATCAACAATACAGTACCATTTGAGTAATTTAGCAACATAATACTCATACTTTATAGAAATAAAACTGCACACCTGGAGAATGCTCTGACAAATATTAAACACATATATACAATGAGGTAAATGTACCTTGGTCTTTTGAGAGGTAATTTAAGTTTAAAGCAATTGACATTTTGAAGCATCTCCTTGACACATAAAGAAATATCAAACACCTCATTCCATTGGCACAATGTGAAAAGAGGATATCACAACATGGTTCATGATATTCAATTCACAAATCTTCTTAAAAAAATAAAAACAAATTCACCGAAGTTCTTTTTAAGCTTTAAGAAACAGGTCGAATGCTCTTAACCACATTTTTTAAAGTTGACAATTACAAACTAGATTGCATACTGGATTGAAAAGTTTAAACGAACTGACAATCCTCAGGCCATCGTAGAAGGCCGGCCTTGCTGGACGGAGTGCCCACGGGTACTCCGGCATCCCGAAACAGACAGCGGAGGTGGCAGCGCATGCCAGGGCTGTTCTTTAAGACCTCAAAAGCATCTCAACTGGCATCTTCTGCTGAGTTGTAACAGAACCATTATTTGGAATCTCCTCCATTTGGAGCCAGAACACCGCCCACCATGGTCAAGAAACAAAAGTAACAGTTGACTTACAATCATTCTTTCAGTGCAAGAATAAAATAAACTCTGGACGTGACATGTCTAATGGGATACTGATTTTGTTGTGCACTATAAGTAACACTTTGCCACTTTTTTTTTAAACAAAATATTCTGTTTGTGACATTTCTCAGATGTAGAAGAAACAAGGTATCTCGTGCATAAGCTGCAAAATGGCTAAGTGACCACTTGAAATTTTGTAATAAGAACTGAAATTTGGGCACTGTGCACCGACTCCAGGCACTTCTTGAGCACTATCATTACAGCAGAATTACAGGCGCAGCTCTGTGGGCCTCATCTCGCCTACAGGGAGAAACCTGGTGGCTGCTTCTGGCACAGCTCCCATTGCTATCGCTGCCACTCCTGGCCAAGGCTGAAGTCAAAGTAGGGCAGCCAGCAGGTCCATCGTCTGCCCCTCCTCCAAACCTGGAGACCCCTCCCAGCAACATCCAATGACTCAAGGAAAGGGAAGTACGTCCCACAACTTCTATTAGCCATTTTGCACTAGATATCATATGCATCCGGTAAACAGGCTGCTGGAGGAGGAGGAAGGGAAAGGTGGTGGCAAGGCCATGGCCTCTGAGTCAGGGACCAGCAGGAAGGCAGGTTGGGCGAACCAGAGCAGAAGTTACTAAAGGAAGGACCAGAGACGTCTGCACCCTGCTAGGTCATGCCTCCCTGGTCCCCCCTCCTCTGGGGTACTGACAAAATGGATGTAAACAGGTAATAATTAGCTTGAAGATATATTTTAGCCAAGTTAAATCTTGGAAGGTAAGCATGTGAAGACAGGCAGTATAAACAAAAGCTTGTTTCTGAACAACAAAATTAATATCCCAGTCAATTTTATCTGTGGTTGGTCTATTTCATCTTTTAAATTACTTGCATTTTCAATACTAGCCAATTGGGGTTTATCAAACCATCAATTAGCCAAACAAGGAATTAGCTGTAGTAATATGTAACCCAATTTAGAACTAAATTCCAACTTTAAAAAAATTTCCTAATTCATTAAAAGTACATTTTATCCATGTAGGCAAGAACAGTGAAACTGTAGCTCAATCTTTTGATTTAATACAGAATATCTCCAGCAAAAGTTGATTGCCTTCTATGAAAGTGAGAAATCATATATCACAACTTTAAATTAGACAAGAACTTTTGGTATGTTCTTAAAATTATATAAAAATAGTTTTAGTGATAAAATATATTGGTCCCCTGAATTTCATAAAGCAGATCTGGTAGGCTTAGAAATGGAAAAAAGAAGTACCTGATCACAGAGCTAGAGATTATAAACCGGAAATATAACACAATTATAAAAACAAACCTCTCAAACTCATTCATTTTAATGAAATCGTGGTAACTACAGAAAAACTCAGATTTGGAGTAAAAATATTAACCTCTAAGCACATTTTCCCCGTGATGTTTTTAAGCACATGAAATTGACACTAAATTCCTATGTAATATGTCATTCATTCTAAAATTACTTTGGCTTTGAGACCAAATAGTCTTTCAAATTTATTCTATGTATACGAGATAAGACATTACTAGAATGCAGCTCAGTCGGCGTAAACGGCCACCACCTCTTACTGACCAAAGTACTGTAAAGGTTATTCCGACCTTTTCATTGGGAAATTGATAGCACTATCAAGTCAGTATCTTGCCTCACAGCTAGGATAGATTCCCGCCCCTCAGAATAAGATCACAGTGATAAATAGAACTTTGAAAACTGTAAAAGGCCTGCAAAGACTTTTAGCACTGGAAGTAAAAACCAGTTATTATACGCCAGCTTCAACTTCATATGAGAAGACCATGACGTTTGCTTTAAACATTTAATTTGACCAAAAACATCTGTAAATGGAGAACCTATACTCAAGGGTATGCTTTAGCTACCACTCTTCCAAATATCAAGAGTGCGGTGAACTCATTACATAACCATGTAAATTAAGCAGTTAAAATATCTGCACACGAAGGAAAGACTGAATTAAAAGCTGCCTTCCTCAAAGTGTAGTGAGACGTCAAAACCACATTAACTCTAACTTTAGTTACAAAGACAGAAAATCCACCAATGACTTCTACGTAGCAAATGTGACTCTCGCGTACCTGTTACCTACTCAAATTATGAATTACCCTTCACTTCCTAGAAAAAAGCCTACCATTTAACATCAACCATAAGCTAACTGTAAATGTAATTCATTTCTTAAAAAAATAACACTGTCTTTGATCAGATAAACAAAAATGGCTTACAGGACGCCACAAAACTTTTCACGAGCAGCTAGACAAATTTTCCATTGTAAGAAAAATTAGTCTGTATGCTACAAATTTTAAATTGTTAAAGTACTATAAGTATCTAGAGTGCCACTAGATGTTTTTTTAAAGTACACTTAGACAACACAACTAAAATGCAAAAGCTTGATGTGAGACTATTCAAACAAGACCATGATAACAATTTACCAATTAATGCCACTTCATTTCTTTAGTGGTTTAAGCACATTCTGGTAGGAGAAAGGCATTTTGAAAATGGAATACCAAATGACATATCACAAAAACTCTTCCATAAAATGAAACAGAAAAAATCTGGGTTACCCAGATAAATAAACTCTTTGAATTAAAACACTACAAGTTTTAACACACACAGACTTTAAGCCATTCTACTCATTTCCATTAGAAAGACACAGAAGTGGCACTTATTGGTATAGTACAATCCCATTTTGAAGGCATGTAATGTTCTGAATATGTGAAAGAACAATAATAGTATACAAAATACAATTGCATAAATTATGTTCCTCACTACCATATGAGGTCATTTTTAGACTCAAGATAAGAGTTTTTATAAGTGTTAGTTTTAAGATCCTGAAAATTATAGAACAGTACATTCAAAGTCTGAATCAAGAAAACTCTTTAGTGGTTCAGAATCCTCTGAGAATGTACTAACCAGGAGTATAAATCACTTTCTTTAAAAATAAGAAATGTTTCATATTGATTCAGCATCCAGCTCCTTTACCCTTAAAGATGATCTTCAGCACAGCAGTTACCTAAGTTAAGACCAGCAATCATCTTTAAAAAAAAAGTTTTGTATTAATAAAAAATAAAGGTAGACTACACAACATTTTGTAACCGACCTGGGAAAGAAGCGTTCATAGTGCACTGAAAGGACCCACGTGGCTGTTTCCTGGGTCCAAAGAAATCCTGGGAAGTCTTTAATTGACCTTATTACAGTTGCAAAAGGAAGCAATAGCCTTCTGTTCCCTCTCAGTTGAGGTAGAACAACTGACCTCCCAAATTAAAACCCAGGAGCAGATCTGAAGAAAAAGTGGAGTTCAGGCAAAGCCGCAGAATTACATTTTGATGCCTTCCTGTTGACTGAGCTGTGACAATGTTTTCTTAATCCGCAAAGCTGTAAGTCTAGCTGCTCCATTGGCATACCAACATTCTCTCATGATTTTAGCCATTACTCTCAAGGCCTACAAGAAAATACAAGAAAAAGAATTAATGCATGCACCACTTCCCATCGATCTGGATAAAAATCTTTACCTGCAAGTTTTCTTTCTAAATGACATAGGCACAAGCTTTTTTGCTTGCACATTATTTCTAATAGCAAATGAATAAAAATGACCTAAATTCCAGTCAGTAGGGTCCTGGTGCCAGCAGCTGGAAAGCAGATAGACATAGGGTGGCTTACTCAGCTGACCCAAAAAAGCAGAATCCTAACCCAGAGGTGTGCAAGGCAAGGAGCCTGACTCATACTGAAACCCCTAAACTCAGGGGGTTAATTGTACCAAGTATCTTTGGAGTGAGGCTCAGGCCAAAAATACAGGGATCTGCCAAAAAAGCTGGAACCCCAGATAGCTGAAGACTAGAGGTGGTATCTGAGATGGTAAAACAGAAAATTCTGACTTGAGGAACATGAGGACCAAGTTCTACACTGACAACACACTAAATGCTAAGACCATAGGCCTCTTCCTCAAAACACAGGCACCAACTTGTACACAGTCCTCCAGGCAAGAGACTGGAAGCGTCTTCTTGGGGAATGTGAACAGCCCAAGAGAAAAGATGTGAAGGGATTGACATCAGTGGTTCCACAAGGTTCCAGTTAGATCATCCTCAAGATCACAGTCCTGAAGCTCCATTCACGTGCACGAAGCTTCTACAAGCTTTCAGTGCCGTTTTTAAATATGAAGAGAGTATGACTTTGATCAAACATTTGGGGAAGGTAATATGAACGCAGAAGCTGACAAAAACAGAAAAAAGCAACTTGGGAGAAAACAGAAGCTGTACAGAGAGAAATAAATATCAACAAATCTATCATTAATATCCTCAAAGAGATCAAAGAAAAGAATCATATTAGATTTATCATTCATAAGTTTTTGATTCTTGTTTGATTTTGGAAAAACTTTACAGAAGAATTGGAAGATAAACCTGATTAAAAAAAAGATAAAAGCTGGGACGGCCAAGTGGCGCATTCATTGGGAGTTGGCTTGGAATACCAGCTCTGAGCAGCAGGTCCCCAGTTCGGATCCCACATAGAGGGCCAGTGACACTGCGCCCTCTACAGCTAAGATGGTGAACAACAGCTTAACTGGGAGCTGGGCTGCCGTGAGTTGCCGGCAACAGCGTAGGCTGCAGTGGGGTTGGCAGGCAGCTAGCGTGCACTTTTGTGAGCTGCTGTGAGCAGCTGTCCAATGGCCAGTGACCAAATGCCTCTTCCGGGAAGAGTGCAATGATCATAATACCAACATGGGCCAGTGAAGCGAGGTCTTCCACAACTAGACTGAAGAACAAAAGGACAGCAACTTGTCTGCTCCCCTTCCCCGATTCCCCAATGCTGTTCTCCTCCCCCAATTCCCCAATTTAAAAAAGATAGGGCCGGCCGAGTAGCACATTGGTTAAGAGCTGGTTTTGGGATGCCAGCGGCCCTGGTTCAGATCCCACATATGAGGGCCAGTGACACTGCCCTCTACAGTTTACAACAGCTCCACCTGGAGCTGGGCTGTAAGTCCCGGCGATGGCGTGGCTGCAGTCCCTGCTGCAGTAGGCTGCCATGGGCTACAGTGAGTGGCCGGCAGCCAGCATGAGCGGCCGGCAGCCAGGGTGAGCTGCCAATAGCCACGGTGAGCGACCATCCAGAGGCCGGAGACCGATCTGCCTCATCCTGGAGGAATGCAATGATGATGCCAACATGGGCCAGTGAAGCAACGTCCTCCACAACTAGACTGAAGAACAAAAAGACAGCAACTTGTCTGTTCCCCTTCCCCAATTCCCCAAAGCTGTTCCCCTCCCCCAATTCCCCAATAAAAATCTTTAAAAAAAAAAAAAAAAGATAAAAGCTGACAAAACCCCCAGAAATTGGAGAACAAAGACAAAGAGATGGATAATGGATAACAGGAGGGAGAAGGTAAGAAAATTAGAGGAGTTCTAACATTTATAATGAGAGCTGAAGAAAAAGAACAGAGTAAAATGAAATCAAAGAAATACTTCAGGAACATTTCCTAGAAGTGAACATTTGCTTCCAGTAAAAAGGATCAGGTACCCAGCACATACACAGATTCATTCAACAAATATTTATCAAGTGCCTACCATCTACTAGATACCATTCCATGTTCAAGGGATACAGCAGTGAACAGAAAAACTCCTTGCCCTGATGAAGCTTACATTCTAAGGGACTAAAGCTTGTAATTTATAAGTAAGTAAAGTATGTGGACTGTCAGTGGTTAAGTGCTAAGGAGAAACATCACTTAGAGAAGGAGATAAAACATGCTAGGGAAGTAGGAGGCTATTTTAAATAGATGGAAAGGTAACATCTCACCGACAAGGTAACATCTGAGCAGACCTGGAAGAGAGGAGAAATGAGCAAACCAAGAAACAGGCAGACAAAGGATCCAGTAAGGAGGAGTCACCTCAAAAGAGGCAAAGGGAATCCAGGGATGAAGTGAAGATATCCCAAGATGAAAGCTGTATAGTTGGCCTAACCAGTTCAGACTGGAAAAGGTCAGAAGGTTCTGGAATACACTTCTATCAGTTTCATATTCTTGATATGTTTCAACTATTGAGGGGTGATTTATAAAACCCTAGAAAAGTGAAAAAATGAATTAGTGATAAGCAAATAGAAAACTAACTAAATGGGGAAACAAACAAAAATGACGGTGATGGCATTAATTCTGAATGATGTAAAAGTAACTGCAAGTTGCATGTGTGCTCTTAAATGTTAATTGGTAACTTATCTTTATGCTCAAAAAGCCATCTGTTCAAGAATAATCTGCTCTAATTATTGAATGAGTGTATGAATACTTCAAGTTTATACTTTGTAGTATCAAGACCAAATGCTTAAAAGACAGGGGCCAGCTAAGTGGTGCGTTGGTTAAGAGTTGGCTTGGAACACAGCTCTGAGCAGCAGGGCCCCGGTTCGGAACCCACATGAGGGCCAGTGACGCTGTGCCCTCTACAGACCAACATGGGCCAGTGAAGCAACGTCCTCCACAACTAGACTGAAGAACAAAAGGACAGCAACTTGTCTGTTCCCCTCCCCCAATTCCCCAATAAAATCTTTAAAAAAAAAAAAAAAATTTTAAAAGACAAAACGTAGCCCAATTTCATTGTTAAACACGCCAGTTCCTTGAGGACATGAGATTATTTTATCTGGGCCTGGGTACGTGATTTTGTTGGAGGTAGTTAACTCTCTTGATGTCAAAGTTTATACTGAGTCCTATACTATTTTAAGATGTAAAATCAACTACTTAAGTGACCAGCTTTTTATTCCTCCTTAAGGTACAAAACTTTGAATCTGGAGGGAAATGCTCTGCCTCACCAATATTATAATTAGTAACAGCTAGCAATTAAAGGTAGATTACATAAAATTTGTCTAATGGATTCTTTAAATTTACAACTACAAATACATGCCTAGAACTTTTGGTAAGGGCGAGGGTTGAGAAGCTCAGACTTACAGGGAAACACTGTCCCCAAATTCCTGGTGAATGGTCATATAGGCAATCAAATGAATCACCTGAACCATCTTCATAATCCTCTTATCCCTGTCCCTCATTTTACAAAAAAGGCATGGTAACGTCCAGAGAACTGAAGTGATTTGCCTGCTGTCCCTCTGAAAAGGTAACAGGGCTGGTCTAGAGTACAGGCCTCCTCACTCCTATCTGCACTCATCCCACAGGCCTGCGCTGCCCTGACTGAGGGAAGCGTTCATTTAAAAAGCAGGCGCTCTGTTTCCTGGGAGATCAGAACACTGTTCTGATACTGTGATGGCCACTGCAAATGCTCCATGGCCTTTTCAATGTGCTGAAGAGTGAACATGAAAACCGAATTATTCTGCTTTTATTCCCTGGCTTAATTAACTGCCATGAAAAAATAAGAGGAGAATTCTTGTGTCTGTTTTCCTTAAAGAAAAGTAGAAAGTTTCCATTTACTAAGCAGAAGCAGTTTAAAAACTTGAGTAGTAGCCAAAAGAAATACTCACTTCACAGCTCTGCCATCTGTTTGGAATATTTGGCCTTAACTTCTGTTCACAAACAACTTTTCTCATTTCTTCAACGGATGGATCAGAAGGTACAAGATCATAATAAGGCAGCTGGTAATCCTCATGGATTCCTATATTGGTTAAAAAAAAAGAAAGAAAATCTATTTTAAATTTACTCAGATAATGTCAGACCATTCTCTGGCCAGACAGAAAAGAAACAGCTAAGCATCCTATTATAGTGTCCCATTCTAAAGCTGTGAGGGGAACAGGGCTCACAGCTTGCTATCTCACTCACTCCCGCATCAACAACCCACCTCCCAAGTCTATACTGGGCCCACGCCCTGAAAATAAGTATCCCGGTGGGATTAGTAAAGGCAATTTTAATGATGGTGAACTATGAGCTCTGATGACCAGAATGACATTTTCCCCTAGAACCCTAATGTGCAAGAAATGAGTTTTTATTCTGAGAATGCACAGCCTCTCACTCGGTACCAGGATATGCCGTCACTGAGGTGTGAATCCTACCAGACAAGCCGGAGGCACAGTCCCTTTTTCCATCCATCAATAACCTGTCCTCTTTGCTGCAATGCCAAGACATACTCTGCCCTTCACTGCTTCAAAAACCTGAGCCTTTAGTTTCAGCCAAATGTGGGCCCCCAGAGATAAGACTTTCTCAAATACACATCAAATGTGCTCAATCTCAAAAAAAAAAAGTTAAACTTATTTTAAAAAGCAATGTGAGGGCAGTTTACTGTACTGTACCCTTTATATCTGTGTTCCAGCTATCAAGTTGGAGAAAGTAACCACAATCTCGGGGCAGGGAGAGGGAGATCAGCTTGACTCAGGCACACGCTAGGCTAGACTACACAGCTTCTGAGGCGGCCTCTGAAGCAGTCATCATGCTAAATAATTATACTCCAAGATAACAAGGGCCTGGTTTCTGATGCTCCCTAAGATACTAGTGGAACAGAAAAGGCTACACTAGGATAAAGGCGCGCACGGGCATAAAGCACGACATGTCATTCTCCCCTCACTACAGGTTTCATCGGCTTTTTTCTCTTTGGCACTCTCAGCGATCATGTGCTGAACTAATTTCAGACTGTCGATGTGTTTAATTTCCTTCAATAAAAAAGAAGGCAATTATTCTGTCCATGACAAACTGTTGGGGGAAGGGGGGAGCAAATTACCACCAATGGAACATCGTCGAGCTATTTCCCAGAATACTAAGCCCATTGCATAGATGTCCGCACGTTTGAAGGATTCAAAGTGTTTCATATTTATGGAATCATCTAGAACTTCAGGGGCCATGTACCTAAAAAAGAAGTCAGCATTTTATTTTATGGAATGGTGGCCATATTACTTTTGAATTGATTCATAAATTTTCTTTCACTCCTGAGAATTTTTTTTTAATAAATCAATATTACCCTTAAGACTTCCCCCTATTTCAGCATGGTTCTGCTGTTTTCTAAAAAGACTTACACTTGTTACAGAAATTTTCCCAAAGTACATAAAACACAAAGTGAAAAATCATTCCTTACTACCACAGTGATAAATATTTTGATGAGCATCCTTTTAGACATCTCTCTAGTCATACACATACAATATTACATAACTGAGATTCTATTAGACTCAAGAAAAATATTATATATTCATACTGGTTTGCAAATTAATGATCAACTAAATCTTATGAAAAGCTGAAACAGCAATTTCATGGTATCTATTTGCCTTATGATCTTAGTTTCCAATGAAAGACACACAGGTAACAACTGGAACTGTTCCAAATGTCCTAACATATACCAGCTACTTAGTCATGTACTGTGCAGGGACCATGTATTTTAATTTACCAGTCTTCTCACTAAACTAGGATGAAAGAAGGGCAGGAACATACTCCCAGGAAGAAAGGATTAAAAATGAACGCCAGGGGGCCGGATGTGGGGCGCGTTGGTTAAGAGTTGGCTTGGGAACCCCAGCTCAGAGCAGCAGGGCCTCGTTGAGATCCCACATTAGGGCCAGTGACACTGCCCTCTACAGCTAAGATGGTGAACAACAGCTCACCCTGGAGCTCGGCTGCTGTGAGTCACCAGTGACAGCGTAGACTGCAGTGGGCTGCCGTGAGGTACTGTGAGTGGCCGGCAGCCAGTGTGAGCTGCCAAGAGCTGCCGTGAGCTGCTGTTCAATGGCCGACGACCGATGTGCCTCACCCGGGAAGAGTGCAATGATGATACCAACATGGGCCAGAGAAGCAATGTCCCCCACAACTAGACTGAAGAACAAAAGGACAGCAACTTTGTCTGTTCCCCTTCCCCGGTTTCCCAACACTGTTCCCTTCCCCCAATTCCCCAATAAAATCTTTAAAAAAAAATGAACGCCAGTCCTCCTACTGATGCCACATTGTAGGGTTCTGACGTTTCAAAAACCCCACTAAGGTTACAGATCAGAATTCACGAAGACCTGCAGCAACCACTGTCCTGGAACCTAGAGTTGCGAGCTCTAAAAGTCCTTGCAGAATCCAGAAATCATAGACAACAGAATAACGCTGGGCTCTAGCCACGGCTAAGGCGGTAGTTTGAAGTTATGCTGTGACACACAGGGCAAGGCCTGTGCTCACAGATTAAAGTCTCATCTCTTCGTCGTACCGTCCATATATGAGCTTGGCTACATCACTTAACCTCCACGACGTGGTTTTCTCATCTGTGAAATGACGGTAATGACATCTACCCAGTTAAATTCTTTTGAAGGCTTCTGGATTCAACAAATATTTAGTGAGGACCTATGTTTTAGGCACTATGATGAATGCTGGGAATACAGGCTGCTTTCAAGCAGACTGCAATCCAACAGAGTGTACATACAAATAAGTGGACAGTTACAATATAATGTGGAAAGTGCCTCAGTGTTCCAAGTTCAGTGTGTTTATGAGAACTCTTGGCAAGAACACCTAACAGTCCAGAAGAGGCTTCCTATGAGACAGAAAAGGTGAATATAAACTAGGGAAACAGTAGTGGAAGATATGCCCTAGGATACAGCACAAGCAAAAGTTCTAAGGAAGAGAGAAAGGCATATTTTCAGGAACTGAAAACATGAAAACAGTCGGGCTAGCTATAGTACAGCATTTGAGGGGGGCATTAAATGAAGTTATATAAAAAAACCCATTAAAATGATTGGCACATAGCAGATATCCTATACATATTCGTTACTATTGCTATTATAATTAACATAACTAATGATAAACTTTTCTGAAAGAGCCACCTTTCATCGGTAGGTATCTTTTTAAGTCAGGTAACCTTGACTTCAGAGCAGGCGAGATCATGAGATCTTCTACCTATGGGCAACTTAATACAGTACAAGTTTGAGTTTCAGAAAAAGATGTAAATACAAGTAAGAAGGAAAAGGAAAAGAAATTGCTTTCAGAACACAGTAAATGCCATTTATTCACAAGTGTACCTTTTTGTTCCCACTCTGTGGTTTGGAGCAATATCAATTGTATCTGTGGCTGAGTCATGTCTTACTGCCAGTCCCAAGTCTGCAATACAGCAAGTTCCGTTTTTCTTTACCAAGATATTCTTTGATTTCAAATCTCTATGAGCAATGGCTGGTTTTCCTAAAGAAACAAAAATTAAACATGACTGCTTAAAGGTAATACCATCCCAACTCTCACCTTTAGGCCCCAAAGTTTTTTTTTTCCCATCCCAGGATCACAGCATTTCTGCCCACAGACCGCAATACCTGGGCCATTACTTAATAACCTCAAGTGAATCAGGTTGCAAGTGGATAATAATTGCTAAAGCATAGAGATATACTGGCATCTGATATTGTACACAGCACAAAGATCATAGCATAAAAAGTTCGTAACTGGCCGGCCGAGTGGTGCGGTGGTTAAGCGCTGGCTTGGAAGCCAGCGGCCCCGGTTCGGTCCCACATGAGGGCCAGTGACACTGCCCTCAAAACAAACAAACAAACAAACAAAAAGTTCGCAACTAAAATTTAGTGTTTAATTTTTCAACTGTACCAGGGTTTCATGCAGTCGTCTCATGGCAAAGTCAAATATAATTTTGTAAGATGGCCAGATAACATTTACATAGCATGCTGATGTTTACAAAACATTTTCACATTTCATTTGATACTCCACATAGAAATACATTCTCCTAGACTTGAATTCTAAAAATCAAGATTAAAAAAATCACAAATAAGACTGAATGCTATGTTTAAGAACTCACAAGAATATCGATATTGATAATAAAGACTAGAGAATGTAGACGAATGCTCAGATTCCTAACTCCAACTGAGAGTTTTCAACAGAACGATGAGGCTGACTTCTTGCAAAAATTTTCTGAACACACATTAGATTTAAGGGAATTTAAAGTTTAAATAACTGGGTTGCTTCAAGTTACCTTGGGTACCAACAATCTCCATGTGAAGATGGGCAAGTCCACTTGCTGTGGACAGAGCAAGTTTTATCATTCCTTCCACAGTAACTGTGTATCTGTTCAAATAATCAAAAAGGGATCCATGCTCATGATAATCTGACACCAACCAGAGCTGAGTCCATGTACCATTGTCTGCAAAGTATAAGAACAATGTTTCAGATGGGCTGTAGAACATTTATAATTTACTTGTTCAAAAGTGGTCACTTTTTTCTCTCAATCCTGAGTCCCACAACTGCAATACGATGGAACCTTAAGTGTGTATATATTTCCTTCATATTTTCTTGTATTTTCAATATGCCTTCTACTTTTACACATATATCCTTTAGACCCTCATAGTAAGCTCCCAATTCTTGAGATAAAGGTAGGATAACGAATCCCATTTAAGAGACAAGGAATCATAGTTCAAAGAAAGTAATCTTGTATCTACACAGATGGTAGCAGAGCTGGGAACTCTTTGATGCCTAGAAAAATGCCTGGTTCAGGTTAGGTGCTCGATGACTGTTTCTGGAAAGGGAGAGGGAAACCACAAAGGAGGGAGGCAGGAAGATGAGAGTGTCTGGAGCCTCGTGTGGCCACAGTGGGAATGGGGTAGGAGCAGTAAGGGACAAAACTCAAAGTAAGCTTAAGTGAAAAAACACAAGCTTTAATGATAGACTCTGCGTGTAGTACACAAAGAAGCCAGACAAGATGATTTTATGATTCCAAAGTTTCCAGCTTAGAAAAAAACATAAAAATAGTGTGGTACCACTGAATCCTGGGCAAGCTGAGGAAGGAACTAAAATGTCAGGAGGAGAAAGGGCTGGTGGGATTGAACCCAGTTTTACACAAGGTGGTTCTGAACCTCCACATCCAGGAATGCGTGTTCTACAAGTTCATTTGTAAGCTGATACATGAATCTGAAATGTGGTTTCTCATGGGAATCGAAGTAAAGGTTCTGGCTAGGCTGCTCCACAAAAGCCAATATGACCTAGAAGTAGCTGGAAATATACAGAAAACCATATATTCGATGAAATCATGAAAAAAAGAAAAAAAGCATTACAATAATACAAGGAGGCAGTACAACGCAGTAAAAGCTACACACCTGGAGTCATTCTGACCTGGCTCAGAATCCAGGGCTTAGCTATTAGTGACTAATGAGCTCAGACAGACAAGCTACTTAACCAATGAGCCTCTGCTGCTTCTCTTACACAACAAGAATACCTCACTTTGCAAGACCATTAAGAAGACTTTAAAAATAGAAAAACAGGCTTTTAAAAAGCAAGCACTTAATACAATGCATGGCATATTAGAACTTCAAATGTACTATTTCCTTCCTTACCAGTTGTAAAAAGAAAAAAACCCCAATTGACATAAAACAACTTCTATATTTTGAAGGTTGTTATTTGAAGGAAAGCCAACTCTGATTAGAAGAGATTAAGGAAGATGTTCAGAAGATTCTGGAGGTGATTTCTGGGCACTTTCAAAAGGATTTAGATTCATGATACTAGTTCTTTATAAACTGATTCTGTTCAGACCTGTACTTTTTCTTTTCCTTGATACAGATGCATCACTACGTTTTTCTGCATGCTTGTTAACCACGACAGAATTCCGAAAGGCTCACAAATACAAGAAATAAATAGGAACACAGGCAGATGGAAGAAAGGGAGATTTTCTGAGGTTAACTATCAAGAAAGGCAGAAGGAAGAAGGTTCTGTAAGAGGCTGTGCACACATAAAGGGTTGTCTGGGTGGAGTTAACTAAATAAATCAGGAGGATGAAGATAAAGGAAAAGGGAACTGGGGTAGAGGGGCTAGGTTTGGGGCCAAATCCATTAATCCCGGCAGAGAAGAAAGGAGGTAGAAATGACCAAGGTCAGCTAGTTCCCATGGTGACCACCAGATGACAGCACCAGCTTGGCTGCTGCTTAAGCAAATGCCAAGAGAAAGCTCAGGGCACAGCAGCGGGAGCAATTTATACCAATGCGCTTGGACTTGGAACATGCCTAAAACATGCTGGGCCTGGGTGAGGTTTGGGCCTCAAAACGCAGATTTGAAAATCACCACGACAGTAGAGTTTGAATCCATGAATGTGGGTAAGTTCTTTAAGGGAGCAATTACTATTTGTAGAATTAGACCGCTCATAGAAATCAGTAAGCAGAGTTTCAGAAAACAAAGATAACTATTAAGAATAAAGTTTAAGGTCACAGAACATAACAAAGGTGGTTTTATGAACTGGGGGAGAAACTAAATAGTGTCAAAGATGGAAGAAAATGAAAACTAGGGACTTGATCTGACTATGATCACTGCTTTTGTTTATTTGTTTTGTTTACTGAATTGGTAGCAGCCACTGATAATCACTGTCTACATCAATCACATCCAACACAGCCCCTATGTCACTAAAACAAAAGAGAGAATCAAACATATGCCTCCTAATGTGATACAACAGGAAATATACAATGTACAGGAAATATACAGTATTTTTGGGAAACCAATAAAACTTAATCAGATTCCGTCTCTAATTCTAACTATCCGTTTTCAAATAATACAAGTAGCAAGGTCAGAGATGCTAAGGGAATTCAATTAGCAAAATCCAGAATGTGATAAGTCCTACAGGACACATAATCCAGTTTCTTCAACAAATAAATTGCAAGCAGCAAACAAATGAACAAACAAAAAACGATGAAGGAGCCTAGAACTTTCAAGGGACTTAAGATAAATATCAACCAAATGCAATGTGTCGACTTTGGATCTTAAAGCGAATAACTGATTGTTAAAAAAAAAAAAAAAACATAGGAGGAAACAACTGCTGAAATTTGAAGCTGACTTGATATTGGATGATATTTTTAAAAAATCACAATGGTAGTGTGATTATGTTTCATAAAAAAGATTCCTTATAATCTAAAGACACAAAATGAAAAACGTTTGTGGATGGAAAGATATGTTATCTGAGACTGGTTTCAAATCATTTAGTTAGGGACAGTGTAGGTGAAATCAGAGATCAAATTTGATTGGCAGCAAGCTAATAATTGTTGAAGGTGGGTCATGGAGGTTCACTATCCTACTGTTTACTTTCTAAATATTGGAAATTTTCTCTAAATAAAAGTTAGAAAAATAAACAAGTAATACATGCTTGTTGTAAATAAATTTGAAAATACAGAGAAGCAAAAAGAAAAATCATAAAATCACCCATAATCACCAACTGAGATTAAACACTGTTGAAGCAATAAATATTGTTGAAGAAAATGTGGAAGGCAGAAGGACAAAGATGACTGTGGTTGTGGACAATCTAAAAAAGATAATAATGGCGTTTTTGTTTTTTTTTTTAATAGAAAAGATGGGAAATACATTTGATCCAGAGTGGGGATGACAGAAGCTCTCAAAGCAGGAACTGTGGGCACAAAGGTAGTAACCAAAGCCAAGAAAATAGATGAAGCACAGTCTGCAGTCCCTGCTGGCCACTGCCACCCATTCTGACTCCCCACTGACATGGCTTCCTTCTTTCTTTCCTCAGCGTCTGATCTGATCCCGGGCCTTAAGCACCTGCTGGTCCTGAGGCACCGGGGCCACAAGCAAGAAAGTGTCCCTGTGGTCACCAATGGCAAGGTGATTTTAGAGAAACCATGTCTCTATTTAATTGAATTTACTTGAAAAGATTAATCTGCTTAGTCCCAGGCAACTTAAAACACAGACTACATTGAGAAGTTATTTTTATTCTCCCTATAAGGCTATTAGCATATATCAGAATGCCCTAGTGGCCAGGAACAGATGAGAAGGAAATAGATATCTGGGCCCTATCCTACCTCAAAATTTTAAGCAGTTTACAGTTTTTTTCTGCATTATGACTGCACTCAATAACTAACTGCCCAGAAGCAAAATAACACAGCACATGGCTTTATATATATATAGCTCTTTAAATTTTATAAAAGAATTAGAGATTTAGGAGCATGTTGTCAAGAGTCAAGAAAATCCTTCAGAAGTCCCCGGTTCTAAAGGCTTTTCTATTGACCTAATGGGTCTAATCTATATGACAAACATCTAGTTTTCTCACCAAATTTCATGATGTCTAGTAGCTGTATCTGTAAAAAGGCTTAAATAGATTCTGTTACATGCAAAGGAAAGCCAATGTTACTGACCTTTATTGTCTGCTGCTATAAATCCCAAGATGTTTTCATGACGCAACATTACGGTTTGATAAATCTCTGCCTCGCGGAACCATGATCGTTCTTCTCTGGAGGAGAATATCTTAACAGCAACTTCTTCTCCTCTCCATTTTCCTCGCCAAACTTCTCCAAATCGACCTTTCCCAATACTTTCTTGTAACACAATAGTTCTCGCAATTGTTCTCTGAACAAGCAACGGTAAGCCTAAAGATAAAAAGAAATAGTATTCAGCACAAACAATCAAGAACAGTATGGTTTCTAACGCCACCATAGGCACATTAAAGAAGGATCCAGAAAGGCACAACTCTGGAAGCTCTACTTTTAAGGAACTTCCAATCTCACTGAGGAGAGAAAGACCACATTTGCAAAAACAACAATTCATGATAAACGGAGACTAATAAGTACAACAAAAGAATCCAGAAACTCTTGCCTAGAGATTCAAGGTAGGAGTTGTAAAGTAAGTTGAATTAGACTGTCCTTTACAGAGGGATAGGGCCAAAGGAGGAGAGGAGGTTAGGGGTAGGAGGAGGAAATGAATGACGTGTTGAGGGACCCAGTTGACATAAACAGAAAGGGATGTACGCAGCGACACAGTGGAAGCAAAGGTAAGCTGTCACCGGAGTATGAAGAGTACTGAATAGCAGGCTCAACATGACCAATGAGAGCTGTGGGAAAAAGGGGAACTAGTCAAGATTTCTGAAAAGGGGCCATGAATGGGGAGACAACCATTTAAAAATCTTATTTTAGAAAGATAAATTTGGTAATGGTTTTATAGGTGGGATGAGAAAAGTATGTGAACACAAGACATACAGAAGTGAATTCTGACCTAATTTTTAATAAATCAGTGAAAATTATCACAGAAACCATTTCAAGACAGGCAATCTACTTGCTAGGAACGTTTGCCCAGACAACACTAGTATCATAAAGAACAGTGTCAAGTAACTTACCTTCATGAGAGAACACTGGCGTTTTTTCATCAATTAAATTTCACTTTAAAGTAAGTATTTTTAAATATCACCACACATTTCTTTACAGAAAAGGATTTATTAACTACCTACCACAGTTAAGTAACACTATATTTGGACCTATTTCAATTCACTTAAAATCATATCCCCCAAGGACTAAGGAACTGTCCTCTTAAATTATACTGACACTGACAATTAAAATACCAGTGTATATATCAAGTTCTACACTAGTGTTTTATTTATACCTCCTATTACACATAAAGCTGTGTCATTTATAATCTATATTGAGAGTGGCTTCCAAGATTAAACTAACCCAATGATAGTAGATGAAATCATCTGCTCTCTTTGGTTCCCTGATGTCAAATGCTTATAAATCCAAATGTTAATCTGTAAAGTGATCAGAAGATTTTGTCTTTTCATCTTTAAGTTTCTCACCCGGTTCCTTTCCTCCCCTTGGTCCCTCTATCCTCCCACACATCCTGAAAAGTAGTCAGCTGTCTAATTATAAACAGTTGTTTTCATGTTTATAAGGAGACTACTAGTTAACAACAGATTTGTGAAAAATCCTTATTTAAATCAAGGAACTCTTCTGGATTATGAAAAATCAATTCCTAATTATTTTGTTTACTATAGATACTAATTTACCAAATTTTCTTAAAACCTTTGAACAGGGAGAGCCACACCATGTACTTAAAGATTTAAAGAGTTAATTTCAGGTGGCTAATCTGGAAATTAGAAAGGCAAGGAATAAAGAAGAAAACGGAACTGCAAATAGAAAGTCTGAAAATGCCCTACACATTCAGGATTCACGTAAATGCTACGGTCAAGAAAGGCTGATGGGAAAAGGAAAGCTTCTGTCTTCCCCACCACCACTGGATTCTAGATGCAGACCTAAAATTAAAAACCAGATCCACATTCATCATATTATCTATATTTGGTTACTATAACCCACATGAATACCGGAGCATTTTAAAAAAGTAATAATTTTCTTCTAAAGACAAAACCAACAGGCCTAATTTAGACAGATCTCTCTATATATTCTCTCTATATATACTCTGCTTTACTCTTTTGTACCTTTAGAGCTACTTGAGAGAGAATTCAACAGGGAAACAGCTTCACATCAGTGAACACCAGAAATAAGACCTGAACAGCACACACACGTTACAAGAGACCCTCGGCATGAACACGACATAAGGAACACGGGCCTAAGAGAAGAGCCTCACTCTTTCAAAAACTGGCACACTCGAGCATGCTCACACACACTTTATGATCTAATGACAGCTTACATATGGGCGCGCACACAGCCTGCGGTTCAAGCTAACGCAACAGGGATTAGGTTAGCTTTAAAGGTTAGAGCTGCCAGAGCCCGGCTCTCCAATGTCTTCCCCACAGCTCCCAAGTGAAACACACAGGCTTTGAGAGACAAGGAGGGGACCCTTCCTCAATTATGGTCATGGTATTGAGTAATAAACATGTGCATTCATAACACAAAATGTTTAGTTTTTACCTTGTCCTCAATGAGTGAAAGAACTATAGGGGAATTATGTACAGATATCTCGCTTACTCGCAGGCATGAGTCCCATGCATGAGATGGTATTAAGACTATAAGAAAGAGAAGGGAAAGAGATGGCATTTTCTGCTATTTCAATAGGAGGCAGCTTGTCTGGATAAATGTGGAGGCCATTCACATAACTATGACCAAACAGGGAAAGGAGGCCTAAATTAGCTTTTTGTACAATGCAGCAAATTGATACTGTGTGTCAGATTTTACTTCCAAATATCTTTTCAATAAGAGTAACGCCTGTCATTTAAACATACTTTTGCAAGTTTACCACATGCTTTCACACAAACATCTTGTCTCATTTGAACCTCCCAGCTCCAATGACATGCGCAGGGAAAAGTTCATTACTTTCATTTTAAAGGTGAAATAACTCAGGCATGAGACATCAACTAACTGCCTAAAACCACAGCTAGCAGACAATGTAGACAAGTTTTTATAGGGTAAGGCATAAAAGGAGAGAAGCTTTCAGACATTAGAGCCATGATCCCTGATGAATCTAGAAATGTAGATAAATGGGAAAAAGAATAATTCCATTCTTTACTTCGTGCCTATACCTTAAAAAGTAAATAAACGTATTCTTATTCAGAAATCAGCTGCTACCCAGACAGCACTTTCTTCTGGTTCTTTAGGTAGGCTTGATCCCTTGAGGCCTGACCATATCACTGTGCCAAGTGGCAGGAGCTGCTTTGATTTCCCTAGCTGGAAGTTTGGCAACAAGAGAAAAGGTCCAAGGGATTAATTCCAAATGATCTGTAGCCACCCTGATTTTTGTGACTTTTTGGTCCTTCCTTATCACAGTTTTTTTTTGTCCAGGTTAACTTCTAGAATGAGCCAGGTCTTCTTTAAGAACTCTTTGGACTAACTCAGAATCAATGGGAAACCCCAGGGGAGCCCTAAAACAACCTCTCTCCACTCCTCCACTGCTGCCCAGACTGTCACATCTTCAGTACTAAGACAGCTCCATCTCATTGCAACCTCTTGTTTCTTCCCTCCTCACAATCGTCTCAGGGATCCCTGAAGAGACCTGGGCTCCCTGCACATGTCCTTGTCATCATGGATAAAACTCACTTACCGAATGTGGATGACTAAATTCTACAGAAGACTTCTAGTCATGAAATCAGTTTCTTCATACTTAAATGAATACATATATATATATATATCCTTAAAATAAACAGGCAATTGTCATTATGTGAACTTCTGTACTATTAGATGTGATTTTTGTGCTTCAGTCATATTCTTCCCCCAGTCACAATTTCTGCTTTAAAGTTCCTTTAGTCATTTGATTACAAAATTAGTGACATTTTCATTATATATATTTTCAAATCTTCACTGTATCCATGAATCTAGCCCTTATTTGAAGTTGATTTATACTTTTCAAAAGGCCAGACAGTATAGATCATTTAAAAGTCCTAACAAACCATATTAAGTATTTTTACCAACAGTATCTGTTCCATGTTTCTGATGAGGAAACAGATACCCAAATAGGATACGTGGTTTAAATAATGTCAAAGAGCCAATCAATGACAAAACTTGCACTGGGATCTACATCTCATGATTTCTAGCTGTCAAATTACAACATTGTGGAGGATAGAGTGTCTTCCTCTCTTAAGTACCGTTCTAAAGCAAGAAGTAAAAAATAAATCCCTTTGGCTTAAACATAAACATTACTATGCCAAAATCCACTTCAGGGAATAATTCTGGTAATTAGCCAGTCAATTTCTGATCCCACAAAAATCAATAAACAGAGCTGAGAAAAGCAAACATCACAGGGGCCATGAACCCAAAAAGCTATATTAACCAACAAGGTGGTTTGACTTTTTTTCTAAAGTGAGAAAATGACTAAAAATTCATTATTTTAATGAAAAACTAGGCCTGGGCAAAGGACAGCAATTTCATGTGTTAAAAAAGCAAATAACTTTCACAGTTCCAAACACATTTCCTGCCATGCCTGTTTCCACAATTCTGAAGAGAATGGGCAGCTGCAGATCCCAGGAACATCTCTGAACTTCACCCTCACCTATGAGAATAATTATTCTTAATCTTATTATCTCACACAGTCATGAGAAGGTGAGAATGATTTGAAATTTACATACCTTATTTTGCCATGTATAATGCGCACATTTTTACCCAAATCTGTGAGGGAAAAATAAGGATGTGCATTGTACATGGGGAGTACTGATTCCATATCTATATAAATGTTTTTAATTCTTTTATTTATGCTTATGCATTGAAAGTGTAACTCTAGAAATCAAAAATATATCCGTATGCAAAATAATACCCTGTAATACAATAATAGGTTTTGCTGAACTTACGAGGAACTTGCAATGATGAAGAGTTTTTAGCCTTCTATGATGAGTAATTATCGTAAATTTGTCACTGGTACAAAAAAATTTCTTGTACCTTGTATCTGTTCTTGTGTTTTGTAATTACTTGTTACATAAAATTTCTTGTACCATAATATGTTAAAAAATAAATGCTAAAATTCTTTTATAATACAAAACACAAGTACCTAAATGTAAACAAATAAAAATTTGAATTAAAAAATTAAAACGGAAGATTTTTTTCCGTAAAACTTTGGGCCAAAAACGTGGGTGCACATTATACACGGCAAAATACAGTAATCGTGAAGCTGTTGTACTGACTGATTTCAAAAGTAAGAGTGCTAACCCCTCCAGCCATGTCAGATACAGACCTAGCTTAACAACTTCATTAGGCTCAAAGCTGGAATTGCATTCACACTATCTCAAGTTTTAAGAAACTAAGCCAAGTGGCTCAGCCAACTAACAAAATAAATAATAGTTAATTTTTAAAAGATTTCTTAGGAAAAAGGAAAAACAGTTACGTTACCTGATCCAGAACCTGATGTTGTCATATCATAAATTAAGTCTTTTAGTGTAGTGCCCTCTGAAATGAAAGGGCGATCTAATGAAGGATCTTCTTCATTTGGCACTCGATGGTGAATGACAGTGCGGTTATGGCAGATATAGACCATCAACATGAGTAAGATGCAGACGAAGCAGACTGGTCCAGCAATGACAGCTGCCAGTTCAACAGGACCAAGGCCAGGTGATCGCTTTCCTGAAAAAGGGCCTCAAGTGGAATAAACAACAGAAACACTGTAGGTGGCATCCATAATTTCCTAATCCTCACACTTCCTGCAGTTGGCCACTACCACCCTTAGTCACTGAGCCTTATTACAGCAGCTCTGAGGACTCAAACCCAGAACAAGCGAAGCATTCAGTCTCCTCCCATTGGCTCTCCTTTTATGACCATCAACTGGGTCAGCATCCACTTTTCCTTCCTGTATTCTTCAGCCATCATCTAAACAACAAGGTCATCTACCACCAACATTCTAGAACCTCCCCATTTATCACTCGCAGGTCACTAATAAAAGAACCAATAATCTGGAACAACTCTCATTAAAGTCTTAAGTCTTTTTTTTTTTTTTTTAAGTAGTTCTGGCTTGTGTTCTTATTCCAAGGTCAGTATATGCTCTGAGTGGGGCCGGAGGTGGGGGTGGAGGGGTGGTATAAATACAGATGAGCAAAAGTAAAAAGAAAAATTATATACAGCCTCACCTCCCACAAACAACTCACATTTTAGTGTATGTGTGTATGTGTATATACTATATATCTCCACCAATTTTGTCCAGGTAAAATATATCCTTTGTTTTTTGAAAGTATAGTGTACGTGTGTATACTTTCTAGTCTATTTTAACTATTTGGACTCTTAATTCAAGAGCATTTATTTTCTTATAATTGCTTTTAAATAACTAATGTTTTACACTGTTTCGGAAACACATTAATTAAAACTATTTTGGCATTCATCCTGAGCCTTGCTGGTTCACTGCTCACAACATTTCTTTCAAATCACACCTTCCCCATTCCTGAGATCTTTATTGGATTGACTTATTATATAGAACCTTTTTTTTTTTTTTCCTTTATTACCAACAACAATTTGTTGCTCACAGTTCTGAAGGTTACAAGTCTAAGATTAGGAGGCCAGCATGGTTGGGGGAAGGCCCTTTTCCAGGTCCTAGAATCTTAATTCTAGTCATTTCTTTCAGGAAGAGTACATGAGTCCTTATACACTGAATACTTAACTATCTAAAATGCTTGTTGCCTTTATATAATATATGAAAAATCTTGTCTTATCTAAAGGATTTTAGATGTTTCTTTGCCTTCTGGTATTTAAAAAAAAAAGCAGAAAATCTGAACTTTTTCCCCTTTCATAATGAACCAGTGTTCACTTGTGCTGAATGCATATACAATTGTTTTCCTTTATTCTTAAAATTGGTATCTTTTTCATTATATGTATTTGCATAAGTGTTTTTTCATTAATTTTGCACAGTATTCTCTCTTTTGTCTGCTTCTTTGTCTTTTTCTGAAATTTTTATACTAAGTATATTGGATCACTTATAATAGATTTGTCCTCTATATCTTAATTTGCTCACCAACTGTCTTTTTCGCTGAAGTGTAACAAGCTTGTCTTTCCTTAAGCTTGTCTCACACTTGATTATAAAATTACAGTATCCAGACTGCTGTTCACTTTCAGTATTGCATTTTTAAAAATAATTTATCAATTAAGCTTCTCATCTGAAACCGATGTTTAACAACTGTGAAATGTTCTCATTTCATAGTGAACAACTGAAAATAGACCTTGGACTGTGTGAAAGTTCCTCCCTATGATGTGCTAAATTTGTTTCAAAGGATGCCATCTACTTTGATTTATCCAGTTCAGTTTACTTCTTTTGAACCACTAAATCTTTTTATTTGGTTATTGATTTTTGCTGTTTGCATATCAGGGACCTGGGAATCAGAGATTTATGTAGGTTTAGCATCAAGCATGAAGTCAGTCCTTCACAAGGTTTTGTGGGTTTCCACTCAGGTATTTCAAACCCAAACAATGGAAATGGGAAATTCTGGAATTATCATTTTGTCCTACGAGAATTTCAGATGCCTATGTAAAATTCAGAAAAATTCAGAGTGACAGAGCCTGGTCCTGGGGAGCTTCCCTCTCGTTCTGCCTGGGTGAAGGCCCGTCTCCCTCTGTCACGGGCAGGCATGGCCCTGTCCTCCAGCTACAGCAGTGCTTCCTGCTTTACTCAGTATGGTGCCCAAACTCCGAGTGGAAAGCGAGCACTGTGGTCTGCCCCTGAGTACTGCAACCAGGTGCTTCCTAACAGAGAGCTGAGTTTGCGCTCTTGCCTAGCCCCAGCTCCTCAGTGTAAGGTATTGGGGTTTTGTAAGAGGTCCTTTCACTTCTTTTAGTATGGTTAGTCAATTATTTACTCATCTGCACAGAAACTGTAGAAGTTCCTCACAAATTTAGGCATGTGGGCAGCAATCTTCCATTAATTCTCTAAGCATTAATACAGGTGCCCCCATTTTTGTATTCCTTTGATTATTATAGTAGAAATTTGGAACTTGAGGAAAGTGATAAAGAAGTTAAATACATGTGCTCTGATATTTTAAACCAGAGCCTGAAAATTAATCTATTCCTAAGAGCTTATCCGTGAAATCCTTGGCTCTGTAAGGACACTTTTAAATGTAAACTACGGTGAAGGATTAAAAACCTAGAAACCATGTATAATAACTTAAACATCAAGAGCATAAGGCGTGGTGAAATTACAAAATAAAGGCACCTGGACTGTTTAGTGGTGCTCTTGAGTCCCACCCACTATTGACTGCACATTAGACAGGGAAGAAGACATTTACTCTGAGGACAATATAGTGACACCGGAGGACATACTGCTCAGTGGGCTTTGTCAGAACTCACTTTTCTTTTTTTAATTTATTTATTTTTAATTAGTTTCAGGTATACAACACAGTGCAATAGTTACACTTTTTACCCCTCAAAGTGACAACTCCCCTCCCACAATTCGCCACCCCACTCCTTCCCCCCATATCATATATATATATATCTATTATACTTCCTCTGATTCCCTTCCACAGTATAATCCACATCCCGATAATTCACTTTCAAGAGGCTACGCTTTCAGGCCCAACAGCCCTCAGAGAGAGTCTATCATGGAATCACATTCTCAAACAACACACACCCAGGAGTCAGGATCTCGGCTCCTCTTACAATTCTACAACTCTGGACAGGTTGTTGCTTGCCTCTAAACTGAACAAGCTGGGGAGATGATATCTAAGATCCCTTCCACTTCTAAAATCATAGAGTCTAAGAGCTTTTCTTGTATTATCAAGGAGAAAATGTCTCATGTAACAACTTACCAACCGTTGGGAGATCTATCTTGTTGCAGTGGTCCTGATTGCAGCAATATGTTGTAGTGACCGACCCAGTTTTTGAAGACGGTGCGCATACAAATGGCCTGTCTCGAGGAATTAGGTCGATTTCAGCTATACACATGCTATTATGGATAATTTTGTCTGTGGTCTCTGTGACAGAGACAAAGCACAGCCCATCTGTGACACAAGTAAAATTGTCTTTTGTGCAAAGGTGGCAGAAACACTGTAATGCTGGAAAAAGAGAATAAGATTTTATTAGAAAAAAATTCTCAAAGTTAACAATTTCATATTATCCCATACATATTCACCATAAGAATCTATTCCTGATCTTATTACAATTTCTGTTCAAAAAAACAAAACCTTGTTCCTCTTAGAAGTTACAGATCCTATTGAGAAGTACACATATAGGTTACGTGGGAGCCAAATATGAGGAAATTTGAACCTGGGTTTTTTTTATACAACTTTTTTGCTTCCAAAATTGTTCTGTGTAATTTCATCCAGGTAAGGCATTTGCCGTCCCTTTTGAAACAAGGCACATTTAAATTTTTAATGGTTATACTTATTCTTCTTAGCCCGAACTATGCATTCACTACTCCCGCAGTGGGGAGGAATGTGTGAAAATACTACTACCTTCCACTGTAGGTTGGAAATGTCATTCGGGTGGATTTATGGTAATGGAGTAAAGGAAATAGATTTGTATTGAGCCACTCTTTTCTCTTGTATAAACCCTGAGAAAGACATTATTTTCTAGCTAGGATTCGGGTGCTTTCTCAATATGCAAAGAAGACTGTACCAGTAACATGACATATACGCTCCACCCACACAGGCAAGCTGGCTACAGAAATGAATGGAGAAACACCAGCTCCATGCTCACTTGTATCTACTTGACCTTTATGGGTCAACTCACAGAATGACTCCTTTAGGGAAGTCATCCCCTAATTATCAACCATACCTATCCATGCACACACAAAACATGCCCTCCAAAGTTCACTGCTTCCCAAAGCGCACACTGCTTACCAGAATTGCTACTTTTGTTTTTCTCTGCCCTATGAAACTCTAAGCGCTTGGAGGGCAGACAACCACGTTAATCATTTCTGTAAATCCACATTTAGCACTAAGTCTGGTATATAGCAGCATTCAAAAAATACCCAATGATTGAATACACTATGATCTCATGAAACTGCAAAGCACATTTATTTTCTTAAGTCCAATCAAACTTTCCAATTGCTTGTTGGCAAGAAAAGGCAGACTCCAGGCATGTGGAAGGACCTTCTATGACGAGACCAAGAAAAGCTACTGTATGTGGGAAAAGAGTGGTTAGGCAGACAGCAGGCCAGAAGAAAACGAAGTCTCCGTACGGTCAACTTACTGTGCAGGAAAGGGGTAACTCAGCAGGCCTGAGCTGCTCAAATCCTGCACATTCCCAAGAAAAGCCTGTCTTCAGAACCGGCCCTTGGCCAGTTCCCAGAAGATGAGCTCTGAGCCCTTGAAATAGTCTCCCTGAAAAGAATGCTGCAAGCCTGTGACAGAGCCCCAACAAAAACCCTGATCACGAAGACTCCCGTGAGCTTCTCCCGTCGGCAGCACTGTGCAAGCGCTGACACATCGCTGCTGAGCTATGGAGTGTCCCTGTGCTAGTGCACTGAGAGGACACCTGGACGATTGCACCTGCTTTCTCCCGCATGTGGCTTGCTCTTCTCATGATTTTAATATGTATCTTCCAACTGTAATAAACCACAACCTACTAAGGAAGTCCTTTGAGTCCTTCTAGCAATTCATCGAGCCTGAAATTGGGTGATCCCAGGGAACCTCAACTCACTTGCTAAACCCAAGCCCAGGAACGTAAGGCTCTCCTCAGCAGCTGCTTCTTGGTTGCTGGTTTAATTAGCACACTTGTCTATTTATCGTCATAGACCAGAAAGTTTTATCTTAATCATTATAAAAACATTTGTGCTTTTGTCATAGTTAATTGAATTAACTCCTCCCAATCATGGAGAAACCTCAAGAAAAGTATAAGAAAGAGATACAACCATAACCTAACATTTAAAGACTGTTAAGAGGCAGTAGTTTTTCATGGTGGGGTTTGGGGGGTGATTATTGTTTCCCTGGGTGTTCTTTCCTAAGGTGGGATTCTGAACCAGGAATCCATGGACTAGTTACAAAGGGACGTGAATCCCATAAAACTGTGGGCCAAATGCTGTCTGTATTTGCATTTTCAAGAAGGTTGAAAGCTTTCAAGAGAACCACAAAGGGGCTTGTCACCCATAAAAGATGAAAACCACCAACACAGGAGATTGTCATCATTCCCTCCTGAATCCTCCTTACTCATGGGAGTCATTCAATGAATGTTTTCAAAGCATTAGCTTTTTTATCAGTTTCTCTATCAAAGGCTTAGAATACAAAGATTAATAACCCATGGTCGTAGCCCTTGAAGAACTCCAAAGACTAGTGAAGGAGAATATCACAATACAATATGGTAATTGCTATACGAGCGTATATTAAAAATACTATTATGAATACTCCTAAGATCTTCACAACTCTTTTAGAGCACATGAAGGAACAAACATGTAGTCTAACAATTAAAACCTTTATTTTGGGGGCCGGCCGGGTGGCTCAGTTGGTTAGAGCGTGAGCTCTGAAAACAGGGTTGCTGGCGACTGGACTTGGAGCTGATGGGTCCTGGAAAAACACAATGCTACAATGCTCCCTTTCCCCAATAAAAAAAAAAAAAAAGAAAAAGCTTTTACGTTTGTGTTCCAACTTACCACTCACACTACCAATGCTATCTAGGGCCACACCCGCCTCCCTCATGATAACTGTCTTTCATAACCTTGGTCTTTACACACACTATCTCTGCCTAGTTTAAACCCATCTTCTCATCCTGTAAGACACTATTCCAACAAGATCTTTTCCATGACATGCTCTAAAGCTCTCCCCTACCCTTATGATAACTGGGCTGGGCTGCTCCTTTCAATTATGTTCCCATAGCCTTCTTAGCATAACTTTAGGATAGCACAAACCAATCTATTTATAGATTCCTGTTAAAGTGTCTCTCATTACATTAAGAAGCCCAAGTTTCTTTCTTTTTTAAATTTGTTTTGCTTTCCCATCTTTGAGTTTGGGACTCCTAGACAGTGATCAGAAAAATATTTGCTAAAGCAGTATTTCCCAAATAGGAGGTCACAAATACATCGACAGAAGGGGAGTCTAAAAATTGTCTACAAACTTTAAAAATATATATTTTCATTTAAGAGATAATCTAAAATAAATGATAAGCATGCTGGATCATGAGTAACCACCATCTAAACAAGTACTGTCAGTAGACTTTCACGGCCGCTTTAGTTGTGTTAAGATCTCCTTTAGGCCAAATAGCCTCCTAGCACACTATACCAGCAAAGGTTTCATAGTAATTGTAATTGAAAGAGTGAAAAAATACAGGAAGCTTGAATCATCAGAGCATATGGAGACACAGGCATGGTATAGTCAAAAGCCAATAGCTAACAGCCAGTACCATATACATGCTACAAGCATTACATGGTCCTATTTTTGTAGTGTAATCTACAGAAGTTTATTAGCAGTAAATGTGGTTGTGAGTATGCAAGGACATTTTTCCCATTCTCACTTCTGCATTAATTGGTTTAGAGAACCATTTAATAAATATTTCAGTAATGTCATAATATTAACCTCATCTTCAAGTGAACACGACAGCAGACATCTCATTACATTAGTATTTACGGAATGCTTGCTTGCTGGCAAGT
Source organism: Aselliscus stoliczkanus (assembly GCA_033961575.1). Lineage (NCBI taxonomy): Eukaryota > Metazoa > Chordata > Mammalia > Chiroptera > Hipposideridae > Aselliscus > Aselliscus stoliczkanus. Next base: position 142,694,166 of record CM066728.1, read on the forward strand.
GTTTTGCTTAGGTATTACGTCTGATTATCTTAAACTTACAAAGACTTGCAGTCACTGATACCACCTCACACAGCATCACTTACAAGAATGGGCACTTGCAGCTCTTAGTGTCACTGAAGTTAAAATACAGAAACAGATTTAAAATGGAATCAAAACGAAGGCTATTTTTTTCTATTGTGAAACCTAAACATCATCTGTCATACTGAATAATTGTATTAATTTGAATTTTGTTGATTTTGTAGTTGTCTTTGTATTTAATTTGTAGACTTGGTTTATAGTTGTAAATGAGCCCAAAACATAAAGGTTTTATATATAGTTCCACATGTATAGATTTTAAGTAACATTTTGATAAATATATTCTGTATTTTTCCTTTCAAAGGGGTCATTATATTACGGCAGTGATGATAGATTCCTTGGGTATACTTTCCTAAGGAGGGCTTCTGAACCAGGAATCTACGGACTGGCTAGAGGGACATGAATCTCATGAAACTGTAGGCCAAATGTGTGTTTGCATTTTCAAAAACAAGGTTTATAGCTTCTTTGAGAAAGTCAGTGCTAAAGGCCTTCTTTTAACAAGTCTTTCAATAAGAACAGGGTACTAGACAAATATAATACCATATAACGCAAAGCTTAACCAGGTAAGGGTTTATTTCTTGAGGGAATTTTAAAATTCTATATGACCACTCTAAATCAGTGTCTTGATTGCATACAAGATTGCTGTTATGGCCAGCCAAGTAGCACGTTGGTTAAGAGCTGGCTTGGGATGCCAGCGGCCCCAGTTCGAAACCCACATATGAGGGCCAGTGACACTGCCCTCTACAGCTAAGATGGTGAACAACAGCTCCACCTGGAGCTGGGCTGTGCGAGCCCCGGCGACGGTGTAGGCTGCAGCCCCTGCTGCCGTGGGCTGCCATCGGCTACAATGAGTATCCGGCAGCCAGCGTGAGCAGCCGGCAGCCGCTGTGAGCTGCCAAGAGCCGCTGTGAGTGGCCATCCAGAGGCCGGTGACCGATCTGCCTCACCTGAAAAGAGCGCAATGATGATACCAACATGGGCCAGTGAAGCAACGTCCTCCAAAACTAGACTGAAGAACAAAAGGACAGCAACTTGTCTGTTCCCCTTCCCCAATTCCCAAAAAAAATCTTTAAAAAACAAAAAAAGATTGCTGTTAAACGTACATGGTATAGGACTGGCCAAGTGGCGCATTGGTTAGAAATTGGCTAGGGAGCCCCAGCTCTGAGCAGCAGGGTCCTGGTTCGGATCCCACACAGAGAGCCAGTGACGCTGTACCCTCTACAGCTAAGATGGTGAACAACAGCCTGATCTGGAGCTGGGCTGACGTGAGTAGCCAGTGACAGTGTCGGCTGCAGCCCCTGCTGCAGTGGGACTGGCCCGCAGATGGCGTGAGCTGCCAAGAGCAGCTGTGATCAGCCATCCAATGGCGGGCGGGCAACTGCCTCACCCGGGAAGAGCGCAATGATAATACCAACATGGGTCAGGGAAGCGAGGTCCTCCACAACTAGACTGAGAACAAAAGGACAGCAACTTGTCTGTTCCCCTTCCCTGATTCCCCAATGCTGTTCCTCTCCCCCAATTCCCAATAAAATCTTAAACAAAAAACAAAAACAAAAACATTGCATTGGCAGGAAGGCTCAGCTAAACAAAACAAAACAACCAAAAAAAGTATGTACATGATATAGAAATATAGTGTAGGGAAATGAATAAAACAGGAATTTAAAAATTCTCAATAAATTCATGAACTTTCATTCCCATTAAGGAAAATCATATTTATTTTATTAATAGAGCTCACTACTTGCTAACTCCCTTTTATTAAATTCGGTGTTTTATTTTTTTTAATACGTGTACAGGGCAAAATTTCTACCTAAAAAAGAAAACAATGTTGTCTTATTCCTATCCCAGAGCCCAAGTATCATTCCCTGTTCCATAGCATTTTAATACCAGCCCATTAACCTGACTTTCATCTAATTCTGCAGTTTTTCATTGAGCATCTCTATACCAGGTACTATAAGGGCTATGAGGTGTAGGATTGAATAAGACAAGGTATCTGGACCCAGGCAGTTTATTAGGGTGGATGTGTAAGGCATTAAACAAACATCATTAAGATCCAGAGTCCTGAGGATAATGATCCAAGTGCTTCAACTCCACTAAAGTAGAAGATACAAAAAAAGCTTCACAAGACATTCAAGTCAGAAGTTGAAACATACGTAAATTTGCTAGATAGATAAAGATGAGAAAACTATCCTGACGGGTTTTTGCTCAGTAGCAGGATTTCATCCTTGGTGGCTAGCATTTCAAGTGTTAATAAGACCAGCAAATTTAAAGAACTATTTCAGATGCTAACCACAATGTTTTCATTTCATCAGCAAAATGAACACACTACCTTCCTGACCTATTCCATCATCTCATTGAGATCATCAAATAAGATACTGTACATTAACACATTTTGAAACCACTAATATAAATTATGTGAACACACAGAATTATCACATACAATAAACAGCATTGTTCCAAACACAGTTTTTATTCGTAGGCCACCCAAGAAACACCTTTTCCCAAAAGTAGTGCCTGAAACGTCACTGTAGAATCCTAGACCAACTGAGCCACATGAAACCTTGAAGATCATTTAGTTCTAATTCATTTCCATCAGTTTATTAATGAAGAAACCAAAACTTAAGAGTACCAAAATGACTAACAATAATATTCTACCCAGGATACAGGCGGATGTGAATTCCCACTATATGATCATCATAACATAAATAAAATACATGGGGCTCTTTTCTGTGCTGGTATCCATCTGAGAACTAACTCGAGCTTTTCAAGTCTTCATGGTGTCTCTGTGGTGTATGCAGGTCTGGGTCCCCACAGTTTCGCTCTTCTGCCTGATAGCAAAGAAAAGCACCAAACTCCCTGCGGAGGACCCTTCTCCTTCCTTGGCCACCTTTTGTCTCTGTGCCCTAATCTATCAGTAGCCACAGCTTCTTCAATTCTAAGATGCACATTTTCCCCACACATTCACATTTTTGAAATCTGCATACACTTTAAAATCAAGGTCAAAAGAAAGCTCCAGCTTCAGGACAGAAAGGAATAAATCACAGTTTTCAAAGTTTGAAGATGTTGGTGCGACATGGAAAACAGTCAGAAACCAAACCTCTAGCTGTCAAAGGAAGTGAGAACAGTAAAAAGAAACAGCAGGACCCTTGGGGTTGTCATCTTCACCATGTCCCCAGTTGAGATTCTGGCTCTTGGTCCCAAATATAAAGGAAATTTCCATCGTTGCCTACTTCAGTGTGTTTGGAGGTCACACACCAAAACACTATTTCTTCTACCTCACGGCAGAGCTACCAAGAGTTGATTCACAAGCCCATATACCTAGCGAGAGAAGTGGAGAGGTAGAGAGCCTGTGAACAATATATGGAACAGACCTTTCTATAAGCCTCGCTGGTTAAATAAAACTTAGCACCAGAAACCTTGTCTTCCCAGGGCTGGAATGACAGTGTCTGCAACTCATCATTCTGTTTTTGCGTATCGTACATTTCAATACTCTTCCCTTTTCCACTCTCGTTATTGGGTCTTCTATCACCCATCTCCCCCCATCCAGAACTTGATGGAAACATCTCATTTAATTCACTAGTGATGCCCTTCTGTGGAATTTAATGTTCTTTTTTGAATTTTTTTAGAATGAGACACAAAGACACCCCTTTCCTTATTAGTTTACTTACACGATACTACACTACCCTAAGTTATGACACCACTCAGTTTCTCTGCTGCATCTCAAATCTACATTTCAACTTCCTGACTTTGCATTTATGCTTCAAACTTGTATTTTAATCACCTCCCATGAAACATTCTGCTTGACTTGCCTTTTAGTGCAAAGTCAACATTTTCAAAACCAAATACAGCAAGCATCAATCCTTTAATAGTAATTTGTTAAACAAACAAAAAAAAAAGCAGCAGTCCCTGACAGGGCTCCTAGGTTCCTTCTTGCTGAGACAGCTCAGCAAGGAAGAGGGGAATGACACTCTCTCACCAGAGACTAAATCCAGTCTTTTCACCACTCTGACTTCACTGGTGATGGCCCTTCTTTCCCTTTCCTGCTACAATAGCCCAGTTATACTTCACAGTGAGGGTAATTCCAAATATTACCGATGTGCATCAGCCGGCAGGTGGAGGGCCTAACAAACATAATGCCCTTTGTTCCTTGGTCTACTTAGCTACAGTTAAAAGCAGATCGCATCCCTGTTGGCAACGGCAAGGGCGAAACTTAGAAATTATAACAAATTCTTCAGGTACTAACATTAACCCTTATTACCATCTAGTCACTAGTATATTCCTGCAGTCCAGTTCTTCTGAATGGTCTGCCTTCCCCTCTTCTCTCCAATCCCAATGCCATGCCCCATCTCAACAAGGCTTGTCTGTCCTCTCTTTTCTCACTCTCCTGCCTCTGGGGAAAGCACACCATATAGGTTATCTTCTTTAAATACAGAGGGTGCCGTGTGTGCATGTACACACCGCACTTATTTGTAAACAGGGCCAGCAACCTGACCGCCAGCTCCGTCCAGCCTTCTGCCCTGGGTTTTGCTCCTCAAAGGACTCAGTGGTTCTTCTCAACTCCACCCATGGGATTACCCTGCAGCAACAATGTCAAAGGGAGCTTGTCAAAATACCAGGCACCAAACAACGTGAAAGTCAATTCTCCTCTAGTCTAGACAACATTTCACTTTCAAATTTGGAGCTTCCAACAAAAATCTGATTTCTCCAGATAAATTTCACTTATTTCTGCCACCTTAAAAGCCCTTTAAGGAGCCTAATTTATAATTCAACACACACCTCCACCTTAGAAGAATGGGGGTCAGGAATACTCCTAAAGTCTTAATCACTGTTTTTCCACAATACCTCCATTTCCTAGTCTCTTCAACTCTATGGAATTAGCTGATACAATGTTAACTGATATCAGAGCAAAGCACAGAAAGAATAAGCTGCCTAAATGGCAAGACGAGATTTATAGGGGCATTTAATACAAAGGACTTCATTTAGGTTCAAAATCAAACTACGCAAGTTCAAGATAAAGACTTGCTTAGCATATTTGGAGAATCTGTTTAACAACAGATTTAAAAAGAGTCAACAGCATTTACTGTTAACTGTATCCATGGTGATGGGGGAGCCAGAGGGAGAACTGGGCACAAAAATCTCACAAATGTCCAATATAATAAGTAATCAGTAAGTGTTACTTGAATATCAATCTGCCATGTAAATATGAGTCAGAGATTCAAAGAACTAATTCAACAAAATAATTCTGATCTGAAAGGTAACTTAGCTGTGGAGAGAATCACCTCATTTTACAGATTTGGCAACTGTCAGTTTATCTCATCCCTATACTAAATCATAAATTAAATCATGAGGTCAGGATGTGGTAGATTTTGTTTCAAAAACCATTTCCAGGCTGGCCGAATGGCTTGTTGGTTAGAAGCTGGCTTGGGAGCGTGAGCTCTGAGCAGCAGGACCCTGGTTTGGATCCCACATGAGGTGCAGTGACACTGCCCTCTACAGCTAAGATGGTGAACAACAGCTCCACCTGGAGCTGGGCTGCTGTGAGTCCCAGGGATGACATAGCTGCAGCCTCAGCTGCAGTGGGCTGCCATAGAGACAAAAAGACTTAAATTCTCTGCCAGTCAGCTTCTAAGTAATCCTGAAGAAGTTGCTTAATGTTTTTGAGCCTGTAAATTTATAATGGCAATCCCAGAATGTTTGAGTTAAATGAGACAGTATTTATAAATACTTAGCATAGTGCCTGGCACATAATAAAATGCTCAAATATTCATTTATGTACTCATTCAACAAGTATTTATTTAGCACCTACTATGTGCCAGTCTCTGTTCTACAGCTGAACAGAGACGCATAATAAACCTTTATGTAGCTCTAAGAGGCAATATTAATGCAGAATATAACGTAAACAGCATGTGCGTAAAGCAGTGAACATTCATGGCAGCTATTTCTCCTTCTCCATTCATAGACACCCATAGACTTTTCTAGCAATATGACTGAACAGGGTTAGCCCAAGAACCTCACTGTAGCAGCATCAGAAGTACCTACAGGGAAGTATATTTTTAGTTCCAAGCTAAATTAACAGCGTTGAAACACATCCAGTGTTTACACTGATAGGTAATAATACCCCCAACTAAGAAAGAATCATAACTCATTAACCATAAAATGTTCATGCTCGAAGGAGCCCAACAATTACCTGATCCTAAACCCCTTATTTTATAGACAAAGAAACAGAAGGGCCGTAAGAGTCAAATCAACATAATTTATTTAGATGTATTCTAAAAGTCAGAAAGAATAAAAAGGATTGCTTAATAATCTATGGTGATCTCCCCCAAGTAAGACTAGACAAAGGACTCAACCCTTTCCCTCTGGGAAAGCAAGGTGGCGGAGGAGATGTAGTGACTTGGCTGCATAGATATAAGGTCTAATGGGACCCTAAATGACAGTGGCAGATGGCTCTGGGCTAGGGGAATGAAACAGAACTGTGGTGAGACAAGGAAGTGGTAATCACCTGCCAGCTGCCTTTGAATTAGGGGGAGAGGAAGAGAAGAGTCACACCTGGGCCAGCAAACAGCAAAGAACTACTGGAGACATAGTTGAAGAATGAGCTGACGATGCCGAGCGGTTAACAGAAGCAGAGAGCAGGGTCAGAAGACCTTTTACCAGAAAAGAGCAGAATACGTACCCTGTGTAGGAGGAAAGAGTACCTTTCAGGAGGACAGAGGTGATCAGGCCCGGGTCCATACTCTCAGGGAGTTCACCATGTAATGCAGAGAACAGACATGCTCCTGACAAAGGCTGATGCAGACGAAGTGCAGAGAGGGCACAGAAAAAGGGGCTTCTCTCAGAGTAATGCTCAATGAGGCTTAAGAGCAGCTACAGAAGGAAGGAAGGTGGTTCCAGGGAGATGAGTTACAAAGATACTGTACACAGAATTAGGAATAAAAGAGTCAGGCAGTTTAGGAATATGTAAATAGATCATATAATCATCTTAATGTAAACAAAAACATAAAATTCAACACCCATTCATAAAACAAAAAGGGCACTACACAAAAAAGTCACCACCTTTTCTTACACTAGCAACAAATAGATTAACAAAATATACCATTTTCAAAGGCATCGAAGGAATATCAAAAAGCTAGGAATAAATCTAACACAATACATGTAAGACCTCCAAAAAGAAAGCTTGAAAGCCTTACTTACTTGATAGAAATTCTAAAAGATATAAAATAAAACTTATTTATTTATAAATGGAGGAACGTGTCAGCCTCCTCACTATAAGGCTCTGTTGCAAAGATGTCACTATTCTGCAAAGTGACCTATATATTCAAAAAAATCAAAATTCTACAGGGTGTGTGTGTGTTTCTAAAACTTATATGGAAAACATCCCAAGAACACTCCAAGTAATCTTGGGAAACGATGCTTTTGGAAGACCAACATTACTAGACATCAAGACCCACCACAAAATAGTAATAATTAAGGCAGTGTGGTATTGGCAAATAGACTAATGGAACAGATTCCAGAAACAGGCCCTCACATCTTCCACTACTTGATTTATAATAAAGAACACTGTCAGACACTGGGGAAAGGATGGTATTATCAATAAATAGTACTCGATCAACTGGGCAAACATACTATTTAAAAAACAAACAAAATGTCATACCATAATCAAAAATCAGCTCTCAATGGACTGACTACACATCTTAATGTAAAAGGCAAAAGGAGACTTTTAGATGAAAACGTTTTCAAAGCTTTGGGGCCAGAAAGATTAATCAAATAGAATTCAAGATGCACTAACTAAAAAAAAAAAAGCACTGAAGTTGAACTACATTAAAATTAATAAAAAAGCCACTATTTTCCGTTGTCATTTTTCTAGTCAGGTCTTTTCTTTTTTGCGATTTACCAAATATTTGTCTATTTTAATAATGTGCTTACGTATAGCCAAGGCTGTCACACTGCCTTACACACGCACACACACACGCGTACACACACAGCAGTCTCCCGACATTCAGCACTCCCTATTTCTTGTTCCACAGAAGCATCCACTTTCCACTCTTGAGTCTCTGCGTGTTTTTAACTTTATGCATTACCACTGCTTTGCAGAACAAAGACAGAAACTACTGAATTTAGCCAAAATACGGATGATAGCTGCTGTTAGAAATCTCGGAGACTTGGTGAACTACACCTAGCTACACAAGCTTTAATTTTCTTGCCTTCTCTAGTTTGAAATGCTCATCTTCCTTGTCAAACAAAATGTCAAAGTGAGCAGTGCGCTTCCCATTAAAGTCACCTAGAGGAACATAGCTGAATTAAAAACCAAGCAGAGACTGGAAAACCCAACCCAAATAGAAGGGCTTTTATAATATTTTATAATATTTGTATTTTGACAATATTTTTATATTTTATAAAATTTCTAACCATTGAATCCATGGCCTCCCTTGGGGCATGAGAAAGCAGGCATCCAGTGTTGTCTGAACTCCTTTCAAAGGAACACTTGCCCTTTAAGGCTAAATAAACTGTGTATGAAAAAACGGGCTTGGGAGGCACTGTAAACAACCTAATAAAGTTTTCAGACCTCAAAATCTAGATGTCCAGAGACTTAGCATTAGGAAGATGGGTTTCGAATTGCTGGTGGCATTGATGCTAGCACTTCTGTTATTGAAAAAGGCCTCTAGCAGGGGGTTGGCTATTAAAAGATAAAGGTCTACCAGTGCTTGATGTTACTTATGCTTCAGAGAACTGAAGACACAGCACAGAACTATGCAATATAGAATTTTGCAGCATATGTATATGCAGCATGGAATTATGACATCTATATACAAAGCAATAGTTACCAGGCCCCAGCTTAGAATGGTTCATAGGTGATTACACCCATTTACTCCATGAGACTTTTTTCCCAGTTCCAGGACCTTGGAGCTAAATTAGATGCAAGCACTTAATTGCTCAGAGCAGCTATTTCCTTAGGGCACACCATCTGTGTGCAGTGCACAGGTAATCCTGAGTCTTGTGGTCCCTTCAAGAGTATCCCCAAGGTTTCTGCCTGACTCCTAAAACCCAATTCATTGAAACTCTTCCCTCCTTCTCCTTCTCCCATCATAAGGCAAGTGGAGGCTGGATCTGACAAAACTTAGACGATAGATAAGAAAGAATAGAAAGGGCCTAGCTAAAAGAATATTCATGTGGTTTTGTGTTTTTTTTAAAGATAAGGAAGAAGAAACAATTGTAATCTTGGGAAGAAAGACTAGGCCAAAACAGAAAGACTCAAGCTTATCAATACATTAAATATAAGGAAGACAAAAAAGGCAAATTTTACCGTGGGAAAAGAGAAAGCAAAACAATGTAAAGAAAAAAATTACAGCAGTTGCTCACAGGAAAGTGACCTACTGTGCTAATTGTGCAAATTGGCCTGTTTGTTGGTGGGTTAGGGAATTTCAGATCTGCAGTGCACAACTATCATTTGTAATTTTTTTTTTTTTTTTTTTAAGGAAGGGAGAAAAGACAGAAGACAAAGTCAAGACAGACCCCTGGTTCTCAATCCCTGGAGAGGTCCAGGAAAAGGCCTAGAACGTGCACTCCTGAGGCTCCGCCCATCCCCCCACCCCCGCTGGTTGTATTTCCTTTAGTGGTAGCTCATACTGCTGGTTTGTCTGTTTAGAGATCAGTAACAGGAACACATCTGGTGTGAGAAGACACTAAAGATTTTCTTTCAATTTCTCCCCCCAACATTTTATTTTGAACATCTCAAATATTCAGAAAAACTAACAGAACTGTGAATACCCATATACCCTCCACCTAAATTCTACAATTGTTAATTACTTCGCTGTATTGACTTTATCATTATTTATCCAGCTATGCATCCATCTGTAGGGGTCTGATTTGATGGTAAAGAGAGCTTCCATAAATTTAGGCAATTAAAAAAAAAATCATTCTCCCCTAAAAGAGTCTTGAGTCAGAAAAGGGATAATAATGAAGTTCTAAGTGAGGAGAAAGCTACATTCCTGTTCGGTCATTAGTGGAACTATTATCCTGAAATACCACATAACTTCTGAGCCCGTTTCCTCACCTGTAAAATAAAGTCAGACAAAATCATAATCAAGCTCCCCTAGTTATGGTCCTTTCTGGTCTACAAAGGCTATAAGTCTATGAAAAACAATTTTCTTAGTAAGAAAATTTATTATTACTTTGTGTTGTCTATGTGCCAGGAAATGTGCCACAAGTTTTATGTGCACAGTCTCATTGAATCTTCACGGGTCCCTTAAAATGTCTGAGATACCTCCTTCATGAAAACTAGCAACTGTTTTTAGTAGCACTAGCACATAGCCACTCTCCAGGATATATTTTCAGTGCTCTTCATTAGCATCGATTCCACAATGCTTTGGTGGAACTGGATGAAACTAACAATCAGAAATTATCTTTCCTCATTGAGAAACATAAGTAAACTCTGGCCCCCAAATGTGGAACGAGATAAAATAGCTAAAATTACTTAAACTTGTTTATTTTGGTAAAATAATTACATATAATTATTGTTGAAAGAAATCTACAATACACAATCTTGGTGTTTTTATTTCAATCTGTTGCACATTGAATAACAAAATTAAAATGTCAGTTTTTCAACTGGGGAAAGTACTCAAATCAACAGCAATGTGCTAAACAAAGAGACTCAATTAGAGCACATTATGGTTCGATTTGGAGATGAATACATCAAGCAAAAAAAAAAAATACCATACATACATTGTGTTTGTCTGTTTGTATAAATAAAAAACTACAGTTACTGCTTTTCTATCTCTATATTCCTCTTCAGGTTTAACTATCTCCTCCATATTCAGTGCCCCCAAACATGTGTATTAGTCCTCACTACTAGTAGAAAAAGCCATGTTTTTGCTTTTTTCCATGGGTGCTATTTGTATTTCAATACATATTTAAAGACCTTATATTGTAGAAATGTAACAAGATGCCTGCACGAGGTGTCCTAGAACTATAAATATACGCTATTATGTAATCAGTGAGGTTCACATCTAGAAAATCTGGATGGAATAGAGATCCGGAAGCAAGTGAACAAAAATAAGGAGGTTTCGCCCCATTGGTCAGAACAAGGAAACACCGGAACAAGGCCTAAAGTAGCTCGGTAACTGCAGAGTAACAAAGGAAAGTGAATCCACTCAAGTCATGAAGAGTGATAAACCCAAATTCTTCCCTTTATTTCCCAGTGCCCCTTATACAAAGACTTCTGTAACAGATTCTGCCCAAGAGCAGGGAGAAACTTGTTTTTCCCAGTGAAATCAGCATATCTCTAACCACAGAATGTCCTTCATGGTAACAGATGTAGGTATCTTTTATATAAATATTGGGGTTACTATGCAATCCACATACGCAGGACCACGCTTTGTGAATATGGTCTCTCCCGAAGGAAGTCATTCCCAACATCCCTCCCCGACAAAAGAGGCAGCTCTTCTAACAAGAAACCCAAGCAAAGACACTCTGTGGACCTTGCTGTGCTGGGCCTGTGTGAAGAAAGGCAAAGGTCTGATTCTGTTCACCTTTGCTTGCAGTGCCCAGAAGACGTCTGCCAAATGGAGACAGGCCGAAAGATAAGGACATGAGGAAAACGTTTTTGTAAGCCAGGTTGAACAGTTTCATGTTACTCTATTCATTATCCTCTAGCTTTTAGCAAAGCTTGATTTAAACGTTCCAGTCTTACATCAGCTGTTCCATTGGCATTAGGATAAGACTAGTGTGTTCATACTTGGATCACAGCCTTAGAGTGGAGAAGAAAAATGGTAGCAGCAGTACTAAATTGAACCCTCAATACATGTTAAAGAGGAAGCCTGAGAAAACAAGAATCAGGGCTGCCAGGTCCGGGAACCTCTTACCACGTGGACATTCTCCCTGCATTGCAATCTTCACATTTGGTGCTCCAGATTACTAAGGAAGGCAGCAGCCTCCTCGTGAATTCTCAATAATAGGCGAAGAGATCTATGCAAGCTAACAAATTACTGCCCACAGCGCTAGAAAACTCAGAGGTAAGTAAGTGCTGCACTCAAGCTTTCCTCAGCTGAAATCTATAATCTTTCTCTCTTTCCCCCTTTTCCTTACTGGTTCTTATCTTTCTGATCATTATTTTTCATCTCACTGCATATGTTTTTATTTCAAGCTTCCTAAATCCTTTTCTGAAAAATGGCCAGAGTACACAGGCCAATCAATAAATAAATTTCTCCCATACAGTAAGTTACAAAATAGTGCTCTTCTCAAAGCCATGAATGCTAAAGAGGTTGAGAGCCTGTGACAAGGGGGCTTGGGTTACACCTACAAGCACAGAATTCTAGAGTAGAAACAGAACTTGGGAGTTAATCAATTCCAATCTCTCACTAACACAAGAAATTGCTTCTACAACTTCTCAGACAGAAGGTCATCCAACCTCTGCCTGAATACTTCCAGTGACAGGGAACACAGCACTTTATAATGTTCCATTTTTATGACAGTTCCCATTGATAGTCTTTCCTCATACAGAGTGAAATCTGCCTCCCAGTCTACCAATTAATCGCAGTTCATTACATAGACATGTATTTCCTCTTCCAAAAGACATTTCTTCACTTATTTAAATAAAGAAAAATTCCCATTTATTGACTATCTACTGGTACCCGGCTATGTGCTAGGTACTTTATAGCCTCTGTGCTACATTGCCTTCCTAACTATCATTTAAGTTAGGTGTCATCCTCTTCTGAAAAGTGAGTCCAGGAGAGATACATGGATTAGATTTGAATTCCAGACAAATATGTGTGGGTTCTTATATCTACTCCCATAAACAAAGATTTTATTAAAGTTCTGGCAACCAAGTCACATAATTTGAATGCCTTCAAAATAGGAAGGAAAACAAACAAGTTAGGTCAATCAAAAGAGAAAAATAAAGATGGTCTAGAGATACAACTGCACCAGTGTTTGGTGGTGGAAAAAAATGAGCATGAAAAGCATTTAACAAGATAGGCATCAGGGAGCTCTAAGACACAGTAAAGGTGACACCTATAAAATCACAACCATGACCTGAAGCCAGCAGCGTAAATGCTGCAGGCCTCAGACAGGAAACTTCCTCTCTTCTACGTCAGTCTAGAATAAGAGCAGATTTCCAACAGGTCAGTCATATTACTGCGGAGAGAAGCAGCACAGCTTGAAGGTTAACTTCAGTACAACCCAAAGAACACAAATAATTCTGAATATACACTTCTATGGCATTGGGGGCTGGCAGGGTGGGGGGCACAAAGCATGGATCCACAACACAGGAGGGAAGAATATCCCAGTGAACTGAGCAGGTTCCAGATCTGAGATAGGAATTCAGAGTCAAAATAAAAACTACCCCACTTATGGTGGCAGGGCACTGGAATCCAAAAGAAAGAGAATGAGGTGGAAAGCGAATGCCAACACTCATTTTTTTGCCTAAAGTTCTCTCCCATTTCCAACCACGTTCAAGTCTTATATCTTTGCTGCCGACAGAACAATTCCACTTGGCTATCCTATCAGCTCCAACTCAACATGCTCCAACTAGAATTCACCTCCATCCTTCTCTCACCTGATTCCCTACTAGTTAAAAGCACTGTTCAGAGCTAAAAACCCTGGGGTCATCCCTTTTTTTTTAATTTAATTGAGTCCTCAATTTTTGTACTCCACTTTTTACAGCTGAGAACTACTGCTATTCAACAAACATTTTTTCTATGTACTTAACACACACTGGTGAACAAAGCAAAAATATCCATTTTCAAGAAGCTTATATTCTGGTAGGAAAGACACAATAAATATAGTAAACATGGTAAATAAATACGGAATTTCAGAAGACAGTGTTACAAAAAAGGAAAAGCAGAGTAAGATAATGGCAACTTTTAAAAGGGTGATCAGGGTAAACCTCATTGAGAAAAAGGTGACATTTGAGCACAGATGTGGACGAGGTGAGGGAGGAGGCCAGGCAGATATGTGGGGGAGGGGCACTCAGGCAAGGGCCCTACTACCGGTCCCTCAGTCTTTCCTGAAATGCCAGGGAGCCACCCTTCCACTCCATTCCCAATGCCATCATACCAACCCCAAAATCTCCTAGGAAGCCACCCTGCTCTATTTCCTCGGTACAGTTAACATTCTTTTTCCACATTAAAACCATTCCCGATTTTCAAGGCCCATAATTCTCTGAACCCATCCTTTACATCCTGAACTTCTGCTCCTCATCCCAAAATTCTTGAAACTTCGCATGCTCCTTCACACACATGCTGCCTGGAAGCGCTTCCCTCCTCCCGATCCACACCTAGAACTATCCATCCTGTAAGGCACGGAGATCAAGTCCTACCACCTCTATGGTCCCTGCGGTTGCTATGATTGAATCTCCAGTCTTATTTTCCCAGCATCAAATTGCTTGAAAGCAGGTCTGCCTCTTTTTCCGTACTTCCCATGTGTTGATCACTACTAAATATTTGCTAAGAGTAAAAATGAAGTGTTTCTTCTACAAGCTGAAGCTCTTTACCAACTTAAAAACACTTTTCCTAGCTTTGATAAACTACTGAAAGAGACACAATGATTAAATAATGGTTTTATTATACTAATGAAAATGCATTGAGGCTGGAATAAGCGAAAAAGTTAATGATGGACAGTGACAGCTTTTTCTTTTCTGTAATTCAAATTTTCAGTTATTTTTTCAGGTCTGTGCATATATTACTTAGAGAAGCAAGGAGTTTACTATGAATCTATATACATAAATACAAATAATGAATGATCAACTATCATTAGACTCACTGGAAAAATTCAAATTACCTAAATATAATGTCAAAGAAAGACTACAAGTATTTGAGTAACTTGAAGTTGCAAAGAGGCAAACAGTAATTAAGAAAAGCAAATTCTCATGGTTTAAAAAATAGAAAACCACCTTCCTGATGAAGCAACCATAACAAGGTAGTTACTGTATACGAAAGCAGCCTGATGTACAGGAAAGAGTACACATTGGAATGCTCAAATGCAGACTCCACCAATTATTAATACCATGACCTCAGTCTCCTGGTCTGTAAAATGGAAACAGAAAAGCTCTTCTATTTACAAACCGTCACAGAGAACAATCTATGTTCCAATCTGAACAAAATCCTGTCAACTCTGGCAGATGGAGTTAATGGTAATGAATAATCATTTGTGTCTCAGTGGTTGGGCGTTTGTTAGTCTACAGATATCTGTTGTATCTGAAGCAGTGTCTTCCTTTTATAAATGTATTTATAATTAAAGGATGAAAGACAAAATATTGACACCTTTGGATAATGTAAGAGGGCTGAAAAGAATCCTGGGCTAGAACCAATGTCATCAAAATCTACAGTTATCTCCTGAGCACTGGTCACCTAGACCTGGGAGCAAATGGACTTACAAAAGGGCTTTTGGATATTAAGTGGTACATAAATAAGAAGCTTTTGCACTATCATATAGCTACTATCCAGGGTCGGGTAGGAGAATTAAATGAGCCAAGGCAGGCAGTAGGTCTGGCATAGTCTTATAATGTATTCCTTTCAGATTGATAAAATGGTGCAAGGATTACTGAACCTTCAAGAAATGTCAAAGCAACTGTATATCCAAATCATACTTTTTTTAAAGTTAAAAACCATTCTTTATAATGTGTGTGCTCTCAGATTGCCAAAATGAGGGAAGGGCTTTACAACAATGCCAGACCTGATACATAAAACTGGACCCATAAAACCAATCAGACTTACTCCAGCAGTGTTTGAGAAAGCGTTTATCTAAAGCAAAAAAACCTACAAGTCAACCAACTGTAAGTTCTTGTCTAAAGAGGTAACCATAAGAAACCTACCTGCATCATCTGGGCCCGAACTGTACTGAATTTCATTCAGAGTAGCAGCAAATCTTAATGTTTATGGAGACTGCTTGAATTTGACATTGAGAAACTTCAGGTAGGAAAGGCATTAACTATTTTATCTTAAGTACTGGAGTTAAGACTGGGTCAGGATAGATCATAAATTTTGAGAAGATCCCAGAAGTTTCTAGTTCTGTGGGTCAAAGCAGGAAAATCCCTGAGAAATATGCCAGCATCTGCCCTCAGTTCCAGAAGCAGTAAGCAAAGAAGTGACCCAATCACATGATACCAAACCAAAGTCCATCTGTTCTGAAAACTTGCATTATGTAAGCCACGACCAAGAAAGAACAGCAAAGGACACACGGTTTGAAACATGCGCAGGCGGTTCTATGGTTTGAAGAGACATGCTGTCTCTCACATCAAAAAGGCCATCCACAGGACAATGTCATTTTCAAAACCCACTTCATTAGGCATGAATATATCTGATGCAACACAACGGTTCAACAAGAGGGATGTGGAATTCATATAACTGTTTCAACTAGGCCTAGAAGAATCTTTCGGAAAAGGCCTTCCCCACAGGAACAAGATTTATCTCCCTTATTTTAATCATGTCAGTTCCTCATTTAATTTCAATAACAAAGCAGATCACCTAAAATTCTAAACCTAACCATGTATTGTAAGGCTGTTCAATTACATCCCATTCCCATTCAATTCAAAATTGTTTTACCATCTTCCAAACTAGGACAAGCCTAGTTTACTCAATCAATAAGCTCTACACTAGGTCCTTTTATCAGCAATATAAAAAAGATACTTACTTTCTCTTGAGGACTTTATATAACCTATAATCATTTGCCTCTCCTCCCCACCTACATAAGTCATTTTTCATAAGTTCTGTAAAATTCAAGATAACTTAGATAAGTCAGTCCATTAACGCTATTCCTATCCCATCCCAAGTCCTTCACATTTGAATGTGCCATATGGGGCACAAGATTTGGAATAATAAACAAAAAAATTCAAAGTTCCTCTCTCAGTTCTGCCTAACCCTGAGAAATTCACCTAACTCTCAGTTGTGTTTTCCCATCTGTAAACTGAAGTGACTTATGACTTTCACCATTAGAATGCCTAGTCTGGTGGGCAGTCCATAATATAATTCTCCCTCACTTACCCCGCTTACATTACCTTTCTGATTTGTTTCCAGTCACATATTATATTGTAGTTTTTAGAATTGCAAAACATGCACACACAGACAAAAAAACAAACAGAGGTTAATACATCCAAACCACAGTATAGAATAAGGAATTTAACTTTTTTTTTTTTTTTTTTTTAGTTGAGCCATCCTGCCACCTGTTGGCAGCTCAGCTTGGGCTGGGCATCGAACTGCTGTTGCTCAGAGCTCAGCTCACTCTCTTGAGTGAGCTCTTAACCAACTGAGCCACTCGGCCAACCCAGGAATTAAACTATTAATGAGTAATGTGCCAGCCAGTCAATACAAGCTTTGGTTCCTGCCCCACAGTAGGCCCCGAGGCAGTTGGGGGACACAGCTTACAATAAGAGAGCTTAATACTCATAAAATACCCTTTCTGCCCATTTGAATTTTAGCCACCCTTCAAAGTCAGTTAAGTCCTAAAGTGTCCAGGAAGCCTCCCCGAGCCTACATTAATCATTTCCCTCTTTGAATACTGATGCCTCTCTGCTGGGGTGATATTAAAAATATTTAACAACTAGCACAATGGTACCCACCAATCAGAAAGGATGTCTGACCAATAAAAACACATGTGGCCCAGCGGGAACTGCTGGTTGAACATCATTCCTACCTATTACTGCCAATGTCAAGTAGCAACTTCAAACTCCAACACAACTTTCTCATTTTATCTTCAAGATCTCGTGAATTAGAAAAAGTAGGTATCACCCCCATTTTCTGCATAAGTAGAGGTGAAGTTGGGATTGATAACCAGTACTAATAACCACCTGCTTCTTTTACATCATACAACTTGTCCTGAATATATATAAACAGAATTATCAATTAATATTGCATAGACAGTATATTAAATGAATGCCCAGGCAAGTGGCATTCATTTAATCAACAAGCATTTAAGTGGAACTGAGTGCTAGCTTCTGAAAGCCTAACAAAAGGAATGACCCTGCGCCTCTGGGTACCTGTAACATGTTCAAGAGTATAGTTAAATAACAGTGCAGAAGACAGCAGACATAGACAACACAAACAAGCAGTTCAGGGAAATAAGGAGTTCAGGAACTAAACCAGTATAGGAAGTCAAGATTGAGAAGTTCTTTCCTCACACTCCCAAAAGGGGCAAAAGTCTGTAGTGAAAAGGCTGAAAAGTCAGGAGTCAGTGGGAGAACAGAAATCGCTGGAATTGAGGGTTTGCAATAGTGAGAAGTGTTGGATACTCAGAGATGGCCCTAATCATAAGCCTTAGGTGGTGCTCTGGGTGCTGAATACAAATGTGAAATCTTGTAAACCCTTTGTAGGGATGGATGAGAAAGATTAACTTGGTAGCAGCCTATAGAATAGCCCGGAAGACAGAAACACTGGTTAAGCAGCTAGATTTGAGTGATAATACAGGCAGGATTAAACTGGTAGATGCACACAAAGAAGAGACACTCAAGAGGCATTAATATAAAGAAAAGTTGGTTTTTAGACATGTCTTCAAAGAAAAAAGTTATGAAATGGCAGAAAGGAAGCAAATAGCATTCTCACATGGGACATATATGTAGACATAGTGGTACTAAACTGTGTCCTATGGACAGGGAACCAATTTCCCCAGACAAATCTATGTTGGGGAGAGCAGAAGCTGGGCAGAGAAGACAAAACTGATACCCAAGCAATAAGGAACTGTGAGCTCTTAAAAAGGAAGCCAAATTATCAATTTCAAAAAGCACTGAGCTTGTTGGAAATGTTATGAAAAGATGGAGTGAAACATCAACATAGCCACCCAGGGCAGGCAGACCAGTTGCAGTAGTCTTGACTTAGAGTGTCAGCACCTGAATCAGCTTTGTAGTGTATGTATGGGTGCCTGTGTAGTCTGTAAGCTCCTCCTGGGAGCGGACTGTTATTTGAATCCAAGAAAACTTTGTGCCACGCTAGGTGGAAAAGAATGAACTGTTCTTCAAGTTACTAGTGGTGTGGAAATGTAATTTATGCTAGAGGTGTAACAGTATCGATTCTCCTACCTGTCTGCACATTTATCTTGCCAATGTAAAAAATCTATTGTTTCCTCTAATGTAGGCCCAATGTGAAGGGACTCCAGTAATGTACTAGGAGTCAAAAAGCTAAACTGATTTTCAAATCGTGAAGGCAAAATCTAGAACTGCATAATAAAGATCAAGTGCTCATCAGAGGGCTGAAAATGAAAAATGGGCTATGTCAGGGAGTAGTTAGGTGTATATATTAAGGCATATAGGTTTTGAAAACATTGAACCCTGGGTGCAAATCGTAACTCCACAACTCTCAAGTAACTGAGAACTAAACCTCTCGGCACCTCAGTTTCCTAATCTATAAAATAGGGCAAATGCTACTAAGCCCTCAGGGTTCAGTTGTGGGGATTAGATAACAGTACTTTGGTGTACTTTATGCATCTACATTATAGTAAGCTCTTAGAAGACAGTAGCTATTAATAAGAATTGGCACCCTCAACTCAGTCTTGAGTTTTGTTTTGTTTTTTAAAACACTGGGTATTCCATTTCAGAAACAAAAATGTATTTTCACTATATTTTAGTTGTTAATACTGAGTAAGGCTCTTGTGGTTTAGTTCCTAATGTTTTATTTTAGATGCTAACAAAGTGTTTCACGCCTTCCACGGGGGGGGGGCGGTAAGGGGATGACCACGGACGCCATCCTGATTTTATATTTTGGAAAACGGAGCAAATATCATTCCCTTGAACGCTAGCTACCCAGGCTGAACTGATTCCAACTACTAGCTTGTCCCTCAGAAAAAGGACCATCACTAGCCATGTCCCTTCGAGAAAAATAAAGGCGTTTGATCCAATTCACAACGCCATTCCCATTCAAACATCGCAAACGTCGCGGAGCGAGCCCAAGTTCAAGTTTGTACTACGAAAACAATCTGTATGGAGCCTTCTGGTTGCTGGATCCACTTCAACACTTCCCAGACGCACGCAAGACACATCCCGCTCCTCTTCGGGCTTCCTGCTCCCCACACAAAGCTTTGCAGCTCCTCTTCCCAAAGCCACCCAGGCTGGGGCGGCAGTGCCCCTCGGCGGGGTCCAGCCCGCTGACCCCGGGGTCTGGCTCGCCCCTCCCACTGCAACCCCGCCGCGGGCCCCGGGAGCCTCTCGCCACCACCCGCTGGGGGTGGGACGTCAGGGACAGCGCCGCACGGCTCCGCAGAGCGGGAGGCACGGAGCAGCCCCGACGCGGCCCGTCCCGGCCACCCGCCTACCCACTCGCTGCCCGGAGGGCAGCCCCCGACCTCGGACCGCTGCGCCCGACGCCACCTCCCCAGGGGGGCAGAAACCAGGGCCCGGCTGCCGGTCACGTCCACCCACGCGCGGACACACGCCCCTGACCCGCCTCCCCTCCGCTCCCCGCGCGCGGCTCGCGTGGCAGCAGCCCCGCCAGGAAAGCCCGGCCCGGGCGCCGCCACCTGCGCCCCCGGCCCCGCGCCATGTTTGAGAAAGAGAAGCAGCGAGCCAGAGGCCAGGCCCGGCCCGCGCGCCCCGCAACCGCCCACCGCCCCCGCCGCGCCGCTGCTCTCACCCCTCGCTCGCGGGACCAGCGTCGCCGCCGCCGCCGCCGCCAGCACGAGGAGGACCAGCCGTGGACGCGGAGCAGCGGCCGCCGCCTCCATGGTCCCGCCGCCACTGCCTGTGGCCCGGCCCGGCCCGGCCGCCGCCTCGCCTTTGCAAGCCTCGCCTCGCCCCACCTCCCCCGCCGCGGCAGCGGCCTCGCTTCGGCCCTTTGTAACTGCTCGGGGGCCGCGCGTCCATTGGCTGCCGGGCTCCCGCCGGCCCCGCCTCCCGGCTGTCTGCGAGCGGCTGAGCGGGACCCAGCCCGGAGCCCCGCCCGCGGGCTCGCTGGGCAGCCAATCCAGAGCCGCGGGCGCCCGCTCGCTGGCCACGCCCCCAGACTCCCCGGGGGCGGTGCCGCGGGACCCCTGCTCCTGCTGCTGCTGCTGCTGCTGCTGCTGCTGCTGCTGCTCCTGCTGCTGCGGCCAGAGTCGCTCGGTGCTCGCTGGAGACTTAGTGGAGGCAGGTTCCAAACTATCCCGGGCCCTGCTGAATCTCCAGCCCAGGGGGGCCTGGGCTGAACTTCCGATGGGCGTTCCTGGGTGTGAGTCGCTTTTGGAAAAGACTGTGGCCACTCGACGCTCTTTTCTTCTAGCCTCTTTAGACACCTAAGATCTGATATTAACCCCAACCCTAATCCACCCCCATTCACAGCTCTGTACCCAACAAATGCACCCAGATCCGCTGTACTATCAGGCCGGCTTCGACTTCCCCTCCCTAGATCGACGCCTCAACTTTAAACATCCCCCGCAACATCTTTCCTCACTGCGCCATGCCCCTTAGTCTCCTGTTTCCTCCCACTGTCAGCCTCTACCCCCAACCTGCGCCCCGCGCCCCCACCCACCAAATTCCAGGCCCAGAAAGTCCCCAAATCCTGCCCTCAGATCCCAGCCTCAGACTTCAGATCCTGAACTCAGACACACCCCTGAATAGCGGCCCGCCTTCCTCCGGAACTCAAAGCAGAGTCAGAACGGGACTCAAAACCACACTCCTTCCCTCTCATCCCTGCCGGATCCAGGTGGGAAAAGGAAGGTCCGCACCTCCACCCCCACCCCCGATAGGAGGATTCCCCTTCTTAGCACGCAGCACCCCTGGCGCGGAGGGGAAGCAGTCTTTTCTTTGAGCTGCCTGCGACACGCCTGCACAATAATTCTGAGGTGTCACTAGAAACCCAAATAAACTTGGCTACGTTTTCATGACGAATTTCTAATTTGCTGTGAGACGCTCCACCCACCTTTCCCTCTGGGACGCCAAAATGAGCTGCAGATTTGTAATTCTTCCTGTCAGACTAGCCCTCTCTTCAGACACGAACACAGCCTAGGAAGGCTGTTACATAGAACAGAGAACCTTTTTCCATAGAACCTTTTAAGGAGAAAACTTTATTTTCTGTGTGATTTGAACCTTGGTAGCTGGAATCAGAACCAGCCTCTAGTACTGGTTTGTAAATTACTTTCACCTGCCTGTAAAAACCTTCCCTCCTGAGCTGCGGAGGGGCAGGGTGGGGTGGGATCTGAGAGGGGCCCTATTCCCTTCCTGGCTAGGACACTTACTTGAACAGGTCCGTTAACTTTTCTGAGCCTCTATTCCTTCTTTAAAATGGAAATATCCACCTTCCAAGGTTAGTGAGGAATATAAGATGTGGGGGTTCCCCCTTTCAAGTTCTGCTTTTAGGCCTTCCCTCCAAACCCCTGATCTGCTCCTCTCCTGTGGACAGGTAAGGGCCTGATACACACTGAAACACATAACCAGGGATGCAGCTGTTGCAGAAACCAAGAATAGCCTGTTCTCAGGGGCTACTGGAGACCACCAGTAGCAAGCTCTCCTCTTAGTCTCTGCAGCAGGCAGACCAAGTCTGGAGGGACTGCTTCTGGCAGGCTGCAGTCCCAATCTCCCCTCTCATTTCCAATTTCTTCGGTGGAGACTTGATGGGAAAGTCAGGGCCTTGTGACAGCTGAGTGACTCTAGACTGCTTTTTTGCAGCTCTATTCTCAGTGTCTTATATAAGAGAGATTTATTGTATGAATGAATGAATGAATGAATGAATCACCTCAGACAAGTGACTGTTCTCTCATCATTAGATTCTTTATCGCTTATGGAAATCATAAGAATACCTACCCCATTAGTAAATAAAAGGGATTGAATCACATGTCTTAAGCCACTTAAGTGACGTAATGTGTCTGCAACAATATCTGGAACATAATAAATATTTAGTTAATGTCATTTCCTTTGCCCATCCCTTTTCAGCTCTGTATGATTCTAATCAGCATTCATGTTCATGGTAATCCTTGCCTTTGCCTCAGAGAGCCTCAGTTAATCAGTGTTAGGGTATCATCTATAACACACTTCCAGTTCCTTAACATTTTCCATGGAATTGAGTGTGTTCATCAGGAAATTGAGGAACAGGAAGGAAAAACAGACTATTTTTAAATTCATTTTCCTAATATTAGGAGGAAATTTCCATGAGCCACGGATCTATAAATAAACTACATTAGAATGGAACAATAAATTATAAGTTTAAAACCATGGTTCTCAAACTTTGTAATGTCTTCACATTATCTGGGGAGCTTTTAAAAATGCAGATTCCTGGGTGCCAGCTCTAGAGAGCCTGCTTCAGTTCATCTGAAGGAGTCCAGGGGTCTGCATGTGTAATAAATACTCCAAGTGATTCTACTGCAGTTATCACCAGGCCACACACTTTTAAAGGCACCGTTTAGAAAGTGTGACCTTAAAATTCAATAAGTAATTTCACCTTTTGAGAAAGGGTGGGCAATGGAGAGGAGCTTCTGGCTTTGGAGGCCTGCAGACCCCATCTGGAATTCTGCCTCTGCCATTTACTAGATCCGGGATCTGTGCACACTATTTGATCTTTCCGAGATTTCACATCCCCGGATGTAAAGTGGGATAATGACACTGACTCATATATTAGTCGTAAGGTCCAAATGAGCTATATTGCACATGAAGAATCATAAATGTTAATTCCCTTCAGTCTCTACAGGCTTCCAGAAAGGCTTCCAGGCGTTTACTCCAGCCTCTTGATTTAAAAGGAAAAACACTGAGGACCAGTCCCCAGCTGGTCGGCTGCAGAGCTAGGACTAGAAGAGCCTCACTCTAGTCGGTGCCTGGCTCCCCCACAATGTTACCTCTCAGTCTTTATGCCTAGTACCTTGTTTCCTTTTCCTGTTGGATTGCTCCCTTGAGCAAGGTGTTCTCTCTCAAATAGAGAGCAGAGACTGCTGGTTGCCTAATATATACATTTCTGCATTCACTTTGTAACAGAATCTTCATTTCCTTTGGGAAAGCTGTTCACCTAGCTTAAAAAAAATTCTCAATTTCCCAGGCTCCTGGCACCTCCAGATGGCCACGTGACACAGTTCTGGCTAGTGAAATCTAACAGGTAGAGCTTGTGGGGAAGCTACTGTTTTCCCCACAGACTCATTACTTACCTTCTCACCTTCTTTCTATCTGGAACACAATTGCAATGCTCGGAGATGCAGCAGCCAACTTGTGAACATAAAGATTATGACCATAACTAGAAAGAATAGAGAGAAAAAAATGGAGAGAGCCTGGGTCCTTGATGAATTCCTTGATCAACTGCACCAGCTCTAAAATGCTTAACCCTGGAATTCCCATTATTTGAAAAAAATAAATGTTTTTCTTAACTTTAGAACACTTCAATTCTAGTCACATGCTATCTATTGTTGTATATTTTATTTCTATCTTATTGTTTAACTCACAAGATATTATTGATTTATTCCATTATTATCTATTGCTAACTCTTGGTGGTTCTAGCTGAATAATAAATTACCTCAAAACTTAGCGACTTAGAATAATAACCTTGTCTTTTTTTTTTTTTTTTTTTTTTTTTTGGAGGGCAGTGTCACTGGCCCTCACATGTGGGACCTGAACCGGGGTCGCTGGCTTTCCAAGCCAGCGCTTAACCACCGCGTCACTCAGCTGGCCCAATCTTTTCTTATTTTTCATGAGACTGTGGGTAGACAGTTTTTCTGGTCTAGGGCAATTTAAGCTGATCTCAACTGAGCTCACATATGAAGCTGCAGTCAGGTGGTAAGTCGACTCAGAGCTGAACAGATCTATAATGGTCTAGAGCAGCTCCTCTGTGTGGTTTTTCATCCTCCAACAGGCTAGCTAGCCTTGGCTTGTTAACATGACAGTTTAGGAGTCCAAGATAATAAATGGAAGTTTACAACTGAAACAACATCATTTCTGCCATGTCTCATTGCTTTGGGCATGAATTGGGCCAAGGCCAAATTCAAAGAGTGGAGAAATAGACTACGTCTCTTGATAAAATCACACTGCAAAGGGGCATGGGGCCCAAGAGAGTCAGTAAGCGTGGCCATTTTTGCAAACAATTTTTTCCACTTCTTCTGATCATTTCTTTACACCTCTAGCCTGTCCGTCTCAAATCACTTTCATTCTGCCTGAAGTATATACCCTTTTGAATTCCCTTTAGTAGGAGTCAACTAGTGGCAAACGATTTCAGTGTTTATATTTAATCCTTATTTTTGGACAGTGTTTTCACTGGCTATAGAATTCTGAGCTGATAATTGTTTTCACTCCAATATTGAAGTTGTTATTCCACTGCCTCTGGCTTCCATTGTTGTTTATGTGAAATCAGATATTGGTCTATTTCTCCTTTGTAGGTAATCTGTCTTTTCTCTCTGCTTTTTTTTAATAGACTTTATTTTTTAGAAATAAAGTATTTATAAATAAATGTTATAAGTAATAAATAAAAATATTTATTTTTCTAGGTTCACAGCAAAATTGAGCAGAAAGTACAGATTTCCTATATGCTCCTTGCCCCCAGCTACATATGGCCTCCCCCGCTAACAACATCCCCTACCAGACTAATACATTTGTTACAATCGATGAACCTATATTGACACATCATTATTACCCAAAGTCCATAATTTACATTAAAATTCACTTTTGATGTTGTGCATTCTATGGGTTTTCGCAAATATGTAAATGACATGTATCTACAACTATGATATCATACAGAGTAGTTTCACTGCCCTAAAAATCTCTGTGCTCAGCCTACTCATTCCTCCTCCCCAAAACCCTTGGCAAACACTGATTTTTTTATTTTTTTTTACTGTCTCCATAGTTTTGCCTTTTCCAGGTTGTCATACAGTCAGAATCATACAGTAGTAGCCTTCTAAGATTGGATTCTTTCACTTAGTTATATGCATTTATGTTTTCTCTGTGTCTTTTCACAACTTGATAGTTCATTTCTTTTTAATGATGAATAATATTCCAATGTACAAGTAGATTTACTACAGTATATTTGTCCATTCACCTACTGAAGGACATCTTGGTTGCATCCAAGTTTTTGCAGTTATGGATAAAACTGCTATAAACATTTGTATGTAGGCTTTTGTATGGACATAAGTTTTCAACTCATTTGGGTAAATACCAAAGAGCATGATTGCTGGATCAACTGATGAGTATGTTTAGTTTTGTAAGAAACTACCAAACTATCTTCCAAAGCAGCTGTATCATTTTGCATTCCCACTAGCAATGAATGAGGGTACTTGTTCCATCTCTGACTGCTTTTATTTATTGAATTTTTCATCTCTAGAAGTTTCATTTGGTTCTTTAAAACATTTTCTATCTCTCCTCTCATTATGTCTACATTTTTCTTTACATCTCTAAATACATGAAATATTATAATAACCATTTTAAAGTACTTATCAAATAATTCCATCATCTCCATCATTTCTGTATCTGTTTCCATTAACTGATATTTTGGGCTCACATTTTCCTGCTGCTTCTTATGCCTAGTGATTTTTTTTTTTGGCTGCCAGACATTGTAAACTTCAGGAAGTGGAGTGCTTGATTTTGTTGTATTCTTTTAAAGAGTCTTGAACTTTTTCTGGCAGTGAGTTAGGTATTTCAGGTTAGTTTGATCCTTATTTTAAAACTCCATTAGGACAAGTCCAAAGTAGCCATTATTCTAAGACTAGTCTTGCCTCACTTGTAAGGTATGGGCTTTCTGACATCTCTGTTAAATGCTTTTTATATGCAACAAGTTCTCTTTACTCTGGATAGAGAGAACTCAAATGATTCCTGAGCTAGTATAAACTCTGAGAATTGTCTATTTTATAACATCTCAGTAATTTTTCATTCCTCCAAAGTTGTTCTGGCCTTTTGGTTTTCAGTCTATTCCTGTATAGATTAGTATTCGGCCAAAGACTCAAAGATACCCCATGCAGATTTCGAAAACTCTCTGCATAGCCTTTTCTCTCTAGAACTCTGCCTTGTACATTCTTGCAGTTGCAGGATCTCTGATCACTGATCTGTTTCCTCAGCTCAGAAGGAATGTTGAGCATCTGTGTTTGCCATTCATTTGCATATCATCTTTTGTGAGTGTTCAAGTTTTTTCTCATTTATAATCTGGATATGATTATAAATGTTGTCTGTATAATATGGACATGAGTCCTTTGCAGCTGTGTACATGGTAAATATTTTTCTTCCAACTATTGTTTTAATAATGTTATTTTCAAAGAGCTGTAGTTTTAATTTAATTTAATTTAATTTACTTATTATTATTATTATTATTTTTTAGCTGAGCCATCCTGCCACCTGTTGGCAGCTTAGCGGCAGCTCAGCTCGGGCTGGGCATCAAACTGCTGTTGCTCAGAGCTCAGCTCACTCTTGAGCGAACTCTTAATTTTATTTTATAATTACTTCTTTTTGTGTTCTGTCTAGAAAATATTTACCTACTCTCAATCACAAAGATATTCTCCTATATGTTCTTCTGGTTGCTCTATAGTTTTAGCTTTTACATTTAAGTCTTAGAGCCATCGTGAATTAACTCTTGTGTAAGATGTGTGATACTCAATTTTTCCATACTGACATTCAGTTGATCCAGCATGATGTGTTGATTAAACTTTACTTTCTCTGTTAAACTACATTGGTAGCTTTGCTGAAAATTACTGACTGTATATTTGTGGGTTTATTTCTAGACTCTCTTTTCCTTTATATTGGTCTATTTGTCGATTTTAATGCTAATATCACTTCCTTGATGACTCTACTTTATGGCAAATCTTAAAATCAGATAGAATAAGCCCTCCAACTTTTTGCTTCTTCTTTAACACCATTTTGCTTATTCTAAGACCTTTACAGTTCCTAGTAAGTTTTATCGATAGTTTGTTAATATCTACAAGGAAGCCTGCTAGAATTTTTATTGAAATTGCATTGACTCTATAAATCAACTTTGGGAAAAGCTTTATAATATTGATTATTCTAATCCATGAGCATGGTATATTTCTCCAACTAGTCAGGTCTTTAATTTCTCTCAACAATGCTTTGTAGTTTTTGTTGGTAGAAGTCTTTCATAACATTTGTTAAATTTATTTCTGGTTTAATTTTTGTTATTATGAATGGAGTTAATTTTAAAATTTTATTTGCTAATTCTTTGTTGTTTCCATTACATTTTCATTTTAATTATTTTATTTTCCATTTGTATGCTCTATTTGGATCTTTCCCAAATCTGTTTGGTCTTCCTTTATAAGTCCTTATTTTCAACATGTTTTTTAATTGGTCTTTTTAAAAAACAACATAACAATCCTAGTTATTTCATAGTCCTGTTTGTATATAAAAATTCTAGCATTTGAATTCCTGTGGGTCTATTTCTGCTGTCTGTTGTTTCTTATTTACAGCACTACTGTGTGTGAATAATTAGTTTTTATTGAAAGCTCTGCATTTTCTTTCATATTTTATTTGTGGAAATTCTTTAAGGTCTGAGATAAAGGGATCCTCTATTGAGGATTTGCATTTGTTCTTGCAACCTATAGCACTGCCAGTCTCAGGTTACTCTAACTAAATTACTGGCTTGACTTTTTTCTTTTTGTTTTTAATTTGTTTATTGTTTAGAACACACAGGTAACATGAATTTTGGCTTCTAACTATTGTACATGAAGGATAGCTTGTGTTTCCAGGTTCTCAGTGATGATGTTATTTTTTATTTTTTACTCAGCACCCAGGTTTTTGCAACCCCCCTGGTGGGTGATTTCTGGTTCACCATTTCACTGAGAGTGTAGTCCTTTGGGGTCTCATCTTTACAGAAGAGGTGTCTAGGGGATTTGGAGGGCCCCTGATCTTTGTATTCTGTGATTCCCTATACACAATGCCAAACAACAGAAACTCAAGTTCACCTGGTTCAATAAATGCCCCCAGAACAACAGCCAGCAGCATGCTCCAGTTATCCTGCTTAGTTTCTTCTGTTATTTAGTATTGTGGCCTGAGAGCCTCTTACTTTCTTACTTACCTGCCAGCTTATAAATGCACTTAAGAAGATATATTTCCCCAGCATTTTTAGTTTTTGTTTTGTTTTTTTGCTGCAGGTGGATGAATCCACCAATTATCAGGAATGAAACTCCTACTACCTAACCTCTTCCATGACAAAGACATCTTAAAAATCACTATCACATTTTCTGTTACAGCAGAATACAGTCATAACAGTTATAGTTATCAAAGGGGATTTAAACAAAAGCTATTTTGCCAAGATAGTACAAGAGAAATTCAACTCTTGGCATTGTCTCTGCCGCTTCTCAAACATTAAAAATATGCTCACAGGCTGTCTATCCCCAGTTGCCTCTGTCAAGCTGGTTTTCCCAAATGCTTGGGTTGCTTTAAGAGAATGTTTTGTTTTGTGTTTTGTATTGTTTTGTTTTCACTTGGGCTTTTGTTATGAATGTCTAATTTAAAACACACTACAGATAAAGAATTTGTCCTAGGGATAAATACTTTCTGTGCTTTGAGGACTTTATTAATTAATTTTTTAATTAATTTTATAAATGTTCCATGGATACTGGAAAACAAAAGTGGACTCTTTTGTGCATGCGGGTGTGTGTGTGTGTGTGTGTGTGTGTGTGTGTGTGTGTTTAATCCTGGCAGTTAAGCTTTGCTGAATTATGACTGCTTAACTTCAAAGACAGATAGAGGTGTATTAAGTTCTCCCCAGTGCTTTCCCTGTTTCCTCAAGACACATCCTAGGGCCTTCACCACCCTCCTCACATTATCATAGAACTAAAAAGTAATGCCGATTTCCTGGCTCCTGTGAGGTAGGGCTCAAGGCTAGCAAGCTTGAGCCCTGAGAGAGAGCTTCTCTCTCACCCTGAGAAGCAGTCCCACAGCTACAGACTGTGGACCTGTTTGCACCAGTCCTGCCCTCAGACAGTTGACCTGAAGTCTGTCCAGCCTCGCTCTCTGGGACTCTCCTTCCAGTAGGCTGACAACTAGGTCTCTGCTGTGTTCCCATGTCTAGGCTGTGGCTCTGGTCCCCTGTGTTTGTCCACAGTTCCTTTATCTGGCCCCGCATCCATTTTATCATCCCCAAAACTGGAATCTCTGGCCCACACTAAGCCCAAACTGAGTGGATGAGTTAGACATGTGCAGACCAACCTCCTAACATGGTTGTCTCTGCTTTTGAAGTTACCTTTGGAGCTCTCTCTTTGTCGAGACACCTTGTTCCTTGTTAGAATCTCTGGAGCTAACTGCCTGTGTGACATCTGTCACTCTTTTTTTGGTTGCAGCCTGAGTAGTCAGTCTCATTGTCTCCAGTGGCATGTCTCAGGGGGAGCCTAACTTTCCCCCTGCTCATCCAGGAAGATTCCCTATGGTCAAGACAAATTGAGGGTTTTCAATAGGTTGCTACTACCCCATCCCCTTGGCTCAAATTTCCCTTTAATCACTTGTTCTGAAAAAGGAAAAAGGAAAAAAAAAAAAAAAGGCAAGAAGACATAGAACACTTGCTCATGTGGCCTCTTTGTAGGAGACCTGCACAGGTTTAATTTTGCAAACACACACATACATACACACACACAAATGCACATGCACATTTAAAACTGTACATCCAAAATGACAGCATCCACATTCGATGAGAGACTTCAACAAAAACACAACAGCAGCACTGGGAAGAGTTTAACACAACTCTATTTGGCAGATCAAGCAGTCAAAAAACAAGCAAGGGTAACTACCAAGATTAAACATGCACATACCTATAAACACACACACACACACACACACACACACACACACACACACACACGTCCACATGCACAAACAGCAGAGCCCACTTCTCTTTTCCAGTATCCATGGGACTTTTACAAAATCGATCGTAGATTAAGAAACCTCAAGAAATTCCTCCGAAGCAGAAACAGAGGATAAATCCTGCGTCCCTAGTATGTTTAAAGTTGGACATTCATAACAAAAATTCAAATGAAAACAAAACAAAAAAATATTCAAAAACACTTTAAAATTTTTCCTAAAGCAACCCAGGCATTTTGAGAAATCAGCCTGAAAGGAGGAGGAGAGACAGGCTGTGAGCATATTCTCACAGTTAGAGAAGTAGAGATAACACCAGAAGCTGACTTCCTCTTGTACTGCATTGCCAACAGCTTTTGTTTGAATTCCCTTTGATACCTATAGCAATAAAGACTGCATTCTACTGCAAGAAAAAACTAACAGTGATTTGTAAGTTTGTGTGTGTAACAGGCATGGAGGTGGAGAGTAGGCAGGTCAGGGGACAGGATGGATGGACAAGACATTCCAGAGGATCAGGTCACCAAACAGCTCAGGATCAAGGCTAGCACTGAAAGCAAGCAGGCTCCCCACTGCCCCCAGTGCAGCCTCCACCCACCAAAGTCAGGCAAGTACCAGGCTTGCATAAATCCTTCCTACCTACAAGGAAAGGCAAAGGAAGGCAAAGGATCCCATCTTCATCTAATTATAGTGTCCTGACCACAAGCTGCCTCTAAAAATTCTCTGGGCCAAAGAGAGATGCCAACTGTTTCCGATAGTCTTTTATGGAGGAAATGGGAGATCCTAGAGAGCTATTACATGACCTAAACTGTACAAACTAGGAAGAATGGATGAGCCTTCCAAGGCTTGGAATTCTCTGCCCTTTAGCATGGGTGCCTGTGTCCCCAGATCCATCTGAATATCCTACTTTTTAAGCCAGACCAACAAGATCTAGACAACCATGGTGGCCTCAACCAACGTGAAAGTTCCCAGAGGATCTGAACCTCCCTTCCCTTTGTGTATCTCAGCATTCTCCCTTATGCCACACTAAGGACTTAATTGCACCCCCCACCCCAATACTTATATTTGATCTTATTAAATGAAAGTAGGCTATTCGTTCTGAGCTCCGAGAAAGGAGACGTGACTTGTAGTCTGGTCTCTGTCATTAATTTGCTCTGTGGCCCTTCCCTGGACCTGTTTCCTTATTGGCAGAAAATACGGAAGGCTGTTTGAGAAGACTAGAGAGAGGGTTAAAGCTGCTTTCTAAAATCTGATCCCCTAAGTCCGTGGCCAGGGAGAAGGGGCATTGCCTCCTGAAGGGTAGTCAAGATTCTTTAGGTTACAAGAGAAAGGAACTCAACTCAAAAGGGCTTAACCAAAGTAAATAAATAAATAATAAACAAAATAAAGTAGATAAAAGAAAAGAAAATTGGCTGTCACTTACATCTCTCTCTCTATCTCTCATCTCAGCCTTTTCTCTGTGTAGTCCCAGTTCTCTCCTTTAGACATTGTCTTGCATGTATTAGATGGGTAGAGGGGATGGCCAAGACCTTCTCTTGCCAGACATTCTTAAACAAAATCCCAGGGACAGACTCTGATTGGCCTAGCTGGGGTCAGGTGCCCATCCTTTGGGTCAGGGTTTCTCAACAGGGAAACTACTGGCCTTCAAGTAGGACAATTCTATGTTAATAGAGCATTGTCCAGAGTTTTGCCGATGTTTGAGACCCCTGATCACTAAATTCCAGAAGTACTCCCCAATCATTGTGACAATAACAATAAAACTGCACACCCCCCATTTCCAACACAGGTTGTGTGGGGTGTAGTGCTGCCTTATGTACTGCTTTGTACCCATTGAAGAAGCCAGGGTCCTGGGGCACTGTGATGGGCTACTCCTTGATCACCTGCCCTCTCCCATGGTAGAGATCAGGATGGATAGGGCACCGCGTTTGGCAACTCCACCAATGGTTGAGGAGGAGTCATTTCCCAGAGGAACCATCTCCAGGTTCCTATTACCAGACAGGATGTTACGCAAAGACAGACAGCTGTTCACTGCGTGCCTTCACCCTCACCCCTGATGGGAATAGTGAGTGCTCCCAGGGAGAAGGGTGACCACCCTTCTCCCACCAACCAGCCCCCAGGCCTCAGTCACTCAGGACTCCAGCTCCAAACCTGGCATTGAGGCCCCCCTGATACCTTTTTTGACCTCTCCACATGTTCCCTGAACTTTGACCACCAAGAGTGTGGAGGCTCCCTGTGTCCCCAGTCAGCACCAACAGTAAGCTGGACCAAACTTGCTGGACCAAACTTGCTAGACCAAACAAGAGCTGGGAGGGAAGTTCTGAGAATTAATCACACCCAGCACAAGTGCCATTTAACCATCCACAAGCACATCAGAACTAGACCACGTGGTGTTTCCAGGAAAGAGCAGAGAGGCCCCGAGCCCCAGCCATCTTTGTAGTTCTGAGGAAAAAGGAAGGCAGACCTGTTTCTTGAAGAACCTCCATATCTTCGTGCCTGAGCTGCTGAACTGAGCTGATGAGACGAGGTTGTAGGAACCAGGATCTAGGAAGCATCTCACGTGAATCAAAAGCAAAGGCCAGGACACATTTTTAGGAGAGTTTAGAGAGCTGAGCATTGGATGAGCACTGCACAAACAGGAACAGACCTTGCCAGCATCAGCAAGTCTTCTCCCTGAGTCATGTACCACTAGAGGAAAGTTCTAGACTCCTTCTTCAGGCCCCAGAACATAACCCAAACTCCTTTTTCATTTCAGTAAGATAGTTGGAACAATTAGGCACTTTCCAATTGAATTCAACTGTGACACAAAAGGGAAATTAAAGAAGAAAATCCTGAAAGTCCACCAAACTTGTAGCACCTGTGTGTCTCAGCTTCCAGAAGGTTCTGTTGCCCACTCCCTTTGAGAGTTCCATTTACACATGACTACATATTATTTTTTAGGTGGGTTCATTCCTCCCAGTTCCAAAGAAAAGCCAGTGTGCAGTCAGGTCCATAGGATAAACTGCTTCCTCTCTCCTAGCCCTTACGGGCAGGGTTGAGTGGGGAAGAGCAATGCCCCTGGAGGGGCAAGACTAGCGTGAAATCTTTCCACTCAACTGCTCTTTTTTCTTCCCTCAAACATGGGTAAGTCACCACCTCTCAGCCCAGCTCCTTTTTCTTCTTTGATAACAGTTTAGTGAGGGAGGTGGCTGCATACAATCAAATACCTCTCATAGTATCATAGCCCTAATACAGCTGGACCACCTCCTACCTGCCTCATCATAATATTTCATCAAAACAAACAATGGTCTGACTTCCCCCCCAAAGATAAAAAAGCCATAAAAGTTTTTATTGAAAAGAAAAAGTTAAACGGTGCCAGAAAAATTACATTTAAAATCTCTCAAAATGTGGCCTGTGCCCCATCTTCTTCCTGCCATTCTAATGCATCCAGCTAGATGTCTTTCTCCACTCCTCTCACTGCCCAGATCTCTATCTCAAAAGCCCCGGGAATCTCGTGGGCAAATCTGCACCAGGTCTTGGCAGGCTGCCAGAGGGGGCAGGAGGGTCCACTACTCCTGTTTGTATCCACCACAATGCAACAGTACACGTGTGGTGGTGGCGGTCTTCTCTCCCTTACTACACTTCCCTCTGTCCACCCCCAGGCACCATTGCTCGCCGGGCCCTGTCCCAGATCTTCTCACTTTGACTCAGTTCACATCTCTTCTGGACAACTTCAAATGTCCCCTTGGCTTTTCCTGCCACGGACATGCTGATGGCTCCCAAACCTCAGTTTCCCAAGAATTCAGCCTCCTAAGTGCCCAGGTTCTTCCAATATGTAAACTGTTCCTTGGGGAACTAAGAGCTTGAGAGGGACCTGCGGTCACCTACAAAGCTCTCTTTAGGGCAGCAAAACCATGGCTTTTATAAGTGTGTTATTGATGATGTAACTTGGAAATTACCCTGTGTCGTATTTGTTTTTTTTTTGGTCTTTCCTTCTCCCTCCCCAGCAAG
The DNA here is from genome assembly GCA_033961575.1 of Aselliscus stoliczkanus. NCBI lineage: Eukaryota > Metazoa > Chordata > Mammalia > Chiroptera > Hipposideridae > Aselliscus > Aselliscus stoliczkanus. Next base: position 142,728,868 of record CM066728.1, read on the forward strand.
TTCTGGTTTAGGGTGGGGGCGGAGTAAATAGTGAAGAGCCGTTGTGTGTTCCAGACCACAGCGGGGATCTCCAAAGCATTCGTGTGTAAGGTTTCCAAAGGATTTGGTTGGATTCTCAAAGAGACAGATTCCTGGATTAAATGGGTCATGCGTCGTTCCCCCCCATTCCCCAACTGTGGCCATGGAGTGACACGTCCTGATTGGTCTAGGCCTAGAATTACTGCCTATCCCTGAACCAATCATAGTGTCAATTGAGTTGGAATTATGATAATTGGTTTAGGTCAGTCACAGACACTCCCAGAGCCCACCCAAACCATGAGGCTATCCCACTGTGGGGGACAGGGAGAATAAATGGTCAGTAAGTAGGCAACCAACATCCCCTGCAAAGGTCCTCTTGAGCAGTGGCTTGCAAGCATTTTGGAACATGATCCATAGTAGGAAATACACTTGACATTGTGACCCAGCGCACACACACACACACACACACACACAGCTGGAACAAAAACTTTCACAAAATAATATTTACCCCTTGCTGCTGGGAACACACTCTGATATTTTATAACCCTGGCTTCTCGACTAAGTAATGCCCAATTCTATTGAAATGTTTGAAAATCCTAGTCTGAGCCCATCAGATTAACTTCACAACTCACTACTGGGTCATGGCCTACAGTTTGAAAAATGCCACTCTTACAAAGTCTGCATAAACTGGCTGCATTGTTTAAATGGCTGTTAAAATGTGTCATAAACTCTCCAGGAATTTAAGAGGGAAGTGTGGAAGGAAGTGTAAGTTGGGTTAATGGAGAGCATAGGGTCATTAAGCGGCTAGGGCTGGTGCTTGCCTCGTGACTCAGAAAGAAGGCCTGAGAGAAGAGATTTTTGAACTCCAGCATGAGCTCCAGCTTCCAGTGGTGAGGCAGTCCGCTAGGACTTGCCCCCTGAACAGATTAGCTTTGTGGCTGCAGAGGGCTCCCTTAGAGTACTAGTACAGGCATGCAAGGCAGCTGAGTGTCCTGAGATGTACTATTCTGGGACTTTTGTTATCCAGAGCCCAACTGCAGCCTCTGATCAGACTTCTTCAACCCCTTGAAGATCACACTGGGCAGCTGGATGCTTTTGGGTCATGCCAGGGGCAGGCTAACCCAAGCACCTCCTGTGTGTGGGACAGTGTCTGCGAATGGGGAAGGTGTGTGTGGGGCAGCGGGGAGTGAGGATAAATAGGCTATGTGCCCATTTATATACAGTTAAATCACATGCACAAGTAAATAATATATTTTTAAGGCTATATTCATGTGATAATGATAAAATTCAGAGGAGTGGTTAGGGGATTGAGAGAGGGAAAGATACAGGAAAAAGACACAGGTGGGCTTCAACAGGTATGATAACATTTTATTTCCTAATCTAAGTGGTGGATAATGGCTGCTTTCTTATTCATTAAACATTAAAGAAGCAGTGTATGCACACAAATACACATGCCCACCTATTGGAATGTGTGACAAAAAATATAATAATCCATGGACTCTATGCTTAATGAGTTCATAGACTCAAGTGGAAGACAGAAATAATCGCAATTAATATATTGCACAATGAGATCATAAGAAATATAAAGAAGCAATTCATTCTGCCTAGTTATATGACCTTGGGTAAGTGGTTTTATTTCTTGAAGCCTGGAGCTCCTCAGATACATTTTAGATGATAGATAAACAGATAGATAGATTGGATAGATAATAGAAAGATAGACAGACACACATACATATAATAGGTTTATTGTGTGAATTGATTGTATGTAATGCATGAGAAAATGTCTGACAAACTGTGAAACACTGTAAAAAATGTGAGATAATATTATCACTTTGGGTATCTTTGCAACTGTCTGTTTCTTCTGTGAAACTGCTGTCCCATACAGTTTTGTGCTCAAGTGGCAGTCTGACGGAAGCAGGTTGTAAGTGCCTATAAATTATTCTCAGTCTAACATATTTTGTGTCTAGCACAATGAGGGATAGAAATAAAGATGACGCTGGCGACTATTAAATAGCTTGTGATTGTCAGACAGGGACCTGGAGCTTCTGAGACCCATGGGGTGGCTAGACTAGGGAATGAGGACTTTGAGCTAGCGGCTATAGGGGGTGGGGGCGGTAGAGGAGGTTAGTGCTGAGAGGACTCCAGAAGGGGCTCTTTCAGTCCAGTTAGCAGATGCCCACTGCCATTGTCCCACTGGGCCCTGGCAGGGGCTGCTCCTCCCTAGGGCCTGGGAGCATGGACATAACTCCTTTCCCCCAGCTCTTGTCAGCATAAGAAAGCACAGGAACACTCGGGCTTCTGAGGCTGCCAGAGTGGGCTCCCCTTAAGGATGACCAGACCCTGTTCTTACGCCTCTGCCGTATGAAACGCCTGACTCCAGCCCAGAGAGCCAGCCTCGCTCTGCACGCTCCTTGCTCACCGTCCTCATTTCTGGCTCTGTGCCGTCTCCATGTGAGGAGTTCCACCTTAAGGTCTTGGAGACTTATTCTCAAGAATAAGGTGAGAATTTGCTATTAAGGCTTGGGAACCCAGGTTTAAGGACCATGCACATAAACTGACTCCTGAACTTGGCTCTGAGCACTGTCTCTCTTGGAACAGAACATGTCCTAGAGACAAGGGGCGACTGAGACCCCCAGGTTGGAGTCAGGTAGTTAGTTCATCAGTCAGAGTCTTAGCTGAACAGGTGGCCCATGCAACCGGGGTAATTCGACAAGGGTTTAATAAAAGGATTATTTTTAAAGGGATGGTAGGGGATGGAGAAATCACAAGGGAGAATGCAGAACCCCACAGGGCTCATACTGTTACCAGCCTAGGGCCGAATGTGTGCGGGGAGAAGAAATAACTGGTACCCAGAGAGAGAGTTTTGTGATGGGAGCTGCTAGACAGGATCAGAGCTTTTCAATGGAGAGATGGAGCCAGGCCTTGAAGAGCCCATTGTCAGGGAACCTGGTAAATAAGTAACGTGCCCTCACTCTCCTCCCACCCGCCCATCCCCAGCCAGGTCGTCTAATCTGATTGGGAGCCAAAGGGAATACTGCTGTATTCCAGGTGGATCCGGTTGCAGGGGAATGAGGCAGGTACATCTGAAGGAGCAACTGAGCCACACAGCCTCAATATGAAGTGGGGAACAGATTGATGGCGGCCAGTCAAATGGGGAAAATCAGAGGTACCAAAGATTATAAAAAACAAGTCAAATAGTTTATTCAGGACGACAGCCTTCAGACCACAGGAATTCAGACAAATAAAGGCCATTGGGAGGTGAGGGTACGTCCTTGATGGCTGAATTCAAGTGTCTTGTGTTTAAATCAGGACGAAATCACATTTTTGCAGATATATTTTTGGCATGCAAGAATCAAATTCATTTAGCAATTGCAGCAGTAGGTTGAAATTTCCCATCATCTGCTTTTAAGGACATTTAGAAGCAAATTTGTAGCAGACACTCCATTATTTACTTTATTAAGCATACTTGAGTTATTTAACGGAAAGATCCTTGTGCAATGATTCAGAAGACCTGTGTTAGACTTCACTCTGCCTGTAACTCATTGGGTCCTTTGAATCACTCTCTCCCCCTTTCTGGGCCTCGATTTCCTTCTCTGTAGTGTGAGAGGGTTGGCTGTGATCTCTAAGATCCCTTCTAATTCTGGCATGCTAAGATTTTAATAGAAAGTGATCAGAATATGATCAGAACAAGTCTTGGTAAATAAGTGCCCTGGTCTTAGTAATGATTTCTTTTTTGGATCGGAAACCAGAAGCTCAGGCAACAAGGGCAAAAATAAAGAAGTGCAACAACCTCAAACTAAAAAGCATCTGAACAACACAGGAAACAATCAATAAAATGAAAAGGCAACCTACAGAATAGGAGAAAAATATTTACAAATGACATACCTAATAAGGGGTGAATATCCACAATATACAAGGAACTCAAACAACTCAATAGCAAAAACAAACAAATAAACCCTAAAAACCAAAACAGCAACAACAACAAAAAAACAAACAAAAACCCCAATATTAAAGATGGGCAAAGGACTTGGATAGATATTTTTTCAAAGAAGACATACGCATACAAATGGCAATGAGTTGAATGCAAAGATGCTCAACATCATTAACCATCAGGGAAGTGCAAACCAACACCACAATGAGACATCACTTGATACCTGTTAGAAGGGCCTTCATCAAGAAAACAAAAGATAACTAGTATTGGAGAGGATGCAAAGAAAAGGGAACCCTTGTATACTGTTGGTGGGAATATAAATTGGTAGTTATTATGGAAAATAGTATGGAGGTTCCTAAAAAAACTTGAAACAGAATCACCATATGACCTAGTAATCCCTCTTCTGGGTATATATCCAAATAAATGAAATCAGTACCTTCAAGAGATAGCTGTGCTCCCGCATTTACTACATTATTCACAATAGCCAAGACATGGAAACAACCTAAGTGTCTGCTGATGGATGAATGGATTAAAAAAATGAATATATAATGGAATATTATTCAGTCTTAATAAAAAGGCAATCCTGACATTTGTGACAACATGGATGATGCTGAAGGTCATTATCCTAAGGGGAAAAAGCTGAACATAGAAAGAAAAATACTGCAGGATTTCACTCATATTGGGAATCTAAAGAACTTGAATTCACAAAGTCATAGAGTGCAATGATGGTTACCAGGGGCAGAGAGGTGGGGGACAGGAAGAGATGTTGGTCAAGCGTTCAGAGTTGCACTTAGGTAGCATGAATAAGTTCCAGAGATCTAATGTACCGCATGGTAATTGTTGTTAATAACACTGTATTGTACACTGGAAATTTGCTAAAAGAATAGATCTCAGGTGCTCTTAACACACACACACACACACACACACACGTGCGCGCACACACACACAAATGGTAACTATGTGGAGAAATGGATATATTAAATAGCTTGACAGTAGTAATCATTTCAGTATGTATATCATGACATGTTGTACACCTTAAACATATACAGTTTTTATGTTAAAAAAGAACTAGTCCTGACATAATAGGACAGCCAGCTTGGTAATCACTATGTGATTCTGTTTTGTAAGATACAAAATTGTTTCTTTGAAATCTCTCTTTAAAATTGCTCCATTTCTCTGATGCAGCAAAGAGGCAAGAGAAAATAATTGTTTTCCAGTGGCCTCATGCCCATGAAAACAAACCCAAGTGTACTGCTGCTAAAAAGAACCCAGTCTGCCACATTTCCTATTTATTTGGCTTTGGAGAATTGGACAGAGCAGAGCTGAGGAAGGCGTGATACACCGCACTGAGTCATCACCTGAAATGGCTTCCTTCTCCACCAGCCCCATGCAGCCCGGTGGTGAAGGCTGGGCCTACTCTCACAACTTCCCTTTACCACATTTCTCTACAGGGGAAGACAGTGTGCTCACTTCCTCAATTCTTGCCCACAAAGTTCATTTCTTGTTTACGTTAGAAAAGAAAACCAAACTAGCCCCTGAATGCACACTCTTTCTTCAGCTCCTGGCATTAAATATGACTTCCTGTAAAAGGAATCTGTTTTATTTACCTGTCCAACTTCTTTCTCAATGGGGACAGCCCCTCACCTTTTGCCCTTAGAGATCTGCTCCTCCCCTACTAGAGAGGTTGGTTCAAGTGGGGCTGCTAATCACAGATCCCTGACCCTTGACCATAAAGAGGATGACCAGGCATAGAACCCCACACCCCAGCTTCTGAGACTGAATGAGGAGACTGATAAAAGCTGGGCCAATCAGCCGAGACGTATATTCAATAAAGCAGGGGGAGGGGAGAGAGAAGCACTCTCATTGCCTTGGCATAGCTGAGCTAAATAATTTAAGCCAGGAACTTCTGATGGCCATGCCTCCTGTGCCCTTTCCTTGCAGGATGAAGCCATTCCAAGTAAGAGAAACTGAGGCTGAAGCAGAAAAAAGTCAAGAGGAGTAAATGCAGAGAAAAGGATGGGAGTAAGAGAGAGAAAGACGACAAAATTATTCATCTGGACACAGTGACCCTAATGCCAGGTCCACGCTTTTTACAAGATGCAGTAACTTTCCTTTTTTACTTAAGCTCATTTTACTTGGATTTCTGTCCTATAACTAAAGAAGCCTGAATAAAACAGAAATTGGTACCTGCAAATGGGACTTGTAAGTAATAAGGTAATACACCCTACAATGCGGAACTCACTGAAGGCAAGGTGGGGAGGACCCACAAGGATTTCTCTTTCCCAGGGGAGAAGCTGGCATTCCAGGCCACGTGCTGGTAGGCAGCTGGACAAATCTTTGACAGCTGTTATGAGAGGCCTAGGTCAAAAGATGTCAGGATGTTGGAATGGGCTGGCTATGCACTACCTAAAAGGATGCTTCCATTGAAACAGGGTTTTTTGAAAGCAGAAGGGAACAGCAGGCAGTAAAAGAGAGGCTCTCTCTCCTTGCAGCAAGATTCCAAGAGTGCAGAGAATTTGATGATTTTTTTTTCCCTTAAAAACTTGCAAAAGCAGAATTCTGTGGCTGGGATACCCTGGGGGAGCTGGAGTGAAGAGTGAGCATCTCACCTTGAAGCAGCCTGAGCTGGAGCATACCCCAGGGCGTACGTGGACCTTCTTCATCACTCAGAGCTTTAAGCCAGCTGCAGCCAGGAAACCGAGTCCCCAGAAAATGAACCCTCCTCTAGGCCTGTGGTGAACAGCAGAAATCCGTCCACTATGGGTCCAGCTTGCCGCTCCTCAGTGAATTTCTCTCAAGTGCTCTCCCCGACCCCCCCACCCCAAGGCAGGACCAGTAGGAGGACGGAGGAATTTGCTCCCCTGCCAGAGAAGTGGATGTTTGCTGTCTCTGTCCAGAAGGATAGGTACTTGGGTGATAATAACTGGAATTTTTTTCCTTTTCCCCTTTTAAAAATAGAATTTTGCACACATCTTTGGAGTGGTTAAAGGTATCATTTAGTCATACGTGACAAGAGCATGAGTAGGGCCAATAGGCATCTCAACTATAACCTCATCAAACTGTTGCTTTTTCAATTATTCAACACTTATTTATTGAGCACTTGCTAAGTAGCAGATACTCTTGTAGACCCTGGATATACAATAATGAAGAAAAGAAACCACCAAAAATGACTTATGACTTGAGGAGTCATTCCCATACCAGGAAGTAGGACCAGCATCCAAGCAACGGGCCAGGCCCAAATCCCAGGAAATCATTCTCTTGCAGCAGAGTCCTCTCAGCAAGGCTCCTTTAAATTCATCCCCAATCTGCCCCCTTCTCACCATCTCCCCTGCATTAGCCATAGCCCGGGATATCATCCCATCTCCGCTAAATCACCACAACCGTTCATTAGCTGGTCCGTTTGCCTCCAGCGCTACCCCCACAGTCTATTCAGCACACAGAAGTCACAGTGGTCTTTCCAAAACAAAAATCAGTTCATATACTTTTTAACCAAACAGATCTGGTGAGAGCAAACATCTAGATTGTTGTACCTAAATAATACAATGAACGGTAGCAGCAGGAGGCAAGTATGTGTTCGTGAGGCTCATTTTGTGTATTCGAGTCAGAACTTGTTTTCCGTTCTCTGACAGTGAAAAATGTCATAATGATACATCCAATTATATAACTTGCTGCCTCAAAACCAAAACCAAAAATAGTCCATGTCCTTCTCCTGCTTAAAGCCCTTCAGTAGCTTCTCAGAGCAGCCAGACATAAAACCCAACCCCCTTCCCCTGGTCTACAGAGCCTGGGTGATCTGCAGCTGTTCCCTAGCCCCCAAGTCTCTGTCCTCCCCCGATTTACTCTCGCTCCAGCTTCTACCAGCTCCTTTCTGCACCTTGTCGTGCTGAGTTTGCATCTCGAGGCCTTTACATTTGCTGTTCCTCCTTCTCGGGACTTTTCTCCCGGATCTTGGAAGCCTGCCTGATTCCCATTGTTCACAGTTAACAGGATGTTCAGTGGGACTCTCTACCTGATGTCTGGAAATTCCAGCGAAAGCCCAGAAACGAAGCCAAAGAGGCTCTAAGCACACCATCTTTGCAAGAGAGCTGCCCTATGATAGTACCGTGGTCCTCTCCCAGGGGCTTACTAACAAGTGTCAGAATGTTCCCACCAGCTGTCCCCTACCTGTCCTTCCTGATCTTCAGGAGATGACTGGGAAGCAGAGAAAGAGTTAGGGTCAATTGCCTTGTGGGGAGTGTAGTGTTTGTAGTGAGAGGTGACTCTCCCCCTAAGTCCAGTGTTGGAATCAGCCATAGAGAGGGGGATCCGGAGGGAAGGGGAAATCATTTTCCTAATTTGCACTGGACTTATTTAAGTACAATAGAAGATTGGCCTTATTTCAAGATGGAAATAAGGGTAGAAGGGGAGCCACCTATACTTCTCCTGTTGCCCTGGCAAGAATAGAATTTCTGGTTGGGCTAAGTGGACATTCCAGAAGGTGGTCGCCCCCCAGATGACTCACCAGCATTTGAATGCCTGCCACAGACAAGGTGTCAGTGGCCACTGTTAGCCAGAGAAGCAGTAACAGCCAACCTAAAAAGGTGAGTAAAGAAACTCGTCTAGTTTCCTCACTCTCTATCCAACCCAAATGCCGGATGAGCTAGGCCTTGAAGAAAGAAGAAGGGATAGCTCTCTCAGAACCTCATCAAACTCCTTTCCCATCTTCATTTTTTTTTTTTTTTCAGGAAAGGGGAACAGACAAGTTGCTTGTCCTTTTTGTTCTTCAGTCTAGTTACGGAGGACATTGCTTCACTAGCCCATGTTGGTATCGTCATTGCGCTCTTTCCAGATGAGACAGATGGGTCGCCAGTCTCTGGACGGCTGCTCACCACAGCTATTGGCAGCTCACGCTGGCTGCTGGCCGCTCACACTGGCTGCCGGCCACTCACTGTAGCCTATGGCAACCCACTGCAGCAGGGGCTGCAGCCTACACTGACTCCGGGGCTCGCGCAGCCCAGCTCCAGGTGGAGCTGTTGTTAGCTGTAGAGGGCAGTGTCACCGGCCCTCATATGTGGGATCCGAACTGGGGCCGCTGGTGTACTAAGCCAGCTGTTAACCAATGCGCCACTTGGCCGGCCCCCCATCTTCATTTATAACAGTCAGGATCCCAGCCCAACATTACTCTGTGTGAGGATAGGAGAAAGGGAGAAGAGATTTAAACAGAGTTTGAGACTGAAGTCTAAAAGTAGACTGGATTTTCAGTCACCAGGAAGTCACAGAATCTTCTAGTGTCTGTCCTGGGCTTGTTTGCCCTCAAGGTGCCTTTCTCACTCTTTCCCCATCCTGTCCCATATTCTGGGCGGGGGCCTGATCTCTGCAGGTAGTGCTGCCCAAGCTGCTGCATCAGCTGACTTCTGGTTACCTTTGGTAGGTGAGGAATTGGAAAGCAGGAGAAAGGAGCAGATCAAGGCATTTTTCTTCTACCCCCTCTGCCTCCAGTGCAGTTTCTGTCTGTGGGCTATTCCTCCCTTCTGACTCCAGGTCCAGCACATTCTATCTTTTGCTGTTTGATTCTAGCCTCTGGGCTCTGATAACACATCCTCTTTCATTTGTCCCTCTTTTGATGATATCTGGAGAGTCTTACTGTGCCCTGTTGAATTTCTCCACTTATCCATCACTTGTGTAACTAATAGCCTGCATCAAATACCCTCTGTTTCAAATACTTAAAATGTATTTTATCTTTTGGATGGACCTTAACTAATATACTTCCCCACAGGATTATAAGGGTCTATTTTCTAAGAGACTGTGCTATAGCATAGTCGGGGATAGCATTTGTAAGAAATCAAATAGTTTTATATTTATACTTTTATCAAGACATTTCAATATACCAGTTTCAAACATCTCAACTCAAATGTCATCTCTTCAGAAGGCTATCTCAGCATCCCCCTCTGCAAATCAAACCCTATTACCTTATTTTGTCTTCTTTAAGCAATTTTCAATACTCAAATTCATCTTATCTATTTATTTGTTTGTATGCTTATTATCTGTCTCCTCTTCCACTGGAATATAGATCCTTGAGGGCAGTTTCTCCGTGTGTGCGCGCGCGCGCCCCTATATGCTCAATAAATAATTGGTTGCCCAGCATCGGGACCTGGTGGAATGGAATGTCCATCATTCAGAGGCCCTCAACTTCCATCAGTTGGGTGTGACAGCTGGATGTCACTTTGGTTGTCAAATGAGGGGGTGAGTGCATTTTTATTATATGTGAGTTTAATGAGTAGAACTGGTTCCTGGGGAAATATGAGCAACCCTAGAATACGTGAAGGTAGAACTATTAAAGAATATTTGAAGAAGAAAAGGACTAGACTTTGTGCTAATTCCAGACCTAGGAGATCAAACTTGTAATTTAGGTTTTAAAAGAAACATGAACCTATTTTATCATCACAAGTTGGTAAAGTCTGGAACGTATTTACAATCACATTATCAATAATTATTTAGTTGAATGTTTCCCCAAACTCATTCATTTACCTACTATCTTAACAATATGCCATTTGAACAATGAGTTACCTAATATTTTTCTTTAAACCAACACACTTTTTAAAACTTGAATACTCAGTCAAGCTTCATGTTGAATAAAAATAAATGTGAAGTTATGGATTTGGTGTTACCTATGTATTTCTAATGCATATGAAAATAAATTCTGAGGTTGCCAAAAACATGTATACAAGTGGACACTTTGGTCAATGATGCTCAAGCAGTAATTTGCTGTAATCAGAAGTGTCTGGATGCTGATGATAACCCCTTTGAGCACCTCTTGCAATTGCAGAAGTCAAATGTGACTTGTATTCATCTTTTGTTATCAGTATATATTGTTTTACAATTTTAATAGTTTTGCCTTTCTTAAAATGTGTATACATTTTATTGGCACCCTATGTATATAACTATTAAAGAAAAATCACCTCAAACCATATCTGGTACACATATTACACATTGGAAAGTATTGATTAAACATAGCTATAAATTATCTTTTGTTTCTCATGAGATTTCTAGTGTATTACAATGCCCTCTACTTTGTAAGATCTTAATTATCTGTTCATTTTTATTTGATTATCATTTTTCCACCAAGATTGTTTCTCAGAAAGGGTACCTGATGCTATAATTTTGAGTCTTGACATTTCTGTAAGTACCTTTCTATTGTTCTCAGTTTAACTGGATGTGAATTTTTAATAATTCTTAATCCACAGTATTATTTACACATTGTTCCATTGTCTTCTAATTTTTAATATTGCAGATGAGAACTCCAATGCCAGTTTGAATCTCTTTCTATATAAAAGTTTATAGGATTCTTACATTATCCTTGAAATTCAGAAATTTTACCAGGTATGTCCTTGGGTGGATTTTTTGCAACAATTCTGCTCAGAGGTCAGTGAACCACTTCAATCCATAGATAAAATTCTTTCAGCTCAGGAAATTTTCTTTCATTATTTGTTAATTGGTACTTCACTTTTATCCATTCTTTTTTCTTTTACTAGTTATAGAAATATTGGGCCATTATATCTATTACCCTTTTTTTTTTGAATCTCATGAATCTTTTTGTCTGTGTTCTGAGAAAACCATATTAATTCTTATGAGTTTACCTGATAATTCACTAAATCAGTTTTCAACAGTCTCTATATGCTGCCGTTCTATTTTATTTTGGGATTCACACAATCATGTATTTTATTTCCAAGGACTGTTTCTTGTTCTCCTGTTATTCCATGTCATACTTCTTTTAACCTCTGACATTTCACTGAAATACAAATTTGAATTTTTAAAAAGTAAGCTCCTGTTTTCTGTAATAATTCTTTTTAATGAAAGCCATTTGCTCTGATTGATCTGCTGGTTCCCCTTTTGAGACTGCTTAGTCTCCTCAGATGGCTGAGGAGATTTGCCAGATCAAATATTTGTTGGTATTTATAAAGATGAACGCCTCTATTCAAAAAGATTGATAGCTCTTTTGAGTACTGTCAGCAATTGCATAGGTCACCACGAGCTTTTCCCAGGCAGTTCCCAGCACATCTTTGCCTCCAGTCTCTGCTGACACAGTCATGTGGGTCACAGGCTGTCTGATCCCATCTCTCATCTTTTAAAACCTTCCCAGGTGTCCCATCAGTTGCAGGATAAAGTCCAAACACCTTATTCTAGAATTCAAGGCCAGCATGACCTCACCTCTATCATTTCACCACATCCCGCACACTTAGTCTTTTCCTCCTGCCATGTGCTGGAATCCTTTTCTGTTTTCCTTTTTCTTGTTTTGGTCTTCTCAATTTCCTAGCCCTTGTTGTCTACTGGCCAACCTCCTACTATTTCGGGTGGAGGAATTATCCCTTCTGCACACATCTTGGGTGGGGTGGCCCATCACTGTCATAGGCACACATGTGGGATGAATCAGAGCTCTTCCAGGAATTAGTATAATCCCAGAACGGGGAGGAAGCCTTCTTTTTCCTCTGTGACCACCTCTGGGGTGGTGGAGTAATGTAAGCCTGGAGCTATCTATGAACAATCACTGCTACTTGAAGGAAATTTGTCCTTGGTTGGAGGAAAGGGAACAATATACAGAGAATAGCAGAAGTCAGACAGACAGAGAGAGAGAGGGAGGGAGAACACGCAAAGTGAGTCTCTTGTATCCTCTGTTCTCCTACTTAGTTTAATGAGTCAACACATTCTTTTTCACTGTTGTTTATGAATTTGATTTGTATTTCCCTTACTGACTAATATGCAGCTGCACTGCATTGTTGACTGTTCCCTGTATTCCACACTGTTTCCTATGTGCACTCCCTACAGGTTCAAGTAATACAGTGCAAGCCACATAGAGTCCAGAGGGTGCAGGAAATGAGGGTGGCTCTTGTGACTTTTCTTCAGGCACCACCACGTGGCCACATCCAGGTTGGCAGAGAGGATTGCCCTGGACCTTCTCGTTTATGCTCTGTCTCCCCCATCCCCTTCTCTCCTGTGTCCCTTTGCTCCTCTGTGCCCTTCAAAGTCTCCCTCCTCAGGGGGCCCTGCCTTGATACAGGTTGATATGGGACAGCTCCTTCTGTCCTCCTGGCTCTGCTTCTGGGCAGGGGACCTTGGAGGCTGCAGGCTTCAGACCTTGGACTCAGCAAGTGCCCAAAGACCTCTCACACTGTGGAGATGAACTTGTGACGTATCTTCCTCCCTTATTAAGTCTGAGGGTGTTCATCTGCTTCCCGGCCTGGAGGTACACTCAGGAGTAGGGAATAGGGTGAGGGCTTGGAGACCATTCAGCTCTTGTGTTTAAATTGTGGGATAAGATCCAGGTGTTCAACACACCAGGTGTTCAGAGGAGAAAACATCACAAAAGATAGGCAGGTTCAGGGAAACTGGGGATGTCACAGATGAAGCAGAGTCTGCCCTGGCTATTAGCAAAAGGCCAGGCTACATAGACCTAGACTAGTTAAGGCTTTCCCAAGATGGGGCAGAGCATGCACAGTAGCCTGGCAGAGAGGTCTCTGTGGCTCAGCAAGAGACAGGAAATGAAGGGTCCTGAATGCCAGGCCCAGGATTTTAACTGTGATTCTCAGACTCTGAATGGGGCTGGGATTGATTCAGGGCCTCTTCTGGATGGGCCAGTTGGTTATGTCCTCCTCCAGTGCACAGAGGACTGAGAAGTCAGGACATGAACCTCAACATCCCTTCCTGGGCTTGGCAAAAACGGTCTCTCTTCCTTTTGGATCTCCCTGAACCCCCACCCCACTCTGCCCCTCTGTGATCCAGGTCCATTCTGGGCTCTGACAAAAATGGATGGTGTCTTCACTCCGTGACCTCAGGAACCTGGCACTCCCCGTCTCCCTCAGTCCCTGTCCATGCCAGGCACCCCCTAACCCTCCAGTCACTCACTGATCCTCAACGATCCACCTCTGGGGCTTTCCAACCTATAACTGCCTTCATTCCATGACTCATTAGAGAGAATCTCACCACTTCTCCATTTAGGAAGTCCCTAAGTGGAGGTTCTGGGATGTCTGCATTTTTTTGTTTTTGTTTTTTTTTTTGTCCTCAGTTTCTTTCCTACCTCAAGGACTATTCAAGTGGCTTCACTTTGCCTAGTTTCTGAGCCAGCCCAGCTGAATGGAAGGAAATATCCCAGCATGCCACTTGCCTGGCGATCCTGTTTCTCCTGCAAGGTATAGCTGAGAGAGAAGGAGTCACAGCCACGAAGCTGGGAGGATGGGGATAGGCAACCGTGCACAGCGGTTCCTTGAAAAGATCCTGAGCACTGGAGTGAGACAGGCCCCGAGTCTGAAACCAGCCCCATCACTCACCAGCTGTGTGACCTGGAAAGAGTGACTTTCTGAGCCTAAACTTTTGTTCTTCATTTATATAGTGGAGATAGAAATACCTACCTTGCAAGGTTATGAGCAAAGGTAAGTGGGGCTCATAATAAGTCTGATGTTTAATAGCTGGCAGCTGATATTATGCTGATTTTATCCCAACCTTTTTGAGAGAAAAAGGCAGACTTATCCGAAGTCATACATTGAGACAGTCACAGTTCATCCCATTTCCCACACTGGGGTTTTTCTGCCCATTCCATGCAGCCCCAACCAAGGAGGAGACAACAGGCAGGACCAGATGAGCATGATGGGAAAATCTTCCTGTTCTTTGATCATTTCCCAAGGACTACACAAGTGGCAGTGACAAGGTTAGCAAACCCACCCTGGGGCCACTTCCACATCAGTGGTGGAGAATAAACAAACTAGGGGAAAAAGTCAAACAGAAGAATGCGCCTGGAAAAGATGTTTTTATGTTCACTTACATGGAAAAATAAAAAAATCAAAGTATACACCACGAAGATATAGGTGTCTCAGAAAATTCATCCCCATGAACCTGTTTGTTCAATCGCAGTTATAATTCAAGAGTTGCCAAATGGAAGTCATAAAATTAGGGTGGGGTGTGTGTATGTGGGTGGAAGGGCTACCAAAGGAAAGGTAGTAATTATGTGCTATTTTTTTTTCTAGTTTCAGATAATTTGGAGTTTACATTTTTCCAGCAATTCAGAGTGACATAAACAGATGCCATCCTAAAATATGATTGTAACAAAAATATAAAACTCCTAAAGCATGATGGCAATAATATTTTAAGGAAAAAAATAACCATTAAAGTCTGATAATATCAGAAACTACACATAGGATCATTTGAGCAGTTCTGTATCTCTGTATGAACAGCAGTTGCAAATGATGGGTGTATATGAAAGAATAAAGCATTTCGTGTGCATATAACTTAGAAAGGGGTAGCATTTCTAAACACTGACTTTGTAAGAAAACATGAAGGACATCTTACACTCAACAACAATGGTTACAAGGAGGAAATTACTTTCTGAAGGATGCAGTGGGCAGAATGCCAAAGCCTTTGTTGTCAGCTTGCTCTTAACCGTGATGGGATCGGTTCACACTGCATGGGGTTCCCTGCAGAATCTAGCACCGATACAGGGATCAGATTTTTATCTTTGATCTGAGTCCTTTATGTTTTCAGTTTTGAGTGTATTGAGGTATGTTTTCTTTGGTTGCTGTTGTGACGAATGTGTCATAAAATAAAAACCTAATATTTACAACATTTAAACATTTTAGATTTCAGTGTCAACTCTTCACGTCAGAAAAATTGGAAGACTCTTAAGGATCATGGGAAGGTCATTACTTCCTAGCGTCTGTCATGAAGCTGTTTTCGATACAGAGAACAATTAGCCTACTAGCGCAGCTATATGCTTTCTGGTCCAGAATCTTCCCCGTGCTCAGTGGGGAGGCTAATCCCATGACTGCCGGGTCGGCAGTTCGCCATGCTTCACAGTACTTATCCACAAGACGCACACCATGGCTGCTGGAACCGTGCCAAACGACCTTCTGGGGCCTAAAAAAATAATTGTGTTGTGGTTACTTTTTCTTCTTTGTGGCATATCTCAGTAAACAAATTGGTAGAAGTCTAGTGAGTCAAGTTAAACTCCTGAACCCTCCATGGTCTGACCCCCACATCAGCGTTCTATCTTCACTGGTCTTTCTAACTAGCTGAATACACTATGTTCCAACCATACCCAGCTCGTACTTCTTCTCAAGTCATATTCTCTGCTTTTGTGAATCTGAATCTTTGTTCATGGAGGTTCTTAGTCGGGAGGGTCTCTCTTTCATTTTCAGACTAGTGATTCCCTCTCATCTTTCAAAGTCCATGAAATGCTTCCTCTTACAGGAAGACCTCTTGATTCTCACCCCCAATCATGATGAATATTTCCTCTGTGATCCTATCATCTTATCTGTCTTTCTATTTTACAATGACAAAGTTCTGTCTAGAATCGTAGCTAGTCTGTGTCTGACTTTCCCTATAGGCTGTGAGCCCCATAAGGACAAGGGCAGTGTGGGTTTATGATTGTGCCTTCCAGGCCTGACATAAAGTAGATACTGAAGAAAAGTTCGCTGAGTTGTTTTAGTTGTAATAGTATATATAGTTTTCAAAGAATTTGAGTGTAGCTTACAGCATAGGATTAAAGGATCACCAAGAATAGCATTACTTACCACTATTACGTGCCTACTGCATGCTAGATGTTCTCACACTTGCCATTTTATTCTTACAACAATGCTATGGTATAGATATGATTATCTTGCCCATTTGATAGGCGAGGCAGCTGAGGCTGAGAGCAGAGGCGCTTCCCCAAAGGAACCATATTAAGGTACTGGTTTCCTGGTTCCAAGACCAGGCCTCTCTCCATGGCTTTCAGCTGCCTCCCTGAGGCTTTATGCTGGCAACACCCCAGAGGGGCAGCTCACAAAAGCATTCCATGATTAGAATGTCTCCCGCAACTGTCTATCATACCATATACTTTGAGGTTTCCACCCCTACTTACCAAGAAGGATCTGTCATCACGTCTCGGCCATCAAAGGAGTAGATTGGAACATGTGTACTGAACTGACCTCCATGGCCGGAAAAAATTGAGTCCCAATTATTGAAAAGTACTTGGCCCTACGGAGACAAAAATGCCACATTAAGATCATTATATCATCAGCCTGCAAATGGACTAGCTATTTACTCATTCTTTAAGGCCCAAATGTCACTCACACACTGAAGCCACCAAATCCAATTCCAGAGCCTAGGCAGAGCGGGCCCTCAGGAAATGTTTGTGGTTTGATTTTGTAATCCATTCTTGAACCCTTTGGGTTTTACTGTCTTATTTCTTGAGGTAATTTCTCTTATGATATGTGTACAAAGGCTCCTCCCATAAAAAGTGTGTTTTAGGTCTTTACTTTATTATTGTTGTTTTTCAATTTCTACATGTATATGTTGAGCTTCAAATCTGTGCCAATCCACATTATAGGTGACAGAGAAATGAATCTCTTAGACCTTTTACTGAAGGAGCCCTGTTTCCTTCGGTTATTGGCATTCCAAGAATATAAATAGTTTGAGTGGGCGAATGTGGTGGAACAGAACCTTGGGAGAGGAGATGGAAAGTGCTGGGTGTGGGGTCTGGATGGAACGTGCTAGCCTCAAGGTTCCAAATTGGAGTACTGGGGTTCCAGGGACTAGAGGGTCTCCAAGTACCTTTGAGATCCAGGATGTGTGTGAGCAGCAAGACAGCTGTCTCTCTGTAGCCTTAAAGGAGTTGACTACTTCCATGGTATAATTATACCATTGAGAGATCCTAGGAGGCCCTGCCTTACTAGTAAATGGGGGCAGAGAAATATCCACCAGGCTTTGGCAGCTTAGTTGTGCTGACAGCACAAACCGGGGTGCTGGACATGGTGGCTCTGCTCTGGGACCAGTGCTCACCCAGTGTTCTCTGGTGCCACTCAGCTGATGCCCTACAGAAGGCATTTTTCGGTGGAACCAAGAGCTCCAGACCTATGTGGGGGTCAAGGAAACTAACTCTAGTTTGTAGTGACTTTGAGCAAACTCCCTTCTCCTTCTGAGTCTCAGTTTCCTCATTTGACAAACTGAGAAAAGAGTAACTCCCATTTTTATTGGAAGTATCTATTAAGATAATACGTATAAAGTACCTTGTAAACATTAAGAAAGCTATGTAAGTGAAAGAGGTTATTATTCCTTCAGCCTGCTCTGTGAGTCATACCATCCAAGCAGTCAGGGCCACTATAAATATTAGGAAACTGAGGAACAGAGATGGAAAGTGATCCATCCAAAGTCACACAGCCAATTGAGGACAAGCTGGGCCTTGAACCAGCACCCTTCTGATGACGTCAGGAATTGGCAACTGCCTCCAGTCCCTGTGGAGACCAGTGCAGCCAGGAGGCAACGAGAAAACAATATTTATTTTTACCTTGAGATTCACTATGGGAAGGCTATATCTCTCTGCTTTCCTCACAACTGTGGAGAGATCTTGCAAATGGGAGGATAAGAATGCCCGGTAGGTGGACAACAGTCCTGCAGCCCTGGCCTGCTGGAAGCACTGAAAATCAGCTCGAATGTCTCCAGAAAATGGTGTGTTCAGAGCGATCAAGTGCAGCTGAAAAAAAGTGAGAGAAAAGACTGCAGTTAACGGCAAGGCCCAAGCCCTATAACCATCTCACATTCCTAATGAGATCCCAGACGTCTTGGAATGGACGGCATGCTAGAGGTCATCTTACTTGACTTCGACCTGCCATTGGAATTCCAGCCCCAGCTTGACCATCTCCAGTGAAGGAGAACTCAGGTCTCCCAGAGCACCCTGTGTCAGCTATCTGAACAGCTCTAAATGGTGGAAAACTCTTTCATACGTGAGAAAAACAAAACAGAATAATGCACTTCAGAGATCTGAATCCAGCCTGCCCACCATGTGTGGGAGACTTCCGGGTCTAGTTTCCAGGAGGTTTTGAAGCTGGCTTTGGTCCTGGATCGTAGAGCTACACTAAGCTATCTGCCTCATGCCCTTTCCTCTAGTTCCTGAGTAGGCCGAGGAGCCGAGAGGGGAAAAGGCATTGAAAGCAGAAGTTCATGGCAGTTATTACTAAGACTGCAGGGAGAGGGCCCTCTTGGAAACATGGGACCATACAGTAATCTAGCCTCACATCCCTGCCACCTTAGTCAGCAGCCAAAATGAAAGTCATTCCATATCTGTTTTCTCCCACACTTTTGCTCCCCAATTCCAGCCTTCTCTCCCAGCCCTTTCTGCTGTACCCTCTGGAATACATCCACAATCAAGGAGTAGTCACCTCCCTCCGTGATCTCATCTCAGGAGCAACGTTTATCTCACCAACATAGGGCGGGGGAGGGCTGGTGAGGTAGGAGGTGGTTGGTGCTTATCTCCTCATTTCTATGTTGCCACTCAGGTCTCAATGTCCCCAGCACCAAGCCTTTATATGTTCCCAACACCAAGGGTCGGCATGTTGACATTCTTTTGCTTTTGTTCACAGCTGGCCATGAACTACAATGCCCAGACTGACCCATGCAGTCCTGGCACTTCTTTGGATATTTCTCTTCATTTCCCCACCCTTTTCCTTCCCCATTTCAGAGAGGACAGATTCCAATTCTGCTACTTCCCTAATTTCTTTTTTTTGTATCCATCCCTGGTTCTGCCTTTATCACCATGCTAGACAGCAGTCCAGCACCCCCACCCCAGCCCTACTCTGCACTGATATGAGGCTGCCCCTGCAGCCCTCCCAGTAGCAGCATTGTATGTGCCTACATTCCCAGCCCTTAGGACAGGAGGGGGCTTCAGCACGCTGCTTCCTCATCACAACCACTCCCAGGTCACCAGACTCCTAGCCCCACATCCAGACTCTGCTGTCTAATGCCCTGGCCACCTGGTTACCGACTCCACCCTCATCTTCCTCCCTCTTTTGTCTCTGGGGAATACAACACCCACGGGAAGAAGCCCTATGGTCTCATCACCTTATGTAGGCCCTATGTTCCAACACCAAAGAGCAGTCACAGAGGATGGCTTCCCTAGGTTAGGGGACACCTAGGACAGGCGTAGGTGTAGTGGTGAGTGAAGGGCTTCCCACCATGTTCCTAATCCCACCCATCTCCAGCTCTCCTTCTTTAAAGAGATACACAGAGAAATAAAGGACTAGAATGATGGCTGTTTCTGAATGGCAGATTGGGAGGTTTTGTGTTCTCAGGTTTGTATTTCTCTAATGGCTAGAACATTTTTATAATGAATATCATTTTTTTTTATTTGTTGTGATGAGGGTAACTGCTTACTCTTTTTAAAAATACTTCATTAAAATATAGCTAACATACAATATTATATTAGTTTGAGGTGTACATCATAGTTATTCAACATTTATATACCTAAAGAAGTGATCACCATGATAAATCCAGCAATCATCTGACACCATACAATGCAATCACAATATTATTGACTATATTCCCTATGCTGCATGTTATATTCCCATGACTTACTTGTTTTATATCTGGAAATTTGAACCTCTTATTCCCCTTCACCTTTTTCTCCCTTTTTAATTTTTTCATTTAAAGTTGACATTCAATATTATTTTATATTAATTTCAGCTGTATAGCACAGTGGTACAGATATTTATATAATTTAAGAAGTGATCCCCCTGACTAGTCTAGTACCCACCTGGCATTATAATAGCTATTGCCATAACATTGACTATATTAACTATGCTTTCTTTACGTCCTCATGACTATTTTTTTTTAAATTTTATTTTATTTTTATTTTATTTTATTTTTATTATTATTATTTTTATTATTAATAGTTACAGATGTACAAAACTATGCAATAGTTATCTTTTTCGCCCCTTACAAAGTGACTCCCCCATCCCCGTCCCCTCCCATGACTATTTTGTAACTACCAATTTGTACTTCTTAATCCCTTCACCTTTTTACCCTGTCCCCCAACCCCCTCTCATCTATTATCCCCAATAAATCTAGGACCCATCTGACACTACAGATAGTTATTACAATATTATTGCCTACATTCTTTATGCTATGCCCTGTATCCCCATGACTACTGTGTAATAACCAATTAGTACTTCTTAATCCCTTCCCCTTTTTCACCCATTCCAAATCCTCCTCCCATCTGGCAACCATCAAAATGTTCTCTGAATCTATGAGTTTGTTTCTGTTTTCTTTGTTTGTTTATTTTGTTCTTTAGATTCCACATGTAAGCAAAATCAAATTGCATCTGTCTTTGTCTGACACTCCATCCAGCACAATACCCTCCAGGTCCATCCATGCTACCGCAGATGGCAAGAACCCATTCCCTTCCTTGGCCGAGCAATATTCCATTGTATATATGTACCAACTCCTCTTTATGTATTCATCCATTGACACACCCCTGGCTGCCTCCACATTTTGGCCATTGTAAACAATGCTGCAATGAACATATAGATGCATGCATCCACTTAAAGTAGTATTTTGGGTTTCTTCGGATAAGTACTCAAAAATAGGATTACTGGGTCCTTCTTTGTCTTTTGTTATAGCCTTTGTTTGAAAGGCTTTTTTATCTGGTATAAGTATTGCTACCATAGCTTTTTTTTTGTTTTAAAGAGATCTGTGTTTGAACCCAAGATCCTCTGTTTCTTTTCTTTTCTTTTCTTTTCTCTTCTTTTCTTTTCTTTTCTTTTCTTTTTTTTTTTGAGGGCAGTGTCACTGGCCCTCATATGTAGGACCCGAACTGAGGCCGCTGGCTCCCCAAGCCAGCGCTTAACCACTGTGCCACTTGGCCGGTCCCCTACCATAGCTTTTTTTAGTTTGCTTGTTTCCATTTTCATGAAATATGTTTTCCTCATCCCTTTACTTTCAGTCTGTGTGAGTCTTTTGATCTGAAGTGAGTCTCTTATAGGCAGCATATGTTTTCTTATCCATTCAGCCACCCTATCTTTTGATTGGAGCATTTAATCCATTTACAATTAAAGTAAATGTTGATACATATGTAGTTATTGCCATTTTATTACTCATATTTTTCATTTTATTTTTTAATTTTTTTGGTCTTAAAGAAGTCCCTCTACCATTCCTAGTAATATTGGTTTGGTAGTGAGGAAATCCTTTAGATTTTTCTTGTCTGGGAAGCTCTTTGTCTGTCTTTTGATTCTAAATAATAGCTTTGCTGGGTAGAGTAATCTTGGTTGTAAGTCCTTGCTTTTCATCACATTGAATATTTTGTATCAATCCCTTCTGGCCTGCAAAGTTTCTATTGAGAAATCAGCTGACAATTTTATGGTATCTCCCTTGATAAATTACTAGTTGCCTTTCTCTTGCTGCTTTTAGGATTCTCTCTTTGTTTTCAACCTTTGCCATTTTAATTATGATGTGTCTTGGTGTGGGACTGTTTGGTCCATCTTATTTGGGACTCTCTGCACTTCTTGGGCTTCTATGTATGTTATTTCCTTCTCACGGTTAGGAAAGTTTTCTGTCCTTATTTCTTCAAATAGGGTCGCAATTCCTTGTTCTCTCTCTTCATCTGGTACTCCTATGATGTGATTGTTGGTATACTCGATGTTGTCCCAGAGGCTCCTTAAACTCTCCTCATTTTTTGGATTTTTTTTTTCTTTTTGCTGTTCTGATTGAGTGTTTTCTGCTACCTTATCTTCTAAATCATTAATTCAATCCATCCTTTGCTTCATCTAATCTACTGTTGATTACTTCTAATGTATTCTTCATTTCAGTATTGTAGTCTTTATTTCTGACTGGTTCTTTTTTATGTTTTCTACCTCCATTTCTATGTTTCCTATTTCTTTTTTGAAGTTCTCCCTGAAATCATGGAACATCCTTATAACCAGTGTTTGGAACTCTGCATCTGGTAGATTGCTTGTCTCCATTTTGTTTAGTTCTTTTTCTGGAGCTTTGTTCTGCTCTTTTATTTGGGAAATCTTTCTTTGTCTTTGCATTTTGGCTACTTCCCTGTATTTCGGAGGCTGTTATGCCTCCTAGTCTTAGTACAGTCTCCTTAAGTAGTAGGTGTTCTGTGGACCCAGTAGTGCAGTCTCCCTGGTCACCAGAGCCAGATGCTCCAGGTGTGTCCCCTGTGTGGGCTGTGTGCACCCTTCCATTGTAGTTGAGATGTGATTGCTGTTTGCATGTCAATGGGAGGGTTTCACCCTCAGGCTGATTGGTTGTGATGACTGGCTGTGACTACAGTGGAGAAGCTTCTGGGCAGGGGCTGACTCTACAGGGTTGGCTTTAGCAGAGCTCTTGTGCCTGCCTAGTCTGCCCTTTGGGTGTGTTGTCCTTGGAGGCGGCCAGGTGATGCTCCAGCCACAAAGGAATCCAGACATGCCTGTCACCTGCACTGTGCTTGGAGGTGCCTTGTGTGGCCAAGCTATGAATCAAGACTGGCTGTCACTAGTGCCGGGCTTAGGGCTGCTCAGCCAGAAGTACAGAACATGCCAAAGTCAGATGCTTCTTGTTTGGGTTCTGTGAACCTTTGAGAGATTTTAGGAAAGTCCACAGCATGAGCCAAGACAGGCCTTTTATAGGGAAAAGCCACTGGAAGCAGCATGGGTGTGCCTGAAAGTTGGGTGGGGCATGATCTCAGGGAATCACTAGGGCAGGGCAGATGAAAGGTGATAGCCAGTTTGATGGAGACTCAGATATGGCATCTGCCTACATCTGCACATTGGGAGGTGGGAAGGTTCAAAGAAGAAGCAATGGCTTCCGCCAGCTCCTTTGTCAGGGTAAAAGCTGCACCTCCAGCCCTCACCCTAAAGATAGATAATTCTGTTCCTCCCCATATGACCCTGGTGCCTTTTGAGCTGCTGCCCCAGCTCTGGAGCTCAGAGCGAGTGAGTCCATCAGCAAGTAAGTCTATGTGAGGACCCCTTAAGAGGAGCACCTAGGAGTGCAGCCAGGAGTACTCAGCCACAATCTCTTCTGGTTTTCACAGCCTGAAGTTATGGGGACTTCTCTCCCCTACACTGTAACCCTGGGCTGGGACCCTTTGCTCCTCAAGGGGGAACCTCCACAGCCAAGATATCCCTCCTGATTTTTAATGATCACACACAGGTGTGGGGGCAGCCCACTCTGTGTCTCTGCCCCTCCTACCAGTCTCAAGGTGGCTTCTTTTCTGTATGTCCATAGTTGTAGGGCTTCAGTTCAGCTAGACTTCAGGTGATTCTCAGTAATGGTTTTTCTGTGGTTCAGTTGTAATTGATGTAGTCTTGAGAGAAGGTGAGCATAGCATTTACCTACTCTGTCACCTTGAGCAGAAATCTCCCAAATAGCTATCATTTTTTTATGAAGACAATAATGTTACAACAATCAAAATATTAAAATGGTGATTCTGTGGATGGCTGTAGTTTTGGTGAAATTATAGATGAATTTCTGTTTTTTTCTTCAATGTTTTTATTGATTGTCCAAATTTTCTATAATGAATATGTATTACTTTGAAATGTATTTTAAAAATCCTTTAGTTATGGCTCACACTTCTCCCCTTTGTAGCTAAGCTTTTTGAAGAGTTAGCTATACTTACTTCTCTTTCCTCATCTCACCTCCCATTTACTCCTCGAACAACTAGAGGCTTGTTGGTATCTCTCCATGCTGCAGGAATGGTCTTCTCCGATTTCTAAATTTGAAGGATAACTTTTAGTTCTTTTGCTGGACCTCTTGGCAGCATTTGACACTGTTTGTTTCTACCTTGCTTGGCATTCTTTCTTTCTCTCTGGCTATGGCTTCTCAGTTTACTTGTCATATTTATTCCCTCGGTGACTTTTTGGTTTTGCTCCTCATACTTCAGTCTCTTCTCACTGCAGAGATTCTCTTTTGGGAATCCTACCACCCCTGTCATCATTGCCATGGCTCAGCTGAAGACTCTGTCTGTAGCTCCACAACAGACCCACTGTGAGGTTTCAGACTTCCATATCCCATTCCCTCCTGGCAGTGGACCCTCAGACATCCTACATGTACCTCAGAATCACTATGCCCACATGAGATCCCATGTGTGAATGGCAGCACTATACGAAACATGTTTCTAGTGTTTGCCATGACCATGCCTTATTCTTTGAAAACTGCACCTACAACACTTGCTGAAAAGAGTGGCCTTAGGCCATGCAACCTTTTTCTCTTGGCTACTTTTGCTTTGTCTGATAGTGGGTGATTGACCCCCAAGATGACCCATATACTCCTATACTATCTCTCTCAAGACTCTGAATTGGGTCAGGTAGTCCTGGGCTCTGTAGCTGTAAGATAACACAGAGTTGGGACCTGGGTCAGTGCTATGGCAACCCAAAGCTGTGTGCCAGCTTTGTAGATATAACCTATGTCTGTGTGTTGGGGAGTGAGGAGAGGCAGGAAGAGAGACCCTTGCAGAAGCTGGTCTGTAGAGACAGTGGAGCGGACTGAGCAGGGACAAGAATTATACTTCCTGTAATTGAGTCCAGTGAGGTTCCCGAGAAAGATCTTCACTCAGCTGGTGAAGAAATAGAATGAGAGTTTCTAATCCCAGCAACAAAATGATCCCTGGAAAGGAAACTATCTCCACTCAGTTACCCAAGCAAAAAATTGGGCACCATTCCTGATCTCCCTCATCTTCACTACCCCATATCCAATCAATGACCAAATGTGTCATTGATTATCCTTTGTCACTTTTGCCTCCTTAATTTCTCTCCAATCTGCTCTATTTTTTTACATGTTTGCTGTGATCCTAGTTCACACAATATAGTAGCCACTTAACTTGTCATTGGGCCCCTGGTCCTGTTTCCTCCAATCCATTTGTGCACTGTACCCGAGGTCATTTCTGAAATGCCAATTTTATATACCCGTTTCTTGTGTAAGATCCTTCATTGCTCCCCATTGTTCACTAGAAAAAGTCAAAGTCCTTAGCTTGACTTGAAGGCCCTTGATGAGTAACCCTTACCCTCTGCAGACTAACTTCCTCTGCAGACTAACTTCTCTCCTCTGCCTTGAACTCTACTCCTCCAGCCAGACTGAAATACTTGGAATTACAGAAATGTATAGCAACTTCCTTTTACTTTCCTCTGTTCCATATTCACCCTGCCTGGAATTCCCACTCTCTTCTTCCCACCTGGCTTTCTCCTGCTTTCAGCTGTCCTTCAGGTCTTAGTTTAGAGATCACCTCCTCTAAAGAAGTCAGACATCTCTGACCTTTCTTGCACCCCCAGCATCCTGTGTTTGCCTCACCCTAACGACTTACCACACTGTATTGTAATACCTAGTTTTTTGTTTGCCCTTCTAGATAGTCTATACGCATCTTGAGGAGAGAAACTGTGTGCTAGCACGAGGCCTAGCACATAGTCGACACACATTTAGCATATGCATAGTAAATGCATGAATTTTACTTACTGCGGGCCTCTCATAATTGACATTTGAAATAGATGCCAGTGGAGACTGAAGTGAATGTGGCTGTTATAGAAAAAAGAAAACAAACAGTTCTGAATATTTTCATTTCATTCAATCTGTTCTTCAGAGTACATTGAGGAGCAAGTGCAATGTTTCTCAAGAAGATCATTTAAATAGTTCGTCATTGTCTTTGGGCCACTTTTAACTACAGCGAGTTTCATGCATGAATGAAAAAAAAGGATCCTCAGAAAAGGAGGTGGTATTCTCAAGTCTTTTAGAAAGAATAATGAACCAAGGAAGTGGATTTTTAAAGCCAACTCATTCACTTTATAGAAAAAAAATCACCTTTTCGGGACCTCAGTTTCCTCATCTGAAAAATGGGGATGACGGCACCTGCCTCACAGGGTTGTTGTAGAGTTAACAAATGGACAATGTAAGTTGCTGATATTCTTATCAGACAAAGAAGTCTCGGCATGTCGAATATTAAAGGGATCTTCTAGATTTCTAACGCCAACCATGATTTCACAGATGAATAAACTGAGGCCCAGAGAGGGGGAGCCCCTTGCCCAAGAAGATTCGGCTCTGACATGGGAACAGATCTCTAGCCTCTGGGTCCAGTTGTCTCTCCCCTCTACTGTGAGAAAATTCTGTTGGCACTTGGTCATTTCTGGGTTTCCACCAGATGCTGAACCACGCAGAGCTGGCTGTCCAGAGTTTGGAGAGCTTGGTGCTGGATACCAAGGGGGATTCGCTAAATACTGATGAAGGAAGGAGCATGATGTAGCCAGGGAAACTACTCACGTTGCTGGAAAGTGCAGGGGGTGGAGGGCTGTCGGCAGGAATGGGGATCAGTGCTCCCAGCTTTAAGGAAAAACAGTACACTGCAAATGAAACATCAACTAGAAACTGAAGGCCTATTTTCAAAACAGAAAAGTGGCACTTACAGGAGTAGATGATTATTTTTAGAAGGTATTTGGAGACAGTTTATTTAACAAAGTTTAAGACTTACCTGTAATTTTTTCCAACCATCTCTGACACGAATAAAAAACTCAGTGCTGTCCCTCAGGTAGATGAACGTCCCTTCAATCACCAAATGCGCTTTCTGTAGCATGTCGTCCATGCTGCTAAAGGCTGTAACCTGTCAGATAGTTTAAAATTCCAAACATTGCAGTTACCATGAGAGGGTAGGGCATTTGAAAAGCTGGCCTCTTTGTAAAGTCCACTCTGAGATACCCCCTCATAGTCAATGAAAAGGCTCATTGTGCCAGATGGAGACATATAACTTCATCAACAGCTGGGTAGCTACAATATTAAATACATGACAGCAAATGAGAGTCTGTTAACTGTCTGTCTAGAAAGCTGCCAAAGGTTAGACAACCATCGTGGCCTACCTGGGGAGCAGACGTAAGAGCTGCAAAAATCTATCGAAAAGCATGGTCAAGAGAGCTCTTACTTTTCATTTCAACTGAGAAAGATTATGAAAAATTGATTTTCACCTAGCCTTGAAAATAATGATGTGTGCTTCAGAATGGCTTAGAAATCCCCCAAAGTCACCAAATATCGAAATTCTATCATCTGCTGGACTGTTCTTTCATTTGACAGCCAAGTTCTCCAACTAAAAGCCAACAAAGGTCACAGAGCATTCCTAAGACTCCTGACATCCTTGTGAGGTATTTGTCCTGTTGTCGGTGCTTCATAATAATCTCTGGGTGCTCTACCCTGCTTTGGTGACCTGCAGGGGAACGAATGCACCTTTGGCAGAATAGAGAAGGCTGAAATACCAGCACAGGGCCTGACGTGATACTGTTTATACTCTTGTATTTATGTTTTTTGATGCAATATGATTGGTTCTGGTTACACTTTACTCAATTAAGGATTAAAAGGGTGAAACTTAAGTCACAAATGATTTTATATTCTGTATCTTTTTACTTAATAAGTCATCCGGAGAGATAATAAATACCCTCTGTTTGTGGAATTGCACCAATGCTATTGTCATAGAGGCCCAATTACAACAAAAAAGGTGTGCCAGCCCCTAACGCTGCAGCTGAAATGCTAAGTAAACCCATCTAAAGCAGGAGGATGAATATGCATGGATAACTATACTAACCAGATTTCGGGATCCCGGAAGCCCCGGCTGTCCTGGAGGGCCAGGCGGGCCTGGAAGGGCTACAGCTAAGACAAAACAAAAAAGAGAAGTTACAGAAAAGGCATAAACTCTGAAAAATGCCTCTGGTGTCAGCTGGTCATGGAGGGGAGTGTGCACAACGCCACTCACAGTGCAGCACAGCACGGCCACTTGCATCTGGATCTTGGACACTCTGAGCCTAGCATAGAGCTCAGCCACATGGACTGGCTTGGGGAAGACTTGGGCTTCTTGATTGTAGCCCTGCTTAGGACTTTTCAGTTTTTTAAATGAATAAATTCCTCTTGTTGCTGTTGTTTGTATAAGTCAGTCTGAGTTGAGTTTTCTGTCACTTGCATCCAAAAAAATCCTGACTCATTCAATTTACTTCACTCAAGAGACAAGCTGGTAACTACTAGACAGAGGAAACGGGCTCAGAAAGAGGAAGAGAAGGCACCAGGATGCAGAAGGAAGGCAAGACAGTGAAGTGACAGGAACCCTAGCCTTGGAGCCAAGAGACATGACCTCAAGCCCCGATTTGTCAATTCTCAACCGTGTGATTTTGGGGAAACAGCTAGCTGTCTGAACCCCATATGTGAAATATAAACAGACATTTCGTCATCACAGGGCTGTGGGGAGAATTCAGGGAAATACAAATTACAGTGTGCTTTGCAAATTGTAGAGCAGTTAGCCAGAGGTTCTTAGCTATTGGAGAGTCACAGTGCTCTTCATAATCAAATCAAGGCTATGGCTCTCTTTCCTAGAAAAATGCATTTGCTTGTGCACACAATTCTACATAAAATGTTAATGAGATGACAGCTCCAAGGCATATCCTTGTTTCTCAAGGAGTTTGTGGTTCCCCAACAAAAACCCTTGACTTTAGGCACACATAAAGAAATATTATTACAGCTATTCTTTTGTTCTCCTTCTACCTCTCTAATTCATGGTTCCTCCCATCCCCCAAATATGCAAAGCTCTTAAAGAGTTAAGGATGTTTTTACAAATCCCAGTAAAATTACTATCAGACTTTTAGGTCATTGCAAGTAAGTCTTCAGTTCCAACATGGGACTTGACAATCCATACATAGACGGTGAATGTCCAGTGCAGAGAGGATCAGAGGACTTGGATTTGGACCCCAGCCATGCCTCATACTAGTCGTTGTGACCTTGAGGAAGTCTCTTAACCTCCCTGAGCTTCAGTGTCTTCATGCATGAAATGAGTTTTATAGTGGTATTTTTTTCATCTCCCTCCCAAGGTTGCTGTGAAGATCAAATCGAATAATGGATTTGAGAGTGTTTTGTGATCTATGAATTGCCATACATTATGTGAGGGGCAATCCTTGTTCTATTGAGCAAGGAGTCCTGGGGACCGCTAGTGCAGGGCTACTATGGACAACAGATTCTCTGCATCCTGTACTCACCCCGTAATGTCCACCTACCTCCTGCAATTCCTGCTCAACCCTCAAGGTTGAGTAGGCACCTATGGTTTTACCCACCCTGCACCTTCTTTCTTTGCAGGACCAGCATCCTCACCTTCTCTTGGGATCTTCCCCCTCCCCTCTATAATCATTTGGTTCTAGACGGAGCTGCTATATTTTCATGTGCTCCTACCTCCTGGCCATAGGTGGCTTGTCCAAGATTGGGCATCTAGCCCAAGACAAGTCAACCAAAAACCTTCCTCAGGACTTGCTCCATCCCCATGACTTTTTCAAACTAAAACTAAGAAAGGAGGCCAAGATTTCTAGCTAATGACAGAAGCTGCAAGTTATCAGTAACCCTACTTCCTACCATGCAGAGGATGTGGTCTGTGGTGAAGAAGCATGAAGCTAACAAGCAGAGAGAAGCTGAGAAAAGAGATGGCCAGGGAATCCTTGAAGTGGTTGAATCGCTGATTCTGGCTGTACTTGAGGTCCTGCTGCATATCTGCCCCTCCCAAAAATGGACTGTTCATCCCCTCCTTCACATGCAATACATTTCCCTTTAGCTTGAGCTAGTTTGAGTTACATTTCTGTCACTTGAAGCCACAAGACCCAAGGCTAAGTCAAAGCCCTAGCACCAAAGTCACCTTCTGTGTAAAGTTCTTCCTAATGTCCCAGACATTGCAGGTCTTTTACGAGGTGTGCTTCCATCACACCTGACTCATGCCAACTCAAAGAACAAAAAATGATGCCATCAAGCTATTACTGATGCTAGTATTATTTTCTACCATGGGCATAGTGAAAAGATCACAGTTTTCAGAGCTACACTGATCTGGGTTCTAACCCTGTTGGTGCCACTTATTAGCTGCATGACCATGGAAAGGTTCCTAAACATCTCTGGCCCCACTTTCCTCATCTGAAAATGGGGATGCTAATACTTTCCTTGAAGGGTTCTGTAAGAATTCAATAAAACAATGTAGTAAAGTGACCAGAGGAGTGTCTGGCACTTGGTAAATGTTCAGTAAATGGAGATTTTTCTTCTAGTTTACCCATTTTTCATTTGAGGAAGTGAGGTATCCAGGGATGAAGGCATTTTTGCATAGAGCGTTAGAATCAGTGCTGGTCCCTCAAGGGCCAGGCATTGACAAAGCAGCCAAGAAGTTTCCACTCATACATGAAAAGATACTCAACATCATTAGTCTTTAGGGAAATGCAAATCAGATCCACAATTAAATATCACTTCATATGCACTAGGATGGCTAGAATAAAAAGATATAATAGTATCAGTATAATATCAAATATAATGGTATCCATATTATATCAAAAGATATAATAGGGCCGGCCGAGTAGCTCAGTTGGTTAAGAGCTCGCTCAAGAGTGTGAACTGAGCTCTGAACAACAGCAGTTCGATGCCCAGCCTGAGCTGAGCTACAGCTAAGCTGCCAACAGGTGGCAGGATGGCTGAGCTAAAAAAAAAATATATATATATATATATGATAGTAACAAGTGTTGGTGAAAAGGAGAAACTGGAACTTTTGTACGCTGCTGGCGGGAATGCAAAATGTTGCAGCCACTTTGGAAAACAGCCTGATGGCTCCTCAAAGAGTTAAACACAGAGTAATGCATTGTATTATGCAGCAATTCCACTCTGTGTACAGACCTAAGAGAACTAAAAACATATGTTCACACAAAAAACTTATACACGAATGTTTATAGCAGCACTATTCATATAAGCCAAAGAGTATAGAAACTCAAATGTCCATTAACTGATGAATGGATAGACAAAATGTGGTATAGATCCATCCAATGAAGTATTACTCAGCCATAAAAAGGAAAGAAACACTGATACATTTTATAACATGATGAACATTGAAAAAATTACACCAAGTGAAAGAAGCCAAACATGAAAGGTCACATAATATATGATTCCATTTACATGAAATGTCCAGACTAGGCAAATCCATAGATATGGAAAGTAGATAATTGGTTGTCAGAGTCTGGGGGGAGGAGGAAAAAGAGGAGTGACTGCTAATTAGTACAGGGTTTCTTTTTGAGGTGATGAAAATGTTCTGGAATTAGAGAGTGATAATGGTTCCACAACCTTGTGAGTATATTAAAACCATTGCATTGTACACTGTAAATGGGAGAATTTTATGGCATGTGAATTATCTCAATTTTACCAAAAAGAAAAGCAAGAAAGCTCCATACAGGAAACAGCCCTCTGTCAGACAGTATGGCTCTGACATGCCACCCAGATGTGGTAAACCTGAGCATAACAGCAGGGGCAGCATGCATGAGGGCACCACACATAGTACTAACCTGCTCCCAGGATAGCTGGAGGTCCCGGTGGCCCTGGGGGTCCCGGTGGCCCAGGTAAACCAGGTCTTCCAAAGCCAGGTGGTCCAGGCAGGCCAGGAGCACCAGGGGGTCCCCGGGGTCCAACGATGGTCTCCCCTTTCTGGCCCTGTCAAGGCAAGGGCACAGGAACACAAGAGAGAAAGCATCATTAATCACTAGAACTTCTGTCTATTCTTTTTATGAGGACATTTGTAGGAAGTCAATAAATACCAGCTATTGTCATCATTATCCTTCATCTTGGGCAAAACTCAGGTGTGACCTAGAGAGCAGTAGCCCAGTCATTAAGTTGAATGACATTCCAGAGAACCCCGGAGAGCTCTGAACTCAGAAGGGCCCCTGGAGATTATGTAGTCTAGCTTTACAGTTCACAGATAAAGAAACTGAGGTCAAGATTGAGGATGGGGCTTGCCCAAGGGCTCAAAGCAAATTAGCAGCAGAACTGGAAGTGGAACTCTGGTCTCCTGGCTTTGCTGGGTCTACCCTCACGGCAAGCTCTGGGACCAGAATTTCTCATGGCCCCTGAGGGTCAGTGATCTGGTTAGAGGTATAACTCGATTTTCTCTTTTGTGGGCTGGAGAAACTTCTCAGCCTAAGAAGACCAAGCCTATCCAGGAGCTTCCTCTTTGATGAAATCTTCAGAGTCAAATATCTCTGAAAATGTCTCCCTCACCTTCCATTCTGCCTCCATTATCTGATGTGTGCACCATTAATCACTCTTTGTGTTGAGTGAATTTCCCACCATTGACATGAATAAGGCAGCGCAGTGCGTGACCTGGAAGTTACCTGGAAGCATATGGCCTTGGCCAGCTTCCTTTCCTCTCTGGGTTTCAGCCAAGCTCCCCCCATTAATAAACATATATGGGGGCGGGGGCCTCAGCTTGTGGTGCTGTGACTGACCCTTGACTCTCTAACTGCCTAGTCACATTGGGGGGCATCAGGGAAAGCGGTGATTCAATGAGGAAGGTGATGTGGAGGGGTCGCTACTCACAACCAGGCCTGGACCTCCTGGTAGGCCTGGAGGCCCTGACACAGAGAAGTCACTCATAGAGTCTCCTTTTTCTCCTTTGAAGCCCCGGTCTCCATTCTCCCCCTGGAAGCAGAGAACATTCAGAAAACATTTGGTACGAATAGAGTGAACACGTCTCTGACTTAAGCCCAAGAACTTGGAAACACAGGCCCAATTTTGTAGAGAAATACTCACCTTCAAGCTGTTCAGAAAATGTCTCAGGTAAGTTGGATCCACTGGAGGGCCTGAAAAAGAAATGCTTTGTAAAATTCACGATCATAATCTCACAAATTTAAAAGTAAAAGTCTCCAAGTTAGCAGCCATGATTAGTTCCTAGTGGAAGTGGCCCCACATTAGTTTAGCTAACAAAGTGGCTACCAGGCCTGGAGGCTGAAACCTTAGTTGAGGTCCGCCCCCCACCCCCCCATCCCAATTCCCCGAATCCCAGACACTGTGGGATCCTGGACACATCCCTGGCCCTCTTTAGGCCACGTTTTGCATATGAAACATAAATAATCAGAACTTCTGGTCTCTTTTGACAATTTTCCATCTTGGACACACGTCACCCATGACTGGGTCTCTCTAGAACTCTGTGGAGCTTGTGGCCAGGGTGGTTATATAATTAATCCTAACTTTCTGGCTTAGCTGGATTTCTCAGGAACAAAAATCAAAGGCAAATTCTAACACAAGAGCTGGAATACCTGGTGGTCCCTGGGCCCCCTGGTCGCCTTTTTCTCCTTTTGAGCCGGGAAGACCCCAGGATCCTTTTTCTCCTTTAACACCTGCCACCAAATACACACACATTTATTTAAAAAGGGGAAAAATCACCTTCATTCTATATAAAACCGTTCTGAGACAAGTTTTTCACATGGAGCCCCTTTAGCAAAGTCCACTCAACAAACAAAGGCCTGTTGAGGGTATAAGTCCTTTGGTAAATGATGAGGAAGACAGAAGTAGATGCAACAGACAAGACATATTCCTGATCTTGAAAAGCTCAGTGTCCTTGGGGAGACAGACACAAGAAGGGTAATGGGAGGCAGCATGGAATAAGTGCCATCATTAAGATACCTGCAGTGCATCATGGAAGCCCAGCAGAGGCTGCAGTTAAGTCTCTTTTGGCTTCATGTACCTACCTGAGGCTGCACACCAAGTCCAGCTTCCAGTCCCATCTCATCTATGCCTGTGCAGCATGGTGATGTAAGGGGATGGGGGGCTCTCCCAGGGGTGCCCACCGAGGACAATGAAGGTGCAAGTATTCCACTGACAAAGGTGGAAGAATGCCAACTGTGCGGCACCCCACTCCCCACAGGGCTTGTGAAAAGCATCCTTTCTTCAGCACTGGCATCACAACCATCCCCTGCTCCTCCAAATCTTTATAAGGGAGAAGGGGATGGAGGGAACCTTCTGGGAGTTCAGCACTTAGAAAGAGAAGTGATCCCCTTTCCGCACCTTGATGGGTGGAGGGTACCAGATCTTTGAGTTCCCGGTTCCCAACAGATATGAGATCCTCCCACAACGCCCTCAAGCCTAGATATAGAGTATGTTGCAGCACAGTGATTTTTAAGATAGTTTCACCCAACAGAGCCTGGGTGGCAGCAACAGCGGAGGATTCATCTGTCTCAGCCCAGTGCATGGGACAGCATCACGCAAGGAGAAGGGATCAGTGGATGTTTATGAACAAACTAACACACAAACGGGCAAATGGAATGCTTTCTGCTAACTGGGAGGGTCAGCGAGATGCGCAGAATAGACAGATGGGAACAAAACCTAACAGAGGTGCCCAGTCCCACAGCCCCTCCCACCACATGTGGCCAGGTTTTCCTGACCACCTCGTCTATGCCCAGCACTGGGCAAATGGAAACCACCTGCCACAAAGATATGAAGGTCTGGAAAAGTCCCAGAGAAACATAAGGTGAAGAAGGGTGTGTGTACCATGAAAGGTGATGAGTTCTGAATTCCCAGGATGAGTGGTATCAACCTGGAGAGAGAGAAAGGCACGGTCATACACTGCAAATCCTGTCCTAGTGTTTGCATGCGCAGTTAGCCACTGTCCCCTGTCCCAGGGGCATGTGGCAGGAGGAGCAATGTCACAGAGTCAGGCTTTCTTTTGGCTCTGCAATCCCCCCAAAGCCCTGGGCTTCCCAGCAGCCCTCAATACACAAGCATGACAGGCCTTCCATTGGGGGCTCATCACGTAGCTGTGCTGGGGTGAATAACTGCAAAGGGGAACCCCAAAGCTTTAAGACAACAAGTCATGGCAGTGTTGGTTTGATCAGCTAAGAGCATTCTTGGCCTCTTTTCTTATTAAGATTGATTCATGTGAGAAGTGAAGCATCTGAGTGAGTGAAGTACCCAGCCATGAAGCTGAGCTGCCATTAGCTTGGCTACCATGTATAATCAAGGGTGAGCATAATGAACGGCAGCTGATGGTGGTGGTAATTGATAAAGGGGGGATACCATAGGTTAGGAGGGCTATTCTGGATTCCCCATTCAGTGCCAGGGGTCTGGAGTCTGAGCTGTTCTAGATAATATTCCTTCCTAGTTCACTCCCAGATTCCTGCATGTCTTTACCTATTAAAACAGAGCCAACTGCAACCCTGCTTTTAATAGTCCGCCTTCACCTTTTCCCTAGTTGATATGTGGCACTAGGATCCCCCGGTGCTTTCGGATGGGGGGTCAGTCACGAGCTGCTCAGGGGTCACCAAGAGAAGGTGGGGAGGGGATAGGAATCTTCCAGGAAAATCATTTCTAGGTTAAGGATGAAGGCAGCAGTGCCAAGCTGATCTCCTGCGGCTTGACTTATAAATTCCTCTGCTCCAAGAGTAAGCTGTAAATTGTGATGGTTAGAAAGGGGCTGAGATTCAAAGGGGCTTGTGAAATGGATGTGAAAGGAAGCACTTCTTTTTCAAGTGTCCATTTTGAGAGCTGGTCAAGAAATATCGCCCCCAGGATGTCCAGCCGCATGAAATAAAAAACTCACCAAGAATGCTCTGAGCTCATCTTTGGCTTCTTTTAAGTAACTCATGATCCCCAAAAGTCATGGTTACTGTGAAGGGTCCTAGTATAGGTCATAGTAATTGCAGGAGTATTTTCTTATAATACTCTCAAGCTTGTCACGCCCTGTCCCATGGTTGGTCTTTGTGAAGCCTACGGTCATGTCATCTGTGCCCCTTTGGGGACTAAACCATGGTGGGTCCTGGAGTGGACCCTTTGCCTCTCTGGGCTGCAGTTTCCCCTTCTGTGTGACAGGAGGTAGAGTGCAGCCATCTCTCTGGAGGGTGCCTCCAGCACTGATATTTGATGTTTCCCTTCAAGCCATCAACACAAACATGACCTGGGTTGCTGTTGTCCTCACATAGGTCTGGGAGCCAGCAGGCCCCCTGGTCACTGTACACAGGTGGGTCCTCCTCTGCCTTCCAGCGTCCGACAGCCCTGGGTGGCAGACTTAGGTGCCTCAAGGTTTAGACGTGGACAAGTGCCTCAGCAAACTGAGTCATTTCAGAGCCTCCTATAGACCCAAGCCTCATCACTACCCCCAACAGGCATCGATTATGAACCCGCTTCTAGGAACCTTTCTAAATGGTCATGTGCAATGGGCATGCCTGTCTAGTTCACCCGTGTCCCCAAGGCCCAGTGGAGTACTTGGCCTTTGATAAGTCCTCAGTTAACGTTTGTTGGATGTACGAGAGGATGATGATGCACAGTGCTCTGACTAATGCCTGTGCACAGGGAGAGGCCTATGTGCCCCGGGTTTCCCCACAGGAAGAGGACACCCCTAATGCTGGTGAGATCAGGGACAGTGCCACTGACTGGCTGGGCGACCAGGCACATGCCTGACACCCCAGAGTCACAGTGCCAGTCACTGCTGACTGGTGGTCAGGGGAGCTGGGGGATGGTCCCAGCTCAGTCAGTCCCGTGACCTTGGACAAGTCAGTGACCTTGTCTGAGTCACAGTTTGCCTCCTCATTATAAAGACAGAGAGAGAATACTGCCTCTCGGGGTTGTGTGCTGTGAGGTAAAATGACAATTGGGAAAGGAGAGCACACAGACACTAAGATATTTCAGCCCCAAATTGCCAATTGTCAATACAAAGAGCACTGAATGGAATTGCTTTTTTTTGCCCCTCATCTGTATTTTTAAGGAGTCTATTTTCCCTTATTATACTGTTCCAAGCATGAAGCTAATGCGCTTACAGGAACCAAAGACACTGTTTTTTTGACTGAATTAAAAGAAATACTAGCAGCATGTGCACCCTTAAGAGATCCAGATTGTGCATTGCCGCAGTCTGCTATCTAGAAGCTTCTAGTAACTTAAAGTCTATATCTAAGAGGACACTGATGGATAGAAGGGACTCATGACAAAGACTGATTGTCTTCCCTGGTTGCTTTCTATGCCAAAGCCCACTCTTTCTGGCAGTGACTATATGCTACTTACTGGTGGTGTTTTGCAGTGTGGCCGGACTGGTATTGGAAAGACAGCCTGTGGGAAGTGAGAACAAGAGAAGTGAGGCCATCAGGACACCTGACTCCAGCTTAGGCCAGTCTGGTGCCCACTCCCCGCTCTACAACGAAAGTCTCTCCCCACCCCCAACTTACTCCTTTGATGTTAACCACAGCTCCAGGAGGTCCAGGGGGGCCTGGAGGACCAGGTAAGCCAGGTGGGCCCTGAAGGGACAAAAGAACGACCATTCCTGAGTTCAGGTTGTTGTAAGTGCAGAGGTAGCTGCAGGATACTGTCCCCAGGCTTTGGGGACACAACAAGGAAAGGAGTTTCCTCTAACACCAACTAACTTCTCCCACAGGTAAGCCAGTCCCTTCTACAGAGCACATCTATATCTGTGACCTCATTGCATCTTCACAACTTATGGGGGAGACAGCAGAGCAACAAGTATTATTTCTGGTTTCCATATGGAAATCACGAGACCCAGAGAGGGGAGGTGACTTGCTCAAGGTCACACAGCAACTTATGGCAGAACTGAGATTGGAACCCAGATTCTGACTCCCAGAGCAGTGCCCAGCCAGTACTGAGGCCAGCCCCTCTCTATCAGTGCATCCCTAGTGCATGGAGGGGAAGTAAGGTGGGGGTCCTTCACGTGGTATGGTACCTGGGAGAATGTCTCATAAATGCAAAAATAAATGCAAAACTCTCACTAGATAGCAAAGTCATTTTCAAAGCCAGGTCAGCCTGACCTTAATACCATGCAATGTTTGCTCCTCTCAGCATGGATCCCAAGCAGGACCTTGCAGCAGGGTGGGTGAGTTGGGCGGGGGGAGTGTGTAGGGAGTGGGGATGAATAGTCTAGCCAATTCGGAAGCTGCACTGATGATCTAAGTCTGCTTTACCCAGTAGCTTCAGAGGGTGTGATACGTGTGAGTCAGTCCCTCAATGCTTCAGCACAATTGCCTTCCTGCAATTCTGGGCACACCAAGCAGAGGCAGTGTGGTGCAAACACAAGCAGCAATGGACTCAGAGCTGCACTTGCCTCTTAGCTTGGTGACCTTCGGTGAGTCACTTAACATCTATAGGCCCTGGTTTCCTCTTGTGTAAAACAAAGACCCCACTGCGTGTCTCTCAGGATGGTTATTGCCAAGACTGAGGTACTGTCCTTAAAAGCACTTTGTACAGTGTCTGGGACACAGTAGGTGCTCAATAAACGTTGGCTTCCTTCTTCTAGGCCCTGACCCTGCTGATGCCATCTTGTGAGGCACCCCCTAAGTAGCTGATCTACCTATTATGCACTCACAAGCATTTACTGAACCCTGCTGATGTGCAAAATCCCTGGGACTGTGTAACGGAAAGAAGATGGATGTCACCCTAGAGTCTGACGACCTGGGATTCGAAACCAGATCTCCTGACTATATGCAGATTGCTGTCACCCTCCCTCTGGGGTCTGGACAAGGAAGCTTATGCTCCACTAAGGTGTTTTTGGTGGCAGGAACCCTCCTGAGAGTGAGCTGGAGAACAGGGCTGGGCTAGAGGACATTTGAAATGGCAGTGGAGGAAGAAGAAAAATATTCCTAAACCTTCCGTCTGCAAGCCTCGCTCACTGGACCCAGCACTCTCTCACCCCTCCTCTGGACACTGGCCTTGGGGCTCCGTCCCCAGGGTGGTGTGGGGTTGGGGCAGGGGCTGTGGCACTTACCGACATCATGACCCCTCGGTCTCCTTTGGCGCCCTTGAGACCATTCAGTCCTGGGCGACCCTGAAACCCACAGAAGATGCCTTAGTAAACCCACTGCCCACCGGCCAGCCTGGCCCATGTGTCCTTTCTCACATCCAGTCTGAGGAACACAGACACCTACAGGTCGTCCGGGGAAGCCAAATTCTCCTTTGTGTCCCGGCGGTCCTTTGGGCCCCTAGAGGCAAAGTAAATACGAGGTCAGAAAAGAAGAGAAACTCAAGGGCCAGGGAGATGGGGTCACCCACCTGCCTTCGTGGGCAGGGATGACGATAAACCACTGATAGGAGGAGGGCAAGGAACAAGTAGGAAATGTCCTCTCTGAGCACAGAAAGGCTCCTTGTCTCCTGCCTCTCTGTGCTCAGCTGGAGCCATGTACTCTACCCCTCACCACCCCACACCCTCCTGCAGACTCTACTCCATCCCAAACCCTGCGCCCAACCCTCTGTCAGTCAGGGCTAATGAAGGACCCCAGGTAGCTGGGTGCTGGGCCAGCGTGAACGTAGACCTTTGCCCTAGGTCCTACGTCCCAGAGCCCTCCATGTTCCCCATTGGAAAAACGCAGTCCTGCCTCACCCTTCTGCCAGCCCTGCCTGATAACCTGCTCCAAGATTTAGTTGCTGCCTGGTTCCTACCTGTCCCTAAGGATCAGAGTCTAGGCCTGGCATCCCAGTTCTCCAGATGAGTCCCTGACCCCTGGGCCTATTCCAAGCTGGGTTGCTAGGTCCTCATGCTTCTGGAGCCATTGCCCTGTTCCAGCCTCCTGCACGGACACTATGCATCTGGCATCCGGGATGCATGCCATGTACTGCCTCTTCCCAGAACAAGCTCTACCTCCAGTCTACACCTTCCCACCTTGGTGGCCGGTCTGCCCTCTCTCCCAGGGGAACGACTGGCTTAAGCCTGGGGCCCTCCAAGTCCCTTCTTCTTGCTGCCATTAACATAGATAGCCATGCTCTCGCAAATGGCCAATACAAGCTGAGTTGAAACAAGCTCACAATACTCTTAGGGGAAGAAAAGCAAGGACAGAAGGAGTTAACCTGACAGAGGCCACTTGGAGCTATGTTGTAGTGCAGACCTTCTGAAACAACGTGCATAAGTGTCACCTGGGACCCTGTCAAAATGCAGATCCAGTGGGTCCGGGGCTCTGCCTTTCGAACAAGCTCCCAGCTGATGCTGATGTTGCTGATCCATGGGCCATGTAACAAGCCTCCAGTGAATTCGTGAAGGAATTATAAGCTACTCTAGTCACAAGGGCCATAGCAGGCCCATAGGGCACCTTTCTGCAAGTTAGAAGATGCCCCTTACTGTCTGCTCGGCAAGCTGTGAACAAGCCGGGCTGCAATGGGAACAGTCGCATGGCCATCTGGGGCAGGGTGGGACCAGCGGGCTGATACTGGTGTTCCCCACGGTATTGGATGCTAGTAAGTGGTTAACCGCGGTTAACACAACACTTTCCCAGTCAGCCTCAGTGCTCAGCGACCCACTCCCAGGACATGCATTCTACCTGACTGAAGGGACCAAAGACCTCAGAGGGTCCTGCGAAGGATGCACCTTGGTGGTTATGGGCCATTCATCAAGGACATGTGTCTATTAGAGCAACGTGAGTCCTTTCGCCCCAGGCCTGAGATCCTGCTTCAACCAAACAAAGCCCACATGCAATTCTCAAGCCCAAAATGTTTCAGAAGAATAAAGGTGTTTATTAGAGGTAGTGGGGAGTCGTGGGGAAAACCTGGATGCAGGGTCTTACAGGGTGGGTCAAATCCCCATTGTGCCACTTACAAGCTGTGTGACAGAGGGCAAGTTACTTAACCCTTTTGACCTCGGTTTCCTGGTCTATAAAATGGGGGTTCTGATATTCGCCTCTTAGGGTGGTGAGGGTGAAAGAGATGATCTGTGTGAAGGGTCAGTGCAGTGTCTGATCCACAGTAGATGTTCTACAACTGAATTTCCTTAGTTCTTCGGGGAGAAATATATGACAGGGAAGTTTAGGGTTTGTTCTAGGGAGAGCTGGTAGCTTCAAAACTATTCAGCAGCCAAATGGGTTCCAGATTCCCGGAGCAGTAAGGCAAGACGGGTGCTACTGAGTCATCCAGTGCTAACTCAGTAGCCTCACTTACAGAAGGGACAATGAAAGCCCACAGAGAAGAGGACCTGCTCAAGGCCCGCCCCCGCAAATGAGCAGAAATGAGGATTCGGGCTCCACAACCAGAATCCAGAAAGCCCAAGGAGACTTTCTGGGCTTCCTCTGAGGGGTTCCCTGGGCAGTGGCAATCTTTAGCTGGCACAGCCTGTGGTATAACTGTGAGTGCTCACCACCGTCCAGTTCTCCTCTCCTTCCTAGACACAGAGATAAACCAGATTTCTGAGTCCCCAACCCACCAAGACATCTGAGTCCTGGCTTAGAATGTGCTAGAAATGATGTTCATCATTTTCTATGATCTCTGCCCCCTCCCTGACCTTGGCCTGCCAGCTGGAGATGCCAGTGTGGCCCTGAATCCACAAGATGGCAGAGTCACAGGCTGCAAGCATCCTGGGTCCCTGAGTCACTGCTTGGAGGGGAGATGCTCAATTAGGAACAACCACCCTGGACTTAGCAAGAGGAAGCACTGAGCTGCTATTGTCTTAAGCCACTGGGATTTTTATTAAATTGCAGCTCACCTACCCTAGCACACACACACACACACATTGTGCCACATCCTTCTTATTTTCATAACTGAAACATCTCAATCTAATTGAGTGAAAGTATGATAAGTGCTTCAAACCCCAGTCTAGACTCAGCTGAGAAATGCTCTGTCTTACCATTGGTCCCGGGGCTCCGTGCACTCCAGGTTCACCCTAAAACAGGGAGATACAAACTTGTCACTCAGAGGAACACAGTTTGTGGCAGAAACAAAGGTAGGATGCCAAAGCAGATGGGTGCCTTCAGGGCCTGGGAACATAATTACCTTTTCTCCCCTCAGCCTTTCCAGAGGAATGTCCCCCGTCAGAATGGCGCCAGGCTCTCCCTTCTCACCCTGTAATTCAGAGAATCTTTTGATAAAGTTGGGCCTCCTCCTTGCCACCTTATCCAGAGGCTCACCAAGGCCTGTCAGTCCCACTGCCATAATTTCTCTTGTCTTCATCCTGCCCCCTCAAGCCCCACTGCTCTGACATGACCTCGCCCTAGAGGCCTGGATCTGCCTTCTAAGTGACTGAACGGTTTCTTGGCTATTCTTTCCATGCACCATCATGGATAGTGTTGGGAAGCACAGGCCAGGGTCCTGCAAGTCCCTCCAGGGCTCCCACTGCTGACAGACTCACATCCTCACTCTCGGGGAACCAGCCCACCTCTTGCTGTACAGCACACCTCTGGGAAGTACTGGCTCCTAATATATTTGGTGACTTGCTTTCCTAACAACTTTTCTTGAGATCTGTTCCCAACAAGAATCCTTTTTCCTGTTAAAACATCTGAAATTGGGAAAGAGATGAAGGTATGAACACTATAAAGGCCTCTCTCAACACAGAGCTCTGTGTTTCCATGTGGAACTTGGCCTCCAAACTCCTGGGCTCCTTTGCAAACTTGACCAGCAGTTTCCCCGTTGTTGGGAAATAGGGTAGATGGATAGACTGGTGGCAGGGACACAGAATCTGCCCCCAATCCTGTCCTCAGCAGAGCCATCTACTACCCCAGGAAGATTGCAAGAAGATATGTGTCCAGAGCAAAGGCCAAGTAGAACTTTCTATACCACCCAGGTTTTGGCCCCAAACTCCCTAGGGGGCTGGGCTGGATCACGCTGAAGTCTCCCTTCTACAGGCTGGATGCAGCCAGGGCAGTGATGCCAACCTGGGCAGGGCAGCCTCTTCTCCCTGACCCCCTAAGCCCACACCTGATATTAGGATCTTACCACTCCGCTGATGTGGAAAAGCAGTCCTGAACGTATCAGCAGCAAGGAGAAGCAAGCACAAAAGCATTAGAGGCAGAGTGAGAGAAAGCGCGTTTGCTGCAAGGGCCAGAGCAGAGCTGCCTGGGCACCCACCCCAGTTTTCAAGGTGGGCAAGGATTAAGGGGGGGATGGCACGTAGGTCCCTCTAGAGCCATCTGACCTTGACATAGGAAACAGTGTTTGAAGCAAGAGCCACTCTTGCCTGACCAGGCCCCCTCCCAAGCCAGAGCTGCCCTGGCCTCATCCCAT
Organism: Aselliscus stoliczkanus; assembly: GCA_033961575.1. Lineage (NCBI taxonomy): Eukaryota > Metazoa > Chordata > Mammalia > Chiroptera > Hipposideridae > Aselliscus > Aselliscus stoliczkanus. Next base: position 142,772,282 of record CM066728.1, read on the forward strand.
CTCCATGGGCTCCTGGCATCCCAAGACATCATCCCTTGTGGCACCAAATTTAGAGCCCTTTGCCCAGCACTCTGAGCCCTCCACCCCCTGGAATTGTGGTTCACCAGACACTGGAGCCTCTCTCCTGTCCTGGGAGCTAGTGTGGGATGGTGGGGGGAGGGAGGAAAGAGAGAAGCTCTTTAACACTCCCTAATGCTCCCTCCTCTTAGAGACACCCCACTCGTCTTGACACCCCAAGGCAGGTTCAGGGGTTGCTCCCACTGGCTTTGTACTCTCCATAACAGCAGTGACCGTGCTCTCTGTTGGTTCTTTGCACGTCTGTTCCTCTTGTCTTATTTCTATGTACCTGGTGCCTAGTACAGGAATGTGGCTGGCAGACCTTAGGGGATGGATTTGAGATGAATGAGTCCATACATGGATGGATGAATAAATGCATCCAATCCCAGCTCTCTGCCATCTGTTTATGGATATCACTCTCCCCTTATGTATAAACACCACCTGAGGAGTTAATTCTAAGGGGCACATGTGGACGGTACATACAAAGGTTAGTTCAGTGTCCTGGGAGTTCCCAGTACATGCTCTGCATACTAAATATTCATTCCAAAGATTCTGGACCCAACTGCCATTAATTACATCCTTTGACCTAACAAACCTTTTGAGTGCCATTTGTGTTCCATGCCCTGTGCTAAGTACTAGAGCTGTAGAAAAGGAACTGTCCTTAAGGAGCACACACTCGCATAAGGATGCCCAACAGGAAGTTAGACAAAGCTTAGCACACGTGATAACAGCATCCAAGGGAGTGTTGGTTGAGTTCTTTTTCAAAACTATGATGAAAATGAATTTCTCCCCCCACAACCCACTTTTACCCTGGAGGAACCCTGAGATTATAAAAGTTAACAGCTGAAGAGTAACTGCTAATAGATGCGGAGTTTCTTTCCAGCAAGATGAAAGTGTTCTGGCATTAGGCAGTGGTGATGGTTGTACGACCTTGTGAACATACTAAAAGTCAATGACTTTTGCAATTTAAAGGGGTGGATTTTATGGTATGTGAATTACATCTCAAATTTTAAAAAAAGTTAACAGCTGCTTTCAGCCAATTTGAAATATTTAGTAAATTCTGGAGCATGACCCCACCCAGAGGCCTGGCCCCTCTTACCTGATCTCCTTTGAGTCCTGGAAACCCTGGCACACCAGTGTCTCCTTTGGGTCCTTTAGGGCCCTAGAAGGAATCATTGGAGGGTATTTTATTGCTTGTTAAGATTCAAGTGCTTTAACCAAATGGAAATATATTTTTTCAAAAAGTAGGAGAACAGAGAGTGCCATTCCCCTGGTAGGTGGAAGCCACAAGCAGTCATGATATGTTCCCGATTTTACGGGGTCTAGAAATTGTGGTCTGGTGGAAAGAAGACAGCACTGAGTGTTAGAAGGCCCCACGTGTCTTTGAATTTTGGTTTTCTCCAATGGGCACTATGGAAATAGCCTGGTCCTGCTGCCTCTGCCTCCCCATGGGTCCCCCAGGCCATCCCGTAGCCCATCTTTACCCGCCATTCACCTTCCATGCCTCCCACCCCTGCTTTGTCTCCTCACTACCTATGGGATGGGATCCAAACTGCCCAGCCTGATCCCCAAGCCCATCCCAGCTAGCCTCAGCACCTCATCTTCACTCCCTGCCTTTTCCCTCACCCTCTCTGCACTGCCTGCTGCCTCTGCATTTCTGTTCATGCCAGTCCCCCTGCAGGAATGCCCAGCCACCCCTCTGCAGAGCCAAATTCTGCACACCTGGTCAGAGGTCACCTCTTCTCAACTCCAACAGACACTTAATATCTGTGACAATGACTCATATAGCCAGGAGTCTGCCTCCATAAAGCATTTCAACACTATTACTCTTTAGCTTTTCACAAGTCCCTGTCTGATCTTCTGGGCTAACGGGAAAGTTACCCATTAGAGCACTTTCTACGCAGCAATGCACGTCCACCTTCCATGGTGGAAATCCAAGTGCGGTGCACACAGATTATTAAATATTGGACTTGTAGTCTGTGGTTCTCCTCCCCCCAGCCTCCGTCACCACTACCCTCTTTCTTTAAGAATGTTATCTTCTGAGACTGTATTAACTTGAAATGCTTGACTGATCCACTCACATTCATAGGAAACCAACCACTGGCTGGCTCTGGGGTACACAGAGATGAGTAAGAGCCAACCCTCCACAAGCTGGTCACCGCGCAGTCCAGGAAAAATGACAAGGGCACGAATAACTGTTATTCAAGGCAGAGAAGAACCACAGCAAAGGTGAAAATAAAGCCCCATGGGACTGAAGGGAGGGAAGGATCACTGTAGGTGAGGAAAGGTTACATGAACAAGATGGTGCTAGAGCTTGGTCATGCAGATGGAGGGGAATGGCATCCCAGGTGGATGGAACGGAATGAGCACAGCCATGGCACGCAGAGGCAAGATGGCCACTGTGGTACTTACTGGGAACCCTGGCAGCCCAGGCATGCCCTCCGGGCCCTGTGACACAACAGAGACAAAGCAGGTGGTTAAAGAGCAGCATTTCCAGAGCCAGCAGGAACGCTGTACCGCAGGGGCCCGCTCCCTTCCAGCACCTTCCAAAGGCTTAAGCATGTTCCCACATGATCCATTTTGCAGAAGAGGATGCTGAGACCCAGGAGGGGAAAGAACCCTGCAGAGTCACACAGCTGGTGAGTGACAGAGCCAGAAATGGAGCACAGCCACCCAGAGTCCCCTCTTCCCAGAACCAGGACTCTGCACTGTAAGTGGAAGCTTCCTCCTCTGGGAAATCACTCAGCCACTGAAACCACTGGGGGCAACGAATGCAGCACTTGACCTTGACAAATACTCAGAAAACAAGTTTCTAAATTCTGAGGAAAGGGGCCAAAGGGCGTGCTGGGGTATTTGGCGGTGGAAGTGGGGACATGCCGGTGAGACTCAATTCTTTTCCCTCCATAGGAGCATGAATTTTAAAGGGCCAGCCATGTTAAAGGCCCTGGGCCACAGTGCTGTGGTTCACTCCACATGGGGCCAGGACCCTCCTTCCTGTCAGCCCAGACACCCATATACCTATTAAAGGTATATGAGTTTGGCAGAATCTACATACAGAGAAAGATAACTGGATAGCAACAAGTTTCTCGATATACTGTATATATAGTTGGGTGGAAAAGCATAAGGGTGCCGCTGGGACTTGAGTTCTCCCAGGGAGGAAACTGTCTCTGACTAGTAGACTCTTGATCCTCCATTAGGGATGAAGGCAACCCTAGATGGCCTGGATTTGCTGAAGAGGAGGGCAGGGATTGGGGAGGAAGGAGGACTCTAGGGGTGGGGGGTACGGCAGTGAGGACAGACAAGGCCCAGGGACTCTTAGAACAGCAATGTCACATCTTCGATTTTAGGCTGTGTGTTTTGCTTTAGTATCAACCCACCTAACACTTTAAACCTCCAATAATAGGGAGAAAACCAAGACCCTCTGTGAACTGACTTTTGCTTGTTAGATGATGTACATTAGGGTTAGATTATTGGGGTGTTTTGGATGATTTTATTAGAAATCAAGGAAAAGGAGCCCCATTGGATGTGGTACAAAGAGACAGGACAATGACCCACCGACAGAGGTCACTCAGCAGAAGGACAAACAAGCTCTAGAGGAACCTCCCAGATACTTCCAGAAGCCTTGGGAAGCGCACTGAATTTTCCCTAGATGTGGACGATGGGGGTCCAGGCCAACCTCAATGGGGAATGCAGGAGTGGGTAGCTCCAGCAGACAGCTGGGCTGCACAGCTGTGGAAGGATAAGCCTCAATCTCCATGTCGGATTACACAGAGTGCCAGTTTGCAAAGCAGTTTCACATTCATCACCTCTTACAAGCTGCCCCAAAGGCTGGTGAGTAGTTATCAGAGAAGAAGACCAGAGGTTCAGAGTGGTGTATGGCAGAGACGGGGGTTGGATCCCTTAGGTTACTAAGGCCAGAGCACTTCATTTCTCCCCAGCTGTCACCAGCAGATACTGGAAGATGCAATGGGGATTTCATTGCACAGGCTGAGGAAGCTTCCTTCCTCTTAGGGCCTGACTCTGACAAAGATATCATGTAGCTTCTTTGCATGTTCCTGAAGTCTAACATGGCGCTAGAAAGACTGAAGCAAGTCATTTCCCCTCCTCATGCGCCAGTTTCCCCATTAGTACAGGGACAGGTCTCTCTAGCTCTTCCCATTCTATGAAACGAGATCGCGTCAATAAAAGCAAGCCAAAAGTGTTGCACAGACATCAATCAGTGCATTATTTATGATTCTCTGATTTCCATTACGCATATTTCTGATGCATGGGACTGGAGGCTTCCACTGAATTGGACAAAACTCCCTACATGGTCAAATTAATGTGATAGCAACATCTCAGAAATGCAAAGGTCCCTTTCCACTCTGCTTTGATATATTCTAGCTCCATGCTTCAGCAGCTAAGAGAATTCCAAATCAACCCAATGTAGTTCCAACAGGGGCATTTGGGGAGAAATCTCACTCTAAGGCAGCTGTGGATACACACCGGAGGCCCGATGAGCTCAGGAATGTCCGAGAAATTCATGAATCCATGGGTGATGTTGATCAAAGACTGAAAAAAAGAAAAACAGACAATGAGACAGAGGGTGGCACATGTTCCACCATGTTCCCAGCAGCAAGGCTATAACCGAAGTCACCCAGCACGGCAGTACTTGGGCAGACACTGATAACATCCTAAACCCACTGCCAACACACCCATCCCTCCCCACTGCTTATAAAACAGCTGGGAGCTGCCTTATTGATTTGCTCTTTCAACCAGTCTTAAGATTACACAATACATGAATGCCTTCTCTCTTTTAAAATTTTAAACACACACACACACACACACACACACACACACACACACACAGTAGGTCTGACAATTAAGTTCGCAAACTTGTTGCAATGGTGTTGCTAACCTTTTTTGGTATCAGAGGGATTATTCATTATGAATTTCTGCTAACTGGACAAACAGTTAACCAAGTTTACTATTTGGAAATGTTGAAAAGGCTGTGCGAAAAACTTAGATGACCTGAACTTTTAGCCAACAATTCATGGCTCTTGCATCACAACAATGCACCAGCTCACACGGCACCATCTGTGAGGGAGTTTTTAGCCAGGAAACAAATAACTGTATTGGAACACCCTCCCTACTCACCTGATCTGGCCCCTAATGACTTCTTTCTTTACCCAAAGATAAAGGATATATTGAAAGACATTTTGATGACATTCAAGACATCAAGGGTAACACAACAACAGCTCTGATGGCCATTCCAGAAAAAGAGTTCCAAAATTGCTTTAAAGGGTGGACTAGGTGCTGGCATTGATTCATAGCTTCCCAAGGGAAGTACTTCAGAGGTGACCATAGTGATATTCAGCAATGAAGTATGTAGCACTTTTTCTAGGATGAGTTCGTGAACTTAATTGTCCTACCTCATATATATACACATATACATATATATGTGTGTGTGTGTGTGTGTGTGTGTGTATCCCCTCAGAAAGCTTGTAGTGTTCGTGGTGGTATATGTGTTTGTTCATGTAGTAATTTTATTTTATTTTATTTCAATTTATTTTACTGTTGACATACAATATTATATTAGTTTCATGTGTACAGCATAGTGATTAGATATTTATATAATTTATGAAGTAATCACCTCAATAAGTCTAGAACCTATCTGACACCATACATAGTTATTACAATATTATTGACTATATTCCCTATGCTGTACATCCATGTAGTTATTTTTTAAAAATGGCATCAAAGGCTGTATGTATTATTCTTCACTTTTCCTTTTTTACTCAACTCTATAGCATGGAGATCTTTCCATGTGGAATTTTCGGGTATGGACATTTTTAGTTTTAACAGATTGCCAAAGAGCTATCTAAAGGGGCCATACAATTTACACTTCCACCAAAGCATGTGAGATTATCTGTTTCATCACACCCTTACCCATACTTGATATTTTTAATCATACACACACACACACGCACACACACACACACACACACATTTTTTTAAAATTCTAGTTATCTTTTTTCTAGTTATTTGGGACGTTTTGCCTTTCTGTTGTCTATTGTATGACATTACTTCTCTCAGAACGACAACTATTTTTCACACATGTGATGTCTCAATATTAAGTGGACCATGACCTGGTCCCAACCCACAGCCCAGTCTTTTCTACGCGTTTCCATTGCTCCCCACCCATATCCAAGCCCATCAGCTCCCCATGTCTTGGACACACTCACATTTTTCTATTCTGTGCTTTGGCTCAGTGTCCCTTCCACCTGAATTCTGGAAGCCCTGTTTTCCATGCTTACCTGGTAAAATCTGTCTCAGCTTTCAAATCTCTGCTCAAGGACACTTCCTCCAAAAAAATCCTCCTTGATTATTCATATCCCACACTGTCTTTCCTCCCTTGTGCTCCCACTTATATTCCTTTGCCTCTCTGTTACAGCCATTCTTCTGCCTGCAAATGCTGCCAACCAGAAGAGAATGTTCTGGAAGCCACATGTGAGGGAATAGTGGGACTGGAGCCGAAACAGACCAGTGGGGTGTGCTGGCAGGTGGCAACTCCAACGCCGGTATGTGCCCCCTGCTCAATCAGCAGCCCCGAAGGCCCTGACGTTGTGGAGCACCTTCCCTCCCCTTTAGCAAAGGCAGGAAAGACAGAGCCACACGCTGACTTGGATGATACTCACACTAGACAAGACCTCAATGCGGCCAGGGGGCCCCCTGGGTCCAGGGGGTCCCACAACACTGGTTCCATCCACCCCTCTTTCACCCTGGAACAGCAGCGAGAGCAGAAAAACAATTCATTGTACACAGACAATGCTCCCAGAACCAGGCTGGACAGTCTGCCTAACCCACCTCGTTCTGTGACCTCACCTTGGCTCCCAGGTCTCCTTTCTCTCCTTTGGGACCCTGGCAAAACAAAGAAACAAATAAATATCCTTCGGTTTTCCTTCTGTTCACTTTGCTCACTCCCTATCTATCCTTGGATCTTACCATCTCTCCATAGGCTCTCGCGTGTATTGTGTCCCAGACAATAAGGGCAAAATACAAGGGGCAAATTTCCCTTCCAAAGTCAGAACATCCCACAGAGAACAAAACCAGAGGCCCTCTGCCAGCACAGGGTAGGTGTCCTCTCGACCCTGAATCTCAGAGCAGTCTGCATTGCGGGGATGGGGAAGGTCTTTGGACAGCCATGGCAGGGGCTGTGCTGCTTTTGTCTGTGAGACTGTCCCTCGCGGGCTGACTGCTCAGCTCAGGTCCTGCTTGACAAAGCTAACGAGATCCTGGGGGCTAGTCCACTTGAGAGCAAGTATCATAGCAGAAGATGGACACACCGTCCGCCTCCCTGGGGCTAAGTACAGCGGGGAGGGGCACCTGTCAGGAGCACAGGGTTTTGAAAAGGTTCCAAGTTTCAGCATTGAATGGGGCAGCAAGAAGGCAGTGAAGCAGAGATGCCAGGTGGTAGGGGCTGGAAGGAGACAGAGAGGGGAAAACATTTTTCTAGTTTTCCCACAGGATGTTTGGTGCAAAGTTTCTGTGCTGCTCCTGACAGAAACACACTATAAAGAGCACCTTGTCTCCCCGTTGCACAGCTTGGAGCTGGGGGCGCAGAGAAGGTGAATTACTAAAAGCGGCACAACCAGGATGGCACCCCACAAAATGAAGGCTTCAAACGTCAACCTACAATTGAAACCATTGGTCCGGAGACTCTGGGTTCATGCAGTAGCCTGACGCTTCCAGAGCCTTCAGTATCCTAGGGAAGGAAGCAGAATGAACATTTCAGATCCAATTCCTGAGCACCTACCTGCACCAGGCGTGTTTCTGGGAGCTGGGGCTTGGTGGGACTTGGCACAGCCCCTGCCCTCAGACCAGGGTTCAGTTTGCTGGTCTTTCCAGAGTCCTTAGGGCACATTATTCTCCAACCACAGAAAGGGCTAAGAGTACCTCAAATTCAAGTCCCACTGTGCAGCCAGGGCCTGGGGGTCCAGGGGGTCCAGGAGGCCCTGGGGGTCCCATGGTCCCAGGGATGCCAACTTGTCCATTTTTCCCTGGGGGTCCTGGTGAGCCTCTGTTGCCGGGGTCACCCTGTAGGGAAGAGAACAGGCTGTCTACCAAGCCCCAGGTTCACTCATGGAAGGAACGACACATATCCCTGAGTCAGAAAATCATTCTTTGAGCTTATTTAGATTAATGAATCCTCTGATCGGTACCTCTTAATGGTACAGAAACAGCTGTCTGGCTAATTGACATTGCACTTGGAGATAAGCTAAGGCACTCATTTGAGCGCATTTGAGTGGAGGGGTGAGGAAGGAGAAAAACATCACACGTTATTCACTCCTCTCCACCTCCAGCTGCTCTGCCTTCCCGGAGCAGTTCCTCCAGCCCAACAGTCCAATTATAGTAAACCCAAAGAAAGGGAGGAAGAAAGAAAAAGGTGGGTTTTTTTTACCTTTTCACCAACTGAGCCATTAGGCCCTCTTGCTCCCTAAAAACAAACAGACAAACAAACAAACAAAAAAGAGTCAATTAATATATAGCTCATTAAGTATGTTCAGAAGAAATGTAGAATTATGGACTCTTAAGTAGTAGGATACTTAAATGGAACCCTTCCTGTCTGGGTTTTAGCTGATGTCTCAAAGCAGAGTGCATTACAATAGTTGTCAGTTTGCTGACATGCTGAAACTGTGAGACTCATTTTTCAACTATTAGCTCATCACCCACCTCAAGATTAAAAAGAAGTTGAAGATTAACCATGAAGAGATCATAAGGAAAAATTTCCTTGGAGAGTTGTCAGCATACTGGGCGGTCTTTTTTCCCACCCCTCCCATGATGGGGTAAAGGGTACCTCTCCTACTTGAAGTCAAGAAAAGGGCTTTAAAAATGTGATATGTATTTACTATACTTTTAGAGATATAAAGAATGATGGCTGATGCTCTTCGGGGAAAAAATTTAAAGACCAAAACTGGCTGGAGGGGCCCCAGAATGGATGTGTGTGTGTGTGTTGTACTAAAGCAAGTCTCAAGTCCATAGGTTTCCTGGGGGAGCTCTGAGCAGAGGGGAGGGCCAACAGGGGCTGGTGGTCAAGTGTGGTAAACTGGGGGAACAGATGGAGAATTGCTGAGGAAACCTCAACAGCACTCACGAGAGAAGGAGTCTGCCATTGTACAGAAGGCCCTGACATCTGACTATGCTGTGCCCACCGTACAAGTCTGTGCCCTTCCCCAAGTCCTGTTTCCCTGGGCTAGATTTCCTTTCCTATAACAATTCCATAGACATGAGGGCGTGGATAGTTGCAAAAGAGTCACACTCAAAAAAAAGATGAAGCGTCATGTTGAACCTGAAACAGTGAAGAATGCCAAAGGGAAAACAGATGGGAAGCAGAAGCCAGGGGCTTAAGTCATGGAGAGAAACCAGGGGAGAGAAGTATGGGCCAAGTGGTGGTGGAGGCCAGGAGCAGGGCGTGGTACCAACAGGAAGGCGGGTTGAAATTCTGGAGCGGGCAGCCATGGAGCCTGCCCATCTCCCTTCACCTCCACTCCCACTGCTAGACAAGAGCAATAGGAGTTGTTTCCTGGAACAAAAGGATAGACCAGAGCCCCAGGGGTTAGGGAACCCTGGAAAGTCCAAGTGTACCCCAAACTTATAAGATCAGCTGTTGAGGTACTTGCCCGGTGGCACATCGCTCCTCCCATCCCCTTCCAGAAACCTGGATACCCCAGAAGTAGCTATTGCCCAACTTCCCAACAATCTGTAAAAACACATATAGAAAACAGACCAAAGAGGGGTTCCAATTTCGAAAGCAAACACACAAGCAAGAAACAATGTCCATCTGAGGGAAGGCAACGTTATGAAAGAGAGAAAAAAAAGTCAAGAATGGAACGTATGCCTGAGGAACCAGAGTTAGAAACACAGCCCAATCAGGACTTTAAGTATATAATATAGTATGTTCCCAAGGAGAAAAGGGGGGATATTAGAGCCACAAAACCAGGACAAACTATTATGAAACAAGAACAGCGGCTATGGAAAAGAATCAATTAGAGATCTTAGGAATAGAAATATACAACTGTTGAAAGAAAGGATTCTATAGAAGGGTTGAAGAACAGAAGAGGCACACCTGAAGAGAGAATGACAGAGAAAAAAACCAGGCCACAGGCGCCCTGTGTGTGAAGAGGCGGCATTTGGCCCCATTCCACTGGCTCACAGATTTGGAGGCTGCCGTTTTGGAATATGAGAGGATCTGCTTGGGGATGGATGTGCTCATCTTACTGGAATTTACATCAAGAGGGAAAGTGAAAAGTGGGAGCCCTGATTCAAAGGATCCGCAGAGGCCCCCTACTCCTGAAACAGAGATGCTAGAGTTGTACTCCATTCCTCCGTGAGAGAACTGTGTAGTGAGGCCAGGCTCTATCTTGGGATTCCAACCAGCACAGCTGCAAGTCTGCTTGTGGTGATGAAGTATGGAGAGACCAGTTCTACCAATTTCCTCATAGCATGAAGAAAGACCTCCCTACAAGTGTCCATGCAACTGTGCAAGGCACTGCCTGTGCAGGAAACACGTCCCTTGTCACTGGAGGTGTGCAAGCTGAAGAATGGATACTGTGGAGAGGCATCAAGGATCAAATGCATCACTGGATCTCATGTGGTGTTATACCCCTGAGATGTTGCTTTTCTTGAGCACATTTTTTATTTTTTTACATCCAGACCATGCTCCTTGGTTTAATTTACTTTATTTTTCTGGTAAATGCCATGTGGGAGTTTCCCCTAGAGCTCTCCAGATGCAAATTTCCAAGTCTTTCCAGAGTCTGCTTCTGCTTTTATTTGACCAGAAAGCATCATATACACGCAATGCAACAAATCAGGAATCGCAGCAAATTTCAGCAGGGGAAACGTGATGTATCTCTTACAATTATTCTGGGCAAGCCTGCAGCTCTGTGCATCGCTGCTTCTTTTTGCAGACTGCCTGTGTGGGTGTTTGTGTGCGGATATGGGCGTGGGTATTTTTAAGTGCCAGACAAGTGTGGGAGGGGTGGGTGGGTGTGGGTGGGGGGAAGCTAGTAAGAACAGGGAAGATGAGTGTAGGTCTCTGATGTTTCCTGCAAAATTTGATTTCTTATGAAATAGCTGATACATATAAAATGAGTTCTATAAAGCTTGACAATTATTTCTTCTTTTTTTCTGAGAAATGAACTTCTCAAGATAATCCAGTTACTGTTGCAAGCAAAATAAAAACACTTGAAAGCTGACAGAAACTGGAAATTCAGTTTCGTGAGGACGGTGGTGCTTAGGAAGCCCACGACTTCATTCAGATGGTGTATAGCAGAGGCCCCACTCCCCATCCCAGCTAGGAGGGAGGGACTTCCTTCTCTGAACCCCAGTGAAGCTAAGATTGTATCACTAGGAGGGCTGACCTTATCTTTATTGCCCCATCTGTGGGACATAGCTTATCTCATCAACCAGGCTGGGAACCCTAGAGGGGCAGGGATTCCACCCCCACAGTGCCACCAGGGGCTTACAGACAGGAGACAAAACAGTTACAGAGAATGAAGAGAGTGGAGGCATACAAGACTCCAGGAATGGAAAATGAAGATGGTGCTGGAAAGAAGTCGCATTTATCCATCAAAAGCTAACAGAGGCCTGTGCTAGGTTCTAAGGAGACACAGGCAGTACTGGTGCTCTGTGTTTGTCAGGGTGAGGAGGGGGGCAGACAGGTAAGCGAACGGCTGCTGTTGGCTAGGTGGGGTCCTAGCAGAATAAATACTGTGCTAATGGAGAGCATAGGAAGGAGTGCTTTCTGCTCAGAAGGAGCCTGGGACAGCTTCCCAGAGGTTATGCCTGAATGGGGCCTTGGAGAATGAGAAATGGGAAAGGACATCTGAGACAGAGAGCAAACCATGTGCCAAGGTCAGGAATGGAAGAAAAGCATGCCCAGTACAATTCAGTAGGGTTGGCTGGCCCAGTGGCCATGTGAGGGCTTGGTGGGAGATGGAGCTAGAAAAGCACTGTGGAAGGGCCTTGACGCTCTGTGCATAGTTAGGGTTTTGTCCTGCAGGCTGTGGGGAGATGCTGATATTTTCTCCAAGAAAGGGGCAGTGACTGATGAGAGCCTGCTGAAGGAAGATGCACTGGGCAGGTGCATGGAGGCTGGATTGTGGGTGGGAGCATGAGGAGCCTGATGTCACAGAGAGGGCAAGGGGAGATGAATGTCAGACCAGGGTAGAAAGACAGGTGAGGATGTGGACGTCAGACTGGCCAGCCTCGGCAATAGACAGATCATGGTAGGAAAGGGAGAGGAAGGAGGAGTTAGAAAAGACTATGTTTCTGAGTCCAGGTGACTAGGTAGATGGCAGCACCATTCATCAAAGCTGAGATCGTGCAGGAGTGGGCAGGGAAGATGCTGAGTTCAAGTCTGGGCACAAAGCCTCCTAGGATGGGGACATCCAGCAGAGAAGACCAGGAGGGGACTAGAGAGGGTCATTCACAGAAGAGGCAAGGTCAAGTGTAGAGGTCAGAAAGAGGCAGTGTGGGCCTGGGTCTCCCCTGTGTTGGAACCCTCCCACCTTCCTCGTACCTTCTCCCCTTTCATCCCAGGAAGGCCGGAGGCTCCATCAAATCCAGGCTGTCCCTCTGGGCCCTAGGGAACATCAATGACAATCAGCCCACAACATCCTTGATAAGAACCAAATACAAACCCTTCCTGGAAAAGGCCAGGGCTGGGAGGACCCAGCAGGTGAGGCTGGTGGGTCCAGCACCTTGTGCCAGGTCCATGGCAGAATGCCAGTCCTGGGCCCCAGGGGAGGCCGAGCACCTGGGGATGAGTGTCCTTTGCTCTCTGGGTCAAGTTTTCTCTTCTGTGGAGGAGTCAGGGACAGCGTTGTACTAGATGGTCTCAGAGGGGCTCCCACCCCAGCCCCAGCACTGATGTCTTGTGATTCTAAGATTCCACATGAGTCTGAATTTCCTATACTGACTAAGATAGAGCAGCAAAACAATGTGTAGGATGATGTTTCTCTTGGCTGCTGCTTCTAATGAGTCTTAGCAACAACTTGGCCAAGGAGGATTTTTTTGTTTACAAACGTTAACTAGCTGCTGCTGCCGCGGTGAGCTTAGACAGTGCTGGGTCTGCAGTCTGTATGCTGTTCCCTGGCTAAAGGAAGCCTGTGGCCACAGAGGGGAGACAACGTCAGTGGCTCACCTGGGGCCCAGGTTCACCAGTAGCTCCATCCTCTCCGGGAGATCCAGGGCGTCCCATGAACACATCGGTTCCTGGTTTTCCTGGAATCCCAGGTAATCCAGGTGGGCCCGGGGGTCCTCGGGGGCCCTAAAAAAACAGACAGTTTATTAAGAAACAGCAGGGGAGGATATAAATATATACTGAGCATATATGTTCCATCCATTTTCCCCATTGCTTACAACAACCCTACAAGTAGAGGCTGGTGTTCCTACTAAGCAGATGGGAAAACCTAGGCTCAGTGAGATGATGTGACTTGCTAAAGGGGGTCACACACACACAGCTAATTAATAGACGAGGTGGCCTTTTTGAGACCATTAGATCATGTTTTCTCCCTAAATGTATGTATACCATAAAAATCCAATTTGTTGGAATTCTCAGAGGTGCTCTGCTTAATTTAGTTTTTTGATTGAGAGTCCATTAAAAACTGCCTGTTGTGTTAACCTGTGTTTTTAAAAAGCTTCCTGCCATGTGCTAGTGTCTTTAGCCTCTGGAGGGACTGGCCAATCCCATCAGCCTGGAAGACCCTTGTAGTGAATCCTAAACCCTTCCAACCCTGTCATGAGTGGGCAGGCACAGGGGCAGCTAAGTGGAACCTTCTATGAGGGAATTCAGCACAGGAACTCAGAGGAAGGGCTGGAGGTGAGGTTGGGGGCCCGGAACAGAGGTGCCAGCTGGAGCTGGAGAAGGGAGGTGCTCCCTGGGGGGGAATTTAGAGACAGATGGGGGGGGGGGAGGGGGGGCGGGGTGAGCAGCACTGAGCTGGAGGCTGGAGAAGCAAGGGATGCCAGAGGGAGAAGTGGGATGGAGAGGTAGGGAGGAGGTAGCCTCGGGGTCGGGAGGATTTCAGGAAGGGTCTGGAAGCCAAAGTGTGAAATGCTACCTAGCAAAGAGACCAGCAGGTCTCTGTAATGGGTAAGAGGTGGGGTGGGGGGCAAAAGGCAATCTGTAGAGGTGAGGGTCATGGACACACCTGATAGAGAAGGCTGCCAGGGAAAGGAGGCAAGTAGAGAAGTGGAGATCCTGAATATAAATTTAGGTTAATGCTCATTTAAAACAAAACAAAACAAAACTGATTGATGTGGAAAATACACACAGAGACATACAAATGTAGAGGGGAAAGTATAATGAACTCCCAGGAGCCCAATGTTAGTCTTAACAACTATCAATGGTGACCTATCTGGTTTCATCTGGTGTCCGCCCGTGCGTCCCTCCCTCTCAGATCATTGAGAAGGCCATCCCAGACACCAGGCCATTTAATCCTTCATACTCACTCTTAACAGCTCCTCACTGCGAACCAGGTCACCAGAGCCAGAGCCGATGTCCGAGCCCCAGCCCAGGCCGGAGCCCTCAGTCTCTGCTCCCACCTGCAGAGAGAAGAAACTCCGGAAACTTAGATTCCACTGCTACTCTCCACGGACAGCCACGTCACCAAAAGTTTCCCCAGGTTCCGGAGCTCTATGCATTTCTGCTGCCACCTTGCCTTCTGCCAGCCCTTTCCCCCACTCTCCTCTACAGCTACCCTCTTGCCTTGTCACCTTCCAGCTGTGAAGCCAACGTGAGGTCCATCCTCAAACATACTACACTCTTTCATGCCTTTCAAATCCCTACTCATCCTTCAAAGCCCAGTTCCATGGTCACCTCCTCCAGGAAGTGTTCTCCACCCCATTTTCAGGCAGAAATCATCTCTCTTCTGTGTTCCCACCAGGCTCTGTTGAGGTCTCAATTTGGTGCCAGGAACACCGGACTTGAAGCTCAGTTGTGTGTGTCTGTTTGCCCCTCTAGACTAGGACTCCTGCAGGACTGGCCCAGTCCTGACACACCTCTGAGTACCCAGTGTCCAGCATGAGATCTGACACCGAGAAGGCACTCAATGCATACTTGTTGAATGCCATCAGTTCCTCCAAAGGACAAAAGGAAATTTTCAAAACTCCCTTCCGCTGTCTATAATATCTAATATCTAGCTGCTGCTGCGTCACCTGTACCCAGCTAAGAGGCTCTTGGTAATTATTTGCCAAATGACTAGTCAGAAGACCTTAGAAATGGAATGACCTCATTTGGACCACTGAAGGACTTGCTGATCAACTTCTGGATCGTGTCTGAAGACAGGTGGTTATAGACAGTGCAGAAAACAGAAGTAGGAAGTCCAGACACTAAGACTGTCACCCTTACTTGACCCCTGCAAGCAAAACCCTTAACCCTCTCTGGGCCTCATCTGCAAAATAATTCTATATACCTAGTTTATTGAGCGTGTACTACAAGCTAGGTAGAATTTTCCATTTATTAACTAATTTAATCCTCATAATAACCCAAGAGGTAGGTACTATGATGCTCATTGTATTCATGAGCAAAGAAAAAGACAGAGAGAGAGAGAGAGAGAGAGAGAGAGAGAGAGAGAGAGAGAGAGAGAGAGAGAGAGAAAAGGAAGGAAGGAAAGAAAGAAAGAAAGAAAGAAAGAAAGAAAGAAAGAAAGAAAGAAAGAAAGAAAGAAAGAAAAGAAAAAAAAAATTTGTCACAGTTATGTGGCAGGGCCAGGCTTGGATGCCCCTCTCAACCACTGCGTTGGGTGACTCAGATTTAAAATGATCCTAAAGACATTCTGGAATGGATGCTCCCTTGAATGTCCTTATGGTGCTTTTAAACCATTTACTCAGGGATCAGGGTGTCCATTTCAATTCATCGCAGATTCCTGACACTGGGGGGTGATCTACTGCAATCAGTTATGTGCTAGGGAGAAGTACTTCGAGTTTGTTTCTGCCTTTTTCCTCTTTCTCACCCCACAACGCCTCCCCCACTACACACAGACACACACACACCTTTCTTCTTAGAGCTTTTTAAAAATCCCACTGTAAAAGTCACAAGGGGATGGTGGAAACACCAAAATGTGTTAGAACCTAACAACCCTCACAGTTCTACCATTCTGAGGCAATGACTGCTAACATTTAGGGGGGTATTTTCTTCCAGGGTTTTTGCATGTGTGTATTTTTAAACCGTCAGGACCACACAATATGCTCACATTTATAACCAGCTTTTTCCCATTACCATTGTATGGTATTTCCCCATCATTAAATACTCCCAATAAGTATGTTTTAATAGCTGTATATGTTCCATTATTTGAATATATTTTTATTCAGTTAACCCCCTATTATTGGCTAGCTAAACCATGTCCAATTTTTTTCTATTATGGACAACACAGGTTAAAATCCTTTTTATACAAAGCCTTTTTACACATCAGACTATCTCCTTTAGGATGGATTCCCAGAACAGAAGTTTCCGGGTCAACGATATGCAGTTTTAGGGATGTTAATCTGTGTCCACTAAGAACTTCCAAGAAGTAGTAAAGCCATCAACTCTCCCACCAACATATAGCTGGTCCAACCACCCCCTGACCAAGCGCCAACTTATCAAAGCAGAAAACACAAAGGACATAAGGACAACTGACCCAGTTTCTTCAACAAATCAATGGCAAAAAGAGAAAAAAAGGTGGAACACCACCATAGATTAAAAGAGACTAAGAGACACATCAATCAGATAGAATGTGCAGACCTTGTTTGGATTCAGATCTAAACAAATGTTAGCAAAAAGACTCAAGTATGTTTTTTAAGCTACGCTATTAGATAATAGGAAAGAACCATTATTAATTTTGTGAGATGTATAATGACACTGACTAAAAAAAATAAGGTCCTTGATCAACCTATTAGCAATACATATTAAAATATTTATGAGTTAAATGATATGTTTGGGATTTGTTTTAAAATACTCCAGCCCACCCCTCTGCCTGCTCCAAAAGGATGGCGATTGGAGGTGGAACACAGAAAGCACAATTGGTATAATGACTTGACCTCCTAGCCACCCTCTTTTACAGACAAGAAATGAGGCCCAAAGAAAGGATTTGTGTGAGGTTGCACAGGTGCAGCCCAGGATCACAGAAACGCATGTTGGAAGGGACTTGAAGGTCACCCCCCACACCCCCCATGCACCTTTGATGCTTCCATTTCCTCTGCAGCCCCTGCCAAGCCTTACAAGCTCCCCACCTCCAGGATGGGAATCTCCTGACCTTCAAGATAATGGCTTTGCACTTTTGGTCAGCTCTGCCTGTCAGAAAGTTCTCATTGCAATTTGAGGGCCATTAGGGACACGAAACCAGGTGCCCCAGATTTTTACCTCTTGCTTTTTCCTCTACAAATTGCAGCTTCCATATGTGTTTGCAAGCTGGAGGTCCCGCCAATGCCCAAATTGGGCATTTTGCAAACCAAAATGAAAAACCCACCTCTGAGAAAGCCAGGGACAGGCCCCTCCCAGGACTTGAGCCTTTCTTTCCCTCCTCTGTAAGAACTGGCCACGTCAAATGTTCTCTCCTCTCTGCCACTTACCGGAGTGATGGGAGTGACCATTCTGTCAGGAGCGACTGTGGGCATGGCGAGTGGGGGCCCCTCAGGGGGAGCGCTGCCAGGCTCCTCTGCCCCAGATGTGGTAAGGGGCTCCCCTGTTGTGGCTGCTGCTAAGTCTTCTTCGTCGCCAGAACCCTGAGAGCAAAGCCAACAGGAGGAATCACACCACCTAACCCACGATGCAGTGTGCACACGGCCGCTTGCCAGGGAGTTTTGGTAACTGCTTGTCATTTCTACGGCACTAGCCCGATTTCAAAAACACTTTCTTACCTACAACTGTCATCAACCCCAACACATTCACAGAAGCAAAGACTCGTAATCCCCTTCTGAAATATGCATCTCCTCTAACCCCCTTCCAGTAATGGGGTGCCCACTGCCCCCTCCCCTCAGCAACCCCTTATGACTTTGGACCATTCTCTCTGACGCTTGGACAAAGCTGGGAGGTAGCAGGGTTGGACAAAGGCCTGTTCCCCTGACCCCTCTGTCGTACTCCCTCCATTGCATCTGCCTCCTTGAAGTTGGTGTCCCCTGCCCCCCACAAGTGCGCTCTAAGCAGCTGAAGGAGCCTTTGCCTCTGGAAAGCCAGGACACTGACCTCCCTGCCCACTTTGAGTCAGAGAGACACTAGGAGACACTTACAAAAGTGACTGCTTGCTCAGGGGCCACTGTGGGTTTAAGGGAAGTCAGGACACTGGTGGGGACCCTGCTGGCTTCTTCTTCCTCGAAAGTGCTGAGGGACACTTGTGTAGCAGCTGCCGCTGTTGTCAGATTTCCTTCACCGACTGGACCCTGAAACAAAATTGGTGTGAAGGGCCATGCCGCTTTGTCCACACCCCTGGAAGGTGAGATGTGACTGCGGGGAGGAGGCTGCTGGGGCCATCAGGTAACTGGCATGGCCATAGCGCCCCTTCCTTCCCTTGCTCCTGTAAGACCTCTTAGGCCATCCTCTCTGTCCCCCGGGACCCCCTCCAGCACACCTCAGCATGCACATCTTCAGTCACTGGGCGCTCACCGCCTCCGCAGGCGGCGCTTCTGCTTCCAGACAGCCCAGATGGTTAAGTTCTAGTTTTTACTGAGACAAGACTTGGTGCAACTGGGACCTGGGGCCTAGTTGTCTCACCCTGACAAGGGCTTTGACTTTAGAGAAGTGCAGGGAGGAGGGAAATGAAGGATGAGGCATGAGACATGGGAGGTGAAGGAGAAGGAAACTAAGGTGGTGGCGACCACTTGGTTAATGAAAATAATCCATGTCGCTGCCCAGTGGTATGGAATGCTGTCAGCTGGTCAGGGCATACCCTCCTCACTGTGAAGCATGTTAGACCAGGAGTGAATTGCTGGGAGCAAATGTCTGGAATGATCTCAAAGGCCAGTGCTGTTGAAACATGGCGGCCTGACCACCCTTCTCCAGTCATTCACTCAGCAAACACCCATTGAGCACCTGCCATTTGCAGGGATGAAGACATATCAATGAACAAGATATATATATATATATATATATATATATATATATATATATATATATATATATATATATATAATCCCTGCCTCAAAGAGTTTATAGTCTGGAAGGGAGCCAGAAATGAACTATTTAGCAAGTTTATTGTTAATTACAATCATGTTGAGGCCTTCCAAGGAGAAATTTGGGGTACCATGAACACGTTGTGGGCAGACTTCACGGTGTGGTCTGGCACCTCCTAGACTAGAAAGTGGTGTCTGAGCTGAACTCTGAAGGAAAAGCAGGAACGAAGGAGGGAGGAGAGGGGAAAAGGTGCTAGGCAGAGAAGGAGAGTATGAAAAGATTCTGAGCCAAGATGGTAAGACGCATATTCAAGAAACTAAAAGAAGGTCAGTGAGGCTGGAGTGGCAGGAATCGTGCTGGCCAGACCTCGGGAGCCTCGCAGGCCAGGTGGGGGAGCGGAGGGGTCTGCAGGAAGGCTGCTCCCTCCAGGAAGAGTCGAGGGAGAGGATGCGGGCAGCCAAGCAGGGGCCTCAGCCAGTGCCTGGGCTGAGAACCCGATGGCTCAGTCCAGGAGGCTGGCACTGGGGAAAGGTAGAAGGGGGAGGGACTACCATGTGTTTAGGTAGAAAAATCAAGTGCTTCGTGGGATCTGGGAAGGAAGGAAGAGAATCCTAGATCAGGACTGGGCATGATGGTCCCATTCATTGGAGGTGGGAGCTCAGGAGGAACAGAAACAAGGGTCTAGAGATGAGTCTGCTGAGCTTGAAGAACTCGCAGGACACCCATTATAATGACATTACAGGGACTTGCCAAGTGTCCCGGAATGCTTGTGTCTTGCCTTCAGAAGCTGGGAACCGTGTCTCCAAGCTGCCTCAGGAGAGGGCTGAGAAGGTGTCTGGCCATGCCCATGGATCTGGATGGGGCCTGCCTGCACCCTGACCCTCCACTGCCTTCTGACAGCCTGTGTGCATGCTCAGAAACAGGCCATGGCTGAGCCCTCTGTCACCTCTCCCACTCAGCCCAGCACTCCTCCTCCCTGGCCCTGCTGGTGGAGGTGGTGGGCCCCTGCACCAGCCCTGGGACTCAACCCTGCCTTCCTGACTCACCCATCCCCCCAGGGCTGATTCCTCATGGACCTACAGGGGAAGTATTTGGTCAAGGAGGTGCCCCTGCCCCATTCAGGCTTCTCTGGATTTGCTGAACAGGATGAAGACCAGTTCTCTGAGAAGGCCAGGGTCGGCTCCCAGCCATGACCTCCATCTTCCAGCACTTTACACTCCTTACCAGAGTGACCCCTTCCCCAGGCTCCTGGGTGGACATGAAGAGAGCTTGTCCTCCTGTGGGCACACTGCCAGCCTCTGCTTCCCCGTCACTGCTGGTGGGCATCTCGGCCTCCCCTGTTGCTGATGCAGCAGAACCTTCTTCAGTGTCTGGATCCTGAACAGGAGGACGTCACGAGGGACCACGTGTGTCAATGATCCCTGGCACTGTGGCTGGAGGGAGCCGACGGCTGGGGCCTCTCCCTCACCTTCAAAGCACTTGCACATCCAAGAAGTCACCTTATACCACTGCCCTGACGGTGGCACCCACACAGAAACTTGGACAGTGCACACTGCCCATGGTGTAAGCGCCGTGGCCAGTATGAGGTCTGTGTGTTTAGTCCACTCCTCCCTGCCAACTCAGTGACATGGCGCTCGCTGCATTCCCTGCCATCTTCCTTCCACTACTCATGAGAGTGGAGCTTCCACTGAGCGCCTAAGTTATGACTGGGTCAAACCTGGGTCCTGGGGTACACAGCTCTCATGTGAAGGGGGTTGGCTAGCCTCACTGACCACCTCCTCGCCCTCCTCTCCTAGTTCAGTGCCTCTGCCTTCCACCCCTCTCCCATCCCTAACCTGGCCTCCCTACGGTCACCAATAGTTACAGTGACAGATCCAAACATGCCCTGTTCTTTGGGCCTTTACTCATTGGGAACCTTGGCAGGATCTGACATCGTTAACCAAACCCAGAGCGAACACCACCACCCTGGCGGGGAAGGAGGCACAGCCTTCGAACCGTCCCCCACCTCCAGGCTTGCGCCCCCCATGCTTTCTCCTCTCCGGGTCAGGTGATCCTTCTCAAACCTACTCTGTCCATGCCACTTCCTTCTTTAATACCCTTTGGTGACTCCCCATTTCTGCTGAACACTCTCAGGCTTCTCATGGCTTCCTGGGTCTCAGAATCCTCTGCAGCCCTATGTGCTGCCTCGCCTCACTCACACCTGAGCCCACAGGCAGGCAGCTGCACTTCTTTAGGTCTATATACGCTCATGTTGATGCCTCCAGGCCTTTGCTCGTGCTGGTCCGCCTCCTGGAACACCTGTCTCACTCTCATCTGCTAGAAATCTTCTAAGCACCCCCTGGGGCTCACCTTCAGCATCCTTTCCCCAGGAAGGCTCCCTGGGCCCATGAGTCTGGGTTCTGGCCCTCTTTTTGGTGCTTCCAGAGCCCCCTGTGTTTCTCTGATTGTACCTCTTACTCTCTTTCCCCAGGAACCCATTTAATCTATTTAGCTGGTGCCCAGCACAGCACAGCACCCCACAAACACCTACTAAATGAGTCAACAGATGCCTCAGTCTCCAAATGAGTGTCTACTTGGACTTGGCCCCACAAGGTTGTCACTGCGTTTTGCAGACAGATGAGGAAAGCCAGTGACTGCTCCCACCTGAGGCACCCACCACCCCTTAGAAAGGGATGAAATAGAGTATACACTCTGAGCTGCTTACTGGAGTGGCCCCTTGCCCGGGGTCGCTGGTGAACATGAAGAGGGCCAGCCCCTCAGTAGGCACACTGCTGGCCTCGGCTTCCATGGCAGTGCTGACAGCCACCTCAGCCTCCCTGGCTGCTGGTGTTGCTGCCAAACTTTCTTCAGTATGTGGACCCTGAAACAAAGGCATCATGAGGGACCATGTCACTGGGCCCCTCATTCTCATCAATGTGCCTGTGGCTGGAGAGAACAGGCTGCCCACACCCCTCTAGCATCTTGCGTTTCTGTAGCTTCTTTTCCCTCCTGCACCAGCGGCCCAGAGATCACTGCCTCCTGAGTCAGCCAGGCACTTCTATCAGGACACATCTCCTCTCTGTGACTTCCCCGGTGTGCCCATTCGGAAGCCTTAAGAACAAGTTGAATGTCTTCGCCCATGACAGCGCTTGAAGACATGCAAGCAGCAACTCCACCCTCCTCAGCCTTCTCCAGACCTGACACCTGCTTCCTCTCGTTCCCCGTGACTTAGTTTTCTTTGGGAAATGCATCACCTCCGAAAGTTACACAGCAGATGTGGGGAATGAAAACACAGCAGCTTTGGCTGCGGGGGCCACCAAACTGACTATGTTTTATTTCAGTTTCTCAAGGGTTTTTTTGTTGTTGTTTTTTAAATTTTGGAGTTGTTTGGTTTTGCATGAAGTTGCTCTTCTGGATGCTAAAAACACAAAGCTGATGAAAGTTAGACAGGTTTCCTCACTGCAGGGCTTCTCACGGCCCATAAGGAAGACAAAAAGTGGAGCATTTCCTAAACTTATTCGACAATAGAACCCTGTTTTCATATAACATATTAAGTCCTTGCAGAATTACTGTCCAAAAAAAAAAAATTAAAAAAGGAAAACAGAAAAGATGATGTCACGCATTTTTAAAATGAGACTCCTTTGACTCAGCTTCAGCTAAAATCCTAAAGGGCTTTACAATTAAGTACCATTAACCAATTAATTGTACAATTAAGTACAATTCCACAAGTACCTTCCATGTGCTAAAAAAAGGGAGCAGACCAGTTATGCAGTTATGCGGGACATACTAAGAGATAATGAGATGAAATCAGTTCTGCCAGCATTAGCGCATCGCCTGCCTCTGGTCTATATAAGAAAAAGAACAGAATTCATTTTAGGAGAGTAAGAATTTCTTTGGGGAGAATTTTCAGTGTGCTGTGGCTTTCTCCTTCCTCTTTCCTCACTGTATTCCTTGAAATTTGGGAGACAAAGGGACTGCATTTTTGATATCATGCTGGACTGGATATTGAAAGTACCTATAAAAATAGGCTGTTACCAGAGAGTGACTGGGGGAGTGTGAGAAGTGTCTGA
Organism: Aselliscus stoliczkanus; assembly: GCA_033961575.1. Taxonomy (NCBI): domain Eukaryota; kingdom Metazoa; phylum Chordata; class Mammalia; order Chiroptera; family Hipposideridae; genus Aselliscus; species Aselliscus stoliczkanus. The sequence continues at coordinate 142,795,517 of CM066728.1, forward strand.
GCTTTTGTCCCAGGATGGTGGAAAGAATGGGCTGATCCTGTGAGATTTTAGCAGAGGCCATTGTGAGAAAAACACATTTGCTTTAATTTGGCACCCAACTGTATCCACCATTTTAAAAATTGGCTTTGTGGGGTGACCAGTTAGCTCAGATGGTTAGCGTGTGGTGCTGATAACACCAAGGTTGCTGGTTCGATCCCCGCATGAGCCACTGTAAGCTGCCTCGTCCCTAAAAGAGTCAACTATGCCATTGTAGCATGAAAGCAATATGTAACCAATGACCATGGCTGTTCCCCAATAAAATAAAACAAAAATTGGCTCTGTGGGTATAAAAGCCAATGACCAAACCACAACGTGGATGTACACACTGTTAATCTGATTCTGTCTTAAACGGGCTCAAAGGGCGGAAGGAGGCTGTGCATCTTCACAGCTGAGCAGAGGGGAGGTGGGTACCACAGTGAGGACCCAGCATGCATTCCTGATGGTATGAAGACCGCTTATGCTGCATCTCCTCTCCCAGCCCTGGAGCATCTCTGGAGAGCCTCTGGGGCCCTAGGGCTGCTGCCTCCTCTGCACCAGCAGGAGGAAGGCAGTCTCCACCACATTTAACCCCAAACCCCCGTGGTTCTCTACGGTGCCCAATGCAAGGGGCCATTAAGTCTGCAAGAAGCCAACAGATGTACCGCTGACTTAGCAAATGAAATTTACCATTCACTCACCTCTTCAGTGACATTAAGGAAGGCCCCATCCCCCGAGCCAATGTCTGAAATGGGAGCACCGTCCACAGTGTGAACTCCCTCCAGTGTGTCGTTCAGGACCTCACCAGACCCTAAGGAAGCAGACATTCTGTAATTAATAGCTGCATTTTGCAGCCTTGAAAAGAAGCGGTACCTCTTCACTGACTGTCTTGAAAGGATGTCCAGAATACAGGAGTAAGAGAAAAAAAAAATTGCAAAAAACCAGATATGGAAAGGCAATTTGACCTGGTGGCTTGGGTCACAGACTCTGGCACCAACTGCAGGGCTGGAACCCTGCTTTGCCACTCAGTGACAAGTCATTTAACCTGGGCCTCAGGGTCCTCATCTATAAACTGGCCATAATTCCTATCTCATAGGGTTGTTTTGAGGGTTATGTTCTACAAGGATTAAATAAATTAATGCAAGAAAAGCATCAAGAACAGCCCCTGGCATAGCGTTAGCAATCAATAAATGTTCATTGTCAGTGTGGTTCTATATTTGTAAAGGGGGAAAAACTGTGTATGAGTATACATGTTTTATCATCAGATAATTAACACAGTTATTATATAACATACAATGTATAGATATATGTGGATATATACATAGGTGCAGATAAACAACGCCCACTTGGCTAAACCGCATTACTTAATACTGGTTTCTTCCAGAGCATAGAGAGGAAACCACTATCTTTTTTTTTGTTCATACAACTCCACATTGGTTGAACTGTTACCACAAGCACATATTTCTTTTGCAATTTAAAAAACACATGGAGTTCTAAAGCAAAGAGAAAGAAATTATGCTACCATGAATACATGCCTATTACAGGCTGGGGCCCGGGCTCAGCATGTCTCATGCCTCCCTCACCTAACCTTCCCACTAGCCCATCTGTCCTACCTACAAGGATCTTCCTACCACGTTACAGCTGGTAGGCAGAGCCAGGACAGAATCCCATGTTTCAGTCTCCCCACTATCACCCCATGACATGTGTGTGTGTCCTGCTCAGATCTGCATATTCGTACCTTACTATTGATTATTAACCCCATTCTGCAGCCACAGAAAGCGGGTGGCTGGGAGGGGCCCTGAAGCTGGGTCCCCTGTGCCCGTGCCCGGTCATTTCCACACATGCTGTGCCCACGCATGTCCCATGGTAGGAACAGTGTATGGGGGTGCTGAATTAGTCAAGGCACTCTGTGCACACAATCCCCAGTCCTTCTCTTGCCTCCTCCCTGCTCCGACCACCAGGAGGTACTGTGCAAGCAGTGGCCAGACCCCAGGCCTCTGAGGATAAAGTTGGCAGTGGCATGTACCTCGGGGCAAGATGGTGTTGGGAAAACTTGGAATAAAACTATTAGGTGGCTTTCCCTAGCCAGGGATGGGGCTCAGGGTTCAGGCCCCTTTTCCACACCATCCGAGCTATTTACCCAACAAGAAAAAAGGGGTCATTTCAGCCAACTCGGTTGTTTTCGTTTGGCCTTTTGTCTGCCAGAGAAGGAATCTGGCTGATCCCACGGAACAGGCGAGCTGGGCTTGGATCTGGGTCCCAGTCTGCATTTGGCTCCCACCTCCTTTGAACTCACCCCTCAGTCTAGGAGAGGCTCTCACCCCAGGCCCTGCAGCCTCTGTCTCCTCCTCAGTGATCCTAATTCCACCCAGGAGAAGAGCATTTGCAATTCATAAACCACTTCCACATCCTCTCATCCACTCTGGAGGCAGGGATTATGAACACTCCCAGGGGACAGTTCAAGAATCTCAAGCTTGGAAAAGTTAAGCAACTTGCCCCAGGAACCAACAGCAAATAGGTGACAGAGCAGGGCTTCCATCCAAACTGTCTGCTCCACGCCTCAGAGTCTTTCCACAGCAACACCCTGACTCCTTGGCTGAATTATAATTTTATTAAATTATCATACTTTTATTTTTTTCTATGCAGTACTGCCTACCTTCTCTCACCCACAGACTTTCCAAGTTTAGTTGTTAAAATAACATTCATTTACTTATGACAGAAGTAAAAAAGAACAATGACATATATGATTGTAAAAAAATGTCAACTATAGAACTAAAAAAAAGAAAATGAAAACCGCCCACAATCCTACCACCCAGAGATAACTAGTCATAGCATTTTGTTGTATAATATCCTAACACACACACACACACACACACACACACACACACACACACACACACACACTGCTATACATGGCTATATATAAATAGATATAAATAACATACATTCAAAAGTATTCACCACTTTTAGGGCTGCACATATGAATGAAATGCAATTTGTCCAACCAATCCCTACTGTGGGCACCTTGGGTTGTTTTTTGACCTTATACGTAAACCTCGGTGTTTTGGCACAGCTGTAACTTGGTCGGAAATGGTTACCCTTTGATAAAGGGAAGAAAATGCAGGCTGATCTCAGACCTTGGGCACATGTCAACCTGCTGCCTGGAGGATCATGTCAGGTCTTGGGTTTTTGCTGGATGGGGACCAGAGCCCTGGAAGGGAAACAAGAGGCCAGCATAGCCCACAGGGCCTGCCACTGATCTCCTGGGTACCTGTCCCTCTCTGGCCATCAGTTAGTTTTCCCACATGTGCCATACAGCAGTTTAGATGGCCTGATCCTCTAAATGTCGGGGAGTTTGTGGCCAAGGCTAGTCAGGATGGGGATTCTGGGGTCAGGCCTGGGCACTGGCTCCATTCCACCGCCCACTAGCTGAGTGACTATGGCCATGTCACTTACCTTTGCAAGCATCAGTTTTTCCAGCTGTAAAATACTGACTAATAATAGTAACTAGGAGATGTGTGGGCGGGATTGGAGATGAAGTATGTACATACTTGGCACATAGTAGGTACTATTTAATACGCAGCAACAATTATTATAAGCTTTTCTATGAAGTCTCAGGTCCTTCTGGAGGGGTTGCAGTATGGGGATTGAAAGTTCAGGTATCTAAGATTAAAAGACAGCTCTGCCATTTACAAGCCAGAGAGCCTCTGACTGGGTGATTTGATTTCCCCATCTTGTCTGTCAAATTTGACAATTATAATTCCTTTCTCAAGGGGCTGAGGGGAAGGTTAAATGAGATGTTCTATATTCCATATGTCACCAGGCTGGGCACACAGTCATCACTCAGTAAAGAACACCGAGTGTGAAGGCACACCCAGGACTTGCCTTGCTCAGAGCTGCTGTGCAGGACAAAGGTCAAGTTGGTGGTTTCCGGGGTTCCCTCAGGCACAGGCTCACCAGAAAGCTCTGCATCCTCAGAGGCAGGGGATGGAGTTGCAGGTATGTTTATGGGTTCAACTTTTGCTTCTTTAAACTGAAGGGAGAAAAAAATATGAGACCCACAAGGAATTAATTGGCAAGAAAGCAGAAAACATGGCAGTGAATATCACTGGAGAAAACAAATATATTTATAAAGTGCTGAATGAACCCAGAAAGAAGAAAGCCTAGACCTGCCTGCTATATACCTGGGCAATCACTGAACCTCCCAGGGCCTGAAAAAGGTACATGCTAGGAGTAATTGAATTCTGTTTGGTTTACAGCAAGGCTCTGCTAATCTCTGAGCACAGACACCCCATTACTGTATCCCTGTATCCCCAGCCAGCACAGAGGAGGTGTTCAATGAAGACCTGTTAGATGAGGGAATGAATGAATGGATGAACAAATGAATGAAGCAGGCTGCACTCAGTAATCGCAGTATAAATCCAATCCCCAATGTGCACTGGTCATCAATGCCTCTGAAAATAAGAGATGGGTATGGTTTCATTTCTAGGAAACTTCAGCTTCTCTGGGTGGCTTTGCCAAAGCCAGTCAATATCTTAGCAGACTTTACTAGGGAAAAACAAACAAACGTCAAACCCCAACAGTTGGAAACACAGAGCAGGTCAGAGGTCTAGGCAGGAATACCGATGGGTGGGCAGCAAAGGGTGTGACACCATCCCCAGATCCAGGATCAGGCAGCAGCTCCTGAGGCCCAGGACTTGGCAGTGTTCAAATAGTCTCATCCTTTCTGGGCTCAAGGGGCTAGGGCTAGGGATTGAATGGCAGGATCCTGCTGACGAGTGTTGGACGTGTGGTGAAAACAAGAAACAACTGAGACACTCAGATTTCAGGGTTACTTTGTGACTGTAGCCATCACTTACCTACCCTGACTCATAATAGTTGGTTATTTCTTTAATGTCAGAATGAATTTCTGGTCCATCAGCCACAGAGGATTCTGATGAGCCCCATCACCTAGGATTTAATGGCTCAGTTCTGACAATCAAATCTGAGCCAAATCCCAGCTCTCTGCTTATTAGCTGTGTTACGTCGGGCAAGTCACATAACCTGGCTAAGCCTCAGCTTCCTCCCCTGTAAAATGGAGCCAATGATAACTACTGACAAGGTATCAAACGCATGAAGGTGCTCAACATAGGACTGTAGGATAAGCCCATCAAGGGTAGCTGTCTTCAGCATCATTAGAATTCCAAAGTTTGAGAAAGACCAACATCTCGCTAGTGATTTTCTCTGGGTGTTGGTATTAAAGATGGTTGTTTTATCTTTTTATTTATCTGCACTTGTAGTTTTTCAAAATAATGAATGTAGTATATTTTTGTATCAAAACAAAAGAAAAAGATATAGTCTATTGTACTGTAACATCTCCAGGTTAGAGGCAGGGATGGAAGGCTTCAAGGATCTGGGCTTTGAAAAATGAGCAGTTTCAGAAAGCAGTGGTAGAGGGAGAGGCTTTGAGGTGAGAAAGGACTCAGCATTGTCAGGGCCTGACAGCCATCACTTGGTGAGGGTTTGAAGTCGAAAGCAGGAGGACAGAGCCAGGAACAGAGAGAGGGAGGGGGCTGGTTCTTTGGTGAGAAGTCTGGCCTCAGACCTGGGGCATCTGTGGGGTATCAGGCTGGGGAGTGGTGTGGGCAGGGAAGTTCACCCCGGTGTCAATGAGAACAAAGATTTGGGGGGTTGAGGTTAGGGCAGAAGACCAGGAGGTTGCACTAAAGAAGTCCAGTGAGGCAGGAAGCAGGCAGTGTGATGGGAGCAGAGAGCAGGTAGCAGCCCAGGAGAGGCTGCGAAGGCCAAGTAGGACTTCCCCATCACTCCCCAGCTGCAGGGCGACCCAGCAGACAGGACAGTAAGGACCCTGTCACAGGCAGTGTTCCTCTCGCTGCCCGGGTCCAGTGGGGAAGCCACTTCATCAGGGTTCCCTGATGGTCTCAAGAAAGCTCATCTCTAGCCTGGAGCAAGACCACCATGGCTGGAAGTGAAGTTACTTTATAAGGGACTCGGGCTTTGAGACAAGGCAGGTAGAGCAGGTGAGTGTGTGGGTAACACAGGACAGCAAGGTAAGGGTGGGCTGAGCTCTGTAACTCAAGGTGGCAAAGGTTGAGTTACATGAAATCACCAACTCCAGTCTGTTGGCCAAAAACCTCTTTGGCAAACTCCAAACAAGGCAGACACAAGCCTCCCAGTTCAAGGGCAGAGCTGGAACCTGGTGAGCTGACCGTTGGTGACCTGTCAGGCGTCCTGTCTCCCACAAGTGGCTGCTGATTTTTACGGGTTAGTGTGGATGGAGGACCAGTGTGGCCTGTGACAAAACAGGAATGTTGAGTCTTAAGACATTTTTTTTTTAAGTGTGGCAATTTGCTGAGCCCACACTCTCATTCAACATATATTTCCTTGAGGCCCTACTGTGTGTTAGGCCTTTGGTTGATTCCCCAGGGATACAGAAATGAATACATAAGACAGGGTGTCTGTCCTTAAAATGTTGGACTGTGGGGGAGACACAGACACAGACAGATGCAGACACAACTAACTGTGATTGAATGTGACACGTGGGATAGCAGAAGTGAGAGCCAAGTACGGGGAGGGGAGCTGGCAGTGGCCTCTGTTGAGGGGCTGTGAAGTTTATCCTGAAGGATAAGTAGGAATTGGCTACAAAGTGGGGGCAGGAAAGGGCCTTCCTGGCAAACAGAACCCAGGAACAAGGTATGGGTGATGGGTGCAAGTGCTCGGGGTGTTTGGGAAACTGAGCATTTAGGCGTGTCTGGGAGGGAGATCCTGACTGTGGATCAAAATCACCTTCAGAGCTTTTTGTAAGCACGTGTTCTTGGACTCCGCTGCAGACCTACTGAGTCTGAACGCCCAGGTATGCAGTCCAAACAAGTCTTTTTTTAAACGAATTCCCCCCCGCTGCCACCACCCACATACGCACACAACTTTGATGCACAGCCAGGGCTGAGAACCATAGGAATATTAATTCTAACTCAGCATAAGACAGAACTTTCCAGAAATGGAAAGGCGTGTCAGCAGAAGCTGACTTAGCAGGGGGAAGAGAGGGGTAGCAGGGACTCCTACCCTAAATGGGGAAGGAGGTGAGGAGGGGCTGGCATTTTAAGTCCCTGAAGACTCAGGCAGTCCATGATTCAGTTTGCTGGTCATGGCTTATTATATCTTGAAGGGTGGCAGTTGGAAAAAGCAAGGACAGGGAAGGGAGATTCATCCCAAGAGAGAAGCCAGACAGAGCGGGGAGGGGTAAGTTTGGGAGTTAAGAGGGAATTCCCCTGTCCTGGAGGGGTGACCAGTGAGGGGAGCCCTGGAGCCCTTCCAGGAGATGGTGAAACAGGAAGTCCCGGCTCCGGAATGACATGACTGACAGTGCCCTGGTTTGCTGCGGGCCTGGCTCTGCCACCTCCTAGCTAGGCAGCCTTGGACAACACTCTTCACTCTTCTATGCCTCAGTGCCTCCTGTCTGGAATGAATGGAAACACACTACCCTGCAAAAAAGGCTGAAGGAAGACAGTGTTCTGACAAAGCATGTGTCAAGACCTGTGCAGCTCGAGGACCCCAGGCCCAGAGCCACAGCCCAGGGCAGGGGGAGAGTGGGCTGGGGATTCTCTTAAGGACGGGAGGGAAGCCACAGGGGTCTGGCATGCCTGCTGGCAGCCCCAGCCACCAGCCAACCAGAAAGCAGGTGGCAGAGAGGAGGCCCCAGGAGGAATGGGCACTCTAACACATCACCTGAATCCTCACAATAACCTATGGTCAATAGTAAGAACCACAGACGTTCACTGAGAGCTGCCCGTACCCTGCACAGCCCATGTGTTTCACACGGGTCAATTCATTCAACTCTCACACTAACCCTGTATGTAAAGCAGGTCCGCTTCATTCTAACTGAGAAGGAAACTGAGGCTCTGGGAGGTGAAGTTACTGGCTCCAAGGCAACAACCAGTAAGTGGCAGAGTTGAACTCACACTTGGTGGGACTATGATCAGTACCAGCTCTCTTAAAACCACGGAGGAGAGTAGGGTTGGGGAATATAGAAAGGAAAGTATCTGAGGTGCCCCAGAGGACACTGAGTCCATCAAATCACTTTTTTCACTTCTCCAGACACTTTGGGGATTTATTCTGTATCCATTCCCAGTTGCATCGCACACCCACATATGCCCTACACGGCAGTACCCTGGCCCAGGGGAGGAGGCCCTGACTAGGGTCCTGACTCCATCCCTGTGTGACCCTGGCAAAGTCACTCTGCCTTCCTGAGTGTCCATCCACGGTCATTTCCCTTGCAGGGTTGTTGTAAGGATTAACTTAAGTCATATGTACAAAGCACCAGACACACAGTGGGTATCAAGAAATGCTGGTCCTCTTCCTTCCTCTCTCATTCCTCTACTTCTGTCCAAAGCTGCTTGGCTCCAATGCCCCTTCCACCAGAACGCCCTCCCTGACCGGGCCTCCCCGCCCCATGATTATCACATGCTCTCAAACCGTGATTTCCTTTCCTGTCCCTCTCCCAGGGCCACTTTGGGTTACTGGCATCTCTGCCTGAGTCGGCCTCGCTCCTAGCTGTGAACTGGCGCACTGAGGGCCAGCATCAGTCTAAAAGGCCCAAAGGACCACCACTCTGTGGTCAGGGTATGCTGAGAGAGTGGCCAAGGGTTGATGGGCACACAGGATTGCAACACTGCTTAGAGCAGTCACCACCTAGGTAGCCACCTTGGACCCTTGACTTCCTCTACCCAAGCCTCCCACGAACTGGCTGTGGTCTTGGGGAATAAACGTCTGTAACACCACCGAGGCCAGCAGCTCAGAGTTATGGCCTAAACCCTGGATGGGGCATCAGGGGACCTGTGCTCTAGCTGTAGCTCTGCCCATGCACCCCAGAGCCAGTCTCTTCCCCTCGCTGGGCCTCAGCTTGCCCATCTGTACAAAGGACAGTTTTCTGTATGCCTCTGTTCAGAAAGATGTGACCTTTCACTCCCTCCAGCGCCACCAGACTATGCCTGTTCTTACTCACCCATACCTCTGTCACCAGTGGTCTATAACTATAGCTTCTGCCTGATTTCCATCTCTCTGCCCTTCTGTCAGAGATGAGTTCATAGAGTGAACCAGACAAGTCAAGGCGACTGCTGGAACCTCTGTGTTCTATGACTCAGACACTGCTGGCTGTTTTCATTAAAACGGGCTCCTTGGTGTCTCCACAGTCTGACTCAGTGCTTTCGACACCACTTCCTTGTCTCAGCCACAGGGTGCATTCCCAGGAGGGAGGAGGCCCGTGCCTTTGGAAGAATGGCTGACTTTCCCATGGGGAAAGAAGTGAGCTCCTGGGAGGATGTGCAACTTGCAGGAGTGGGGGCCTTGACTTCCTTCTCACATCCAGAGTCCCGAGCGAATATTACAGTAGCCACCATTCTGGTTCACACTTCCTCATGCCAGGCGCCGGTCTGAGACTTGGCCCGGCCCTGTCTCACTTAACCCTCTCAATAACCCCTCAAAATAAGACTCTGATTATTGTTTTGTAGAAGAGGAGCTGAGGCTCAAAGAGGTTGAGCAAACCACCCAAGGTCACAGAGCCGGGAGGCAGTAGAACACATTTGCCTCTGGACAGCCCTCTCATGGCCACAGCACAGGGTGGCACCTTGTGCTGGGGATTTCGCAAAATGCCCATTAGACAGTACTTTCCTGCCCTCCCCAGATGAGCCAATGATTAAAGTCTGAGAACAGACCTGGAATGGAGATGTCAGACCTGGGGCTCTGGGCACTCTCCAATTTCTCAGCTCCCTAAAAGCTGATGAGGATGGACATGACACAGCATCCAGTACTCACCGGGGCTTGAGTGTAGATGTCAGCTTCCAAGATCTCAGCGACTTCGTCTGTCTCCTGAAGCCCACTGGTCTCTCCTGACGCCTGTGTGGAGACAAATGATGCCAGGTAGCAGGGAGCAGTTTACAACTAGGAAAGTCAGAGAAACTGCCTCCTGTAGAGGAACGGAGAGTATGTGTGAGTGTGTGTGTGTATGTGTGTGTGTGTGTGTGTGTGTGATCACGCGCACGCACGCCAGAGAGAGACGGACAGAGACAGAAAGTGGGATTAAGGAGAGAGGATGTGTACAGTGCGTATGTTTGACAATTTCTTTTGTTTCCGTCTACATTTTATTGCTCAAACACACAAAGAAATACAATCAATTCAGTCTAACATCCTACTTTCATTTTGTCTAGGTTCCCTTTAATCTCTGCCTAAAGGCATTCCCAATATTTTTGCATGTCTGTCACCGGAATTTTACGCTGCGAATAGTTACACTGGAAGTATGTCTTCCTGTTGTGACCTAATCTTCATAATTAGGCTTCTAATGGCTGCCAAGGGCCTTTGATTTTGCCATGATTTTGTAAACAATCCTTTACTCGTGGGCTCTTGGGTTTTTCCTACTTTTTCAACATTAACAGCAATGCAGAGCTGAAAGAAGAAATACACTTAAGGTTTCCCTCCTCTCGGCTTCACAAGGATGTCAGGCCCAGGTTGTGGCCTCAAGGAGGGCAAACATGCTGACAGAGCCAATTCCACCTTGGAGGGGCTTTCTGACTGAATCGCCAGCAGATTTTACTAAATGAATGAAATCAACTATGTTTTGTTTGGGGCAACACCACTCGAAGAGGACCAGAAGTTGTCGGGCTATGCCACGTGCTGCTTGCCTCTGACGTCTTGCATCAGGCTATGGCTTCTGCCTGGGATGGCTTTTCCTCTTCATCTGGCTAACACCTGCTTGTCCTTGGTCAGGCATCGACTCCTCCATGACAGGCCGCAGGCTCTTCCTCTCTCACCTCCTGCACCCACCCAAACCATGGAGTTTTGGTGAGGACCAATCACACTCTGCGCTGTTAGAATGTGTGTGTGTGTGTGTGTGTGTGTGTGTGTGTGTGTGTGTGTGTGTGCAGCCTCAGGGTGGACACAGTTCCTGGTTTATGCCTTTATCTCCAGCATTTCCCCAGGTCAGTCACCTGGCAGGTGGCTCAGTAAATCCTGAAAGAAGGGAGGGTGGAAGGAAGCAAGGGAGGGAAGGAAGGAAGGATAAAGGACCCATCTTTTCTTCCTTGTCCACCACCCCACTTCCAACTTAGGAACTGATTCATTTGCCAAGCATAAAAGCTAAATTTAAGTTCATTTTTTTTAATATAGGAATTTACACCCAAGATGTCTTAAGAGTTTTAGCTTCGATTTTAGAATCCTGACACCCTTTCTTGACGGGAAGCCTGGAAACCAGGCCACTGACTGCCACGGCAGTGGAAGAACCTAACACCTTAGAAGAAATGCAACTCCCCCACACCAAAGAGATGGCTGAAGTTCTTAAAAATAATAAAATAAAGCTAGGAGGCCCAAAATAGGACTTGAGGCAGCACTTGCCAAGGGGAGAGATTTTAGAGATCCCATGACGTTGGGGATGAAGAATTGCCTGGCCCCAGCCTTGCTCTGGCAGACTGGCTGCTGGGCTGTGGGGGCCCGCTGCGGGGACGGGGGTGGGGGGCGGGGTGAGACTCACCGAGGACTCTTCGGCTTCACACAGCTCCTCAGGAGTCCTGGGGTCAGGGTGGATGGTGAGCTGCTGAATGGAGCCCTGGGGAAAAGCAGAGGGGTCAAAAGCCACGGCCTGCACATCGACGGTACCACCACCAGGGGAAACAGGGCTGTCTTTGTAACAGGGAAGAACCAGGGAGAGGATGGGTGTGAGAATATGTTGCCTGTTAGCGGTGACAAGTAAACCAAGCCACCTTTTGGCCTGCTCTCCTTTAGGGGGTATTTTGCTTGAGCCAAGGTAAAGTGAGCCCCACTCGTCGGAGAGGCCTTTGGGGAGTATTGCGTTGAAAGTGCAGACTAACACGGCTGCCTCCTAACTGGTCCCTAGGTCTCCAGCTCGTGGGGGAGACACTAACACACGTCTGCCCTCTCCCAGAAAGTGCCCTTCCCCGGTAGCTGGAAACTTTTCAGCTGGAAGGCCTCGCACCGAGCAGAGCTGCCAGCCAGCCTCGCTGCCTCCACTCTCATTTCCTCTCCTTGCATCTGACAACTCATTCTCCAGGAGGCACCCAGACATAGCGTCTTATAAATGTTAATTGGGTTTTAATGTCTGAAACCCTCAGTCTTCCAGGGTATTACAAATAAACCCAAACTCCACCCCACGATACTGTCTTGTATCAGTAAGCACAAAGTAAGGACAGGCGCTGACTAAATGAATAACTACAATAACTGAGGGATTTTCTTTAGAATGGCTTGTTCGTGGAAGCCCATTTTGACAGTAAAATCAGTTTTCTGATATTTTTTTTTTCATAGCACGTTGTCCAGAGGAGAAAGGAACTCTCTCCTCCAGGCATTTAGCTTATTCTACCTTTGCAGAAATTACTTACATGCATCTGCCACCCATAACCAAAGATAAAATCAATGATGGGTATAGCAAACCTTACTCTTTCTATAATGCTTTAAAACGCACAAAGGGCTTTCACACTGGCTATCTCACTTGACTCTACAACCCCATGTGGCATAGGTTTTCTTCTCCCCACTTACAGATAAGAAAACACAGAAAGGATCAGAAAACCAAGGTGCTAAAACCACCGGGCTACATTGAAAACGTGGGACTGGAACCTAGGTTTTGGATTCCCGGCCAAGCGTTCTTCCCACCACACACATGCATGCCTCTTTTGAGGGCACAAGGATGAAATCCTAACAAGAATAGTTGCTCGTGTCTGTTGCACGGTGAGTCTGGGTCCAGAGACCCCCTTGATCTGCAGGGCTTGGACTCACAGTGAATCTGTCCAGCCCCGTGGCTCCTGCATTGCCCACGAAGATTCCCGCACTGGACTCCAAAGCCAAGGCCTGGGAGGACCGCTGAAAGGGGGTGTGGCCAAGCTCCTTGCAGTCCATGACAAGGGTCACTTCCTCGCCCTGGACGATCACCGCAAAGCGGTTCCACCTGTGGGTCATCACGGGCACGGAGAAGGCAGCAGCCTCCTGGGACACTCGGGAGCCGGGCTCCGTGTAATACAGGATGACCCGCTGGCGACCATCCTCCACCCCTGAGAGCCGCAGGCCCAGGTAGATGATCTTCTGGAAGGCGTCTGTGATGGCAAAGAGCACACCGCCTTGGCTGCTGGGCTTCACCGTGACACTGATGGCAAAGTCCCGGAAGAAGGTGGGCGGGATAAGGGTCCTGGCAGGGCGGCCCACGTTAGCACCAGGCCCAAAGCTGTAGGCTGGGAAGCCACCATAGCCTGTGACAAAGGACACGGATGAGGGCAGAGGGACACCGATGAGCTCTGTGAGGTCCAGAGGGCTCTGGGAAGCCGATTCTGCAAGGAAGGAGAGAGGCCATGCTTCACACACATATTCTACTGTGCTTGCAAATGAAGAAATGAAAAGTCACGAATGAAATGGGATCCCTCACGACCACACTCTACTTTTTTTTTTCTTTTGTTAAATTTTTTTTTTTAAATTGTAGTTGACATACACTATCATATTAGTTTCAGGTATACAGCATAGTGATTAGACAGACATTCACATACCTTACGAAGTGATCACCACAGTAAACCTGGCAACCATCTGACACTATACATAGTTACTATGATATTATTGACTATATTCCCTACATTGCGCTTCACATCCCCATGACTAATTCTGTAACTGGCCATTGGTACATTTTAATCCCACTGTATTTTCTTAATTATTGTTTTTCGAACTTTTCTGACAATGACCCGCAATCAGAAATGCATTTACACAGCAACCCAATATGCAAGTTTAAATATATATTTGTAACACTGCAATAAATGTTTCATAAGACATTATTTATTTCTAATACTCACCAGGCCCTCTGATGTTTTCCTTTCTATTTAATTATTCGTTCTCTCTTGTATTTTATTAAAAACATGCTGGAAATGATCTCCTAAACTGATTTCATTACTCACTAATGGGTCATGACCTGCAGTTTGAAAACATTTAACAATATTTCCTAGAATATTCCCAGGATACATAATGTTCCCCATCAGCTTGGAGATTTTCCCCCCATTTCTTTCTATAGAACCGGATAGATTTGTTTTGTTTTGTTTTAAATGAGGTCTACTATTTAAGTGCCTGGAGCAAGGGAGAGGAGCAGCTGAGACAAAGTGAAGTATCCCTAGGCCTTGGGACAACTGAAATTTGCGTAATTGTCATCATCACTATCATCACTGTCATCACTGACATTCCCTGATCTCTCTCTGTACCAAGCTCTGCTCTAAACTCTCACGTGCGTTATTAGCTCATTTAATCCTTACAACTCTATGAGGCTAGGTACTATTATCCCCACTTTACTTCAGGGAAAACTTAGAGAAGGTAAGAAATTTGCCCAAGGTTAAGTTCCATCCAGGGTTCTGCCCCAGGTGCTCTTAACCACCACACCCTGGGGAGAGAAATAACAGGGCTCCACTGCGGTGGCCTGAAAAGGGAGCATTGGTCCATTCAACCACTGTCCCCTGAGAGGAGACTGTGGGCTGGCTTGCAGTGCCATGTACCCACTCCCGAGGTGATGCCCAAGGTACCAGCAGTGATAGGAAGGCAGGTCCTAGGGAGGGGAGGACCCCTGCAGGAAGGACAATGAACACGCAGGGCCCTTTGGCCTCGGAAGTGAAGCAGGTTACTGAGCATTCCGCCAGCTGAGGAGGTCTGGAGAGAATGAGGATGGGAATCGAGCAGGGTCCTCCTCCAGAGCCCAGGAACAAAGCAGCCTCGCACGGTGACTGCCTGGGCTACAGCTGGAAACCAAAGAATGCTGAGAGCCTGAGTGACCTCGGGGGACTCGGCGGGTTGGTCTCCAGAGAAGACCCAAGGCACTCGAAAGCACCATGAGCAGAGCCCCATCTAACGAATCAAGCCTGCTCTCCGGTTTACCAACTTGCCTGATCCACTGGAAAACGAACCAGCTAGGTGACCTTGGGTAAGTCACTTAACCACTCCAAGGCTAATAATATGGGCTCCATGAGAATGATTAACTGAGACCATCCAGGTAACCCTAGGAAAACATGGCGGTGACACAGTAAATGTTCACTACTCTTCCTTTTTATTACATCCACTCAATAAACCCAAAAGGTTGATGGGTGGGGTTATTGCCCCCACTGTACTGATGTGGAAAGAGAGGCCAAGATGGGGTCCTAGACACCTTGTCTCTGTACCCCTGAGCTTCCCACAAAAAAATAATAATGACTGGGTTTTTCACACAGGAATTAGTACTGTTATCCCATGTTACAGATAAAGAACTAAGGCTTGGGAAGATGGAGTGACTGGCCTAGGGTTACATAGCTATTAAGTGGCAGGATGTTTTTGAGCCATGGCTGCTCTGACCTCAGGTTGGTTCACGGCCTCAGTCTCATGAGATGGGGGCTCTCTCCTAGGGGTTCTCCCAGGGATGGAGCTCAATCTAGTGTGCCCTCTGTGCCAATGACCCTTCAGCAGCAAAAGGATGCAGTGGAAACTCAGGTCTGTCCAGGAACTCAGACATCCCTGGATGGAAAGAGACATATCCTGCCACCCCAAGGCACCCACAGAGAAGGACGTCCACAGCCAGTAGCTAGCCTCTTTGTGCATGTGTGCACGCGTGTCACAAATTATTATGAAACATTTAGGGCATACCAAAAAGCATAAATAATAAGAGACACATAAAAATGGTTAAAATGGCACATTTTATGTATTTATATTTTACCTTAATTTTTAAAAAGAGTAATTAAATGGAAGGATTAAATGTGATAACACGAGGTGCTGTGGGTACATGGCATATGCTTCAAAATTTGGTGGGTATTATTAACATCACCCTCCTCCTCCTCTTCCTCCTCTTCCTTCTCCTCCTCCTCCTCCTCAACTTCCAAGTCAGAAAGGAACCTCAGAGGTCACCTGATACAATCTCTGCCTGAGCTGTGTTAACCCTGCACTGTCCGGTACAATAGCCATTAGCCAAGTGTGGCTATTGAGCACTTGAAAATGTAGGTCTACCCAACTGAGATGTGCTCTAAGGATAAAATACAAACTGGACTCTGAAGTCTTCATTTGAAAACAAGAATGTACAATATTTCATTGATAGTATTTACACTGATTACACGTGGCAGTAATTTGGGGAAGTACTGAGTTAAATAGAATATAGTAATTTTTTTTTTTTAAGAATAATATGAGAAACAGGCATGTGCCCACCACTCAGCTTAGGAAAGGAAATATCAACTCAGCTGAAGCTCTCACGAACTCTCCAACCTTCTTCCCCTGCCCATGCCCCAGAGGAGCCACTCAGGGGATGTGCAGTTTATCAGTCCCATGCATGTCTCTGTATGTTTATTACATGAGTCTGTCGAACAGAATGTGGAACCACTGCACATGTCTCTAAACTTTACATAAATGTTGGCATGCTGTGTGCATTCTTCTGGTCCTTCCTCCCCCACCCCCACCCCCCACCCCATCCTCAACACTGTGCTTTTGAGATTTATCTTTGTTGATGCACGTGGCTCTGGGTCTTGTATTTTTACCACAGTACTCTACGGTGTAAATAAGCCATAATAGATTGATTCACTTTTCTATTGATAGAAAGTGAGGTTTCCATCACTGTTACAAACACGACTGCTGTGGACTTTCTTATACATGTCTCCTCGTGCTGACCTCTGCAGGTCACTCTACCATCTGGGGGTGGAATTATTGGATGGTGTGGACATCCGCAAATTCATTGAATGCTGCTAAAATGTTCTCTGAAAAAAACTGTGCCATTTTTTTTAATTGAGACACAACTGACATATAACATTGTGTATGTTTAAGGTGCACAATGTGTTGATTTGATACATTTATATATTGCAATATGATTCCCTCCTTAGCTTTAGCAAAAACCTCCATCACGTCACATAATTATCACTTCATTTTGGTGGTGAGAACATTTAAGATGCAACTGTGCCGTATTACATGCCCACCAGCAGCCTGCTCTTGCCAACGTTTAGGGGAGGCAGAGAGATGTGATTTGTGAGGGGTCCATGAGGCTTTTCAACTATAGTGATAATGTTTATTTCTTATTCCCTACTCCCCAACATGCCCCGACATAGCCCCTCTAATGCCTCATACTATTTCAGGTCCTTCCTCTTCTATTCTGAATGCCTTCCCTTCTGCTACCCAGCCCACCCCACGCCATGCCATCCAGTTATTTTGCTAGAATAATGCCTTTTCATCAGTGCAAGGGTGGAATTTAGGGAATCAATAACACAATTACGCTTATCTAGTTTGCAGTTTGTTCGCAGTTTGATTCATCCTGATATTCATCTGTTTTCTCTTTGTTTCTCCCCTCGCTGATTAACTGAAAAACTATGTCTGTTCCCTTTCTCAAAGCTGCCCATAACTCCTTAATGAACAACATCCTAACCTGGGAAAGAACAATTTCTTAATCCTCAGGCACCGGACACTGGAATCCAATTTACAACTCCCTTGCAGTATTTACTGGTGACACATTCTAGTCCCACGCCTCGATGACCAAGTCCAAGACCAGAGTCTGTAGATTGCATCACTTTCAGACAGAACAGACCCCAGGAAGGATGTCAGCCCTCACACCTGCCTGACCGACTCCCCCTTTCCTATATAAGAAAAAGCTACCTGAAGTTAGTGCAGCTGTCCACTCTCAGACTCTGGACTCTGCCCCAACGACCCCCACAGCCCTCGCCCAGGGGTGTTTCTCTCCTTACTACCTGTGGCAGCTCTCATCTTTGGCCACTGCCATTAGGCATTTTCTCTTTCCCTAACTTCAATAAACCTTCCTTAACTCTTCCACTTTATAGAGTCTGTGAATGCATTCACCTTTTGTGAATGACCAAGGGTTAATTCCACTTCACAACAATTATGACTCAGCCTTGGGCCTCACCTCCCCTGAAATCCCTCATCTCATCTCCTGCACCCACACCCTCCTCCCCCACTTCTTGAGGATGCATGGGATGTCCCCTCAATACACACTGGGTCCTCCATCAAAGCATTTCACTGTCTGGTGATGTGTCTGTCTCCCGACTGGACCATGAGTACAAGGACACACCATTCCTCTCCCCGTTCCCAGCACCCAGCCCAGTGCAGCTGAATGAAGGAAGGAAGTACCAATCCCCTCATTTTATAGAAGGCGAAACTGAGGCAAAAAGACATAAGGGGGTTGCCGGCTATGAACTTGGACCTGATCCTCAATCCAATGCTTTATCTTTCCAGTCTGCAACATGCATTAAAACAGAAATTCATTTTAAGTCTGACAAACCCCAGAAGGCATAAATAAAATGATTGCTGAATCTGATTGAATTTAACTACCTAGAAATTTTTAAAGTTCTGCACAGCAAACTAAAAATCCCCATGGTGTCAAAGAAAATACCAAAACTGGAGAAAATATTTGTTACGTATGTTATAGACCACAATCTAATTACCTGAATACACGAAGCAAATGAGTAAGCAGGAGGGCAACCACCAAAGAGAAGAATGGCCAAAGAAAAGGAAGTCTTTCCACAATAAAAGAAATAAAAATAGCTCTTAAACCCAGGAAGAGACAGGCAGCCTCTCAGAATGAGAGAAGCAAAAGTTCAGACTTCAAAGAAATGCCAGTTTCTCTATCAGCTCAGTAAAGATCAGAATATTGGATCATATGTTGTGTTGGCAAGGTTAAGAAATAGGCCATCAAGTGCATTGCTGAGGGAGTGTAAATTGGTGTGACATCTTTGACAATACTCAGCCAAATTATAACTGTACATGTACCCAATAACCAAGTATTATACTCGTATGTCTATGAACTGTTTTAACTGATAAAGTTACATAAGTGAAATGTGAAGCCTATTCAAGAATATTCATTGCAGTGTTGTTTAAAATGTATCAAAACATCCATCTTTGGGAATGGTTCAATAAATAATAAATATTTTATTTATCCATACAGTGAAATGCATTGCAGCCTTTAAAAAGGTATTAATGGGCCGGCCAAGTGGCTCAGTTGGTTAAGAGTTGGCTTAGAGCACGTGCTCTGAGCAACAGGGCCTCCAGTTTGATTCCCACATGGGCCAGTGAACGCTGCGCCCTAGCTAAGCTGTCACTGAGCTGCCAACAGGTGGCAAGATGACTCAGCTGGTATAACAACAAGATTTCCTGTTCAATGGTGTGCTACGCTCGACCCACAACTAAGACTGAACTTGGCACCTTGAGCTGAGCTGCCGCCTGGATGGCTCAGTGGATAGGGCGTGCGCTCTTAACAAGGCTGCCAGGCTCGACTCCCTCATGGGATGGTGGCTACACCCACCCACAACTAAGATTGAACACAGCACCTTGAACTGAGAGGCCATGAGCTGCCCCCGGGAAGCCAGATGGTGACTGGCGCCCTCCACAACAAAGACTGAAGAACAACAACTTGGCTGGTCCCCTCCCCCAATTTCCCAACACTGTTCTGCTCCCCCAATTCCCCAATAAAATCTTTTTTTTAAAAAAATGTATTAAGGGTCGGCCGAGTGGCACATTGGTTAATAGCTGGTTTGGGGATGCCAGCGACCCGGGTTCAGATCCCACATATGAGTGCCAGTGACACTGCCCTCTACAGCTAACAACAGCTCCACCTGGAGCTGGGCTGTGTGAGCCCCGGCGACAGTGTACGCTGCAGCCCTTGCTGCAGTGGGCTGCCATAGGCCACAGTGAGTGGCCGGCAGCCAGCGTGAGCTGCCAATAGCCGCGGTGAGCGACATCCAGAGGCCGGCAACTGATCTGCCTCATTCGGGAAGAGCTCAATGATGATACCAACATGGACCAGTGAAGCAACGTCCTCCACAACTAGACTGAAGAACAAAAGAACAGCAACTTGTCTGTTCCCCTTCCCCGGTTCCCCAACGCTGTTCCCCTCCCCCAATTCCCCAATTAAAAAAAAATGTATTAATATGAAACAATCCGCAAGATGTATTAGGTAAAAATAAACACACCAAGAAAAATAAAAGACAACCCGAAAAGATGTAGAACAGAATCACTATCAGTTGGACATATATATGTATATTAATACATATTAAATACATAAATATATATAACATATCTTAAAATATAGGTTAGAATATCTCTAGAATAATACACAAGAAACTGGGAGCATAGATTGTCTCCAGGGAAGGGGAGCTGGTGGCTGGCGGAGAGCAGAAAACTTTCTTTTCACTGGATACTTTTTTCTACTTTTTGAATGTGACACCAGTACATGGTGTGAAAAATAAAGACACTGACATATTTTAAAGACATTCATTCCTTGCATCCTCCTTTACACATTACAAAACCTTTTCTTCTTGCTTTTCCTCACTCAGATATAGCCCATCTTTGTACAGAAGGGGGAAAAAAAGTGAAAAGAAATAGAAATAAAAGCAAACACCCCACTGAGATTCCTTTTCTCCTCTCCACAGTTTAAAGATAAAAAGAAAACAAAACCTTGAGCACCCCGCTGATAGCCCTGTTTCCCTCATCCTTTATCTAATCCAGTAAAAAGTTTTTCCTCCAGTTCCTCTCCCTCTCCTACTGAGAACTTTTCCGGTGGGGATGCTCCACCGGAGAATGTGTGGTTTCATAGGGAGTAAATGGGCCAGAGCATCTCAGCCAATGGTTTGTTTCCAAGTGATGTCCCTGGAGTTCCAGGGATAGGTGGGGGTTCAGAGTACGGGGGTGGGGGTGGGGGTACTGGGGCTGAAAGATTCCCACCTGGACACCCAATTAAGCAATATAGCCCAGGCTTTCACGTGGCAATTCTGGGAATTCTTAGTCTCAGACAGATAATGCTTAAAAAAATAATCACAAATCTAACCCACCTCCTGTTTAATAGACAGAGAGATGGATGATCAGCAAGAGAGTTCTATGACCAGAAGACACAGCCAGGAAGCAGCAGATGGAGCAGCGAAGCAAGGATGGATAGAGGGAGGTGTGATTTTGAGTTAGAATTGCAGGTCTCCAGAGCTGGTGCCTTCCCACAAAGGGAGGACAAGCGTGCAGGCAACAGTTAAAAGGTCTTGTTTCCACTGGATCAGCCAGAGGGAGCCAAGCCACAAATCTAGAGGAAGCCCAAGGCAGCCCAGCCCTGCTCTCAGCAGCCCCCACCACCCCACACTGTCCCATGGCGTGGTATGATGTGGCCAGGGGCGACTTCTGGCCTGGAGTGACCCATGCTCAGTGCTGCGCCTGGGCCTGCTGGCTCATTTTCCTTTGGCCTCTGACAGTAGGGCCACCTGCTCAGGCGGCCTCCAGGGAGGGGAGAAAAGCCAACGAGCCAAGACAAACAGGCCCAGCGATTTGGTCCATAGGCTTGTCCTGGGATGGCTCCGTGCTGGTCAGGAAGTGGGGAAATGGAGATCACAGCTGGTGGGAAGACATCCTGCCATCCTGGAGGGGTAGACTAGAGAGGCTGATGGGGGGCTGATTATGGAACTCTCCAGCCTCAGTAACCTTGGGGCCCTTCATTGGGAGGGTGCCACACTTCTCCCCAGATAATAACACCTCACTCACAGGACAATGTAACTTGAGTAAAATAATATTCCTAAAATGCTTAGCACACAGGAAGTGACAGGTGCAGACTGTGGCGCTGGTCAAAGGTAGTGAGGTCAGGCTATAGGTCCCACATCTAACAAGGACCTCACTGTCTGCTCATCCATCACCTGGAGATCCAGGCTCCCTGCCATCCCCATGATGCTGGGGCCAGGAACCCGGGAGCCCCCAGCCATAGGGCAATGAGAGGGCCCAGGCAGGAAAAGCAGGGCTCTTGAGTGGAGTCCCAGCTCTGCCACTGACTCTGTCTGTGCTCTTGCGCAAGCTGTTCCCCATCCTTGACCCCAGTTTCCCATCTGTGCACCAGGAAGTTAGATAAGATGGACTCTCTGAGCCATATCCACTCTGACATAGTCTATATATTTTCATTGCCTTCAAAATGCCTCCTGGGGCTGAATCTGACCTCAGTCTCAATCTCTCATTTTCTTAATGCAGAGGGATAGCTTCATTTACAATAGGCGTTCTTCAACTTACTTTTACAAATCATGAATTCAATAACCTTTATAGAGCCTCCATATCATGCCTTGTGTGGTGCTGGGATATGGAACTGAATCTACAATGCAGGTTCTGAGGAAAGTGACGATCTAGGTGTCTCAGTGAGCGGACATCCATTCATGCTACTCACAAGTTCTAAAGCCTTCAGTTGCCCTGTAGTATCTTTAGGATAAAGCCTAATTTCCACTCAAGACACCCTTTGCTTTATCTTCTTTGCCTCTGTCTCTGTCTTTGCTAATGCAGTTCCTTCTATTGCTAACATCCTTCCCCATCTTCTCAAAGCAGAATCTCTCCAGGCTCACCCAGCTGCACCCCAAGACACCAGAGCCCCACCCCCGCCCTACACACAGAGCCACAGACATCGCTGCCTCCGCTAAGCATCCACATCAGGGCTTGGCATAGAGCAAGCACTCAGCAATGTGGCCTGAGGAAAGGGGACGGACGGATGCCACTGGCCCCATTCCCCGTAAGTCTTTGCTTCAGGTCCCAGGGCACATCTCTGGGCCAGCCCCTCCAAAGGGCACAGGGAGCAGAAACAGAATGCTTTAGAGATGGACCAGGCAAAGGAAAATCTGAGCTGCCACCGCAGGGTGCGACTTTCCTCCCAGGGGTCCAAAGCCAGTTTCCATGGAAACCAGGGCAGAATCTATCAATAAAGAAACAAACAGGGCAGGGTTCAGGTTTTCCTTCCACAAAGATGACAGCGACTTGGCCAGAGGAGGTGAAAGAAAGGGGGGACCCTTCCCCCCTTCCCTCTTTCCCTCCTCTCAGCCAGACTCCTGGACATCTGGCTTCAATCCGGCCTCAGTTTCTCCTTCTATGTAATGGACTGGTTCAGTCCCTTCCATCTATGAGGTCCTGTGGAGAGCCTGGGGCTAGCCTGGGCTTTGGAGTCTTGCCCCAATCAAGATCTGTATCTGGTTTTGCAAAGCTCCATCTCACAGATGACATCTGGGACCTGAGCCCAGCGCTGGAGCTTGGTAGCATTGAAGGCCCCAAGGGGCTGAGGAGCGTTCCCCTGGCTCTGGGTCAACCAGGGCTGCGGAGAAGCCAGACAGGGAGAGCAGGAGAAGCTGAGGACACCCCAGGAGCGTGCGCGACAGCGCCCTCTGGTGGCCATACAGAGAACTGCATCTGCATGAAATCCAAGGAAGGCTTCCCAGGTTGGAGCTGTGAGGGACCCTTACTGGCCTGTTACTGGGGAAACTGGGAGAATGGGGATCCTAACAACAGAATCAGAGTCAGAGGTCTGGAAGGGACCCAGGAGAACAGGTCTGAGGTCATACACGTAGCTGTGGCCAAGCCAGGATTAGAACCCAGATGCCTACCTCCCATCCTCTGCCCTTTTCCTATACCAGCTGCTTGGGAAAACAGGAGGTGCCCCCTCCGCATTTCTCATTCCCACCAGTGGCTGTGAGGACCCACAGAACACTTCGGTCAGTTTTTACAGGGACCTGCTGACTCTTTCAAGCTGGCTAGTATATTTCCATGGGGGTCAGGACTCAGGAGGTCTGAAGACCCCATGTTGCTGTGGTCAGGGGCTGGAGCAAACAGGCCAAGGGTATACAGGAAAAATGGGGGTGACTGCCTTGGGGACTCCAGCAGGGCCCATCTGGCCTGAATTTCCCGGTGCTCATCCCCTGAGAGAGAGGAGGTCCCTAACACCTCCTTTGCTGCCTGCAGCATGAGCTGCGGAGCCTCAGAATCCAAGTGCCCCTCCTCCTTGCTCCTTCTCAGGCCATCCTGCCTAAAACGGACGCATTCCTGCATCTTCTCAGGACTGTATTTCCCTTCCCTTCGAAGTCCCCATGGGGAGGTGGCCCGAGGCCCTGGGAGTGCCAAAATCAGACCTCCTAACCTGTGTCTTCCTTTCCTCTCACCTCCCTAGAGAGACAGGAAGCTGGGAGCTCAGCGAGCCACAGATCTGTGCACAATGAGTGCAGCTCACCATCTGGAGGAGTTTCCTCTGCCCTATGCCCACCAAAAGGCCATCTGTTTTCTGCTTACACATCTCCATTGTTGGGGAGTTCACCCTTCCCCCGACACCCCCTTCCAGCAGCAACCCTGACCACTGCAGGGCCGTGAGCTCAGGCATGTCTCCCGTAGCTCCCTCCTGCCTGGCTCTGTCCTCTGGGACTATACACAAGTCGCCCTCAACTTCCACATCATGGCCTCCCAGGTGGTGCTCGAGGTGGTAGAAAGGGCCATTTCGGGAGGCACACACGGCCACCAGCTCAGTGTAGGATCTTGAGGAATCCCTTCTCCTCTCTGAGCCTCTCGTTTCACAGGTTCCTCATCTGTGAACAAGAGGCTTGGACTAGATGGTTTCAAAGGGCCCTTGCCAGGTCTGAGAGCCTCCAAGTCTGCATCTTCCTCATCGCCCGTCTGTTTTCCAGTTTCTCTAACCGCTCTTAACTGCCAGTTCCTTCAGCCCACAGCCTTCAGGGCCTGGAAGCAATGACTCCAACAGAGACAGGGACAAACCCAGCCCTCCCCACAGACTTCCTTGTCTTTGGGTAGCCTGGGCTGGCCAGAGAAGGGGAGTGCTATGCCCAGGAAAATGTCACAGCTCTGCCTAGGAGGCAACATTGCCCCACCCAGGCTGGAGTGTCCAGAAACCCCCGTTTCTATCTGACTTCCTTCCCCGAAGCAAGTGAACAGAGCAGAATTTATGCAGCACGGGATCTGTCTGCACCCAGTAAAGATGCAAGAGGTTCTTAGAAAAACCACCAATGCATTTCTTAGAAAAAGAACTGTTTCCCTGCCAGGGAAAAAGTCCTGGATCAACTTAGAAGGGAGACCTGGGCTTGCCAACAATGAAAGACCTCATTTTTCTGAACTACAGAAGAGCATTTTTCTACATGTAAACTTAGACTGCCTCCTTCCCTTTTCCGGTTTTCATATATAGCATAGGAATTTTCCTGCTCAATGAACTTACTGTGTGAGCTCCCCGGCTCCCTCTCTTGCTCTCTCAGGCCTCTGGCCTAAACTGAGAAAGCGATGGTTTTGAAGGGAGCTGGAGGTGGGCAGAGACTGGCAAGGTGTGGGCCCTGCAGCTTGGCTGCACTGCCCAGCAGCTGGAAGGAGCTGGGCCCAGCTGAGAGCCCTAGCAGGAAGGTACCCACCCAGTACCCTCTCTGGTTTTCAAAGCATCCTTTCACCTGTTCCCTCTGCCAGGAGGAAGGCAAGGCAGGGCTCATGTTCGCATTTCTCAGAGGAAAGAATCAAGCCCCAGAAAGGGGAAGTAACTGACTTGAGGCCCCAGTGCAGGGGCCAGCACTGAAGACCCATTACAGCCCATGCCTCCCGGGCGACCCTCGTGCCTGGGAGGGAAGAGGTTGCACATTCCAGTGTTCCCATAGTCCCTGTCCATCCCTCCATCCAAGCACCCGCATCTCTCTGCATCCTGGTGGCTAGTTCCCTTCCTTCTCTGATATGATTAGACATTGGCATGGATGGACTCATCTCTCAGTCCTCGGCACCAGCACAGAGGCTGGCAAGGGAGACCCATGAATGAATGAATGAATGGCAAGAAACAATAACATCAGGAGTTAGGATTTACTGTGGGCTTAATGTGTGACAGGCACCATTCAAAGAGCTTTTTCCGCCAGTCGTTTCATCTTCACTCCTGATTGTCTATGAGGTAGACAATATTGTTCCCATTTTACAGGTTAGAAAACTGAGACTTGGAGAAGTTAATTATTGCTCCAAGGCCATGAGGATAGTAAGCGATTGGAGTCAGGATTCAAGTCTGAGTAGGTGGTACAGCATGGTGTGACAGTTCCTGCCCTGGCCACACGTCAGTCACCCAGGGAGCTTTTAAAAAGACAGAGGTCTGCCCCTCCCACCTGGCCCTATGGACTCAGAGTCTTCCAGCATGTGGCCTGGGTGGGTCTGATGCCCTCTTCTTGTTGGCAGCCACAGATTAAGTGTTAACTCCCTAGGCTCTGGTGTCTGACAGACCTGGGTTTGAATCCTGGGTCTGCCACTAACTGGTGTGTGACCTTGGACAAGCCACTTCACTTCTTTGAGCTGTAGACTCCCCTGTACAGTGGGACAGCATCAGGGCTGGCTCACAGCGTCACCGTGAGAATGGACATCACCTAGAGGGCTGTGCTTAGCATGGGGCCCAGCAAGTCGTGAGTACTCAGGACCCAGGGTGAGTCCTAGCTAACTCAACTGGGGCTGACCCAGGGTCAGGCACTCTCACACTCTTGTCAGTTCCCCTCACAGCCACACTCCAACTCTTAGCCTTTAAAGCACTAATAATATCATTAGATAAGGAAGCCCAACGCCAAAGGAACTGAGCAATTTCACCTGAAGACAGTGTGTTATGACTCCTGATTCTAAGAGCCAAGTCTGTCCCACCACTTCCTACACACACACGCACACGCACACGCACACACGCACATGCACACGCACACACACATGCACACACACATGCACGCATGCATGCACATGCACACACATGCACACACACACATGCACGCACACACATGCACGCATGCATGCACATGCACACACATGCAGTAACACCTTGAGCTAAGCAGAAATCGGCTCCAGTAGAAGAGCCATACACAAGCCTCAGGAAGCCCATGGGGGTCTTGTTGTCTGTGGCGAGGGCCTTCAGATCCCTCCTTTGTCCCATTCCCCAAACCTCTGTTCCAGGAACATGGGGACCACATGCGCCAGGAGGCATGGAGAAGGCCTGCAGGTGTGGGCAGGTGTGAGCAGCTATGGGCATCTGGGAAGAGCTCTGTAGTCAACTGCTCTCAGTTTATGGACCTTCCTTTCCATCTGGGGAACAAGGACTCTTTGAGCATGATGAGGGCCTTGGATCCTGGGGATGACATCAGCTGGAATGAGTCACCATCTCGGCAGGCCGCTCTGCAGGACCTGCCAGGGCTCTGTGAGGAAAATGTGCCTGAGGAGAAGGGGCCTGTTGGGGGCATGCGGGGGGCACTGGATAGGAACAGGCAGCAACCTGCTGGGAAGGGGCTCTGGAAACTGCCAGGCTCAGCCCTGGAAGGGGCCAGAACCAGCAGCTGGCAGGGCAGGCAGGGTCAGTGAAGACAGCAGGACCAGAGGGTTTCCAACCACAGGGCAGAGTGTGGGGGAGGGGAGAGTGTGGGCGGGGCAGAGGGGGGCCACCAGCAGGCGGGGGGAGGCTGAGGAGGAGAAGGCCTGCCCCTGGGCCACTAACACACACACACACACACACACTCACACACTCATACACAGATGCACACTCATGAGAACACACTCATACACATACTCTCACCTATTCACAATATACCCACGAACACACTGATACATATAGTCACACCTTCACACCTTCACACACTCACACACACACACTCACACACGTTCATTCATGGGTACTTTCTCATGCTCTCCCACATTCCTACACACTCACCTACCCTCACATACACACTCACACCACAGCAACTCAGACTTAATTTGTTGACTATATTGGGTTCCAATTACAGCCTCATGTGAAAAAAGGGTTCTGCAGTTAAAAATAAACCAACCAACAAAAATGCACCCCTTGAAACCTTTCCCTATAATAGATGTTAAAGTTGGGGCATTTTAGGGAAAAATGTTTGTCTAGGAGCCCACAGAGAGTCTGCAGCCCACTCCTTCTCTAGATACCTCTTGAAAGGGCTGGAGAGCTTTGATTACACTTCCTACACACAGGGTTTCGGTCTTTCTGATGTGGGTACATTTTCTCTATTTTCCTTCTTGTCAGTAAAACCTTCTCAGACTATTGGATTTGGGTCATGTCTTCGCAAAGTGTTGAACCCAAACTAACTCATTTTCTTGGAAGGAATGGCTGACCTGTACAAACACAAACTGCTGACCTTACAGGTGATCACT
Organism: Aselliscus stoliczkanus; assembly: GCA_033961575.1. Classification (NCBI taxonomy): domain Eukaryota; kingdom Metazoa; phylum Chordata; class Mammalia; order Chiroptera; family Hipposideridae; genus Aselliscus; species Aselliscus stoliczkanus. The sequence goes on from CM066728.1 coordinate 142,823,429, forward strand.
GGTGCTCGGCACAGAGCCTGGCATTGGTAGGTGTCCAGTAAACGTTAGTTTTATGAAGATACGAGTGAATGTGTAATGATTGCTCCTCTGTGTTGAGCCTTTCTGTGTCCTGGGCACCAAGGGCTTTTCCTGCAGAGCAGTGGTTCTCAGCCCTGGCTGCACAGAACCACTGGGGGGGTTTTTAGAAATGCTAATGCCCAGGCCCACCCTGAGAGATGCTGATTCAGCTGGTCCAGACATGGCCCAGGAATGGCATGTTTGCATGGCTCCCTGGATGATGCTTGTTCACAGACCCAAGTCCTTCAACTCCACTGCGACTGTTCCCAGTGTACAGAGGGGAGTGAGGCCCAGAGAAGTCCAACTTGCCCAAGAGCACACAGCTATTGGGCCCAGAACTGGTGCTTTAAAGCCTCATTTGTCCAGTGCCAGGATTGGAGTCTCCCTCTGCCCCCCTCTAGGAATGTCACTTACACCCCAGGGTGCCCCACTCCAGGGAGCACACCCTGACTGTCCCAGCCTTCCGTGACCCTGAGCCGTCTGCCTCTCTATCCTCATTGTCCCGACTGCCCCTCCCCATCACTCTCAGTATCACCCTACAGCTATCAGGAACAGGGCCACGCTGCCAGCTAGAGACAGTCGCTCTTCTGGGCTTCCTCTTCTGAGAAGATCTGGGAGGGCTGCAGATTCTGGTCCTGCGGGTCACCAGGCAGCCACTGCCCTCATCTGGGTTGACCTGACATGCTTTCAATGCTGGGGAAAGGATCTCCAAGCAGCACAGTGTTGGGGAGAAAGACTCAGCTTCAAATCACAGCCTCGTATTGAAAAGCCATGCAACTGTGGACAACACACTTCACTTCTCTGAACCTTCGCTTCTACATCTGTAACATAGAAATGCCACCTACTGCGGGAGAGAGTCTTGAGAATGACCTGAGTTAGGAGGCATAAAATGCCAAGCAGAGGTCCTAACGAAAGCATACATTTAATAAAGCACAGTGGCTGCTGTGATTGTCATCAATGACATAAGCTTTTTCTTCTCTGCCCTGAACTACTGTCTATAATGGCCATGCAATGGCCATTTCCCCTCTCCGTCTCAGCTTTCTCACCTGCAAAATGGGGTGATACAACCTCCCTGGCTAGGTTGCAGAGGGGTCAAGTATGGTTTCGAATGTGAAAATGCTTTGTCAGGGGTAGCCTGCTCAGGTGTGAGGAATAATTCACATGGGCAGAGGGCTCCAAACAGGTGTCTGGGGGCTGAGAGTGCTGTTTTTTTCTCAGATTAGTGAAAGCTGAACACGCTGAAATGTGGCTATGATGTGGCCAGTGTAACTTCATGAGCAGAATTTCCTGCCCCAGCCTAGGGATGGCTTGACTACATGGAGCTGACTGAGAGGGGCTGGAATCTGGAAATTAGTTTAGCACCTCATTCCATCCTCCCAACCCAGGGTGGGAAGGTACAGTCAGGCCTCACGGCAGCTCCTGGAAGAAACAACAACTGAACGATTATAATAACAATGGCCCATGTTGACAATCGTGAGTTGAATGATGGCCCTCCAAAAGATATGTCGGTGTCCTAATCCCTGCTACCTATTCATGTGACTTATTTGGAAGAAGGGCCTTTTGCAGATACAATTACATTAAAGATCTTAAGATGAAGAGAGCATCCTGGAGAATCCAGGTTCGTCTTTGATCTAATGACAAGTATCCTTATAAAAGACACACAGGGGAGGCTTGACAGAAGAGGAGGAGACACTGTGACACAGAGGCAGAGACTGAACTGCTGCGGCCATGAGTCAAGGAATGCTGACAGCCTCCAGGAGCTGGAAGAGGCAAAGAAGGATTTTCCCCCTACAGCCTGCCAGCATCTTGATTTTGGACTGCTGGCCTTCAGAACTTTATAAGTTTCTGCTGTTTTACACCACCAGTTTGTGGCAATTGGTTACAGTAGCCAGACATCTAATATACTCACTGAATGCTTCTTGTATGCCAAGTATGACCTGGATTGGGTCATTTAATAACCCAGCGAGGGAAGTGTTATCATTATCTCTATTTTATAGATGAGGAGGAGCTGCAGAGAGATCAGCTAGTAAGTGGCAGAGACAAGATTAGGACCCAGATGGCTCCACAGCCCATCTGCTTAACCAGTGATTCTCCAAGTACGACCAGCAGCATCAGCATCACCTGGAAAGTTATTGGAGATACAAGTCCATGGGCTCCACGCCAGACCTAGTGAGTCAGAAACTGTGCAGTTTCTGCCCAGCACCTTGTGCTTTAACCAGCCCTCCAGGTGTCGATGCTCACACTCAAGTTTGAACCCACTGCCCTATACCATGTTGCTGAGGCTCCGGTGGTGGCCTACGGCTGGAATGGAGGCCAGTTGTGGGGAATCATGGAGCAGGAGACTTGAGCAGGCAGAGGGCAGCAGGGCCAAGACCCAGGCATAAGGCTGGGCAGGACTCCAGACGCCTCTGCCAGGGCACAGACCCAGGCAGGGCCCCAGCCAAGATGGGGCTTCCTTCTGATTATAGCATAGCAAATGAGTAACATCCCAGCCAGGCTGATGGGAGGCTGAGTCCCTTAGTGACTGACTAGATTCCACTGATTGACAATAGGAGGGCCCTAGGGCCTGGGGTGAAGCAGCCAAGTAGCCCCGGGCTGGAGGCTGCAGAGAGGCTTGGAGCTCTAGCCCAGTCTGGCCATGTTGGGTGAGGGTTCTGCAGCCAGCAGAAAGCTTGTGGTCTCCAGGGAACTGGACCCCAGGGAAAGCTTATCCCAACCAGGAGGAGCCCATGCCTTATGGGAGGGTGGTGACAGCGACTTCCCTTGTCTCCTTGGCTCCCCTTCCCTGCACTGGGCTTAAGGGGCCTGAAGACATCCAGCAAAGTCCACTCCAGCTACACTGGGAAGCTGACGCTCAGGGTGACTCCTAGATGTCTACAAATGAGTCACCATCCTGCCAAGAAACCCTCCCTGGGTGAGTTTCACAGGAAGCTCCAATCAATTCCTTCCTACTCTCTTACTGTTTATTTGCCTGTGTCTCCCACCAGCCTGTGAGCCTTTTGGGGGGCGGGGGGCGGGCAGGCATCACCTTCTGTTTCATCTCTATATCTCCGAACTTCACCCCCTCCCCTCTAGCACAAGGCCTTGCCTGGGGTGAGCAAAAATGAGCATTGATGGATAAATGAATGAATGAGTGGATGAATGAATAAATAATGCACATGTGACTGAATGAGCTTAATGGATTCAGGACAAGAATGACTGCATGCGTGTCTTAGTGTATAGTATGTATTGTCATCAATCCCAAAGAATTCTAATGAATGATGGTTACTGTCATAGTAATCCGAAAAGCACAATCTAGCTCAATAGGCACTTAATATCTTGCTCTCATGTGATCCCCACGGGTAAGGTATAATAGAATACAGGTATCTGCCGCGTTTCGAAAGTTTACTTTATGCCACTTCATTTTTACAAAAGACCTGCATTAGTACCTGTTTTCACTAACCAAAAGAAATCCAAAAAGGACTTCACTTTTACAAAAAAAGGCAAAAAATGAAAATAGCATTCAGCGTTCGTTTTGTAGCCAGGAGCAGCGCACACCCCAAGGGGTGAGAGTGGCCAAGCTCCTTGCCCAGAACCGCACTCAGCATCTCAGCATCGAGCTGCCCGAGCTCTGAACAGCGTCTGTGAGCATCTGTGCTTTATCACGATCTTGTGCATCGTTAGCAAGACGTGTCCTAAGGTAATTGCTTTTTCACTTTACGCCCTTTCAGCTTATGAAAGGTTTCCTAAGAATGCTCTACTTTCTGATTGCAGGGGAAACTTTAACCACACAGATGCTAACTTGTCTGAGGCTGAGATCTTCCTCCTCCCTTCTGGCTGACCCTTAAGCAGAAGGGCTTTGAATGAACTGCCCTCTGCAAAATGCCTGCCCTTGACTGTCACACCAACTGAGGTTGGAGAGCCACTTGTAAACTCACTGGCCTCTTAGACTTCAGACTAAATTCCAGCTGCCCACTCCCTGAAACAAGGGTCTGGGTGGGGAATGGGAACAACATTTGCTTCCCCTTCTCCGTATTATTTACTGTGAGGGTCCTTGAGGTTTGGCTGGAGGCCTCCGGGAGACTGCTAAATAGCCTGTCTGGGTGTTAGAGCATGAGCTGAGGCCACTGGGTAGGATGGAATGGGACGGGACAGGCCACTTCTCCAGTTTCCAGGAAGAGAGCATTAAGATTCGTGCTACTTGGTGTATCCCACCACCCCCAACCCATGGGCTGGGAGGCACATCATGGTGGGAGGAACTTGAAAGAGTAATTTTGGCAATTTTTAAGTCTCTCTCTAAGTGAGGCATGTTCTCGGGTGTTTCTTGAATTCTTTGGCATGGTTGACAACCACATGGTCAATAAAATCTCTAAAAGAGTTGCTACCACATGCCTCAATTCAGTCATAATTTATATTATCCCAGCCCCGAGAGAATGCAGCCACAGGCGAGGATGGAGCTCAAAAGGGAAGGCGGCAGTTGACCTCACTGTCTTTCACTCTGTCCTGAGCCCAGCTGAGGGTCTGGCTTTGCTCCCACCAGCGTCCAGTGGCCAGCCTCGTCTGGACTTGGCCCTGGGCTAGACCCTGGGAGATCAAGCAGATTCAGGTTCTGGTCCCTGGGTAGCTCTCAGCATAGTAGAGGGGACAGGGCACCAACACATGGAGCCCTGATACAGGTGGCCTGAACTGAAAGTTGGGACACTTGAGGTGGGCCTGGAAGGCTTTACAGAGGTGAACATGGTGGAGCCAGCAAAGCACAAGCAAACCCACAGCGTCGGAGGAGAGGCGGTAGGAAAACTAGGAGTATATGAGTGGCTCTGGGGGATGGAGCAATGGGATCCTTAGATAACCCCTAGGATTCATGTGGAAAGAAGTATGAATCCAGATGAATACAGATTTAGAAGTGTTAAACCAACATGCATTAGCTCATTTAATCTCAGGACAATTTGATAAGGTGAGTGAGGGCTATTGCTATCCCATTTTGCAGATGAGTGGACTGAGGTTGAAGGAGATCAAGGCTACAGAGCTGGTAACTGAGATGGCTGTGACTCACATGTGGGTCCTTTGAGGTCCTTCCCAGCTCTTTTTACTCTTAATCGTTATTTCGCTTAGGAGGCTGAAGTCAGATTGTGGAACCTTGAATGTCAAGACAGGAAGCTAAAATTTATCCAACAACGGGGCGCCTTGGGAAGTTTCTGAGAAAAGCTGCAGCTGACCATTTTAGGAGGCATCGCCACTTCACCTCAAGCTGCTGCCCCTGGCAGTGGGGCCCCCTTCCTTCCTCTTGCCAAGGAGAGGGTGGAATTGGGAGATCTGGAATGCGGAGCGAAGGCGGTAGTCTGGCAACAGCAGGAGACATACTTTCCTGCAGCCTCTCAGCATTTGGCATGTTATGCCCTGGGCAGAATCAAGCTGCCCTGGGAATGGCCTGGGGTGTCCCAACAGATGAGCTAGTGTGACTTCAGTTAGGGCAGAGAAGCAGCCAGGAAGAATGAGCTCACGGCTTCAGCGGGCACTGTGAAATTTCGCCTACACTGACCAAGACTGATGGAAGCCTGGAGAGTCAGGGTGACCTTCAGAAAGTACCCAGTCTGTCATCTCCAAGATGGGAAAACTGAGGCCCAGTCTGACAAGGTGACTCGGCCAAACATACATCTACAGCATGTCATGTTCCCACAGTCACCGCCATCCAGGCCACTGTCACCGATTATCCTAAAGAAGGTGAAGCATAGGAAAGGGTCTCACACAGTGCTTGGCACACAGTAGGTGCCCAAAATGGGAATGAATGCATTTGAGTCTGTAGTGGGGGCCTGTGGTCCACACATATAATAGCTTGGATGCTGTTGAGTAGAGGGAACAAATGGCATAAAAAATTTGTCTGCAGCTGTTACCAAAACACACTGCTTCTTTCTACCGATTTTCCTGCTCAGTTGCACAGAGACCCGCTCTCTGCGGGATACTGGAGTCCTGTTTGGCTCTGAAATGGGATTGGAGTTTAAGAGAACAGTTAGAACAGATGGTGACCCTGAAGTCATATTTTGAAACAGGCTGACTCTTGTTTAATCTAGATGAAAGTATAGCTTGATGGTCTCCAAATGTTTGCTGGAGGAAGAGTCTGTGTACCTCAAGAGTCACGGAGGGAGAACCAGGCCTTCCAGGATGAGCACCCAGGAGATGCCCCTAACTGGAGACCCAAAACTGGGGTGACCTGGGCTGGGGAGCAAAGAGGACGAGCCTCACCCTGCAGGTGCAGGGGAAAGGATGTGGAATTCGGCGCCAGAGACCCGAATCCAAGTCCTTGCTCCACCACGTGCTATCTGGTGAACTTGGGCCAGTTCTTTGGCTCCTCTGAGCCTCAGTTTTCTTTCTGGACATAGGGATGACAATGCTGAGCTCTCAGGGTGGTGGTGCAAGGTAATGTCAGGTGCCGAGCACATCTTGTTTACCCGTTCATACATTCATTCACAAAAGCATCAGGCATCAACTGGCACCGCTAGTGTCAGAGATTTAGGAGAGAATAGGACAGACGTGTTCTCTGCCTCCATGACATGTATCATCTAATACAGAGCTCCTCATCCCTGCCTGGGATGCAAAATCACCTCAGGGCTTTAGAATACCGATGCCTGGCTCCCAGCCCAATGAGCTTCTCTCATTGGGGGAATGAGGCCCAAGCCTCACCATGTTTTAAAGCTCCCAGTGATGCCGCTGAGCAAACAAGGTGGGGTTCATGGTCTAGGGAGAGAGCTCTCAGCCCATAAATGCCTGCTGGCTCTGCTCTGCTCTGAGTGCCCCACCAGCATTACCTGCTGAATGCCTCACACAGCCTGGGAGGTAAGGACTCCTACTACCTCCATCCAGATGAGGAAACCAACGCTCTTTTGGGGCAATTTTCCCAAGTCGCATAACCAGTAAATGGGAAAACTGGGGTTTGAAGTCCATCTGATGCTTCCAAAGCTCAGCTCTAACTATACACAGAAGAGACCCGCAACCTATGTGAATTCCTTCCCTCGTCTTTTGTCCCACACCCCCGATGATGGGACAGGCTGACAAGATATCTATGGCCAAGTAGCACTTGGGAACTTCAAAGTAATGTGATGCCATCCACCTGGACATAGGAAGACCCAGTTCTAAACCCAATCCTATATTTTAGCTGTGTGACTCAGCTCTCAGCATGGCCCTGTTCTCTTCTGAGAACACCTGCCCATCTGTAATTTAGGAGAGCTAGAATAGATGATCCTGAAAGTCCAACATTTTCTAGGGCCTCAAAGTTCCCAATGGGTATTGATAGAAGCAGGGTGTTTGGGGGACCTTTGGGCCTTGTCAGAAGGGAGCCCTAGGAGCCCCAGCTGTCCAAGGTGCATGAATGGTGAACTGTGCCTTCTTCTACAAGGAGCCACTGTGCCGGCACGGACCACACTGGGTAGGAGGCTGCCTCCAAAGGGCAATTCTTAGAAACCTTGAACTTGAGTGGGACCAGCCAGTCTCCCACATGCATATGCATGAGCAGCATTTTTGGCATTCCACTTAACCTTCCTATGCTAATGCAGCCCCACACACTTATTCCTGAAAAGGTAAATGCAGATTGAGAAAGGAGAGTTTCTTGTAGCCTTGAACACTCATACATCTATTTGCTCAAATAGCATTTATGAGCATCCGCCATGTGGCAATCACTATTGTAGGTGCTGGGAATCCAGAAGTGAAAAGGAACGACTTTTTTCCCTCATGGAGTTAAGAGTTCTAGTACAAGTGCTTTGGACCCTGTGTCTGCACCGGAAGCAAATCACTCTGATAAGTAGGTGCAGAAACGGCAGAAAGTAGGACCCAGAGGCCCTCAGCCTGTAGACCCTGGGCTACCAGCACTGCACCAGACCCAAGAGGCCATGGAAGCCAAGAGGCTAGCCCGGGGCCAGGCTCATGAAAGCAGCTACTGGATGGAGATCCTGGAGGCTGCCCCCACAGCCTTCCCTCCCTCACCATGCTCAGGCTACACACAGGCTGTTGCTTCCATCATCTCATTCTGTTCCCTCTATCTGGAACATTCTACTCCTCTTCCAACCCACCAGCACCACCCCCCTTTCCTGGCTAAATCTATTCACCCCTCACATTTCATCTTAAATGCCACTCTTTGGGATAGCTTTCCTGATACCGCAGTACAGGTTAGAGTAGCCAGGTATGTGCTTTCATAGCTCCCTGTGCTTCTTCATAACAGTTTTTACCATTTGTAAATATTTAGAGTTTTCGGCCAACACTTTTAGTGTCCCCCATTAGACTGTAGGCCCCACAAGGGTGGGAACCATGCCTATCTTGTTCATCCTTCATGCCCTGCACATACCACACTGCCTTGTACAGAGTAGGCGGTCAATAAATATTTAAGTGAAAGTGAGTTGAACAAATGAAAAACCTATCAGACCATGATAGGCAGGATGGCCATTGTTTTTGAGCCAGAAACTGGGTTTAATCCCATCCCACCCCCCACCCCTACACTTGCAAAGTCCTTGCTTAGCTATATTTCATGTTTCTCACATCACACCATGGAGGCTTATCTCCTTCCAGCTCTGTCTGACCCCATGGCCCCAGCACATGCTCATACAGCAGCAGGGGTCTGGGGAAGACACATTCTGATGCAGCAGGTCTGGGGTAGGTCACCAACTAGAAGGTCAATGATTCTAAACTCCAAATATGAATGGCATTGGGCCGCCTTCCCATTTGCAAATGGATTCTGACTCCTGGTGGAATGAACCAGGCACAAGCAATGCTGAGAGAGGCCACTGGAGGGGTGAGGGACCACGTCCATTAGCACTGAACTCGGTTATCACCACCATTACCCTTTATTGAGGGTTCACAGTGCACTGGGCACAGTGCTAACAGCTTTGGAGACAGGATTTCATGAGCTCATCACAAGAATTCTGAGATAGATACTATTATTATCTTCACTCTATAGATGAGGAAACTGAGGCTAGAAGAGTATTAGTAAATTGTTCAAGGTCACCAGCTAATAAGTGCAGGCCTAGAACCGAAGCAGCTCTGTCTGGCCCCAAGGCCCCAGCACTTCAGCACATGCCACAAGGGCCTGCTCCTCCCACTTCTGTGAGCACAAGCATCATGGGGGCCTGGGGAAGACACAGATTCTGACGCAGCAGGTCTGGGGCAGGACCTGCGACCCTGCATGTCTAACAAGCTCCTGGTGATGCCAATATTGCTGGCGCAGGGACCACACTTGAAGCAGCAAATCTATAAAGGAGAAAAGGCAAAAGAGGATTTTAACAGGGCAGGGAGAATATTCCAGACTGTGGGGCAGCACTAACAAAGACCGGGAGAAGGGAGCACCCAAAGGACCCTGTGGGCACACTGGGCCCACCCGGGGAATGCCGGAGCCTCACCCTCTTTTAAATTCAGCTGGTTATCAATATTAACTCCCTCTGCAAACACAATTCCTGTTTGCCATGCAACCTGACTGTAGTCACAGGTTCTGGGGATTAGGATGTGGGCACTATTGGAGGGCCATTACTCTATCTACCACAGGTGGTGAGCATGGGAAGATAACAAAGGGTTCTAAGAAGGGGTGACATCATCAGAGTGGGTTTCACAGGGCTGCCCAAAGCTTAATGTGTATGTGAATTACCAAGGATCTTGTTCAAATGTAGATTCTGATTTATTGGATCTGTGGATGAAACTGGAGATTCTACATTTCTACTAAGTTCCCAGGTGATACTGATGCTGCTGGCAGGTGGACCACATTTAAGTCAGAACAAGCTAGTAAGCTACCAGGCTGCAATATGGGGGATGGATTGTAGGGTGGAGAGAACGGAGACCAAGAGACAAACCCGTGTGCTGAAAACGAAGACCATGTGTCTGGAAGGGGAACAGCAGCTGGCTGACTCAACTTCAGGTGGAGTTCTGTGTGTGACATCGTTGAAACTGCATGAATTTAGGTTCAATTTGGCGCCAGGTTTTGGACTCTCTGCACCTCTGTTCTACAGGATGGAATGGTTAGAGCATTCCAACACCCAAAATGCATACCTTCCTTTTCCTTTCATGACATACACTCTATCCCCCATGTGGAGGCTATAGCCAGCCCCTGCTCCCACCCTGCTCTGGCCCCTTCATCATCCATTGCAGTGAACAGCTGTGGGTGGTCTTCCAGCAGAGCTGGAAGCACACAGACTTTGCTATGGTCAAGGGTTCATAATGCTGAGTTTTCACTAAGCTCTCCACACTCTCAGGCTTTGAATGATTCATTCATTAATGTATTCAAATGCTCATTGTGTCCGTTTGGTGCCATGTCAGACACTGAGGAAGCATGGATAAATAAAATAGGATTCCTACCCTCAAGGGACCAAAGTGATGTGGGAGCAGGGAAAGAAGGAGATATTGAACTGGTCACCAATTACAGGCCTGATGCTTATCTCATTGCTCCTAACAGTAGGGATTATTGTCCCAAATTACAGATAAGGCAGGTAAGGTAACTGGCCCCAGGTCACTCAATGGGAATTAGCAGAGCTGAGATATGAACATGCACGTGATGTTCCCTCAGGGGTCCAGTGTCAGCTCTGCCCTGACCTATGTTGCAACGGTGGGCAGCTGCTTTTCTCTTTGGGACTCAGGGTCGCCACCTTGGAAAGGAAGCTGTTGGACTGCATTGGTTGCTCTCAAGCCTGGTTGCACCTTAGGAGCCCATGAGGAGCTTTCAAAACCTGCTGATGACTGGACATCTTCCCGATGAATTAATTAAGAATCCTGGAAGTGGGGGAGGACTGGGCATTAGGTTCCTTTTGGATCCCCAAGGTGATTCTATGGTGCAACCAGGGTTGAGAACCGCCAAGGTCCTTGTGATCTGAGCTCTTGCATTCTAACATCCTGAAAAACCTTCTTTTTGTCCAGCCCTCACCACAAGACACATACAAGATAGATGATTGACTTTGCGGGGGAGGAGGACGAAAAGGGAGGAAGGAATCCTAGACTCTACTCAACTAAGGAAAGTGTGGAGCAGTAATGCTGGCACTGCCCTTTTAGTTGTTATTTTCACCTTTTAACTTAAACAGCAGCACTGGGCAAAGGTGGGGTGAGCTAGGCATTCTCATATGCTGCTGTGGGGAGTGTAAATTATTATTGCCTTTCCAAAGAAGGCAACAGAAGCCTTCAAAATGGGCATGCACTTGACCCAACAATTTGTTTTAGGAATTGGTGCTGGGAAGTCATCAGAAAAATAGTCAAATACACAGCAACAAGAATAGGATCCTCACAATACCGTTTATAATAGCGAACCACTGGAAACAGCCTAAAGACCTAAAAGTGGACAAGTCTAATTATGGGACATCCACATAATGAAATGCTATTTCAATCACAAAGGATGTTAGGGAAGAATATTTAATGTTCCCAAGGAAGTGCCTAGATGATTGCTAAAAGGGACAAACAGCCAAGCAACAAAACACAACGCACAGAATGATCTATTCACATTCTATATCAATATACATGCATGGAAAATAAACTTGAAAGCTAGCCCACCAAATGTTAGCAGGGTTTAATCTCTGAGATAATATGTGGTCTTTGTAAACTCCTTCTTTCCCCCGAGGTTTTTACAATGGCTATTATTTTTATTATCAAAAATGTTAAACATTATTGAAAAACGAAATCTCCTCTTTTAAAGCCTGCTTATCTCCCTCCACCGCCCCCGTATCCTGGTGGAAATGAGTGTCCCCACTTTGGTGGTGCAAGCTCCCTGGCATTCACGCCAGCTGCTGGACATCAGGCTCTACTACTGGACTGTACGTCCCTCCAGGATGGGCACTGGGTCCAAGGCAGCTCTTAAACCACCCCAATCCCCACCCCGGAGGGCCTCTGGGAGAGCAGCCAGCCAGGAGACATGGGAGGAAGACAGAAACCTATAATAGTAGCCAGAACACTGAACAGGGCAGACAGTTTTGAAGACTTCAACAGATGTGCACTTTGGGAGGAAGCTAGCTAGCTACATAAGACCTCCTGGTGGTGGAGGGGGCTTTTAAGCGAGGCCTCATTTGAGTCCCTCAGTGATGGGATGGGAAACTTCTGGACAGACCTAAGGCAGGGCTGCTCCCTGCAAGCCACTCTAGCCAAGCTCCCTGAACCCGGGAAGGGGATCCCCCAACACCTAAAGTCAGAGGTCCTGGTCACTTGAGAGAGATACGAGGGCCCTCAGAACAGCTTTCTGCCCTTCCAGTCCTTTAAGTCGCCATGGCATACAACATGTGAAATGAATTGGATTGGATTAGGCTGGACTGGGTTAAGCTGAGTTGAGTTGAATTCTGATGCGGATAAGGGTTGGGTTGCACTCACTAGGCGAAGTAGGTGTCATGTAGTCCTCATCAGATCTTGACCCAGGAGAGGTCTGGATCTTTTCCCAGGTTCTACTCTAATTCTAGACTTTTTTGCTCTCAAGTTGGGATGGAGCGGAGGTAGGTGATCAGTCAGCAAACCTGGCTCCTTCCAACACCTCTGACCCATCTCAGCTGCCCTGGGGTGTGTCAAAAGCAGTAGCTCACATGCCACGATCTGCTGCTCTGACTCTGAAGCCTTAGTTACTCATCTGTTCCCTTTACTGCACCTTAATGTCCTCAGTTGAATTTTCTTATAAGCTTGCCTCCCTTTTCATATCCCTCACCTGCCCACTAGCACTATGACACTCTCAGGACCCAAGCTATCAAGAGGAAACTATGTGATAAATCAATCTGTGCTAAAGAATTACTCTTTAATGAAGGGGGCAGGGGTGAGTTCCTTTACCAGATTTTTGTTTTGTTATTTTATTTTATCTTTTTGAGGACAGTGTCACTGGCCCTCATATGTGGGAACCGAACCAGGGCCGCTGGCTTCCCAAGCCAGCGCTTAACCACCGTGCCACTCCGCCTGCCCTCCCTTACCAGATTTTAAAACATATTACAAAGCCACGATTATCAAGACCATGTGACCAGTAGTTTAGAAATTTCAGGGAAAAAAATTTATATGATAACCAGAAGCAACAAAATGATGGGGAAATAGCTCACATTTTAATTCATAGTCGGGGAATGCAATATACCACTATGGAAAACAACTGACTTCAGAGTACACCCTAATCTATGGTCCATTTTAAATGGATCAAGCTGTAGATGTGAGAAGAAAACTGGATAAGCTCATCTGTTTAGCTAGCAGAGAAAATATAAATGTACAATTTTTAACAAAACAGAGGCTATCAGGAATAAGATGAGTGGGGATAAGCTAGGAAAATTGTTTATACAATTAGACGGAATGAAAAAAGATAAAGAGTAAAGTAACATTAGTGTAAATTCCAGCCTAAGTAGTTTTGAAAGTTATTAAAGGAAAGAAAACTAAAAGCTCAATAATGTCCCCGGTGACTCAGCCATGGTCACCCCACAGCTGGCAGAGGTGTGGGAGAATCAGGATGACTTCCAAACCACAGAGGGTGTAGTAAGTTGGCATACTCTCTCTAGAACACAGGCTAGACCTACCCATTCATTTCTTCTTTGATTCATTGAAAGAGTTGCCTGAGTGCCCACTGTGCCAGGCCCTGTGCTAGGGCCTGGGATTCAGAGTTGGACAAGGCCCAGTCCCTGCCCCACCAAACTTCCTATGTAGTAGGGGAAGCAAACAAGTGGCCAATAGTCATGATCTAGTCTGAAAAGCCCTGCAAGTGAGAGACAGGTGAAGACAGTATTAGCCCAGAAGAGAGACACCCAACATGCCTGGCAGAGCAGGAGGGCTTCCCAGAAAGGAACCTTAAAGGGATTTGACAGGTGGACAAAGGGAAAGGCATTCTCAAAAAGGGACCAGCCTGTGCAAAGATTCAGAGGTGAGACATCACATAACTCATTTAGAAATCTGCCAGTGGTTTGGTGTGAGCCCAAGTCAAGAGGGGCTCTGTGTGAGTGGAGAACAGGGGGCAGGCAGAGGCCAAACTACGGAGGGCCCTCTGGGGTAAGGATGACAGCATCACCCCAGGCACAATGAGAACCCAGCAAGAGCAGTTAAACTAGGGAGTGGCATGATTAAATATGTCTCCAGGAAAGCTCCATCTAAATACATAAGAACTATCCAACTAGATCTGTCTGTTTGGGGGAATGTAGTCAAAGGAAAGAACCCCCCAAAAAACAAAAGGCCATTTGTCCAAAGATGTCCCCAAGCAGTACTATTGATCATAATAACAAAACGGACAAAGTCCAAGCGGGCAACTCCAGACAAATGAGGCAGGACCCACACTCTCAAGGAACCCCCGTGAGAAAGGGAGATGAATAAGCAGATTGATGGTGTATAGAAGAGACAGTGCTGGGGCCTGGACAGACAGAGATGGAGGGCTGGGGGAGATAAGTGATGAGAAAGCTCATCTGGAGAGATCCAGGGAAGGGACCCTGAAAGAGGTGCCATTGAAGCTAGTAGGTAGGATTAGACCTTAAAGAGAAAGGGAGGGTGAGAAAGTAGGCTCCAGAGAGGAAAATTGGTTCACACCTTGTGCAAGTCAAGCAGACTGCAAAATCTCAACGACATATGGGGAGCTATGAGTAGTTTAGTGTGCCAGGGGTTTTCGGCCTTCACGCTGCTGTAAAACACATAAGTGGAACCTGATGCGACACAGGTATTCCCAGCATTAGAGGAAACGAAAAAAACAAAACGAACCTCAGCTAGTAATTAAAATCCTACAATCATGTATATTTATCACAAACTCTACTGGCATGTAAGCAACGGTAGCTCATTACAGGCCAGGGCATAGGTAAGGCGGGAGGCCATGTACCTGCAAACTCTCAGGTGTGACTATTATTTCTTTCTCGCTCAGGAAAGCACACACGACTGTCAGTGAGCAAGAGTGAGTGATTAGAGGGAAAACCTGAGCCTGCTCTGATTAGTTTTCAGAATTCCCTCCCAAGATCTACAGATGGCCAAGAAGCACAAGACCAGATGCTCAGCATCATTAGCCATCAGGAAAATGCAGACGCAAACCACAATGAGATACTACTTCACACCCACTAAGACAGCTATCGTTTTAAAAATGGAAAATTACAAATGCCGGCAAAAATGTGGAAAAATCAGAACCCTTGTGCACTGCTGATGGGAATGTAAAATGGTGCAGTCACTGTGGAAACAGTTTGGGAGTTTCTCAAAAGCTTAAGCACGGAATTATCTTATGACTGAGCAATTCTACTTCTAGCTATACACCAAAAATAGTTGAAAACAAGTACTCAAACAAATCCTTGTATACAAGTGTTCATAATAACACTATTCACAATAGCCAAAAGGTGGAGACTACTCAAGTGTCCCCATCAGTGGAAGAATGGACAAACCAACTGTGGTACATCCACACAACGGAATATTATTCAGCCATAAAAAGGAATGAAGTACCTACCGATCTGTGCTGTAATATGGATGAACCTCAAAAACATTATGCTAGGGCCGGCCGAGTGGCGCAGTGGTTAAGCGCTGGCTTGGGAAGCCAGCGGCCCCAGTTCGGGTCCCACATATGAGGGCAAGTGACACTGCCCTCAAAAAAACAACAACATTATGCTAAGCGAAAGAAGCCAGGAAAAAAACGGTCACATGTTGTGTGATTCCATTTATATGAAATATCCAGAGTAGGCAAATCCATAGAGACAAAAAGCAGTTTAGTAATTGCCAGAGGTTGGTGAGGTAGATGAATGGGGGCGGGGGGAACAGGGAGTGACTGCTTAATGGAATTAAGGTTTTTGTATAGAATGATGAAAATGTTTTGGAACTAGATAGAGATGATGGCTGTGCAACATTGTCAATGTACCACATGCCACTGAATTGCACACATGAAAATGGCTAGTTTTATGTTATGTGAATTTCACCTCAATAACAAAAGTAAATCAGGATATCCAAATGTCCAATAAACACATGAGAAGGTGATCAAGTTCATAATCAGAAAAGTCTGAATTAAGACTACAGTAAGATTCTAATAGCTACCCATCACAAAGGCTGTAATTAAGCCCAGTGACAAGACCAAGTGCTGGTGAGGATGCTAAGAAATGGGGACTCTCGTACCAGGTTGGTGGCTGTGTACCTTACAACAACCCTAGTGGAAGACATGTTGGCACTGTTCAGTTGGAGGATTTGCATTAACAGAAATGTGTGCACACGTGCACCGAGAGACATGTACAAAAGTGTTCACAGACACACTTATGTTAACACCAAATGGAAGGAACCAAATGTTGTTGGAGAAAAATGGATCCATAATGGATAGTATATGAATACAGCAGAATATTACCCAGCAATGAAGATGGATTAACTCAAGCTGCATGCAACAGTATGAATGAATCTCAAAACTTAATAATCAGTGAAAGAAGCCAGACACCAAAGAAGATAAAGTTCAAAATCAAGGAAAGTGGGACTTTAGAATGTGGGGATACATGCTTAGGTACTAAAGTTATTTTTAAAACTAAGGAAGTGATCACTATGAAGGTCAAGGTGACAGTTCCCTCTGAAGGGAGGGAGGGAATAACACAGCAAAAGGGTATAAAGGAGCTTCTGGGGGCTATGCTATTTCCTGACCTGGGTTACATGATGTTAGCCCAGTATGAGAAGTATAGGAGATCATTGGGCTGTACATTTTGTGAGCACTTTTCTGAATGGGTTGTTATAGTTCACAATCAAACCACTGAATGAAAAGTAGATCATCTGCATGTGTCAGCATGATCAGGAACAAATTACTCAGGACTCTATCATCCCTGCCCCCACAACAATCTCCTTAGCCTCTAAAATATAGAGTATTCTAATGACACTGTAACTTTACTGCTCAGCCATGACCCACTAGGGATACAAGGATTGATGTGGAGGACAGAGTCCCATTGACAAAGGTCTCTTTCAACAGGATGGGCCAGGAAACCCTCAGGGGATGAGAAGCCTTGGGACTTTGGGCCTCAATTTCCTTGTTTGAAGCACAGATATCATAACAATCCCCATCCCCTCCTCCTGTAGTGATTGTGAGAATTGGATGAATGAAATATGAGTGTGCTCACACCCCTGTCTGAACATATGAAGTGGTTTGTACGTGTTGGCCTTACTAACGTGCAGGCAAAATTTGGTCTGCAGGAGGGCATTTCACATATCTAGGAAGATTCTCTTGGGCGTCCCAAAGGACACTAAATACCCATCAGTTGCAGATGGTCCTCCCTGGGCCCTTTTCAGCTCCTGAGGGTTTCCTGGCACTCCCTCTTTACATTGTGGATGTGAACAGGACTTCCTCTGTGTCAGAAACCACAGCCCTGACCTGACATTGAGTGATCCAGCCTCCAAACACAGCAGGAAAAAAGAAACACCACAGTGTGTCTCCCCAAAACCCTTTGTGGGTGAGAGCTGCAGCAAAGTTCACAAAAGACCACAGAGCCTGAAGCTGCTCTCTGCCGCTGAGTTGGCAGCACCCTATATCACATACAAAATTGCAATGTTCCGACATGGGCCATGGTGCTGGGAAGCCAAAACTGTGCTCCAGCCGCCCTTTGATCTGCAAGCAATGCCAGGCTGGACATTCTGGCAGGAAAAACTGTCATCGCCTTTGGGTCTCATTCCCAAGGAGACAATGGTCTGGGCTGTCCCAGGCTTCCTCCAGCACACAAAGGGTTAACCAAGGCCACCCACTCAATTCCCAGTTTCCTTCAGGGGGAAAGAAGTTGTCCCCCTCTCCCTACACCTCTATTGAGGCTGTGTACTAATCTAAATCCAAAAAGGGGTCAGCAACTACTGTTGGGGTGCCTAGTTCTCTCACAAAACTGGGCGGAGAAAGAGCTGAGTGAGGAAGGACTGGAGCCTGGACTCGGTCCTGCCTTTTGGACCGGCCACTTCCTAAGCCTCTCTCATCCTCAGTGTCCTCTTCTGTAAAAATGCCTGTATTTGCTTTCTCACACAGCTGTTGCAAGGATCAAGCCATAATTCCAATACTTTATTTTGTGCCTGGTATGTGTGAGCACGTGTAAAGCATATTATTGCTAATATCTTTCTTAATCTTCACAGTATCCCTAGGAGATAAGGTGATCTAAGTATTCCCCCTTTTCGGATGAGGAAACTGAGGCACAAGGCCACCTAACTCAGGCACAACTCCAACCCACACAGTCTGACACGCCTTAACAGAAATCTATTTGAACTAAGACCCCGCTCTTCATCCAACCGCCGCTGGTCCTGGTAGGGAAAGTGAGGCTCAGGGAAGACTCCCTGGCCCCCAGCCCATAGCTCTTCCCATTGCGCAGGGCGCCACTGCCCATGGATGTGACTCCCTAGATCACTCAGCGCTGAGTTATGCATCAGAGAAATTCAGTCCCGTTATTTCTTTCGCTGCAAAGGCGCCAGGTGAGTCTGCTGGCGGTCATGCTTCCGCACCTGTACACAGGGAGGGGACTAGACCTGGCCGGACAATGAGCAAGGCAGCGCGCACGACCTGCACGCGGGCGCTGGGCGAGCAGGAGCTAAGTCTCACGGGGAGCCCTCAGTACTGTCACTGCGCTTCCCAAGTCGCCCGCTGCCCCTGATGGCAGGGACCGCACGTGGCTGAGACTCCTAGGTGCCCAGAGAGCGCTCCTCCCGCCCAAGCTGCCCGGGGACTCGCCTCCACCCCCCTAACCCGGTACACTGCCTGGCGGAGCCGAGGCGGGACCGCCAGTGCGCACGGAGAGGCGAGAACTCCCTTTTATGTTCAGGAATGAAGCGCGCACCGCGGCTGCGCCCACCGCCAACACCAGCTTCCCCGGGGCGCGGAGACAGCGGGTGCCGTCCTCAGGCTGGGTCGCTTACCTGTTGCCGCGCGGGTCCGGATGACAGCAGAGAGGAGCGCGGAGACCCAAAGCAGCCACAGCAGGCGCCAGCACTGCCCGTTCCTCCTGCAAGAAGTGGCCGAGGGAGAGAAGGTGAAGTGGTAAAGAGGGACCGAAGGGGCCGAGACATGGGGACGCGGGTCTTACCTCGGCACCATCTCGCGGTCTGTGGAGCCCCGAAGGCGCCGAGTCGCGGAGCTCCGCGGAGGCGAAGAGGCGCTGCGCTGCTCGCCCTTCCTGCAGGAAACAAAGGCGGCACTGGGCAGCGGCCTCGGCGGGCAGGCTCCCGGCTCCCTGAGTCACCAGCGCTCTGAAACTCGACTCCCCCGCGCGCCGCGCCCCAACTCCCCACGCCCCTTTCCCCCTCCACAGACACGCGCTCTCCAGCTCTCCAGCCCACTGCAGCTTCCACGCGAAGCGGCCTTACGAAACCTTTCAGAAAAGCCCCACGTCTGTGCTCGTCTGGGAAAACGAACGCGGCTCCCTCCCGCCCGCCCGTCTGTCTCTGCCCTGGCTGCCCCGCAGAAAACGCACGCTCCTCGGGCCAATGGAATCCTCTCAACAGTCCGGGAAGGCTGAAATCACTGTGATTTCCCTAAATAACCGAGGAAACTGAGGCTCAGAAGTGGCGCCAATGTCCCAAGGTCACCCAGCTGGACTGAGCTCCTGGCTGCTGTGCCCCGCCCTCCATGCTTGACCCAGGGACCTACTTGAATGCCCCAGAGTGGCCTGTTTGGGTGGAATAAGTGCGTTTAGATAGATAGATACATAGATAGATAGATACATAGATAGATAGATAGATAGATAGATAGATAGATAGATAGATAGATAGATAGATAGATGATAGATTTATATATCTGTATCGACAGATAGACATAGATATATACATCTATATATATGATAATCCTAATAAAAATTGTAAAGGCGTCTAATATTCCAGCGTTTTTTCCTCTGTACCTTACTTGCAGCACCCCCTGCTCCCCCAGTGTAACTTCCAGGAGGGCAAGAGTTTATATTGTTTTGTTCTCTGACTAAAATAGTGCCTGGTAGTAGGAGATACCAATACATTGGCTGAACGAGGGGACAGTCTTAGGTATGACATCACTCCAAGCACTGTGATGAGATGTGTAAGAAAGGAACCAATCCCAGCATCCCAAAGCCCTCGGTGGTGTGTGGCAGGAGGGAGGGCACAGAGCAAACTATCCCACTTGTACAGAGTTTAGCACAAGACCTGGCACTGGCAAAACCCTCAAATGGTGGCTTTTTAGTATTATGATTACCACCAGGCACAGCAGTGTAAGATCTTTGAGGGAGAGCAGGCACCACTGAAGTTCCCTGAGACCTGGGCACTTCTGAAGTCAGGCAAGCCCCAAGGGTCTTTCCTCTTGATGCACCAAGGAGCCACCTGCCAATGTGGTCTGTGACTCTGTGGTCAGTTCCTGGTTTCCACTTGGTACCAGTTGGGGGAGAGTCACCATCTGCCAAGTGAAAGGTTATTTGAGTTAGCCCCGCAGAGGACATGAGATGGGCATGGAGATGGTAGCTAAAATTTGTCGAGCTCTGATTATGACCCAGGCCCTGTGCTAGATGCTTTGCTGGTGTTATCTCATTTAATCCCCACAACAGCCCTGGGAAAGTGGTACTGCAATGATCCTCATTCATAGATGAGGAAGCTGACATTTAAAATGTGCCCAGGCTAGTGTGTACAGGCGCCAACACCCATGCTCTTCACCACTCAGTCATACTACCCATCTATAAACACGAGGATTAGACCTCCTCCCTTCTCCCCCAAACAAAATTGCTCTGGAGACACAGAGCACTCAGATAGGAAAGGATTAATGCTAGCCCAGGCAGTGGAGGCTGGAAGGGATCTCTGGCCTGGGTGGGGGACAGGAGTCAGCTCCAGTCTAGCTCTGGCTCTGGCTGCAGAGTGAGGTTGGGCAAATCTGCCCTTGTCTGGTTTTTTATTTCTTCATAATGGACGTAGTGACCCTGACATGGCCAGTGGCTGTGAGTCTCCATGAGATAACTTACGTTTTGTCCCTTGTAAAGTGCTGTGCCAATATGATGGGTTAGGTGTGGGATTAACGTAAGCAGTCTGCAGAAAAGGAAGATAACAGCATGGCCTGGAGGAGGCAGGAGAAGCTTCAAGACGGGAGTGAAGTTAACCCAGGCTCTAGGGTCTTATGAGAGCTTGGGGAGCAGATAGGAGGAGGAGAAGGCAATATTCAGAGACACACACCCAAGTAGTAAGTGGATAAGAACCCCCTGGGCTGGAAAGGAGACCAGTGGGCAGGGCAGTACTAGAGTGCTAAGACCTTGAAAGCAGGCTGATGGATGGGTGTGCACATGGCTGTGAAGGCCAAGTGAAATCATTGGTTTTCCCTGAACATTTTGGAATCCCAGAACATTTACTATGCTCAGTGTCCTGAAAAACCTGGTCTAACCAGCTTCCTCCTATCCCGATTTTATTGATGAAGAAACTGAGACCCAGAGAGAGAACATGTAATTTACCAAGTCGCCTACCCAGTGAGTGACAGATTGACAAGTCCCAGAGCCAAGGAGTAAGAGAAGGAGGGAATGGGCAAGATCTACAGATGTTGTAGAGTTCCTACCGAGTCAGAAGATCTTCAAGGTGGTAAATTCCCAGTCACTAGGGAGATAGGCCCCTTAACAAACAAGAGGTCTCAGACAAGGTAGGAATTATGAGCTTGGGCTCTGGGGTCCTGCTGCCTTGGTGAATGCTAGTTCTGTTACTTATGAGCTATATGAAATGTGGGCAAATCTGCAAAATAAAGAGGACAATGGTTCCTTTGTCCTAGGTTGTTGAGAGGATACATGGTCTTACTGAGCTATAAAGCGTTTATCAGAGCATCTGAAACAAGACAATGCTCATTGGATGTCAGCTTCTGTTATTGGTGGTGGTGATATTCTGGCAGGGGCTGTGACTGGCAAGAGAGAGGCAAGACCCCAGCCCCAGCCCTCTCTAGAGCTGGATGGCCCCAAATGGAACTAACACACAAGTGAAGTACATTCTAACAAAACGATCTGCTTCAGACACCTTCCTTAATCTGTTCATACTCTCTGTAAATATGAATTCTCTCCCACTTGCAGCCGTTCTGTGCTGGACATACCTTATTTTATTCTGACTTACTAACCACGGGCAACTTGCCTTCTTAGTTCTATACGCGTACTTCTCTATTGCTTATAAAGTACCATGTAAATGTGGAATATCATTGACTTTCTTAGAACTATATTTCTATATTGCTTAGAAAAAGCCATATTAACTACAATTATATAATAGTTCTATGATTGTGTTTGACAGTTAAAACAAGAGGTTGTGAATTGGTGGCCATGGGCTCAATTTGGCCTACATATATGTTTTGTTCAGCTTGCCTGTGGACAAGCTCCAAATTAAATTAGCAATATTTGATAATGTGGTGATTTTATATTAAAATCCAGATATCTAGCTTATTTTTAAATTTTTGGAAAGCCTGGAAATATGGGGCCTGCATTCCCTGTGTCAACAATTGATTGGCATTGGAATGGGACTGCTGCCTTCAGTTAAGGCGATGGACTCCGTCATCCCCACCACTCCTTATGGTTCCCCAACACCAAGGCTGAGAACCATTTGCCATTTATCATCACACATTCATTATGCCTTTTCTTATAATAAAAAAGAAAAGTGGAATAGATTGATTGTTCATGTTTCTGTTAGAAATGGGCAAAAAGATGATGGATGGATAGATAGATAGATAGATAGATAGATAGATAGATAGATAGATAGATAGGCAGGCAAATAAATAGATAGAGGGAGAGGGAGAACACTCACATCATGTTTCAGGAAAGATGTGGAAGAACATTTTTATAGGTTTAATATACAAATAAAGCATATCTACCTTGAAAAAAATGAAGCTAAGATGATATTATGAACAAACCTGGTCTCCCTCGGTTATATATCAATATATATTACCAGAAGGATGCAGGCATAGCTGCATTGTGATTGGTGGGCTCAACTGTGGTCCATTTTATCAGTCCAAGATACATATGCATAAAGCAGCAGGTTCCTTGACTACTTAGGGAGGGAGTTCCTGTGCGCACATTTCTTATTTTGTTGGTTCTCTGTAAGTACCTGATAAAATCCAATTCACTGGAATCTAAAGATGAAAGTCCCCAAAGCACATTTCTCCCCTACAAATGACTGGAAAGAGATGCACATTAATATTGTTAGTTTGCACCTATTTCACCTGAGAAGCGAGACCATGTCCATAGGCAATAGGGCTCTCATTCTGGAGTTGGGCCTGGAGGTAAGAACTGTGCACTTAGACTGATGGAGGCCAGGGAGGGTGTCCAGTCTGGAGGCTGGAGGGGTCCAAATGGTCTCAGCCATAGATAATGGGAGGGGTGGAGGCAGGACGCCAAGCAAGGCATTCCACCTCCTGTCAGACTGACTGTATTTTGAGGCTTTAAGGGATTTTCTTCCATTCAATGTGAAGCTGTAGAAATAGCCAAGAGGAAACTTAGTGTCATACCCAAGCCGGTCTAAATTGTTTACTGCGGCTTCAGTACAGTTTGTGAGATTGGGACGTGTGGAGACGTGGGGATCTTTTGTCCTAGCTCTTCCAGGGCTCAGCTAAATTAATGGGCTGTTCCATTTTCCTATCATCCATCCAAGTGTCCCAGAAAACTCAGTCTCCAAATGCATTCTCCAGACTGTCTCGAGCAGCTGGAAGGGGCACAAAAGCCAGTGAGAAGCATCCCAAATTTGGGTTTGGAAGAAGTTACCAAGCACATACATACACGTCTTTCTGAACCTGTTTCTTCAGTACAGGAGGATACCACTTCCCTTGTGGACTGTGGTGAGAGAGTTCCCAGGGGGCACCCGCGGCTTGAATCCTCGTCTGATTTCAAGAGCAGAAGAAGCCAACTAGCCTGAACTAGCTGACTAAAAAACAAGTTCCTGGAATAACCAAAGAAGAGATCTGCCTTTTTGGGTAATCAAGAAAAAACAATTTAAACCCACACCTGCCTTCAAGGAATGACCCTTTTGTTCTGACAAGCATCTTGGTGATTTTGGATGTGCATAGGGGGATGAGTGCTGAGAAGAGCAAGTTTGTTCCAAATAAGAGAGAAAGATGAATTTGAGAATCTGACGATCCTAGAGAGACGAGGACAAGGATAAAAGGTGGGAGGGCATGTCAGACACTCTTAGATGCTACTGTTGGTGCCCCGTTCCTATAACCACTGCCTTTACCATTTATGTGCACTAAGCATGATCTTCCAACTGCCAGCCTGCTTCCCACTACCTGAGCAATTTCTCTGGCCTCTGGAGTCTGCTCTGGCCACAGCACAGCAGACCTACAGTGCTGGAGAGTTAACTCTGACCCCAGCAGCTCTCAACCAATGACTAACTGGAGCTAGTGGATAAAAAACCATCAGCTCCCTTTCCCAGTTGGTGGGAACTTATAGGCACCCTGAGTCCCCTGTGCCCCTCACCACCCCCTGCTCCATGCCCACACTGAGTACCTCTTGCCTCCTGCCCCAGGCCTCCTTGTTGATGCTGTCATGCTGCACCTGCACTCAGTGTGAGCAACCGAGAAATGCAGTGGAAATAACACCCTGCGAAGCAAATTTTTAGCCAATGGAAGCCAGCAAATACATTTTCCTCCCTACTTCTCCCAGATGCACTGTCCCGAGAAAGTCATTTATATAAAACGCATCTCAGAAGATGATCTCACACAAGAGTGAGTACTCAACCATCTAACGACCCTTATTGGCACTTCTTCCTTCCCTGCCTCAATCCTTTTTCCTCACTTCTGTTCCCTCGGATTTTACTCCCTAATACCAGAGACACCTAAGACTGCTGCCTGGGTACTCAGGCTAAGATAGGTGATGAAGCTTACTTCTCACTCTCTCACACTCATGTATCTTAACAAGTAGTTGTCCCTTCCATCTTCTAGGTCCAATTAGGGTGATGTTGCCAATATAGGGGACCAGCGTTATGACCTGTGGCCAGTCAGGATGACAAGGTCCGTATGGACTATATAATAACAGAACAGAAGAGTGAACGTAGACCTGAGGGGAAAAAGTAAATACACGTATAGGAGTATTCTCCTTGCCATGTGAAAGCAAATTGCTTTTGATTTTTCACACTGATAGGGATCATGACTGCATTTGCCAGATCCCATTCGTCCCAAGTACCACAGGTGGTGTTGATATATGCCAGTAAAGATAACACATCTGGCATGGCAATTGCAATTAAGGCTACCATCTGAGCAAGTTTATGGCAATTCACTATTATTCATCACAACCCATTTATCCACCCTTACTTTTGCAAGGTCCATGCAAGTGAATTAGTGGAAATATAATGGGGCCTATCACCCCTGCACCATTTAAGTCTTAACAGTGGCTCTAATCTCTGCAGCACTTCTTGGGAAGTGGTAGTGCTTTTTATTTACTCTTAGAGGTGGAGAAAGGAAGGTAGTTTCAAGAACTTCCATTTACTCTTTTCTACTAGACTCCACAAGTCACTAACATAAGGTTTCTGCCAGAAACGAAGTCTATTTATCCCAATTATATATTTGAGAAAAGGCCTAAACAGATCTAGGAGGCACAAGTAAACTATGTGAACAGGTAGCCCAGACCCCCATGTCAGCTACCCCTTTATACCAACATCCTTTCTTCAACCCACACCTCTGGCTTCATAGGTGGTTTCTTGCATTCAATAAACAGAGAAGGAAAGAACTCGGGCTGCTTCACAGATGAGTCATTGTGATATGTCGTGCTAGCCAAAAATGGACTTTTGCTATATTGCAGTATTTCAGGGAGAACCGTAAAAAGACAATGATGAAGAGAACTTCCAGTATGAGCAGTACCCTTGGCCAACCACTTTGATGGAGGAAGATGTGGTTTGAGTTACAGATATACGTAGATGGCTGAGCAGTACACAAATGTCCTAGATGTTGGCCAGGGGCCTGAAAGATAAGAATAGATGACCAAGCACAAGGAGATCTAGGGAAGCGTTATAAGTATTGACCTATGGGAATGGGCAAAGAAATGTGTTGGTCTTTGTGTCTCACAATGCTTACCAGAGATCATCCAGCAAAGAAGAGACATTCAGCAACCAGGTGGACAGAGTGATTCATCCTGTCAGTGTCAGTCAGCTTCTGTCCTTGGCTACCCCCAGGCTGACATGGTGGAGCCTTAGAAAGGATGACAACGATGACAGGAGTAAATGGTATGCCAAGGCCAACAGCCTGGGCCCAAACCTCTAAAGCAGATCTAGCTACTGGCATTGTGATTATGCCCAACCCACCAGACTGACACTGAGCCCTCAATATGGCACCTTTCTTCATAGATACCAGCCAGCCATTTGGTGACAAGTTGATTTCTCCAGACCCTTTCCTGAGCATTATTCCTCACCATCACTGATACCTATGTGGATCTGGGTTTGCCTTCCCTGACCAAGGGCCTTTGCCAGGACCACCATCCAAAGACTTGTGGAATGTTTGATTTCTCAATATGGTGTCCCATACACCATTGCCTCAGATGAAGGGACCCATTTTAACGCAAAGGAGGTGTGACAATAGGTGAATGACCAAGAAATTCACTGGTGTTAGTATGTATCACATCACCCGGAAACCCGTAGCTCAACACAATGATGGAAAGGCCTGTTAAAGGCTCAGCTTAGGGACAACATGGCGCAGGGTTGTGGCACTCTCTTTCAGAATGTGGAGGCCATGGTTAATATATGGTGCTGTGTCTCCAACAGCTAGAATACTTGGGTCTGAGAGCCAAGGGATAGTAGTAGGACTGAGCCCTTTCACCCTCTCTCCCAGTGATCCACTGAAACCCTAGGCTCTTCCGGATAGAGGTGCTGGTTTCTAGGAGAAGAATTCTTCTAGGGGACACAATAAAGCCACTGAACTTGAAGATGAGACTCTTACCTGGTCACTTTGACCAGTGAGCCAGCAGACAAAAAAATAAAATAAAATAAAATAATAAAATAAAAAAAAAATGGCTAAATTAGTAGGGATAAGGAACCTGATTACCATGAGAAGTATAACAGCCACTACCTTATGTGGGTAGAGAGGAACTCAAGTAATCTCGTGGGGACTTTTTGGTGCCTCCATATTTCAAAATGATGGTAAAAGTTGGCAAATGAAACAATCAAGGCTACTAAGAGACCAGACCCTTAAAGGATAAAGGACCAGATTACCTCAGGAGGTGAGCAACTCAGCCCGTCCAAAGTGTGGGCCAAACATAAAGGAAATCTAGACTGGGTAGTGGAGGAGGGGACTGGGACCAGCTACAGCAAATTTTACTGACTCTTTTACCTAGACTCTTTTCTGAAATTTCAGCTGGCTATGATCTTGAAAGAGACTCTGACAGATTGGACTTGTACCTCTCCTCTTATAAAATAAGTGACAACATCTTGTTCTCACAATATTGAAGGCCTTATATCATAGTACAGGAGCTGAATCGATTGGGAGGGCATGAACAAACCTAAGTGGCCCAAGGCATGGGCTGCATTAGATAGCTCTAGTGCACCACTTCAAATCCTTTCAACATTACCTGCTTCTAGGTGGCCATTTGTTCTGCCACAGCCATTGCTGCAGAGATCAACCTAGGATGGACTCCCACCAACCTGACAGGCCTTAACCTACACCCACACTGTGTGCCTCTCCCCTCCTGCTTCTAGACTTCTCCATCGGTCCTGAGGCACGTGATGCTGCGATGCTGTGGAATTCAGTGCCCGCACATAAGCAACTTAGAAATGCAAAGGAAATAATATGTGGCAAGCTTTTGAACAATGGGAGATGGAAAACAGTGAACAGCAATTTCTCCCTTCCTCTCCCAGGTGAACCACCCTGAAAAGCCACTTCTCAAAAGAAAATCCCACAAGAATGAGAAATCATTTCCATGTGATACGTATTTGCCCTTCCTCCTTCCCTGCCTCATTCCCCCTTCCCTCATTCCTGGGATTGTAATCCTTAAGAAAATAGCACATGAGTCTTTGCTTCAAGCTCTGCTTTCTGAACCCCAGGTTAAGAGAGAGAAGAGCTCACAGGCACCATCAGATTAGAGGCCAATAGCTCTGTGTGAAAGAGCAGCCAGCAAAACATTTCCAGGGTGGCTGTGGCCCCAGAACATCGGAGGAATCACAAACCCAGTGTTCAGTCTGGAGTTGTTTGCATTCCAGCAACGGAAATCTCTCCTGCAATTCCCCTTTCCTTCCCCCAGCAACAACAACAACAACAGAAGGCTTCAGTCAAGTTTCCCAAACACACAAATGCTTTGTGAAAATGGGGTTCTGCAAATGTCAACTGAGAGATGAATTCCAGGTCTTAGTCAACAGGACAGCGCAAAGGCTGCCCGCATGGGACGCTGTGATGAGCTACAGCCAGATCTTAGTCCACACAAGAGGTCAGCGTCAGAGGTAAGCATAAGCACGCCACATTCCTGAGAATGTGCTTAGATATTGAGGATGACTTTGGGCTTCAAACAGTCACAGAATGGAGAGGAGGCAGAGATCATTTCCAAGGGTCAGAGAGGATTCTGTCCAACATCTGACATATGAGCAGTATAGAGTATCCAAAACCAGACCTATACAGTCTGTTTAAATCCATAGACTGGCCCTTACTGGCTGTGTGACCTTAGGAAAGTTACTTTGACCTCCCTGTGCCTCAAGTGTCATGAATTGAAAAACTGTTATAATACAGAGTTGCTGAATGCATCAAATTAAGTGACTCAGGTGCATAGCTCCCTAAGCATTTCTCTATTTTATTTAGTGCTTTTGTCTGTCCAACATAAATAAAGGACCCACATTTATAGTCATAAAATATCAGATCTGGAAGAGTGCTCAGAGATCTTCAAGCCAACCTCCACTCCTGCCCAGAGAGAGCACAGGGCTTTTGTACAGCCACAGTTAGTCTGGGGCAAGGCCAGAGCCCTTTACTCTGTCCAGTGCCCTTTTCTCTGCTTTTTGGGGCTCCTGTTTCCCTACACACTCAGAATCAAGGCCATTACAAATCAGAAAGACAATAGGAAGTGAATGTTTCATTCTTGTATGTCCCAAAGTCTCCGCATGTTTTGCTAAGTGCTGCCCTAGAAATGTCACCCTGCCAATCAGCATTAGTCAGCCATGGTCCGGATCAGTGTTTTTTAACCTGTGGTCCACATACATCAGAGTCATTTTGTGGGGAGAGTGCTAAAAGTGCAGATTTTCCTAATCTCTACAAAACACTTACCAAATCAGAATGCCTGCAGACAGAGCCTTGGAATTGGAACTTTAACAAGCACCCTTGGTCTATGCACACTGAAATTTCATTGCAATTGGCTGAAACTTCCACATCCATATTTTCATGGCATCTTCATTCCTAAACTCCATCTTGGCATTTCTTACATTACGACACCTCCCAGTTCAAATATAACCCCCCACACTGATGATGATGCATTTGCTGTTTCTAGCTCAGACAGACTACTGAGATCTCTCTTGAATGGATTTTCCCATTCACCATACACACCATTGAAAGAGCAAGAGAGCATATGTTCTATTGAGTTAAGGCCTTATGACCTGCGCTTTTGGAGAGAAAGCAGCCCAGAACCAGAAGGGACTTCGCATATAATTGTAAGCCCAATCCAATCAGAGTATCTATTGTACAAATGTAAAGAAATAAGGCAGCTGGGGATCCCCTGGGAATCAGTTGGCTAGAGAAGGAGGCCCATCAAAGTGGATATGGGCTGCCTGCCTTCCATCCTGCTCCCACCCCCTCATCGATACACCACATAATGGCTGTCATCTCCCCAATATCTGTAAAGAGGATGTGGCGAATATGGAAGCATTAAAATTAACTGCTACTTTGTCTCCAAGAGGATGAGAATTGATTAAGTGTGTCCTGGTGATAAGCCAGAGAGGGCAGGACTGAAATCTGTGTGAAGTGATAGGAGCTTTATCACTGATTAGGAACGGATGTGCCCCAATGGCAGGGTCACACCTTGCTTTTGAGAGTGGCCAGTGTTACAGCTTACAAAAAACACAGCCCCTCTCTGTCACCTGTTAGGAGCCACACTGCCTCCAGTCCCAGCCCTGCTGGGCTTGACCACAAAGCAGCAGGGGTGGTCTTGGATCAGCAATGGGATCAGCTTCCTCTTTCCACAATCTTATAGGTTCAAATGTTTGGTCAGTGACACCCCTAGGAGGTGTTTGGAAATGTCTGGGTAGGGAAGTTTCTTTTGTCACAATGAATGGGGATGCTACCGACATTTGGCAGGCACAAGCCAGGGATTCTAAATTCTACAATGCAAGAAACAGTCTGCACAACAAAGAAATATCCCAGCAAAATGCTAGAGGACTGTGGCTTTCAAACTTTTTGACCAAGACCCTTGGTCGCACAATTCCATAGACACTTTTAAAACAAAAGTTTCATGTGTTCAATATTTATCCTTCCTGTATGTAATGAACTCAGGTATTTTCTGCTCTGTTTTGTTCCGTTCCATTGAATTAAAAGAAAAAGTCAGGCTGATCAAATCCTATTAAATATATTTCATAGCCTACAAAAGGGCCACAACCCATACTAGGATGTGATCATTTCAAAACTGCTAATCAGCACCAGTGGGTGGGAATATGGATTGAATCTCACTGCAAGAATTACTTGTCTGCTCTCAGCCACACCACTTGACTTAAAAAAAATCTCAGGGCTAAAGTGAAAGCCCCAGTGACTTCTGATGAGCTAAACTAGTCTTGCTCTGTCTCCCAAAACCAAAGAGACAAACAATTGTCCATTGCTGAGGCCCGTCATTTTTACAGGGCCCTGCTCTGGGGCAGGTGGCCCATATGCTTTGCATTTCCCCACAATGGGAACTCTCTTGCATCACAGTGGACAACGGAACTAACCACAGTGGAAGTGAGGTGAGGGTGGGCTGAGGGCCCTTATCTTCTCTGAAACAAAGCCTGGCAGGTGGGCAACCTGGTTCTCCAAACTGATCCAAACTTGCCTGCTACCGTGTACAAACAGGCTGAGTTCTAATGAGACAGAAGTACAAGAATACACACTACCCAGGAGACCAAGGGCAAGATCAGACTTGAGGGGCGGGCCCGTGACATTGGTTGGTGGGATAACCAGCCACCCTTTGACCACATCCTGACCACTGAAGTCAGTCACAAACAAAATCATCTGATCTTAATTATTTGTGAATAACTCTTCCTGTAACATATTTACCAGACTCTTAACAACTGTCATATCAACATATTACTTTACATGGCTGAAAGGACACCACTTTCAGAAAAGGTGGCCATTTCCTTGTCTTTCCATGGACAGTCTCTCCCTATTTTGGCTTATGCTTTTCCTGCTTCCTGCATTTTGAGACTCAGTGTTCTCACATTTACAGCCCTTGAGTAGAGTACCACATACCCCCTCTGCAGGACACCCCGTGCCACCACAGATACAGATGCCCCTTCAGAACCTCCCCACACCACTCCAGGCCCCGGGGAGCCCAGCTTTGCCAGGGCTCCCACTCTTAATGACATGTGATATTTCAAATGTTTCCCCACCAAAAAGCTGACAAAATGTTGGCTTGTCCTGGCCTGAGCAGGTCTATATTCTTACAATCTAAACAAGACCATGACAACCCACATATCTAGGGACCTTTATAGTTTCCTCACCACTCATCTTGTGATCATCACAGCAATCCTAAAGGTGTCAGGGCACATCTTATTATCCCCATTTCAGAGATGAGAAAACTGAGATTCAGAGAGGGTGAAGCATTAACTTTCTCAAGGGCAGTCGGTTAATAAAGGGCAGAGCTGGAAATTGGATCTTCCGGCCTCACATTTATATTTCACCCATATTCCACTTCACTCCACCATCTCAGAGTACTTAGGCTGTGTTCAGAACTCTGTCATCTACCTCTCTATCCAAGTGATACATGGAAAGGCAACTGAGAGGTTTCACCTTCCCATTCGAAGTCACAGGAATCTTGAGGGAGGTACAAGTTTAAGGTGAGTCCAGGGTAATCCCGACATGCACTTTTTGCCACATCAACACTTACGCTTCACATATAATATTGGCCAAGGGGGGCTGTTGCTGATGTGGGCGCCTTGCTGTTTAGTTGGGGTTGGCCCTTCAGACCCCCAATTCCAATAGCTGCCTGTGGTCTGTGAATAAAGAGGAAAGATTAGAGCTGGCATTGGCCTCTTCAGCAGACAAGACTGCGTCCAAGAAGGAATAACATTCTAGAAGAAGCCAGCAACTCATATGCAGAGCTGTGACACTAGAGGTGGTGGTGACCTCCATAAGCGCTCCTAGTTTGTGATTGTTCGGCGGTGAAGGAGCAAGTAGCCCCTGCATGTCAGAGATTCCAGAAAGTGTGCAGGGCGTCACGCCCAGGAAAATGGCTGGTGGCTACACTGATCACGTGAGTCATCAAGGAAAGGGTTAGGTTGGGCCAGACGAGTGGCGCAGTGGTTAAGCGCTGGCTTAGGAAGCCAGCGGCCCCGGTTTGGGTCCCACATAGGAGGGCCAGTGACACTACCCTCAAAAAAAAGAAAGAAAGGAAGGAAGAAAGAAAAGGGTTAAATTGTGCTTTGTGGGTTCTCTTAAGAAACTCAGATGTGTAAAACATCTCAGAAAAGACTCTCGTCAAAATCAAATCAAACTAAAAGTAACTTTATCTTTTTTTTACTTTAAAAGGGAAAGCTTTAATGACTTTGAAAATGATCAGAACAGCTCTTTGCCCAAATTTTTACATATGTGTGTTACAAGGGATTTTTTTTGAAGCCAAATTTCCTCTTTTATGTTTGTGAAACCTCATGAAATGGAACACCTACCTTCTTCAAAAGATACTTTGAAGACATAAAAAGGTTCATACACTTTGACTCAATAATCCCCTTCTGGGAAGCTAGCCTAAGAAAATACGGTGAAATATGGAAAAAGCTATATGCAGAAAAATAGTCATCAAAGAGTTGTTCAGTGAAAAACTGGAAGCAGCCCAAATATTCTAAGAGGAGAGGGAGGATGGTAAAATAAATTATGGTATAAGCCTTGAAGAAATATTCTATAACCATTAAAAATGATGGATATGAAGTTTCTGAAGGAGCACAGAAAATACTTGTGATAAAGCAATGGGTAAAAAACAGTTTGGAAAAATATTTGCACATACGTGGTTTGTAAACAGAGGAAAGGAACATAAAAATACAGTTGCCACGCTGTCAAACTGAAAGCCTTATGGATTTTTACCTTGTTTTCAAATTTCTCTCATATTATTCTATCTCTACTTTTTGCAAAAGTTCCTCAATCCCTAACAACAAAGAAAAGAAAAGGCAATAGAGTCTATTAATGTTTTCAGTAGGAAGGAACACCATTAGTAGGGGTTGGGGGGGTAAGTTAAGATGAGAAACCACTCACATTATTGCCCAAATTATTACATGTCTTTAGAATGCTTTCATGTTTTTGTGAAATAAATGTAAAATATATGTAAAAAGCAAACATAAAAATATACTTTTGTTCAAGGCACAAAAACCACAAGTTATATTACTGCAGAAACCATACAAGGTTTAAAGATTCCCTTATTTCTGTGTTTTCGGGTTGCTATGGGTCCACTTATAAGGGGCTTTTTGTCAAGAAACATTGCAATGATGCTTAACATCGCTCTACATTCATTTTTCATTTCAGCTGTTAGTACTCAACATGCCATGATCAGTTGGATATGAATGTCAGATTTAGAAAACAAATCTCGTTTTCTCCCTCCGCTATCCAGGACACTTAGAATCATGGAAGAATTTAGAAAGAACCTCAAGGTCATTCAAGTAGACATCTTCTTGGCAGGAGCACATGTCCCAGTGATGTGGGCGGGGAGTTGGATTTGCAGGGTCCCACACAATGCGCGTGTGTATGGTGAATCTGGAGTCTGTTGATGAAAAAACATCCAGCCTTTGAAAAAGCTTATAAGAGTTTATTTGAGCCAAACTGACAATAATTGCCAGGAAGCAAAGTATCAACTGATTGAGAAAATGCTCCAGAAAATGGCTGTTTTGCAACTTATTTTATACATGAGAATCAAAGGAGGAAGGTTACATGAAATCCATTGGTTGTAGATTAAGGGGGTGGGAGAAAGCAAAGCAGGGAAATCTCTGGGATTGGATAAAAAGTAAAATGGAGAGACACACACTTCTTTTACATTGGTGGGTACAAGATAGTTAACAGCATTTTACAGCACATAGAGATAGCCTTTGGGGAACAAGGTAACAAGGAGGAACTTTGTAGTTTCCTGCTCTGGTGTGGAGGGTTGTGCCCCCTAGGGGGTCTGGAAAAAGAAATTACTCTGATATTGCAAGGGTATGTTATCTTAGATGCAAAAAGACTACATTCAGGCTTAAGGTAAAGACTGACCTTTGTCAAGGAAGCTATAGGCCAAGGATGTGACTTCTT
Organism: Aselliscus stoliczkanus; assembly: GCA_033961575.1. Classification (NCBI taxonomy): domain Eukaryota; kingdom Metazoa; phylum Chordata; class Mammalia; order Chiroptera; family Hipposideridae; genus Aselliscus; species Aselliscus stoliczkanus. Next base: position 142,857,672 of record CM066728.1, read on the forward strand.
GCCAAGGCCCACCTTAGTTTGTAATTTTTATGTTCACGCCATCCTCTGCGGTTATTTTCAGTCTCCTGAGCTTGTCAGGTTTAACATGTGGTCCCTTTTCCGTCCACAAGTCCAAGTGCAACCCAGGGACAAAATAAAGCCAATTTACAAAGGTGAAAAAAAAAAATCACAAATCTAAACCCAAAAACCTGGGGAAATACAACCTGGAAATGTAAATCAAAGGAACATAATTCTTACCACCAATTTTTTTTCTTTTTAAATGAGGAAGTGGGGAGATATAACCTGTCCCAGTTATCTACAACTGCATAACAAACTGTCCTAAAACTTAGCAATTTAAAACAAGAACCATTTTATTGTATTTCATGATCTTATAGTTCAGGAATTTAGGCAGGGCTCGGCTGAGAAATGCATCTGAGGGCACTCAGTGGCAAATGAGTCGAGGCTCCAAGGATTCTGCCTGACGCATGGGGAGGCTGGCAGGCTGGACTCGGCTGCATGTGTGGACCACAGCTCCTCCACCAGGCCCCCCTAGCATGGCAGTCTCCTTGGTGTGGTCAGAGCTCTTCATGTGGTAGCTGGCATCGCCCAGAGCAAGCATTCAAAGAGACCTACACCAAAGCTGGGAGGCTTCTTGCAACCGAGCTCAGAAGTTCCAGAGCATTACTTCTGCCACCATACTATTGGTCAATCGCTAAGGCCAGCCCAGGTTCAAGGGCCAAGAATTAAACTTCATCTGTCAATGGGAAAGATAGCAAAGAGTTTGTGGTCATCTCTGGTCATTCTCCATTAAACTAGGAAGAAAATTTTAGGGAGAAAGCAGTGCAGACAAAGGCATGGAGTTCATGCATATGTTGCTGGTGATGGTGTAAATTGGTACAACACTTTTAGAAGTCACCTTGTCAATATGTACACAATACATAAAATCATTGATCTTCTTTGACTTCCCTAGGCTCACTCCTGGGCATCTATCTGTCCTAAAGAAATAATTATACCAGAGATATGAAAGATTTACTGTTATCTAGCAGAGCGACAACAATAGAGAAAACCTAAAAGTTCAATAGGAGGAGATTGGTTAAGGCTTATCATCATTCTGAAATAGTAAGTAGCTATTAAGAATGTTAATTATGAAATTTTTACTGGAAGAATATTTATAGTGCAGTGTTAAAAAAATACAAATGTTATAGGCACGTAAACAGGAATCAGGAGGGAACAGACAGGAATAAAAATAGTTTCATTAGGGTAATGACATTAGAGCATTATTTTTCCTTCTAGATGTTTTTCGTTAAAATACGAGGGAACAGAGAAATATATTAAACAACAAACACCACGAGGGCTGCAAACAGCAAAACCCAGACTGTGGAATACGATCTCTATAGGACAGATATAACCAATTTTTGTCAACAAGTCAATTACAAGGGGGAAAGAAAAAAAAACAATAGGAAGGGGAATCTAGAAGTTTAAAGAGATTTGTCAACCAATTGGAATGTATGGATGTTATTTCAATCTTGATCCAAATAAATGAAGTGTAATGACAAATTCAAGAGACATTTGGGGAGGTTTGAACTCTGGACTTTTGTTCATATCAAAGAAATATAGTTTATCTTGTTAAAGGTGGTAATGGTCTTGTGGTTAGTTTTTAAGTCTTTAACTTTTAGAGATAAATACGTATTTACAGATTAAATGATATGGTACCTGGGATTTGCTTCAAAAAAATCTGGAAGGATGGGGAGCAGTGGGAGGGGTAAAAAAGAAATGAGATAAGGGGTTGGTAGGTAAAGCTGGGTGATAGTTGGGGTAGTAGTATTATCCTGTTCTATTCTATATTTCTTTGAAAGTTCCCATAATAAAAAGAAAATTGTTTGTGTATCTGTTTCAATGTCCTCTAAGGTTGTTGAATGGAGGGACAAGCCAGGCTACTTGGAGCCATGAATCTAATCTGATGGTGGTGAGGAGAAGATGCCATGAGGAGTCTGAGGACAAGGAAGGCCTGAACTGGTGAGCAGTGGACATCTTAGAGATCTAAACAGGTTCTTACAGACAGGAGACCTGGCGCTGGTCCCAGATGGCTGCTTCCAACCCCGTGCCCAGAGTCTCAGCTTCCTCTGCCATTAACTGTGGATAGAGGTCTTACCTTACACAGGGTTGTAAGGCTCCACTAAGAAGGACTTTGAAGGTGTTTGACACCTGCTGTGGGCAGGAAGGTTGCTGGGAACTATGCATATATTAGGAACTGCAATAAGTCACAAGCTCCCTTGTCTGTCCTGGTCTGGAGTGGACACAGGGGGACCTTGGCTGATGGAGTGGCTGATTACTGGTCAGGACACAAAAAGAGAGGGGATGTCGAAAGCCAGAGTCCTGAAGAGGAGCCCAGCAGGGCATTTGTCATCTATCACCTGACAGTATAAATCCTAGGGAGTGGGGATAAGAGCTGTCCTGTCCCTGACTTTCGCTAAAGAGGTGAGGAACCTCATAACTGCAGAAGGTCATGAACTGTTGACAAGACCAGGCTCAAGGGTCCAGATAAGAGAGACAGAGGAGCCAACTTCAAGGACCACCTCAAGGCACAGAGGGAGACGGGCCTCCAAGGGGCTAACCCTTGATATTCCCAGCTCCCTGGGATGAGGGTGCTGGGCAAGAACTTCCTGGGTGTCTGAAAGAGGAAACGAGCTGCCTCCAGAAGGAGGGAACTCCCTGAGCCTGGGGGCAGCAAGCAGTGGCTATAACCAGGACCCAGGACTGTCAACTCCTTCTCAGGGAGGAAGGTGACCAGCCTGGCTTTAAATTCCAGCTGTGCCACCCTACAGTGGGAGGTCCATGGGCAAGTCACTTCACCCCTGTGACTGGCAGTGTGTCCTCTACAAAGTGAAGACAGTAATACCCGTCTCATAAGGTTATTAAGTGGATGAATCTAGGCTGACATCGGGAAGACCTTTAATATTTGTTCAGCCCCCCTCCAAACAGAACCCTGTGCAGCAGCTGTCACCATATTTTAAGCAAGGGTCTCACTTCAAGGGAGACATTCAGGATTCAGAAGCATATTTATGGGGGGGGGCAGTGGGAATTCACCCAGAACTCACTCTCTATAAAGCAGGAGTTTTCTTAGTCCTGGCTGCCACTGGCATCACCTGGGGGCTTTCAAAATGCTCATGCATGATCCCACCCCTAGAGATTCTGATGTGCTTGTCTGGGGTGTGGCCTGGGGCAAGGGGATTCTTTAGAAGCTCTCCAAGTGACTCCAGTGTGCAGCCAGGGCTGAGATTTCCTGCCATGGGGCTTGTGATGCCCTCGATAAAAACCAAGTGAATGAGAAAATCAGCTCTTATTGAAACCCAAGTGAATGAGAAAATCAGTTCTTTCCTTATGGCACTTTAGGGCCAAGTGCAGCTGGATGCGGGCGGGGGGTGGGGCGTTGGTTCTTAGGGTCCAAAGATTTGAGAGATTAAAGAAAAATTTAACTCATTGGACACTCGGGTCAACTCTGGAATGCTGTCACATGGTTGGAGCTTGGAGAAATTGCCAAGCCTGGTTTAAGTTTGCTTTTTTTTTTTTTTTTTTTTTAACATGGTGAATAGTTCTGTGTTGGGTTTCTCCCTGCAACCCCTTTCCCCCTCATTATTTTGCAATGAACTTTGTTCAAAGGCTTGAAAATGTTGATGTACCGTGTCCCCCTGATATAGATGTCTAAGAATAAACTAGAAAACATTTGAAATATATGAAATATATTTAGAAAAAAAATGCCATTTTGTACTACAAGGATTGAGGGTCTATAGAAAGACGTCTTTCAGAATAAATGTCAGGCATTCTTTTTGGATGAATAAGTCCTCACAGAGGTCCTATCACGACTGGTCAGTTCATCCCCCAATTCTACTCATCACTACTCATTGATTCTGCATGAGGCATTCTGGAATGGGGTTGGGGCTCCAACACATGCAGGGATGACAGGGAAACTCTTGGTCCAGTCCTGGGAAATTGAAGCTTTCTTTCCTTTCACAAGCCAGAGGGATCTGGCAGTGTTTTCTCAGACTTCTCTCTTTTACCCTTGGAATCTTCATGCCCCTGAGAGCTGATCAGCAAGGATTACAGGGGAGGAAGTAGGACAAGTGCAGTGGCTGAAAGTGTGGCCCACTGACCAGCAGCTCAGCATCACCTGGGAACTTGTTAGAGATGCAAATTTTCCTGCCCATACAGCATACCTATTGAATCAGAAATTCTGGGGTGGAGTCCCAGCCATCGGTGCGATAACCAACCTTCCAGGAGATTCTGACCCACTAGAGCTGAGAACCACAGGTATTAAAAGCACAGGCCAAACATGAACAAACTTTGATTCAAATGCCAGCTCTGCCACTTATTCCTTTGGTCAGTCACTTCACCTCTCTGATCCTCTGTTTCCTCATCTGTTAAATAAGAATGATAACAGCACCTACCACTCTAGGGTAGTTGGAAGATTAAGGGAGTGTTTAGCATTGTCCTTTGCAGGGCTGGGGTGAGGGTGAGGTGAGTGAGGCACCTACAGTCCTGCAAGTACCTCCTTAAATTCTGGAACCCATAGATGGTTTACTCACCTCACCCTAGTCCCAGCCCTGGTTATTGATATTCCAAAAGTGCTCAGTACGTGGCTGCTGCTCTTTCATATTATTGAGGGATCTGAAATTTCATTCATCTTCAGAGTCTTGGGCAGGCACACTTCTGGAGCTCAAGTCTTTAGACAGTTTGATGTAGAGGAAAGAGCACTGGCTTTGGAGTCCATGGGCTAGGACCTGAGCCCTAGTGATGCCAGGCAAGGAGAGACGCACAGAGCAGAGCAGGGCAGGGCCAGCTCCTCTACACAGGCTCCTTTCACTGGGCAGAGCTCTTTCTTCCTCCTTTTTTTCCTGAGAGAAGTCAAAGGCCACTCTTGAGTTTGGGCTCCCCCATTTGTGATCATTGTATTTTCTGTAACAGTCGATACTGAAAAAGCGTTTGACAAAATCCAACACCCACTGAAAAGTCTCAGCAAACTAAGAATAGAAGGGAATAGAAGGGGACTCCCTCTGTCAAAGGGCAGGCACAAAACCCACAGCTAACCTCTTACTTCACGGTAACGTTGGCCCCTCACTCCCTAAGTTCAGAAAAAAGATAACCCTTGCTGGTTGTCCATTCTCACTGCTACTCTATGTTGTGCCAGAGGTTCTATTTAGTTCATGAAGGCAAGAAAAAGACGTGAAAGGCATCCAGATTGGAAAAGGAGAAGTAAAGGTGTCTTTATACACAGATGACATCATTGTCTATGGAGAAAATCCAATGGAATCTATAACAAACTTACTAGAAGTAATAAATGAGTTTAGCAAGGTTGCAGGATACCAATTAATATACAGAAATCAATTTCATTTCTATAGCAACAAAAATTTAAACATTGAAATTAAAAAATAATGCCATTTATAATAGCATAAAAATACAAAACACTTAGGTATAAATCTGGTGAGAGGTGTGAAAGACCTATACTGAAAACTATAAAACATTGCTGAGAAAAAAATGAAACAAAACCTAAATAGAGAGCTAGCCCATTACTTAATTCAAGGTCATAAAGATTTACCCCTACGTTTTCTTCTCAGAGTTATATAGTTTCAGCTCTTACATTTGGGTCTTCGATTCATTTTGAGTTAGTTTTTGTATATGGTTTAAGGCAGGAGTCCAACTTCATTGTTTTGCATGCAGATACTCAGTTGTCCCAGCACTGTTTATGAAAGACTGTTTCTCCCCCCATTGAATGGTTTTGGCACCATTGCAGAAAATCAATTGAACCTAAATGTGAGGGTTTCTCTCTGGACTTTCAAAGTCTATCCCACCGCACAGAGGGTGCCACAAAAGTGTATACACATTTTAAGAAAGAAAAAAACTGTATTAAAATTGTAATACTCAATATATACTGAGAACAACAGATGAATACAAGCCATGTGTATACATTTTTTGGCACGCCCGGTATGTTTATCTTTATGCCAGCACCACAGTCTGTGAATGCTGTAGATTTGTAGTAAATTTTGAAATCATGCAATGTGAGTCCTCCAACTTTATTCTCCTTGTTTCAATATTGTTTTGGCTATTCTAAGTTTGCACAGATGATTTTTATAAAGATATAAAGGTAGTTTCGTGGTGAATGCACTGCCTTTTCAGCAAACAGAGCTCTGGAACAATTGCATATTATACGTCCTTGATTTTTTTTTTGTCCTCTCTTCTGCCTGTGACCACAGCTTTTGGTTCAACCACTGTTTTCTGAAATGCTTCTATTCTTCTAGAAGTCATTTTCTTTTTTCTTTTTTTCTCTCAAAAACAGAAATTTAATTAAGTTTTATTAAATTGAAATCTTCTTGGTCTCTGTTTTTCTTTTCTTTTTTTTTCTTTTTTTTTTTTTTGTAGGCTGTGCCTTATCATTCCATTGATTTCTGAAACCTAAGGGTGTGAGCAGCTTAAAAGGAAAAATTGATGGGAGTCAGGAGGCTCCCTGTGACTTGCTCTCTGTGCCTTCTCCAGACAAATGGCCATCTTCCTCATAGCGGGCTCTGGGGGAGGACCTGAGGAGCCATAGAGTTACAAGGATCCGGACCTGCAAAGCCATCAGACACAGCAATTTCTCTCACTTGGTTTCTGAAGGAGTAAGGACCCCGGAGCATTCCCACCCACTTTGTCCATTAGCATAACATATGTCTACAGGACATAAATCAAGGATCTAGTGCACACAGATGTTCAGCTGACCTATGCGAACAGGCCTTCGAGGGCCTGGATTTGGCCGCTGGTGGGGTGGGAGGTACTGGGAGAGCCTATGAAGCAGAGTTCTCACAGCGTGCTCCTCAGGCCAGCAGCATCAGCATCACCTGTTAGAAGTCACATTCCCAGCCCCCACTCCACACCTGTGGAATCAGAAACTCTGGGGTGGGGCCCAGCAATTCGTGTTTTATCTAGTCCCCTTCAGGTGATTCTGATGCACCTGGGAAATTAAGGCACTTGCCTGCTGGCACTAAATTACCAGGATTTCATATCCTGCTTCTGCCATTTGCTACCTGTTACTTAAAATCTCTGGGTCTCAGTTTCTTCATCTATACAATGAAGATGATAATGGTATCAGCCACCTACAAGCTGTTGTTCATATTAACAGAACAATCCATGCAAATTACTTAGGAAGCACTTAATAATCATTAGTTTATAAATGTGAATTTACCTTGCCTTCCTTGTTTATGAAAATTCATTGTCATGTGTAATAGTGGTATGATGCCTCTTAAAATTTCTCAAAGCAATTGGTATATGATGGCCCTACTTACTTTTATAAGAAGCAAGACAGGTATTATCATCATCTTCATTGCCCACATGTAGAAACAGAGGCCCAGGTAGTAAACTGTCCTTCCGGGGTCACGGTGAGAAAGTTATGGATCTGAGACATAAAGCACTTCTGACTTGAACATCTGTGTCTTTTCATCATATATCATGTGTTCTCAGAGTGTAGGCCTGCAATGCTAGTTGACAAAGTTTAACTATTTTAATTTAGGTATTAGTCCACTACAGGAAGGAAGTTATGGTTAATGGCGATGCTGTTAGTTATAAAGCAGAACCCAGTTTAGTCCCTCACTCATCACTGCTTTCCCTGCGAGTCCCCATTTCTGAAAGCGGAGAGGCCATTTGGTACAGGGGAACTGGCTGACGCAGCTCCAACTTCTGGCTCTACCGTTTCTTAGCTGAGCACATGACCTTAAACAAGTCACCTTGCCTCTTGGAACTTCCTTTTCCTCTCCTGTAATATGGAGTATTATCTCCACCCTGCTCAGTTCTAGGAACAGCCTTGGGTCTCAAATGAAATAGCAGATGTGGACGCACTTTGCAAACTGTAAAGTGCTTACGCAGTACGGAGATAGAAGTGACAGAGGTGGTAAAGGAAGAGTTTGCTGAAGACAAATACCGCCGGCCCTCCACCAGCGCTCGACAGCCCTGTGGTCTGGCAAGGTCCGAGCATGATGCAGCTGGTGGGAGGTAGGTGGAGATTGGGGGGGGAATTAGTCAGGATGTGTGGTCTGACCCCTGTTAGGGAGTGGCCTGCCGGGGCAGGGGGAGCTCAGAGACCCTGCCAGGCAGAGTCACGGACATGTGCCATCACAGGTGTGAACCATCAGCTCTGAAAAACCCACTCCTCCCTGCTTCCTAGCTAATCAAAGGGGCCCTGGAGTCAGGCCCAAGGAGTCCACTTGAAGTAAAACAAGCTCTCGTCCCAGCTGCTGCTTCACAAGAACTTCACTTCTCTGGGCCTTAGTTCAACAACTCAAGGTGGCTGGTTCTCAACTATTCCACCACCCCTTTTATTATTCCTCCTACATCTAGTACTTGCATCCGGAACTTTTCCCTACCAGTGCCCTAATGTTGAATATGTTTGCCCTCCTACAGTTTCAAGGCGTACAAGTGAGCTTCCAGGAGTTAATTTCCCAGTGATTGAGGGTTGGAGCTGGGAAGCCCGACTCCTGGACGGGAAGCCGGCCTGGGTGTGACCCTTTGACCCTCAGTGTCTCCATCTGAAAAAAGGGATCATAAACGTACCCACCTTCCCAAGTTGAAGATTAGTGAGATGTGTGTAAAGACCTCTGCCTGTTTCCTCGCAGAAGGTAAGCTCGATGGCAAACCTGTAATTTTTATCTCCAGCAACCTCAGGTTACCGAGGAACTACCCTGAGCTGACTTCAAGGAAAAGCAGAAACACCTGACACTGTTCGGAGCCTGTGAGCCCTCACACTGGCATTACATACTATTTCTCTCAGGCTTGTGGGAAATAGCCTGAGGACCCCTAGCACTCAGGGCCCCCAGCCTGGGAACTACTACTGGCTGAGCGACTCGGAAAGCTTCTCTCAGCTTTGACAACGCCTTAGCTAGGCTGAAGGTCAGCCAAACCTCTTAAAAGAAATCCACATGGTCAGTGGCAGCTGCGCCTGTGGTGAGTCCAAGGCAGACCCCAAAAAGAGCAGCCACAGCCCAGAGCCTTGTCTCCCAGGGCCAGGGCCCCTGAAGGAGTGTTACACATCAGAGGGAAGCTTGCAGCCTCCTATTCAGCTCATTCAGGCACTGAACCTCTGTGTCCCCTCCCACCTCTCTGATCTGAAAAGGCCAGGAGAGAAGGAAGTGGTTATTTCAAAGGCTGGGCGAGCCCCCTTTGCAAAAGAGTCAGAGAGTCTGAGACTTGAGTCCCTCAAAGGTCTGTTAAAAGAGGGAAATTTGCCTGTTTCTTTTCCTTCCTCTCCTTGCAGGCCTGTTCTAAATATATATCTTAGAGGTCAAGACACAGAATAGCAAGGAGCAAAACCCCAGTCCCAAAGGTAGAGAGAAAACTCAGGAGCTGGGGGTGGGGGGGTGGAAGTGATTTGGGGGGTCAGCTATGCCAGTGATGTCTCCCGGGGCACATGCCACGCTGATGGGAATGAGCCATTAGCCTCCCCTCTGTGGATGCCCTCGCACCCATTCTCTCTGGCTCTTCACACCAACCCCGTGAGACATCCAAGACAGGGGTTCTCATACCCTTATTCCCATTATACAGAGGAAGAAACTGAGAGCCATAGAGGAGGTGATAACCCCACAAATCACAGCTAATTCTTATTTATTAATAATTATTAATTTGCTGAGAAAGTACTAAGAACTTTGCATGCATTATTAGTTAAACCTCATGAAAATCCTATGCAGTAGGTACTATTGTTACTATCCCCATTTTACAGATAAGAAAACGAAGGCACAGAGATGTCAAGTAACTTCAGTTGTGTCGCACACCACAGCCTGCATTTGTAATCACTGGCTACTCTGGGCCTGCCCAAAGACCACACGGGTCAGTGGCAGAGCTGGGAGCGAAGCCAAGCTCAGTGCTCTTCCCCCTGGACCCCTCTGATTCTGTGTGGTCAACGTAAAGATGGCTATTCTAAAAATCACATCTGTACCAAAGAAGGACCAGCTATGTGGGAGGAAGCAAGAACCACACTACTAAGGGGCATCCAGCCCAAACTGCACAATCACTTGGTGGGGCGTTACGGGGTTGTTGGGGCTGGAGTTAGGGCTCCTTTCGGACATGAACATCTACAGTGCCAGAATAGAAGGGCCCAGAAATCCATTGTAGTTGCTGAACAAACTACCCCCAAAGATTTCTGGGTCCCATCTTTTCGTTCCATTCTTATTATGTTATTCATGAATTCCCTTACGCTACAATTTACCGAGAGCCTGCCCCAGGCCAGACACTGTGTCACATAACAATGGACAAGACACACAGCCGCTGCCCACCTAGAGCTTAGACTTCAATGACCTACACAACCCAGGTGTCTCTCCTGGAACTCCATCTATTAAGCCAAGATGGTCCGCTCTGGACTTTGGCTCATTCTGTTTCCTTTCTACCAACCCCCTGTGCTGGGATGCCTCCTCTGGGATTCCCAGCAGCAGTGTCACTCCTCTCCGGCTCCCATGACCAGTGTAAGGCGTTTACCTGTCTCATGGGCAGTTGTGCTGATCTGCTTTGAATTTCAGGTAGGTGTTAGGGAGTGGGGAGTTCCCCTACAAGACCACAAGCCCATGGACAGCAGGGATGGTGTCCTATTCTGGTTTTCCAGTGCCAGCCATCCTGCTGGCTCATTCATTCAGCAAATGTGCAATGAGCTCCTATGAGGTGGCAGACACTGTTCTGCCTCCGGGTTGACAACAGAGGACAAAATAGGCCAAACCTGCCCTCATTGATGTTCTAGTAAGAACTGACAGGTGGACAAATCAGTGACTGAATGAATATACATCGAATCCTGAAAACTCTTTTTGAGACGCTACACCTAAAAAAGGGTGCATTTCAGGACTGTTTGTGTAACCTCAAGGCTAAATATTTATCTAAACTAAGTGAGTGCTTGAAGGAACCCTACCTTCCTCCGTGGTGTGAGTGTTTAAAAATCACCGGAAAGGGATTGTGTTAGAATTAATCTTTGCAAGATGAGCTTGCTTTGGGAATCCAAGCCATTCTTGAAGTATTAGTCTGAGGCTTGGATGAAGTAAAATAAACTAAACTTTAGAGTCATAGAAATGATTCAATTTGAGGAAACACCGGGTCCAGGGACAGTAATAACAAAAATAATCACAGCAAACACTTACCCAGCACAGACTGTGTGCCAGCCCTGGGAGAAGCCCCTGGTTCCTGACAGATGACAAAGCTATGTCGGAAGGAAGGGGAGGCTATGAGAGGGGTGACCCTGACTGGAGCTGACCCACGAGCTCAGGCCATTGTTCGCTTGGGCTGCAACCATCCTGTGGTCCACAGCAGCCTCGCAAACCCAGTGCCTTTGAAATTTCCAGAAATTCAACGGTAGAAAAGACCGGTCTTCCCAAGGAAAAGGAATTTTAGTTCTGTGCTCAGAAGATGAATCTCCTTGGAACTAAGGAGGCATCTTTACTCCCTGAAAAGAAGATTAAAAAGCCCCTTTATTGAATGCCTGTTACATGAATGTGCTAGGACTTGATGTGAACTGTCATTTACTCACTGCTGGGTGCTGTTCAAATGAGAGGCCATAGCCAAGAATGAAATCTATAGATACTGACATGCAGCCAGGATGTCCTAAAGAACTGTCTGGCTTGTTAAAATATTTACGTGTTCCTGTTCTAGCTGGTACAGAGTAGCTTCCCTGAGACCTGGAGTGCCCCACTCCCTGCCACAGCAACCCCAGGCCCTATTCCCATCCTTCACCCCACTTCCCTGTGATCCAGCTACTCAAGAGGGACCCAGCACAGCTGGGAGCACAGAAGACTTGGCTCCCATCATGGCCCAGCCTGACCCGATGGGTCAGTGCCTGTTAATGCTCTGCTTACCACCTCTTGCCTGGTCCTCTTGGAGCTCTCACGCCAATGGGTATCTCACTTAACCCCAGCAGCCCTGTGAGGGGATAGCTATTGACCCTCTCAGACTCCTCCTTCCAGCTCCTTAAAGGTCACTGCCCGCTCATTCCTCACTGTATCCTATTGTGATCTGGTCCCAGCCAGTAAGTTCAGATTTTTCCCACCCACTCCCAACCCCTGAATTGTTTCTCCAGCCTGGACCTCTTCCTGAGCTGGCCATGTGGCCAGCTGCATGCTGGATATCTCCCTGGGAAGTCCTGCTACCACCTCAAGTCCCAGGTCTCCCCAAATAACCAAGATCAACTTCTTCTTTCTCAGACCTTTCCTTTCTCCTCCTCCTTCTTTTCCCCATTTCCCTCATTCATGCATACACATATCCATGCCATAAACATCCATGGAGCATCTGCCACATGCCAGGATGAGGAAGGGAGCAAATGAAATCCTCAAGGAGCCTACAGTCCATCAGGTGCCCAAGCTAGCAACCTGAGCATCACCTCCACCTCCTCCCTTCCTCATCCCCTGCAGGAACATTAAACAAGTCCTGCAGTTTGCTCCTTAACCTCCATCTCCACCGCCAAGGCCTGAGCTCAGGTCCTTGTCCTCACCCATCAAGGTAACAATCAGCGACCTCAGCCTCCCTCCTGTGTGGCCCTCTCCAGTTCTTCCTCTGCAGTACAGCCAGAGGGACATCTCCAGCACATATCTAAATCTCCCCCTTTCTCATGTTAGAGCTGTCCATGACTCCTTGTTGCCCTCATGAGAAAGCCCAAGCTCCTGACCTGACATTCAAGGCCCATCTTGACCTCTCTTGTTCCAGCAGTGTTGGCCTTGCAGGAGATGAACTGTGGGTGGTGGGGCCATTTGTTCCCAACCTCTTGCCGAGTCCTTATTAGCCAGAACACACATACACCCAGATCCCCATACACACACAGATATATGTAGGCACAGACACACTCACATGCAGACGCACCGTGAGACATAAAAAAGCAAGCCTGTTTATATCTACATACATGCAGATAGATGTAGCTTCCAGATTTAGCAAATAAAAACATAAGGCATACTTTATGCTAAAAAACAGTTTGTTGTTCATTTGAAATTCAGATTTAACTGGGCATCCTGTATTTATCTGGTGACCCCACAAATCAAGAAAGGCTTCCACAAACACCAATCACACGCAGAACACAAACACTTACACAGATTACACTCATAGTTCAATTTATGTGTGAACACACACTTCATATCATGCCTCGAAGACTAATGGGCATCTCACCACCTGAAACTGAAACATGGCAGGGCCAGGACATTGGTCAGCTGTGGAGGGCTCTTCAGGGAAATGTTTACTCCGAGAATTAAGGTCTAATTGACAGGAATTCCTGGACGTCCAGCTTCTGGAATGTTATGTGCCTAGATTAATCCCTGTGGAAGTCAGGTTTCCATTGAGTACAATGCCCTGACTGGTAGGATGGCATTGAGGAGAAGTGTCTACGGGGACTGAGCTCATTCCCTCTTGTGCTTTCCATAGATTTCCAGAGAAGAGTTCAGTGCCTAGAGACTCCCCTTCCAAACAGGATCTCCTCGTTTGGATCAGAAGGTGGCCTGCATAAAGGGAAAGCCACAGGTTTGGAGCCAGACCGAATTAAGTTCAAAAACCTGACTTTGACTTGTCTGTACTGTGTGTCTTTAGGCAAGTCACTTAGCCTCTCTGAGTCTCCATCAGCTCATCAGTGTAATGGAGACATGTTCCATTAATAAATCAAATCCTTAGGTTATTGTGAGAATTACTAAATAACATTATGTACGTGGAAGACTTTTTTTTAGAGTTTTGGATAACAATTAGTTACTATAAACTCTTATTGTCAAGGAAAATACACAAAATCAAATGTTAATGGCAGTTGGATTCAGAGATGGAATGGCCCCTCCGGTTGTAAGTGAAGCACAGAAGAGAAGGTGGTACAATATTGGAACAATTAAATTCAGGCAGTTAAAGAGAGTGGGAGGAAACTTTTAGAAGTGATGAATATATTTATGGTATAGATTATGGTCGTGGTTTCATGGATGTATATTATCTCCAAACTCATCATATTGTATACATTAAATATGGACAGCTTTTTGTATGTGAATCATACTCAATAAAATGGTTTTAAAAATAATAAAGTCAGTCATTCATATCAATTAAATACTGTAGAGTCACATCCTAGGTTAGCTTCTAAATTCAGCACATACAGGGAAAATGGCATACATTCAAAACATTTCAAAACACTTAAGGATTATGGATACAATGTTGTGCATGTCAAATAGTAATTCTAAAGCACACTGGAAATTGAGGACCACTGAAATAGAAAAAGCAGGGACAAAAGTAACTTTATGCGAGTGTCTGAGCTTCTTCTGCTTTTAAAATGACTAGCAAATCCCTTCTGGTGAATGGCGGGGGTGAAGAATTCAGGAGTTTCTGCTTGCTGGCAGGGTTTCCTCTACTCTTTTTAAAACATTGAGGTTCTATGTAGTCGACCTTAGTGTTGTCTATTAATATTTCTGGTTATTTTCCATCTTTGAACACAATAGGATGGGATGTTCCTGCTTTCTTGAGGTTGGGGAACCACGTGATTTGCTTTGGCCAATGAAATGTGAAGTGATGTGTGTTACTACCAGTGAGAAGCATTAAAGTGCTGGGAAACAATTCTTCGTCTTCTCCTCCTCTGTTGCAGTGACCAACCACATTCCAGATAGTGAACCCTGAGCACCTAAGAGAGGCCAATGAGGAGCAGAGACCCCACCGGCCTACAATGGATATGTAGCATGAGTGCGAAATGCACCGTTGCTGTTTTAAGCCATTCATATTTGGGAGCTGTGTGTCACTGAAGCAAAACTCAGCCTAGCCTGACTAATATGCTTTATAGTCTTAGTATATATTAATAGATTCATTTGTTGTAGATATTTTTTTTTTGAAGTGGCATTGTATCTTATAGGGGGAAGAAAATTCTAAGTAAGCTGGTAAGGTAAACAAGCTTGATGCAACTTCACTGCAATTATACGCTGGTTAGCTTCCTTCCAAACAGAATTTGTAGTAGTTTTGCAAGTCAAAATACATACTAGCAAACAGAGTAGCTAACATAATGATGAAAGGGAGATGGTAATCCATTCAGGGGAAACTGGAGAGGGTCGTACCTGGAAGCTTTGCCAAAAGCGAGGAATGAAATGTTGAATCGTGGATCAGTAAAAGCATTTAGGAGTGGGTAATAGAAGAAATTTGTACCAAGAGGCTCTGGAGCAGAGGGCTGGGAGGGAGGAAACCAATGTTTATTGAATGCCTGCTGTTGTGTCAGATACCGTGCTACGTGCATTGAAAATACAATTTCTTTGTTTATGAGTCTCACTAAAACTCAATGGACTAGAAACTGAGGCTCAGAGAAGTCAAATAAGTTGTGCATGGTTATATGGTAGCAGAGCGAGAATTGAAATCCTTGTTGGCCTTAATCTTACTCTTATCAGAGCCATAAGGAGGCTGAGATTGGCAGGACACACTGGCCTCCATTTGCTCCAGGCATAGTCACAATTTAATGTGACAACAAGCTAGCGTTTAATTTCTCAATAACTGGGACATGAATGTCTGTTGGCGAGGACACAGGTGTCTAGAGGGCCTGCCCCACACAGGGCGGCCCTGCTTATGACTTCCTGCTCGGCACCCGCAAGGGTCCCAGGCTTCTTGGGTGTGTCCTTCTAGGAGGAAGCAGCATCCCAGGCCCAGATGCAGACAGCTGTGTGCTTCCTCCAGCCGCTGGTGACTCATGCTGGGACAAAAAAGCTGCTTCTTTGACTGGGTTCACTGTCCCCAAATTCTAATCTGGGGAAAGCTGCGTTAAGCTCCCTAAACACAAGACCCTGGGAGCCTGGTGCACAAGAATGGTGGGGGGGACCGATGACGCCCAAAGAGAGCAGGGTCCAGAACAAAGAGGAAATTCAGGGCGGGAGATCATGTTTTTGCCCTGGCAAGGCTCCTGCAGCCATCTGGCGGAGGGGGCTGTTCTTCAAACCTCTGGCCCGTGGTCTGTTTGTTTTTTAGGAGTTTGCAGCTGATTATTTTCATCAATTCCCTACAACCAATGGCACTGGCTCCCTGAGCAGCAAACCTGTGTAGCCAGTGCGTCCGCTTGGCTGGGTTCACTGTTCCCCTCACAGGGAACCAGCAGCATTGCTCTTGTCAACAAGTGGCCACTGAGCCAGGACAGGGCCTTCCCCACTGGATGCCTGGGTCAGGCCACCAGATGTGCCCTCTGAGGTCAGCCAGAGAGACCGGAGTGAAGCAGGGACATTTGGGAGATTAGAAAGCCCCTGGTGGCCAGACCAGCTCCAGGGCCCTTCGGTATTGTCACTCCAGCTCTGAAAAGGCAGTGCCAGCCTTTTCTGGGTATCCCCACTGTGCAGAAGACAGGATGTAAAGGTCTCGGAGAGGCCTGAGTTGAGGTTCCAGATGCAGCCTCTATTACTCTTGCTGTGTGGAAACTGAGCCTCTCTTTCTTCCTCTGGCAACCAGAGATAGTAACACTTTATGTCCCTGGGCAGTTTTGTGCAAATGCATACACATATAATCAGATATGTAAAAGGCCTGAGAGCATGTCTGTATATAGCAGGCTCTCAATAAATACTATTAGTTGCCTTCTTTTATGTCTTCAAGCATGTGATAACCGGCCTTGCAGCATCCCTGGCTTGAAGGACAGGTGAGAGGGCTGGTGTTCCTTGCTGTGGGATGCAGAGCCTGGGGTTTTCCTTCCAGAGGCGATGAAAATGGCCCATGTCGTCAAAGTAACTGTGATGACTACAACCGATAACTTTTTACCTAGAAAGTAAAATCCAAATGGTTTGGTAAGATGTCAACTCGGTTACTCAATATGCTTTCTGAGTATCTGCCCATCCTTGGGGTCAGAGTGATGGACAGCTGGGCAGCAACAGAAACAGCGGTTGTTCTGCTCAAGGGAAGAGACAGTCTCCCTTACCGTAGGAATCACACAAAGCTCCATGTGAAAGTGGAGTACCCCCTTACCTGGGAATCTGGGTTATAGCAATTTCCAAACCGAACACTATTTCTCATTCTTTATATTTTAACTTCTCAAAACTTCTCACTTCTGCCTTTTGGAAGGGAGGAGATTCCTGGCTTCCCACTTCTAACCCTCTTATTCTCCTCACAGCTGAGACACCCCCAGATCCTTAGCGCTCCCTTTTCTCAGAGTGGTGAAAGGACTCAGCTTGGGTGGGCCTGGCAGCTGGGCCTTCAGGGAAGGCTTTGACTCCTCCCTGACACCATTCCCAGCCCTGCAGCCCATTTCCTGAGATCAGAGATTATTTCAGTCCCTACACGCTAATCCCAAAGACTTGAATCCTGACCCCAAGCCCCAGGCCTGTGGCTCCCAGACTTCCTCAAAAGCCACTCACTGCTTTAGAATCTTCTCATAGTTTCTACTTCTCAGCTCCTGGTCACCTCTGGAGCTGCTGCAGCTTCTTCCCTGGACCCCCAGATGCCACTGCTTTGAGCCCAGCCCCAAATGGGACCCTCTTCTGTGTGGCTGCACTGGACCACACACGTTCATTTGCAGCAGCATCTCACTGTCAAAGACTGTGGTGCCCAGGTCAGGGGAGCTGGCTTTGATGAACCCACTGCAAAAGAACAAGAGAGTTCCATGAAAGAGCAAATGACAATATAGTGTGAGGATTGCAGCAGAGGTGCACAGAACATGGAGAGGTTCAGAGGATAAGAACCCACTTTATCTCAGGCAGTGGGACGGGGGCCCGGGAAGGAGGTCCAGGAAGGCTGTGTGGAGGAAACATTGTCCAGCTAGGAATCCCAAGGAGACCAGAGCGGGACAGCCAACTTTGCACTGATTCAATGGTCACTCATCTTTACCATAATGTGTCCCTTTCGTGGCTGTCTACTTCCAATTGGCTTAGTCTGTACGTCTGAACTAAAAAGTCAAGGCAGAATCTTGACCTAAGTTAAAAACTCTGAATTTCCGTCAGTAGGATAGTTAGTAGGGAAGCCAGAGATGTGGAGTCAGACACCCATGGTTGAAGCCTTGCCTCTCCTGATCCCTAGAAGGGACTCCGACATCTCTGAGTTTCAGTTTCTTCATCCCAGTGCCTCATAGGGCAGCTGCACGGCTCAGAGGAAATCATGAACGTGGATCTGCTTCGTGAATGGGAAACCCCTCTGCCCATGTAAGAGTGTCGCAAGACCTCCCCCTGCGCTGACCCAGCAACAGCTCCCCAAGAAATCAGGGAAGCTATGAGGAAAAGAAAATTAAAAACACAACCTTAGTCTTCATGTCTCCTCACTTTACATGCCTGTAATTCCTGGGTTGGTTGGTCAACATGTGCCTTACAAATGAGCTCTCACCAGGCCTAGCATTTCATATCTGCTTTTTCCCGCAAATGTTTTCCGGTAGAGAAATCCTACTTGTGCAACAAGGACACACACTCAAGGTCCCTCTGAATGAACTTTTGTGTGTGCCAGATGGGTGAGTTCAATGGCAAGGTGTGTGTGGTTGGGGGTATAATGTTTTAGAAAGGAAGCAGGGCAGGGGAGGGAGGGGGCTCTGTGTGAGGGGAAGGGAACCGCTCTCACATGCCCAGTGCTGAAGCAACCTGGGTGAAGGCAGCATGTACGCACACGCTGCTGACCGGCTCCCGACCTCTCCAGGAGAGGCCCAGGGAAAGAGACGCTGGAGGGGAAACCGGAGCTGAAAGGGGCTTTCAGTTAATTTTCAACCACCTTCCATGGGAAAACAGGAAGAGCTTTCAAAGCAGAGAGCTCTCAGAGGCTGAGGCTCTCAGAGCTGATGGAGCCCCACTGACTTTGAGGGTGGGAGGGGACAACTGTGGAAAGAAAAGCCAACCATTGAACTGGCTGGAAGCGCCATGTCCTGAGCTTAGGCTGAGCTGAAGGGACAGAAAGAGGAGCGTTGGACCTGAGTCGAGGAAGTTCACCCCAGACGATGTATTGTGTGAGGCCCTGGAGAAGTCACTTCCACCTGGCAGGCCTCGGTTTCCGCTCCTGTGAAGCGGTGGCGTTGGATTGTGCCATCTCTAGGCATCTTTCCAGAACCGACTCATGTATTCTCTGATGCAGAGGAAGGTGGCTGGTCACTTGATTCCATACCCTTCCCTTCTCTTTTCACTGGATTTCCCATCATCGTCCACACTCATTTAGTGAGTCCCTAACAAACAATAAAAAAGACTGGCCAAAAAATTGTGTGCCAATACTTACACAGTTTTCTAGTGTCTGGCCGCCATATAATCCTGTTCACTCCTCCCAGCAGCCCTGTAAGAAAATAACTACGTTTGATTGAGTGGTATTATGTGTTGAGCCATATTCTAAGTCTTTTACGTATTTCATCTAACTTAATCCTCACCGTATTCATATGAGTTATAGGTATTATTGTCCCTTTTGTCACTAATGTCCCCTTGCCCTGCCATATGTGAGCCGGTCCACACTCGGGCTCCTCTAGATACTTAATAACCTGGAGCCTGTGAGCCTGACCTGTGTACTCTCCGCTAGAGCTCTAGTGCCCGGGCCAGCTCCCGCCTGTTTTCACTAGGCCCCTAGTTCTTCCCAGCTGTCTTTGGTTCTGGTCTACCTCCTATCAATGGGGGGCCTTGAGAAACCATCCCCCTGGTGCAGCAGGAAGAGGCGACTCAGGTGGGCTGGGTGCTGAGAGAGATGCTGAGTTGCTTTCCATCAGTCTGCTCTTCCCCAGAGAAGGGCTGGCCCACCCGTCTCCCAGGGCGGCATGAACAAGTGTTTATTTTAGAAGTTTGGCTGAATGTTCTTCCTTCCTCACTGGCTTAGAGGATCTGGGGTCATGTCGGCCGGGCCAAGATCCTAAGGCCCCCCGCCCTCTCCCGCACACCCTTCCCTCCCGGGCAGCCCTGTCTCTCCTCTGCTGGCTGCCTCCCATCAGCTGCAGCTGAAGTGCAGCAGAGAGAGCTCGGACTTGGAATCAGGAAGCTGGGAATCAGACCCGGCTCTGGCCCTTACCAAATGCATGACTCTAGACGGCTTAGTTCTCTGGCTCAGCTTGCATTTCCTTACCTGGAAATTGGGCTTTGGAAGACGATGAACGGTACCTTCTCTCAAACCTGGCTTCTAACTGCTCCTCATCTTGCCATCTCTGTTCTATCTGGATCTGTCTCCTGTCTGTGAATTATTTAACAAATTCGTTCAATAGGTAGGCTAGGCACAGAGCACGGTTCTGTGAGAAGCTCCACACAGGCCCTGCTCTCAAGGAGCTCGCAGTCCAGTGGGGCAGGGAGATAGTAATCAGGCAATCACAGGACAGCGTCCTGACAGCTGCAGTGCTGGAAGCCAAGAGTGCTGGGTCATGTGAGGAAAACCATCTAACTCAGGCTGGGATGCCTACAAAGCTTCCCAAAGGAGGAGACATCAAACCATGCTCTCAGCAGGCGTCCCTCCAAGCATGTCTATGTGGCTAATTGCCGAATCCCAGAGTCTCATATAATGCCAGGCCCATGGTCACTGCAGGAGAAATTCTAGTTGAATGAATAAATAAATAAAAAGTAGATGACTAACTGAGCTCCAGAAAGAATTATTGAGGAAATGCAGAGAGGCACTGTGGTAGTCCTGAATTCAAACTAGGACTTGGCCGTTAACAAGTGGTAACCTTGGGAAAGTCACTTCACCCCCTCTAAATCTGTTTCTCTAGCTGTAAAATGGAGAGAACACCCATCTTTCAGGATTAATGCTTATGGATGCTATATATTGCTTATATATACTTACAGATATTACATATTTGACAGAGATTTTTATCCATAATATATCTCTAAGATGCCTATTATTTCCTCCCAAACCACATTCATGTTTCACAGAATTTCCCTTGTTCCCAACCTAGAATGTGTCATTTTTTTATGTCAGCTGACACAGCCCCTTCTGCAGACAGCTGATGGAGCTGGTGGATCTCTGCCCCAAGCTGGGCCATAAACTGTCTCTCCTCAGAATTTGGAATACAGAGCCCCAGTCAACTGACATACATTCATCAAACATTTGATGAACAGCCTACTCTAACCATGCCCTGAGCTTGAACAGCAGTGTATTTTAGCCAATGTGCTACAATGCAAGATGAGAATCTGAGAATTTGGGGGATATAGGATACTGTCCCCCTCTCATGCCCTGTATCACTGCCTGCCTCGTAGAGCCTTTGTAGACAAGCCTTCTCTTTCTTACAAGGTCAAGGCTGATTTGCTCCTATCTTCCCCACTGCTGGGCACTGTGAAGGTGCTCAGGTAACATGAGTTCAAACTAATTGTGTTGGATTGGAATGGAAATAGACTAGGACTCATGAAGGGAGAAAGCAAGCAGGTGAGTGCAGATACATCCAAATAATAGAGGCATGTTTTCAGCAATTACAGGTGTTTAACTTGCAGAAAAGGCTTGTGGGCAATAAATAGGAAAGGGGAACTGACTTTGTCTGTGGCTAAGAGTTACAGAGAAGAGTGTGTGACTTCATACCAGGAAAGACTTTCTGTTGGAACTGCGCATAGATATATTGGGTTATCTTACAAATTTCCCTGTTTGGGAGGTGTGCAAACAGAGACTGGGCACCACTTAGCAGCTATTCAGGCATTTTATGTGGGGGTTGGACTAGGTGACCTGCAAAATTCCTTTCAACTGGGAGTGTCTAAGTTTACGCTTTTATTTGTTGGTGAGCCATAGATGAGATTGTTAGTCAAAGTTCCAGCTATTAATAAGACCTCTCAGAAATCTTGACCATGTGCTCTGGAATGAATAGTAGACAAAGAGCATGCATGGAATAACTGTTAGGATTTATCATTTCAATTTTTGAAATGTCAAAGTGTCACTGGCCCTCATATGTGGGACCCGAACCAGGGCCCCTGGCTTCCCAAGCCAGCGTATAACCACAGCACCACTTGGCCAGCCCCAGTGTTGGGTAAGGTTTTAAGAAAAGCTTTTTTGCCCTAAAAATGTTAATGGGTTGCCTGTCGGCTTCAAAAGAAGAAAAATTGCTAATAAGAAAATTGTGTAGTTACAGTGTTAATCTAGAAGTGGAAAGAAGAAGCAAAGTCTCAGCAGAGTGAGTGACGTATGCTCGGCACATGCGCATGTCCTGCTCTCTCATTTCATCCCCTGCCCCAACTCACCAAGAGGACAAAATCAGGATGAAGACCTGGAGGGCTTGCAGAATCCAGTAGGAACTTGTTGTCTATGTGATACCAGGTGACTGAAGAGGGATAGACAAAACTGTATATGGAATGAGGATCCCCTCTGCCCCATAACAATACCTCCACTGGTCCCCTTCCAATTTACTTCTCCCGTCATCATAACAATCTACTCCTTGAATAAGCAGGGACATTCTCAGAAAAAGGCAGAAAAGGAAGAGCTGGAGGGATCCTTTGGGGGCTCTATCATGCTCCTGTCTTCTTCTTGAGCCTTTTGACATCTTGGTGCTAGCCAATTAGCCATCCCCAGGTAGTTCCACCATCAAGCAGGCATGTAAATCCATGCCAAGGTCCACACATCAAAGCCAGTGAAGCACCTATATGCCAAACAAAAATGACCTAGCATTGTATCACCAAATACATCTAACAATGATTTTTAACCTTGGCTGGGGGATCTTTTAAAAACCAAAAGCCTATATATCTGAAACCATTAAAGTCAGAATCTCTGGGGGTGGACAACAGACATTAGCAGTTTTAACTTAAAAAAAAAAAAAGAGATATACTTTACATACTTCTGAAATTTATAGAGCTTAAATACACACCTTAATGTGTTTTTTAAAGTGCTTATATCCAGGGCCAGCTAAGTGGCTCAGTTGGTTAAGAGCTCACTCAAGAGTGCAACCTGAGCTCTAAGCAACAGCAGTTTGATGCCCAGCCTGAGCTGAGCTGCCAACAAGTGGCAGGATGTCTCAGCTTAAAAAAAAAAAATGCTTATACCCATACAACCTACATTGTTATTAAGATACAGAACATTTTTAGCACCTGAGAAGGACCCCCTGTCCCTTCTGATCCATGCCATCCTCAGACCTTGGAGCTCAAAATGTGACCATTGTTCTAACTTTTTCTACCTTAAATTAGTTTTGTTTGTTCTAGAATTGCATATGAATGGTTCTAGAATGATACAGTATAAACTCTTTTGTGTCTGGCTTCTTTTGCTTAGCATAATGCTTTTGAGATTTATCCATATTTTATATGTATCAGTATTCCTTTTTCATTGTTTAGTTGTATTCCATTGTATGGATATATACAATTTATCTCTCTACTCAGTAGTTCATTTTCGTTGCTTTTAATTTTTGTTTATTCTAAGCAAAGCCTCTATAAACATTCACATACAAGCCTTTGTGAGGACAGATGTTTTTATTTCTTTTGGTTGTATACCCAGGGGTGAGATTGCTGGGTTATTTCACAAGTATAGGTTTAACTTTACAGGAAGTTTCCAACCTGTTTTCCAAACTATAACATTTTTACAATCCTACTAGCAATGGATGAGAGTTCCAGTTACTCCATATCCTTATCAGCACTTGTTGTTGTCAGTTTTTTAAATAAACTTTTCATTTTAGAACAGTTTTAGATACACAAAAAAATTGCAATGGTAGTAAAGAGAGTTTTTATATATCCTGACATAGTGTCCCTTATTATTAACACTTATATTAGCATGGTACATTTGTTACAATTAATGAATTATTAATGGCACATTATTATTAAGTCAAATCCATTCTTTATCTCAATTTCTTTAGTATTTACCTAATGTCCTTTTTCTGTTACAGGATTCCACCCACAATGCCACATTACATTTAGCCATCATGTCTTCTTAGCTTCCTCGTCGCACTTTCTCAGACTTTCCTTTTTATTTTTACAGATTTTATTGGGGAATTGGGGGAGGGTAACAATGTTAGGGAACTGATGAAGGGGAACAGACAAGTTGCTGTACTTTTTGTTCTTCAGTCTAGTTGTGGAGGACATTGCTTCACTGGCCCATGTTGGTATTATCATTGCGCTCTTCCTGGGTGAGGCAGATAGATCGTTGGCCTCTGGTCGGCCGTTCATAGCGGCTCACAGCAGCTCTCACCGGCTGCCAGCCACTCACTGTAGCCTATGGCAGCCCACTGCAGCAGGGGCTGCAGCCTACACCGTCACTGGGGCTCGCAACCCAGCTCCAGGTGGAGCTGTTGTTAGCTGTAGAGGGCAGTGTCACTGGCCCTCATATGTGGGATCCAAACCGGGGCCACTGACATCCCAAGCCAGCTCTAAACCAACGCACCACTCAGACTTGCCTTTTTTTTTTTGATGACCTTGACAGTTTTGAGGAGTTTAAATTATTTTTAGGATGTCCTAAGTTAAGATCTGTCTAATGTTTTTCTTAAGATTAGACTGAAGTTAAGGATTTGGGGGAGGAATAGCACAGAGGTAAAGAGTCATTCTCATCACCTCATATTAAAGGTACCTACTATTAACATGACTTATGATTGTTAAGGATGATCTCAATCACCTGGCTAAAGACCTGAGAAAACAGTCTTTCAACGTGCCCATGTATTTACTTACTTTTCCACTGCTTTAATTCCTTCTGCAGTGTCCAGTCTGCTATTATCCAATCCAGTGAATTTTTAAATTTTCAGATTTATTTGTTTTAGTTTTAGAATTTCTATTTGGTTCTTTTTTGTTGTTTCCATTCCTCTATCAATATTCCCCCATCTGTGCATTCATGATGTCCATCTCTTCCTTTAAATCCATGACTATATTGATAATAACTATTTTAGAGCCCTTATCTACTAATCTCATCAGCTTATCATTGCTGGACCTGTGTTTACTAATGGTTCTTTCTTTCAGTTTTGTGTACATTTCCCTGCTTCTTCATATTTCCAGTAAGTTTTGTTTGCTGAATATTGTGCATACTATGTTGAGAGTCTGGGTTGTTATCTCCCTTTAAAGAGTGTCATGGTTTTATTTTTCTGGCAGGCAGAATAGCTGTATTCTAAAGACAGAAAAGCAAAGCCTTCTGAGGTCTCAGCTGAATGTCTAGGGTATTCAGCAAGGTCTCTACTATGGCTAGTCAGAGGTCTAGTGTATCAGCTCCGTGAGACAACTGAAATCTCTGTTAAGCTCACAGCCATTCAGTAGCTGTTTCTTGCCAGGTCTCTCAGAGTTCCACTCCATGCATGTATAGCCTACTACTCAGCAAAACACTTAATGGGACTCCATGAAACTTTCACATCAGTATTTTTTAAAGCTCCTTAAATGATTCCAATGTACAGCCATGGTTGAGAGCTATTAAGCATTAATACCCTAATTGTGACGGAGCTGGAAAAAAAATCCTCTGGTACCAAAGAAAATGCAGAACCAAGAACCACTCAAAGTGAATCAGTCCTGGACAAAGTTATGAGGGATGTTGATAAAGGATCTCTATCCTAAAATAGCTCTAACCTGAGAGACATAAAGGAACAGAATCCAAGACAAATCAATAGACAAGTTTAGTGTACTTCCGATCTTTTACAATGATCAGCTGTGATAGTTCACTCTTGACCTGTTTGAGTAGTCAGCCCTCTTTAAGATTTTTCTATTACTTAAACTGCAGAAACTAAAGTAATATCTGGTTAAAAAAAAAATCCCAATGCACTAAAGCCATGACATGGAGGAAATTAGATCAACCCTTAATGAATTCCTGTCTATTATCAGGTTTCAAGCTCAGAGGATATAAAGAAGAATAAGATGTTATTCCTGCCCCCAAAATAGCTCCCAATCTTAGTTGAAATCCCAGTACATATGGAGTTAAACAAAATACATTTCAGACTATGATAGGTCCATGGTACAGCCAAGGAACATTCAAAGTGCTTTTAGGAGCATGGGTATTTCTAACTTTGGGTCTCAAAGCCTTCACAAAGGAATAACTTTTGAGTTGGGCCCCATTAAGGATAAAAAGAGTAAAGAAGGTAGTAAAAAGAAGGGGAGGATATTCCAAGCAAAGAGCATATGTGTAGGGGAGAATAAATAGAACATTGGGGAAATTTGGGAAAGTTCTGTGCAAAATGATGAGGAGTGAAAGTGTAGTTTTTAGAACAGCAAAAATAAGACACCATTTACCCTCCCCATCAGATGAGATTAATCGAATTTAGAAAATTAAAAAAAAACATGTATAAACAGTTCCCACTGATTTGTAATGGATCTCAGGTTATTTGGGGCTAAAGTAGCTCCTTCGCAGAAGTTTAACAAAGGTCTCTCACAATGGGGGAATTCTGAACAGATATGTAAAGAGACCCAGCGATGTCTGACCATGTGAATCTCATCTAAAGCATGTAACCTCACTAAAGTTACTGCTTGCATTTCAGCATAAAACTGTGGAGAGGAATCTTTCCACATGGTTGGTAATCACTCTCATTGTTTCTGATATGCACAGGCACTGCAGAAAGTCCAAATCACTGAGTGGACTGGGAAGCTTAGGGATCAGAGACACTTGGCCAAATGTGTTTTAGAGATCTCCCCTGCAGCTGGAAAACATGAGCCTGGGGCTGCCCTATACTGTGCGTTGTGCCCTTGGGAAAGTATTTTATCTCCTCAGTTCCCTCCCTCTATGAAATGGGCACATTACTGCCTTCTCACCCTCCTATCCCATGGGATTCTCAGGAAAGACCAAATGACCTACTTTGTGTGAAAAAGTCTTGTAAGGCTTAGAACAGACTCTGATGCAAATGGCTTTATTACTAATAATAAACAAGAAGAATGTGTAACAATGACCAGAATTTCCTGTTGAGACAACAAGTTCAAGAAACCATTAAGAAGGTAGGATGTTTGTCAATTCTACAATGCGAGTTATGGGCTGGTATTGTTTCAACAGTCTCCAGGGATTAAAGGGTTTGGTAGCAATAAAGAATGAGCCAATTTGTCTTAAAGATTTTTGTTCTTTTTAGAATCATTTCAGTAGTTTTTCATGCCTTCCTAAGACTTTTCCTGCCAGTCCTGCCATGACTGATAATTGGTTATTATTCAATTAATTTTTTCCTTAAAAGAATTTATCTTTCCACATGCTAACACTCATATAATTCAGGTATGTGAACACCACCCACCTCTAAGGCAGCCCCCAGGCACTATGCTGGAATCTGAAGAACATCTATTTCCTCTGTGACCTCAGAAATTTGTTTCTTCTACTTACCAACAAAAGAGGGAAATGCGTGCCTGACACCAATCCAGTCTATCGGAACCCCTTCATTCCCCTTCTATCAGTTTAGGACAAGAGGCTTTCATGTGGGTACCAGCTGACATTTATAAATTTGTGTGGGCATACACACTGCCCTTCAGAAATGCAACAGAAAGATTCTTTCTTGTTGGTCTAATAATGCCTGGTGGTGATTTTGATGACCTTTGGGCTGCCATTTTCATTTCATGTCATCACACAGAGTAGCCAAATGTCCTTCCTCATATCCTGCCACAAAGAGCCTGTAGGTTCTGGCTCCAGATTGTAATCCAAAACTTTGTATTGAACTTCTCCTTCCAAATTTCCACGAAAATAATCAAACTACTGTAATAATGGGAAAGACTGCATCACCACTGGAAACTTGGAAAGGGTTCCATCTTTGGCAAGAATTTTACAGCACTTCTCAAATTTTAATGTGCACACAAATCATATGTGCATCTTGGTGAAATACAGATTCTGATTCAGTATGTTTGGGATGGGGCCCAAGAACTTGCATGTCTAACAAACTTTCAGGTGATGCTGATACTGCTGGTCCCTGGACCACACTTTGAAGAGCAAACAATCAGAAGACAAACACGAGCGATTCTCTCATAGCTCAAAGGCAATGGTTAAGGAGATACAAATAGTGAAAGAGAAGTTGAAGAGAGAGCCAAGAGCTACAATGGAGATTCTACATATAGAAGAAGAGAATAGAGGACATAAGAGGTTGGACAATTACATTCTTGAACTCATCCTAGAAAAAGTGCTACATACCTCATTGCTGAATATCACTATAGTCACCTTCGAAGTACTCCCCTTGGGAAGCTATGCACCAATGCCAGGGCCTAGTCCAGCCTTCAAAGCAATTTTGAAACTCTTTTTCTGGAATGGCCATGAGAGCTGTCATTGTATTACACTTGATATCCTGAATGTCATCAAAATGTGTTCCTTTCAACATTTCCTTTATCTTCGGGTAAAGAAAGAGTCATTGGGGGCCAAATGAGATGGGGGGGGGGTGTTCCAATACAGTTATTTGTTTGCTAGCTAAAAACTCCCTCACAGACAGTGCTGTATGAGCTGGTGCATTGTCGTGATGCAAGAGCCATGAATTGTTGACGAAAAGTTCAGGTCATCTAACTTTTTCATGCAGCCTTTTCAGCACTTCCAAATAGTAAACTTGGTTAACTGTTTGTACAGTTGGTACAAATTCATAATGAATAACCCCTCTGAGGGCCGGCCGAGTGGCGCATTGGTTTAGAGCTGGTTCTGGGTTGTCAGTGGCCCCAGTTCGGATCCCCCATATGAGGGCCAGTGACACTGCCCTCTACAGCTAACAACAGCTCCACCTGGAGCTGGGCTGCGAACCCCGGCGTCGGTGTAGGCTGCAGCCCCTGCTGCAGTGGACTGCCATAGGCTACAGTGAGTGGCCAGCAGCCAGCGTGAGCTGCCAATAACCGCGGTGAGCGACCATCCAGAGGCCGGCGACAGATCTGCCTCATCCGGGAAGAGCGCAATGACGATGCCAACATGGGCCAGTGAAGCAACGTCCTCCGCAACTAAACTGAAGAACAAAAAGTCAGCAACTTGTCTCTTCCCCTTCCCCGATTCCCCAACGCTGTTCCCCTCCCCCAATTCCCCAATAAAATCTTTAAAACATAATAACAATAAAATAAACCCTCTGATATAAAAAAAAAAAGTTTAGCAACATCGTTGCAACAAGCTCGTGACCTAAATTGTCAGATCTCATAGAGGGGAAAAAAATGAAATTACATGTATGTTTCAACTTTCTAAATATTAATGAGTGTAATTCATCATATCAGTAGAGCAAAGCAGAAATACCAAATAATTTTTGATAGATGACAAAATCATTTGTAAAAATTCACCATTCTATCATATCATTTATCATCATCATCCTCATCATCAAGAGAGGGAATATTTTCTTAGAGTGACAAGTGTACTCATGTAAAATCAAATCTAGCAGGACGCTGACTAATGAAATACTAGAGCCACCCCCCATTCACATCAGTAACCAGAAGAAAGTCCACTCCCACCAGTGTTATTAAAACTCTTCTGCACATCCTAATCCAACAACCTAATCCAATAAAAATGAAATTAGGAGTGATGTTCGTGAGGGTTATGTTCAGTTTCATGTACTCATGGCTTACACAAAGCAGAAGTGTCTTCCACCCTCACCTAAATTGGAGGAAGCGGACCAGGCTGGCACAGCAGCAATTCCAGGACCCCAGAGACAGAGGCGTCTGTGGCTTCCTGCTCTGTCTTCACAGAAGGGGTTCTCATGCTGCAGCTCTGCGATAGCTGTCACACGTATTTAACATCTGAGATCTCAAGAATATTTTGTGCCTCCTTGGTCCTTCCGTTCCTTCCCATCTATGTTCAGCCCACATATGCTCTACTAACTTTATCTATAACTTGTCACGCAGCTCCTTGCTTTTAGTATTCTCTAAGGCAGAATTTAAATTTTTAAATAATACAGCCACACACATTACACAAAATAAGTGTATTACGTTAACAAATAAAGCTGAGCTAAAATAATAAACATAAGAACTAGGGAAATTTTTTAAATGACTCATAATATAAACTCATCCTAACAAATGTTAAATTGTATCATAAATGGGCAAAAAATATAACAGTGTGCTAGTAGCTGAAGAAAAGATGAATAGATCAATGCAGAAAAGAAAGTTGAGTAATAGTCTCAACTATACATAAAAAGTAGCAAATTCTAATGCTGTTTTTGCTACACCAATGATAAAAAAGATGTATTGTAGCTCAATTTGCCAACCACATCAAAATATAAAATTAGAAGCCTACCTCACACCATTCACAAATTCCAGATACATTAAAGCTATAAATGTTCAAATGAAACCATGAAAGTATGACAACATATTTATGTACTTAGATAGTCTTGGTTAGGGAAAAGACCTTTCTTTAAACCTGCAAGCAAAGATAGAACAAAAAATGAAAATATTAATCATTTTGAATCCTAATTTTAAAAAGTCTGTATAGTGCTTGTAAAAGGGCAAAATTTAATTGGAATAAGGAAGTAAAGAGGATCTAGAATGGAGCTAGCTATTGGGTTGTCAGAAAAATCATGACGTATTTTTCTGTTTTTCATTGCAAAAATGTGTCATGACTTTTCCGACAACCCAACAGACTAATCAGCCCTTCATCAGGTCTGCTAGGAGGGGTTGGTAGATTGCACCAATCTCACACTATAGTTTTGTCTGTATGCTAGCTGAAAGTTGATACACATATAATTTTTAATTGTTCTAAAAGCATGGATGAACCTTGAAAACTTTATGCTAACTGAAATAAGTCAGATTTGATAGGCCACACGTCACATGAGTTCTTTGTTATGGAAAGTCCAGAATAAGCAAATGCATAGCAACAGAAAGTAGATTAGTGGTTTTGGGGGAATGAAGAGATAGAAGAATGGAATGTATGCATTAACAGTGGTGATGGTTGCATAACTTTGTTAATATACTAGAAACCATTGAGCTGTACACTTTAAGAAACCGGATTTTACAGTATGTGACATATCTCAATTTTTTTTAAGTATACGTTGCAATTCACTACCGAGAGAGGGGTTTAGTTCTTCTCAATTGATCCTGTTGTTGTCTCTATAACATAGTGAGTTAGAAGAACTCCCATAGGGTATCATTAAGGCATGGCATTTGAGGAAGACTTACTCAAGGGATCTTTCTACCCTGATGGCCAGGGTGGACGAGCCAGGGACATGCCTCCTCACTTTATGATGCAGGCCCCAGACAGGGCCTCTCCCACTGGGATGAGCCATCGATACACCCACTGCCCGGTGAGATCTAGCCGTGCATCCTCCAAACAGCCCCCACAAATTCTGCTTTTAATTTACAAATTTGAGCAAGTATGTGCTGAACCTCCAGTGGGTGGACTTGGCCATCTGTGGTTTCAGAGCATTTCTGAACTTTGGGTTCCTAAACCATGGTCTTGAACTCCTGAGGACTGGGATGCTCTCCCAGAACTCCATCCACATCTTTTCCCCAGCAACTCCGTGTCAGTGGGCCTTTTGTCAATCTGATATAATGCAAGTCACAGACATCACTTATCAAAGCTGGAAGGGATCTTAGAGATTAATCAGTTTAACTACCTCAACTCCCACCTCCTACAATCATCACTAGTTAATGGATGAGGTCCAGAGGGGAGAAGGAGTCACCCAACAAAAAAGTGAGGAAATTAGAACTGAATTAAATTTCTGTGTCCCAGTTCCCAAAGCACATGTGTTGTATCTCCAATTATTTCTGTTGCAACATTGGCCTTAGTAACTCCACTTCCAATTAAATAGTCTCCCACACAGTGAAAAGCAAAATGGAATGGCACAAGACCAGCAGCAGGACAAGGGATCTTAACCCTTTCGGGATGCTCCTGACAACGTTAACAATTCAAAAGCCATGATCAGGACGAGTTCCTCTGGCATACTGCTGAGAACACGCACTTTCTCCAAGTTTCCTGTGATTGAGTAAACTTAGCCTTGTCCATGGCTGCAGGTGGCATTAATAGGAGGGATCCTACTAATCTGCAGAGCAAATTTCATAGTCTCACAAAGTCTCATAGCCTTTCCTCCTTGTCTTCCCTGTCTAGGCAGCCATTGTTCCTATGATGTCAGATGCCCTTTCATTTAAGCATTCATTCATTCAATCCAAAAAAGATTTCCTAAACATCTAAAATGTGCCTGGCCCTTTGCAGAACACTGGGACATGGAAAGCATAAACCTGAGTTCAAGGAGCTCTCAGTCTATTTAGAGATGCTCCAATAAGACCAACCCTGATGGAAGGGGAAGGTAAGAGTCAGAATTTGCTTAGAGCACCCTGGAGACACAGGTGAGGTCATGATTCTGGTTTGGGGATCAGGGAAGCCTTCACAATGTTGATGACATTTAAGCTGCATCTGGACAGTTTTCAAGTGGCAGAGTAGGAGGGAAGTCTTTTCTGACATAAGGAACAGGTGAGCAAAGGCACAAAGCATGAAGGTACACTGTGTGTTTGGGAAAGGGGAGGAGACCAGGGTTTCTGGAACATGGTGTCTGGAGCCATGTTATGTTGTCCTGTTCCCACTGAGCCTCCATCACTGAATTATGAGCTTCTTGGGGTCAACCTGGGGACTGTGCATTATCCCCTTCTAAATTTTCAGCACCTCACCCACTGTCTGGAACCTGGTCAGATCTCAGCAAAACTTTTCCATGTGAATGAATGAGTGAAAAGAAGAGTTAACAGTTGCCAGACACTACCTATCCAGCAGGCATTGTAGTGAGTGCTTTATGTACATCAAATAATGTAAAGCTCATATAACCCTTATGAATTGGGTATTCTTATTATTAACATTGTTATCCCCCTTAAGTAGAAGGAATAACTAAGGCACAGAGGCATGAAATAACTTGTCCAAGATCAATTCTCAGCTAATAAGAGCCCGGTTCTCTGCCAGATGAATGTATTTTCTGTGTGACTGCTTAATGTCTGTGTCTCCACTTCCCTCAGGGCCAGATCTATTCCTCATCCCTGGAATTTGCTCTCTGAAATGCTCTTCTCTCACTCTAAAGGATGAAGGATGGAAGAAGGAGCCAGGGCTCAGGTACTGAATCGCCTTGACTACCAGGCTTGGTTGGGATCCAGCATTTGATCTTAGAGACAATGGAAAGTTTACCATAAGACAACAAATGTGCCCTAGGTCCTTTCAATACTTTGCAGGGAAACGAGCCTTGCGTGGACTTAGAAGCCAAGGACAGATCTCCTGGCAAGTGAAAAAATGGAACCCAAAACTCCTTTGTTCTGTGTCAAGGTGGGTACAACCAGATATACGAGAAGATGAATGGGGCAAAAGCCCTGATGGGTTAAGTCTTGCTCCATGTGATAATCTCAAACATCTGGCTCTTTTCTACACTCTAAATTTGGAACAACTAGATATACACTTCCTCCTAATCAAGATAAGCCCAGGGCTGAGAATCCAGACAATTGTGCTAGGTCATTTAATTGCCTTCCTCTTGGAAACCTTGAACCAGCCTTAGCGAAATTCTCTGGGCAAGACAAAGAATAAAGGTCAACACCATGTCACATCCTGATGCTTTTTACAGACCTCAGGAGCCACAGGAGAAATCAGTTCCAGTCAAAAGAGCTGTGAATTTTTTTTTTTTCAAAATGGAATCAATATTTTAAGATTTTCCAGGTCATGGAAAAATATACCCTAAGAACATGAAAACAATGCAGTGTCCCAGCAGCATGAAATTTATTCCTTATTGTTGTCTAAATAAAAACAGGTCATTTCAATCACAAAGCTGTGTTCCTTAATCCACCATTAAATGATCTGTTTAGCAGCTAAATGGGAAAAAATACTATTACAAGTTAGGCATACTTTTCCTGGCTGCCCACAATTTTGTTATTAACCATCCTTTCTTTTCAAAGTTATTTTTTCCCGACTTTAAAAGTCATACATAGTCATTGTTGAAATTTTTAAAAACAAAGAAATAAAGAAATCAAAATCACTGCAACCCAACACTAAAAGGTTTCTTTTAAAGACAAAAATTGAGGTTACCCTGTATATATAATCTTATAATCTTTTTCATTTAGCATTCATCAATAGCGTGATCCCGTATACCCAATATTTTTCAAGCATGTCATTTTTATCAGTTATATTAGATTGCTCAGTGTGGATGTGCCATAATTAGACTAACTATTCACCAGACTGTGGACACTCAGGTTGTTTCCAGTCTTCTAATTGTATAAACGAATGTGCGAAACATCCTTAAAGTATGAACACCTTGGCCCTAATCTCTAAGGGTTTCTTTAGGAAGTAGCATTACTAAGTCAACGGGTAAAAGAAACTTCTTGATATTAATAGATATTGCCAAATTGTCTGTGATTTGTTCAACAAATATTAATCGAATGTCCAAATGCCAAGCATGGTTCTGGGCCTTAGAGATGCCACAGCGAATAACAGACATACTTGGTGCCATTGGAGCTATCGTCTAATGATGATACCAACTTGTTGTCCCGCCAGCCATGTAGGAGAATGCCTGGGTCCTCACCCCCTCACCCGTGTG
Organism: Aselliscus stoliczkanus; assembly: GCA_033961575.1. Classification (NCBI taxonomy): domain Eukaryota; kingdom Metazoa; phylum Chordata; class Mammalia; order Chiroptera; family Hipposideridae; genus Aselliscus; species Aselliscus stoliczkanus. Next base: position 142,891,798 of record CM066728.1, read on the forward strand.
ATGATCTTTTTAAGAATAAGCCTTGGGTAACCCAGTAGTCAAAAAAATTTTCTTTCAACTATTGTTTTAATTTGCTACTATTTTCTTAACAAACTTTCCCATAGCTGTAACAATCATCTCTATTTATGTGTATGAATTGTCTACTCGTGTGTATGTGCGCACGCGTAAGATGTTTGCCTCTTCTTGTGGCAAAAGCTTTTAATATGTTCTAGACGTTAACTTGGTGCCTGCCATATCTACAAATGTTTTTCATTTGCATTCTGGATATTTATGGTGCTTTCTAACTTTTCATTTGGCGAATCCTGAGCACCTACCAGGCATGGAGGATGGAGCGGTGGATAGAACAGACATGGTTCATTGTGGAACTGGCAGTCCTCTGGGGGAGACAGGCCCGCTTTAGGAGAGAACAAGGCAAAGGAGGGAGGGGACAGCATGCAGGGATCCCTCTAGTGGCAGAAGGCATGGCAAGTGTGTTAGGGAGAGTTCTGAGGAGCAGAGGCTGACGTGGGGAAATATCCAAGGAGTGCTCTCAGGACAAACCTACAGGAAGTAAGGGAAGCAGGAGGTGGGGGGAGGGGAAGAGCTATCATGAATGTGCTGTCCTGTGAAGGCCAACTCAGTCCTGATTCACAGCTGGCTCAGGAGCATACAGTGCAGGGCAGATTGTTTTCTGGAAGCGAGGGTGGGGTCCTTTTGTGAACCACCCACCAAATCAGACATTGGTTATGAGGTGCTTCTGGAGAGTGGGGAAACGTGGCAGCCCTGGTAGGTGGCTCCCCGAAAGAGGCAGCTGTGAGCATCCATTGTCAATGCCCCTACAGCTGGAGATGGGTGTAGAAGCCTGGTGAAGCGGCCTGGGCACTGATGGTGTGTCCTACACCTGTCAGAGAAGCTGAAAGGCAGTGTGGCCAGAGCGGTGTGGGGACGGCAACACAAGCAGCTTTGCAGTCAGCAGCGATCAGTTTGGCTTCAGTGTGGAGACTGGACATGGGAAGATGGCAGAGATGGACAGAGGGGGTCCAGGAATAATCAAGTGAACTTGGAGCTTGCAAAACACACAGTCCCACTTTGAGGAGTCACTGTGAGCATGATTTGCATGCCAAAGGCTCTGAGAAATCCTATACTAGAGAAACTTGATTAGCTTTGTTCAAATCCATGTTTCCAAAGAAATCGCAGAGGAACAGATGAACAGAAAGGACAGCATAACAATATAAAGGGTCAACTCCTGGGGAGAGATAGAGGCCTGGACTACAGTGACCCAGAACTACAGAGAAGTGGGTGTATTGAAAACATAGTCAGGAATTAAAAAACACAGGACTTAATTGAAGATTGGCTATGGAACAAGAAAGAGGGAAATGTCAAGGACGACTCCTAGGTTTCTAATTTGTGCATCTGGGTGGTGACGCATCATTCTTGGAAAGGAATGGGTCTGACATGAAGTGGGAGTTTGGGCAGGGAGAGAGGACCATGCATTCGTAAATAAATGTTATCCTTAGATGTTTTAAGTTAATAAATGCCAGCAAAATGTGGAGCCATGGGAAGAGCCCTGAACTACAGACTTGGGTTCTATATCCAGCTTTACCAACAAGTGATTCTAGAACCTTGAGCAGGTCCCTTCACTTCACTGAGCCTCAGTTTCCCCACTGGAAAAATGGAGATAAGTTCTATTCTAACTACCTCACACTGTTGTCATTTTTGATTAAATGAAATAATAGAAATAAAAATGCATTTAAAATTGTAGAATTCAACCCAAACACAAGAGAAGAATTATGGTTATCACTAGCAGCCATTAGAGGACATCTCAGCCATAATGCTCTAAGGAAACATGTCAGGACAAGACTTGAAGTCAACACACCCAGACACATAAATTTAGAACATGGCTATGTTATAAAACTAATTATACAGATTCACTTATAATCATTCCAGCAACATTTTTTTCAGGCAGGAACAATTTTTTGTCTGTCATTAATGTCTCCCCCTCTTCTCACTCTTACTCAGCTAGGGCTTTCAACCAGGGTCCCTCCCACTGCCATCAAAACCGGCTCTGCAGAAATCATCCACTGACTGGCGTTAAAGAGAAAGTACCAATAAGGCTTGAGGGGGTGTTCTCCCTGAGGGTGCTTGTCCCTCCTCAACAGAGGATCAAATCCTTTGCTGAAGGCAGTGATCCTGAATTGCGGGACAGGGAGCACATCCAAAATGGCATTGAAGGTAAAATAAGCTGGTCACAAGAAGACAAAGACTGAGTGACTCATAGAGACAGCAAGAAGAATGGTGGCTGCCTGGGGGATGGGGGGAGGGGATAATGGCGAGTTAGTGTTTCAAGGGGACAGAATTTCAGTTTTGTAAGATGAGAAGTGCTTTGGAGATGGATGGTGGTGATGTTTGCACAACATGAATGCACTTGAAGTCATACACACTTAAGAATGGTGAAGAGGGTAAATTTTATGTGTATTTTGTAACAATAATAAAAATAATGAGGAGGAGGAGGCACTATTGAGGAGGTTCAAGGTCACATTATATAAATTTGTCACAACCTGTAGAACTCACAACACCAAGAGTGGAATGTAGTGTAAACCATGGACTCTGGGTGATGATGATGTGTCAATGTAGGTTCATCAACTGTAACAAATACACCCCGCTGGTGCGGGATGGTGGGGGATGCGGTGCCTGGCAGGGGCAGGAGGGACATGGGAAATCTCTAAACCTTCTCCTCAGTTTTTCTGTGAACCTAAAACTACTCTAAAAATAAAATATTTTTAAATAATAATAATAAAGAGGTATTGAGGAAGTGGTTTGTGATGCTTGTCCTGGTGCTCAGGCAATCGCCCCACAGAGGGAGCTTGCTAACACACACACAGATACACACACACACACACACACACACACACACACACACACGCATGCGTGTGCACTCACAGCCCTGCCCAGACTTCTCCTGTCAGCTAGGTGAAGAAAGCTGTTTCCAGTCACTCGGGCCCATTTGGGGGTTCCCTTTGGAGCTTTTAGAATTCAAAGGAATCTTTGTTCTCATTGTAGAGCCATTCCTCACCCCCATTTAGCTCTTACATAAGACATACTTTGAATCTGATATATGGGGGAAAAAAGACATTACCCATTTTACTCATTTTGAATAAACTAAAAATAACTATCCTCCCCATTTCCTGGATCCAATCAAGATTATTTGGAAAGGACGGAGGAAAGAAAAACATGGAATATGCAAAGGAACCCCAGGCTGGGCATACAGAAGTCTGACTTCAAAACCTGGCTCTGCCCCTCATCTGCTCTGTGATCTTGGGCAAGCCCCTGGCCTTCTCTGGGCCTCAGGCACCTCCTCTACCAAATGAAAAAGTTGCATTGGAACCTCTGGCTTATGAGATCCTTTCCATATTGACAGCCTACTTTTCTGTGAGTAGGAAGACAGAAAGGTGAGGCATCTTATTTTCCTACCCATCCAGTAGATGAATCATTTTTATTATTCAGAAACTTTCCCAAGTTAATTTTGATGTGATCCAGTGTGGTAAGAAATAGCTAATGCCATCACCCCTCTCTTTTCCTGTTCTAGTGTCTAAAAACAATCATTTATAGTCAGTCTCCATTTCCTCAACCCTTGCTAACTCCCTGGCAGTCTAGTTTCTGACTCCTCAACCCTTTGAAACTCTTCTTTATCAAATTCATCATAACCTTCTGTGGCAATATCAACAGACAAGTCTCAGTCCTTTGCGTCTTCCTCCCACTTCTCAGAACCATTTCGCATAAGCGACAGTCCTCCCTTTCGTGAGACACTCTCCTCCCTGGAGGCGAGAGGGGAAATGACTTTGACCTCCCAGGGCCCTGAGTGTCCAATGCCACGATTTGACCACAATGTTGGTGCCAAACCGTGGGGCCTCCGCACTGTAGGTACCACGTCATGATCTGCAGTGATTCGCGTTCCCGTTGTCATCAGTTTACCACCAAATTCTAGATTCTCTGGGTGATTCACTCATTCGCTCATTCATCAATTATTTGTCGAGAGCCAACAGTATACCAGGCACTCTATTGGCAAAGGGATTATAGCATGACCAGCACAACCCCTGCCTCCCAGGATTCATAATTCAGTGGAAGAGTCAGGATCGACGAGGTAAATACAAGATGCATTTACAAACTAGATGAGTTCTCTGAAGACAAGTACCAGGTGCTATGAGGAGAAGGGGGGCTCACAGGATGTCAGCAAATGCCACTTGAGGAGAGTTGACATTAATCTGAAAGACAAGAAGGAGCCAGCAGAAGCAGATAGAGAGGGTGGGAGTGCTCCAGACTCAGGAAACACCCCCATGAGGGCCTGGTGAGGGGCAGCATCTTGAAAGGGGGACCCAGGCACCTTGGCATTGTCATGAACCAATAGCACCCTGCTTTTACCTAGATCGAGGCTTTGGAGGGAGCAGATGGAGACTCTGGAGGAGCTGAACCCCACCCCTACCCCCAGTCATCCCTTGGCACCGCCACGGGCGCCAGGGAGATCTAAAGGAAGCCATAGTTGTTCCACATAAGGGTCTGTAAGGGGCCCGAGTGAGTGCGAGGGCAGAGTAATTCGATGAGAGGGTATCAGGAAGGGCTGGGTCCTGCAAGGCCTTGGGAGACACCCCAAGGAGTTATACAATTCTTTAGAAAAAAATATTCTGTTGATGTATGGAAACTTGGGGTGCAGGTGGGGGGAAGAATGGTAATTCGTGGAGGCCAATTCCTTTGCACTGACTCTGCTTATTTTCAACAGACATAGAATTAGAAATATTTTGCCACAGAGGAAAGAATAACATCCTTTTCCTCAGCTTCCTTGTGGAGGGTGAGTGGGTGCTCCTATAATCAGGAAGCTCCCAGGGCCCTCAGAGGGGATGAGGAAACTGAAGCTGGGGAGGTGAGGGACCTCCCAGGCAGGACCACGCAGCCCACAGGCAACACAAATGGGACTCAGACCTTGTCTGCCTGTCTCCAAAGTCCACACCTTGTACACACGTCGCCTTTGGATGCCACCTGGACCACCTGTAGCTTTCCCAAGGGCTGGAATCCCAATCCTTAGAGGCCCATCTCTGCTCCTTCCCCGGCACCAAGCTGCCTCTCTGTGGGTGGCAGAAGAGAAAGTGTCCCCTAAATAAATGTCACTACCAGACTGCAGTGAACTAAACAATGTCCCTGTGGCTGGGAGTGGCTCAAGGCCATGTGAGGAAAGCCGCCTTCTGAGGACCAGCTGGTGTGGGAGTTAGAGCATTGGCTGGCGGACCCCTCCCCCAGGAACATTAAACTCAGGAACGCATGTTGGGCAGGAGCCCGTGGGAACAGTCCTGTGCTCCTTTCTCCAGGGGCCGCCTCAGCCACTGATTTTGCTCCCAGCAAAATCCTTGCCCAGTGAACATCTGTATTGTGCAGGGAGCTGGCGCCGGGGCGGGCTGCCACAAGGGGCTCAGCGAGAGTCCACCAATTCTGGGGCTGTCACCTCTGACCCTGCAGAGGCCGTGTCTCCCAGGGTCCACATTCTGACCTTGGAAATCTGGAGCAAGTTAGGGGGGATTCAGACAGATGTTGCTCTTTCCAGTTTCCTGTAGAACTTAAGTGAAACCAGGAGACATCTCATTTAGGGGAGGAGGTGAGATATGTGAGGATAACGGAGGAAATAAATACATGAGGTATTTGTTTGCAAAGCAATCGCTTCTTCCTGGCTCAGTGGAAGTTAACCTCTGGCAGGGCATTTGGTAGCAAAGCAAGTCCTGGAGAAGCTCTGTCTTCCACCCACCCACACCTACCCACGGCCCTCATCCTAGGATGCCCACAGCAGTGAGCCTGGGGTTCTCCATACCTGGTGCCCTTGCACACTTCTGAGCCTTTACACAGGCCGTTCCCTCTGTTTGCAATGCCCTTCTTTACCTTCTCTTTCTGGAGAAACTCTACTCAACCCTCATGGACCAATTCAAACAATGACCTTCGTCCTCCCTCCCTCCCACCTTCCCAAGCCAGAATGGGCTGCTTTTCTGGGTTCACCCATCACCCTGTAAATGGCTCCACAATGATCTCTCTTCATGGACTTGGAGGGCCCCTACACACTCCTCCCTGTAAGGGTATACCTGGGTTTTGGGTGCACTGATTGCTCCACTCTCCTCCCAGGGTCACGCATAGTGCAAAGCAGGCTGGGATTCACAGCTTTGCACTCAGCACATATGTACCAAGATGAAAGTTCTATTTCTACGCAAAAGGGGCAAATAGATTTTGGAAGCCACCAGTAGTCTTTTCCAAAATAACCACTAATAGAAAGCAGTGTGTTTTGCTACATTTATTTTTTTTTGTGCTACATATTTTAAAGCTCTAGCATTTTCATTATATTTGACCATCCCAACAAATGTGTGAGGAAACTGAGGCTCAGGTGTGGGAATATCTTTGGACGAGGGCACTATGGGCAGTGAAGAAATGGGACAGAAATCTGAATATGTGGTCTCACTGGGGATCTCAGTTTCAAACTTCCCAAATACTAGAGGACAAGGAAGCTGAAAGGGCAGCTATGTATAGGGAGAAGATCTGGGGGGGTCTGCATTGAGTCCCAGCTCGGTGTATCTGCTGTGTTATATATCTGTCCCCAAAGCTACACGAATTGAGGCAAATGTCCAGAACAAACGGGTGAGTGGTCAGTTTTCTCCAGGCTAGACCAGCTGCACCTGGAATGCTGTGTTCTGGGGAGGCTAGCCCTTAATGGGAACAGTGAGAAACTGAGAAACGGAAGGCTGTCTGGGGTGGAGATGGGCTAGGAAGGGTCTGGGACACCCCATCCTGTGAGCAAAGAACCACAGCTAAGCACTGGGGAGAAGGGTAAAATCTGGGGGATGTAATTCCTTATCTCCTCATCTCTGTCACAGCGAGGACTAAATGAAGGAGAGCAGAAGGAACCAAGGGCTCCTCTCCGAGACAGAAGATGGCACTGTGAGTACCTCACAATGTGTGCCATGAAATCCAACTAACCAAACCTCCAACTTGGCAAGCTTGGAGCAGATACCCTTTCCCTTCTTGAGGCTGGCGTCTCCGAGCACCCCACCTGCAAAGGTATGGGGATCCCACATTTGTCACATGCCATATCCAGTGCCTGGGATGGGTGCCAGTCTTTCTCTGAGATACCCCACCAGGCGGCAGATTTCTTTTTATGTATCTTACTACTGCTTTTTGTCTTCCACAATAAGAGACCTTCCCATTTATATGACGTCAGTGTGAAGTGACTTGTAAAGTGACCATTCCTAAGGAGCCGTGCAGGGAGGTGGAGAGAGAGGGAGGAGGATGGAAAACAGACACCGAGCCCTGGTCCCAGCTCTGGCTCCCGTGCCTCAAGTGACCTTGAGCACGTCCCTTTTCCTCTCTGTGCCTCAGTTTCCACACGTGTGTGTGAAGAAGAGCGTGTCTGTGGGGACTCGGTGGAATGACACTGAATGTGCCTGGCCCAGTGTTGATACACAGAAGAATCTCAACAATATTTGTGACTCACCTGCACCTCTCAGGGCTGTTTTGGGCTTCAGTGAGAAAACACAGGCAGAGCATCCTCCTCCAGCCTGGCGCAGAGGGGTGCTTGATGGCCCCTGCTCCCTGTCCCTTCTGTGTACACCCTGCCTTATGGGCTTGGTTGTGTCCCCGAAAAATTCACATGTTGAAGCCCTCACCCCCAGTATTTCAGAATGTGACTGTATTTGGAGGTGGCTCTTAGGAGATAATTAAGGTTCAGTGAGTGCATTGCAGTGGGTCCTATTCCAGTGACTGGCATCCTTATAAGAAGAGATGAGGATACAGAGAAGCAGAGAGGGAAGATCACATGAACACAGAGATAGAAGACGGTCATCTACAAGCCAAGGAGAGAGACCTCAACACTAGCCAACCCTGCCAACACCTTGATCCCAGACTCATAGCTCTAGAATTGTGGGGAAATAAAAAAATCTGTTGTTTAAGTTCCCCAGGCCGTGGCACTTTGTGTGGCAGCCTGAGCAGACTAATATCCCCTGATCTCTCCAGCTCATGAGTCCCAGGGAATGACCTGGGGTCACGCCCCTAACCAGCGTTCATCAGAACTTCTTAGACTTTAATGTGCCTGAGAGTCTCCCAAAGAGCTTGTTAAAACACACATGATTCAGTGCATCTGCAGTGAGTCCTGAGAGCCTGCATTGCTACCGAGCTCCCAGGAGATGCCCAGGCTGCTGGTCCACGGCCCACACTTCGAGTAGCAAGAGGACGAATGGGTGGTAAAGCTCAATGGGTGAGTAAAGGGGGAAAGTCCCTGTCCCCTAAGTCCTGGGCATAGGTCACAGGTCTAACTCCTTTCCCACCCTCAGAGGACAGGAGCTGCTTTGACTGGAAGGTGGAGATGCAGGGTGGCAACATTTGGCAGCTTGTAGGTGACCTCCTGAGGGGAAACAGCAGTGTGCAGGCTCCAAAACAGCCCCTCCAGAGGATCACCTGCCCCTGCCGTCAGCAGGATGGGATGTCTGAACTCCTCTAGTCCTTTAGTCCAGCACCTTCTTACACAGGTGGGGAGACAGAGGCCAAGACAAGCCATACAATCTGTGGGGCTCAGTGCCAAATGAAAACATAAGGCCCCTTGTTCAAAAAGTATTAAGGATTTTAAGATGGTAACATGGAATAAGTGTGTTCAAAGTGATGGGGGAGTATTTTGAGAGGGATTAATGGCAATGTGTTTTTTACTGTAACAATTTTTGTTTAATTTAAATATTAACTGTATTGTTTGATCACACCTCATACACAAGAGCTTGTGTCCTAGCTTTTCCGTGAAAGTTCTGAGATTCTCTCTGATTGGACCAACTTAGGTACCTGCTCATCCGTGAACCAATCATTATGGTTTATGCTAATTGACTTTGACCTGATCTGTGGGCTTTGGTGAAGCCATACAGACCACAGAGACTGCGGTGGGGCCGGGGGGAGGCAGGGACACATCCTGAAGAAACACCGGCGCTCTTGCCAGAGGAAAGGGAAATAGATGACAGGGAGATAAACCACATCTTTCCAGCTTTGGCAGACAACATAGGAGGAAGCTAGCCGGCAGGGGGAGGAAAAGATGATGAGTCCGGATTAGAATGTGTTGTTTGCAGAGCTAATGGGACAACCCGAGGGAGGTGTTCAGCAGACAGCAGGGTAGGGAAAGACCAGGTGTGAGGGAGATCTGTGAGTAGCCAGTGTGCAGATGGTGAGAGAGAGGCTTAAGGGCATAAATAATGCCACAGATCCTGGGAGCCATTCTGCACTCTCAGCCTCAGGGACAGCAAGTCTAGTCTAGTGAACATCTCCTCCTCTCTTTGCTTTTCAGGGTTACGCCGTGAAGCAGCCCCAGCCTCCATCTTACAACACCGGTTCCCCCTTCTTGTCTCACATTATCTTGTACCTTCCTCTCCCTTAGCTGATACCAGGACCTGGATATATCTGATAGTGCTCTGAGTCATTGATGCCACAAAGGACAGAGATCCATGCCAGGCCTTGGTGCCAGGCCACATAACAGAGCCAGCGTGCTCCAAAGCTGACGAGCATGTATCAGAAATCACACAGGCCAACATTGCTCTAGGAGACAGAGGACAAGCAACTCCAAATGGGGACAGTGTTGACGACTCCTCCCAGCCGTCCTGGTGATGTTCTCCCCATGCCATCATGCAGTGGGACCTATGACAGTGCTGGGAGGGCATCAAATGGGGGGAGGGTTGTGAAATGTTGCAGTGGGGGAAGTGATTAGGTGACCCCCTAAGTCTTGTAGCACGGCCGTATGGAAAGACAGAATGAGCCTCCATCCCGAATAATGCCACAAATCCATCATATCAGCCCTGAAATGCCAAACAATGGATATCCTTTGACATAAGAAAAATAAAGCCTTTAATGTGATTAAGCCACTGTTTTCCAGGTTTCTGATACTTCCAACTGAATGCAATTCTTAACTTACAGACACAAGTAACTGTTGGCATTAAAGTCATTCCTGTGTTTGAGACTGCCCGGGGAGACCATGAGGGGTCACAAGAGGGCCCCGTGGGACCCCAGGGAATGTGGCTCAAGAATGTAGGAGACGAAGCACACAGAAGTGGCTGAGAAGAGCCTGGGGTGGATGGAGAACTAAGAAATGTGGTGGCCAGAGCCACAAAGGAGAGAGATTGCCAATAGGAGACAGGGATAGACCAGGCCAAATGTAGTGGTGAGATGCAGAAACATGAGAAAGAAAACTTTTCAAGGGATTTAGCAAATGAGAGATCCTCGACCTTGGCAGGGTTGGGGACAGAGGTCAAACCCCACAATGTGGTAGAATCCCAGCCCTCTGCAGCTCACCCCTGGAGGACAGATGCTCGAGGAAGGGTGATGCAATGGGAGGAAACTGCTCCTAGGCCAGCTGCAAGAACCATTTCTCGTTCTTGTCTCCAGGATGAAGTCTAAATTCCCCAGTTTAGCATCCAACACCCCCAGGATGTGTCCCGGGCAGGGCCTGGTCTTTCCTCCAAGCCTCCCTTTCCACACTTTAATAACACCATTCCTGACCAAGCTGCCCTCCCCCTGGACTGCCTTCCCCCTACCTATCCACGGCCTGCTTAACCTTTCAAGATGCCACATATGGAGCCTTTCCAGGCTCCTCCTCCTTCCCTGTGCTCACCTCGAGTCACAACAGTCAGGGTGCAAGTGGGTTTCACTCGTCAGGATGGGAATGCTGGCGTGGGGAGTGCCTGTGTTTCTGGCACAGGTAAGGGGACCGGTAACCTTGGTGATTTGTCACGGGCTGGTGACAGTGGGCCCTACATGAAGCTCCTAGGTCAGGGAGATCGCGTGGGCATCTCCAGGTCCACACCTATCCCCTCCCAGGACTGCAGGGCCTCTTCTGAGTGCTCAGGAAGAAAGCAGGACAATCTGCCGAGAAGCTCAGGGATTTCTTCCCTTCCCTCTGGAAACTCCCAGAGGGCAGCTGCTTCCTTTCTCTCGTTTTAGAACAAGAAGACGCAATTGTGACCAAATTTAGAAAATAACCAAAAATTAAACTAAAACACAACCCATACTTTAAAATCCATTTTGACAGCTCCACCCGCTCTAAGGAGTGTCTCTTCTGAGCACCGTGGCTGAGGGACCAGCAGCAGAAGAGGCAGCAAGGCGAGCTGCAATGTCATGGTTTGGGAGGCTGGTGGAGGAAGGAGGATCTTCTCACCAAAGACAGACAGACCTGCCACAGCAGGAAATGGGGGGATAATAAGATCCCAGGGGAAGGGCAGAGCCAGGCATGAAGCAGAGGGGCCCAAATTCAAGGAAGCATCTTCCTGGCTTCTTGTTTCTGCCAATAGCTGGAGAGAAAGGATGCTTCATGAAGTTACCAGAGACCAATCATGGTGGATAGGCGCCTCCTTAGCACCATGCTACTTTTAGCACATTTTTCTGCTCTGTTCTGTGGGGAATAGGGGGAAACCCAGAGAGCCAAACAAACAGTGTCATCCATCTTATCTAATAATAATAGCAACAAGGTACTAGGTGAGTACCAGGTGTCAGGAGCTGTGCTAGGAGGGTTGGTTTTTTGTTGTTGTTGTAATATTGTTGCCAGGAATTCCACATGAGTCATGCTGCCTCAGAAAGATTATCATAAGGGGTGGTGGAGGGCAGGAAGGATTTTGTGGGCCAGAGTGAAGAAGATGAATTTGTCAGGAACAAATGTAAAGTCTTGCTTTGCAAGGATGGCATTCAAGAGTCGGTTTTCGTAAGGCTGTCAGGAAAGCTACTGTGTCTTTCGGCTGTGTTACTAAAGATAAAAGGGCCAGGAAGGTGATAATATCCCTGAGCTCAGTGCCCACCAGCCCAAATGGGGCCCATTCTCACTGAGCCTCCTCCCCTGTAAATTGGAGCTGTAAAATACTTCCCTCTTAAGGTTGTTGTAAGACTGAGCAAGGTAATGTGTGAAAGCCTGTTACTGCAGTGCCTTAGGAGTGGCACACTCTTAATCAATAGTCATAACTGTTGTTAAATCTTGGCATTTAAAACGGAGGTGTGGTTTCCCCCGAGAGGTGTGAAGAATCTGGGATGCAAATCATCTTCAGGTATATGAACCCCTGTTATGGGCAGAGGAAGGTGACGAATTCTGCATCTCCCTTAAGGACAGACCACGCTCATTTGGCAACAGCAGATATTAATCCAGCTTCAGCCAAATAAAAGGAATTGGGATAACAAAAAAAGACTGGAAAGAAATACAGTTGACTCTTGAACAACATAGGGGTTAGGGATGTCAACCCCCTGACCCCACAGAGTCAAAAATCTGTGTCTAATTTTTTGACTCCCCAAAAACTTAACCACTAATATCCTACTGTTGACTGGAAGCCTTACCAATAACATAAACAGTTGCTTAACACATATTTTGTATGTTATATGTATTAAATACTGTATCCTTACAATAAAGTAAGCTAGAGGAAAAGAAATGTTATTAAGAAAATCATAGGAGAAGCAAATATATTTAAAGTACCATATGTATTTATTTTAAAAACATACCATCCACACTGTAAGTGGACCCACACAATTCAAACCCATGTTGTTCAAGGGTGAACGGTACTTCCAAATGGTGCTGTCTTTGGGTAATGAGAACTTAAAAGTGATTTCTTTATATTCTTATGCCATTTCTATACTTTCAGCTGAGCATATATTTTTGAACAACCTGGAAAAATAAAGAGTTAAAGAGAAAAAAAAGACATGTGTCAGGAACGCTGTAGCAGGAACCGGAAACCTACCAAATGTGAATCTTGTTTCCCAAACTCTAAAACCTGAAATCTACTCCCACAGAGGCAGTGCAGTAGGCAAGCATCCTCCTGGCCCGTTGGGCCACTCCCGCCCTCACCCTTGGAGGACGAGGCCAGGTTCCTGACAAAGTACCACTGAGTCTGGTTGTAGGAGCAAAGGGACCAAGGCTCCAACAGAGGATGTCCCCAAGGTGGGGAGGGATTTTTTCAGCCCAGCATTAGGGTCAGCCAGGTCTCGCTCTCTGGGCAAATCAGCATCAGAGTGTGGCACGGTTCAATCTTCCCTCAACTTTTAATTAAGAAAGCATCCTCGGCCGGCCGAGTGGTGCGGTGGTTAAGCGCTGGCTTGGGAAGCCAGCGGTTGGGGTTTGGTCCCACATGTGAGGGCCAGTGACACTGCCCTCAAAAAAAAAAAAAGAAAGCAGCCTTGAGATGGATTCTGAAAGGCAGGAGTGAGTGGCAGAGCGGGTGACGGGACAGACATTGGAATTGGCAGCAGCAGATGAGGGTTCTGGTCCCTCGCTGTGTGATGCTGGGTAAAGCCCTACCCTTTCTGAGCCTCAGGGTCCCTCTCTGTAGTTTCAGGAGGTTGGGCAGAATGAGTTCTATGCTGTTCTCCGGCTCAGAATCAGTAGTTGGAAGCCCCAGGCCGTTGGCCATATTTCTCAAAGTCTCCATGGCCCAGTAGGCCTCAGAAGCCTTTCAACCCCATTGTTCCACCCATCTCTTTAATGAAGCCACATCTGGAGTATATCTCCTCTGATCCCTGTTTTGTACAGTTCTTCACAGCTGTGTCCCCATAAATCAATTGTTTCTGCAGACAAGTTCCCAGAATTGACCAGAATCGTACTCAGAAAAGGCAGTTTTATTTCCCTTCAGCTTCTGGTTCCAAAAGGAGTGAGCCGAGCTCAGTCCACTTCAGGACAAAGTCCCTGAGCCCTCCAAATCCTGTGGCCCCTGGGGTTTTGCAGGGTGGCGGGGGCTCATTCTTCTGTGTCCTACCTGTGGGCACACAGCACGAACCGGCCTGGGGGCGCCCTTCCTGGCTCCTCTCAGGGAGCAGTGTCCCCACTCTGCAGCAAAAAGAATGGACTGAAATGACCCCCAAGACTTCCGGAGCTCCTGGATTCAAAGTTTTCCCAGAGATGAACTAATTCTGAGAGGAGAAGAATTGGAAAGCTAACTTCCCCACAGATGGAGAAGGAAGGAGGTCTGGGGAACCACCGAGGGCTTCCTTTGCTCCCTTGTTCTGCCCCAGGCAGCAAAAAGCACAGAACTCAGGACTTACATGAAGCGTAACCATTCTGCTGGCAGGGTCTGAGATACCTCTGTTGTTTCTAACAGCTGCTTGAGTCCCCCAGGACATGTCTGGGATGGAGCAACTCAGAATCTTTGGTCAGTAAATGGTTTCTGATCACCTCTTCTGGACGGGTTCTTTGTGCTCCCAGCTTTGCCCACCTCATCTCATTTAATCCTCACCACCCTCTTAGAATTAGGTACTGGCATGGCCTCTATTTTACAGATGAGGAATTGGGGCTCAGAGGGGTTGAGTAATTTGCCCAAAGTCACACAGCCAGCAAGTGACTGAATAAAATGTATGTATAGGACTGTCCTTCTACAAATCCCAACCTCTTTGAAATCTATCATGACAAATAAAGCCAAACGTAGGTCCTTAATTATTTCCCTACTAACAAGAGTTTGGACTCAGACTCCATTTGGGAGAATTTTTAAAGATAATTTTTACCAACTGTACTTAGCTTAATTACATGTACTTCACTCCAAAAGCCTAATAGTATTCAAAGTTTATAATAAAACCAGCAGTCCCCCATCTTACCCTCCCCACCCTTCCCCACCCTCACTCACATCCCGCTCTCAAGAGGCATCTATTGTCAACATTTCCAACTAGCTCTTCCAGTATTTGCCTTCATGTTTTAAATAACATTAGCCCTACTTTCTCATGATTTTTCAGCTTTAGACCATTATTACTGACAACCTATTATGGAAAATGAAGGCTCTTACACCATCTTGCTCTTGCTGTCACACACACACACACACACACACACACACACACCCCTCCCCACCCCAATGGACTACGACTGTAGTTCTCTGGGGTGGCCTGGACGAGCCTACACCTCTCTACAGGAATGGAGACTAGAGCCTTGACCTTCGGTTAAACGTGGCAGATTTAACGCAAACATCTATTTCACACTTCTTCCCAGAACGCCAGTGAAAACCACATCCATAAGGATGGTTCAACGAACCGAGGGCTGGGTAGCATGGAGCAGAGGAGATACAGATGCACGTTGTCCCTGGCTGAATCTCTAAGGGGCAGAGAGAGCAAAGATGCTGGTGAGCTCCAAGGGGAATCCAGAGCAATAAGGGAAGCTCCAGGGGCAAAACAGTAAGGGATGGCCTTTCACAGGCCCCAAGTCCCCCCATCAGAGCCACTGGCCACAGGGCAGAGCAACCCCCACTGGCAGCGGACAAGCTAGGGTTGGCTGACCGTGTGTTGGGGACAAGGAAGGACTCCAACATGAGGAGGGACTTGAAAACATGACTTCTAAAGTCCCTTCACACTCTATAACCCAGTAATTTGCTTCCTTTTATAACAGTTGGCAATTAGAACCTAGTGGTGCTTTGCAATCACTCTTGAGTTAATAACTGGAACTGCCCAAGTGACACACCCATCTGGCAATTTCTTTTTGGGATGCTGAAATAGCTAGCTCAACGTTCTCATGAGCAATAAGTTCCACTGACCCTTGCCTTGTAAAAGAAGGTTCAACATGATTCAGAGAGGAATCATGACATGGCAGATGGGACAGGGCTCTCAGTCCCACGGGTTTTAAGCACTCTGGAGACAGATAAGTGCTGGGTGGAGCAATACAGTAGATTTGGCCACGGACTGTGAGCCTCCCTGGTTTCACAGCAAGAATCTCAAAAGGGAAACTGAAGAAACACCCTCCAAATCCCGCCTTCCCCCTCTTGCCCCATTTGAAAGAGAAAGAGAGCAGTGTGGGTATGGGAAAATGGAATTGTACCTGGACAACTGCACCTGGAGGAGCAGGGCCGAACCCCCAGTGGCTCAGCTGGAGCTGTCTTTGTTCTGCTCCCTGGCTTGGCACTTCGGAAAGAAATGTGCTTGCTCAGAGATGCGAATCCGCTGGGACCTCCTGTGCTCTCCAAGCTGGACAGGCTCATTAATTCTCATGCCATAACTGGCAGTGTGGCGTAACTGGATTAAGAGTGAGGGAGGGGCTATGGTCAGGGTTTATGAACTGAGTGACTTGGGTGAGTCACCTTCCCTCCCCTCAGTAGGACAGAACACTTACCACTTAGCTCTGGAGTAGGACATCTGGGTTCAAATCCCAGCATTGCCATTGATGAGCTGTGTGACCTTAGACAAGTTCCCTACCCTCTCTGAACCCTAGTGTCCTCACCTTTAAAATGATAAGTGGAGTGGTGGGTGGAGGTGCACGAGGGGAAAACTAACACTTAAGAATTGTTAGTTTACTTATATGAAGTCCTTAGAGCAGTGCCCAGTTCATGGAATGCTTATTTTTATAATTATCAGCAGTTGCAAACAGAAGACAGCAATCTTCACCCAGTTGACCTTATAGGATCAATCCAAATAATATCCTTGAAAACAAAACTCTAACGCTGTGCATGAGTGTCAGAAATTTGGTGTGCAGTACATTGAAACCTTACAAACATTAGGAGACTATATGAGGCCAGTTTTTCTAACTCCACTTGTTACATAAACAGTGTGTCTATGATACAACAAGCCATGTGGCAAAGTCTTCAGAACTTATTAAGATAGGTAATAAATTTTATTTTATAATTTAATATAATAGAGCAGTCAATTTTTTAATACAATTTTTTAAAAAGTATACCAACTTAACACTTTCAGAAAATATCACACTCAGGCCCAGTTTAGAACACTGATTACTAAATGGAATGATGGGCACTGACAACGAAAATGTTGTCCCTGACTTGCTGTGGGATCTTGGGCAAACCACCTCCCTCCCTGACCTCAAGTCCCCCATCAGCTACACTGGACACAGGGTGATATCTGGTGGTCTTCCAGGTCTGCACCCTGTGGACCTATGATTTGGAGGATCTTTTAGACCAGGGGTCGGCAAACCGCAGCTTGTGAGCCACATGTGGCTCTTTGGGTACATTTCCATCTCAAAAGTTTGCCAACCCCTGGAAAAGCCAATCCTGTCCCTCACAACCATTTAAAAATTATTTGAGAGCCATAAATATTTTTTTTACATAATCACCATTCTGTGAATAATATCCTGTAAAAATTTTATAAATGAAATTATGACAGTTTTATTTTTATTTTCAATTTTACTTCAGAACCACAGTTTGCTGACTCCTGGTGGCTCTTCCGTCTCAAACGTTTGCTGAACCCTATTTTAGACCAAAAAATTTGGCCTCAAGTATTGCATCATCATGTTTCCTGAGCTGACACTACCATCTGCTGTGTGTGTGAGAGTAAGACACTAGTGACCAGACAGCCAGAAGCTTCCTTCTCGTTCTTATTCTCATCTGAATCTCCTGCTACTCAAAATATTGTCCAAAGACCAGCAGCATTGGCATCATCTGGGAGCTTCTGTGAGAAATGCAGAATCTCAGGCCCCATCCTAGACCTACTGACACTGGAATCTGCCTTTTAACAACGTGTCAGGTGAAGTCGACAAATACAAGATGGCTGACTAGATAAACACTGTGCCTGCTTCCTTCCATGAATACATAAAAATTACAACTAAATTATAGAACAATCAACCTGGAGGACCATCTGAAGCCTAGCTGAACAAAAGTTTTATAACTAAGGATATAAAGAAGCCATGTTGAGACTGGTAGGAGGGGACGGAGAGCGAACTAGGCTGGCCCAAAGCCTGTGTAGCGGTTGAGAATCAGGAGGGATATCTTGGCTGCAGAGGTTCCCCTCAGAGGAACGAGGGATCCCAGCCCAATGCTGGCCTCCCCAGCGTGGAGTGCTGTTGCCAGGAAGAGGGGAACCCAACAACATCTACCTGTGAAAAAAAGTGGGGATTCTGACCATCAGGGTAGGACGGAAGGCTGCAGGAAATCCGCATTCCTTTTACACAGACTGCACACAGACTCACTGGCTTGCAGGCACTTACTTTGGGCTCCAGCGGAGGGATGGTGACTTGGGGGGCATCAGAAACATATGGTGACAGACTGAGGTGTAGGGCTGGAGGACAGTTGCCATTTTTCCTGTGTGGGGCCTCCTCCTATGCAGCAGGCAGGCAGTCGCCATCTTTTCTATGTTAAGCGCTCCCCCACAGGCCCAAATGTGAATCTAATTGGTCTGGTGAGCTCCGCAGCTCCACTCTGCTGACTCACCTGGGACTTGCCCCACCCAACTCCCCCAACACCAGAGGCACTTTCTCCATGAGCAACCAGCCCTATCCACATTGCACTTTCTTGGAAAACTATCAGAGTCTGTGGGCCCCACGTTGGTGGCGACTGACCTCGGTGCGCTGAGACTCTTGCTGAGTAGCTCCAGGCTCAGAACTGGCATCAAACCAGAGTTACATTAACCTGCTGACCACAACTCTTCCCACTCTAGTGCCTCCCTGAGGCCCTGCCTCACACAACTCTCGTACTGCATGAGGCTCTATCAGCGGCTGAAGCTTAAAGGAGCCAGCAGGTGGCAGCAAGTCTCCAGGTGTCCTGGCTTTTTGCTGAGCTACCTCATGGCCAGTTCTGGTGTCAGCCATCCCTCAGTTCGCAGCGTGGGCTCTCCCACGTGCCCCCAGGTTTAGAACAGGCAGCAAACAACCGTGGATCATGTTGTAGCCCCTACCAGGTAGTCCCTGGCCTGTCACAGGCAGTGGGTGACCTGGGCCTGCACCAGAGCCCCTCCCAAGAGGCCCTAGAACCAACATATTTGGAGCTTGGCTTCACACCACAGCAGAGCACCACACAATTAGCCCACAAGTTGCATACCTAAAGGGGGGGTCTCAGCAGGCACCAGACCAGGCACCCCACTCAGTGAGGTAAGCCCCCCCACCCCGGCAACCCATAAGCTGTGGACAGGCCAAAACCCACAGCCAATCCGCCTGAAGGCCAATCGCACCCACTTACGTGCCAATAGCAATCAAGGCTCAACTATAACAGAAGGGTACATACAACCTACACAAGGGACACTCCGGGAGCACCCAGAGCAGGTGACCAGGGAGACAGTCAGGGCCCCACAGGGCACCTACTACATAAGGCCACCCAGCCAAGACTGGGAAACATAGCAGATCTACCTAATACATAGAAACAAACACAGAGAGGCAGCCAAAATGAAAGAACAAGTGAAAAATCCAGAAAAAGAACTAAATTAAATGGTGGCAAGCAACTTACCAAAGACAGAGTTCAAAATATTGGTTATAAGGATGCTCAAGGACCTTAGTGAAGACTTCAACGATGAGATAGCAAGCATAAAAAAGGACATAGAAACCATAAAAAGTCAGACATGAAGAAAACAAAAACTGAAATGAAGAATACACTAGAAGGAATCACCAGCAGACGAGATGAAGCAGAGGATCAAATCAGTGATTTGGAAGACAAGGTAGCAGAAAACACCCAACTGAGACAGCAAAAATAAAAGAATCCAAAAATATAAAAATACGGCCGGCCGAGTGGCATGGTGGTTAAGCACTGGCTTCGGAAGCCAGCGGCCTCCGGTTCGATCCCACATATGAGGGCCAGTGACACTGCCCTCCAAAACAAAACAAAACAAAACAGTATTTTCTCCAAAAATATAAAAATAAAAATG
This sequence comes from Aselliscus stoliczkanus, assembly GCA_033961575.1. NCBI lineage: Eukaryota > Metazoa > Chordata > Mammalia > Chiroptera > Hipposideridae > Aselliscus > Aselliscus stoliczkanus. The sequence continues at coordinate 142,911,340 of CM066728.1, forward strand.
AGGATAGTTTAATAAGAGACCTCTGGGAAACATCGATGTAACAACATCACATCATAGGGGAGAAAAAGAAAGAAAGAAAGAAAGAAAGAAAGAAAGAAAGAAAGAAAGAAAGAAAGAAAGAAAGAAAGAAAGAAAGAAAGAAAGAAAGAAAGAAAGAAGGAAGGAAGGAAGGAAGGAAGGAAGGAAGGAAGGAAGGAAGGAAGGAAGGAAGGAAGGAAGGAAGGAAGGACCTATTTGAAGAAATAATGACCAAAAACTTTCCTAACCTGGTAAAGGAAATAGACATACAAGTCCAGGACGTACACAGTTCCGCACAAGATGAACACAAACAGGCCCATACCAAGACACTTTATAATTAAAATGGCAAAGGTTAAAGACAAATAATCTTTTTATTTTTTTTTAACTTTATTGGAGAACAGTGTGTTCTTTCCAGGACCCATCAGCTCCAAGTGAAGTCATTGTTTTCAATCTAGTTGTGGAGGGTGCAACCCACTGGCCCATGTGGGAATCAAACCAGCAACCTTGGTGTTATGAGCCTGAGCTCTAACCACCTGTGCTAACTGGCTGCCTTAAGACAAAGAATCTTAAAAGCAGAAAGAGAAAGAGAACTAGTAACTTATAACGGAGACCCCATAAAATTGTCAGCTGATTTCTCAAAATAAATTTTTCAGGCCAGAAGGGATTGGCACAAAATCTTCAATGTGATGACTTTTGTAACTCAATTTTTTTACTCAGCCCCTTTCTTTTTTTTTTTTTTTTTAAGCTTTTTATTGGGGAATTGGGGGTGGGGAACAGACAAGTTGCTGTCTTTTTGTTTTTCAGTCTATTTGTGGAGGACGTTGCTTCACTGGCCCATGTTGGTATTGTCATTGCGCTCTTCCCGGATGAGGCAGATGAGTTGCCGGCCTCTGGCTGGTCGCTCACCGCGGCTATTGGCAGCTCATGCTGGCTGCCGGCCACTCACTGTAGCCTATGGCAGCCCACTGCAGCAGGGGCTGCAGCCTACACCATCGCTGGGGCTCGCACAGCCCAGCTCCAGGTGGAGCTGTTGTTAGCTGTCGAGGACAGTGTCACTGGCCCTCATATGTGGGATCCGAACCGGGGCCACTGGCATCCCCAAACCAGCTTTTAACCAATGCACCACTCGGCCAGCCCGCCACTTTATTTCTTTTATAATTTGTTTCCTACTTGATTCTCTTTGGTTTTTCATAGACATACTCATAATCTGAAAATTATAAAAACCTTACCTTCATTCCAAATTTGAAAATATTTCACTTATTTTTATTGTGTGATAAATGACACAATAAACGAAGTAAAATATTATTAGAACTTCTTTCTTGAATTGTTCTTTGAATGGGAACACTTCTAGAGTTCCCCCATTATTTGTAATGCTGGTTTTTAAATGGAATTTAGCTTAATGTTAAAAGAAAATAATCATTGATACCTATTTTATTGTTTTGATCAACAACAGATATTGGATTTTATCCAATCTCTTTCACTATATATGGAAATATTTTTGCCTCCAGTAGTATGGAGAATTACATTATTATAATTTCTACTATTAAAACATGCATTTTGTATGTGTGTGTACATATATATATATATGGGTTTATTTTTATAACGTTTACTACATTTGAAGCAATATTATAAGTACAATTATATAAAAAAATTTTTATATAATTGGTAAGTTTTATAAGCAATGCCTTGAGCATTTTATAAAATAGTTGGAAATATTCTTTTTCTATGCTCTGGAATATTGGAAATATCCGATCTTTGAATTTTAGGTAGAATTCACCTGCAAAACTATAAGTCTAGCAAGTTGTTTCTTAAGGGTGATTATGCTTCAACAATTTCCTCTATTTTTTTTCCAAGGCAATCTGTTAATTTCTACTTATAGCTCTTATAGTTTCCTATAGTTTCCAAAGATTTCCATTTCATCTTAATTTCCAAATTTATTTTAAGAGTTGAACACAATTGAGATTCCTATTATTTGCATTTGTAGTTATTTCCTCATTCATATTTTATAAATTTGTGCCTTCTCCTTCATTATTTCATTATTTTTTTGTTCTCATAGCATTGCTCTTTCAGTCATTAGTTCTACAGCTTTTTTTGTCTAAATCATTAATGTCTGCTGTAATATTTTTAAATTTAATTTCTTTTGCTTCTCTAAAGTTGATTTCATTTATTTTCTTTCTAACTCTTTGTATTGTATGCTGAATTTATTTCATTTCTTGCAGATATAAAGGGTATAAATTTTCCTTTGAGTGTTAAGTAGCATTCCTTAGATATTTTCTAGATAATTCCTCAATTTGGTTTTAAGTTTTGCTTTTAAAAAATTATTTAATTTCTAGTTAGTAGGTTTATTTTTCTTTTTTGGTGTTATTTTTAGTTATCAATATTATTGCAATAAATAATGTATATAAAATGTATCTAAAAATAATGCCAGGTGATTTTATACACAGTAAAGTGTGAAAAGCACTGCTTAAATAAGAGAAAAAGGAAGCTAGTTAGTGCAGGAAATTTAAGTTTCTCACATACTCAACCCATAAAGAAATACAGAATTGAGCCATATATGTAAATAAAACAGATCCTTTCCAACTGACATATAAGGAGCATTTTACAAGTTTTCAAAAAGGAACCTTCTCAAATAGTAAGTAGGTACCTGATGACAGTGATGGGAATCCCTGAACTTGAGTTTCAGATGCACCTGCATTGTTTACATTGTTAATGACATACTGGTGACCATAATCATACTGGTGACCAGAACAGGGGGCCAATTCACACCTTCCAGGCTGCAGGTGGGGACCCACCCAGGCTCACCCATAAATGAAGGGAAAGCTTTCTCAAAATATTGTAAATTGCTTCCCAGTGCTGATAATATATCCCTTGATACCTCTCAAAACATTTTTATTTTTATTGGCTTTTCCACCCTAAAAATTGCCAGATATACACTGATGGCAGGAGTAAGACAGATGACTTCCCAAGCAAAGGTAAATGGCTGCACAGAGCCCAGTGAACACAGACGGAAGTGCGCATGTGGCCTCCCTGCACTCATTATGGATTTGGGCAGCGTCAATCTTCTGTCTGTCTGGGAAGGGCTACACCATTCATGGAGCTCAGACTGATGCTGCAGCAAGGGTGGCAAGAGGCAGGCAGGATTCTTACCTTTATTACAGGTGAGCAACCTATACCTGCTTTATAGGTTACCAGGACAGGGAGGGGCAGGTTTGGCCCCACAACACCTTACATTTTCAGGAGAGAACAGAGCTGTGCTGGAAGGGGTTCATACCATATTCCTACCTGCTGAGGAGCTATTTCATCCCATGAAGATAAAATAACTAAATGATTTAATATTTATTTTTGAATAAACACCAACTGAAGTTTATTAGGTTTCATATTTTATGAAGTACATTTATGAAAACAGAAACTTAATGAACCCATATTGTATGCCAAGGACTAAGCTAAACCCTCACCTGCTCTATGGTATCCTTACACCTACTCCACAAGCCTGGTTTCATTATTCCCATTTTACAGATGAAGAAACAGAAGTTCAAAGTGTTTAAAATACATCAGATTGACCCCAGCCAGGTCAACTGGAGTTCTTTCTGAGTAATTGTTAAACTGGATCCCTCAGAGAGGAGAATGTGTAAAAAAGAGCCTGAGAGCCGGCCGAGTGGCGCATTGGTTAAGCGCTGGTTTTGGGATGCCAGCGGCCCCGGTTCGGATCCCACATGAGGGCCAGTGACACTGCCCTCTACAGCTAACAACAGCTCCACCTGGAGCTGGGCTGTGCAAGCCCCGGCGATGGTGTTGGCTGCAGCCCCTGCTGCAGTGGGCTGCCATAGGCTACAGTGAGTGGCCGGCAGCCAGTGTGAGCTGCCAGTTGCCGCAGTGAGCAACCATCCAGAGGCTGGTGACCAATCTGCCTCATCCAGGAAGAGCGCAATGACGATACCAACATGGGCCAGTGCAGCAACATCCTCTGCAACTAGATTGAAGAACAAAAAAAAAAAGACAGCAACTTGTCTGTTCCCCTCCCCCAAGTCCCCAATAAAATCTTAAAAAAAAAAAAAGAGCCTGAGACACACGGTAATACTTTTAAATCAATCACATATCTCTCACATCTGATCAGCTGTAAAAACAAAGATCTGCAATGCTCTCATACATTTTTTTTAGTCATTCATACTGACTTCCTCACATTGACAAGATCTCAGAAATGGATCTGGGGTCTTTCACAAACCAGAATTTCCGAGACAAACTTTCACAGCAGTACAAAATGAATTAAATGACCAAATATTATGAATGAATAAACTTGAGGACTGAAATTAATATAGAACGTTAAATTTCTCCCTGACACTAATGTGTGATAAAAATTAAAAATGATATAAACAAGTTTTAAAGTTCTAGTGGTGATTACTAAAAGTAGGCAGCCACACCACAGCTGGGTGTTGCTGAAGTCCATTCTGTGTTTATATAGAAGTTTATATTAGCCCAGTACATCAAGTTACTCCTTAGAGATTTCAGCTTTGGTTAGTCCTCTATGGCTAATATAAACTTTGGAGGTTTGACTGTGGTTGTAACATATAATCAAATAGCACTCTTTATTAAATCAATTTAGATTATCTCAATGATCTAAAAGAATCAGTACAGTGTTCCCCCCTGTCCATCTGTCCACAGTGAGAAAAACCTAACTCAACGTTTGAAGTATTATCAATTTATGCAAAAAAAAAAGAGTTTATTACATGAGTTTACTTGCCACATATGCAAACATCTTCATACCTGGAAATCCTTGTCAATACCAAAATGAAATATTTACTTTTTTTGCCACGGGGAATAAAAAGGCACGACAGCGGAATATACATCTTGATAGAAAAATATTTAAAGGTTTTTAATTCTCTGAATACCAAGAGTTAACATTTTATCATTACCCTTTGAAAACAGCATATTCAGGAACAATTTTAAAGTTTTCAAAATCAGTACAAAGCTTATCCACATTCTATTACATCTAACATCACTTTCACAAACTGCACAATGATTTCCTTATAAAGTAGAGCAGCCAAACTTTTGGTGAGTCTTTCACAGAACTTAGCTATGTCTCTGTTGGGCACAGAGTCCAGGGGACCCCCATCTCCTCTGATGGGCTCCTTGGTACAGTGACACTTTATAACATGCGCTCCTTGAAGAACCATTTCTGATGTTCCGAATAGGTGCAGTCTCGCAAGAGTGGTACAAAACTGTCACTGAATGCCTTCCTCTCAGCCTGAACACATTTCTTGGACTGTATGTGAAATAAAGAACCATCCTACAAAAGAAAATCAACATTGGATGTTCAAGAGAATTACAAGCAATTCCTCAGAAAGTATCTTTTTCTTCAGTGCTCAGGGTGAGTTTTATCATTTCAGATATATTTATTGAGCATTAAGTGTCTGCATGTACAAAGGCAACCCAGGACAGTCCACGCAGAGAGCGGTCCGGGTGCGTACAAACATGTCATGCTCGCCTTTCTCGGGAGCTCATCCCAGTCCCTGACTCCACTGTCAGGGCCGATGGTGCCACCTGCTGGCTGCTGTGGGGATCGGTCAGACCTTACCTCCCGTCCTTACAGCTTTTCTTTTCCTTCAGGAAAATCAGGACTTAAAGGTCTTTCATATTATCTCTTCCTCTTCTCTTAGGTCAACTAATCCCAACCTTGGTGATCCCTTTGTTTCATGTATTTAAACAGAGAGTCAGGAAAGTTGGCTTTAGTCCCAGCTCAGCTATAGAACAGCTTGGGGTGGGGTGAGGGGTGGGGCAAATCACCAGAGAGGAAGTGGGTTCTACAGACTATGCCAATTCCCAAACACCAAAAGACATGACCCTCTTTAATGTTTCCCCCTTTTCTTCCTTAATGCCTCTCCCTTTTCTTTTGCCCAACTGTTACTGAGTTAACTCAGCAAATCTCTCCCTCACCCCTGGAGTTTCTCTTTCCCCTCCACCTCTGGCTGTTGTCAGCTGTACACTCCCAAGGATCTTAATCATGGCCGAACAACGAAAGGGCAGAACAAGTGACATACATTCCTGTTCCAGGGCAACAGAGGCCTAAGAAATAAAATCACATGCAAAACAATCTCAAAAACATTAACCCTGAAAACTTTTAAAAGTGCTCTTACATTGCCTTTTGAGTAACAAGAAAGTAAATACAGGCTTACCACATTTTATTGGGCTTTATTTTGGGGGCTTCACAGGTATTGGGTTTTTTAGAAACTAAAGGTAAGACACGCCCCCCCTACCAGCAAAAAGATTTCGACTCACTGAAGGTTCAGATGATGGTGAACATCTTTTAGCAATGAGGTATTTTTTAATTAAAGTATGTATGTGTATATATATATATATATATATATATATATACATATATATACATATATATATATATTTTAAATTTTTTTAGAAGATTTTATTGGGGAATTGTGGGAGGGGAACAGTATTGGGGAATTGGAGAAGGGGACCAGCCAAGTTGTTGTTCTTCAATCGTCGTTGTGGCTGGCGCCAGTCGCCATCTGGCTTCCCTTCAGCAGCTCGTGGCCTCTAAGCTCAAGGTGCTGTGTTCAATCTTAGTTGCAGGTGGACATAGCCACCATCCCATGCGGGAGTCTAACCCAGCAGCCTTGTTGTTAAATGCACACGCCCTATCCACTGAGCCATCCAGGTGGCAGCTCAGCTCAAGGTACCGAGTTCAGTCTTAGTTGTAGGTGGGCATAGCTCACCATCAAACAGGCAATCTTGTTGTTACACCAGCTGAGCTATCCTGGCACCTGTTGGCAGCTCAGAGACAGCTCAACTCGGGTGCAGCATCACTGGCCCATGTGGGAATAGAACCAGTGGCCCTGTTGCTCAGAGCTCGCGCTCTAAGCCAACTCTTAACCAACTGAGCCACTCGGCCAGCCCCTAAAGTATATATATTTTTAGACACAATGCTGTATCACACTTAATAGACTACAATGGAGTGTAAACATAACTTTCATATACACTGGGAAACCAAAAAAACGCAAAATATTCGTGTCACTCACTTGATTAAAATATTTGCTTTATTGCAGTGGTCTGGCACCAAACCTGCAATATCTTTGAGGTATGCCTATAAGCACGCCTCCTCCCACCCTTCTAAAGAGGCTTATTTTTCCTTAAATGGTCAATGAAATTTAAGATAAAATTTTAATGACATTGCAACCCAATTTTATGGTGTCTATCTTGCATTACTATTCCTTGAGGGCTTATAATGGCTTCTAGTTGAAAGAATGAAGAGAAAGAGGAGGGCGTTACAGGGGATTACGGGCTTTGGGGGTTTGCTGACGTATTTTCCCTCCTATTTTTTATACCAGATAGACAGCACTGTAGTGCTGGGCTTTTCCAGGTAGCCTGAAAGCTTCATTGCTAATCATAACATTTTCTACAGGAAAACATATTCCTATTTCTAATCAAACTTAGAATTAACCCATTTATAAGGAGTCTAGATGAATCTTTCCATCCCTAAAGAGACAGGCTGGGAATGAAAGCTTCCCATAGGGATAGAAGACAGCTAATTTTTTCTTTTGAATTATTTTCTTTGGCTTTATTCCCTCAAGTGCTTTTTAGTGAGTCAAAGGATATGAGTGATTTATGAGTCCCATCATGGGCTTACTGCAAATATGTTGGGCTAGTACCTCCCAGTTCCAAGTCAATGGCTATTCTGATGGACAGCCAACTCAACCAGAGAGATCTTGTCCTTTTTTTTTTTTTTTGAGGGCAGCGTCACTGGCCCTCATATGTGGGACCCGAACCGGGGCCGCCGGTGTCCGAAGCCAGCGCTTAACCACCGCGCCACTCGGCCAGCCCAGAGAGATCTTGTCTTGGTTACTGCAAGTCACGAGTAATCTCTATAGAGCTTCCCAGTTTCTAATGAATATTCCTGGCCATACATCTAATCATCACTAAAGACAACACAAGGCTGCTATTACTGTTCCCATTTTAGAGCTGGGAAAAAGGAGGCTTAGAGAAGTGGAATGGCTCCGAATGGGATCCACCCTCCCACCCTTACACTTTGGTGATTTGTTTCACTTGTTTAAACCCCATTTCATCTTTGAATGCCGTTGTGACAGCTCCTCTGTCCATGTCAGCCCACTGCAGCTCAAAGTGTAAAAGGGATAGAAAGACTGAAAAACAGTGAGGTAAGAAGGAAAGCGTGGTAGACAGTGGACACCGGACACTATGGGGCTCCAACAGTGCAGCCACGGGCTTAGGGTCACTGTGAAGTTCCCGGCCAGCTGTACGTGGCTGCATCCCTGAGACTCGCCAGGACTAGACCAGAGAGCACGCTCTCTGTCCATGCTCCGCTCTGCGGTCCAGGGGGCCAGCAGCAAGTTCACTTACCTCCTGCAAGATGAATTTCTGGTTCTCTGGGGCCTTTTCCTCACAGAGATGCATGGTGAGAATATCCGTTCCTGCCTGGACAGCTACACAGGCCTCTGGCTGGTGGGTATTGTAGCGAATTTCATTCTGGGACGTGTACTCAAAAAACTAAAAATGGAGCAGCCCACAGGCATCAGTTACCCTCTGACACGGAAAGAGGGGAATCGCTGGTTGAGAACCTGGGGTCACGAGAGCCCGGGAGCCGGGGTCCCTCACTCTCCTCTCATCTGCCAACATTAGACTGATCAGTTGATCTCCTGTGTGTCCCCTCAGCACTCTGCACACCCTGGTGTGGCTCTTAGCAAGTGCGAATCGTGGGGGCCTTTTCTCATGCCTGCCTCAGTAGCTAGTGAGGGTGGGGCTGGTGCCTGGGTCACCCATGCCCACTGTGCCTAACCTGTGCTGGTGTAGAACAGCAGGAAAGGAAACGGGCCAGTCCCAGCGGCAGCACTTGGGAGCTCTCTCTAACCCTGCCCAGCCAACTTCCTCTCCTTTTCTGCAGTCCTTTCCTTCTCAGCTCCCCAAATGCAATGGGTGCAGCCATGCCTTAGAAAGCATACAGTGCTGTGCACAAGCGGGGAATGTGACTGCTCATGGGAGATTGCGTTCTTCCAGAGCAATAGATTTCCAACTCTAGGAAAAGTACTGATTCCGGTCCCACCCCAGAGAGGGAATGAGGATTCCTTCAGTCTGCGAAGGGGCCTAGGAAGCTGCGTTTTTACGTTTTTAACAAGACATTCAGCCACCTACCCACCCGGCCTCACCCCCAACCTTCCAGGAGATTCTGACAGGGGGCTATTATTAAGGCACATAGAGCAGTGCTTCTCAAATGAATTTCCCAGAAAGCTGATTAATACAAGAGACTGGGATTCAGGAGAGACCGGGTGAGCCTGGGAATGTGCATTTCTAAGCTCTCAGGTGAGGCTGATGGTACCAGTCGGGGGACCGCCTTTGAGGAGCAGTGTTCTAGAAAGTACTGAAGACCCTGAATCACTCAAGGTTGGAGGGGTCTGAATTATGGAAGTTTACTCTTGGCCATCGGGGGCTTAATACGCAAATGGAATTGGGGGGACTCCAGGTGGAAGGAAATTTGAATCGCCACCCCTTTGTCTCTCGTCTGACACCTCTTAGGACAGTAAGGCTTTACAAGTCCAGAGCCAACGCTTCGCGCATCTCCTGCGCCCTGCACTGGGCCCACCCTGCTGGGCCCGTCTGCTTTCCTGCTCTGGCCCTCAGACTCTCCAGGAGTCGCTCCCCTGCCCAGTTTGATGTACAGCAATGAACTCAAGACAGACCTACCTGGGCCCCCAGCTGGGGTAACTGCCCTAAATACCACTTTGTAAGGTGACACTTTGCATCAAAACCTGTAATTCCATTAAAGAATTAATTCTAAGGAAGTCATCCAAAATACAGATGTTTTATTATTTTGTGTGTGTGTGACCCAAGATGTTAGTGGCAGGGTTATTTATAATCACAAAAACAGGGAGGCTGCGGATCAATAACGAGATCGTAATACAGCCACACAAAGGCATATCAAGAGGCCATTAGGAATGATATTCTCAAAGGATGAGTAATAACACAAAAAAGTATGACGAAATATGGAATATAAAATGTACAGACATATGATAACTATTTAAAACCCATAATCCAAAGGCTATGCATAAAATAAGTGGGAAGTAAGTACGTCTTAATTACAATGGTGGTGGCTTCGGGTCCTGTCACTCACTATTTGTACTTTTTATATTTCCCAAATGTTCTGTAATAAGCATAGATTACCTTTATAATGAAAAAAAGCAAATATTTGATTTTTTAAAAACGCATAGATTTCTCCTGATTCCCCTCTTCAGAGCACAGAGCCTCCCGCTGCCCTCCTCCCCCCGCCTGGGGACGTCAACTACAGAGGAGCAAGCAGCACGTACCTGGTTCTGACCCATCCCGTGACAGAGGTACAGAAGGACCTGGTGTCCCGTGATGTCGTGTTCATTGGGAGGGTTATAGTCAAAGCATTGATCCTTCAGCCCTTTGTTCTGGAGCTAAACAAAACATAAGGGTGGCACCGTGGTCCAGATTTATAAACAACGGCAGATCCCCCCAACGCTCTGGGAGGGGCGGGTGCACAGAGTGAGAGGAGTGTCTGCCTCAGAGCTGGAGTCAAGGGTAAGAGCCCCTTACATTTCTAATTTTTTGTCTTTTTTTTTAAAGATTTTATTGGGGAATTTGGAAAGGGGAACAGCCAAGTTGTTGTCCTTCAATCTTAGTTGTAAAGGGCGCAGCTAGCTCAGCTCCAAGTCCAGTCGCCATCCTGCCACCTGTCAGCAGCTCACAGCTACTCAGCTCAAGGTGCCATGTTCAATCTTAGTTGCAGGTGGGCACAGCCCACCATCCCATGTGGGAGTCGAACAGGCAATCTTGTTGTTAGCAGCATGTGCTCTCACCAGCTGAGCCATCCTGCCACCTGTTGGCAGCTCAGTGGCAGCTCAGCTTGGCTGCAGCTCACTGGCCCATGTGGGAATCAAACTGGTAACCCTGTTGCTCAGAGCTCACACTCTTAACCAATTGAAACACTTGGCCGGCCCCTACATTTCTAGTTTTCAAAGTGCTTTCCCATTCTATACCATACACAGGAATCCTCACCCTCATTTTAAGATGATAAACCTGAGGATCAGAGACATTAATTTTCTATGGCCTGAAAGCTCATATTTGTACCTCTTCATTTCTCATTAGTTCAGCCTTATTGCTGCACTACTCCAAACATATCAGGTCGTCATTTCGCATATATACCAAGGAGCTCCTGCTATTATGTATCTGCACAGGACATCCCAATAGAGAGATTCAGCATTCCCAAAATCAGAAGTCTACCATTCTAGGCTACAGGAACACCATCATACAAAGAGCCAGTGACTTGCCCAGAGTCCTACGACAAATGGACCCGCCTGAGTGTTGAATCCTAGACCTCCAACTCTGAGTCCAGGGGTCTCTCCATCACTCAACATTTTCTTATCTAACATCACCCCTAAGGTATCTTTTGGCTCTAAACCCCTTTAATCGCTCTAAGAGCAAAAAGCCATGGAAGGCTCCATCCTCCCTCCTCCCTGCCAGGAGCCCCCCAGGGAAAAACTCAAGCACTCTCCAAATCCCTTCCTGGAGAGCTTAAAGAACCCTCCACAGCGCCTTGTGAACCCCACTCCTGCCCTGGCCCTTGTCCACACTTGACTAGCCTGCTTCTGATGACAAGACTCAGCCATATAGGAAGACTTCCCCAATCCACAAGCTCGTAAAGCACAGCCCTTCACATTCTTAAGAGCCCTTTGCTTTGTGAAGGAAGCTGGGAACACAAGACATGCAGGTGACTCTCCATGAACCCACTGACCAATCTTATCACTAAAAGCTTAATGACCAGAGGTTATGTGCTCCTGCTATGACACAATTTGAGTACAAAGCACCCCTGGGAAGTGTTCTCACCAAAAAGGTTGATCCTACCCCCATCAATCCATTAGAACTCACGTCCATTTTAAAGAAATATGGGGGAGACAGGCAGAGTCTAAAAGTCATCAGAAAGAAACAGTGAGACACTTCCAAGGGTGAGGCACCCTGCAGGACAATGGATGCTGGAGCACACGGCAGGGGAGGGAAGGAAGAGAACTGGCTTAGCGTAGAGTGGCTTAGGAGAAACGATGCAGAGAGCACACGCCGTGTGTGCACCTTATTTAGACCCCAGTGTGAACTTGCCAACTACCCCGAGAGAAGTTGGAAAATTTGGGGGAATCTGAATAAGGGTTGGATATTAAATGACACTAAGAAATTATTTATTGCTCATTTGACTAGGGGTGATAATTGTCTGTGGTTTTGTAGGATGATGTCCAAATTTTATTGAGATGCATGCTGAAGTGCATAGGAGTAAAAGGACAGAATGTCTGGGGTTTGCTTTAAAACAAGAAAAATGTGGGAGGGTGGAACACTGGAGCAGAGGAGAGAAAAAGCAAGAGAGGCAAAATGCTGATCGTTCTGGAATTTTAGGGACAGGGATGCTTACAGCATTCTCTCCACGTTCACATATTGAACATTTTCATAATGAAAACTGAATTTAATGCATTAATACCCTGCCTGTGTTTATCAAAGATCTCCAGGATGGAACACCAGTACGTCTGATCAATACAACAAAGCCAAGGACACCTCCCTCCTTACTGTGGTGTAATTCCTAGCAAAAGCCAAAGACACGGGACACTTTAGCTGGCCTCTTCCCAGAAACATTTCTTTTAGTTTTTTGGAAATAATAGAAGTGACTCCACTTTCCCTACTACTTCCCTCTGTGGATCCCTGACCTGGGAATTACTATAAAATGGAAGGCTTACACTCACCAATTTCAAGATTGGGCTCCCAAGGCAGACACTCTGGACCTAAACCCCAGCAACTCATGGGGAGAAGGAAGGACAATGGATGAAAAGGGAGAGGGGGTTGGGGGAGGCCAGCAGTCCCCATAAAGGGGCCTTTCTTGGCCAGGGTTTGTTGATCAGACCTGGGGTCCAGGATCTCCCTACCTACCACAGGCCCACCTCAACTCACCATCCCGAAGAAGCCAGGCCTGTCTTCAGGCACGTGCAGCTCTGGATACACGGTCTCCAAGAACCACTTGAAGTCCTTACACTGGAGCTTGGCACGGAGCTGCCTCCTCTCTGTCACGTCCCCAAAGGGCTCCTGAGAAAACAACAAAATGGTGAGCCCTGCAGGTCACAGTGCTTCCTATCAAAGCCCCTCCCTCCACTGATGGTCATGGACTTGGTGAGATTTTATTGAGCACCTACTGTGTGCCAGGCCCTGTGCAGGGCACGGAGGACAAAAAAAAGAAAAACAGCCTCAGACAGTGGCAGCACTATAGCAGGAGAGACTATCACACAATTCCATTCCCAGGTGCTCTTACTACAGGGAGGTGCCACCAGGTGCACGAGGGAAGGACACAAAGCACCTGCTGATGGCATCAAGGAGCCAAATCCTGAGCCACATTGGATTCCTGGACCCATGTGTCATCGATGAGCATATGACACAGACGAGGCAACATCAGTAGCACAGGTATGCCGTGACATCCTTATTCACTGCTGATATCTGAACATTCCTTTCAAACACAGGTAACTATTCTAGATGTAATCATGAACAAAAATTTTCTTATGTGCTCAATATAGGGAAGTCTAAATAGATGCTTACAATGCTAAAAACAAAAGGCTGCCACAAATACCGATGGAAGTTTAGTTTTCCAGATAAAACCAACGATTTCAGGACTTCTGAATAATGAAATAAAACAAGCATCTATTTATCATGACAAACATGCAGCCACAAGAGAAATGCTGAGTGTCAAGGCCTCACTGTCCCTGCCTGCATTATAACGTTAAACAATTAAAGTCTGATAAGTTAAATGTTTAACAAAAATGGTAATGATGAGGAAAAAAACGCTTGAATAAAATTTCAGATTTCTGCCTATTTTCCATAAGTTCACTCTTTGATGAGAGTCACTGTGCCCTCATCTTCAACCAAACGTTCACTTCAATAAACAGCCGTCAGGCATTCGGATGGAAGGTGAATGCAGTGCCCCTCCAACATATTATTGCTCTTTGGGAATTCTCAGGGAGAGGGAACTGGGTGACATGGAAAAGCAGATGTTTCTACTGCAGTCCTGGCGAGACACAGGACGCAATGGCCCTGGAGCCCCGAGGTAGAAAGAGGCTGAGAGGGAGGTGTGTGTGTGTGTGGCGGGGAGTGTCCACAGGGCTCTGCAGGGCAGAGCAGAGCGGTCCCCTGGAGTGTGATGCCGGAGGCCCGGTTCTGCCCGAGGGCGCAGCTACAAGGCCTGGGGCTTGTTCTTTCAGTCACCCTCACCCTGAGCTTCAGTTTCTTCATCTATAAAATGAACATTTCAGAGCTGCCCTGAAGGGCTGCTGTAAGGAATCAGAAGAAGTGATTTCCATCAAGTGGTGAGGAAAGAGGTCTTGGAGCAGACCTTCTTGTCTCGCCAAGCAGCCCTCTTAGTTATGGAAACGCAGGGTACGTGGCACCCTGTCCTAGGGTGTGCTGAGCTGGCCTGTGCAGAGGCAGTGGATCTATTTGTTCAAATTTATTTGTTACCCTGAGGTCAGTACTTGTGGTGTGGATCTATTTGTTCAAATTTATTTGTTACCCTGAGGTCAGTACTTGTGGTGTTCTCATGCTTTCAGTCACTTGAGGACATGCGCAGGGTGGCAAAAAGTTTGAGTCTCCCATTGGGCATGCTCCCAGGGGAGGTGGCGTTTCAAGCTCTCACACTGCCAGCAAGTGTCCTGTTCGCAATCTGTTTATAGTGACACGATTTTCACATTGTTGTGCTTTGTGTTGGTGATTCCACCATGTACAAGGGCCCCAAACATAAGTGTCCTCAGCACAAGGAGCCTGGGACATGCCCGGGAGGGGAAACGTGTGATAGAAAAGCTTCACTCAAGCATGAGGGACCATGCTGCTGACAGTGAAGGCAATGTAATGAATCAACAACAATATATTAAATAAGCCATCTTTAAACAGAAACACACATAAAACCAAGTTATGTGTTGATCGGATGACCAAAATGTGAGCCTGTACTTCCCCTCGGATCCTCGGTTCAGGTTTCCCAAGTTCAGAGAATACAACTACTGCAAATCGTGAGAATTACCTGCGTTAGTGTCGGTGAAGGAATCAAGTTTTCCCATGCTTGTATCATGAGCACCCAATTTATTCTGTATTTCCGGAACCAGGTCTACCATGGTACGGGGACTGCTTTTATTCAGATGAGGTCAGAGGGCACAGGGGTGGTCCGGGAACTCACCAAGCGGGCGTGGGGGTTTCGATGGTAGTAGATCTCCTTAAATTCATCCATCCACACTTCAGCTGCACGGACGCTGTTGGCCAATGCCTTTTTGCGAGAGTAGGGAGCTTGCTTGGGGAAAACGTGGCCAACGTGAGAACACGGGTGTATCTCCAGGGTCCCACCGCACTGCCAGATCTGCACATAGAGCAGAGAAGAGTTCGGGGTGGGGGAGCAGGGGATGAGGGGCTGGTACGCAATGCCTGCAGCGAGGAGGGCGGACACAGAAGTCATGACGAGCACGGCCAGGCCCTCACCCTTCATGGGGCAGGGGGCCACTTCCCCGGCACACTCGGAACACAGAACGCAGTCAGAGTAAGAAAGCAGCCCCAAAGACAAACGAGCCCTCAAATCAAGACGCCCAAGTCCATGCACTAAAGCTCATGCACTTGACTCATAGGAGCACCCACAGCTGACTTCGCTGGGGACCCATTTACTCTTTATGTAAAACACAGGCTGATTACCTGATTTCCTAGCCACAGAAGGTAGGAAAGCAGCAAGTAAGAAGAGGTTTGGAAGGAGGAAAGGGAGAGCTTCTAGAGGCAGGCAGAGCAGCCTGACACCTGGGGAAAAGGCAGAAAGACCATTAAAAGCACACCCTCGAACTCAAGGGGCTGTCATATGGGGCCATTTCACGCTGGGGAGAATGGCCTCGGACACGCCACTGTCCACAGGAAGTATGATCAAGGATAGCACCTGGTGTTTATGATGGGGTGTGCGTCCTTGGTGGAAAGCCCAATTCCTGTTTATTAAATAACTTTCTAAGCAGGAAACCATATAAAATATCATTAAAATTTAAAATTTTCCATTGAAAAGCTCTAACTTTGACTCAGGTTTTGTTTGATACTTAAAATGCAAGGTTTGATTAACTGGAAAATCCACTGATGTGCTTGGGGTTTCTCATACCATCTGTGGGTCACGTACAGCGGAACTGGTAGGCGGGCTCATTACGAAAGGCAGATTCCTGGTCCCTACCATAAATCCATAGAATCTGACTTTCTGAAGACTGTTCCTGTAAATCTGCCTTTTAAACAAGTTTCCCTAACAATTGGATTGTCAAAGTTTGAAAGTCACTGTGCTAAATGAAGAGGCCACTTATTACATGGTTAAGCAAATCAGGGCTCCAAAAAGATGGGATCAGGAGGCAGGGACCAGAGTTTTGGTCTAGTCTCTGTCACTCACTCTGTGAGCAAGTCACTTCCCCTCTCTGGGCCTGTTTCTCCCCCTGTAGTGAGAGAAGAGAACTAGGTGACTTGCAGAGCCCTTTCCTGTCCCAAATCTATTCAAAAGTATATATATTTTTTTTAAATTCGGACAAGGCAAGCATGTTTATAGGATGCATGTACCATTATCATCTTTTAGGATCTCGCTGGATAAATTGCCAATATGGAGGAAAACTCTACCAGGCTCTCATAAAATCCCACCATTCCCAAAGAGAGAGGGGAGAGGAGAGAAGGAAGAGGAAAGGGGGATGGGGGGAGGAGGAAGGGGAAAAGGGAAGAGAGAAGAGGGAGAGAGAAAACGGGTTAAGAATGAGTCCAAAGAGAAGACTGGAATACTTACCCTAAAGGAGAATTCGAGGTTTTCTCCACCCCAAACTTCCATTCCTGTATCATAAGACCCCAGATATTCAAAATATTTCTTACTCACAGCAAACAGCCCACCAGCCATTGTTGGAGACCTAGAAAAGTGTGAGATCCACATTGCAATGCAAGCAGCAGGAAACCGTCACAGTTAGGGAACTCCCTTCCCACCACAAGCCCTTCAGTCCCACCATCCATGAGCTAAGGGGACCCTGAGCTCATGCTCTGCCTGGTGCTAAGCTGGGCCTGGAGGCACCGATGTACCCCCACAGTCCCTGTCCTGGGGAAGGGCACAGTCACATCAACAGGCAAGGACAGAGCTCTGTGTATGACAAACGTGTATGATAAACGGGAACACAGAAGAGGGCATGGGAGATGGCGGAAGCTCAGTATCCTGGAAGAGGCAGGGTCTGTAGAACAAAGGGGAGTTCGCCAAGAAAAGGAACGGAATGACTCTCCAAGAAGGGACCAGCATGAGCAAAGGCTGAAGGCTGACGGAAGTCTTATACTCTTAGAAGCATAGACAACCAGGAGAGAGAGGAGACCATGATCCCCAGGACAACCTCAGGCACTGGACCATGGCGGCCTTGGTCATGGGGTCGCAGAGCAGGCACTCACAGATGCCCTCTAGAGGCCAGTGAGAGATGATCGTAATAGGCGGGAGGCACCTTAAGGCTCCCCTGGGCTGTTCTCCAGATGCAGTGGTCTCCCCTCCAGACACCAGCTTTGGTCTGCTTCCTCAGCCCACCCTATTTTCTCCCTACCAGGTTCCTCTACAAGCAGCACTGGTTCCAGAAATGGCCCAAGGCTTCTATCCTACCACAGCAGACAACCGTAGGGTCAACACAGAAAAGAATAAATGAAAAGAATAAATTTGGAAATGGGGAAATATATAATACGAAGAACCCAAGTTTAGAATGTTTGGATCCTCCAGCGGCACCTCTGGGCCTTGACAAAGTGCTGGCTTTCCCTGCATGCCAAACTCTAGGCCAACTGAGAAAAGGCCAGCCAGATTCCTTGTGGGAGGGAAGGTTCTAGACTACAAAGCACTTTCACGTGTGTTCATCCTAAAAGGCTAGGAAATAGGCAGAGTGGATATGCTTGTACCTATTTCACAGGTGAGGAAACTGAGGCCCAGGGATATCACGGGAAGGGGAGGATAGCTGGTTACAATGTCCTTAAGCGTGTGTATGGGGGCGGTAGGCAACAGGAGTTCATGTCAGCATCACAGGCTGGCTATGTCACCCTGGATAAGATCCTTCTCATCCTGGGCCTCAGTTTCCAAACCTGCTCCCTAAGAGCTCTGATAGGAGCCTGGGAGTCATCTTTGAGTCCTCCCTTCCCCATTCCCGTCCAATTCCTCCCAATTCTTCTGAGCAACATCCCTGGAGTCTGTCATTTCCCTCCATCATCCCTGCCCTGGAAGACGGCAATGCCTCCTAATGATGTCCCTGCCTGCAGCGCTGTCCTCTCCAGGTCCCTCACCATATGGCATCAGCATGATCTTCAAAGAATTCAACAGGCAAAGATCAGTTCCAGCTAACATCCCTTCAGTGGCATCTACCCTCTCAGGGTAAATTCCAAACTTTTTCCTTGGCCTTCAAGGCTGAGCATGACTTGGCCCCATTTATCTCTCCAGCCCTATCTCTCAACACTGTCTCCACACTCATGCTACTCCAGTCAGCAGTGGGTCATCGCAAGGTCAGGACTCGGGTGGAAGGATTCAGAAGCCCAACTGTCAAACATGGGTGCAGATCTAAGATACCATTACTGGCTCAATACGCCAGCAATAAAACTGAAGTCTGATCTCCATCTGCCCGACTCCCACATCTGTCTCCCAACTGGTCCTAAACTTGGAAGGGAAGAAAGAAGCCAAACTACTATTTCAACACCTCAAGAATGAGAGCAACTGAAGCCCCCTTGAGCCTGCTCTACTCAGACCCTGGCTCACCCACTGAACAAAGCTGGCTCCTCCACCCCCCAGGGCCACTCACCCACCCCCACCCCACCAGTTCAAAAGGTGCCTGACAGTGTGTCCTCAAAATGTTAAATGTGCATTTACCATATGACTCAGCAATTCCACTCCTAGGTATGTACCCCTAGGTATGTACTAAAAACAGCGACGCAAACAGATACTAGCACTCCAATGTTCACAGCAGCATTATCTACAATCACCAAATGGTGGGAACAGCCCAAGTGTCCATCAACAGGTGACTGGGTAAACAAAATGTGGATGTATACACAATGGAATCCTGTCCAGTCACAAAACGGAATGAAGCTCTAGAGGAACCTGGCAAACATGTTAAGTGAAAGAAAGCCAGACACAAAAGGACAAGTATTATGTGATTCCACTTATATGAGGTTTTCTGGAACAGGGAAATTCACAGAGACAGAAAGTAGAAGAGAGGTTACCAGGGTTTGGAGGAGGGGAGGAAGGGGAGTCATTGATTAATGGGGATGGTGTTTCTGGATAGCATGATGAAAATGTTCTGGAAATACGTAGAGCTAACGGTTGCTCAATATTGGGAATGTGCTTGATATCACTGAATTGTGCACTTAAAAATGGTTAAAATGGTAAATTTTAGATTATGTATTTTACCATAATTAAAATATATATATATATATATATATATATATATATATATGGATAAATATATATATATACTGATATAAAATCCAAAATATGTATGTGTGTATATACATACCAATAGCGAGGATTTTTAATACAAATAAACAAATGCTCTGGAGGAAGATGGGGGTGTCAACACGGCTGCACTGACATGTGAGCCAGATGCAATGAGGATCCTCAAAGAAGTTGACCCCTGACCTGATGACATCGATGGGGGACCGCATCCGCATCTTCTCCCTCATGGGAACTATGTGCCACGTGAACACCAGCCTCCAGTCGAAACCGCCGATCTGGGGCTCCCCAGAGTTCCCCAGGTACTCAAAGGTGTTCCAGTCGATCACGTCAATCACAGGGCACACCACTGCAGACTCCTCTTCGTGGATCCTGCAAATACCCAGGACACCCCATCTCTCCATGTGGACGGTGCCGGACAGTTAGGAAATCCGGGAAGGAACTCTCCTTGCCCTTCCACAAGGAAGGGGAAAGGCCTGTGTGAGAAAGGCCCGCTGCTCTTATTCCAGGCATCTGTGGCCATGTCAGGCAGGTGACCATCTTGGAGAATGCTTGGGGGAAGGTGGGGAGCAAGGATCCTGGCCTTAATATACAACAACATCCCACAGCTTTAATATTCTGATTCTATCTATGGCTATTCCAGCTAAACGTGACACCCTCTATGAAAGTCATGTAAAAATCAAAGGTGACTTAAAACAGAAGCAGATTTTCAATTGCTCAAGGCTGCAAAAGGTTCCTTCATTTAATCACAATGAATCATAAAGAGGAAAGAAATAATTATCTGCCTGTCCAGAGATGCACCCAAACCAAAGGGTCAGCTTTGGAGTTAGAATATAAATTCTAACCCTGCCCCTTATTTGCTGTGTGACATTAGCTAAGTCAACTAACCTCTCAGGGCCTGTTGCCTCACGGTTAACACTGGAACACTACCTACTCAAAAGGGTCAATGTGAGGACTTGCTGGGAATGTTTGTAAGATGATTGGCAGGGAACCTGGAACTATTGCTATTCTTTTCCTTTAATCTTTATTATTATGAAATATCATATAGAGGGAAACGCTATAATTTTCTGTTGCAGGTATCAGCCTGTATGTATGCTCTCCACAATCATTATTACAAGCCAACCATCCTTCAGCATGCTTCCAGACTGTGAATTTTATTTTTGCCTTTGACAGCACACTAGGAAAGATGAACTGAGACTGGACCAAGTGTGAACACTACATTTCTCTGGGTTATGTTTTGGGGGCTTTTATCTGGAATTGGACACCTTAAAGTCATAAGAGTCACACAGAATAATGGTGTGAAGAAATAGATCAGCCAAACTTGAGCTACGTGTATTTTTAGAATAACAGCCGAAAGTCAGAGGGGGCATTATGAATACACACTGAGTTAAGAATTATAATTTCAGGGAAAATTGCACTGTTCAGGGTAGATCACACGAGACACAATGAAACTTGTGAGTTCACTAAGTTGAGTAAATATCCACCAATGCCCAATTCTTTAAATAAATTGAGGGCATTATTAAAAGGTTTGAGAGCGACAACAGCAGACCTACTGGGCAGGTTCAAAGATGCTGCATGGCCCCTGGCAGAGAGCCCAAGAACTTGTGACTTGCAATCAAGCTGGTTGGAACCATGGGTCGCCTGATTTTTATAAGAAAGGGGAAACTTGGGGGAACCAGAATGGAGCAGAGGACTCTGAATCATGGTTACAGAACATGCAGGCTGAGTAGCAGGGTACCCTGTGGGGGTGCTACTGGCATCTGGGACAGAACCATTCTTTGCTGTGCCGGGTATACATTGCAGGCTACTTGGGATCCCTGGCCTCTGGCTCACAAAATGCCATGAATGCTACCCAGTTGACATGACAACCAAGAACATCTATTTCCAAAATCCCCTAACAAGAAGGGGTTATTGTTTCTGGTTGGTATATATATCTATATATATCTATATCTATCTATCTATCTATCTATCTATCTATCTATCTATCTATCTATATATATATATATATATATATCTGTATATGTAGATATATAGATATATATACTGGGGGTGCCAAAAAATGTATACAAGTGGACACTTTGGTCAACGTTGCTCAAGCAGTAGTTCACCATAATCAGAAGTGTCTGGACGCTGATACCACTCTGGGCACCTCTTGTAATTGCAGAAGTCAAACATGACTTGTATTCATCTTTGTTATCAGTATATATTTATTATAATTTTAATACAGTTTTCCTTTCTTAAAACGTATATACATTTTTTGGCACCCTCTGTCTATATAAAACTATATTTTATGACTATATTGGTATAATGACAAACACAATCCAAGTTAGATTCATTAGTATGATATTCATTTCTTCCTTCTGATTTTAAAAGAAGTGAACATAAAAACATGTTTGTGGGTCCGTTGATGTTTCATGGGCCCTACGCATTGTAGGTACTGGGCATAACGGATAAGTCAGCCCTGCTTGAAGGAAATACACCAAAATGTGTATTCTCTAGACATGTCATTCTATTCAACTGATATTTTTCTTGGTTGATCATTCTTCCTAAGTATTCTACAATAAATGTGTATCAAAAGAGTAATAAAAGCAAATACTCACATAGGACCTCCTACATGCTGGCATGTTCTAAGAACTGCACGTGTATTAAATCCTTTAATAGCCTCCACAACCCGATGAGGTAGGGACTGTTATCACACCCAGTGACAAAGGACTTGCCTAAGGAGAACGGGAACCCAGGTGTCCCATGGCCTTTCACACCACGGTGATCAGTTTGTTTCTGCTTCTGTCTAGTGTTGGGACCCTCCCCACGTGAACGGCTCACGCACCTCTGCAGCAGTGGCTCCAGCCACCCCTCGTGGCACTCACAGTGGCAGTCCAGGAAGGTCAGCACGTCGCCCTTCGCCGCGGAAGCCCCCAGCAGCCGGGCGCGCACCAGGCCCTCCCTCTTGTTGGCGCGGATCAGGCGCACCTTGGGCAGCCGCGACAGCTCATTGGCCAGTCGTTCCTTCAGGTGCTCTGGGGAAGGGAAGCCAGACAATGAGACTCACTGCGGCACAGCCCAAGCCAGATCCTTCCCGAGCCTCCCGGCCCCTCAAAAAAAAGGCTAAATCGGCATGCGCCTCCTTTGCCCTGCCACCCAGGATATCCTCACTCAGAACCAAGGTTGGGACCACCAGAAAGCTGGGGGAGGCTGGGGTGGAACCAGTCCAGGACCACCAAATGCTGCCTATCAAAACGCACGCACACTGAATTGTACACGGAGACTTGAAATGGGTGATGTGGCCTGTGGATATATCTCAATAAAGCTAGTATACCCCCCAAAGACATTATGCCTTGATTTGTGAACATTTCAAAATAAAAGGCACAAGAACCGCTCAACTACAATTTTTCTGAAAAAATTGTGTTAATATAAATTTCGTTAATTTCTGTTCATTAATTATGTACTATGCTATACATTTTTAATTTGTAAGGAATTGATGTTAACAAATTTTATTTATAATATAATTATGCTAATGTAAATTTTCTCAGGAACACATCCCCATTAACACAGTAACAGGAGTCATAAAAATGGTAGCTAACATGAGTGGGCCTACTGTGCTCATTGTTGTCTAAGTAATTTCTATACAACTCACTTGAGTCTTATAACAGTCCTAGAAGGTAGGTACTACCATTATCCCCATTTTATAGATGAGAACACTGAGGCCAGAGAAGCTAAGTAACCTGCCAAGGTCAAGGTCACAGAGCAAGTGAGCTGAGGATCCATGATTTAAACCCAGGGACTCTGGCTTGAATCCACAGCCTTAACACTGCCTCCCAGAGCTTTCTCATACAATTTCTCACCCTTCTTAAATAAATCCGATTTGTCATGAGGATGGGCTCATCCCACGTTGCAGAAGAGGAAGTAAGTCCTTAAAAGTTGACAGGGCGTGCCCATAGCTAGGCTGGCCCCAGGACTCCCCACTCCACACCAGGTTCCAGGACTGGAGGCTCCACGGTGGAGACCAGTAGGCACCCCTCAGGCAAAATAAAAATGAGAGACTCTCCCCACATCAACATGGGTTTTGCCTCAAAGTCTTCAATCATCCGTGAAGGGGAACATTTTATAAAATGTTCCAGGTTGCTTCACAGTTTGTGAAAATGTTTCCCTAAATATTCTTTCCACTCAAAAAAAATAAACAAACATTCATCAGTTGGTTTTTTCAATCCTAAATACAACGACCAAGAAGCTGACAGCAGTAACAAGGGAGGTGACTTCCCCAAGCAAAGGTATCTGACTGCTGTGCCCAGTGAACACACGCGAAAGTGCACGTGTCACCTTCCTGCATTCATTATGGGTTTGGTCCGTTAATCTTCTGTCTGCCTGAACTGTCTTCCCACACCCTGAGAGGACTGCCACCCCTCCCGGAGCTCAGGCTGACACTGCAGAAAGGGCTGGAGGAAGCAGGCAGGGCTCTTACCTCCATTATAGGTTGAGCGGGACATCTCTCGTGCTTTCCAGGTTACCAGGGTGGGGAGGGGGAACCCTGGCCCCACCGTGCGTGTGTGAGGGAGCTGATGGAGGCTGGAAGGGGTTCATTCCGTGTTCCTGCCTGCCACGGAATCCCAGAAATCCTATTTAATCCCCTGAAGATAAAATTTCAAATCTGATATTTGCTTCCAAATGAAGGCATTTCTGAAATATTTTCAGCATCTTGTAGTTTTCTGGATATTTCATAAAAATAGAAGTTATTTAACAAGTGCTTACAATATGCCTGGCACTGACCTTGCTTTATGTCATTTAATCCTCACAATGACCCTACCAGGTAGGAACTATTATTATTCCATTTAACTTATGTTAATTAGTAATATTAACATGTTATGAAACAGAGGCTGACGCTGAGGTTGAAACTGGTTGCGCTCCTTGTTGAAGGCTGTACAGCTAGGAAGGGCAGGGGCTGGGAACCCAGCCTATGCGTTGTCACCCAGAACCAGTGTCTACACGGACAGATTTAAAACAACACTGGGAGAAATGCCAAAAGGAAATGGAGACAAGCACCCACTACATGCTGACTGACATGAAGTTCTGTTTTCTACATGATCTCATTTATTCCTCAGAACTCTATGCGATAGATGTGGATAAATCCATTCACAGGTGAGAAGCTGAGGCTCAGAGAAGACAAGTGAGCAGGGACTTGTCTTGCTCCCCCACAGAATCCCCAGGGCCTAGAATGCTGCCCAAAACACAGTAGATCTCAAAAATTGTTCACTGACTAGTAAAGGGCCAGCCCTGGGCTGCATATGAACTGCTGGATCCTCAGGCCTGCAGGGATGCTGACTACCCTCTCAATGGAACCCCTCTCCTGAGCTTCCGTTCCTCTCCTGTCTGCCCTCTTTTTGATCTCATCGTAAACTCAACCTGTCCAAAACCAATCACCTTGCCCTTCCTCTCCCAGACCTGTTCCTCCTGCCCTGTAGCTCTGGGGACAGCACCACCAGTCATCCAGAGACCCAAGCCAGAAGCCCAAGGGTCCTCCTTACCCTTCAGCCTGTCTCCAGGCCCGTGGATGCCACCTCCCTCCCCTCTCCCCTGCTACCACCTGACTCCAAGCCTCAATCTCTATAGACCCCTGGCGTCCTTACCAAGCTCCTCTGTATGCCACTCTCCACACTCCAGCCTAGAGGGATCCCCCAAACTGCTCTCCTGCTTACAACCATGCCTTGGCTCTCCCTGCCCTTAAGACAAAGTCGAAGCTCCTTGGCCTCCTGCACCCTTCTCCACCTCTCCTACCTATTACTCCCTGAAGCACTGGCTGGCCCTCCATCCTTCCTGAACTGCTGGCAGATCCTACACAATCCACACAGCATTGCTCCTCCAAGGCTTTCCACACCTGTGCCCTCCACCAGAAATGCCCTTTTCCTTCTTTTTTCTTAAGATTTTTTATTGGGGAATCGGGGAAGGGGAACAAGGGGAACAGACAAGTTGCTGTTTTTTGTTCTGCAGTCTAGTTGCGGAGGACATTGCTTCACTGGCCCATGTTGGTATCGTCATTGCGCTCTTCCCGGATGAGGCAGATCGGTCGCCCACCTCTGACGGCCACTCACTGCGACTACTGGCAGCTCACGCTGGCTGCCAGCCACTCACTGTAGCCTATGGCAGCCCACTGCAGCAGGGGCCGCAGTCGACACCGTCGCCAGGGCTCGCAGCCCAGCTCCAGGTGGAGCTGTTGTTAGCTGTAGAGGGCAGTGTCACTGGCCCTCACATGTGGGATCCGAACCGGGGCGACTAGCATCCCAAGCTAGCTCTTAACCAATGTGCCACTTGGCCGGCCCCCCTTTTCCTTCTTTGCTGCCCATACTACTCAACCTTCAGAACTAAGATCAACCACCCACTCCTCGGCACCCACGCCATGGAGTCCCTCTCCTATTTCCAGTAGCACCATGTGGTAGGGCCTCTGTCATCACATCTGTGCCCCTCCACCAAGCTCCGAGCTCCCTAAGGGCACGAGATGAACACAGGGTGACACAGGAAGCTGGTCCTTACCAGGCCTATTCCACATGTCCCATGTCACACTCTCACTTCCCAGACACTGCCATGGAAAGCTAAGCTCCTCCAAGAGCTCGTGTCGGGGGTTTACCTCTATCGCTGTAGTCATCTACAAGGATAACTTCTTCTAGCAGGATGTCTGGGGATGTCTCGAGGACACTGTAAACTGTTCGAAGAAGAGTTGACCAGGCTTCATTATAAAATGCTATGACAACAGAAGTTGTGGGCAAACGATCATAATCGTATTTCTTCTCTTTGCACCTGCAAATACAACAAACAATTTCAGGAATTAAGAACCCACTACTGACTGTAGGTACCCAGCCCAGGCCGGTGCTAGGGATGGAGCAACGAAGGGGACAGAGGTCACAGTCTTGAGGGGAAGGAGAAATAATCTGCTGGGATCTTCCAGTGCCCCCCATGTTCCACTAAGAACCCCAGCAGATCCTAAGAAAGGCTCTAAAATGATACCCCATAAGCTTGAACTGGGGAATACTGGTTTTAAGCTTTAAAGCAATTTTCAGATTTGTACAACATACAAACTAAGCAGAATCAGAAGGGAGAGAGATTGTCACTTTTCCGGGCCCAAAGGCTCTCCTACCTGTCCAATCCCACTGCCAGGCCTTTGCTCAGACTGCGCCCTCTGCCTGGAGTGCCCTTTCCTTTCTCCTTTACTTGGCAAACTCTCTGTCCTCTTTCAAGAACAACTCAACTCTATTCTCCTTTGGGAAGGCCCTGGGACCCCGCCTGGGGCAGTGGCTCCCTGGCTGCTCCATTCTCCTCCAGGACTTGCCTCCATTTTAGCAAGTGTCACTCACCGTGCTCTGATTACTCACACCCCACTTGAGTCTCTGCCTACCTTCTCCCAGCATCTTCCCTACACTACATCCCAGCAGTGTCTCTGGGGATGGGAAATAATCTGCTGGGGTCTTCCAGTGCCCCCCATGTTCCACTAAGATTTGCAGCAGATTCTAAGAAAGGTTCTAAAATGGCACCCAATGAGAGGAACACCAGAAGGACCAGGGTTCGAACGCTGGGTTGGAAATTCAATAAGGGGATAAATGATGAAGACCAGCCAGGCTCCAGGCCAAAAGGGAAGGCCTTACAGACAATATGAGTGGCAGATCAAAGAGAGGGAGAGCCAAGCAGGATGAGGGGTGGAAATTAACATCTACTGACTAGCTGCCATACACCAGCACTGTACCAATGAGCCTTTATCACTCAGTCTCCAAATATTTCCTGATGGCCTACTCCATGCCAAATAGGCAACCAATGCTCCCATAGAGCTTACCTTCAGGGGGACAATAAGCAAGTAAGCAAACATATCAATAATTTCAGAAAGCGATCATACTATGAACAAAATGAGGGCGATGAAACAGAGCAACTACAGAGGGGAGTGGGAAGGGAGAAGGGGAGCAACCACAGAACAGGTAATCCCGGAGGGCCTCTCAGAGGTGGTGACATTTAGGATATGACCTGAATAATGAGGGACCAAATCCCACAAAAAGCCAAGGAAGGGCCCCTTGTGTATACAATTTATTTCTTTGCAGTTTTTTTCCTTTTATCTTATTATTAAATTTTTTAAACCATATTAAAAGTAGAGAAAATAAGAAACTATAAGAAACTCCTGTGTACCTTTTTACCTGACTTCAACAATTCTCAACACCTGGTCAATGGTTTACCTATGTCCTCACCCACTCCCCCAATCCCAGATTATTTTTAAGCAAAATTCAGCATATCACAGTATTCATAAATATTTCAACACATATCTCTAAGAGATAAGGATTTTTTTTATAGTAAATACAATATCATTGCAACACCTTAAAAAATAAGCAATTCCCTAGTGCTATCACATTCCCGGTCTACAATGAATGTTAAGAGCCTAACGGTTAGAAGACATACCATTCTTTCATGAATCAGTAAGACAGACAAATAACCACAGAAAGCACTGATTTTAAGATACATCCTAACTTTAGAAATGTTTAAATATTTCTGTCAAAACGTGCCTTAGAATTGATGGAGTACTTTATTTAACTCTCACAACCACTTCCTATGTTAGTATTTATTGTTTCCATGTTAAAGACCAGGCTCAGAGAGGTGGGCTAACTTGGGCAGCTCAGAGTGTCTGTGAGTGTGTGCATGTGTACCTGGCTGAGAACCTTGTGTCAGGGAGCTTGCCATAGGTCCTGTTCTTCTACCTGCCAGGAGGCTCAGGTGGGCCATCAGAATCTAAATAAAGATCCTTACAATCACATTGCCCCGCGTAGCCTTTCCTCCTACCCCACGTGGGCAATTTCCTCTCTCCTCCATCTCAGGGTCTTCCAAGGAGTTCCAGGTCCCTTTTCCTAAATGCTAGGACAGCTTCTGCATCAGCCCAGGCTCTGCTGTCACGGCCAAGGCTTTTCCACATGAACAGGTTTATCGAAGGGTCTCTGATAGAGAGCTTGCTCTTCAACGCTGCCTTTACACTCTCTCCCTGCTGCCTCCAGAGGCCCAGCTCTGAGCACCTGAGGACAAGTCAGATGAGGCTGGAAGCATGCCAGTTCTGGGGTCCTCAGGCAACAGGGCCTTCCCACCTGCCCCAGTCAGTGGGACCTGAATCCTTGGATGCCGTGAGCTTCAATGCACGGAAGGAGTGACTGAGCACTACGCTCTACAGAGGGGAATCCAGCCCACACGCCAAGGGAGGAGAATTAAGATCTGTGTTTTGAAGGGTAGAATATCAAAAAGTGGTGAATGTTTTAAAACCACCATGCATGAACAGAATGTAGCAGGAGTGACAGGATGTGCCTCCCAAGAGCAGATCATGAGACACAGGTGTCCTCTTTTTTCCCTCCCATGGACCCTCCATTCTGGGCAAGGCCAGCCACCATGCAGTAAGGATAATCAAGTGGCCTGATGAGACATCTATATGGCAGAACTAAGGCCTCTGACCAAAGCCAGGACAAACTCTCCAGCATGGGATGCGCCTTCCTGAAAATAGATTCTCCAGCCCCAGTCAAGCCTTGAGATGATGAAAGTCCTGTGATCTCAACAGACCCTCCAAGCCAGAAGCATCAGTTAAGCCACACCCAAATTCCTGACCCATAGAAATGGCGTGAAACAACAAATGTTGATTGCTGTTTTAAGTCATGAAGTTTTGTGGTAATACATACACTGAAATAAATCACAGGGGAACTCTCAGACAGGCCCAAACAAAGAGAAATTTTATAAACCAATAGGCCTGTACTCTTAAAAACATCAATGTACTCAGAGACAACGAAAGGCGGTGGGACTGTTTCAGACTGAAGGAGACTAAAGAGATATGACAACTACATGTTATACTTGATTCTTGATTAGAAACCGAGTCAGGAAGAGAAAAGTTGGGATAGCTGGAAAAATCCAGTATCGTATAAATTTCCTGAGTTTTGACAACTGCATCCTGGTATCATGATATAAGATCCTTGTTCTTCAAAAATACACACAGGCTGGGCCGGCCAAGTGGCGCGGTGGTTAAGTGCTGGTCTTGGGACACCAGCAGCCCCAGTTCGGTCCCACATATGAGGGCCAGTGACACTGCCCTCAAACAAACAAAAATTACACACAGGCATAACAAAGGATAAAGGATTGTTATCTCTGTAACTTATTCTTGAACGTGTATACTATTAGAGTATACTTATAGAAAGAAAAATTAAGGAAATGGGGCAAAATATGTAGGAGTTTGTTTGCTATTCTTGCAAATTTCCTCTAGGTTTGAATTTTTCAAAATTAAAAGTCTAATACAAAAAGAAGAAAAAAAGAATTTAATTTTGCAAGGGGTATCCCCAAATACCAAGCTGATTCTGATCTATTGATATGTATCCCAATCTTAGTGGCCCTGACAAAGGCCCTCTCCTATCTCATTCTTCACTACTTCCACCAAAGCAACTGCCCTCCTCCAAATATGTTATAGCAAATGGAAAACATACATATACATAAAAATATTAGTAAGTGTCTGGATTTAATAAGGCCCTGAGAACTAGATGGGGTGCATAGAAAAGTGATCATAGCCCACTAAAAGCATCAGAAAGAATTAATTGCTTATACTACATGAATAAAAATGTGTTTTTGTGAAACCTAAAAATAAAGATTGTTTTATCTTAAAAAAAAAGTTAAAGCTGGGGCCGGCCGAGTGGCGCAGTGGTTAAGCACTGGCTTGGGAAGCCAGCAGCCCTGGTTCGGTCCCACATAAGAGTGCCAGTGACACTGCCCTCCAAAAAAAAAAAAAAAATTAAAGCTAAAATTTAGTTTCAAACATACAGATCCAAAGAGAAAGGAGTGAAACTAAAGGATGGCGAAATGAGGTTTTCAAAAATGAAGTTTATTCAATTTAAAGAACTGTCCTTTCATCTGAAATCACACCCCTACTGTTTTGAATTAAAGTTTATTTCTTCTCATGATGAGAATAAGTAGGAAGGCTGAAAAAGCTCTCCTTGACCAAATAGAGTTGGGACTGTATGTCAACCCCGCTTCAATATTTTTGTTTATGTGTTTTCACTACTCTGTGACAACCCAAAGCCCAAGACCACTGTTCTCAAATGTCTAGGTGGGCTCTCTATTTGTGCCTCCTTAAATCACAAGAACACTGGGTACCCCTTCAGTAATACATACTCAGCTTTAAAATGTTCCTCTTCTCTTTGCTCTCCTATTGATACATTTAAGAATTTCTCACCTAAGGCAATAAGCAGAGATATCCTGAAGGAGGCTTGCCACAAAAATTTTTTCTTGTAACATTATTTATAATAGCAAAAAGCTGTAAACAATTTCAATATCAAAAACAAATAGTTAAATAAAGTGTAGCATGGCTACATGAAGAAAGGCCGCATGGTCATTCAAAAACACATTTTCAGAGGATATTTAACAATAAAAGAGAATGACCGACCACAGTATAATGTTAAATCCAAAAACGGGGACGAAAATCCACACAGCATTATGCCAATTCTATACACAACAATGTGTGTGCACAGTCGGAAACAATAAACAATAGAAAGAAATATGCCAAAATGTCAACAATGGTGATCTCTGATAGTGGGATTATTGCTGACTCTTAATTCTTCATATTCTTTGGCATTCTGAAGTTGTTCTACAATAAACCTGCATTATTTTTATAATCACAAAGAAAGATTATTTTTAAAAGCTGGATCCTATTTCTTTAGCTCCCCATAACAAATGCCCTCATCAAACAATAATTTAATATTCTGGCCTCTTCTTGGCCTGATGTGGTTTCTCTTTCTTTCTTTAAAACATCCCTTAAAGGCATTCTCCTTCATGACATTCAATATATCCTTCTGGAATGTCTCTAAGCTTGCTTGCAGGAAAAATACTTGACCCTTTTCCTGACTGATAAAAGGCCGGGTATGCATTACTCTGGGTTCCACTTCTGCCTAGGGGATAAAAGGAAGCTCAGAGCCAAATTCACTGCTAAATCATAGTAAGCCATCCTTTGTTTAACTTTCTGGTATAATGTATGTGCTTTGTGAGGGCAGGGGCTGGCTGGTGTTTTGCTCTGGATTTTCAGCATGCCTTGTACTGTGCCTGGTAATAACAGTAACATGTATTGAGTGTTTACCGCATGATAGGCAGTGTGCTATGCATTTTACATGCATCGTTCCATTTAACCTTCACAACAACCTTATCAAGTGGGGACTATCCTAATCTCCATTAGCTCAATACGCACCTGGGGAGTATCTGGATACGAATGAGTGGGTGTGATAAATGCCTCCTGATTTTCTTTTACCTTTGCATTCAGGTTCTCACAAAAATGTCTTTAAAAAATGAAAATTCAGGGCAGGCTGAGTGGCGCACTGGTTAAGCGCTTGTTTGGGAAGCCAGCGGCCCCGGTTCGGTCCCACATATGAGGGCCAGTAACACTGCCCTCAAAAAAAAAAAAAAAATGAAAATTCATATCCTTTGGAGAACAGGCCAGGGGAGGTTCTAACATCCATTGGTATGTTTCATCTTCCTCAGGTTCCTTTCTCCTTTCTTCTCCTTACTACACTTTGATTTCTCTCTCAGGAACCATGCCTCCTGGACTCTCAATTTGGGTGGTTTGGGCAGGACTGAACACACACACACACACATACATCTGCATGCACGCACACACACACACATACTACACATGTGTATACATACAAGTGTATACCTACACACATGCACCACCACCCCCACCACCAGGAGGGTCACACGCCCCAGGCCTGAACAATCAACGTTTTCTTGAAGACATCAGTTGAGTCTCTGAATCCACGGCCCAGAATAATCTGAACACAATTCTCATCGCCGACTTTTCTGTAATAGAAGTCAATATAGTTTCTTTTATATTTAAATCAGTTTGCCTTAGGTTTTCGGTCACTTTCAACCAAAAGAACCCTGACTTATAGAGAAAATAAGTATTTTTTTTTTAGAGGGCAGTGTCACTGGCTCTCATATGTGGGATCTGAACCAGGGCCGCTGGTGTCCCAAGCCAGCTCGTAACCACCGCGCCACTCGGCCAGCCCGTAAATAGGTATTTTTTAAGTGAAAAAATACCTATTTTCATTTCTGGCAAGATGAAAAATTTAAATGTCTGGGGAAACCCTCCTGGTATAGGACATCCCAAAAATTCTTGATAAATTACTTTTTTAAAATATTTTAAATGCATGACTCAGCTTACAGAAAAGTAAAATATGTCCTTAGAGTCCAGCAAATATGGATCTAGATATTAGAGTTATCAGACACAGAGCCTAAAATAAGTATACTGAATACACTTAAATAAATAAAAGAGGACCTCAAATGAATGACAAAGAAACAGAAAGACAAGCAAATTTAACTCCGCATAGACATCTGACAGCAATGGTGCAAGCCAGGGGACAATGGAATACTATGTTCAAATGTCAAACTATTGACCTAGAATTGTATACCCTACAAAACTATCTTCTGAGAACAAGAGCAAAATAAAAACTTTTTCAGATAAATAAAACTGAAAATTTACAACGATAACCTTCTCTACAGTAATTAGTGCATGATAAATTTCAGGAAGCAAGGAAGCAGAAAAAGAACCTTAGAAAGGTCTCTGAGATCCAAAGACCGCTATTTGGGAGAGAATGATGGGCAGAAAAAATGGGAAACTTGTGGTTAAATGAAAACAAATAAATATTGCATTTTTCAAATGTGTTGGTTAAAAAAACAAGACAAAATTAAAAGACTAGAGTAAAATGGCATACAAATTGGGAAGCAAGTGATTAATGTTAAAGCATTCTGAGATCCATAATTACTGATTAGTTTTAGACCTTGTTGAGTTAAATACATGCTTTCAAACTTACCAATAAAGGTTAGAAATACAGATAGTCTCAACTTACAATAGCTCAACTTATAATAATTCAACTTATGATTTTTTTCGGGTTTTATGATGGTGAAAAAGCAATATGCATTCAGTAGAAACTGTACTTCAAATTTTGAATTTTGATCATTTCCTGGGCTAGTGGTATGCAATACAATACTCTCTCATGATGCTGGGCGGCAGCAGCGAGATGATTTTACCCAAGTGTAGGCTAATGTAAGTGTTCTGAGCATGTTTAAGGTAGACTAGGCTAAGCTATGAGCGTATTTTCAAAATACAATATTTTCAACTTACAATGATTGGTACATAACTCCATTGTAAGTTGAGGAGCATCTGTAGATAATATAACTGCTAAATTAGAAGAGAGAAAAATGGAATGAGAAGGGGGAACCAAAATCTCCATTAACTCAAAAAGCAGCATAAAAAAAAGGGAAAAACACATAGAAAAAGCATAACAAATAGAAAGCATAAAATAAGATGGTATAATCAAATCCTAAAGTATTAATAAGCACAATAAATACAATTGGACATAACTATCTAGTTAAAGTCAAAGGCTGTCTGTCTGGAATTTTTTTAAAATAACATAAAATCCAACAACGTGCTATTTGGAGATAGAGCTAAAACATAAGGACACAGAGTGAAAGTGAAAGGATGAAAAAAGTTATCACGAAAATACTAACCAAAACTGAACATGTTCTAGGCTTAAAGTGTTGATTCAAAGAAAGGGTGTAATTCTGTGGCCAAAAGGTGGGTCTAATAAGAATAACACATCCTGCAGTTTGAAGGCTTGTTGGGTAAGCAAAAGAAATACCAGTCTACCATCATGTGTGACGTTTTTCCAAAGATAATCTTGTTATCAGAACAGAACAGCAGGCTACACACCTCTCTACAAAAAGAGAAATGCTAACCAACTCTCTCCAGCCAGCCCCAGCAAAACACACGTTCCTCCCCACCCCAAATCAACACATGACTTCTACTGCATCTTTAAAATATCACAAAGAAGTTTGAGGAATCACTTGACATCTAGGTGTTTCTGTAGTTGGACAACTTACATCTGATTCACCAGCCGGCTAAACTGTTTCTTTTCCGGAAACACAGATACCATCCCAAAATTTTCTGATATCCTTGTTTCTAACTGTTGTGGTTTGCTGAATCAAAGCAGCTGAATTTGATATAAGTTCAATATCATTTTCTTCAAGAATTAACTTATCTTTCTGGGCTTGAGATACTGAACGAACAACACCTGACCTCATCTGAACCCTGCGGATGTACTTTTCACCTAAGAAATTTCAGATTTCAACAAGAGAACCATTCTCCTGATAACGGCATTGATGGGGAAGTGAGCATACACAGACCTCATCTTGTGACAGAAGCCCAGGGTAACACCCTTAACCATGTTCTGTATGTGGCTATAGTGTGAACAGTAGCCAGTTCCTTTCTGTCAACCCAGAGCCTCCTCTTTTTCTCTCCAAGGAGACTGAGTTCTACACTGATGTGATTGATGTCCCTCCACAGGGTGCTTCCGGGGCCCTTCACGGTAACTGTGCGTCGCTTCAGAGTGATGTCCACATTTTCTGGAATGTCTGCTGTCTGATTGCTGAGAAACGCTGACCAACTCCCTCCTGCCAGCCACAGCAAAACACTTTTTCTTTCACAGAAGTGCTAGGGTCTATACCAAGTCTGGAGGAATTAGAGCCAACCTTCCACAGTATCTCTATCGATCCAACCCTATCCAAAAGTAACCTCCTCAGCAGATATGGTACCAAGGCATGCAGATACCAGGAAAACCCAAGCCAAATAGTCCCTTGATAGCTCCCAACTCCCTGCCTATGGTAATCGATTTATCCACTGTACAGCAAGTCCTCACTTAACATCGATAGGTTCTGCCACCTAAAGCAAAACGATGTATAACAAAACCCAATTTACTACAGGCTAATTGATAAAAACAAGAGTTAAGTCCTATGGCATCTCATCAACATTAAAACAAAATGACACTGAAAAAAAGGGATGTTATTCAAGGACCTGCTGTAACATAAAGATTTCGGTTAAAAACGTGTGTGGGCCTATGGACATACTCATGTTTTAGTATGTAAAACAAACCCATATGTATATATTTTTCAAACTCTATTTCTGTACCTGGAAAACTCTAGGCTACACAGCAAAATGTTAACAGCGGTTCTCCCCCGGGTGGTAGGTTCATGGGTGATTTTTAATTTTTTCTTTCTTGCTTCTCTGTATTTGCTAAAATTTCTAGAATGAACATGTATTGTTTTTATAATTAAAACAGACACATAACTGCCTCCACTCCAAAAGGGAGGAGGGGATAAAAGGTCTGGATTCTATTTCAGCTCTGCCCAGATCTGTGGGTTACCTGGGCTTTTCCTCTCAGGTTAGCCTGGGCCCTCCCTCCTGTGACAATCAAGGATCTTAACCACCCCTCTGCTTATTACTTAGAGTCCTGGGGACCAACCCTCCCACCCCGACTGTGAACTCATCATCTGCCATTCTGGTTTCTCAGGCTAAATCCCAAGACCCTGATTACATCCTCAGCCCTGTGTGAACTATAAAAAAAGTGAGGCTCCATCAAAGGCCCTAATTCTACTGGCCACACCACAGTTATGCCTCAAGGCCTGGCCTGACGGAGACCCACACAGGTCAAGCTCACTTTCCCCTTCAGCAAGGCAAGAATCACCCAACAGGCCTTGCTACAGAAATTAAAGGCAGGAGGCATTCACAGTCCTTATCAAGCTGGGTTTGGATTAACTTCCCAGGGTCAATGCCACAGCAGGATCCATAAGCAAATCTTGATAGGACACAGGGCAGCTGTTGTCACCATGAAGATGGGATACCATAAGCCTCACAGGTCATTCACAATGTTTCAAAGCGATTTCACAACTTGGGACACAAAAGGAAGCTGGAACCCAGAAAAGAAAAACTTGACAACCAATCCCTGGATGACTCTTAAAAGTGACGTTCTGAGTATATTGTTGGCAAAAGGGAGGAAAAACTATTTAGAACTGGGTACACAGTGTGTTCCCAGGTGTTAGGTGTTTTATTAATTCCTGGGTTGTGTTATTTCTACTCATTCCCAATTTTGCAGATAGGGAAACAGGCTCAGAGAGTCTAGATAGCTTGCCTAAAATCACAGAACTGATGAGCAAAAGAGCCAGGATTTTACATCACATGGGCTGGGCTTGACCCCTGGGTCTGACCTGAAAGCTTCCCCTACACCTTGACTCAGTAAGCACACTTGGGAGTTTCAAGGCTATTAACATGCCATTTGGCTGAAGTGGGGGAGCTCCTACCGACCCCAACAAACAAACTTCTCAAAAAGGTTAACAGTGAAAATGCCTCAGACAAAAGTATGAGGCTAGGGATGGGCAGATCCCCACAACAGGGAGGTGAAAGTCCATCCGAGCTTTGCAGGGATGGGTCTCCTGGTGCAGGCACTCATGCTCTCTCTGGCCAAGGACCCGCAGAGCAGGTCCTTTACATCCTGACATCAGCACAGTGCCAACGGGGCCAGGAGAGTCACAATCCCCCCAAGTTCCACCACTTTCTGGCTGTCACCTGTCCTTTCTGAGACTATTTCCACACCTGTAAATCAGAAAAGACAAGGTTCAAGGGGAAGTGGCAAGTGCCTGGCTCTTCCGGGGACCTACTGGCTCTTCCGGGGACCCCCTTTCTGAGCCCTCTTTTCCTTAGAGTCTTTAAGGAGGGGCTCAAGTGGGGCCCTGGAAGATCCCCACCAACGCAGGAAAGGAGAAGGCCCGCCAGCGTGTTCCCTTCACACCTAGGCAGTGGGCACAATGCTCCAGGCAGCAGCTCCCACAGGAATTAGCCTTTGACCACACAGGCTCTGGGCCTGCACCACCCACAGGAAGGAGGTGGGCTGGACCACAGCCAGAAGGAGCCCTTCCCACCAGCCGCACCTTTCTGCCTTCTTTCCTCAGCTCAGGTGAGAGGGAAGGAGGCTTGCTGCCTCTGACGTGGCCTTCCAGCCACCTTTCACCTCACCTACTCAGGGCACCCTCCACTTCGGTTCACTCATGGGCCCAGACCCATAGATAAGTGATTGGAGCCTGTCTGGAACCCCAGGAGTCCTTAGGTTCACCAAGGCAGAGGGATATGGGGGGAGCTGGACTGAGGGTGCTGTGGGACCCAGGAAGGGAGCCCAAAAGGGATCTCATCTTAAACCTGCCTGCTTAGCCTCATCCTCTCCTTTTCAGGACCCAATGACAGACCTTCTCAAGGGAGCCAAGAGGCCACCTACGCACAGATTTGTCCATTGATGACATTTTCTATTTTCATTTTATAAAAAATTCCTTGAGTCCCTCCCCTCCACCTCCGGAGAAAGACGAAACAAGACGCGCGATCCCCAGGTACGTCGAGACCCCCCCTTGCACCCGCCACTTCACAGATGGAGACACTGAGGCCAGGGGACCCGGCGGGCAGGTCTCCTCCCGCCACCTGCGGACTCACAGCGGGTTCCAGCGCTCCGGCAGGCGGCGGTGCAGCGAGATGCGGTCGCTAAGGTAAATGTTGATCTGGTGCAGCCGCACGCTCTCCTCCTGCAGCCGCAGCTCCTCGCCCTCCAGCTGCAGCCGCACCGCCTCGCCCCCCGCGCCCAGAGCATCCTCGGGCACCGGAGGCCGCGGCAGGACCGGGTCGCGTCGGCCGGAGCGCCGAGTGCGCGGGGTTTCGGGCTCAGCCGCCCTGGCCCCGCGCTGCCCCCGCAGCACCGAGCCCAGCCCGAGCAGCGCCAGCAGCGCCAGCAGCGCCAGCAGCGCCTCCCGGCCGCGCCGCAGCCCCCGGGGGCAGCGCCGCCGCACCGCGTACCCCACCAGGCGCCCGCCAGCCGCTGCCAGCGCTCGGCGCGCCCGGAGGCTGCGGCGCGGCCGGGGGACCCGGATCCCGGAACCGCAGCGCCGCCCCGCCTCCGGCCCGCCCCACCTGCGCGCCGCCCCCTTCCCACGCAGCCCGCGCGCAGGAGCTCGGTCCCCACGTCGCCGGGGGGCGGGGGGGGCCTCTTCTTTACCTTGTCCCCACGTGGGTTTGCGGAGACGTGCGCCTTCCTGGTTGGGCTGTATGCGTTATTAAAAGGGGAAGGGCGTACAACCTTTAGCTCAACACCTGGCATATCGTGAGCGCTCAGTAAATGTTGGCGGCAGGGTGTTTCGAAGTGTACTGCTATTATCTTATATGACCCTTATTCAGTCTACTAAGAGGGGTCTAGGATTGTCAACTCCATTGTACAGATGAGAAGACCGAGGCACAGCGTGGCGAATCGACACCAGGCTGTCCAAGGAGACCTGCAGGCCCGACCTAAGACATACTGCGGGGATCCCTTGAGTAAGAAACCCTCCTCTGGCTCCCTATTAGTGAATATTTTGTGTGTCTGACCCTCCCTTTCCAGATGCCTACAAGCTGATCAAAACAAGGAGCTATCCCCTCAGGAAAACACTGGCACAGACAACTATAATATGATCGCACCTACCTCAGGCCATCCATTGTTAGATATCCCCGGCTTTGGCTCCAGGTTTTCTTTTGGGGAATGGAGTGAATGAGGGAGCCACTGGGATGCTGGACATATTTAACTGGTCAAGACTAAAATGAGACGTGAGGCTCTCGCCAAGGTGCAAAATTTGAGAGTGAGAGCCAAACGAAAACAAACCCTCAGTAATTAAAATAAATACTTTTCAAAATCAAAATAAATGCAAAAATCCATGGAGACAAAAATCACAAGTTTAGAGACGGCAGTGAGGGGCAGGAGTGGACAGGACCAGGGGTGGGGGCTGGATATAATTAAAATAAAAAATTTTTTAAAATCAAAATTTTAAATAAAGGCAGAATCTGACCCTGTGCTTGAACAGCTCACCTCACTCCACTCACCCTAATCCCAGTCCTGATTCTACAGTTTGATTTGGGCAGGGATCACGTGTATATATACATATGTAAAAATTCAAGTTCTTTAAAACCTATGAACTTGGGGCGGCCATGTGGCTCAGTTGGTTAGAGTGCGAGCTCTGAGCAACAGGGTTGCGGGTTGAATTCCTACATGGGCTGCTCCACATCCCCATCCCCACCCCCATCCCCACCCCCATCCCCACCCTGCAACTAGATTGAAGACAAGGACTTGAACTGAGCTGCCTCTGAGCTGTGGATGGGCCGCTGAATGGCTCAGTTGACTAGAGCACCACGGTGTCTTAACACCAAGGTTGCCTGCTGGACTCCTGCATGGGATGGTGGGCTGCGCCTCCTACAACTAGATTGAAAATGGCGATTGGACTTGGAGCTGAGCTGCACCCTCCACAACTAAGATTGAAGGAAAACTTGACTTAGAGTTGATGGGTCCTGGGAAAAACACACTGTTCCCCAATAAAGTTAAAAAACAAAACAAAAACAAAACCAAAAATCTATGCACTTGACTTACGAAAGTTATGTCTCAAATAAAAAGGCAAAACATAAAAACTAAATTAAAAGACAGAATGAAGAAGTAAAAAAAGAGAACCCCTGCCTCCAGGACAACCATTGAAGTCCTCAGCTTGACAGGAGAGGAAGGACCTCAAAATGTGACTCCAAATTCTGCAAAGCCTGTCTCAGCCACTGGGGGAGAAGGCGGGGGGGGGGGGGCGGGCTTCACCACTCCAGGTCTTTACACTTGCTGTTCCTTTGCTTGAAATGCCCTTTCCCATCTGGCAAACCCCTACCCATCCTTCAAGGCCCTGCCAAAAGAAGCCTCCTCTGCGAAGATGTCAGCAACTCCACAGGCTTTTAGGCAAATGTATTACAAGATTCCATCATCCTTCTGTGTATTAGTCAGGTTTTCTCCAGAGAAGCAGCACCAGTAGGAGATACATTAAGTGATTTTTTGCAAGTAATTGACTTATGCTATTGTACGGTTTGGTTAAGTGAGTCCAAAATCTGTCGGGCAGAGCATCAGGAAGGGCAGGCATGAGCTGGAGCTGCAGTCCGCAGGCAGACTTCCAGGGCAAGCTCGGTTCAACTCTATAGGTCTTTCAACTGATTAAATCAGGCTCACTTACATAACTCTTTATTTAAAGTCAACTGGTCATAAATTTAATCGTATTTACAAAATAGCTTCACATCTAGGTTAATATTTGATTGAATAACTGGGGATTAAAGCATAGCAAGTGGACACATCAAACTGACCATTAGTTTCCTAGGGCTGTCAAAACAAACTACCACAAACTGGGTAGCTGAAAACAACAGAAATTGATTCCCTCACAGTTCTGGAGGCTAGGAGTCCAAAATGAATCAGCCCTGTCAACAAAGCCCTGCTCGCTGCAGGCCCCAGGGAAGAATCTGTTCCACACTTTTCTCTTAGTTTTGGGTGTTGCTGGCAGTCCTTGGCATTCCTTAGCTTGTAGATGCCTCACTCCAACCTCTACCTCCATCATGGTATGGCTTTCTTCTAGTGTGTGTCTGTATCTGTGTCCCTCCTACTCTCCTTCTAAGGAAATCAGTCATATTGGAATTTGGCCCACCTCATCTTAACTTCATTACATCGTAAAGACCCTATTTCCAAATAAGAACACATTCATAGGTACCAAGGATTAGGACTTCAATAGATCTTTTTTTTTTTGGGGGGGGGAGGGGGAAGACAATTCAACCCATAACACCATCATACTTTGTTATAGCACTTGGTACATTGATCTGTGTTTAACTCAACCCTGGCCTTGTAACAAAAAGAACGTGAGGGACTTATGAGCTTTATGTGGTCACTTTATGTTCTCAGAGCTTGGTACAGTATCAGACACACAGTAAGTGCTCAATTAATGGCAGTCTTTGTGTCTCACCCTCACTTTCATAGCATCTGCTTGAACTCACTGAGGAGGTATCTGATGGAGGGCACAGCCTGGTTAAGGGCAGAGAAAGGTTACTCCCAAAATATAACAAACATGAATTCTTCATGTCTCCCTGCTGGAAGGGCCTCAGTATTAATCTAATCTGGGAGTTTTTAAAGTCCCCAGAAACTCCAGGAGACCACCCTGGAAAGCAAAAAGACGGTTGACCCCTGAAACCACAGCATTAACACGTTTATCTGCTTAATACCTTGAACTTCTTTATTAGATTGTAGCACCCTCCTCCCTAATTACCAGAGGAACTGGTAACAGGAACAGAGAGAGTGTGTTGTCCAGGCTGACAGGTGGTTAGTGATAGAACAGGAAATAGAATGGAATGAAAAGGTGTGTCAGAAACTGCTGGATGTCTGCCAATATCCATTCTTTTCTTCCTTTACAGAACTCTTGATTTTTCATTTGTTTGTTTCTCTGGGCCCAAAGTAAAGACAAGACTTCCCAGCCTCCCTTGCATCTAGACGTGGCCATACGACTAAGCATGCTGCCAATGGGCTATAAGTGGTGGTGTCAGATGGGGCTTCTGAGGAATGTCCTTAAAGGAAACTTCCTTACCCTTCCTTCTTCCTGCTGGCTGGATTTGGATATGAAGACTGGAGCTCAAGCAGCCATATTGGGTCATGAGGTAAAAGTTATACATGGAGAATGGTGAAACACCATGGCAGAAGAAACCCAGTTCCCTCACACTGTGGACACTGAACCAATCCTGACAGCCTCCGTGCAGACTTTGCTTAAGTGAGAGAAAAATAAACTTCTACCTCATTTAAGCCACTGTTTTGGTGGGTCTTCTGTTTTATGCAGCCAAATCTAATTCTCACTGGTCCCAGGGATTAATTGCAAGAGAATTCCCTCCAAATCTGGCTCTTATAGTGTGGTAGTTTGAAAACAAGGCTGCAAATTCTTTGATCCTTCCTCCCCTTGAATCAAGGCAGATTTATAACTGCTTCAACCAACAGAATATGCTAGAAGTGAAGCTCTGTGACTTCCTAGGCTTGATATTAAAGGCTATGAAGCTTCCACCTTGTTCATGGGGTCATTGTCTTTGAAATCTTGAGCAGCCAGGGAATAAATCTGACTATGCAGGTACCATGATGCTGGAGAGGCCACAGGTAGACACCCATCAAGAGTGCCAGCAGAGCCCAACCTTCAGCCACCCAAGCCGGCCCAGGCATCAGACGCATGAGTAAAGAAGCCACCTTAGAAGTGGCTCCTGCTAGCCATTCAAGTCCTCTCAGCTGTGGCCAGGACATCATGGGCCATAGAAGAGAGATCCCCTTTTCAAATTCCTGGGACCCACAGAATCCACGACCATCATTAGCTGGTTCTTGTTTTACACCCTGAAGTTTTGGGATGGTTTGTATTACAACTCAGCAATTGATAACTGAAACAAATGGGTGATTTCAATCAACATATTTCAAAACAGGAAATGTTTATTGAGCATCTACTATGTACCAGACACCATGCTATAGACTAGGCACACTATAACAAGCAAGTGTCAAAGATAAAGTTAAGGTGGTGAGGATAGATTTTAATCAAGAATATACAATCAGGAGTTGCAATAGTAAAAGAGGGTCCAGTGTGAACTGATTTAACTTAGATTTGCACAGAAGTAACTGGGCATTTTAAGTAGTCAGGGAAGAGAAAAATTACAGAGTTGTAAATGCTGCTTAGGCCAGCCGTGTCTGTTAGCTGGCAATGATGAAAGTCAGGCTTCTACCCTCCCATAGAAACTGGGAGACCTAGTCCTTCCTGATGATTGTATTTTCAGGGAATGGCTTTCAGGTCCTGGAGAGGGATGCTCCTGAGTTGTAAGAGAAACATATATCTCAAAGGAGCAGAGAACGAATTCACAACTGTAAGCCCTTTTCAGTAAATGCTCTAAGAAAGGGGGGCCAGGGGACCACGGTTAGGTGTTAGCTAGAACAGTGAATTCTTTGGGGAGCTGGGAGCTTTCTAAGGTAGGAACTTCAGGGGGCACTAGTGTCATCTTAGAGATACAGCCTTGAGCGGTTAGAAATTATATTAGTGTTCAAGTCTTTTAATACGGGGGTGGGGGGTAGATAAAATCATTTGTCTTGAGAGTCTGTAGTTTTTATAGGCCAAGGTTGAGGCCTAGTCAAGAAGGAGGCTCAGAGGAGCCTGGCTAGAGTTTGGTCAAGGGGAGAATCTTTGTCACAAGACAGAGATTTTTGATATCATGGTGCTTAGAGTATAACGGGATACGCAGATATTAAAAAGATAACTTATTAGGGCCGGCCGAGTGGCTCAGTTGGTAAAGAGCTCTCTCAAGAGTGCAAGCTGAGCTCTGAGCAATAGCAGTTCGATGCCCAGCCCTACCTGAGCTGCCACTGAGCTGCCAACAGGTGGCAGGATGGCTCAGCTAAAAAAAAAATAATAATAATAAAAATAACTTATTAGGGCCAGCAGAGTGGCGCGGTGGTTAAGTGCTGGCTTGGGAAGCCAACGGCCTGGTTCGGTCCCACATATGAGGGCCAGTGACACTGCCCTCAAAACAAACAAACAAACAAAAACAAACAAACAAAAATAATTTATTAGAGTTGTGGTTAAGTGTTTTGAAGAGTTACTGGGTGCTGAAAGGGTTTATACTACCAGAGCCTGGTCCAGGAGGCATAGAGGAAGGCTTCTCTGAGGGAGTAACATTTACACAGATGCCTGAATGGTAAAAGTATCAGAGGTTTGAAATCATATTGTAGGCTAACCTGGAACTCCCTCTGCTGGTGCCCAGTGAAGGGAAGAGAATGGTTTTATGTCTCCTGTAGAAGGATAGAGTGTGTTACCTGTTTTGTTTTGTTTTTTAACATCCTGGGAAACTAGTCCAAAGCTTTTTATCAAATAGTCTCTATCCTGAAGGGGGGCCACAGCCAAAAAAAAAGTTAAGAAGCATACATTTGGTCACATTTTCTCATTTTACAGATGGGGAGCCTGAGTCACAGAGCAGCTTGTCTCAAACAAGCTGGTGGCTCAGGCAGACTTAGGATCTAACCTGCCATCCTCTTCATGTCACAGCCTCTGGTTACTGCTTCCCTCCCCTCCAGAGGAAAGGGGCCTTTTGTGAGCATCTCCCTCAGGCTCCAGGAGGGGAATGGGGTTAGGGGTGAACCATGAAAAGCAGCTCCCACCCAGGACAACCTGCTGCTACTACCAGATGAGTAGGAAGTGACTCCGCCCACAGAACAGAGTCTACTGGTGGTGCCAAAAGGCAGGTATGATAGAAAAGGCCTGGAGCTGTGCCTTTTGGCCTCTGTCCAGACTCTCAACACATT
Source organism: Aselliscus stoliczkanus (assembly GCA_033961575.1). NCBI lineage: Eukaryota > Metazoa > Chordata > Mammalia > Chiroptera > Hipposideridae > Aselliscus > Aselliscus stoliczkanus. The sequence continues at coordinate 142,955,866 of CM066728.1, forward strand.
TAAGATCTGTGGTTAGATTAGAAAACAGACAAGGATTACAACTCATAGTTGTCTTGGATCAGCTTACCAAATTGGAATGCTTCCCGACAGAGGCTCAGTTGCAGAGAAAAGAGCGATGAAATTAGGCCTTACAAGACATGGGCTCAAGTCCCAGGTAATAGATAAAAGCCATCATTTATTGAGCATCTATATGTGCCATAAAATGCTAGACTTTATTTTTCACGTACCATCTCATTTCACCCTCATGACAACCTTGCAAGGTAGATGGATGAGAAAACAGGCTCAGAGAGTGAAGTGACTTATCCAAGGTCATACAACATGAAAGTGGCAGAGCAAGGATTTGAGTCCAGGTCTCCTGACTTTTGGTTCAGGATTTCCCACCACACAACTCAGTGGCAGGCTGCTGTGACACCAAAAGACAGCTTAACTTAGTGGGTAGGAGCACAGCCTTAGAGCACACTTGCTTGAGCTCAAACCCCAGTCCCATTACAGATTGTTGTGTGGCCTTAGGCAAGTTACTTAACCTCTCTCAACTCATTTTGCTCATCTGTGAAATAGTGGTGATAATAATAGTACCTCCTGAGTAGCGTTTTGGGGAGAATTGAGTAATAGAGTCCACACAGACAGCCTTGCCAGGCACAAAGCAGGGTGGAAAGAATTTCTGCAAGGGCAGAGGGAAGATTGCTGCTCAGAGTGTGGTCCTTAGACCAGCAGCACTGGTATCACCTGGAAGCTATCAGAAATATAACAGCTTGTTAATAGAGACAAAGCAATAAGAATGGTCCCTGCCCAGAGTAAGCACTATATAAATGTTATTAATGATGACAAGTTGGCATCTATAGAGGGCAAATCCAGCTGGGAGCTTAATTATTTTCATACCTCTTCCCAAAATGAGTACATTGTCCTCTCCTTAGGTTTGTTATTAGTTTGGTGGGGGAGGGGCTTATTTGTTCTTTGAACATCCATCCCATTCCATCCCATCCCATCCCATCCCATCCCATCGGTTACTTGACCAATATATACTGGGTTGTTGGAAAAGTCATGATGTATTTTCTCTATGTTTTTCATTGCAAAAGTGCGTCATGAATTTTCTGACAACCCAATAGATTTCTCTAGAAGTCACTTTTGATTTGTTGCATTAGCTCCCTTCATGGGGGTCATGACATCGCCTTTAGAACTTAATATGATATATGGTAGATGTGGTATTGCAAACATTAGTGGGGAAAAGATGGCTGATTCAATCAATGTTTGGGACAAGTTGATAACCATTTGGGAAAAAAAAGTTAAATCCCAACCTCACACCTTACACCAAAATAAATTCCAAATGATCAAAAGATGTCAAAGTAAAAAAAAGAAAATTCCAACTATGAAAGTGCTAGACAGAAAAAAAAACCTAAAGACCATTATAGAAAAGATTTATAAATGTGACTACTACCTAAAAATTCTTAAATTTTGTAAGGCTCCCAAATACTATATACTTAAAAGACAAAAGACAAACCAGAAAGAGATATTTGCAGATGACATTTACCCAGTATATGAATCAACAGGGAAATAAAAAGAACAAACAGAAATAAAAATGGCCAGAGGATTTGAATAGACAGCTTCCCCCCTGCCCAAAGAAGAGATATAAATGGTCTATAAACATATCAACACAGTCTCTATTTAAAATGCATGCAAATTAAAGTTACTCTGAAATATAGTTTCACCTATCAGATTGGCAAAGATTAAAAAGGTTATTAAATTCACTGTTGGCAAGGCTGTGAATAAACAGACAACTCTCGTACACTATTGGTAGGAATACAAACCGACATAACCTTTTGGAAAGCAATTAGGCAACATTTATCAGAAATGTTAATATTCACATCCTTTTGATTCTGCAATCTCACATCTAGGAATTTATCCAAAAGAAATAAGTTCAAAAGTGCTCAAGAGAAGAACATACAGGAAGCTTAAGACAGTATTGTATATAAAAGCAAAAAGTTGGCAACAACCCCAATGTCCATTAATAGATTATAAAATAAAGTATTGCACATCTATACGCTAATATACCACAGAGTCATTAACAAGAATGACCCCAATTCTAGGTGTCATTACAAAGGTACTTAAGATGCATCGGCAAGTTAAGAAAAGCAAGTTGTAGAGTTGTATGGATAGTATAATCCTATTTTGGTAAAGTATGTTAACATATACTGGAGAAAAAAGTGCTACAGGAATAGTCAACAACCATTAACTGTATTACATTTACTTCTGACAAGTGAGATTCTGTGGCTTTTTCATTTTCATTCAATTTATTCCTTTTTTTCAACAAATATTTATTGGTCACCTACCACTTGACAGGCAGAGTGCTGGGTTCTAGGGATACGGTAGTAAACACGCAAAGCCATTGATCTGAAGGAGCTAGCATTCTACATTTTCTTAACACTGGGATTCTTTACAACAAACAGTCTTATCTTATAAGGAAAAACATGGTAGATAAGCCACCTTTGCGTGGGGACTCCCCATCAACATGGCTGCACCACAGAACTGCATGGCAGTCTTCCTATCCAAACGTCCTCCCTTCCCACCCTCCTTTCCCAGTTGTCAGAACTACATCATGATCTGAGCCTCTCCTTCCCTTTTTCTCTTCCTTCCCTCTTTGTCCTATACAACCATTTCTCCCGGGGTGGGGGGGAACACATTGGCATTTGATTCTCAGAGGACCCAAACCAACACAAGGATCACTAAAAAATTACCAGAAGAGGGTTCATAAATAATAAGACTATAAATCCATTTACATAAGAGATTATGGACAGAGGTGTGTTGGATCCATACTTCAGAAATTTTGTGCACATGAATTCCCTGGGGATCGTGTTGAAATAAAGATTCTGATTCAGCAGGTCTGGGATGGACCTGAGATGCTGTGTTTCTAAGAAGCTCCCAGGTGGTACCAATGCTACTACTGGTCCAAGAACCATACTTTGAGCATTAAGGTGCTGGAATCTTTATTTGCCCTGCTCCTTCTCCTCCCTGCTCTGAACCCTGGGAAGCCCCCTGTGATGACTCCATCAACACGCTCCAAAGGAACCTCTGACTAAAAGTTGGGTTTGGCCAATGAGGAGCACAAGCAGGAAATCAAAAGGCAGGAGGAGGAGGAGGTCAGAGGTGTTTATTTCTCTGGGGATCGCTTCCGTCTGGGTTGCTGTGGGTTGGTTGTGTTCGTGTACCAAAGGCCATGGCTCGCAATAGGTAGATCTCTCTCTCTCTCTCTCTCTCTCTCTCTCTCTCTCTCTCTCTCTCTCTCTCTCTCTCTCTCAGAATTCTAGTAACTGCCCTCTCCAGTACCCCTGGGGGGGGGGGTAATGACTCCCTACTGTGACCAGCCTAGGTCCACACTTCTGGAATTAGTCCTTTAGTAAACATTCCTTGTTTCCTCAGCCAAGAGTGCCTCCTGTCTCCTGCTGGGATCCTGACTGCTACAAGCACTGTTCAGTGCAGGATGTTTTTATAATAGCAGAAAACTGGAAACAAGCTAATTGGGCATGATTAAAAATAATTAAAGTTATGGTACATCTGCTTAATGGTGTTATATTTGACCATTAAAAAGAATGCAATAGATCTTTATTCACTTACATGGAAAAAAATGCTTAAAGCATTTGTTAAATGAAAACAAACAAACAAACAAACAAACAAACCAAAAACCCCCACAAGATTCAGAACAGCACAGATAATATGAACCCATTCATTTACAAAGTAAAAGATGCATTTTTTAAGGCTTGGGTTGCAAGTGACTGATGACAACCCTGTTCAAAACAAATCTAGCAACACAACACAAAAAAGTGGGCGTGAGGGGGTGGAATTTCTGACTCCATCTCTTCTTATCACTTGCCTCTGCTTTCCTGCGTGGTGGCTTCACACTCAGGCAGGCTGCCTGCAGGTGGTAGCACAGTGAGCACCAGCTTGGCTTACAACATCCCTACGATGTCTTGACAACTGACAACCTCGTCAGAGCGGGCCACATTCCCAGTTGCTTTAACAAAAAATCCTGGCCTGAAGCAATCAGGATTGGTTAGGACACACACTAACCATTGAACCACATGGACTGAGAGTTGGGGAAGGAGGGTCCCCAAAAGGAAGAGGGTGACTCTTTCCAGAGAAGGAGGGGAAGGGCAGGTGTAAGCAACAGGTGTCCACTCCAGAGGGAGTATTTGTAGTGGACATTTGTTATCCTTTTTGGCTGCCCAGCATCTGAACCCCCTTTCTATACAGGAGAGTCTCCTACTTTCTGGGGCACCTACACTGGAGCTTATCTCCCCCTATAGATGCTGAAAATGCCAGAAACACTGCCCCACTCTCCCTTTCTGCCAGGCAACACACATGACCCAGGCTATTCAGACACTCCCATCTCAGGCTCTGACTCTGAAGCTGCTGACACCAAAAAGGGCCTGTGCAGACACCACCCTGATATAGGGTGCAGCCATGGCATATTGGGACATTGTCTCTGGTCGGGGGACCTCTGAGACTGGTTCTCTGGTCCTCATGGGATCTGTGAGCTATGAAGAAACCTTGGATTAAATCCCCATTTGGCTTAAATCCTTCAGGGGGTTAATTGCTGCTGCTTGCAATTGAGAAGGTTGTTTAATGCCTATATGAATGTTTGCATTTTGGAAAAGAAAAACTAAATGTGAATATTCGTTACCTCTGGGGAGTAGGGCTGGGAGAGTGGGGGAGGAGGGAGAGGGGCTTTTTCTTTGTGCCCTTTTGTACTGGTGGAATTTATTTTTTACATGCATATTACTTTTATAATGAAACAACTACTTAGTAAAAAATATAAGAAAAGATATCTGAATAAATAGAGTAAGTCAAGGATTCAATTGCTCAGGATTTTCACAGAAACAAACTTGTTCATTAGACCTTCAAAAGGAAGTCATCTTCACTTCTATTGTGGTGAATGGGGTCAAATCTGGAAACAAGTGACTGTGTGCCACCTCTGACATTTGGCCTAGGTAATGTGCTCTATCCCTGTCACTCACCTTTTCAAACATTTCCCATGGCTCCCCTCTACTCACAGAATAAATCCCACTGTCTTTATCCTGGCACTGAAGTGTTTTGCAATCTGAGCCCTGTGGACTTTCGAGACTTCTTATTTTTACACTCTGCCTAGAAGACCTTTTCTTCCAGCCCTACTGGCTCAGATCTTAAGAGCATTACCATCTTCTTTGATCTGCCAACACCATGACTCATTCCCTCCTCATACCTTCACTGTATTATGACTCTATATACAAGGCTTGGTCATTTAACAGTCATGTACTGAGCACCTATTGAACACCTGATTTTGTGCTAGGCTTTGAAGTCACAGCGCACAATCTATGGAAACCAATTACCCCGTATCAGAATGTTAATGTTATCACGATGAGCAGGTGGCATCAGCAATTTGCAGGCAGGGCTGCTCCTGTTAGGATCTTTCCCTCTGCCTGGATTGCACTCTCTCCAAATGCCACCATGGCTCCATTTCCCAATTCCTTCAGGTCTCTGCAAATGTCACATTCTCAGTGACACTTTCTCTACCCACCCTATTATAAAATCACATCCCCGTCCTCTGTCCTATTGACATGGGTTTGTTATATTCTATTTACTGTTTAAATAGCACTCATCACCATCTTACATACACTTTACCGAAGCTTGTTTGTGTAGTGACAGCCTGTCTCTTCCCACTGTCAGGTCCAGGAAGACAGGACTTTTTTTTGTTGTTGTTCCCTGCAGCTTTTCCAATGCTTAGAACAGTATCTGGCACAGAGTAGGTACTCAATGAATATTTGTTGAGAATAGAGAAGTAGGCGTCAGAAAACGTGAGTTCTAGTCACAGCTCCCCTGCAGGAGAGTCGTGGGGCCTTTAGCAAGGCACTCTTTAAGCCTCAGTTGCTTCCTCTGTAAATTGGGCATGATCATCTGGTGGCTGACAGCACAGCTATGAGGATCAGACAGTGGGATCCAAGCTTCAGCTTGCATCAGATTCACCTGGAGTGCTTCTTGTACTACAGATGGCAGGACTACACTCAGTTTGTAACTCAGTAGGTGTGGGGGTGAAGTCAGAAAGTGCAATTGTAGCAATGTCCCGGTGGTAGCTGATTCTAGAACCACTGTTGAAGAAAGATAAGGCACAGCAGGCATCTGTAGCCGTAATGGTCCGGCCCAGCAAAGGACTGGCACTAAGGGCCCCGCAGGACTTTGTGGGGGGACAGAGGAGACCCATCCCTTTCTTCAGTCAACAACTATTTAGGAGGCGCCGCTGGCCAGGCCGGTGCGACGGTGGACCTCAGACCAGGGCCTAGAGGTCGGGCGCTCGCAGCCAATCCGATCTCCGTACAGGAGAGGGAGTCTCCGGAGCCGCGAGAAGGGGCGCAGGGAGGGCGAAGGCAAAGTGAGCCCCGCGGCCCGAGCCAGGGCCCCCGACGCTGCTCCGACCTGCGGTCCCGCATCAACCCGCAACGCGGCGGAGGCGGCGCAACCTGGCCCCGAAGCGCGCGCCCGGCACACAGTAGGCGCCCCGCCCCTCGCCCGGCGCGCGCCCGGCACACAGTAGGCGCCCCGCCCCGCGCCCAGCGCGCGCCCGGCACACAGTAGGCGCCCCGCCCCTCGCCCGGCGCGCGCCCGGCACACAGTAGGCGCCCCGCCCCGCGCCCGGCACACAGTAGGCGCCCCGCCCCGCGCCCGGCACACAGTGGGCGCGCGAGCCGGCCGCAGGGGGCGCCCGCGCGCGGTATCCGGGGGGCGGAGCCAGCGCCGCCGGCGGGGCAGACGGGCGCGGGCCGCGGGCCGCGATGGGTGAGGGCGGCCTGCCCCTGGCCTTCCAGCTGCTGCTGCGCGCCTGTGACCAGGGCGACACGGAGACGGCGCGGCGGCTGCTGGAGCCGGGGGCGGCGGAGCCGGCGGAGCGCGGCGCGGAGCCCGAGGCGGGCGCGGAGCCGGCGGGGAGCGAGGCGGCCGGGCCCGGGGCGGCAGCGGCGGCTGGAGCGCCGGTGCCTGTGGACTGTTCGGACGAGGCGGGCAACACGGCGCTGCAGTTCGCCGCGGCCGGGGGCCACGAGCCGCTGGTTCGCTTCCTGCTGCGCCGCGGCGCCTCGGTCAACAGCCGCAACCACTTCGGCTGGAGCGCGCTCATGCAGGCGGCCAGGTGAGGGGGGGCGCGCCGGGGCGCGGGGGTCCCGGGGTCCCCGGGGTCAGGCGGCCCCCGCAGACGCCCCGGAAGGTAAAGAGAGAGAGAGTTGGAATGGTAAACTTGGAGCAGCTTGGGGATACGACGAGGAGCGGAAGGGCTTTTTAATAACATGAAATCAGAATCTTAGAAACACTGGGCCTTTCAAAACAATCTGGACGCTGCGAGTGGAATTTTTAAGTCTCAGAATCATGGAGGTGTTCATTCCCTCCTTTTTTTGCAACAAGGGTTTCCTAAGAACGTACCTACCAGCCCTAGCTTGGTGATCGGAATACCGCGGGACCCAGGTCAAGTCCCCACTGAGAGCAGCTCGCATGCCCATGGCAAGGCCAGGCAAGGGGACAGGGTTGGCTGGAAAATTCAGGGAGCACTGGGAGCAGCAGACATAGTTTGGGGAGGTGGAGGCAAGTTTCTGGTAAGGACGATATATATATGTATATTTTGTTTTTTTTTCAAGTGGACACCTGAGGATGCCTAAGAATTAATCAGGACAGAAGTAGGAGGTGGGAACCAGGTGATAGGCCTATGCAAAGGTTTGGAAGCAAAAATGAACATAAGGCATTGGTAGGACTGTTAGAAAGACGTTATGTCTGGGAGGGGACTGGGACTCTTGGGAGATGAGCCCTCCCTGGAGAGGTAGAGGCAGATGCGAGGTGGCAGGGCTGAGAAAAGTGAGCTATCCTAAGGGCACTGGGGAGTAATGGATTGTTCTAGGCAGAGTAACAGAATCAGAACGTTTGGGAAAGATCACGTTCACTGCAGTGTAAAGATGAACTTACGGGGTGGGCTGGAGTTAGAAAGGCTGGTTAGGAAGGGATTGCAGCAGGCTAGGAAGAGGTTATGGTGGCTTGGACCAGAGCAGAGACTGCAGTGAGACAGCAAAGAGATGAGTTTGTGATGCACGGGCATGCCTCAGAGAGATTGTGGGTTTGGTTCCAGACTGCCCCAATAAAGCAAGTGCCTCAATAAAGCGAGTCACAATCTTTTGCCAGTGGAGGGTCTTGATTTCAATTTGTAAAAAAACAAAACAAAACAAAAAAAACATGCAACACCTGTGAAGCACAATAAAGTCAAGCAGGTTAAAATAAGGTAGGTATGCCTGTATTAAGGCAACAGGATCAAAGGACTTGAAACCCTGGTATAAAGAAACTGGTACAAGTGAATTCTCTCAGCCATCTACGTAGGTCCCACCCACTCCTGTTTTTTGTTTGTTTGTGAAGTTCTCCAAGGAGGGACTGCAGGTCATCTGCTAATTGTAGTGGATATTGCCAGTGTGCTTCCCATACAGGTGAATTAGTGGCCTGTGGCTGCTGTAACAACTTACCACAAAGCTAGCAGCATTCTCATCGGTCTGACCTCTGCTTCTGTTGTCACATCTTCTAACACTTCTGCCTCCCGTTTTCCACATTTAAAGGACCCTTGTGACTCCATTGGGCCCACCTGGATAATGTAGGATACTGTCCCTTATCTCAAGGTCAGCTGATGAGCAGCCTTAACAATGAATATTTCTATCTGCAACCTTAATTTCCCCTTTGCCATGAAACCTAACATAGATTCTCGGGATTATGATATGGACATCTTGGGACCCCATTATTCTGCCCGCCACAGCACTTGGTACCAGTTTACCCTCCCAGCTGCAGTGTGTGTGAGTGCTTGTTTTTCTGTAGGCTTGCCAACAGAGTATGTTATCAAACTTTTGGATTTTTCTGTCTGATAATTGAAAAATCTTGTCTCAGTGTAGTAGTGATTTGCATTTGCTAAATTATGAATGAAGTAAAGCATCTTTCCATATGCATGAGCCATTTGTTTTTCTAAAAGGCATTGAAAAACAACATTCTTACCCATAATGTTCTTATTGTGACCCGACAATATTTTATTTCTCTGAGTTGTTTTCCAAGTGTTACACAGTTGTTCTAATCTAATTTAATTTGTATTGCTGGAAAAATTTTATTCTGCCTTCTTTTCCGACATATCGTTTTTCACTGCTCTGTGATACTCCATCTGTGGGACGGTATTATAGTTTGCTTAACCATTCCCCAGCCCTTGGGCATTTATTGCAGTCAGTCTATAAACACACTTTGAAAACACATCCCCATTAGGGAATGCATTCCTGCTCACATGGGCAGTGCGGTGTTTTATGCCCTTACCAGCGGGTTGGGACCCTTTGTCTTAAGACACCTGATTTCTTGCCCAGAGCAATCTGGGGTGACCATAAAGCCTTTTGCGTTATGGAGCTTTCTTCCGAGGTTCCATGTTTTAGTGGCCCCATCCATTCTTTCAGGCTTCAGAATACCAGGTAAATCCTCGGCCCAGGTCTGCCCATCTGTCTCTGCCATACCTGCTGTTGAATCCACACCCTCTCGCCTTCCCCGCTGCCCGAGTCCATATCACACTACTGTAGTGGTCTTCCCCTGAGCTGCTTTCCTCCAGGTGTGCCCTCTGGAATCCATCCTCTACAGAGCTTACAGATCTTTCTAAAATGAAGGGCTGTGCCTCTCCTGTGAACTTGGGCCAAGAGGATTTCATCCTGGCTTTCTGTGTGTCTCCTTGCATTGGTTTGGTTTTTTTGTGTTAGTTATTGAGCATTTACTATGTGCCAAGAATATTATCTCCATTTTGTAAGTGAGAATCTGAGATTACAAAATTTTTTCAAGAGCATGCATCTAGGCAGCAGATTTAGGGAGCCTGACTGCAGAGCCCTCACCATAACCACATATAGGAATTCCCTTCTGCCCCAGTGGAGCCCTCTTCTCCCCCACAGCTTAGCTGCTTCTGGGAAGCCTGCCATGATATTTCCCTGTGTTTTGGTCTCTCAGGGCTGGGAAGGTCTCTGCAGTAAGTACCTACTACCCCACATTATAGCTGGTCCCCTTCCTCAGTGACACTCAAACCTGGCTGCGCATCAGCACCGCTGCGATGCTTTTCCACATCAGATTCTTGAGCTCTGTTTTGGGATCATGATTCAGAAGACCTGAGGAGAGGGGGGAAGGGACTCTGTGAGAAGAGGCTCTCCAGGGATTCTGGGACCCATTGATAGGTGCCTCATCTCTGACTCCCACCCAGTGCAGAGGGGCCTTTAATGAGCCCCTGGGGGCCTTGCTGAGTGAGATTTGTGACTGTAGCACTTGGCACACTTTCTGGGTGCCTCAGAGACCCCTGTCGTCAATTTTTGCTACTAACCCAGCTCCGTGGGATGGTCAAAGTCATCTGATTAATTTCATCTAATTCATTTATGTTAGTATTGATGGGGCCAGAGACTCGGAAGAATTAACCTAAACTCTGTTAACTGATAATTTAACATCTTTAGAGAACTTTCCTTCTTTCCAATTTGGTACTGTTTGCTGAAATTTGTGGTCCAAGTGTGATGATGTGGTCACTTGCAAATTGAGAAGCTCTGGACTAATTACATTCTTCGTTATTCCTCCGTTTATCTTACAGATGCTGTTTGGGGAGCACTAGTTATGACGTACTTTCTTATTTACTCCTATGAGAATATGGTAGAATATGACAGTCCTGTGAGGATTAGAATTGACTCTCTGCCTTTAGCTGAGCCTAGCCAGAGCCTGAGTACTTTAAAATGTATTGTCCCTCAGTTGGCAATACCGACCGTCTGTATTCGGGTTTCTCCTCTGTCCGTGTTGGATTGTGCCTGAGATGTCTTCTGCCTAATCTGTATGTGGAACAATATATACGAGACTTCCCGAAGGATATGTAGTCTGTCTGTCCCTCGGATCAGGATGGGCAGGTGCAGAGCTGTGTGCCGACATGTTGCAGTCTATGCTTTTCGTCCCTGAATCTAGATATTCCTCAGAGTGCCTCAAGACCTTGCTCATGGCGGCCACCACTTTTGGTGGAAGAGAGCATCTATGTATCATCCCAGCTCGTCCATGCTTGTCATTGGATCACACCCTGACCATCAGAGGCCCTGTGCCTGGACTGCAGTTTCGTCTCTTGGGGGATGTTTTAGTATCAGAAATGGTTACATTCATGTTTTTTTCTCTTCGTAAACCTTTATTGAGCACTCACTTTGTGCCAAGCACTGTGCTAAGTGCTTTAAATGAATGAACTCATTCAGTCCACACAAAACCTTAGGTTAGATATTGCTGCCATCCTCATTTGATAGATGAGGAATTGAGGCTCAGAGAAGTTACGTAACTTGTCCAAGGCCACACGCCCAGGCAAATGGCTCCAGAGCCTGTGCTCCCAGCCATGAATCCTGTACATGACCATTTTCTGCTTGGTGTTGGCCACAAGGAAGCTAGTTGCCAAATTTACCTTTACAAAGGGACAGATTGCACAGTGTTTACTATAGCTTTAACTTCATCCTTGGCCTCTTTACTTTCCTCTTCCCGTCTTTCATTTCCCCACCTGCCAGTGTGGCAGAGCTGGACTCTCCTCCCAGTGTTTTGAGTGGTGGGAGTGTGTGTCAGGTCTTGAAACACAGGTGTTAATTGCAGAAATTTAATTGGCAATCATAGCAGCTGTTCAGAAAGCCCCAGCTTCCCTATCTTCAGTAATTACCTATCAGAAACTTAGCATCCACAAAATGATCTCAGCCTTCGCTGACTCCTTTTATATTTTCAACCTAACAGAATATCCCCTTGGGCTACCCATGAGTTTGGAAAGCATTCTAAATGTCAGCATTTCTGTGAAATTCAGCCTTTTTCTTCCCTCATGAAAATTTGTTCTACCAGAAGAGTGGGGTTTGGTATTTTAGGGTCCAAATTCAAGTTTTGACTCTGTCACTTTCCAATTTCTGGATTATTGCTTTCCATCCTAATCTTAATTTCCTTATCTGTGAAACGGGTGGTTTATCTTAGAGTTTATTAAGTTCAAATAAGATAAAAATGTGTCGGTATCTTGTAATCTGCTGTTAGGAATCATACTAGATTTTATCTCATGCTTGATAATTAAATAATGTAATCTTTGAAAATTCTCTACTCCAGTGGAGGATATACCAGTTCTTCAGTCATTCCCATTGCCCGTCTCTAGACTGTCCTCTACTTGGTTATGCCAGTCATTCATTCATTCACTCACTTATTCATTTGACAAAATGTACTGAGCCCCACTATGGGTCAGCCACCCAGTCCTGTCTTTGGGGAGTCTAATAATTGGTGAGTATAGGTGAGCCTGACCGGAAGGTACTGTGTGGGAGTTGGGAGGAGATGAGGTTGACAAATTAGGCAGGCCTTCGGGCAGTGGGAAGTCGCCATCAGATTTAGGGGTTGGGGACTATCATCATGCAGATGGGCAGGAAGGAACGAGACTGGAGGCAAGGGCACAGGTTGGGGTTGCAGCTTTCTGTGTTTGAGTTTATTTTGGCTTGATTTGCCCTCTCTCTGCTCTTGGGGAAGAGGCAGACAGGCCCCGTCCCCCTCTAGCTGGAAGAGCCAGCTTACCAAGCTCTCCCTTGGCGGGCTGCGCTCTGTAGGCTGAAGTGACCTGTGCTGTTCAGGTTCATATCCCAGAAGGTATTTGTTAAGTTCAAACCAGAGTTCAGCCTTGGCTCTGCCTGCACAGGAAAAGGGAGGCCTGGGTTTAGTTCAGTGATAAACCCCGCTTCCGGAAAGGAAGGGTGCGCAACAAGAGATTCAAAAAGCTGCCTCAGGATGCAGATGTTCTGCAGCCATCATGGTCTTGTAAAGACTGGCACAACCAGCCCATCTCTTGTTGTTCTTTCCTTGTTAGTCCAGGGCCCCTTCCAGCTCTAACATACATAACCCTGAGGCCAGAAAGAGGATGCCAACCCAAAGTGCTGCAAAACAGAACTTTTCTGCCCTCTGGCGGCAGAAGAAGGAAGAGTGTTTGCTGGCAAGAGGCATCTCTTTTCCTCTTCCTGATACGAGAGAGTTGGTGGGCACGTTAGTCTCTGCAGTGTCCCAGCAGGACCTTAGCTCAAGCCTCATTGAGTGGGCCCTGGCCCAGGCCCAGTTCTCAGCCTCTGGCAGTGGACATTCCTGCCAGCAGGTGGCAGCAGACCTCTGGCGAGACTTGAGAGCCCATCTCTGCTGACCACAGCCACACCACACCTCTTGGCAGAGGGTCCCCTGCCTCATCTCCAAGGACCTTCTCTGTGTGTGTGTGTTTGGGGAGGGGAAGGGTAGACATGAGTCAGACGTGGGTCCTGCCCATGTTGAAATCAGCGTAGGCAGAGAGACATTACCAGGCTGCAAAGCAGAGTGAAATGACCTTTCTGAGATGTGGGAGGCGGTGTAGGGGGAAAAGGGAGGGCAGCAGGACTCAGACCTGGGTTCTGACCCTGACGTGGCTCCTTACCAGCTGAGTAACCTTGGCACGTTGCATCATGTAAGATGATTACGGTGATACGAGCTAACATTTATGTGGTGCCTCCTTTGGCCAAGCACTGTTTCTAGGCGCTTTGTATATATGACATATTTAGGTATATCAGCTCAATCCTTAACATTCCCTCTAAGGTACAATTATAGCCCCACTTTACAGATGAGCAAATGTAGGCACAAAGAAGCTAAAGTTCTTTCTCAAGGTCATGCAGCTAGTGGATGGCAGAGCTGGATGCGGACCTAGGCAGGGCAGTTGCTCACCTGTGTGGTGGTGCATATGCAGGGCCAGCACAATGCCAGGCACCAGAAGAAGGCCTGTTATTCTAGGCAGCTCTTATGACTTAAATAATTAATGACAAATGAGGATTATGTAAGTGTCTCCTTATCAGTGCTCTGTATTTATGTTGCTAATTTTCCATCTTCCTGGCAGATTTGGGCATGTGAGTGTGGCGCACCTGCTTTTGGATCATGGGGCTGATGTCAATGCCCAGAACCGGCTGGGGGCCAGTGTACTCACTGTGGCCTCTCGGGGTGGCCACCTGGGTGTGGTGAAGCTGCTCCTGGAAGCTGGTGCCTTCGTGGACCATCACAAGCCCTCAGGCGAGCAGTCGGGAGCAGGGGACAACAGGGACGAGCTGCTGGACATCACAGCCCTGATGGCTTCCATCCAGCACGGGCATGAGGCTGTGGTGCGTCTGCTGCTAGAGTGGGGCGCGGACCCCAACCATGCAGCCCGGACTGTGGGCTGGAGCCCGCTCATGCTGGCAGCGCTCATTGGAAGGCTCGGCGTGGCCCAGCAGCTGATGGAGAAAGGGGCCAACCCCGACCACCTCAGTGTGCTGGAGAAGACTGCCTTCGAGGTTGCGCTTGACCGCAAGCACAGGGACCTTGCAGATTACCTGGACCCACTGACCACCGTCAGGCCCAAGACAGGTCAGGCTGCCCTTCCTCCCCACCCCCCTCCAGGGCTTCACAGAGGACCCAAAATTGTGTTTAAAAGACTCAAGCCATGGATTGCCCAACTGAAGGGCATGCAGAAATCAGAGTCCGGGCTGCAGAGCAGTGGGACATACGATATGCTTTGCGTAAGAATCAGCTGGGAGTACCTGTGACATGCGAGGTTCCTGGGCCCCTCCAGAGAGATTTGGTAGCTCTGGGAAGAGCCCGGAAACCAACATAGGAAGGCCCCTCCTCCCTAACCAGGTGATTCTGAGGCAGGTGTTTCAGGGATTTTTCTAGAACAGGGTCAGCAAACTTCTTTTGTAAAGGGCCAGATAATAAATATTTTCGACTTGTGTGCCATGCAGTCTTTGTCATAACCACTCATTTCTGCTAGAGTGAAAGCAGCCATTTAAATGAGTGGGTGTGGCCATGTTCCAGTAGCACTATAATTGTAAACAGGTTTGGCCTGTGGACTGTAGTTCGCCATCCCTGCTGCAGAACAAGGTGCCTGACCTCATCTGTGATCAGTCCCCAAGATGAATTCACATAAAATTCAGGCCACGTTTGAGGTTTTTTTCCAACACCTATTAGTGTGTCCTGCTTCTTTTTTCTTTTTGCCATCTTTATGGTATTTAAAGGGCTGTCTGAACAACCCTTAGCAAACCTGCCACCAGACACATTGTGTTTCAAAACCTGTAGTACATCCTGTGCAGTGGGGCCATGCAATGCCATGTCACACACAGTCTCAGTACGCTTTTCCTGAGATGGGTCTGACCTCTGTAAAAGGGCTGAGGCAGCCCAGGCTGTAATGATTGGCTGCAGTGGATAAGCATCTAGGGCCAAAAGGTAAAAATATGAAGAAAAGGCCAGCAGAGGGACCTTGGATGGGTTGTCTGAATTCACCAAGCTTCCCTTTTGTTGTCTATAAAGCGGGGTGGGAGTAAGGCCCGCCTCACAGGACTGCTGAGATGATTCAGTGACTCACCTCGGCCCATCGGGAGTGAGGTGAGAGATGTGGGCAGCTGCCATTACTGTGGTCCTATTTGACAGGATCGGTCATGGCCACGAGGACAGACATCCCCATCGAGCAGACCCGGGTTTGAGGCTAGTTCTCCATTTGTGCCTGGGTGATCTTGGGTATATTCATCGTCCCTTCAGGACTTCAGAGTCCTCTGTCATAAAACAGTTTGTAATAAATGCATTTGTAACGTTCTGTGAGCGATAGTGAGATAATGCCTTAGTAAATATAAAATGTATATCAGCTCTTGGCACATAGATAGCACTGAGTAAACTGAAGCTGTTAGAATAGGTTTTTATTGACCATTTGTTCATTCAGTTAGTCTACAGATAGTTATTGAGTACCTATTAAGTACCAAGCACTGTTCTCGACACCCAGGATAAGTCAGCGAGCAAATCAGATCCAGTCTCTGCCCTTGAGGACCTGGGTACTAACCAGGAAATAGCCTATTAAATAAAGCAGGTTCCATGGCACAGTAGGTGGTAAGAGATGCGGGATGGGGCGACGTAGAGGGTCAGGATGATGCAGGCTGCAACATGAAGTAGGATGGTCAGGGGGCCTCCTTGAGAAAGTGAGATGTCAGCTGACTGGCAGGAGTGGAACGAATGTGCCACGCGGGCTCTGGGGAGGAGCCTTCAGATAGGACAGCAGTAAGGACAAAGCTGTGTCATTAATAATGACAGGTTATTAAATAGATAATAATGGCCCCCTGCTCTTTTAGTGAGATGCCAGGAAACCCATCCCACTGGGACCTTAGGGACCTAGCTGTAGGACAGGTCACCCTGGAGGCTCTAACTGTCGTTGTGACACCCCCCCTCCCTCACAGCTGGGTCCCCAGAGCTGCTCTAATATCAATGCAAAAACTGGAGAGAGGAAGGGACCAGCCCAGGGTCACTTGGCATCGGGGGCACAGTTACCCCAGCCTCCGGGGGTCAGGCTACACTGTTGAGTGAGTCATTTGTACCAGATAGTTGCTTAGCAACCAATCCGAAGGCCAGGTGACACGCTCTTTTCTGTCAAAGGGTCTTGGCATGAGAAGGTGCTGGACCACAGCAAATTAGACCCTAAAACACTTAAAGGGACATGACACATTTGTTAAAACTTAGATGCAGAATGGTTTGGAATAGTCTTTCACAGACAAAATGAGACGCTTGGTTCCATGTCTGTACTTCCTTTATGCGTACTGGAGTTAAGTACTTACCCTAGCTGGGGTGGGTGCTGTTCACTAACTAGTAAAGATAAAAATTGCTCTCTGAGTAGGGCCTAACCTTTTCTGAAGCATTTTCCCATCTATATTATTGATCCCTGCAACTGCCATGTGGTCCTCTCGTGAGCGTATTATCCCCATTTTAGCAATAAGGAGACAGATCTCTCAAGCAACATGCACTCATTCTGACATGCTGACTCGACTCAGTGCCCCTTGCACCATTGTTCAGCTTCTTGCCAGCTGCCCAGGGTGCTGGTCTGGACCAGAGATTCAGCCCAGAGCCACAGGTGGTCTCCTCCAGCTGCCCCACCCCCAGAGCTAGTCCAAGGCTGCAGGAAGTCCTGCCTTCCATCACCAGCAAGGGGACTGGTCATGAGGATGCCTGCTTTCTAGCAGGGACCCCACTACCCTAAGCTCAGAGGAAGGTCACAGATGAGAGATTGGGAGGATGCAGCAAGGCCCAGCTTTGGGGGTAGACGGGGGCGCCAGGGTCCTGCACCAGCCCAGCAGTGGGGCTGTGGGTTCCAGCATGAAGGCAGTTGCTCACTCTCAGGGCGGTGTGTTTTCAGGTCTGGGGCAGGGGTGACTCGCAGAATCATATGCAGATTGCTTCTTCTTTTAAGGGAAGGAAAACAACAATGACCATCAGCTACTCTGGTGCCCACATCCATGACCTTCCTCTGGGCTTAGCTGCTCAGCGTCTCAGGGTCCCCTGCTCTGGAATTATCTGAAGGTGGTCCATTTATAAGAAAAGCATTGTGGTTTCTTTTTAAAATTTTCACAGGCATTCAGATTTTTCTACGATTCTGCTTTTCTATCATATCTAAGTAGGGACATCCAAAAGTTTGAAATGCCTAAAATCTTTAGGAGGATGGGAGCAGGAAATAGTTCACTGTTCATTAATGTCATTTTGGCCAAACTACCTCCCCAGATCTTGTCTCTGAAGCATTTTTGGATGTTTTTGGATGATAACCTTCCAGAAGGGCTGCTGGATTCGTCCATTACTTAGGTCTCCAATTAGAGTGCCTTTGAAAAGTAGATCATCTTAAAAACTAGGCTGTGTGTTACACCCCTGTGACTTTCCTGTGACGTTAAACCCTTTCGGTGCTTAACTTTTAACATCTTTGTTTACCCAGATGAGGAGAAAAGGCGACCTGATATTTTCCATGCACTGAAAATGGGTAAGTGCTGTAGAAAATCTTTTTGGATAGTTCAGAATTCAGTGCCACATTCTTCCAACCTAATATTTCTGGTCCTCTTCAAGGCCACCTAGAGTTTTTGAGAAAGAAACAGGCATTTTATTGTTTCCTGACCCTCGTTTCCCCCAGGAAAGTTCAGACCCTGGAGGCTGGTAGTACGAGTGTTACGGTGTCTTACACACGGATTCCAGCCTGCCCTCCCGGGCTCCTCCGCCTCTCCAGCCAAACCCTGTGGCTAGGTCCTGGCTGTCCCTTCATCTGAAACACCTGGCTGCCCACCTGCCCACTTCAGACTCTTTGTGATGAAGGGCTGTTTAGCCTAAAATTTCCTCTTCTGATATGGACTCCGCGTCCAGGAAGCCCTCCCTGATCCTCAACCCCCAGCCAGACCTGAGCTCTTCTGAGTGGTCACTGCCCTTCCTCTGCCTCTTCTATCCGTCCTCTTAAGACATCAAAACTTCTCTCTTTTAGTAAAGCTATCTGTATGCTTGTCTCTGTCCCCCATAGACTTGAGGGATTTGAGAGTGGAGGCTGCTTCTGACTCATCTTTGGAACCCCTGTAGTGCCCAGCAGCCCTGGGCAGAGGCTGGCTCAGCAAATGTTTGTTAAATGAACCCACTGGATTTATGAGCCTGCAGCGCCGGGCCCATAGATCATAAGGGCTCCTGCTTCGGTTTGCAGGAAACTTCCAGCTGGTCAAAGAGATTGCTGATGAAGACCCCAACCACGTGAACCTGGTCAACGGGGATGGGGCGACGCCCCTGATGCTGGCGGCCGTCATGGGGCAGCTGCCCCTGGTGCAGCTGCTGGTGGAGAGGCATGCCGAAATTGACAAGCAGGACAGCGTGCATGGCTGGACGGCCCTCATGCAGGCCACTTACCATGGGTCAGTGCCAGCCTCACTCCCTTTGTGGCGAGGCTGATAGGATGCTCAGGCTGAGAGAGGGTTCTTGGTGGGGCTTCCTGGTCCTGAGACCTACAGACAAACCCCGGGGCTCTGAAGACGCTGGGGCAGCAGAAAAGATGACAGCAGCGCAGGCTCATTCTTGCCTGTGTTCCTGCCCTTCTCCATCCAGTTTCTCTATGACCTCATCACAGAACTTCACCAGGGGTAGGAAAAACCAGGCAGCAAAAATGTTTTATGCAGAGAGATAGGTTTCTGTAGATTGATTTCAGTTGAACAGAGCGGTTGGTTCATTTGAGGTTTTCACATTGATGTATGAGCAGCCTCCTTAAGTTGCCTCTCGTGGAAATGAACCTGAGCCATTGGTTTCTCAGAGGCATGCGATGGTGACACGTGCTGTAACCCTCTCCTGAACAAGCAGCAGCATGGACTGGTGCTTTGAATCCCTTGTCTTCTGTCCCCCTGTCTCCCCCTGGGAGGCCTCCTCTTTGGGGGAGCTGACTGAGAGGCAGGGATCTGCACACAGTCATACAGCTGCTTGGGTCTGAGTCCAAATTAGGGGCTCCTTCCTTGCCCTGTGTCAGGTGACCAGAGCATCTTCATGGGTCCTCTCCTTTGACGAGCGTAGGACTTCCACATCAAGCACTTTGGCCAGTGCAGGGGTCCGGGTCTGGGTGGGGGAGTGGGGTCTGCCTGCAGTCTTGGTGCCCTAGTGGTTTGGGGCAGAGCCCTCTGTATTCATTTTGTTCATGGAAGGAGCCGGTAGCCTTTGACGTGCCCTAGGGTAGGGAAGGCGGAGTGTGAGACGGGGCAGCTCTCCACGCCCTTCTTACAGGCTCGTAGACAGGCCTTCAGTCTAGTTACTATCAGGTCTTGTTGCCCAGGAGCAAAGCCGTGCCTTTGCTTTCAGTGGGCCTAACTCTTGACTTTTTCTTTCCTCCCCAGGAATAAGGAAATTGTCAAGTACCTGCTAAACCAAGGGGCTGATGTCACTCTTCGTGCAAAAAACGGGTACACGGCCTTTGACCTAGTGATGCTGCTGAGTGATCCTGGTGGGTTGTCTCAGGAAAAGGGTTGTAAGGCTGCATTGCCCTTCTCTGGCTGGGAAGCCAGATAATCGCCTGCGTTTAAAGCGCTGGCTGATTCAAGGGGGAAGCTACTCTTCAAGCTCCAAGAGCTCACCATATGGCCCCAGGCAAGCCTCTGCCTGCCCAGCACAGGCTGGGTTGGGGTGGTCCCCGAGACCTCTCCCACCACCAGCTTCTGGGAGTCTCCGAGAAGGGAAAGCCAGCAAGGCGTGCGTCTGCCCTGGCAGTCTGCACAAATCCTAGGATGGTGTCTGTGCTTTGTAGCCAGAAACTCGGAGTGGCTTAGGAGTAAACAAAAAGTCCCTTTGCCAAGCAGAATCAGAGATGGAGCACTGACCCCTCAGCTAACTTGTGTCAGTGGAGCCTGCCTGGCGAAGGGCATTGTGCTGAGGGTGTTGCCATTCGTAGCCCCGCCCCTCTTGGTCCCCAACTGGCACCCGCTGCTCCCCTCAGCCCTTCCCTAAGTGTGGCAGGCCCTCTTCTGGGAGCCGGGTCTTTCAATGAGCCAGTTCAAGGGGCAGGTCTCTCTGTCTGCTTATAATCCTGGAGTTGCAGCCCAGATTGGGGGAGAGGCTGGGAGCCCTCCTGACCCACAGGCTTTGAGTCCTGAGCCGGATCTCACGCTACTGGCCCTGGGGAGAGGACTTTTACCTCCACAGCCCTAAGTGGGTTTACTCCGGCTACTGCTCTTAGCCATGGGGGTGGCAGGGGTGGCAGGCCAGAATGTCCTTCCTCATCACCGGCATTGTCACCCCCCACCCCGCCTCCCCGCTGCAGGCCCCCATGTCACAGGTATGCTGCTTGGTTCCGTTTCATTCTTGCAGAGCGTATGAGGGAAACAGCGCCTCACGTCCTCTTGTCAAGGGGAGGTGACCGAGGGCAGGTGACCGAGACCAGGGGAATGGTCCCATCCAGCCAGAGAGTTAGGGCCCCCTGCCCAGGTCCAGTGGGCTTGCTCCCATTCAGAATCAGCCTCCTGGGCCGGCCGAGTGGCGCGGTGGTTAAGCGCTGGCCTTGGAAGCCAGCGGCCCCGGTTCGGTCCCACATATGAGGGCCAGTGACACTGCCCTCAAAAAAAACAAAAAAACAAAACAAAAACAGAATCAGCCTCCTATGACCCCAGGCTGGATGGCACACGCTTTTCTTGACAAACTCTTCTCCCTTACTGTGTTTCTTCTCCCTTGCTCCCCACCCATTTCCCCACTCCTTTTCCCCATAAAACAGTCTGTCCCTAGTGGATTTTCTTTCCCTAGTGGGTTTTTTTTTAAGTGAAGTAGTTCCCTGAAATTTTCAAAGAAATATCTTACTATTGAACACTTGGAGAGGAAAAAAGAAATGGTTGTCAAGAGAAACCATTAACCATGTTAAGAGCTTGCAGTAGTTTCTTCTCAGTCTTGTTTGTTGCTTTTTAAAATAACCTTGTCGAGTTAATAATAACTAATGATACTTAACTACTATTAAGCATTTACCATATACTAGGAATTCCCTCAAATCCTCCTGACACCTTTTTGTGGGGGGTACTAATGTCACCCCTTTTACAGAGGCACAGAGAGGTTCCCTAACTTACCGCAGTTACACAGCCAGAGAGGGGCAGAGGCGTAATGTGAACCTCTGCCCTCTGGCTGCAGAGCCTGTACCACCTCTCTGCCTTCCTGGGGGAAGAGGGTTTCTGGTCTGTCTTTCTGATTAAGTGGATTATGCCCTGCTGGCCTTTTTGCCACCTTTTGAAGATCAGATGGAGAGGCTTGATCCTGGAGTATCGACCCGAGTTGAGTTCTAAGGCTGACGGGGGTCAGTCATCCTGGGCCCACTCCCTATAGCCCGACAGACATATTTGCAGGTAAAACGCTACCTTTTATGCCCATAGACACGGAACTTGTTCGACTGCTGGCATCTGTGTGCATGCAGGTGAATAAAGACAAAGGCCGGTCTAGCCACCCGCCACCCCCACCCCACTCGAAGGTCCGACAGCCCTGGAGTGTCCCGGTGCTGCCCGATGACAAAGGCGGGCTTAAGGTTTGCCTTTTCCTGTCTTAAAGGGCTTTAGACAGGGGTCGTGGGGTGCTTCTCACTTTCTGATAGCCTAGGGTTTACTTAGGTTGTGGGTAGAAGTCTGGCAGGGGTGAGAGGTAAGATGGGGGTGAGCAGTAGGGAGCGGTGGGGACCAGGGAAAGTGGGTGATCCTAACCGCTCTGCATCAGTGGCTGCTTTCCAAGAATGTAGGTCCATGTTACCAGGTACTCCCATTTTTTTCAGGAGAAACTAGAAAGTCAGATTTCAATGTGGAAACTCCATTTATAAATGTAGGGAATTTTTAAAATATCTGTATGATGTATTATAGCACTGAACGGGCCAAACTGAACGCGCGCGCTCGCGCGCACGCACCACCACCACCACCACCACCCCCAGGCCATCTGTCTGCAGCCTCTGCTTTAGTATGTAGAACATTTGCCGATTATGCCATTCTGGGAATCTCCCTGCGATCCACAGGCCCCCATCAGCTTCTTCCTGGAAACACCAAAACCAAGTTCCAGTTGCTTATTTCTAACCGCAAGCCTAGTATTTTTCTTTGACTTTCTCATCTCCCTGTCCTGTTCCACTTGTTTGGGATCTAGCTGATTTCCCTGCCCCCACCCCATCCTGTTGAGCTCCTCCTAGTCCCTCCTCAGATCTGCAGGCTCTGCATGCCTTTGGCGCTGGTGGCTCACTCCAGGGATCCCAGTGCTGTTTGCATAGATCCCTTTGTCCTTGTCCTCGCTGCCATCTCTAGGGCGGGCCTCCCTTTGGGTTGTGCCAGTAACTTCCAAGCTGTCATGGGATTATGGGGACATCCTGGGAGGTAGCAACTGTCCCCACTCTAGGCGGGGAGGCATCAGCTGCAGGAGCAGATGGCCAGACCTGGGTATGGCCACCCTGACACCTCTCACGTTGTCACTGGAATGGGTGGAAAGAGGTTATGCAGTGGTAGAGGTTAAGTTTGGTGTTCCCCTTGCCCATCTCTCTGTCCCCGACTCACTGTGAGACTTTGAGCAAGGGTCACCCCTGCCTGGATCTCCATTTTTCAATGTGTACAATGAGATTGGTTAGATGAGGGATGGCAATTTGGGTTCACTGCCACCTCCCACCTATTTGAAATGGCTCCTAAGGGCAGGGTCAGAAAAGATTTAGAGAGAACCAGGGCTTATTGGGAAAGGGTGCTGTGGTCGATGGGTCATGCCAGCCGTTGGCCCAGGAGTGGGAGGGTAAGCAAGTGAGAAGTGTAGTCCTGGTCCCTGGCTGGGTGTTCCTGGGGTGACCTCTGCCCTGCGTTCCCTTGGCAGTCCTGGTGGAACCGAATGTCTAATCGGTTCCGGAAGCTGAAGCTGATGCAGACCCTGCCCCGTGGGCTGTCCAGCAACCAGCCATTGCCTTTCTGTGATGAGCCGGAGCCAGCTCTGGACTCCACAATGAGGGCGCCCCCTCAGGACAAGACAAGCCGCTCTGGGCTCCCCGATATGGCCCCCACAATGAAAGACAATGGTAAGATAAAGCTGCAGATGTGGTAGCATTTCCAGAATGGCCAATCCCACATCCTCTGCCCTCTGCCCTTCCTCCCTCCTAGACTGATGTCAGAGGTGACATGACGTTGGACTAGAGCAGTGGCTGGTCTGGCAAAGAAGAGACTGAGGCAGGCACACAGGTGATAGGAGCAGGGGAGAATGGGGGAGCTGGCGCAAGAGTTCCAGGTTCCTGTCCCATAAGCTCTGCCGAGAGACGCGAAGCCGTAGATGGGCAATTCTGCCACCTGTCCGATGTGATTGGCCTGCGGCACTGAGAGTGTTTTGAAAGAGAGCGAGTCCCCTGGGAGGAAGAGGGCCAGTGAGCTCCCCGCCCCTGGAGCTTTGCAATAGATTGGACGACTTCGCCAGGGTGCTGAAGGAGATCCCATACCGACTGGGAAAGTGGTTAGCTCAGATCCCTCTGACAGACCCACTCCCCACCCCCCCAGACTAGCTCCGTTGGCACCATGGCTTCAGACAGACTATTGAGCTGGGTGCACCACTGTCTGACCCCGCACGGCAGTGGTTTATGGAAAAGCTTGAAAACACGCTCCGAGATACATTTTTAATGCTTTCCTTCTATTCAAATATTGAATACCAATTATTGTTTAATATTTAATCACCCAGGAGAGTTGGTTTACCAGGATGAAGGCCAACCTGGTCACTCATCCTCACGCCACACACTCATGGGGGGGTCATTTCAGGAAACTTCCATTTGTCTCTCAGGTCCTGGGAGCACGAGAGGAGAAAAGGAAGATGTGTTATTGACGACCATGGTGAGTGTGGGGCTTTTCTAAAAGCATTTCAGGCCTTCCCAATCATCAGTTGATTGATTAACAAGGAGGGATGTGGGCATTTGCTTTTCTTTGTGATGGAGTTGCTATCAAAATGTGTAGCCATGGGTGCACAGCTCTGGCACTCGGGAGTCAGAACAGGTGCCAGCCCTACTCCGTGGGTGAGGCAGTGCTAGCGTTTAGTGGTCACATTCTCAGGGGAGGCAGCCCTGAGGACAGGCATTGAAGGGGTAGCCGTTAATGGCGACATTGGACTCACCATTTTGGTTCTGGAGAGCCAGGGGAAGAGGACTCACAGGATTTTCCAGCCTGAGTGAGGCCTCAGTTTCCTCATCTGTCAGGTTCAGCTGTGAGTAACAGACAGTCCCCAAATAGCAGTAACATAAATAAGATGGCAGCTTATTTCTCTCAAGTAAGTGACCTTCGGGACTGATACATTGTTCCATGGAGTTAGGGACCTGTTGGTCTCCTAGGCGTGGCTTTTATGACCAAGGTCACCTCTTGGTCCAAGATGGCTGCCAGAGCTCTGGGCATTACTGCCTCATTCCAGCCAGCAAGAAGGATAAGGGAAGAAGAAATGGCCATGGGTACATGCCAGGCATCTTTAAAGAATTCTCCTAACTCACCTGTCACTTCTGTTTACATCAGATCAGCCAGAATTTAGTCACATGGCCACATCACACTGCACAGGAGGCCCAAGTAAATGTCAGGGATGTCTACTAAGAAGGATATGTAAGATGGATACTGGGGGACAGCCAGCAGCCTCTGACTTCGGGATGCTGTCCCTCCTGGCTGTGGGTTTTAAATAAGAGCATCCACAGGGAGATCCTAGCATAGTGCCTGGCCTGGAATGAGCTCTCAGGTATCTGCTTTGTGACCTTGGAAGTGTTGCCTCTCCCCTCTGGGCTTCATGGTTCTTTTCTCTGGAATGAGAGCCTCCTTGTTGGGGTTGGACTCAGGTCCCTTTAGCTCTGAGACCCTAATGTGGAGGCTGGCCAGGAGAGGGCAGTGTTGGAGAGGAGAAGGAGCGGAGAGCTGCCAGCCATCCTGACCAGGATCTGCCAGGATCTCTCCGGCCCTGCCACGCGCATTGGTGTCTCTGCACACTGACTGTGGGAGCTCGTACTGCCCGGCATTTGATAATATTATTAAACAGGAATAATTATTTTCCGTGTGAAAGTAAAAAGGCTGTCATTGAAATTGTGGAAGATGCAGTAGAATATAAAGAAGAGAAATAAAATCACCCTTGATCACACATATAATCATGATTGACATTTTTTTGTGGTATGTATCATGTGAGTGGTTTTCCTACCATTTTTTAAAGCATCTATGACTATGATATCATGTTACATGTAATAATAGCAGATACTTAACACAGCACTTACTAAGTACCGGCCCCTATTTGCAGCATTTTACATATATTTACTCATGAATGTCACTGCCTTCCAGAAAGTGTGCAACAATTTAGACCCTCCCCCAAAGGAATGATAATGTCCGTCTGTGGTGGCTTTGCAGTTGCGAGCGTCCTTAGTCGTCTCCCAGTCCAATCCCCCATCTGCTGGATGAAATTGCTGAAGTCTAGAGCGGACAGCCCTGGTTCACGGACTCTCACAGAAGCTCAGGACAGTCAGGGTGGAAACCCAGGGACCCCTGCCTTCTGCCTTGGATCACTCCTGACCCGCCTCCTTATGCCCTGTAGAGGGCAGCAGTGTGCCCGCCTGCCCCTTGGTAGGTGGAGTCTGGCCAGGGCGCTCCGCTGGAGTGGGCCTTTGCAGCCAGCCTTGCGGGAGTTGCCCTGCTTGGAGGCAGGTTTAGCTGTGGGATGCCCTTCCCTGCAAAGCACCATCTGGCACCGAGTTCAGTCTTTTCTTAATTAAAGTTAGTGTGGACTGTGTGAATGCTTTTCCCTGACAGTCCACCAGTCCTCATCGTGTGGATTTTTCTACTGACCCCAAATCACATTTTCAAAATGTAAGATTCCACTATAGATAAAAATGTCAGCAGTAGGAGGTGTGGCTGGAGAGGAGGATGGGTGCGGTGGGATGGCAAAGGGAGTATTTGCTGGGCTGTCGGAGAGTTAGCCTGGGCCCCCCAGTCCCCTCATCCCCTGCCCCTTCCTCCTGAAAGCCCCAGCTCTGGTCACACCAGCCTCCTTGCAGTCCTGCACGCTTGTCCTGCTCGTCTCCCTCCAGGCTTTTCCACATTCTGTTCCCGCCATCTGCAGTGCCCTTTTTCCAGTCCTCACTGGGGCAGCTTGCAGTGGCCTTCCAGGCTCAGCTCAGGTGCCCTCTCTACCTGCAGCAAGGGGTGCCTCCCCTATGCGCCCCTGCTCCCCATCACAGCACGCCCAACATCACTTGTCTTTGCGTTGGCCCTCCATCCCTCTGGCCCTGTTCTAATCTTGCTGCTGTGGATGGATCCAGGAGAAACTGGGAGCTGGAGCAGAGCAGACGTGGGTATTGCTCGGTTTCTCGGAGCAGAGCTGAAGACACCATGTGGCTTTCTGGCTTGGGTGCCAGGGATAGATGGTGCCTTTCTCTGAGAAGCAGGAGAAACCTGGAATCTTTCTCCCAGATCTGGGAGCCCTCTGGGGCCTTTTTCTAACCCACAGCGTGTTTTTTTCAGCTTCGAAATGGAGCCCCCTTCACCCGACTCCCAAGCGACAAGCTGAAGGCAGTCATCCCCCCTTTCCTACCTCCTTCCAGCTTTGAGCTCTGGAGCTCAGACCGGTCCCGGACATGTCACAACGGAAAGGCAGATCCTATGAAGACTGTGCTGCCCCAGAGAGCCAGCAGAGGCCACCCCGTGGGCAGCGGGAGCACAGACACCGTAAGTCACCCAGCTGACATGCTCTGACGCGTCACTCACCACTCACTGAAATCGTGATGTGTTGCAGGTAAAAGGGCCCTCAGACCCACTGATGATGCAGAGGAGTTAAGCTTTTTATTTTTTTATTTTTTTTATTTTGTATTTTTTTAATGTGGGAACTGAACCGGGGCCGCTGGCTTCCCAAGCCAGCGCTTAAACACTGCGCCACTCGGCCGGCCCTATTTTTTTATTTTTAAATAAAGGATACCTTTTGTCTAATGAAATCCTATGAAGGAACATAATATGTAAACAGATTACAATGTCAAGAGTGAAGGGAATGAAAGTGGGAGTTTTCTGGAAGCCTGAAGCTGCAAGGAACACAGTTTGAAGACCTGATCTAATCCCACCTTCCCTTTAGTAGGTGAGGACACTGGGACCCAGAGAGGGGAAGTGATTTGCTAAAGATCACCCAGCCAGGTGGGGTGCACCTGGGACCAAAAATCAGTTTCCTGGATTTTCATAAAGTTCCACACTCCGTTCCTGCTGAGGCCCCATGGCTGAGAGCAAACACTAGGAGGCAGCCATGGGCGCTACTGAAGTTTCCTTGCTCCCAAAGGAGCGTGACTTCTATCCACTGGACCACAGTGGCGTTGACTTTGTGGCCCTTCGTGTCTCTGTAACATACTAAGGTTTCCTTCTCGAGGTGGGAGATTATCTCCTATGTGTAGACATGCCGATGCGGCAAATGCGCAAACCAAAGATGAGGATGTGGGCCCTGACCTGCCACCATGTGCTGAGTGATTGGAGAAGCTCGGGCCTCCATCTCTGCTGTAAAATGGGGCTGACCCCTGTGCTTGCAGCAGCCTCCCTGGGCTGATGTAATATCAGATCTCTCCAGGGAGACCAAGAACCCTGCCCCTGGAGATGCTCAGAATGGGCAGGGTGGGTTTGCATTTGGCCCACCATATGGGAGGAGGTGAGTGATGGTGAAAGCAGGGTGACCTGTGGGAAGCGATGTCACGGGGGCTCAGCCTGAGCTGAATAGTCAGATTGTCCGCAGCTAGAAGCAGACTCCCATCCCTTAGGGAACTGCTAGGAGGCTGAGCACCGGTCAGCAAGGACGTGCCGGGAGGGTGCAGGCATAGGCTGGGGTGGGTGGGCTGGCTGACCTCCAGGCCCCTCCCCTCCATGACTCTGTGTCCAGAGGACGGAACCGCAAACCCTAACCATGACACCCCTCTATTGTTGCAGACTCCTGTCAGGCCAGTTAAATTTCCATCTCTCTCAAGAAGTGCAGCCTCTCCTACCAATTCTGGAAACTTCAACCACTCACCTCATTCCTCAGGTGGCTCCAGTGGGGTAGGGGGCGTGAGCAGGCACGGCGGAGAGCTGCATAACCGCTCAGGTGGGTGCCCGGGCAGGGCCCCTCAGGGGAGGTGGGCAGATCCCTGGGAGCTGAGGGTGTGACCACCCTCATGCTCGCTCTGCAGATAGCCCCAGAAACAGCTGCACACACTGTGCCTTCTCAATGTGGCCAAGGGATTTTTCAGTGACTTCAGAGATCGGAGTTTCTCTTATGCATTTTTCTTGAGGAAAGAGGGAGTGTAGACAGAGGAAATAAAGTTTAAAATGCTTTATATTGTTGAAAATTTTATAAGAGATTAGGAGAAATGCATGGTGTTTTTATGGTGTTTAAAATCCTTGAAGGTTGAACCTTAGAGAGCTTCTCATCCTGCCGTTTCATTGAAGAGATGACGAAACTGAAGGTCAGAGTGGGCAAGACAATTGCCCAGGGACCCAGAGCAAGTTGGTGACAATTAGGACTCAACCCGGGGTGCCCCAGTTAGTTTTAGCATCGTTTCCTATCCTCCCTGAGGGCATTCAGGATTAACCAAAGCCAGCTGTGCAGGAAGAGCACCCCTGCTTTATGCCATGACATAAGAAATATATGCTTCTTGTGGAAAAGCTTTAAGATCAGATAAACCAAAAGAAGATGATAATAATAATAAAAATAAAGGTATAGTCTCACCCACTAAAGATCAATAACGTTTTGGTGTAAATCTTTACAAAGTACTTTTATGCATATTGTATTTATGAAAGTGGAATAATAATTTATTGAGCACTGAGTATGTGTCAGGCATAGTACCAGGCCCCTGAAGTGGACTATCCCCCAACCACGTGCAAGGGTATCATCTCCATTTTGCAGATGAGAGAACTGGGGCTCAGGAAATTTAAGTATCTCGGCCAAGGTCACTCAGCTGTGAATTAGCAGAGGCCTGAACCCAGGCAGGCTGACGTCAGAGCATAGACTGCTCTGTAACGTTTTTCTCTTTGCACATATCACCATATTGTAAACACCTTTTTATGTCCATACACCTGTATCTACAGCATCTTTTTAATAACCAAACTTAATATTCCATTCATATGAGATATCACACTTTTATATAACCAGTTCCCTCTTGTTGAACACTGGCGCTGTTCTAGATTTTTGCTTCTGTAGATAACCACGCTAAGTAATGCCTGCACACCTCTTTATTTGCATACTCAGTCAGTTACTTGCTTAACATAAATGCACCAAATCAGAGTGCTGGGGTCAATGGGTTTGCCTACTTTCAAGGCTTTTGATACGTTTTGCCTTCCAGAACAGCACCGTTTATACATGTAAAATATTTACAGCAGTGCCCGGCACCTAGCAAATACTCTGTAAGTGTTAGCTATCAGTGCTCTCCCTGTAGCACCCTCCCTAGCCCTGGGTATTATCACTTTCATTTTTTTCTTTCATAATAATTCAAGGTTTTTAGTAAATTTGAGGAGCCTTGGAGGGGGACCTTGGCATTCAGGATTCAATCAGGGAAGCTGACATCTCTGAGAATTATGCAAGAGGAAGTTACTGCACATCTACAGGAGGAGTTGAGGATGTAAAGCTCTGAAAGAGGGGGTCGGAGGGAAAGAGGGGATCAGAGGGCGAGGGAGGTGCCTTGGCAGGCTGGATGGCCAAAGGTGCCGCAGGGGGCCTGCGGTGGGAATGCAGGGCTGGGGGCAGGCATTGGTGCCTGATGGAGGCTGGCTCAGCTGGCTGTGGTGGGGGGAAAGCAAGGACAAGCTCACCTTGCCTACACTGCATCTTTCACTGCCTCTTACCACGACACCTTCATCGCATGATGGCCACTGCATCACGGCCGCCTTCCGGTTCTCATGCAGAGTCCTCTTGTGGTCAGCCCTGACCCAGAGCCACACAGGGAGGGGGTCTGGGAAATGTGGCTGTGGCTCAGCCTAGTCGGCACACAAAGTCCACTGCACCCAGGCTGCAGTACACTGGACCCGTGGCCATTCCTATCCCTGTCTCCCCAGGTGGCAGCATAGACAGTGTCCTGTCCCAGATCGCTGCCCAGAGGAAAAAAGCAGCCGGACTATCTGAGCAGAAGCCCAGCCATCGGTCAAGTCCTGTTGGGCCAGCGCCCGGGTCCAGCCCGTCGGAGTTCCCGGTCTCCCCTGCAGGCAGTGACGGTCCGGGTGGCAAGGTGCTAGTTCTATTTCCATTTTCTCCTGTTAGCACTCATTGATTCTGTCCTAACTGGCCCACATGCTGGGGAACATGGGGGGTGCCGCAGATCTGGGACAGGACTAAAGACTGGCCCCTTCCAGAGGCCACTCCTGGGCTTGCTGAGAAGGGCTGGGGCATGTGGGCAGTCACTGAGGCCACACCCTGTGCCCTTGGTCACCTGCACACACGTTCACCTCCCGCCTGATCTCCAGGGCACCAGTAGGTGCCTCATCCAGCCTCATGCTGCACATTTTTGTTCATTGATTAGAGCAAAAGGGTTCAGAGTATGGGTTCAGGACCAGAGTCTGGGGGTTCAAATCTCAGCCCCACACTTTAGCATCTAGGATGGGGCCTGGCCCTGGAAAGCCTGAGTGTCAGCCGTAAGCGTTGCCATTAGTAGCATCACCTTGTTCGTTCATCATACACGTCTTGGGCGTATCTGCTGTGGGTCTGGTACTGCTAGCACTGAGGATCCAGCAGTCAACCAGGGGTTCGGTGACCACTCTCAGCGTGTCACTACGGACACAAGCAGTCTCCCCTGAGTGTGGTAGAAGTAGTCATGGAGAAGGGAGGAGGGCCTGCCTGGCTTGAGGGTGTCAGTGACATCTAAATGGGGACCTGAAGGATGAAGAGCCCGATGGAAGGGGCAGGGGTGGGACAGGGTGAGAGACTGTCCCAGGGTGAGGGGTAGCATGTGCAGCACTCCAGAGGCCAGAGTGCGGTAGAGGGGAGGAGCTGAAGCAAGGTTGGTGGGCAGGAGAGAGCCACAGCCTCGCCTCGCCTCCCCACTCTGGGACCATTCCTCCATTGATGCGGCCCTGGAGCCATCACCGCATTGTTAGCAGCTGTGGAGTTTGCAGGGGAAGAGAAACCCTAAATGTCTCTCTGGAACGGGAAGTCTTTTTGTGTCTTCACAATGCCCACTGCAGCTCCTGAGCCCTTCCGCCTGGGTTGGTTAATGAGGGAGCTCCAGAGTGTGCGTTCCTAGTCGTGAGTGTGGTAGGCTTTCCAGGTGCCTCCCCTCAGTGGGGCAGTTGCGGCTCATTTCCTCTCCTGAGAGGACCCCAAATCCAGCCACAACCCCACCCTTCATCATTTAGTCTAGATCTTAAGCTTTCTCCCTGAGAAAAGTTAGGTCGCCTGAGTGCCTCACCACTGGACCTTTGCCTGGAAGTGACTCCAGAGATTCATGTTTTAATGGATGAATGAGAAACAGTATTTTATATCCAACCATAAGAGTTGGTTACACGACTCTGTGTTATTCGAAGTTCCTTTTGAAGTCAGACCCACATAATTAGTTATAACAGCTCCAGGAAAAAAGTTTCTCTCTCCCTATACATTAGCACATTTTCCATTATACTGAAAATTACTTGTGTAATAGGATCTACGTGTGTCATTAAGTTCCTTTTAGACTCTGGCTCTAGAAAAAAAAAGTCTCTACTGATACTTTGATATATTTCTTTTCCTCAAGATAGTAAGAATTATTGTATTATTATTCTTGTAGTCCTCTTCTTGCCTTTGCTGCTAGGAAACTCAGCTACTCATTAAAGTAGCCTGGGTTTGATATAGGTGTCTTCTCTTTCGCCTAAAATTTTCTGTTTCTATTTTGATGATCTTATTAGATGTTTTAGATATTACTAGCTTCTTTTAATTGGTGTTGGAAATATCTCCCTTGACTGCATCTATCATATATAATCTATATACAAGTATATTCTGATGAAAGGAAATTGTGTCAAAAGATGCATTCAGGAATCTTACATACAATGCATACAATCAACTGGGGAAATGACACAGGTCAATGATCACCTGATTTTCTTAATATGATAATATGCTGTCACCTTCAGGTTTCTGGGCTCCACCCAGCATAGCTGAATGAGACTCTCAGGACAGGGTTTGGGAAATCTATTATCCTCCCCAGGGGGTGTTGCAGCCAGTCCAGCCAAGGCTCTTAGAAACCACTGCCCTAAATCAAAGGACACCAGGAATGGGCTTTCTGTCAATGGTTCCACCAGCAAAATGGAGACATGAAGTGCTTCTCAAAGACTCCCTTAGGAAGAATTAGAAATTAGTATTCAAAATATGAGCCTCCTGAATCTGGTTTTTGTGCTTTGCTTAAAACAAGCACCACTGTGATAGTGGAATATTCATAAGGCATGGCTTCTCGCAGTCTCGCAAATCAGCGAGCCTTAGGAGGCACAGAGTGGGGAGAGCCGGAGTATTTGTCTACACTTCCCAGATCTCTGAAAGGCCTAGTGGGTATATCAGCTGTCTTTTCTCACCCTGAAGCTTAGCATTTTAAAACAAAAAGCATTCCTTTAGCTCTTGAATCTGTGGGTTGGCAGTGTAGTCTGGACTTAACTAGGCAGTTCTTCTGGTCTGGGGCCATAACTTACATGTCTGATTGTTGGCTGGGGTGACCAGGATTACTGGGCCATGTGTGTCCCAGGCAAGCTTGGACTTGTTCTCGTGGCAATGGCTGAAGCCATGAGTTGAGAACCAATCAAGTTGTTTAAGCAAATCAGCACACCGAGTATAGGAGAACACACAGAGTTACATAGCACAGGGTATAGATCCAGAGAGAGTGGAGATGAGGCCATTAACACAATCGATCTGCTACACTGTGGACATAGGGAATAGTTCAGATATTTATTTCAGAGCATCCCAAATAACCTTATATTGACCTGCCCCCTCCCCAATAATGCTGCCCACAGGCCCAGAGTATTGTGTTTCTTTGCCTTTGGCTGAGATATATCTGCTTTGTAGGGATGTAATAATTATCACCTGCTTTATCAGAACCTTTATTATTGAATGTCTTTCCTTATAAGAAAAAGCAGAGGGATGAATTTATTAATAATATAGGTAACTAATTGACAAAGTCTTTCAAAACCTGAGAGGGACTTCTTTTTCCATTCTGAAATGTATAGTTAAAAGGGGTTAGCAGGAGAGGTGTACCCATTTTCAGGCATAACAACTATTCATCTTAGTCTCTACTATCACACTCAAGATGTCCAATTTTTTAACAAAAATTACAAAACATATGAAAAGGCAAGAAAATCTACACTCCCATTTAACAAAGTAATCTTTAGAAGACTGTCCCTTAGATATGACTCAGGTGTTGAAATTATCTAACAGGGAATTTAAAAGAGCTACCATTAATATGTTAAAGGTTCTCATGGAAAATTTGAACAACACGGAAGATCATATGAGTAACGGTTTCAGCAGAGATACGGAAACTGTAAAAAAGAATTACATGGAAATGCTAGAAGTAAGAAACACATAAGAGAG
Source organism: Aselliscus stoliczkanus (assembly GCA_033961575.1). Taxonomy (NCBI): domain Eukaryota; kingdom Metazoa; phylum Chordata; class Mammalia; order Chiroptera; family Hipposideridae; genus Aselliscus; species Aselliscus stoliczkanus. Next base: position 142,989,685 of record CM066728.1, read on the forward strand.
ACCTGGGAAAGCCTTTGATGGGCTCCTCAATAGACTTGATGCAGCCAAGAAAAGAATTAGTGCACTTGATAAAAAAGAGAACTGGACACAAAGAAATAAGAGAAGTTAAGGCAAAAACAAGAACAAAAAAACTCAGAACACTCAAAAGTTGTGGAATAATATCAAATGCTGTCCCATATGGGTAATTGCAGTCCCTGGTGGGAAAAGACAGAAACGGTGGGGCAGAAGGAATATTTTTAAACAATGGATGAGAATTTCTCTAAATTAATAATAGATCCCAAACCACAGATCCAGGAAGTTCAGAAAACACTAAATAGGATAAATATAAAAATGAATATACCTAGCCACATCATATTTAAACTCCTGACTAAAGAACTCTCAAAGCGCAACAATAAGAAAGCAACCAACAAATAAAAAAATAGGCAAAATATCTGAATAGATACTTCATCAAAGATAGACAAATGGCAAACATGAAAAGATATTGAACATCATTAGTTAGGAAATGCAAATTAAAACCACAGTGAGCCCTATACACTTATTAGACTGACTAAACATTAAAAACAAATTTTTAAAGATACAAGTGCTGACGAGAAAGTGGGTACACAACTCTCTGCATTTGTCACAACCCACAGAATGGTACACAGCAGAGTTATTTCTGCTGTCTGTAAATCTTAAAAAAAAAAAAATCAGCCAGAAACCAAGATGGAATGCAAACCATGACAGCAGATCTAACTATATTATTAATGACATAACCACACCAGGAGGTGGGGAAAAATTCATATGTCAAGCGGATACAAGAAGGCTAAAGTAAAGACAAAAAGAACCATATACAAGCACTGTACTCTTGGTGATAATTTTTTTTTTCTTACAGGGATATGGGTTAAATTCTAAAACCACTTTACATATATATATACTTTTTGTATACATATATACTTTATGTTTATATTAAAGTTGAACAGATAAGTAAATATAATGAGCTCAGTTTTTAACTGTCAGAGATTGAATCAAAGGGGAAATGCTAGAAAAATCCCCGTGCATGTTGGATGGAAATGCGTGGTATCAGTATTATTCTGAATGCATGCTTAGAAGTATATGTTATACACGCAGGTTGATAAAGAAATAAGTGCCGCTCTGTGTGTATATATGGGCTAGTGTACTTCATGTATTCCCTTGCTCTGTCCACTGAGAGGACCTAGAAGCAGTGACAATCCAGTAGCAGTGACAGTCCAGAGAAATATACTGCCCAGGTTTTGTTTTCTAAGTACCAACCTGCAATAAAAGGGACAGGGCCTTGGAGATGTGGTTTATTCCAGTAGTGGGTCAGTGAAGATACACAATAGTGGGTCAGAAAAAATGCCTGAAGCATTTTGTGGTATCAGAAAGTAAGGAAATGCTTTTAAAACAGAAGGGGAAAAAAAGCCAGGGTGTCACAAGGACACAGGAGCCAACCTGAAAGGTTCCAGTGGCCAAAGCTGGAACAATTTGAACAACTATAAATAATGACAGTATTGGATTACAGCCCCAAAGAGTAAAATAAATATCCATGAGCCCATACTGATATCAATAAATAACTGAATAAATGAGGGAGAAGAAACAACTCTTTCTTACAGAAAAATTCCAAATAATAAATGTGGAAGGCATAAGGAAATTAGCAAATCACCATTAGAACATCCCAGGAGTAATTGCTCCAGACAGGATCCACCAAACAAATGCTAAAATTAATGAGTAAAACTTTAAGGAAAAACAACACTTAGCTCAAAATATCTCCCTGCAAATATTTATTAATTAGCAAGAGAAAAATAGTAACTGCACAGTGGAGACACCTGAACCACCTTAACTAGATGATGAAAGTTACCACGCTCAGTAATAAGATACTGGTACTTGGTGCCTCCTGTACAATGTGCTGAGCATGGCACCTCACCTCTGTGGTCGTCTGCCCAAAAATCCACAAGCAAATCTGATTATGAGAAAATATAAGAGAAACCCAAATGGAGGGACAGTCTGCAAGTACCTGAACAGGAGTCTTCAAAAGTGTCAAGGTTGTGAAAGATAAAGCAAAACTGAGGAGCTGGCACAGATTGGAGGAGGCTAAGGACACCTGACAAGGCAGCGCAGCATGGGATCCTGGACCAGATAGATGCTGGATCAGAATAAGGCTGTGAGGGGAACAACCAGTGAAACCTGAGCCAAGTCTGTAGTTTAGCTAATAGTCCCAGTGTTAATTTCTTGGTTTCTACCATTGTGCTGTGGTTATGTAAGATGTTAACATGGGGGTGGGGGGGGAAGCCGGATGAGGGATACACAGAAACTCTGGTCTACCTTTGTAATCCTTCTGTGAGTCTAAAAGTATTTCCAAATGAATAAGACTTTTTTTTTTTTAGCTGAATCACACACGCGCGCACGCACACACACACGGGTGGTGTGGTGTGGTGGGTGGGAATGATGTATTATTTGGTGAAAGTTGGGAAATGACTGGTTTAGATGAAGGAACATCAGGACCAGAAAGGGACTTCATGTGTATTGGAAGCTACACTCCCTTCTTGGAGCTGGGTTAACTGGGCGGTAAGGGCCTCGGTCGGGGACAGGACACAGGACTAGCCCCCAGTTCCCTGACTTCGGGCCGCTTTTTCCATCCCACCCCTGCCCCTCTGCTCCAGGGAAGGATTCTCTTACAGCTGTTCTGATAATGCTGTTTCTGCTTTGCATGTGTTTCTTTTTTACATTGATTTCCTAGTCCTGATTAGATGTCTCATTGAGTCTATCCAACCTCACCAGTACTGCCCATTGTGGGTGTCTGCTTTAATCATTTCTCCCCTCCAGGTGATAACTATGCATTTGCCTTACTCTGTTCTGCAGAAACTGGAGATGAGCAAAAGGCCTCCGTCTGGAACGTCCACTACCTCCAAAAGCACCTCTCCCACCCTCACGCCCTCCCCTTCACCCAAAGGCCACGCGGCTGAGTCCTCAGTGTCCTCTTCCTCTTCCCACCGGCAATCCAAGAGCAGCGGGGGCTCGAGCAGCGGCACCATTACCGATGAGGGTGAGTCCCTGCAGGTGCCGAAACCCCACCCGTTCCTCGTCACCATGGTGGGTGCCTTTAATTGCTGTAACCATCGTTTGTTACAAACAAACAAACAAACAAAAACAGCTTTCTCCCCCTCTTCCCTGATTCTACCTTGTATTTTTTTCTTCACTGTGCTTGGTAAGCTCAGTGGTATGCTCCCTCAAATAATACTTTTTCAATGTAGGTGAGTTTTGTTAATACACACAAACGTACCGGTAGAAATGTTTCTCAAACACCGGTTGTGTAACATTCCCTGAACCTTGTACAAATCAGAATTCTTTCAGTTCCAAGTCATGGAATCTCCGCTCAAACTGGTTTAAGCAGAAACAAAACAGACTGATAGTTTGTGGGCTCATAAAATACAAGTGTGCAGGTATGCTTCAGGCATATCTGGATCCAGGTGCTGTGGGAGCGCCCTCCATCTCTCAGGTGGGCTCTCTCTAAGTGGGGGTCATCTGCAAGGATGCCCCCAGCTGCTTCAGGCTTACTTCCTCTTCCTACTAACTTAGCAACCCCAGCGAGAAGCATAACTTTCTTAGTAGGTTCAGCAAACTCCCAGGGGGAAAGGCCATTGGTGACCTTGGCTGTCTTATAACGACATGGGTCATTTGCCCATCCTTGACTATCTCTGTGTCTGTGCGGGTGGAATGTGCTGCTTGGCCAGGCCCAGGTCAGGCGTCTGCCTTTGGCACTGGACTCAGGCTCTGCCCTGCTGACACTATGCGGGTTGCAAGAGAGTGAGACGTGGTTCCCCCAAGGAAAATTGGAGTGCTGCTTCCAGAAAGAGGAGGATGGGTGCTGGGCAAGCAAAAGCAGTAAATGCCCACTGCAGCCAGGAGAACTTTGGAAGCTGCGTGCTTGAACCACAAGCCCCTCCCATGGGGATGATGAGGAAAGGAAGATGGAGCCAGTAGACAGCAGGGCGGGAGCACAGGCCCTGCACTGAGGCCACAAGAAAGAGAAGAATGTCATCTTTTAAAACTGCCATCTCGGAGTTGGCTCCGGGGAGTGGGGCAGGGAGAAGGAGGGTGTGGAGCTTTGGTGAGAGATGGGGCTCAGGCAGGTTCAAATCAAGGAGTATAAATCAGAGATGGGAGGAAAATCTCACTGTGTATGGGCCTCACCGCGGCATTTGCGGACACCTCACTGCAGCTGCTGGAAGGATGTACTAGGCCGGTTTTGCCCAGCAGGCGATAAGTTGAAATCAACTGCACAGGCCCTAGTCTGTCCTGAGTTGATAAATGCCATTGGCATCCTCTTTATTTGGGGTCTGCCTTACTTATTGTTTTGTGATTTCTAGTGCAATCATTTATAAAAGCTTCAGAGAGTCACTAGCAGCCCCATTCCTCCCTGCCCGTGTTTTCTGTGTAGAATCTTAAGTTCCCCACTCATGAATTACCCCACCTCAGAGGCTTTCAGGAACCCCCTAAAGGTTCAGTTAGGTATCTGCACCCCACTCTTTTCCCTCACATTCATTATTTAAAAAGGTCTGCAGAGCCCCAGGTGGGATGAAAAAAGAGGAGGACCTGACAAGGATTTCTTTTTAGATTAATTTCTTTGGCTTAGAAAGCCAGTTTTCCCTTCTGGAATTCCTGAGTCCTGAGGCATGGAGACCCTTGTCTCTTGGTCACTCACTAGATTGTCACAGGACAGAGGCTATGATCCATCCTCACACAGCCCTTCTTTATGATAATTTTGTAGGATGTGTGACGCCAGTCGAGGGCTGCGTGCAGGCCTCTGCCCTGCCCATTTTTCCATCTGTGCCCCTCTCTCTAGACTCCTCCTGCTGGAAGCAGTGAGGCCTGTGATGGAACCATCTCAGCTCACATTCCTTCCGTGAAGGTTTCCGGGGGCAGGCACTGGGTACTTGAACCTGTGCTGGGTGTTACGGTAACTCACAGCCAGCCCAGGGAATCAGATAATATACATTCAGCATAATCACACTGAAGGATTGTAACACCAGATGGGATCAAACTTGTGTGATCAGCAAAATACAGAGAGCCGTGGCAGGCTCCACTGACGAGTAGGCATTTGGGCTGGCCCACGGGCTGAGAAAAGATGGGGCAGCGGTGGGCCAGAGCTGATGGCTAAATTCATTGAAAATGTATGAGCTGGGGAGTAAACACAGCTATTAAAAGTCAAATTATAACAACAACAAAATATTGAAAAATAGAAGACAAAAAAGGATAAACAAATTACATGAACTTATAATTAAATTAATTATATTAAATCTAAAGATATGTGGTATTTAAAACAAAATGATTATTTGCTGATTTTTAGTGCATTTTGCTAATATCTATGCTCTCGAGATCATTTACATTGTTTTATCTATACAGTGGCAGTATTGTATAATGATCTGTTACTCCTGTGTATCTCTTCCCAGTTCCACTTTCAGGAACATTACCTTGGTAGGTTGAAATCAGTCCTGATGGGGGATATTTACACCATGGAAATCAGCAAACACCACCAGGCAGGGCTTGATTTACTATCTCATAGATCATCTAGACATAATCTAGACAGCGATGGGGCAAAATGTTGATGATTATGCAGGTTAAATGTAAAAGTGCCATGTCTGTAGCTGTTATATTGTGAATAGCACAAAAAAATTGAGAAAGTATTCTTCCAGGATTTGAAAACCATGATCTGATTCAGCAAAGTTGTTCACATGAAGTTCTGGCATATGTCTTCTTTGTTTCATTTCATCTCACATGTTCATGTAACTGGACTGTCCAACAGTCTTCACGATGGGACTACACTCATTGGCCCTGGGTACAAGAGCAGGGCAAAAATCAATGAAAGAATTCAGTGAGATGCCTGAAATGCAATGAAACCGTTGGCTATGTGGAATTTAAAACGAAGAGTATTGTATAATTTATTATTATATGTCAATTGTGTGTTACATACGCTTTATATCAGTAAAACTTACAGTAAACTTATATACCGTCACACATGCATACATTTCCCCACGAGAGCTTTATAGAATATATGTACTTATCCTTAATTGCTATCTTGCAACGTCCTGGGATGGAGAGGTAAGAATGACTGCCAGTACTTAACATTTAGTTAAGTACCTCCACCAAATTCATTCATTAATTATTATCACTACATGCCTACATTTCCCCGCAAGAGCCAGTTGTTAAACATTTACCAGCACATCGCTGTGGAGGGAGACGGCGTGGGGCGAGAACAGCTGCCGCGAAGATTTGGTGTCATGAAGCCACAATGGATTACGTCTGGGTCGGGACTCGATTCATCTCCTACATTCTGGCTCAGTAGCGGCTCTTCTGCGAAGGCTGCTCCAGTCTTTTGAGCTATCCTCTCCGACCCCACGTCCCCTTGGTCATGCCCTTCCCCATAGAACTCATCACCCCTGGGAGAAGTGGCCGAGCGGGATGAGTAACGCAGGCCAGGTAGCCAGACCGCGGGTTTGAATCGCTGCTGTGCCCCACCCAAGATATGGTACCCAGCCTTTCTGTGCCTCACTTTCTCGTCTGTAGCTGAGGATAGTAATAGGATCTACCTCATAGGGTTGTAAGGAGCCAGTGGGTCAGCCACATACAGGGTACCTGATGGTGAGCAATGCGCATCAGCTGTCGAACTCTTCATTATGACTTCGCAGCCACACGGCGCCGCTTCGCAGCAGGGACCTTTCCATCCTTGCATTCCCAGCATGTGGGAGGCACCTTGGTAGCCACTGTTGAATGAATGAATGAATAAAAGAAGGAACTCTGGCCTCCTACCCTCCAGTCCATTCTCCTGTGAGCTGCACCCTCTGCCCCAAGACCCTTGCACTTCCTGTTCCCTCTGCCTGATGCTGCCTGGTGCTCTTTCCCTTGATCCCTGCACATCTCGCTTCTTCACTTAGTGCTCAACTGTCACCTTATAAAAGAGGCCTTCCCTGACCGCCCTCTGTAAACCAGCTTCCTCCCACCCCCATCAGCCTGCGCCATGCCTCTGTGGCTTTCCTCAGTGCCTTCGGCCTGTCAACCTGCTTACTGTCTGTTTTGGTCCCTGTTGAGTCCCCAGTGCCCCCTGCTTTTATACTTGCCGAACGTGTGAATAAATGCTCCTTCAAGCCCCCCAGATGCTGTTCTGCTCTCCTCTTCTTTACTCTCCCTGCTCTAATATCTGGATACCCAGAATCTCCTCTTTTCCCCTGGCCCCTGCGCCTCTGGCTCCGCTGCTCCACTAAGATGCGTCCTTCCTTCGGGAAGCCCACTGTCTCCGTACACTTGTGCCAAACCCTGACTCTGGTCTCAAGCCCACCGGCCAGTTCCCTTAAGAATCCTCTGACTAGCTGAGGATTCGCTGGCATTAGCGCTTACTGCAGATGTAGCAACGAGCAGGCCAGCAAACGTACTTAAAGACTGTTCTGAATAGAAGGCGGAGTCTTAGTCCCAGCAGCTAGAACTCTGAGAACGTGGTGGTTGCAGCTGTTGGAGAGCCAGCCTGGCCATGGGCACCTTGGTCTTCTGTCCTCACAGCTCCATTGGGGGCTTTGGTTGATGCCCAGGACCTGCCCTGAGAGGAAGAGTGTGGTCTCCAGCTTCATGCGTAGCCTCGCAGCTTAGATCTGCTTTCTGTTTGGGCTTTCTTGTAGAATTGCATTTGAAAAGAGATTACCACTGCTTTATGAAAGTTTGAAGATCCCTCTTTGGATCCATTTACCAAATTCTAAATTGTGTTTTTCTACATCTTTCCCTCTTGAAGATGAGCTGACTGGAATCCTGAAGAAATTGTCACTTGAGAAATATCAGCCCATTTTTGAGGAGCAAGAGGTAAGGATGTGCTTTTTGAATGTCATCTAAATCTTCCTGTAAAAAAAAAAAAAAAAAAATGTCTAAATATGTAGCTTTTCCTCCTGCCGGCCGAGATTGATCTTTTTCAGTGAGACAGCTGAAGAAATAGAATCGTGTTCAGCACATTTAGTTCCGTTCATTACAGTGAAATTTTGGGGACCTGATGGCTTGGTGTTAATAGGATTTTGTCATTTGGAGCACTGCTCACTCTCATAAAGTTTGTGTCTGTCCTGCACACACTTGCCAAAGGGGATTGACTGGTCGGCTTTTAGGTTGAAAACGGGTCAAAAACAAATCTTGATGAATCTGTGATAAGTGTCTGGATGTGGAGTCTGTGTTCATCTGAGAGCATCCCGATTTGCTTAAAACCACTCACAATCACATATTTAAAATATTACTGTTCTGCAGTTTGCAAGTTTCTCAGAGTGTAAAACATGGAGTTACCGTAAGACCCAGCAGTTCCACTCTTAGGTAGGTATACACCCAAGAGAATTGCTATTATGAATAGCAGCATTATTCGTAACAGCTAAAATGTGGAAACAACCTGAATGTCCATTAATTGATGAATGGATAAGTAAAATGTGTCATCTGTATACAATGGAATATAAATTGGCCATAGAAAAGGAACAAACCACTAATACGTGCTATGACGTGGATGAACCTTGAAAACATGATGCTAAGTGGAAGAAGCCAGACACAAAAGGCCACATATGGTGTGATTCCATGGATATGAAATGTCCAGAATAGGCAAATCCATAGAGACAGAGAGTAGATGAGTGGTTGCCAGGGAACATGGGGAGGAGAGAATGGGAAGTGATTGCTGATAGGGATAAAAGTGTTCTAAAATTGAGTGTGGGGATGATGGCTGCACAACTCTGTGCTGAAAACCACTGGATTGTACACTTTAAATGGATGGATTTTATGGGAGGTGAATTACATCTCAATAGGCTGCTTAAAAAAGTCCTGTTTGGGCCAAATAAAATTCCTCTGCAGCCCACCAGCCACCAGGGTATAATCACTGGTTTTAGAACATTCTGTTGCTTAGTTTAGTCCAGGACAACTGTCATGAATATAGTAGCAATCATGAGAATCACTCATTGTCCCCAACAAGCTTGAGATGCAATTGAGGAGTTTTTATTTTGATTCAAGAAACAAACTGGGGTGCCGCGACTTTCTTCCTCGGTTTGCTTTTCTGCCCTATCTTTCCTGCCTCCTTGGCATTTTAAACTTAAGCAGTGATTTTTCTCATCCTCAAGAAAATGTTTCCTGTTTGCTGGTAGCTGCCTGCTTTTGTGTGATTCATGTTCCTTGCTTCCCGAGGAGCTGGCAGTGGGGACTGAGTGTGGGGGTCTGTCTTGGGTCTGGGATGGTGAGGAGAAGGGAGTGTCCTGTGGGTCCAGGGGCCAGGGTTTTCAGCCCAAACCATTCACCCTTTCATTCAGCCCCTCAGCAGCACCTCGTGAGCTGCAAAGCCCCAGAGGAGCTAATCATTGTCAGAGAAGTGGGGGGACGCCTGCATCTTATAGAAAGCTTGGGGCTGGATAAGGGAGCAGACCCTTCCCCACTGACTCAAACCTGGTTCAAGATTTTTTTTTTTTAATCCAGGAAAGCAAAATGACTATTAAACGGAGAAGGAAGGAGGTGTGGGGGGTATTTGGGGCACAGGCATGATGACAGAAATGTTAGGATTTTTCCCGTAGAAACCAAGGGCTATGTGCCTTTGAGATGCCCTTATTCTGAGCCCTTCCCCACCTCTGTTCTCCGCGGCCCCTCTTTCCTTATTGCTTCAGCTTGTTTACTTTTTCACTCTGTCTTTCCACAGTCTGCATCTCTCTTGTCTTCTGGGGGGAACTGTGGTGAGTACTGCCATATACCCACATTTTCTGTGCAGTAGCCAATATTGTTCAAAGTTCAGCAAAACTGGAGTTCGCTTTCTAACAACAGGGCTTGGATTGTTACCGCTCTAGCCACCCCGATTCCTGCCTGGGAGACTTGCCTTCGTTGTTTCATTTTCAGAGTCTTTCTGAGGTGCACATGTCCTGAACATCCCAGGGCTAGAGCTCAGGAGAGTTAGTTCTTAGTGATATTTCCAAATAAACTTTCAGCATAAAGCCAGGAATCAGAAATAGTAAGTCCAAATCAATTCACTACTAAGAGGCACTAATAGCTCATAATCATGGTATTTCTGTTGTGGTTGGGAAAAAAGAGGTGTGGCGCCAAGCTGATGGCAGCAAATCCCCCTTCGTTCTTCCCAGGTGGATATGGAAGCGTTCCTCACACTTACCGATGGGGACTTGAAGGAGCTGGGTATTAAGACAGACGGGTCCAGACAGCAGATTCTGGCAGCCATTTCTGAACTGAACGCAGGCAAGGTATTGTTCGCAATCTTTTTTTTTTTTCCCCTCCTGTTTCAAACGGCTGCGAGCCTCCCTAGGGTCTTAGGCCCTCGTTATTCCCAGGGACCTTTGGGGTCTCATTTCATGTCCTCTGGCATATCTAGCAGAGGCTGGCCCCGCTTGCACGCTTCTCAGGGCCCACCTCCCAGTGTGGCCTGTTCCTTTTCCAGATCTCTCTTCCTATAAGGTGGTTTCTTCTTAGATTCAGCTAAAATATTCCCTCCAGTAATTTCAACTCCCAGGACTGGGTATTGCCCTCCAGAAATCAGTGGAAGCAGAACCATTGGTTCAGACATGCCCCAACCTTCGTTTGACTTGTAGCACCTCCACTTACTGGCTGTGTTACTGTGGGCACATCATGCACCTCTCTGAGCCTCACTGTCCTCTATCTGTAGGGTGCAGGTGATGGCATTGTTACCAGGACTAAAATGCCTAGTAGAGCGCCTGGCACAGAGAGACCTGTCAATCACTGCTGTTATTGTTGGCATCCTGCATTTTTGTCTAATGTTACATTTCTGTTTCATCAGCTTTAAAGCTAAAGAACTACTCGTCCCCTCCACCCCCATGTACCCAAAGGCACACATGTGCAAAAAAAAAAAAAAAAAAAAAAAACATGAAAAGCAAATCACACTCTGCAAACATTAGCTGTTCAGTCTATCAGGCTATTCACACTTCTTTGCCTTCTCTGCTTTTCTCCCTAATATGGGCTGGATTTTTCTGTCTCTTGTTCCAACAATGTATAATGCTTGCTTATTTGTTGCTTTTTCACACTTTGCCTACCAGCTCCCCACTAGTTGAGCAATAGCGCCTCATCTGGGATTTTGCCATTGTAAATACTGCTATAGTGAGCATCGCGACCTCTTTCCATTTTCTTCTCTGGTTTTGTTCTTCAGGCTTCGTTCCACAATACAAGGTTACATCAGGAGCGTGACCGGTATTATGGTTCTTTCTATGTATTGCTAGGCATGCACAGAAATACTGAACAGAATTGCAGTGCCGACAGCAAATACATATTCATGTAGCACTTTATCATTCACATACATGTCCTCAGTTAATGGGCTCAGTTGATCCTTTGGCTCAGGAGGTCCAGGACCCTTCTTCTTCCTGGCCTCTAGAGGCCAGAAGTGTGAGCCAAGGAGAGGATGGAGGTGGGGAAAGCCACGCTTACACACAAAGAGTTCCGAGTGTAGAGCCAGTGAGGACCGTGGAAACATGGGAGCACAGAAGAGCTGGGTGTCCCTAGAGCCTGGCCCGGGCTTAGTCGATGGTGACTCCTAATGCTTCCAGAACCCTACCTCTGCCCTCGGTGGCCATGGCCGCCTTCGCCCAGGGTCTCAAAATGAAGACAGACTGGGCTGGTTTGAAAATCTTAGGAAGCTTAGCGAGAATCATCAGAGTGGGCAATGTGACATGTCGAGAAGCTGGGATCCAAAGGAGAACATTTTTCTTAAAGGTTGTACAGACCGGAACGTTCTTTTCATTTTCTCTGAACTTCATCACCCCCTCCTCTCCGTGTTTCTGTAACAGCTCTGCATCCTATACTAAACAGGGCCCCGTGTAGAGACTCAGAAGTGGCAGCTGTTCGTGGTTGCCTTAGTTTGGGCTGCATAACAAAGTACCATAGACTGGGTGGCTTGTAAACAACAGAAATCTGTTTCTCATGGTATGGAAGCTGGAAGTCCAAGATCAGGATGCCAGCCAGCATGGTGAGTTCTGGTGTGGGTCTTCTGAGCTGCACACTGCTGACTTGTCATGTATCCTCACATGGGAGAGAACAGAGAGAAGCAAGCTGTGTCCTGTCTCTTCTTCCAGAGGCCCTGATCGTATCAGGGGAGCCCTGCCCTCATGACCTCATCCAAGCATAATCACTTCCCAAACACCATCACGTTGAGGGTGGGATTTCAACATACGAATTTGGGGGTGGGGGACATAAACATTCAGCCCATAACACTGGTATTCCTTGTGGAGGCCCGAGCTGACCAGCTCCCAACCAAGAGACCCAGGTGCTTCTCACACCAGGCCATGGGAACTGCTTGATTTCATCTATGTCCTTCTCACAGGCAGCGTCTACCCTGCAAAGTCAGGTGATTCCATATGGAGATAGGTACAAGGGGAAGGAGCAGGTCTGAACTAATCACTGGAGAAAGAAAGGCCATGTTATTCGAGGGCAAACAGTCCCAGGCAAAGTCCTGTGGGAGTGAGGACCGGGTACCATCGTGTGTTGTAGAGCCAAGGCACAACTGGGAGAAGTTTCCTGTTACAAAAGCAAGTTCATATGCTGCTGCACTGCCCTAGGTCACCACTGCATCTGTGTGCTGGTTTTTAGAGCAAGGAAGTCCTTGGGCTGAGCGGCGCTTCCAGGAGCCCTTTAGATGCCCTGGGTCTCGGCTGCTCCGGGCTGGCCCTGCCTAACCCCAACTGCAGGGCCTCCTCCCTCTTTCTTGATTGCTGCAGGGCACATGTTCCCCTTCTAACATTCACCCCTTTTCTTTTGCAACCCAATCTTGGCCAAGAGAGCACCCATTGTGGCTCAACTGCTCTGTACATTTGAGGGCCCAGGTGGACATATGAGAGAAGGGATGCCCAGCTTTCCTTGCTCACTGTGTCCTCTGGCTCCGGTCACAGCATGCAGGAGGGCTGTGAAAGCAACGTAGTGGTTCACAGGCACCATTTTAAAACAGAGTAGAAAATAACAACATTCTTTGCAGATAGGAAGGGTCAAATTTGTTTCAGTTGTATATATTTCTGTGTAACAGGGTTGTGACATAAAATATATTTCTTACACAGTCAAAAAAAAGTTTGAACGTTTTAGCCTAAATTAAAAAGAAAGAAAAAAAGGAATAGAAACTGAAAACCTGGCTTAGCCTTTAAAAAAAATCAGTAAAGGACAGTGAACTCTCAGTTTCCAAGCCATATAACTTTTGCATAAACCCACTCTCGTATTCAAGTGGTGAAGTGATATGGATGCAAGCCTGCTTATTATTTTGTTAGCATCACACAGTTTTATATATATTTGAGAAGGTTACCCAGGAATGATGACCTGGGTTTCACCTTATAGTTGGTGCTAAGCCATTGATTCTTTCTGTTCTCAATTACTTGTGATTATCATAGCAGTGCATATTAAATTGGCATAGTACCAAAAAGGCCAATTTTTAAAGAAATCAGAATCCAACCACCCAGAGGCCAATACTTTTCACACTTGGGAAGATCACTCTGCAGTGTTTTGTGCCAAGTGTTTTTCTTTATGTGGCTGAGATATATTTGGATCTATAACTTTACCGTCTACTTTCTTCATTTGACATTAAATATATGCAGTTACCCATGTCATTAAGAACTCTATGTAATGTAATAAATTTACACAGTTGTACTAAAATTATTTTTTAAATCCCTACTTACTGGATATGTAGATACCCAAACTTTCTCTACATAGTGTTACAGTGGGCAGCTTTGTATATGAGGGCTTCTAATTACATGCTCAGAACAGATGTCTAAAAGTGGGATTACAGAGTCAGAGAGTCTAATTCAAGGTATTTGTTACCGTTTCCTGAATTACTTTCCAGAAAGAGCCAGTGAACATCCCCAACAGCTGTGGGTGTGAATTTGGATTCTTTTTTTTTTTTTTTTTTTCATTATATAGGTAGCGGGGGAAAAGTGCCTATTTTAATTTACATTTCTTTAACTACTTAGATAGACCAAACCCTTTGTTCTACTTTTAATGGCCATTTGCTTTTTCCCTTCTGAGAATTATGAGGCAGGTCCTTTGAAACTCAGGAGTTTTTCAAGGGCAATTATCATGATCATCTTCAATCAGCTGTGGATGCTGGACCGATCATGGTTTTCATCATGCATGGCTTCCTCCTAAGGTCAGGAGGCAGAGAGTGCTGGAACCTGGCTGGCCCTGACCTCATGTATCAGGCAATTAAGGCTAAGGTGGTGTTTAACAATGACACTTCTGTCAGCCCTCCTATTTATTTTTCCACCCTCTCCAGTTTGCACAGTGCCGTCACATTATCTCAGGTTGAGCCTCGTCAGAGCCCCAGCACGTGGCATTCTCCCCATTTTACAGGCATGGACGCTCAGGGCCAGGGGTTGTCCCTGGGATGCCCCTGCTAGTCAGAGGTGGGGTAGGGGCTCAGGGTTCTCTGGCTCCTCGCCCACTCTTCTGTCCTCTGCCCCACAGCTGTCAGGTTTGTGTTGGTGGGATCCTGACAGCATTTTCCCAGTGTATTTAAAATATCCTTGGAGGATCGGCCTGAAGGGAGACTCACTGTCCTCCCAGGTGTCTGGGAGGCCACAGGAGCCTCTGCCTGGGAGCTGAGAGTGACCCCTCAGGGTGTGGGTAGTTCAGGAGACGAAAGAAGAGCAAGTTTGAAGCCTAGTCTCATTCAGTGGACTTTCTTTTTTCTTTTCAATCTTGGCAGAGAACAATCTGCCAGAGAGGATTCATTTTTAATTTACTTTACATTTTGACCACATCTATTTGTTTAAAAAAAAATCTGTTTAAAAATATATATACATATATTTAATCCACTCTGCTGCCTTTTGAGGGCAGGACCTGTAGACCTCCTGCTGCCCACACAGGGTCCAAGGTCAGCAGCAACCATTTGAGGTACGATTATTATCCCCATTTTACAGATCAGGAACCAAGGCCCAAAGCGATGAAGTGTCTTGCTCAAGGTCACCCAGCTAGTAAATAGGATTTGAACCGGGCTGTTTAACTCCAGTCTCTGTTCTTAACCTCTGCGTACCCCTGCTAATGTATTCACGGAAGGTGTTCTCCGGGCTGTAAGAAGCATCCACATCCCCTCTCATTTCCCATCTCAGATTGTGTGCGCAAGGGGCAAGGAGGGCGTGGGGTTTGCTGGGATCGGATGCGAAGTGAATCACTGTGAAGAGGAATCTGATTTCTTTTGGGCAAGGGGGTGTAAGGCTGTTCAGACTCTCACTCTGCAGCAGAAAGAAGTATGGCTCCCACTGAATTCCCTGGAAATCGAGGGCTGGAAAAACTCAGAGCGAGGCCGGCATGGGGGAGACCCCCTTTCCAGGCTCTGTGACTCGGGCCAGTCAGTCCTGCTTCCTAGGTTCTCCCGTCCAGCCTCGTCCACGGGGTTGGATCCTTGTATCTCAGGCCTTGGCATGCTGTGGTTGTGGGTGCTGGGGGAGAGAGTCTGACTCACAGTGTTTTTATTAAACTTAGTACTCTCTCAATTAGGTAATTTATTTTCCCCAAGACGCCCATGGGTTTTTCAAGTATGAGTTGAGCATTAACAACACTGTGTCAATTGAATTAATGGTTAAGAGATTTAACAAGACTTTCTGTGTCTGTTTTCAATTTCCTCCACAGGGACGGGAGAGACAAATTTTACAGGAAACCATTCACAACTTCCATTCTTCCTTTGAGAGCAGCGCCAGCAACACCAGGGCCCCTGGAAATAACCCCTGTACGTGACCCTCCGTCCAGTGATGACCAGTATGAGCTTTCTGAACCTCAGTATTGCCTTCGCCCAGCCACCTTCAGCTCTTCCCAGTTCCCTGGAACACACCAGGCTTTGTCACACCACTGTGCTTCGGTCACGTTGTTCCCTCGGCCTGGAACTCCTGTCTTCCCTTCCCTGCTGTAATGGTTGGTGGTGCTTGTTGCTGTAACAAACTCCAACTCAGTAGAGACTTATTCTCACATAAAGTCCAGTATGGCTGCTTCTGCTTGGCTGTGGTTTAACACAGTGATTTGGGGACCCAGGTCCTTTCACATGTGGCTCTGCCATTCCCGGGGGCCTCAGAGTCTGTTTCGGGCTGGCAGAAGGGGAAAGGGGCGGTGAAGAAGGCATAGCCGTTTCTTAATTGCCTTGTTCTTAACTGCTCACATTTCATTGGCTCCTTCTGTTCACATTCCATTGGTCACCAGTAGTCACATGGCCCCACTGGATGCAGAGGGCCCTGGGAAAGGTAGTCTTTGTTCAAGGACGGGCTTCACAGCAACAACTCCATACTTAGATGGGGAGTGCATGTTTTGGCAGACGATTAGCCTCCTCTGCCACATCTTCCCTTAAAACTCCTAATTTATCCTTCGCTGTCCAAGCCACCTATCAAATGAAACCCCTCTTGACTCCCTTACACAGAACCACCTCCTCTAGCCACAGCTTTATGTATAACTCTGCTCTAGCATTCATTGCACCTGCTGCATACCCCATACAACAGGTGTGGAGGATGTGTATGTTGAGTGCATTTTTCTTTGTTGCAAAGGCAGCCTTTTATGTAGGAAAAAAGAGGAGGCTCATTGTGTGACCTTGCGGGATCCCTTCTTTCTGGCTTTCAGTTTCCTTATCTGTAGTCAGGCAAGACGATGCTCTGACACTCCACACTGCTCACCCCACATCATGATAGGGCTTTCTGCATTTCAGTGGGAGCAGAAGACCCTAATGTATTACACTGTGGAAGGACTTCAGTACTCGCATTGTCTAGGCAGAGACTTTGGAATTTCTTCTAGACCCTGTTAATACTTTGTTCCTCAGAAGCGCACTGGTTCATCTAGTTTCCTACCACGTTATACTATATTAGAAGGGCTCTGACTTTTAAATGTGATAGCTTCCTGAAGTGTTCCCAAGCAAGTAATTAATTCGCCCAACCCTTGCTGCATTTCTGTCATTTCCTGGGTGCTGGGGTTTACAGAGATGAGCCGGAGCCAGTCCCCACCCTTGAGGACCTCAGCAGGAAAGAGAAGACGTGAATGGATGATCTAATCCCAACCTCAATGGCAGGATGGTGTGTGGAAAGAGCTTGCATTCTAGACTAAGACTTAGAGTTCAGATCCAGCCCCGTGCTGGCCAGCTGTGTAGCCAGGGATGGGTTACTTAACTGGAGCTGGGAGCCAGCATGCATGGAGTACTTGGTCTGCGGGATGAACCCAATAGATGGCAGCCTTCGCAGAATTCTCATCTTTACCATGACCTCTGCCAGCCACGTGCTGGCTTCTTGAGAGGTTCGGCCTCTCATCTCTGCCTCCTACAGCCATGCACACCCATTCCTGCTCCACTGGCTTTTGGAGGCGGTCGTTACCGCATTGCCCAAAGCTTGGTTGTGTTCTCTCTCAGCCTGTCTATCCAGTGGGTGAGGCTCCTTCTTTATCCTCCCATTCTCCCACCTGCTGAAGCCCACTTTCCACATGAGTTAGCATCACTTTAGAATTGTTCTTATGTCCTAGCCTTCTTTAAGGAGACACGGCCATTGGGCACCAACTGTGGGCGGCAGGTTAACCTCAGTGTCATCCGTCCTCATCGTCACTCTGGAGTCTGGCATAGTTGAACTCCATCTGCACATTGGAGGAGTGAAGCTGCTGCCTATTATATACCCAGAAGCAGACCTGGCTTAGTACTGACCTGGTGGGCTTCCAAGCCTGTGCTTTCCCCACAGACTCCTAGAGACTCCTGGAGCTAGAAGCACCAGGGATTCGTGCTGATATAATGTACTCACATCTTCACAGATTATAGAGCGGCCTCGGGTTGTTTGTCCTTGAAATACATGGCCCCTGAGTTATGTGCCTTGAGGTTCTGTACCAGCTTTTTGCTGTTGTCCTGGTCTTTTCATAAGCCTGGTGTTTGTACGGCTTCTACTCAGGTAAGTTTCATTGAACACCCACTAGACACGGGAGCTACGCTGGGTATCAGCTTTTCACAAATGCAAACCTCCACGATCTCTGATGACCCCAAACAGAGCCGGGCTGAAGATTCCCATTTTGCAGATGGGAAAACCAAAGCTCAGAATGGATGCTTCTCATCTCTTTCACTGGACTCCAGTGGTTTTGAGGCTTTTTCTCCCAGGCATTTTGTGTGCTGGTTGCAGAAAGATCTCTGGCACCCTCTCTGAGCCATGACCCCTTTTTGGCGACCCCTCTCACCCCCATGTGTCCCTTTCTCCAGGAGGCTGTTCCTCCACCCCCACAGGGCTCCCCCTGCCTGAAGACCTCCATCAGCACTTCCCCAACTGTGTTGGAAGACTAGTTCCACCAGATGTGAATAAGTTTTTTATAAAGAAAAAAAGGGGTGTGTGTGTGAAATTGGGATAAGGCTCTGATCAAATAGATTTGGCCGACGCTGGGTTATAACCCATTTACGTGATTGTCTTTGCGGCAGGGCATTCCAGGACCCTCAGCACAGCAGTGGTGTGTGTCGGGCCTCTTGCAGGAGACGGTGTGGCTTGTAGCACTTCCCGTCCATTTGATCACTGCATGTTTCTTCGTGATGCTCTTGAAAGATGGGTTCCTTGAACACTGCAGGGAAACCATGCTTTGACTGGGACGGTGGCAGCCATGTAGTCATGGCTGGGTGGTGGAGGCCAGAAGCAGCAGCCACCAGCCAGAGGTAACAGCAGCTTAGCTCTGCTGGCATAGGAGCCCTAAGGATGTGAGGGTTGGTGGCGAATACCCACCCTCCAGCTATGCCTGACACTGGGTGTTTGTGCCTGCAAGGTGGACAGAAAGGAGCAGGAAGGCCTTGCAGCCAATTGCAGGAGCTGGTCCAGCAGGCATAGAGGAAGCAGGAAAGCCCTCCATTTTGTTGTTGCCTGAGAGTTGTTCAAAGACACCGCTGTGCAGGCCAGGCTCAGACTGGACAGCTGTGACATCCATGCTGGCCTGTGTTGCCTCCTGCAGGCCTGGAGCCCATCATGGGAAAATTTCACAGCTCAGACTGGAGGTACTGTGTAGCACCATCCATGCCCATCTGTCCTTGGCCATTTCACACAAGATAATCACTTCTTATTAACCAATAGATGCTGTTCAACATGTAAGGTGAATATGCTTTCCTGAATAAGTCGATACCTAATTCTGCAGGACTGGCCAGGGATGATGAATCTGCTCCCTGGGGAGGCGGGTGCTGAGTCATCTCCGGTGGGGTGGGAGTGGGAGCTGGCCAGGCTCCCCACCTGCCTGAGGGAGCTCTGCTCCTCTGTAACATGGAGCCTAAGAGGGGATTAGACCCTGCCTTAAATCTCAGCCCCTCGTCTGAGAAGCCAGTCTCTATAGACAATGATTCCCTAGAGCTTGGGCATGACGGAAGGGAAATAGAGCCACCAGTGGTGGAAGAGAGCATTGTCTTCAGCTTCCTGCCACTCGGCTCTCTCCTCAGGGCCCCTGTCCTGTGGGATGAACCAACTCCTACCGGGTAAGGCCCTTCTCAGGTCCCCAGTTCCTGTTGGAACCCCTCGATAGGCCCCTCAGACACAAGCATGGCTGTCCTCTTTAGAGAGAACTTCCCACCCTTCAGGTGGCTGGGGCAGGGTTTGGCCTTAACCCTAAGGCCTCGGCAGGGGCACTGTATCCTTTGGTAAGAGAGCAGGATGACATTTTTTTTCAACCCTGCAAATTGGGTTCCATGTTCCTCACCACCACACTTTTTTTTTTATTATTTCCATACCGGGACTTGATTCTTTGAAGGATTTTTCTTTGCCAAATGTATATTAAATAATGCTGAATTTGTCTTCTCACTTTGATGTTGCTCATTGAAGGTATAAAATGCTGCTCAGATTTCTTCCACTGATAACTTTTATGGAGCCAGCACTTAGCAGTGCCAGGCTCTTCTGTAAGTGGCCTAGCCTCCATAATAGCCCTGTGGGGCAGCCTTAAAATTCCTTTTCTAACAATTCAGTGACTGTGGCACACAGATATTAATGAACCTCACCCAGGTCACCCAGTTAATCAGTTTGAATATAGGTCTCACCTCTCATTCTCATGAAGAGTCCACATTTTCTCCATGCTGTCTTGCTGCTGCCCAACTCAAAGAGAAATGTTGAATTGGTATAAGCTCAGCCAACTAAGCAAACAAAACCTTGTTAGTCTGTATGGCTTGTTCACAACATTTTTGGGGGCAGGGGAGGGAGAGAGAGGCGCTTAGGCTATAAATAGCTTGGACATTCTCTGCTGCTTCTAAGAATTCTTGAAAGTCAGGGGAATGCCTTGTCTCCCCCTATCCTGGTAGAATCTCATTTGGGGAGCCCAGTATTTGGGGACCCCAGTCCTGAAGCATGTGGAATGAAGCCAGTGAGGTTGGGGAGGCCCCAGAAGATACTTAGGAGACTGTGGGAGTAGGGCCTGCTGTCTATGAGAAAGAACATTCCAGGGACGAGAACCACCTGGAAGGAAACATCACTCCAGATGGGCCCCCAGACGCTGGTCAAGCCCCGAGCAGCTGGAGAGGGGAATTAAGACTTTGGATGAGGATTGGACCAGACAAGTGGTTCCCAAATGACCCAATGGTGGTGGTGACATGAGAAAAACAAGTACAAGGCAACTAGTTTACCTCACACTATATATATTTCTTTCACAGGGTTGGCCTTGGTCCTGCTGAAAGTTTCTACCACTTTTAGGAGAGGGGGTGGTGGTGATGGCAGGTTCAGTTTTACTAATGTGTGAAATCCTGAAGTCTGAGAGACACTGTTCTAAGTCATTTTTGAGGTCCCTCCCACTCCCATGAGTTTATGAAAATCTATAAAAAGAAAGGGGAGTAGTTCCTCAATAAGTTAAACATAGAATTTCCATATAACTCAGCATTTCTACATATATACTCAAAAGAATTAAAAATAGGTATTCAAACAAAAACTTGCATGCAAATATTCATAGCAATGCTATTTGCAATAGCCAAAGAGTAGAGACAATTCAGATGGCCATCAGTGGGTGAATGGATAAAGAAGGTGTGGCACATCCACACAATGGAATGTTCTTTAGCCACAAAAAGGAACGAAGTACTGATCTATGCTACCACAGGGATGAACTTTGAAAACATTATGCTAAGTGAAAGAGGCCAGACACAGAAGACCACATATTATATAATTCCCCTTATCTGAAATGTACAGAATGTGCAAATATGTAGATACAGAAAGACGGGGACTGGGGAAATGAGGAGTCCCTGCTTGATGGGTAGGGGGTTTCCTTTTGGGGTGATGAAAAAGTTGTAGAACTAGATAAAGTGATGGCTGCACAACACTGTGAATGTACTTAATGTGAGTGACTGGTACACTTCAAAATGGTTAAAATGGCAAGTTTCATGTGATATGTATTTTACCATAATTTTCAAAGAAGAAGAAGGAAAAGGGGAGCTTCCTGACCTGGCTGGTGTTCCACCCTTTTCCTGTCCGCTTGTTCATCGTCTTGACCTTGTTTGTCCTTCAGTGTGAAAGATACATAACCACCCTTGGGTCTTTCCCTCCCTTTCCTTTCCCCCTCCTCTCCCTCCTACACACGAATGCACACACCTTTTTGTCCCCTTCAGAGGGCTCTAGATGGACTGAGTCAAACCAGTGTCTCCAGAGCCTCGCTCAGAAAATGCCTCATGAATGAGGTGGGACGGCCTTGTTCTGTCTGTGGGGAGGGCGGCAGGAAGCGCCCCTGTCGAGGCACCTGAAAGCCTTGTGGGCTCCTCCATCTTGCCACTTCTCTGGGCTCTCATTTCCTGTCTCCACGGGCCATGGAGTTTCTGCGCTTCACTTGCTTACAGCTCTCTCAGCAAAATAATTGTCTCCACTACATCATAATCAAAAACACTCCCTTTGAGTTGCAGGTGAGTTTTCAGAAGAGCTTCTGTGTTGGCATGGACACCCCACTGCCCGGACTTCTCCAACTGTTGCTGCCTGCAAGGGGTCCCAGCCCCATGGACTCCCCATGTAGCCCTCCTCTGCTGCCCGCCCCCCTCTGCCCAATCCCACTTTCCCCTTCTCTGCCACAGGGGTCCACCCGGAAGCCAGTGCCTGAACCACATGCTGCAGCTAATCTCCACTCAGTCTGCTCCGGGGAACCCAGCCTGTGGGCAGGGGACCTATAAATGGTGAGGTTGTGCGTGTGTGGGGGAACTTCAGCCATAAAGAAGGTTCTAGAACTGGAGGCTGTACACCAATGCCGCTGCAGCTTCTGTCAGTTGGCTTCATCAGCGAGGTGGCCTCAGGGCAAACTGACTTTACTAACTCCTCATGAGGGACACGAGCCTGAGTCAGATGGAATCCTCTGAAGGAATGTCCACCAGGCCACTCGGAGCCACAGGCGCGCAGGAGGCCGTGTGGTGGTGACAGCTTCCTTGGGTAAGTGAACCTCTGTTTCCTCCTTGTTGGAACAAGGGTTGACACACTCATTCAGTAGATGCTGAGGGAGCACCATCGAAGGCATTGGGGATGCACCCGGGAGCCAAGGGAAGTTCCTGCCTTCACGAAGCTGTGACCCAGTGGGGAGATGACAGTCCTGGCTCACAGGGCAGTGTGACCATTAACTGAGATAATGCAAGGCAAGGGCTCAGCACAATGTCTGGCAAGGGTAGATGCTCTTGGGGCATAGCCAATTTTTTCTTTATTTTTTTTTTCAATTACAGTTGACGTTCAATATATTAGTCAGCTGTCCAGCCTGCTGGTTAGACTTCTTACTAGCTCATTTTCTCTTCCCATTTCTTGGGGGGTCAGGACCACACGAGTTCTTTGTCACCAGTTGCAGTGCAGGGAACACTGTGCTCTGCCTGGGTGCAACTCCCCGCAGCTGCAATAATGGTCCTAAGCTAGTAGCAGTCAGAGGAGCTGGGTTATGGACCTGAGAACAGGATAGGGATGCACCTGACCAAATGAATGCAAGAATGAGGAGGAAGTATTAGTTTATTGACTAGCAATGAACTTAACACACACGTAATCCAGTTTTACAACCCACAATTGTATAAGGGAGAATACAGAACAGAGAGAATTGGACAGAAAGCACATGGTGCAGACTCTGTTCTGTAGACCTGTGCAATAACTTTGTTTTGATCCACTTTCTATCATGCGCTTGACCAGAGATTGTTTAGCATTCCTGGTCACATAGACTTTTTTAATTTAAAAAAATTTAGTTTTAAAGAATTGCAGAGGTCATTATCAATGAGTATGTTTTGATGTAACATGATGATGTTTTTACATCCTCTTTTGAGAGCCCTGAGATCTGGCATAGCTTTCACCGGAGCCCTGTGGGGGTTCCAGGATGCACAGAGCCTGGGGCTGGGGGCCCAAGGAGCCCTCCTGACAGAAATTCCCCACCTGGAAAATCCCTCCAGATGGACTCCTGCTGACATTCCAGCGGGCTCTCTAAGCTTCTTGAACTTTGGACAGCTTGTAAGTAGAGGCCTGTGGGCATGGCGCTCTGCATGATTGATCGTTAGTAACACTTGAGTGGTGCTTTCCTGGCTACCCGCCTTGGTACCCAAAGAGAAGTCTATGGACCAGCAGCTTTGGCATCCCCTGAACCCTTGTAAGACATGCAGGCATGCCCCCATTACTGAGCCAGAATCTTCATCTTCCCAAGGTCCCCAAGGTATGCATTGTGAACAAAGGTGCTGTCCAGCGCTCCTGCCGTGCCTTCATCTCATTCCTTACAACATCCTATGAGCACCGTGATGCTGTCATCTCTTACACAGAGTGGGAAACAGGTTTCAGCCAACAAAATGGTGCACCTAAGGTCACAGGATGGTTAAAGTGGAACTGAGACTCACCCAGGCTTCTTATTCTCCCTTCAGGTCCAGTGAGCACGTACTGTCGTTTCACATGTATACTAATTTAATTCTCTCGTGCATCTGGAAGGGCCATTATTGCTAGCCATTTGACAGATGAGGAAAGTGAGGCAAAGAAGTGAAGTACCTTGCCTAAAGATGTCACACCTTGATCTAGACCCAATGCATGTATGAAATTGACCACTTAGGAATCGTAAGCAAGTAGGTGGTCTGCAGGGCATGGCATTCATAATCATCCTGGCATCGTGGACCCCACATGAGGCCCACCATCATAAAACCTGGGTTTGGGTTCTGCTGACATCACTGAAGGCAAAGAGGGCAGATCACTTCAACTCTGAGGCTTTGGTTTTTTCATCTGAAAACTGGAGGGAGTAGCAAACGCTCTCTGGCAAGGCTGTGGTGAGGAATGAATGAGGGAATAAATGCTGGAGTGTGTTATAAACTGTAAAGTGCTGTGCACATGCTCATTAGTGGGCTTATTCTCCAGGGCCTTGGCACAATGGTGGAAGAGGAAGAAGCTCAGAGAACTGGGAAGTTGCAGTAGGTGGAACTTCAGGGTTGTCATGGGAACCAAAGCTGTGAGGCTGATCAAGGCAGGAAATACCATCTGGTTTTAAACATCAAAAAGCCTCGACTCACACTGGACTTAGTTCTGTAAACAGCAGAATTCACATCACCCTGTAGCAGCAGTGTCAGCCCAGAGCCCTCTGGAGATTGGCTTTCCCTTGATTTCACTGGTCAGATCTGGACAAAGCACCTCAGGTACTCATTCACCAGCTGCCACTTCCAGAGAAATGTGGTCAAGTCACTTAGGAAGTATGAGTTTGAATGCAAAGAATGCAAGGCTAGGAGACACCCTCTCCTCTCCTCCCTGACTTTGCAAGCACGAAAGGAAGGCTGGAAATGGTGTCCAGGGGTGGCACAGGGAAGGCTTGGGACGCCAGACAGAGCTGACACTAGCAGGGCAGTTAGAGAACGTCTTAATATCTTTCCTCCCAATGATTGGTGATAAAACAGGCCCAGAGCAGGATGGTGCCTGCCCAAGGTCACACTGCAAATCTGTGACAAAACTGAAACTTGCACCTCAGTCTCCCAACTGTGCAGTCACTGCTCTCCACTTCACCAATCGTATCTTCCTTTGATATTTGTCCCAGCATCATAATGTTTGCTCCCTGGGAAACATTAGGCTTGGGGTTTCTCTGGTTCCCCCTGGGCTCTGTGAGATGAGAAGCAGAACATTTCTGAGTCCTCCCAGGGATTCATCACAGGAAGCCATCGTTTTTTTGTTGTTGTTTCTGTTTCTGGAGAAACGGGATTTCTGTAAATCACATGAGCCCAAATGAATCAAGGTGAAATTGTAAAACCAAGAGAGCTGTGCCTTTGAGTTTTCAAAATCTAGAGGAATATCCCGGTTTCACTGCAGCCCTCAAATCCAGCAGAAGTCTCCTGGTGATGAGGACTTTCATCACGGGGGGCTGCTAGGAATCATTTGAGTAGGGAGCACCGCTAGGAATATAGACCTAGGGTGGCAGCTGTCTTGCTGTGCAACCTGGCTTGCCCTCTCTGAGCCCGTTTTCCCATGTACGCCATAAGGCAGGTTAGATGTGGCCTTCCAAGCTGTGACGCTCTGTGACTTGATGACCATTTTCTGAGACAGGAAAGGAGCTCCATTGTTCCTAGAGTCACCTTGACGCCTTGTTCGTCTGCTGACACATAGCTGAGTTGAGAGGAACCAGCACGGGCCCTTCAGCTCCTTGCTGGCTGGGTGCTGGGAGTTTCCTGTGAAACAGGGCTGGGAGGGAAATAGTATCAAGTCTCAAGAGAAGGGGGCATGTGAGACCACTGTCTCCAGTCACAGCTTCAGCACCCTTAGCTTAAGCTGACAGGTAGCACCCAAGGGTAGCAGTGAGGAAAATACACCCATGGTTGTATTTACCCCAGTTCACCCCACCACACCCTTGGACACCCAGGCTCTGCCCTCAAGTTCCTTGACCCTGTGTCCGCCCACTGGGTCAGAGACAGCATCATCTCCTGGGAATGGAGCGGGGGCTGAGGAGCTGGAAAATCTCCTGGCCCTACAGAGTGTAAGGGAAGCCTTGCCCTGGGGCATGACCCTGGCTGTTTCTGGGTCCTGTTGTGTTGATGGGATGCTGCAGCTCTGGGGGCTCTCACTCACCTTTTGCTCCTCGGGGTAGGTGAAGTCCTCCCACCCCTTTTCCACTTGCTCAGAGCCATCAGAACCACTTCAAAGCTGTCTCAAGGAGCCCCCAAGCCTCAGCAGCCATGTCTGGGGATTCCAGGGGCTCTCAGGTCTGCACGAGTGCTTGAGCTGTGGGGAGGGGAGTCCTGGACAGCACCATCTGCAGTTTGTTTCCAACCTGGTTCCCAGGGCAGGAAAATGGGGACTGGGGAATTAGTGATTTGGTCTAAAAGAAAAATATCTAACAGGAGAGCTAAAGTTCCCACACCAAATAGCCCCACATTTCCAGTCCAGGTAAGGACAGAGGCATAGCAATTCTAGCTATTTGAGCCTGGGAACTAACTTAATCTCTCTGAATCTCTCAGTCTTCCCGTCTGTAAATTGGGGATAATCAATTTCTCTTCCTGTGGTGGTTATGGAAATTACATGAGAAAAAGGAACCTGGGTACCTTAAGCACACATTAGGTGCTTTAAAAAATCTATAACATTTGCAAAGCATTTCCATTTCCACTCTCTGATTGAAGCTTCGTAGGAAAGGTGTACATGACACATATCATTTTCTAGGATAGGGTGAAACTGTAGCTCTAAGAATGTGGTAACTTATGAAAAATGACAAATCAGCTGCATGTTAGACTAGGGTCTGTCTAATGTTTAAACCCAAAGCTCTTTCTGTCTCTCTACAACCATGAAATGTATCACTTTCTGAACCCTTTCAAGAAATGATGGGACTGAAAATGAACTTGACACACGCATATTTCTTTGAGACGTGTCACCTGAGGAAGGTGAGAACTCAGAGATGCCAACTTTCCACTTTTTATTTACTTCCTTTTCTTGCCATTTCCTGAGAGGACCTGGTTTGGAAACCAGTTTTGTTACATGCACCTTTCCTTCATATTCTGCCTTGTTATTCCCAAAGGAGGTGTTGTTTGTGAAGACAATGTCTAGTAGGTTCTCTGGGAAGTGAACACCCCAGAAAACAAAGCCTTATTTAGTGGTGAATACTCAGCCTATGGAACAGAGCAGAGACCATCTCCCTGTAACAGTAGCTCAAAACTGGGCCACATAAGAAATCTGGAGAAAAGACCAAGTTTCTCTACAACTATAGAGGGGGCATGACCTGCCCAAGATCAAAGAGCTAGTAAGTGGGTACATATTTCTTTTATTTGGTTGTTTTTTTTTAAAGATTTTTATTGGGGAATTGGGGGAGGGGAACAGTGTTGGGAGATTGGGGGAGGGGACCAGCCAAGTTGTTGCTCTTCAGTCCTCATTGTGGCGGGCGCCAGTCACCATCTGGCTTCCCATCGGCAGCTCATAGTCTCTAAGCTCAAGGTGCTGTGTTCAGTCTTAGTTGTGGGTGGGCATAGCCACCATCCCATGTGGGAGTTGAACCTGGCAGCCTTGTTGTTAAGAGCGCAGGCTCTATCCACTGAGCCATCAGGGCGGCAGCTCAGCTCAAGGTGCTGAGTTCAATCTTTAGTTGTAGGTGGGCGTAGCCCACTATCGTACAGACAATCTTGTTGTTACACCAGCTGAGCCATCCTACCACCTGTTGGCAGCTCAGCAACAGCTCAGCTCGGGTGCAGCATTCACTGGCGCATGTGGGAATCAAACCGGCGGCCCTGTTGCTCAGAGCACACGCTCTAAGCCAACTCTTAACCAACTGAGCCACTCGGCTGCCCCATGGACATACTTCTTAATAAGAGACAAAAAGCACAGAGCCCTAAGCCTAATAATAATAGTGATAGATTTGCCTACAGGTAAGTTAAAGATTTCTTGTTAATGAAGCTCTCAAATTTAGCAATAGGGAGAAGATACTTGAAATATCTAAAGATGACAATGAATGTATAAGGGATTAATAGCTAGATTATATAAGAAATAATCTGCAAGAAGAAGTTTCAGAAAAACAAAAACTTGAATTGTTGGCAAGTATATGAAGAGATGCTCAGCCTCACCCATAATTGAGAGAAATGCGAATTACAACAGCCATTCATTTTTATACCCATCAATCAAAAAAATTAGAAAGTTTGATAATGCTAAGTATTGGCAACCCATGGGTCACGCTAAACAGGCACAGCCACTTGGAGAGCAGCCTGGCAGGTTTTAGTGGCGTTGGGGACGTGCCTGCTGAAGTGCCAGCCCTGGGCTTGTGTGCCCTGAGGTCCATTTCTTGCCCTTTGCCTGCCCTGCTCTGTATCACGGGGGTCTGATCTCTGCATGTTGTGTGCCCCTTGTCAGCTGACTTCCACTGAGAAGAACCAAACGGAAGTTGGATGACAGGAGGAAGGGGAAGTCAGGGTATTTTCCTCCCTCTCAGCCTCAGGTGGCACCTCCTCCAGGAGCTCAGCTCTGGCTGGACAGGTCAGTTGTGATTCCAGATTTACTAAGTAATGTCTCCTCTTTCTGGCCCTCCCACTAGGGAAGGTAGTGGTTTACTGCTGTTGCTCATTTCTATGTGCCTCACCATACCCATGGAGCTCCTCAGCCTTTCATTCCTTGAGTAACCAGTTCCCTGCTTTCAAAAACAGCTATTTAAAGTACTTAAATAGTTCCTGTTTCCTGGTCAGGCTGATTCTCATCCCTGAGATCCAGCAGTCCCAGTCCTCAGCATATACCTTAGAGCGACTCGCCTACAGGTGCCTCAGGGGGGCTGTACATGGGCGCCAACAGAGTGGTGTTGGTGAAAAGGGAGAGGTGCGGGGAGCATGGGCACCCATCATCAGAGGAATGGATAGTTTACAAGGATAGATAATGTATGACCTGCTCAGGCACACTGGGGGAGTGACCATGCTGGGGGTTGGGGGATGAAGGAGGATTGGGGTTGAAGGGAAAAAGAAAAACAATAGGGTGTACATTGGAATGAATGGATGATAAATGTGTCTCAAACAGAGGAGATGGTGAACTCAACCTCCATAAATAAGGTTTAAAAAAGGTATATTATGTCCTAAAAGGATGAGTGGGAAAAGAATGTGATAGTCCAGGCAGAGAGGATAACATATGAATAGGAGCAGAGGCCTCGAAACGGCTCATCCAGGGAACAGCTGTGTGGCTCGGGCATGGGCCTGCTGTCAGTGCTGTGCCCAGTGGCACCACAGAATGCCAGCTACATCTGAAAGATAGTAAACACCTGTTCAATCTCTTTCATGGTATAGATGGGGAAAGTGAGGTCCACAGAGGGGCGGGGACCAGTCCAAGGTCACATCATGGTAAAACTGGTCCAAAGCCAAGGTTTCCAAACCCCTAACTGGGGAATTCCCTATTGTTTCCTCTCCACTAAGTTCTTCACTCTGTGTGGGACATGGTGTTGGCTGTGGGGACACAGCCCCTGCCCTCAAGGATCTCCATGCATGGGAGGGGAAGAGATACAGGCTCAAATAGCCCCGAGGTGTGGGGTGGTGATCTGTGTCACTGCGGACCCCAATGAACTGTGTCTCCCGGTATCTGTGATGCTTTGATGTCCTCTCCCCTTGAACCTGGGCTGGGTGTGTGACTTGCTTTCCAACAGAACATGATGAAGGTGACACTGTGCCAGGTCTGGGCCTAAATCTTAAGGCCTGGGCTTTTGCTTTCATCTCACAGAGTCCTGAGCTGTCCCATAAAAACTCTGGCTACCCTGCTGGAGAGACGACCAGGTACAGAGAGACCAGGTACAGAGGCCACATGGAAAGAGAGCAGCTCGAAGACTAACCGGAGATATGGAGGATTCCAAATATCCCAGCCTCCCCAGCTGAGCCCAACCTCTGGCCCACCTGCCAACTGAATGCAACCACATGAGTGACCACCAGCAAGACCAGCAGAAGAGCTGCCCGTCTGAGCCCAGCCCAGATGACAATCATATGCAAACAAAGGGGCTGCTATTTTGAGCCGCAGAATCTTATGCCAGCAACAGATTACCAAAACATGTGGTCAAGTGAAGAGTGAAACAAAATTGAGTAGGACAGAGTACATGGAGGGCCAGAGGAGTGAGAATGAATCTGAGCCCAAGGATCAGAGAGCTGAGCAGGGAATAGGAGAAGTGATAGAAGATGGAGAAGATGAGTCTAGGGCATCATCAGTGTGTTTCAACAGATGCCTCTCTGAGGATCTACTATGTGTCAGGCCCTGAGGACCTACTATGAAAAGGAGACAGAGCAGGATAGACATAGCTTGGGGGAGAGGCAGCCCTGAGCAGCACAGCAATGGTGTGAGGTTGGATGTGCTCAGTGGGCAGAGCATTCAGAAGACAGAGGTGTCATCTCATTGGAGGGGTGTCTTCACGGAGAAGATGGAGTTTAATCTGGGCCCTGAAAACTGGGTGTAGTTTACAGTTGGAGAGGAAAGCTTTCCGGGTAGAGGGTTTCACATGCACAAAGCACAAAGTCGGGATGTTTGGGCTGTTAGGGAGCCTAAAGTGGCCAATATGAAAACAAATCAGATCATCTCAATGAGAGATGGTAGTCCTTTCTGTCTTGGTAAATCCTCCAAACACACGTATGCAAAGATATTTTAAAATCAAAGCAAGCCCTAGTAACATTCTGGTTAAGTAAATTAGAGAGAAAATCAACTCGAAGTAAGTGAGATTTCTCCCAAAGTATTTCACGTTATCAGCATGGATTGGGAAACAAATGCCTAAGAACAGACCCAGGCCATTAATTTTTTGATCATAATATCGTTTTCATGAACATTAAAAATGTAGACTTCTGGCAAGAAACAATTTTCACAAAAAAAGAGAAAGGAGTTATTTGGAAGGGTGTGGCATCTCTTTTCACTTCCCTTTGAGAACCTGCCAATCATTTAGGGAAGGTGGGCCGGCTAGGGTACCAGGTAGGAAGTAGGGTTTATGGTAATAGGATAGAAAGTCCTGGAGGCTTTCAGATCCTGGTTAGAACCCCAGCTTTGCCCCCTTTCTAGTTATAAAGCACTAAGCAGAGGGTCAGGTACATGGTAAATGCTCGATACTTTTTTTATGATCAACATTCATCCTATTTTCGAAAGAGGAAACTGAAACCAAGGGGCCTCCCAAGTGCGAGCATATTGGGAAGAGGATGCAGTTCTCGTATCTCCATCCCTCCTTTATGCTCCACACCTCCCTGCCCCTAGAGGTTGTGCTGCCATGTACCAGGGGTGCTAAAGTGAGGAAGGTTGAATTCTAGGCCCTATGACTCCCTTCTGGGTTGTTCCTTGAGGACCTTCAGAGTGACAATAAGTCAAATGACCCCCTTGGAGACTCATGCCAGCGTAAGAGGATGCCCAGAGAAGAACTTACATGCCACAGGGGACCTTGCCAAAAGAAATGGCATCTGGTACCCACTTTCAACAAAGGGAACAAAAGCAATATAAGAAGCTAGAAAATCAGTAGTTCACTTAACCTTGAAGCTATGATGTGGCAGAAAAGATCTGTTGGCTCTGTAAGTCCAAAAGTATAGCCCAAAGTTTGTCACATTTCCTGTGCTGTCTTGGTCAAATCATTCAGCCTCTTTAAGACCCCATTTTCTCTTCTATAAAATGAGCATAAGAACGCATCACAGAATAATTGACGAGATAATATATGCAAATAGAATTACACAGTAGTTTATATTGAATAGATAGTCAGGGGTACAATCCCTGAAGCTGTGTGCCTGTGTCTTCCTCTGCAGAGGGATCTGTAGCTCCCTCAGATTCTCTAAGGGATCCCTAACTCCCCCCAGATATGTTTATTTTTTAGATGTAAGAGTTTTATTTGGTTTCTATTATAAGATTAAATCTAATATTGGATAAAATCAGAGCAGAGATAAAAAGAAAATTGAAAGGGAAAAGCAATAGTAAACAGCAGAAGCCAAAATGTAGTAGATTTTTTTATAAAAAAATCTTTTTGTTGTTTTGTTGTTGTTGGACTTTTCCAATGAACTGAGTCATCCTCTGGCTAAACTTCTCAAAATGAAAATATAAGAGGGAGAAAAAAAAAAACAAAGGCAATAAGAAAACAGAGAGCAATGTAATAAAAGAAACATTCTTCAAGAAAAGGAATACATGTTCATGGAAAAATATTCAAACAGTACGGTTATAAGGTAAAAAAATAAATCTGGTTTCCCTCCTCTATTACATTTCACCCTTGGTTCTACTAACCAGAGGTCACTGCTCTTGACAGCAAGAAACTTTTTATTTATTATTTTCACATTGTGAGTGATTGTATTAATCTTTTAAAGGAGAAATGGAATTTAGAAAATTCCCAGAGGCATGTAATTTGCTAAAAGATAATGAACATTGTATAAAGGAATTAAGTGCTTTCCTAGATCCTGACAAAATAAAGATATCAATCAAAGAAACTCCCCAAAGGAAGTCCAGATGGCCATGCAATTGAACTTTACCATACTCGTCGGCCTGGCAGTCTCCATGCCCTTGAAACACCCAGGAAAACCATCCAATGGAAAGCAACACCTGATACCTATAGTGAATTCTTTATCAAATGGACCGAAAACTGGAGAAAATCCTGTAAAATTGTTACCTTGGTCGGGATCCCTATTGAACACAGGAGCAAACTTCAGTTGAAACGAATCCTTTAAACATAGATACAGATTCATCCAAAGTCAGAGGGTCTTATGCACACTTGCGCAGGGTGCTGTAATAGCAGGAAAAGACAGTATCATTGATCACATAGAGGGGATCACCCTATAGCATTTGACAATGTGTGTTATGTTTCCCAACTTTAGAAGCATGTGACAAACAATAGAACATGCTGCGTTTTACTAAAATCACCTATGAAATTGAATGGCTAGAATATTAAGACATTGGCAAAGAGTAATTAAAATATCACCAAAGTCAGATGCCAGCCCCTCTGTGTCCTTTGTTATTTAATATAATATACAACTTGGTTTGGGGGGGGAGGCAGAGGGAATAACTGATTTCATTAGGAAAAAAAAAAACAAATGAAAAGACACTGTTATCATTCAAAGAGGGAGGCTTGGAACAAGATTGGCTGGATTGAGTGGACTGCTTCCTGTCGCAGCACGCTCCTGAACACCAGGCCATAAATCAGATCCTTGAAAAGCAAATCATATTTACCCGATAGGAAGGATGTTATAATTGAAGTTTGCTTTGCTGATCAAGGATTTGGCATTAAATTATCCCTATAGAACGCCCCCCCTCGACCCCCTGCCTGTCCTCCTTCCCTGGCAAGCTATGCCAGCCACAGGGAACAGAGGCCTCTGTGGCCGACTCTAGCCCTCCCCCATCGTCCCCTGGTCCTCAGCATCCCCCACCCCCAGGAAAGAGTAATCCTCTTCCCCTTGTGAGGAACTTCATGAAGAGCTGCGCTGAGAGGGCTTCCCCTTGCCACCTCCTCTCCACAATAGAAACATGTGCAAAAGGTGTCCAGGTCATAATGCATACCGCTTTATTCATCAAACATGTATTGCGCGCTTTGTGTGTGCTTATGGTCACACACATGGAAGGGGACGCAGAGATGTAAATCAACTGTACAATGCAGCGTGGTGCCTGACAGTCATTCTAGAATAAGCTGAGATAAAAAATGAAATAGCGTATTTCATCAAATCTAAGACATCATTATTTTGTGTATCACCAAGAAAGAAAGAAAAAATACTGTCAATTATAAGATGCTTTCAATGGCAAGGTGCAGCCAGATTATTCCAGAGATAAATAAAAAAAATGTGTGCCTTAGAATGGGTGAAATGTGGTAATTAACTTTTAAAGAAGTGATAAGTGATATCTCTCAGCATGAGCCACGCCTTCCAATGGGAGCTGAGGAAAAGTAGCAATTATTTTTTTTCTGGAGTGGCTAGAGGAGGTGTCACAGGGGGTGACATTTGATTTGGGTCTTGAAGGATTTTGCCAGTGGGAGAAAGAGTGGGAAGAACATTCCAGGTTGAAGGAACAGCATAAGCAAAAGTTTGGAGGCAGAGAAGGGCAGACATGTTTATGGACCAGTTACTGTATTCTAGGTAGTTAGAATATAGACGGTGTGGGGAGGGAGGGCTGGTTGCTGAAGCTGAACCGTGAAGTCAGATTATAAATAGCCTATAATCCCAGTCTTGGAAGTTTGTACCCCATAGATAACAGCGAGCCATGGAATCTTTTGAGCTGGAAAAGACTTGATTAGAGCTAAACTCTGGAAAAGTTAGTCTGGCAAGGAAGATGAAGCATAAGTTGGACAAGAGTAAGAGTAGAGGCAGGGATATAAATTAGACTATTGCAACCAGCCAGGTGGGGGCTGAGGGGAGAGAAATCCAAGGAGCTGGCTGCACACGGATCCGTGTAATGAAGTCAGACTATACAGCTCTGAGAATAAAATACATACAACCACATACCACAATATGGATGCATCTCACAAACATAATGTTGAATGAAAGACCCAAACATAAAAGAGGACTGTCAGTGATTCCATATATATTAAGACCAAGAAAAGGCAAAAGCAATCTATAATGTTAGCGGCCAGAATGGTGGTTTCCCTGAGGGATGATGGTGACTGACAGGGAATCCAACAGGGCTTCTGGGTAATATTCTGGATCTTGATGCTGTTCGCATGGGTGTCTTCACTTTATGAAAATTCACAGCTGTGCACATAAGACGTGTGCAGTTTTCTGTGTATATGTTATAGCCCTATCTCCCCAAACAATTAGGGCCATGAAGAGACTGCTGGACCATGCAGACAATCCCAGAATGAGCCGAGGCTTTGGGAGAATATCATGAACCAACCAAGGTTTGGCAGGGTGCTCTTGGAGCAAGCATGGATGGACCATGAAGAAAAATCAGAGCTTTCTCACCTCCAGCCTGTGATGGAGACACACTAGACATCTGAGTGGAGTGAGCATAATTAAGGGGGAGACAAAGATGAGGAGCATGTCAGAGGGTGCCTAGGTACTGTCAGTGAGCTCATGTCTCCATGTCCCTGAAGCACCTGTGAGGGCAGGGCAGGCAAGAAACTGTGGACTATTCAGGGAGAGCATCTAAGGGCCTTTGGGAAATGAATGAAAGGAAGGCCTAGGTGGTGGAGGGTGCAGCAGAGTTTTGCAAGAGGCTAAAAGGGTGACTTCAGCAATAAAGGATTTGGGTGTTTGACCCTCAGCAATATTTGGGAAAAAATGTTAAACAAATGATGTGTGATCACACAGAGGAGAGGGATGGTCCCTAGGAGTGGCTGTGTGCTCACCAAGAGTATTTGTGGAGTAACTGGACTACATGGCAGAGAAATTAAGGAGACAGTATGCATCGCAGTTTCAGTACTGGCTCTCATGGAATTGGACTGCAGGATGGGAAGACTCGGGCTGCAGGAAGCAGAAGTTGGGGAATTGTTAATGGGTTTAGGGTTTAATCATAGGATGAGAGGGGGCACATGGGCAGTCACAGAGCTCTGTTTTCGGCTTTCTCCTGTTTAACATTTGACCAATGCTTCAGATTAAGAAAGAAAATCAGATTGTCCAGTAAGAATGGCACTAACTGAGAAAGATGGTGACTATGAGAGAAAACAGATCCAAGCTCTAAGATGCCCTCAACAGGCTGGAAGATTGGGACATAATCACAAATGGAATTGCCTCAATCCTGTCCATAGGCCCCCAAGTTAAACTGCTGATAAATAGAATCAGAGAGACCTGGCCTGCTGTTCATTCGAAACAGCACAACACCCCCACAGAAAACAAACCTAGGGGGTCTCAGAGAACCACAAGCTTTCTATGATCCAAAGGCGTGATGTGGCTGTCAGCAAGGTGCAGGTAAATTCTGGACTGCAAGGCTAGCAGGGACAGCCAGCCAGAAGCCTGAGCACAAATCGATGGCCCTGCTATTCTATGTACTTCTCAGCCCACATGGAGGATTTTGTGGTCAGTTCTGGGTCAGTTCACCTTTGAAGAGAGCCATAGGCAGATTCTAGATCGGTGACCAGGGAAGGTTGAAGAATCTGGGGACACTTCTCCTGAGGAAGAGAAGGCTTGGTTGGGGGTGGGAGTGAGGAGGTGCTTATGGGCTGTCTTTGTTGAAGGGCCACCATGGGTGAGAGGAAACACCATGGACCCCAGGAGCAGATTAGGGTCCATAGTGAATGCTGTGGGAAGGCTGACTTTGGTGGAGCCTAAGAACTAATGTAGAAAACCCCCAGCTATCAAATAATGGAGTGGGAGCCTCAGGAGGCACGATCTGGCCATCTCCCATGGTATTGTTATGAGTTGCATCCTGAATAAGTGCCTAATCCTGTATTAAGAACTTTATATGCATCATCTTACTTAATAAGGGATTTAATTATATGTAAAGTGCTTGGAACAGTGTCTGGCACATGTGAGGGCATGATACATATTAGCTGTGGTTATGATTATTTCATCCTGACAATAACCTTGTTGTGGTGAAAGGAATCATTTATTTCCAATTTACAGATGTGGAAACTGAACCTTGAGAGGGTACGTGACTTACCCAAAATAGCAGCACTAATAATTGGTATGCCAGTATTTGAACCCAGGACTACCTGACTCCAAAACTTTTCATTACGCACCCCTAAGGTTTTGTGAGTTATTGGACCAGACTTTACAGGATGCTTCCCCATCGAAGACTATGTCCTAAACTGTGCCTCTTGCCCATATAGGATTCCCTGTGTGAAGGATCTGTTTCTGAAACCTCTAAACGAGAGGGGCTTTTGGCTGCTTTGCCAGTCTGTTGTGGAGTGTGGAGTGTGGAGACCACTCAGTTAGGAGCTCAATTTCGGGCCCTTGTCCTTGCATACTTATGACCTGTCCAGCTGACATGGAGCAACCCTGCCACTGTGCTCAAACCGTACAAGGAATATGGGTGGGAGAGGCGGCTCCAGGCTCTACTGGTCCACCCCAGGCTTGGCACTGACTCCTGAAGGGTTTAGTCACAGGAGCTCTGCAAGCCAGATGCTCTCCCCTGATAACCCCGAAGGAGAGTCAGCTGTGTCTCTAACTCAGTGGGGAGCCCTGGCGAAGCTGTTTTACCTCTTCCTGGCATTGACCCTCTGCAGCATTCTTTACTTCTTTAAGGCTGTACCCTCCTCAGTCACGTAAGGGCACCTTCAAGGAGAGGCATGTGGAGTAGAGGCACATGCAGGATTGAGGTCAGGCAGACTGGGTTTGGGCCCTGTCACTGCCTCTGCCGAGTATCATTAGGCACATTATTTAATCCGCCTGGACCTCAGTCTTGTAATTTGCAAAACTGGGATCCTGACACCTATTTTTCAGGCAGACATGAAGATTAAGATGATGCATACAAAGAGTCTGGCACAGAATAGGTAGGTGTTTAATAAATGGTAGCTATTATTATTACTCAGACTGTGTCACCAGACCACATTTGATGCCTGATACCCAATTTTGCGGCCTAAAACACATGCCTTGTGAAAAGGGAAAGCAACTTAGATTCATTCAACTAATTCTTTTTTTGAGCCATCATTCATAACTTATCCATTACAAAAAGAAATGAAAACAAACAATGCACTTTTTAAAAAATCCCAACTGAGCTGCTTGGTTGAAAGAAACATTTCAATGTAAACACAAATAAATACACAGGTGATGTTTGCAAAGATAGCTTGTGGTTGTTTTTTTTTTTTTAATGGGCGTTAGAAAAGAGACAGGCATGGGTAACAGGTCAGACTGGGTCAGGGCATTGGAAACTGGACCCAATGCTGGGAGGAGGAAGCTTCAGGAGGGCAGATCTGAGCAGCTAGCACCAGGATGGCAAAGGACGTCCAGTCCAATGTGGAAGGCAGACAGACAGCAGGAGGAGGCCTGGTTAACCTCCCGGTGCAGGGATCCTGCTCAAAGAGATGGGGTGTCCTTCTGGAAGGCAACCAGTGGCTCATGAAGCCCCAAAATCTCCAGAAAGGGAAAAGGTATCACCTCTCACCACAAACCCAACCTCTGAACTGCAGTTTGGAGACTGGCTTCTGGTTCCGGTGTGTAGGGAGAGGACATGGGAGAAAGGATTGCTAAGGAGGCAGGGTTTTGTTTTGTTTTTGTTTTTTTTGAGGGCAGTGTCACTGGCCCTCATATGTGGGACCGAACCGGGGCCGCTGGCTTCCCAAGCCAGCACTTAACCACCGCGCCACTCGGCCGGCCCTAGGAGGCAGGGTTTTGGAAGAAGATGAGAATTTATGTCATATAGACCTGGGCTGACATTCATCATTTTCTAGGTATGACCACGTTGCTTTCTGAAATCCCTACTACATCTCTTATAAGGCAGATGAGCTCGTAAGCATCAGTGTTGACCATAGCCCTGGGACTTGGCATGTGCCAATGCATTTTATTAAGAAGAAGAACACTTATTAACCTAGCTGCTTCTCACCACCTCCTCTGCCTGCACCTGGTTCTTGTCACTGTATCTGGCTTATTGTAATAACATTCTAATTGGTTTCCCTGCCTCCACCTTCCCCCTGTATCAACGATTCTTCAGTTGGCAGCCAGAGTGTTCCTGTTAAATGTGTTAGATCATGTCACTGCTCCATTCAGTACCCTCCAGTGGTTCCCAGTTTGTCATGTGTAAGCCAAAGTCACACTGCCTAGGTCCTGCCTGATCCTGCCTGCTTTTGACTTGGGGGCTACTGCTTTTCCCATGGCTCACTTCACTCCAGCCACGCTGGTTCTCTGGCCGGTCCTTCAACATGCCAGACACTTTCCTGTGTCAGAGCCTCTGCCCTTGCTGTTTCTCTACCTGCAACACCATTTGCATGTCTTGTTTACTTACCTACCTCCTTTAGGCCTTTGCTGAAAAGTCATACCTCAGTGTGCCCTTCTGTGACCTCCCCATTTCAAATTGCAGCCCCACCCTGTCGATCTCAAGCCTCTTTCTTGCTTTATTGTCCATAGCACTTTTCATAAACTGACATACTCAGGTATCTATTTCTTATTTCTATTTATTGTCTCTTTCCCCACTAGAATGTCAATTTTATGAAAGCAGGATTTCAGTTTGGCTTGTTCATTCCTCTATCCTTAGTTCCTAGAACACTGCCCCACATGTAGTAGACACTGCAAAACACTGGTTGAAGGAATGATTATTCTAAAGCAAAAGGCTAGACTTCAGCTCTAGAGGAACATGGACTCAAGGCTGGTGATCGAGGCAAGAATTCAGAACCAGGAAGCACGACAGAGATCCAGTTACTCAAACTGGAACACAGGCCAGCATAGTTACTCAAACTGGAACACAGGCCAGCATCTGAGAACCAGAGGAATGCCCAGACATGAGAAGTGGGGCATGACATCAGAGCCTGGCCTGAAGCCAGGCTGATGGAGAGTGCGTCTGGTGCTCCAGGGCTGGTCCCAGGCCACATGTCTTGGGGCCAGGTCACCCCATAAGTGGAGACAGAGGGCCTGAAAGGCAGGCTGCCAGGCAGGGCCTCAATCACTTAGTAAATGTCAGGCGAAGTTATCCCAGCTTTCAACTTATTCCCAGATGTAGATGTCAGTGGATACTCCATATTGGCATAGCTTACAAGGAAAACACAAATGACTAAGGGAAAAAAGAAAAAAAAAAGTGAAAATGCTCATTCAGAAACCTGAACTGAGAGACTGAGGAATGGCAGATGCCAGAAGCCTATGACTAGAGGATGGATGTCTGTGATGTCAAGTGAGACACCAGCTGATTGAGCATCTGAGGATTACGTTGTCCTTTGGACCATTTTTTTTTTTTTTTTTTTTTGTGGAGGTGTTCAGGTGAGCTCTGTCAGGCAAACACTCCAACTCGGAGAGGAGAAAACCCTAAATGGAGCCAGCAAGGAGGTGTCTGCTAAAGCCTAGAAAGAGGAATTGGGGCAGGGTGAATTTGGCCAGGCTTCCCCAGAGCTGTCCAAGGTACTCTCCAGGAGTTGGGCTCAGCTTCCCTTCTCCTTCATGCTTCCTGAGAACCTAGCCTATGATTCAGGGCTGCCCCTGCCTCACTCCAGGAGAGCAAGTTTGTGGACATAGTCTGATCTAACTCCTTCAGCACATGCCTTAAGTAAAGGAGGTTCAGAACAATCCAGAGTCAGGGAAGTGCCCCTCCTGACTGTCAGAGAAGCTGTTTCCCATCTTTGTTCCCACTGCACTTTGTGGAGAGTTCCTGCTGGTTCTGGGTTCCAATCCGCCTTGGGTAGCTCTGTGTACTTTGACAAGCTCTATAGAAACTCTGTGAGCCCCAGTGCCTGTAAAGTGTGTATGATAAATACAGTATTCAATTTAGAGGGCTGTTGTGAGAATTACATTCATTATAAGACATACAGTAAGTGTTCTGTGAAGGTTCAACTCCCAACCTTGTTACAAGGTCGTCAGTATGACGCTGGTTCAAGGTCAAGAGAGTTTTCTGATAAGCTGTCCTACTGTGTCCCCCTCATTAAACACCCCTTGGGGTTTTATATTTCAGTGACCACGAATCCTATTCTTCCATCATGGGGAGGCCCAGGGGGACCAGGTCAGATCACAGGATTGCTTTCCTTGAGGGTAGCCAGGGCAGCCAGTGCGACCTGGCAGAGTGGGTAAGTCGTGTGGAGCGCGAAGCGCAGACCACGAACGCGCTTTTGCCTGTGGACGTGCTCCCACCGGGGGAGAATGTTAGGGCGGAGCCCTTCGGGAGTGGGGACATGGAGAGGTCAAATGCCTGGAGGGGGCGGTAGCACACGTAAGGTGAGGACTCCAGTCTTGCCTAGGTTTGGCAAAGCCCAGCTGCTCCGTCTGGTGGGGATGCGGGGGCCCTCATCCAAAGCCCTAAGAGCCAGTGGGACACCCGAGCACCCGGGTGTTCAAGCGTCCGCGGAGTCTTCGGCCGCCCCTTCGGGCTGCGTAAGGGACCCTGGGGCACCCGCGCAGAGCGGGAGAGTGTACGCTGCAGGTGCCTCTAGGACGGCTCCGTGGCGCGCTCGCCGCCCAGACCTTCCCAGCTGGACCTCGGAGAGGCAGTCCCAAGTCCCAGTGCAGGAGCTGCCGGGTGCGCTCGCCAAGCGGCGGCTGCCACTCGGGATCGTTTCCCGATCGCCGTCCGTGGGCGCTCAGGTTCCCGGCGCTTCGCCGGCAGCGGCAGCCGGCGCCGCGGAGGGCCAGGGGCGCTTGTGTGCGTGTGCTGGGAAGGCGGCCCTCCCCGCTGCCGCCGCAGCGCCTCCCCCTCCCCCGGCGCGCACGGCCCGTCCCCGTCCCCGGAGGCGGCCCGAGCCGCCGCTGAGCAGCCTCGCCTTCGCCTCCCGCGTTTCCTGCCGCCCTCCCTCCCCCGGCTGGGCTCCAGGGGCTGCAGCCGAGCGGCTCCCGGCGGGAGAGCGGCTCAGAGCGCGCACGGGGGCGGGCGGAGGCGGCCCGGTTCGGCGCGGCTGTGCGGGAAAGAGGCGCGCGCGGAGACGCCGGCCCCCCTCTCGGCGTTTGCTCGCTTGCTCCCCGCCTCCCGCACTCCGCTGGCTCCCACCCCTTCTCGGCGTGATTGATCCGTCACGGGCGCCGCCGCCGCCGCCGCGGCCGTTCTAAGCCGAGTCGGAGCCGGGGCCGGGCCGGCGCCATTGCGCGGGCGCCGCGGGGAGAGCTTGGCGCGGGGCGGCGGGCCGGGCCAGGCCATGCGGGCCGAGTGAGCCGGCGCCCGCAGCCCGCGGCGCGGCATGGCTTCCCCGCGGAGCTCCGGGCAGCCCGGGCCGCCGCCGCCGCCGCCGCCGCCGCCCGCGCGCCTGCTGCTGCTCCTGCTGCTGCCGCTCCTCCTGCCGTTGGCGCCCGGGGCCTGGGGCTGGGCGCGGGGCGCACCCCGGCCGCCGCCCAGCAGCCCTCCGCTCTCCATCATGGGCCTCATGCCGCTCACCAAGGAGGTGGCCAAGGGCAGCATCGGGCGCGGCGTGCTTCCCGCGGTGGAACTGGCCATCGAGCAGATCCGCAACGAGTCGCTCCTGCGCCCCTACTTCCTCGACCTAAGGCTCTACGACACAGAGGTGAGTGTCCAGCCGCCCGCGCCGTCGGGGCTCTTGGGGGCAGCTGGCGGAGCGGGCGGAGGGTGTTGGACAGAGGTAAGCTTCAATCCTTGGGCAGAGCCCTCATTGACCTGTCGGTGCCTGCCTGGAGAATTGCGGGCTGGTGCTCAGTGCCCACCCCCGGGTCGCTCCGGGCTTGGCCGGCACGGCTGCTACCAATATTTACCGAACATCTCCTTCCTCTGGGATTGTATGTGTGTGGATGTATGTGTGTGAGGTGTAGGATAGAAGACCAGGGTTATCCTTCAGGAAAGAAGGAATGGAGGAGGTGGGAACTGGACCCCCAAAAGGCCTGCAGTGGATGCCCCTGCCCAGGTCCCGCTTGTGGGGCTGTGGAGTGCCCGGTGGGAGGAACAAGCATATTAACTGCAAACTGGGCCACTTGGGGCTGGAGAGGCCATGGGCCTGCTCGCAGTCCCCCAGGAGCGCCGAGTGGCCCTCTGAGGTCCGGAGAGCTAGGGACCCGAGGGGCCAGCGCGCGCAGCGGGGCTGAGCGACTGGTGCGCGCCAGCAGCTCATAGTCCGCACCGCGCGGGCAGGTGTTGGGTCTCTGGGTCTGCAGCGCTGCTGCCTGGATGTGACGGGCGCTGCCTGTTTTTGAGGACACCCTTCTCGAGCGAGTTGCTCAGAGAGTGCCCTGAGCAGGTCTTGCCCCAGACTCGCGAGGCCGTCCAGCTGCACCGATGCTGTTGGCCTGGCGGCTACAAGCGCAGTTTTCTCCTGGCGCAGACTTGAAGTATGGACTGGGAGCGCAGCAGCCGGCTTGCCCTCCCGGCATCCTTGTCTGAGGGGGGCCTAGGAGCCGAGAGCTTCCCATCCTAAGTCTCCTCCTCACCCCCTCGGCGTGGGTTCCGACTGAAGCCTCAGCGCGGACCTTCACTGCAGCCCCCGAGGCTCAGATACTCAGAGGGGGCTTGGAGGAGCGATCGCCGGCCGCGCGAGGTCGGGTTTGCGAGTTTTTCCGGACTAAGATGCAGAGTCTGAGACGCAGCCTGAAGGGGGCAGTGATTTCCTGTGCAGTATGCTCGGTTGGTGCTTCTTCCACCGCGCCAAACCCGGCCGAGTCTCTGGGCTTGACCCCGGCTTCCCGGGGTTATCCGGGCGCTTCTGCTAGAGCCCAGGTGCAAACCCGGTTGGAGAGGAGGGTCGCTCTGCCGCCCTGATGGTGTAGCCTGAGCTCTGCGTCCTTCTCTATGTGGCCCCTTTTTTTGTCCCCGAAAAAAGAGCAGAAATCTGAATTACATCTTATCCCCCTCTCCGCCCGCCTTCACGGATGAACCAGCCTGCTCTGCGCTGTAAATAAAAGGTGAAGGAACGGGTGACAGTTGGTGGCGGTGCGCGCAGTCTGCTGCAAGCGGAGAGGCTTCCTCTGCCTCGGGAGGGTGCAAGCTGGGGTGCTGTGCAGAGCTAACCTGACTGTGGAATCATTTTTGAATGACATTTCCATCGCCCTCATCTTTGCCCGAGTATTTCTAGTTCTCTGGGCTCCTTGCCCCACACACGTAAATGGAGAAATGAAATAATACCGAGGCATGTCTTCTCGGCATTGTTTCTCTATTGCTTCCATACATATTCTTTTGGAAGGGACACAGGAGAGCCGGTTCTTTGGAGAAAACAAACAAACAAAAAAAACCCCAAAAAATTAGTAGACAGGGCAGCTCTGCTTGCATCATCACCAAATAATGCCAACTGCATAATGTTTTCATCATCAATTTATCCCTTCAGAAAGCTTCCCTAAAAGAGATTTCATATTAGCTTGTTTGTGGAAGCAATAGGATGGGTGATGGTTTCAGGGTGTGGGTTGAAGCTTTTACATTTTATTTTTCAAGTGTCTCTTGATGACTTTCTGAGTGAGAGGGCCAAGAATCAAGAGGATGAGGCAGTCAGAAGGCTTTTCAGTTCATGGGAATATGCAGGAAGCTTGGGGAAGGAAGGCAGAAGGTTACAGATCAGCCTCATGCAAATAGGGATGCATCTCTAGCTGTGTGAAGGCACCCAGGGCATGGGCTTTGGGGTGGGTTGGACCTGGGTCCTAGTCAGAAACAGGTTATCTTCCCTCCTGGGTGACCTTGAGGGAGGCATTTGATCTCTCTAAGCCCAGATTTCCACATCTGAAAAAGTGGGACTATGATGTGTACTCTGCAGGGTGGTGATGTGATGCTTATGGGAGATAACAGGCCAGAGTGGAAAATGCCTTCAGCTGGCAGGCTCAGTGGCCAGTGCTCTTTCTGGCATGCTGCAGGCTTGACATAAATGTTTCCTACCTCCATTCCTTCACTTTCCTCTGGGGTGGATTCACAAGAAAGCCGTTGAGATGTTAGGTATGATAAAATGGTCCCAATGAAAAGATTATTTGTTTTTCTTGCTTTTGACATCTCAGGAAGAGTTAGTGAAGTTATCACCAGAAAAGCAGAATTCTGGCTTACAATCAAATCATTATGTTATCTCCTGCCATGAGGTGTCACATTTGGGAGAACCCCAGGTGATATAATACCTAAGTTTTTCCGGTGGCCCCATCTTTAGAATAGAGGCACTGTCTCTCTCTGAGCCCAAGTAAAGGGAGGATCTGTCTGGGTAATTGCAGCAAAAGCTACAGTTATCTGAAGGGGATATGGGGCCTGTGTTAGAGTGTCTAGGGGCCTGTTTTATTCCGATGGGCTGTCTTTATGGATCGTATGTGTACTTCCTAATCACTTGCTGGCCGTGTCACTTGTTCTCTGTAGACTTGCACACAAGATGGATGTAGTGAACAGATTTTGGCTGGCTTTGCTGACAGTATTTGTCAGTCAATGGCCAGAGATTGTGGGCAGTTAGGATGGATCTTTGTCCACGCAGCCTTCAAATAGATGGAGATTTAGCAAGGAATGGGTTCATCTGATCATTGAGACAGCTTGTCTCAATAGAAGAGCCTCCTGCATGCATTTATCCAGGTTGAACCTCCACTGTAATTAGAATAGTGACAGAACATGCAAAGCCCTACTCAATGCCATGTGTTTGTAAAAATGAAACATCCCAGCAAAGCATCTGCTAGTCAGGACCGCTTTTCTCTGGTGTGCCTCAAATTACTTGAGCAAATACTTCTTTATGTTCTCTAAGTTCTGAGTAT
The DNA here is from genome assembly GCA_033961575.1 of Aselliscus stoliczkanus. Taxonomy (NCBI): domain Eukaryota; kingdom Metazoa; phylum Chordata; class Mammalia; order Chiroptera; family Hipposideridae; genus Aselliscus; species Aselliscus stoliczkanus. The sequence continues at coordinate 143,034,626 of CM066728.1, forward strand.
ATAAAAACAAGCAAGACAACTGAAAATACAGATAAGAGGAAGCATCGGAAACCATATAGAAGCATGGAAATCACTGTACCAAGAATCTGAGATAAGATGTTTATTGTATTTTTGAGTATTAAATTTTCACTCTGAGCTTCCTGGCAGTCAAGGTAAAAAGGTAAACATGGTGGTTTACATTTCTAAACATATTTGATTAAAAGACTCTGAGGGACAATGCATTGTTTAAAAAAAAGAGCAAGTGTTTCAGGAGCCTCATGAAATATTCTTTATGTGGTTGTTTCTCATTCTTTGGTAGCCACATTAATATAAGAAATCATAATCAAGAGATGAGTTTTTTTAAATGTTGGCTTTTCTGATGAGATAGCTCAGTTTAGAAAAATTGAAAATTATAGAAGCATGCAAAAAAAAAGTAGTTTCCCATAATTCACCTGCACAAAGATAATTACATTTCATAATTAGCAATATTTGCTTCCAGTGTTCACTTCTTTGTGTACTTGAGATCCTACTCAATGTGTCCTTGTATATTTTGTTTTATTCAGTTAATGTTATATCATGGGTATTTCCCCATGTCCTCAAACCCTCTTTGCAAAGATGATTTTTAGTGTTGTACATTATTCTATCCTACGGGTGCACCATAAATATTAAATCCTTCCCCTTTTGCTGGATTTCTATTTTCCCACTTGTTACTATTTTAAATTATTCTGTAAAAACTTTAGGAAAAGTTCAGGAGCCAAAGGGGCACATTCCAGGTGTGCACTTCTCAGGAAGTCTACACTGATGCAGGGATTGCGCTTAGAAAACCCAGAGAAAACCTGGTGATTGGTGAGCACGTGCTGTGCTTTTCTTGAATGGCACTGCCGAATATTTGTTGCCTCATTCATTACACTGTAGAAAGGATCCAGACAACTGTTGGGTGGAGGACAAGCTTTTCAAGGAGGTCTGAGTACAACTCAGCAGGCCTTAACTGAGTACCTACTGCAGTTGTTGGTGCTGCAAAAAGGAGTAAAACCCAGCCCTGGGCTCAAAAGAGGAGTTGGTGCATAGGGGAGAACAGAGCAAGCACATATTTGTCTTTTTTTTTAATTTACTTTATTTTTAAAGATTGTCATTAAATATATTAGTTTTAGGTATACACCATAGTTATACAATATTATACAGTCAAAGAAGTGATCACCATGATAAAAGTCTAGCAACCACCTGACACTATACCACGCTATCACAATATTAGTGACTATATTCCCTATGCTGTACATTACATCCCCATCACTTATTTGTTTTATACCTGAAAATTTGGACCTCTTATTCACCTTTCCCCCCAATAAAAAATTTTCAATTACAGTTGACATTCAGTATTATTTTATATTAATTTCAGGTGTGTAGCATAGTGGTTAGACATTTATATAATTTCACCCATTTAGCTTTTTGTTTTGTTTGGTTTTGTTTTCTTGAGGGCCCTCATATGTGGGACCGAACCGGGACCGCTGGCTTCCCAAGCCAGTGCTTAACCACCGCGCCACTCGGCCGGCCCAGACATTTATATAATTTCAGAAATGATCCTCCTGACTAGTCTAGTACCCAATTGGCACTATACATAGTTATTACCATATTGTTGACTATATTACCTGCGCTTTACTTTACATCCCCATGACTATTTTGTAAAATCTAAAAGTATGTACTTAATCCTTTCATCTTTTTGTACCCTGTCCTCCAACCCTCTCCCATCTATCACCCCAACAAATCTAGTACCCTTATAACACTATACATAGTTACTACAATATTATTGACTATATTCCTTATCCTACATCCCCATGATTACTGTGCAACAACCAATTCGTACTTTTTTTTTTTTTTTTAAGATTTTATTGGGGCATTGGGGAAGGGTAACAGCCAAGTTGTTGTCCTTCAGTCTTAGTTGTGGAGGGCGCAACTAGCTCAGCTCCAAGTCCAGTAGCCATCTGGCCACCCGTCGGCATCTCAGCGGCAGCTCAGCTCAAGGTGCTGTGTTCAATCTTAGTTGCGGGTGGGCTTAGCCACCATCCCATGCGGGAGTCGAACCCACAACCTTGTTGTTAGGAGCACGTGCTCTCACCAGCTGAGCCATCCTGCCACCTGTTGGCAGCTCAGCTCAGCGGCAGCTCAGCTCGGGTGCAGCTCACTGGCTCATGTGGGAATCCAGCCGGCAACCCTGTTTGCTCAGAGCTTGCGCTCTTAGCCAACTGAGCCACTTGGCAGGCCCAAATTTGTACTTCTTAATCCATTCCTCTTTTTCACTCACACCCAACCCTCCTCCCATTTGGCAACCATCAGCATGTTCTCTGTATCTGTGAGTTTATATCTGTTTTATTTGTTTTGTTCTTTAGATTCCACATGTAAGCAAAATCACATTGCATCTGTCTTTCTCTGTTTGACACTCCACTCAGCACAGTACCCTCCAGGTCTATCTATGCTGCTGCATATGGCAAGAACCAATTCCAGTCCATGGCTGAGCAATACTCCATTGTGTATATGTACCACCATCTCTTTATCCATTCACTCATCGACAGACACCCAGGCTGCCTCCACATCTCGGCCATTGTAAACAATGCTGCAATGAACGTATGGAAGCACATGTCCCCTTGAAGTAGCACTTTTTTTTTTTTGAGGGCAGTGTCACTGGCCCTCATATGTGGGACCGAACCGGGGCCGCTGGCTTCCAAGGCCAGCGCTTAACCACTGCGCCACTCGGCCGGCCCTGAAGTAGCACTTTTTGTTTCTTCCTATTAATACCAGAAGTGGGATTACTTTGTCTCTTCTTATAGCCTTTGTTTTAAAGTCTGTTTTGTCTGGTATAAGTATTTCTACCCCAGGTTTTTGGTTTTTTTTTACTTTCATAAAATATCATTTTCCATTCCTTTACTTTCCGTCTGTGTGTCTTTCAATCTGAAGTGTTTGTCCTGTAGGCAGCATATGTAAGGGTTTTGTTTTCTTATCTTTTCAGCCACCCTGTGTCTTCTGAGTGGAGCATTTAATCCATTTACTTTGAAAGGAATTGATGGATATGTAACTATTGCCATTTTTTTATTTATAATTTTGATCCGCCCCCCCCCCCCATCTTACATAAGTCCCTGTAACACTCCTTGTAATACTGGTTTGGTGGTGATGAACTCCTTTGGCTTTTTGTTGTCTGGGAAGCTCTTCATCTGTTTTTCGATTCGAAATGATAGCTTTGCTGGGTAGAATAATCTTGGTTGTAGGTCCTTGCTTTTCATCACATTGAATATTTTGTACCAATCCCTTCGGGCCTACAAAGTTTCTGTTGAGGAATCAGCTGACAGTCTTATGGGAGCCTCCTAGTAAATTACTAGTTGCCTTTCTCTTGCTGCTTTTTAGATTCTCTCTTTGTCTTTAACCTTTGCCATTCTAATTATAACATGTCTTAGTGTGTGCCTGTTTGGGTTCATATTGTTTGGGACTCTCTGCACTTCTTGAGCTGGTATGTTTATTTCTTTCACCAGGTTAGGAAAGTTTTCAGTAATTATTTCTTCAAATAGGTTCTCAATCCCTTCCTTTCTCTCTTCTTCTGGTACCCCTATGATGCAATGTTGTTATGCTTGATGCTGTCCCAGAGGTCTCTAATTAAACTATCCTCATTTCTTAAAATTCTTTTTTTCTTTTTGCTGTTCCAATTGGGTGTTTTCTATTACCTTGTCCTCCAAATCGCTGATTCGATCCTCTGCTTCATCTAGTCTTCTGGTGATTCCTTCTAGTAAGTTCTTTATTTCAGCTATTGTATTCCTCACTTCTGACTGGTTCTTTTTTATGGTTTCTATGTCCTTTTTAATTCTTACTATCTCCTTGTTGACATTATCACTAAGTTCCCTAAACATCCTTATAACCATTATTTTGAACTCTGTCTCTGGTGTGTTGTTTAATTCTGTTTCTGGAGTTTTCCCCTATTCTTTCATTTGGAATGTATTTATTTGTTTCCTCACTTTAGCTGCCTCTCTGTTTGTTTCTATGTATTAGGTAGATCAGCTATGGCCTTATGTAGTAGGTCCCTTGTGGGGCCCTGGTACAGTCTCCCTGGTCATTTGCTCCAGGTGCTCCAGGAGTGTCCCTTGTGTGGGTTGTATGTGCCCTCCTGTTATAGTTGAACCTTGATTGCTATCGGCTTGTCAGTGAGTGGGATTGACCCTCAGGTTGATTGGCTGTTGGGTGGCCACATCCACAACTTACAGGTTGTTGTGCAGTGGACTTACCCCACTAAGTGGGATTTGCCCCAGTAAGCTCTGGTGCCTGCTGAGACTGCCCTTTGTACATGCCACTTGTGGGGCTAATTGGGTGGTGCTTTGCTGTGGTTTAAAGCCAACCTTCAAGATGTTGATTCTGGGGCCTCTTGTGAGGGAATGCAGTGCAGGTCCAGTACCTGTGACCAGCTGGGGACCACCTGGTAGGAGCTACATGCAATCCGTGGTTGTTCACTGCCTATGCTAACCATGGAGGCACGTGTGAGAGGCCATGCTGTGACCTGAGGATGTCTGCCACCGTACTGGGCTGGGGGTAGCGCCACAAAAAGCCAGGACACCCTGAGGCCTGCTGCTTCCTACTAGCTCCCTTAAGGTTGAGCCCCAATAAAGCCTTGTGTGGTACATGAGTTGGGTAAAGCAGGGTCTCAGGGAGTCACTAGAGTGGGAAGAGTTGTGGTCAGCAAGTTAATGTAGACTCTGGTTTGGTGCCAGTGCTGAGCCTGGAGCTACTCAGCAAAAGCCTCAGAGAACATCAAGGCCAGCTGCTGCCCACCTGGGTCCTGCATTCTCTGATAGTTTTTCAAGAAAGAGTGCAATGAGGGCGGGGCTGGCTGCTTTGGGAGCAAGTGCCTCTGGTGTTGGGCAAGTTGGGTGGGGCGGGGTCTCAGTGAGTCAGCAGAGGGGAGCAGCAGAGTTCAGCAGGCCAATCAGATTCAGATTTGATTTGTGGGGGGAGGGCTCAACACAGAGAAGATGGTGCCTGCCTGCTGGCAGCACAGGAGGAAGACTCCCCACAAGGAAAATGGCGGCTGTTGTCCAGCTCTTGTTATGAAGCCACACACCTCAGTCCGCCCCTGATATGCCTCTGATGCCCCCCCGCCAGTTACTGTCCCTCCTCTGGAGCCCAATGAGAGTGCCTGTGAATGAGACAGTCTGTGCACGGGCTGTTTAAGAGGATGTCTGGGTTTCCCACAGCTCTTTGTCTCACTCGAACGGTTGGAATCCCCACTGTTTTTCACACCCAGATGTTGTTGTGAGAACTCCTCTTCCCGGCACCAGAACTCTGGGCTGGAGAGGCCAGTGTGGGGTAGGGATCTCATGCTCCTCAGCGGGGAACCTCTGTGGCCGAGATATTCCTCCTGGTTTCAACTGCCACATGGAGGTTTGGGGCCAGTTCAGTTCGTGTTTCCACCCCTCCTACCAGTCTCAACGTGGCTTCTTCTTTATATCCTTAGTTATAACACTTCTGTTCAGCTAGACTTCAGAAGGTTCTCTAGTTTGATTGTCCTGTAATTTAGGTGTAATTTTAATGTGTTCATGGAAGGATGCAGGCACAGTATTTATCTACTCTGCCATCTTCATATGTGTCATTTTAGAGATATAGGCATAGGTTTTAGAGATATAGGCATTTTAGAGATATAGGCATAGGTTTTAAGTAAACGTACAAGATAAAAAGTGATTGTGGTGATGGTTGCACAATTATGTGAATTTAATATACTAAAAACCATAGAATCATACAGTTTAAAATGGTATGATATATGGATTATAGCTCAACATAGCTGTTCTTAAAAATAAAGAGATAGAAAATGACTTCTTTTTGGATCAGGCTGACATCTTGTAACCCCACTGCACATCATGGTACCTGGTCCGTAGTAGGTATATTGCTTAGGACCCTTGTTGCAAGTGACAGAATTTTAACTGGTTCATATGATTGAAAAATATGGCTGTGGGTTGTGTTCAGGCATGGCTGAACCCAGGGACTCAAATGGTATCTTCGAAATCTCTCTCTCTGTCTTGTAGCTCTGATTTCCTCTCTCTTTGGCCTCATTCTTGGGCAGGCCCTTCCTTAGGTGTTGGCTCACATGGCCCCTAGCAGCTGCAGGTTTACACATTTTCAGTTTAGAAATTCCAGTAAAAAGAGTGTTCCTCTCCTAACTGTTTCACCAGAAATCTGAAGCTCAGCTCTCAATGGCTTGAATTGGGTTATATGCCCATCCCAGAACCAATCACATGACACTGATGGGCCTGGGACATCCACCAGCTATGGAGGTGAAAGTGGCATTTAACTCTAACATGTTTAGGTATTAGATCATACAGTCTAGAGATATAGGCATAGGTTTTAAGTAAACATTTCCATTGCTTTTGTTGTCACATAGCTTATAGTTAAAGTTTAAGAAAATGTGTTAGTCACTTATAGTCAAAGATTATAAAGTATGTCAATCTGGTCCTAGACAACTGCCTGTAAAGCACATTCCAAGAAAAATGTTTAAAAGTACATAGATACTGAGATAATAGAAAAATGTAGCTAGTTAAGCAAAAAATAATGATAGCTTAAATAATAACAATGGTTACAAAACATTTAGTTTCTGCCTTTTGCTTCAAAGATAATGTGACTGATACACAATCATGAGATATCTGGCAGACCCCACCTTTGAGGAGCTCACTGACTAAACAGGTGGCCAACACAAAACCATTACACACAGTGTGAGCCAGCCATGGAAGGGGGCAGCAGAGGATGCTGGGACTGCATCCCCCATATAGAAGCACCTGGTTGGTCATTTCCCATGCTGTCTGGGAAAGAAATGTGACTTTTTTTTTTTTAAGATTTTATTGGGGAATTGGGGCAGGGCACCAGCGTTGGGGAATCTGAAAGGAGAACAGATAAGTTGCTGTCCTTTTGTTCTTCAGTCTAGTTGTGGAGGACATTGCTTCACTGGTCCATGTTAGTATTATCATTGCACTTTTCCCGGCTGAGGCAGTTGCTCACCAGCCATTGGATGGCCGCGCACGGTGTCTCATGGCAGCTCATGAAAGCTCACTCTAGCTGCTGGCCAGACCCACTGCAGCCTACGCCGTCGCTGACAACTCATGGCAGCCCAGCTCCAGCTCAAGCTGTTGTTCACCATCTTAGCTATAGAGGGCAGTGTCACTGGCCCTCATATATGGGATCCGAACCAGGGCCCTGCTGCTCAGAGCTGGTGTCCCAAGCCAGCTCTTAATAAATGACTTCTTATTGCTTACTTTTCTGATTATTTATTTTGCTTCTAGGAAGGTTAGAAAAGCAAATGGCATAGTTTGCCCAATGAGCATCTGCATTCATCTGCTCCTTTAGTTTATTCTTATTCTCTCTGCTTATGTAACAATGTGCAGTAAGGGTGGCAAGATGCCTTCCTCTCTATACCTTTTTAGGAACAAGCAGGTGTGCCAGTGAACCCCGGATGGGGTTGGCTGCTTGGGTTCTGTGCTAGCTTAGTTGCTGAGACCACAGGGAAGTCTTTGCTCCTCTCTGTGAATGGCAGCACGGATGGAGGACCTCTGCTCCCTGTTAGTGCCACGAGGGCAGGCACTGTGTGCGTCTGGCTCCCTTGTGCAACCCCCACTGCCCCCCCCACCCCCGACACTATCCCAGGGTCAGGCACAAAGCAGGAGCTCAATAAATATTTATTGAAGAAACAAGTGGATCTAAATGCCTGGAGCCCAGCTCTTCGGTTCTAAGAGTATTAATAGGTGTAGTTTTAACAACCTGAGGAAGTACTTCGTAGGCCAAGCCAGGTGAGGTGTTTCCTGCTTGCTTTTTATTTGCTTTTTGGTGCTTTTGGGGGCCCTGTCGTTGTGGTGTGCAAAGGGGAAAGGGTACTTATTGGGTGTTCCAATAGAAGATTATGTGCGGAGGTGATGTCAGGCTCCCCTCCCCTGACAAACATACACGGCATCTTCCAAGACACATCAAAACCTAAGAAAGAAATACTTTTCAGCATCTGAGAGCTATTATGGTTTTAGATTGGTTTATTGGAAAATACTCTACCCGGCAGTTGGTGGGCACAGGAATCAAGTTCTGATATCCCACTTCTACCTCCAGGGAGCATGAGAGCCAACAGAGGCTGGACTGGGCTCTGGTCCTAGTAGAAATTGTAGGAGTGAAGCCAAGTCATCAGCCTTGGTGAGCCAGACGGTTCAGCAGCAGGTCTGGGTAGAGTGAATAAAGCGGGGCCCTGGGGTCCCCTGAACAGCAAGATTGATTCCAGGCTCTGCTCCCGGGCTGGAAGCTTCAGCTCTTTATCCTCCCATGGTCGGGACTGACTTAGGAACTGGTCAGCTCAGTCTGGAGGTAACCATCTCCTGATCTGGTTTTGGTCCAGACCCAAATTCAGTAACCAGCTTTATTACAACCTTGTACAAAGTAAGAGTAAATTGGTTATGAGCTGGAGTTGAAGGGTCTAAGAATTCTTGCTTGAGTAAAGGGCATGAATGTTGTGGCACTTTTCGGAGCTGATTGGGACATGCTTTCGCCAAGTTTCTGCTTTTCCAGTGTTTTTTTTTTTTTTTTTTTTTGAACCATCTACATTGCTGGAAGGATTAAGTGTCATTGTCATCTAGAAAATTAGTGGTAGATCCAAAGTACTGAGTGAATGGATTCATCTGTCTTCATCAGTGCCTCTGTTCCACAGCTGCTGGCGGGAGCAGATCCCTTCTCCTGCCATTTGGCAAGGCCCTCATCAGTCATGGCTCTGATAAAAATCTAGCCAAAGATGGACTTTGTGGAGTGACACATTACTGCCACTCTCATGGCTCAGGGTCAAGAGGTGGAGGAGAGAAAATGATATTTTCATACTCTGCTCATGACCCACTTGACTTTGTTCAGAGGGAACTGATTTTGAAAGCAACAGCCATCCTTATAATAATCACTATATTATCTAAATCGCTTTGTTTCTAGAACTATCCATTCATGGAAGCTTTTCTGAGAATGCCCAGAATTGTTTCAGGGGATTCTGGCAGATCAGATCTGGAAGTGCACTCCAGGACACATGATCGGAGCCACCCAGTCCAGCTCAGCGTGCCCTGACTGACGGAAGCGTCCTCTGGGGCCCAACTGACCCTTCCAAGCTCCTTGCTGGATGCTGGGAGTTCTAGAAACATTGGGAAGCCCTTGGAGAACTTCTAACCTTGTCATAAACAAAGGAAAAGGGAATGGACATATTTAGTTGCTAATGTGTAAGGAAAATAGAATATAACCACAGCAATAGCTCACCTTTATCCTGTGCTTCGTGTGTGTTTGTCCTCACGTCAAGTACTTTGCATCATCATCGTTTAATCCTCACAGCAATCTGAGGTGGGCTACAATTATTGTCTGCATTTTAGTGTTGAGGTTCAGAGAGGCTTGTTTAATATCTCAGCCCACCTGTGGTGAGCTGGGGTTTTGATCTGGATGGTCACACTTTGGATCTTGGCAGCTCAAGCGCTAAGTGAAGCAGCATCTTCCTCCCATGAAGTTAGTTGTCTTCCTACCATGAAAACAAGTGGCAAGTTTTGTGAGTAGCTAATGCTTTTTCTTTCTTGCTTGCTTTTTTGTGTGTGTGTGAATTTCACCCAACTGCATGCCTCTATCTCTAATTCAGCCTACCCTCACCCATTTCCCTGTCCACCTACTCAGTCTCACACAGCCAGCACTCTCTACTCACTTTCAGCGTGTCTGTCTCCACATCTGGATCACACAGATCTGCTCTCTGCTCTCTTGTACCTGTAGGACTTGTCACCTCCTGTAGTGTTTCCTCTGGTTGGTAGTGTTTATCTCCGTGTGCATATCCCCTGTTAGACTTAAATCACCTCGAGGGCAGCAGTGGTGCTTCCTTTATGCATGTAGCTCATCCTCGCTGAGCACCTACTCAGTGCCAGGCCTGGGGCCTGGATCGGCTGTGCACTCAAATGCAATTGGGGAGGCCATGTGGGATTGTTACCCTGCAGCAGGAGAAGCATGCTGGTGCAGCCTGGAGCAAGTGCAGGTGCAGAGGACAGCTAGCTACACTGACCCAGCACTCTGGTTCCGTGGCCTCCCTCACTGATACCCCACAGGGACTCACTCCCGGTGGCCTGGGAAGTCCTGCAGAGCCTGCCCCGCCTACTCCACAGCTTCAGTTCTGAGTACTCGCCCCCGCCCTCTGGGCCCAGACACAGGTCCTTTCAGTTTCTCTGGTGAGTGTGCTCCCTCCTGTACACGGCCTTTGCACAAACTGTTCCTGCTGCCTGGAATGCTGTTGCCACCTCTCTTCATCTTTAGATACCAGCTCAAGTCTGCTTTCTCTGTTTTTCCTGATTGGGAAAAATCCCATCATGTCTTCTCTAAGAACCATGAACCTTTCCTTTCTGGTGCTTCTTACAATTACAATTTTACATTTGTTGGATTGTTTGATCAATGTTGGTGTTCCCGTGTTCTCCAGGGTACTGGGAACTCTGTGAGTGCAAGGAAAGGCCTGTCTCGGTTCACCATACTGTCCAGCACAGCTTCTAGCACACAATAGGTGCTCAAGAAATATTTGTGGGGTGATTGAATGGATGAATGCTGAAAGATTTGTGAGGCTGATCTGGACCTTTATAATAGCTTGTTCTGTGTTGTTGGGTGCCCGTGCGGTGTTGGGGAGACAGCTGGACACTGTGGAAAGACTGTCTCATTTGGCATCAGACAACCTGTGTGTGCATGCTGGCGCTGCTCCCTACCCCCACAGCATCCCCAGACTCGGTGTCCTCACGTGTGAAATGGGGATGGGCTATTCCTCAGAGGGCTATTTTGAAGGTTGGCATGGAACATTCATGTAAAGCATTGAGCATAGGAAGCCACATTGAGTAGGCACCCACTAAATTTTGCTACCTTATTACAATGTGTGCAAAAATGTAAAATCTATGTAGTCGCTTTAAAAACTGGATCTTATTTAAGTTGGGGACTGTGTGTTTGTAGCCAACGAAAAAGTGGGTGATCTGCATCTGAGCTTCTTTGAATGGGTTTTCTAAGTCAAGTGGTTGTTTCTAAGCCCCATCATCCATTTCCTGGAGAATCTGAGGGGTGCTGAGAGCTCAGTGGTAAACTCTGCCTGGGCCTTGGGGCTAGGCTGTTGTCCCCAGTGAAGTCCTCGTAGCTCTGTGTTGTCACTGCTGGCTATTGTCCACTGCCTCACATGGCTGCAAGCTGGGCTGACCCACAAGGATAGGTGTGTCATCTATTTAGCACCTGCCATATCCCAGCACCCAACACGGAGCCTGCAGACGCTCAGTAAGATCTGTGAGTGCTGGAAGACCTGGGTCCAAGCACCTAACATGGCCCCTGGCACATTGTGAGTGCATAGCAGATGCTTTTTGCATGAGTGGTGTTAAACAACTGTAAAATATAACAATTTTAGATAAAATCACGACTGAGCCTCTAAATGGAACAGAGGGAGAAGACATTATCAGGCATCTGTGAGGAACGGATTGCTCCAGTCAAGTACTGAATTTGAAGGAAAGAAACGCCTTGGTGTTCCCATGTGATGAGAACACATTTCCCTTCGGGCTCCAGAGACACATCTTTTAGCTTAGGAGGCAGGGTGGTTCAGTGGAAAGAGCTCTGCACTTGACACGGGTGACCCATGGCTGATACTCACTAGTGGATGACCTTGAACTAGTCATTTAGCTTCTCTACACCTTAGTTGTATCATCTATTAAATGGGGATAATAATATGCCTCCCTTTCTTTTCCATGGAGTGATTGTGGAGATCACTTGGAAGAGAAATAGATTAAAGTAAAAGGGCTTTCAAAAGTTGTAGAGTTATAGATATAATATACACCTGCAACTAAGCACAGTGAGTAATTAATTCTGGGTTGTTCTCTCAGGGACTTTGGATGTTTCCAGTAAACATCTTTATAAAAGTCACAAGAGATGTTGTCCATGTGGGCGATTCATTCACCCTCTTAATAAAGGGGGTGCCTAGTATTAGATCATAGCACTGTGAAAGTGAGTAGGCAGGGGGCTGAGGCTTGTTGACCCTAGCAGGCTGTCTTACAGAAGCATCTAGAATGAGGGGTAGTTAACATGCCTTTCCCTCACCTGCTAGATGTCTTTTGTAGGTGTCAGACCCAAGAACGTTCACATCTAAACTCTCAAATGAGGGTCCCAGAGTAGAAACTTGTGGGTGTGGGAGTTAGTGAAGACAGAACTGCCAGAGGTGGCTGTCTGCAAGAGAGAGGCAGGAGCCCAGAGCGGCTGGCAGTTTAAACCAGTATCCATACTGCAGGCCACCTTCCAGCTGGCCACATCGGAGACCTGACCTCATGCTGGACATTAAGCACGCGCACCTGCCTCATGCCAGGCTGTGGGTATCGGAACATGACCCAGACATGACCCCTGTCCTTAGGAGGTTCACAGGACAGTGTGGGCAACTCATTCGCAAGCAGATGACCCTAGCAGAATGCTTAAGAGCGAGCACTGATTTTGGAGCAGGACCTCCTGGCCACCCCTTACCGCTTTGTTAATTTCAGGCAAACCCAGTGTTATTGTCTGTACAATGGGTGCCAATCATAGTGCCTACTTCATAGGATAGTTTTAAAAATTAAATCAGTTAAAATTTGCTGAAGACTTCATCTACTGCCCAATATATAGTAAGTTCCATAAAAGTCTGTCAAATAAAATAAATGGTACAAGGCTGATTTACATCTATTAGGGGAGGCACAAGTAAAGGAACATGAAGGAAAGGCAGTGACTTCTCCCTGGGTGTACCTGGGAGGGCTTCAAGGAGTAGGTGACTTTCTAGCTGGCCTTGAAGGACAAAGGTGGAAGATGTAGAGGAATCCTATGGAAGGAGTGAATTGCTCTAGTAAAGGTTGGGAGGTGGGACTTTGAGGGGATAATGTTGAGCCAGTCAGATGTGGCAGGCATACAGGTGACCAAATGCAAGACACATTTTGGAGAGCGAGCTGAAACAGTCATCTTTGGGCCTGTAGTGTCAGAAAGCATATTTTTAAATCCATTGGTGCTCACCGAGTGCCTCCTGCAAGGTCCTGGTCTAGGACTTGCTGTTAGTAAAGAGGCTTCCTGTCAGCTAAAGCTGGAGGATGCACTTCCCACCCCCTATCCCCCCCCAATTTACTTGGGAGCAGGCTAAGGTTATCTCCAGGGACATCACAAAGACTAGGGCACAAGGAAAAGAAGGTGGGTTAAGCAGATTTGGAGTTAAATCTCTGCATTGTGGTTTTCTGGGGTGTGGCTTTGGGCAAGCCAGCTATTCCAGGAAACCTGTTTTTCTTTCTGCACAATTGGGATGTGGGCACCTGCCTGTCAGGGTGGCCAGAAGGCAAGGATGAGAGGACTTATCCCAAAAAGCCCCAGCTGGGGCTGTGACACCACAGATGCCTGAGAACATTTAAAAGGAGTAGGACCCAGCCTTGTGTGACACTGCTTAGTTCAGGAGTGAGTCTGCCATGAGAAGCCATTCTAATTTTAACAATCGAAAAATGACTCAGGGTCTGAAGAGGGCCCGGGAATGATTTCAAAGCTTACTCCAACTTGGGTCTGTAGGTGGACTAATAGATGCAATCAGCTTTACGTTTCTCTTAATGGCTTTCTTGATGAAGGGAAGCAGCAAGTCAGAGTGATTGTGCTGGAATAACTGTTGTAGAGCCTCAGCAGCCAGAAGCCAGTTTGGCAGACTGAGGGCAGAAGACTGGCGCTGATGTCCCCAGGCCTGTCTGTCAGGCTGATGGGTGGCCAGTCCGGCTGCAGAGGTTTTCCTTTTTGACATGGGATGAGCTGCAGACTGTGCTGGTCCTGGTGGGCCTGTCTTTGAATGTGGCAGAATTTCTGGCAAGAATTAGGCATCGACTCTATTTCCAGAGACAGAAATCTCCTGGGGGCCACTGTCAGTTTGGATTCCAGCGATTAAGCAGGCCATCTTGAGAGGATTGAGCTCTTGCTGCCCAGCTGGGACTCCAAATGGCTGTCCTTTGGAGACCTGCTGGGCTCCAGCCCTTTTCCAGTAGGCCTCAGCTCTGTTCTTCTCTGAGCAGTGACGGGCCATTGCTAACACCCATTTGGGAGGAAGCGACTCTGAGCAGAGCAATGCAGTGCTTTTCCCACACCCATTGATAAAGAAGTTGATGTATAAAGACTTAGCTGGATTTTTACTGAAATGGATCTGTTCTGGGTGTTTAGAGAGAAAGAGTTGTAATGGCTTACGGGGAGCTGGAAGGAAGGAGAAAGATGTGTTCAGAATACAGGCGTGGGTCTGAGAAGGCTCCACCCTGGGGCCTTTGTGTGGGAACCGGGTTCTCTGAACTCGGTTTCTCTATCTGGAAAGTGGGGAGGGGAACCTGCTCTGACTTCCCTCCCAGGCTAATTTTATGCTTAAATCAGATAATGGTGTTGGCAAGCCATGGAGAAAGTCAAAGTAGGAATATCTGAGGTTTTGAAGTATTTCTGTAATAGAGCCCAAACCGTGGCCATGGTCTGAACGAGGCAAGACGGAAATCCTGAAAGCGACAGGAAAAGCAGCTATGAAAATAATGGGAACTAAAGTAGGTCTCATTTAGGTTTCAGGAAGAAATAGGGCAGTGGATGTAAAGATTGAGCTCTCCTTGTGTTTAAGTCAGAATTTGCTTTTCAGGGCAGAAAATGGGCAGTTGGATTCTTTCATCCTACATTAAGTTAGAAGTCAGAATGTCAGAGGAGATTTAATTAAAGCCTTCAAAAACACACAAATAAATATCTCCTGAACAGATTTTCTTATGTGGTTTGGATGTGTGTAAGAAGCGAGTTTAAAAGCTTACAAATCTTTGCATGGGATAAATAATCATAATTGACATGATAGCATTAGGAAGAGCACAGCAGAGCCACAAACCCCACCATTCTGAGTCCTCTGGAGGAAGGCCAGGTGAGGAGATGCCTGGCAGAGAACATTTTAGAAGATGACACTGGCCCCTCTGCCGGCTGTAGCAGTTTGCTTTCCCCGGTGTAGCTCTTCCTGTTTGGAGCTGCGTTAAGTTCTTCTAGAAACCTGGGAATCCTCCTTTATTACCTAGGGGCCCTGGGAGCAGACATGAACTTGCCTAGGTAAACCACAGCATGTCCCAGCAGCAGCCCCGCCAGCATCTTTGGAGTGGACGCATTCCACGGGCCTAGCCTCTTGTCCTAAGCACTTTATGATAGTCAACCATCTGCTTCTCATCCAGGCCTTACGAGGTAAGCGTTTTTATTGTCCTCACATTTTAGATGAGAAAACTGAAGCACGGAGAGACTCGATAACCTATCTGAAGTTACATGGCTAGTAATTGACCAACTCAAACCAAGGCAGTCTGATCCTGGGGCCCACCTCCCTAATCACTCTGCACCACTGCCTTTGGTCTGAGTTCTAAAGGGACCTCAAAAGGTCAAGTCATCCAGTCACCTCCCCTCCCACAGATAATTTTACGATTATCCCCATTTTACAGATGAGAAAGCTGAGGGCCCATGTTATAGATTGAATGTTTGTGTCCCTCACAATATTTATATGTTAAATCCTGACTCCCGCTGTGTTGGCATTTAGAGGCGGGGCCTATGGGAGGAGATTTTGGGTCTTTGGAAGGCTCTGCCCTCATGACTGGGATTAATGCCCTTATAAAAGGGACCCTGGAGAGCTCACTTGCCTCTTCCATCATGTGAGGTTATAGTAAAACATGGATGTCTATGAACCAGGAAGCAGACAGACCCTCACCAGACACTAAATCTGCCAGTGCCTTGATCTTAGACTTCCCAGCCTAAGTATTAGAGTAAAACTATTAGAAATTCCTGTTGTTTAGAAGCCACCCAATCTACAGCCAACCAAGACACCCATGAAGGAAGAAGCCTTGACTTGCTCAGCCACACAGTGGGATTGCAGGAGAGCAGAGCTAGAACAGGTCTTCATCACAGTAGTGACCTTCTCTGAAAGATTTCTGCCCTGACTTTGGCTTGTCTTTCCTCTTTCCGAGAGAGTAAGAGCAGCATCCACATCTGGCCCCCTGGGCTCTTCCTTCTCATGCCTGTTGTGCTTTGCACCCTCCCCTTCCAGAACCAGCATGTCCTCCTCTTGTTGCCAGGCTCACCCTGCAGCCAGGACCCTCCCTCACGTGCCCCTCCATAGACGGCTGCACAAGGGTTACAGGTAGGCTGGCAAAACCTTTGACAGCTGTGATTCCAGGGTGGGTGCTCAGAGGGTGGGCTGAGCAATTAGGAAAGGAAGTGGTGATCTCTGGGGGTTACTCAGATTTATCCAAGAACATTACCTGCTGGACCGACCTTGCTTACTCTGTTGAGACAGTTATTAGACTGGCTAGGTCCAGGAAGCTGGGAACTTAGCAAATGTGAACTCCGCGAAGGTATTTGACAATAATCTGTAATTTTTCTACTAGGTAGAAAAGATTGTCCCTTTAGGTGCATCTGTTGTTTGAATCTCAAACCCAAAAGGTGTTAAAATGCAACTAATCTGTGATGGTTGTTCGCAGGACTCTGTTCTTTGCCTGGGGCTTTAAATTGTATACACATATACATACACCTACACACACACACACACACACACACACACACACACACACACCCCTATTCAAACGTATACACACACACACACCCCAATACACACACACACACAGACCAATACACACATATATACACACACACACCAATACACACACACACACACCTATACACACATGCACCCACACCTGTACACACACACATATCTATACATACACACACACATATACACATATATATATTTAAAAGAAGATATATATTCTTTCTTTAATCAGTAATTTGAGTAAGGTTATAGAAGTCATATTGGTCAAATTTTGCTGATGGTGTCAAGCTACGAGGAGTAGCAAATATTTTAGATGACAGAGCCAGAAAACAAATTTTCTCTTGTTACATTCACCCAGTTGCTTCAGGATTCCAAGATTTATTTTTCAGGAGTCATGGTATCATCTGGCACTTGGGTTCGGGACGGGACTAAGTGGATGAGGCTTGAAGGGCTGTAGATGTGCAGAGAGACTGAGGCCCCACTTGGCCTTGACTCATTAGGATCTCTGGAGGGAGGGAGCATGGGGGTCTGCTGCTTTGTGCCTGTGTTGGTATTAATTCAGGCCACACAAGTAGGCTGGAGTTCCTGGGTCACTGAGAATGGAGCCTCTTTCAGGCATGTGCTGGGAAAGGCGATGCCAGTGAGACCATTGAAAGTATCCACAGACTAGAGAGAAGCTCCTGTTGGTGACCTTGGCTTTGTCTTAGATTACCACTCCCCCCCACCCCCCACACAGATGCTTGTTAAGACCACTGTGTGCCAGACACTGCAATGGGTGCTGGTGGGCAGTCTCAAACATGGTCCCGGTCCTCAAGGAGCCAGTGTCTTCTGCAACATGTGTGTAGTTGGTACCAGGGGACTATGGGATGGTGCCATTGGGCTGGTTGTGTGTAAAATCCAGGCACCCTGAGGTAGGCAGCCATATGGCCAAGAGCTGTTGAACACACAGGTGAGACCAAACTGAGGAGCCAGGAGACGAAGGGCCTTTTTGTGGAATAGTGCATTCTGCTTTGAGTGGGGCAGTTTGGGGAGGAGGTGACATGCAGCAGCTGGCCTTGAGGAAAGCACAGCATTTCATTCTTAGGGCCGGGAATTCAGACA
Source organism: Aselliscus stoliczkanus (assembly GCA_033961575.1). NCBI lineage: Eukaryota > Metazoa > Chordata > Mammalia > Chiroptera > Hipposideridae > Aselliscus > Aselliscus stoliczkanus. Next base: position 143,052,285 of record CM066728.1, read on the forward strand.
GGGGCCATCACATGGACAGAAGACAGATCTCTATGGAGAGCAGCTTTGCACTGGGGTACAGTTTCTCTCTACCACAGACAATGTTTTTGGTAAATGTTATTATAGAGTATTGCAAAATATATTTGGTTTTGATCTTTTGGGATAGGTCCATTATTTTGGAATCACAAGCCTCCTTTTCCAGAATGAGGACAAATGAGGATCAATAGATATTATTGAATACCATGAGCGATTTCTGTTTGGGGACTTTTAGTCAATATTGCACCAGTGGAGTCCGTCTCCACTATTGAACATTTTCCTGCTGGGAAGGCAAATGCATACTTGCAAGATTATTTGTGTCCTTTGAAAAACCTAATGGAAACCCTAATGACAAACCTTCATGTTTGGAGAGTTTGTGTTAAAGGAAAAAAAAAGATAACTTGTACTGTTTTTATCTTATTATAGAAGTAATTTATGTTTATTGTAGAAAAAAATGGAAAATGCAAATAAAAAGAAGAGAATAAAAATCACTCACAACCCCACTATCTAACATAATCACTGTTGATATTGTGGCATGTATCATCACACTTTTTGAAAATCAAAATTCAGATTATCTGCTACTTTGTACTTGTCCTTTTTTCTTTAACTTTGTGTCAGAAGAGTTTTCCAGGACATTTCAGAACCTCTACTCCCGATTTTTAAGTGGCTTCCCAATATTCCACGAGGCCATGGTTAATTTGGATAATCTTGCGTTTTTGAACAGTAGGTTTCCAGTTTTGTGTGTGTGTGTGTGATTTTAAGCAATGCTGCAGCAGACACCTCGAAGCAAAGTATGCCCTCATCTTCACCTTTTCTATGATTCGTTCTTTAGACTAAAGGTATGCGAAATTTCTGTATTTTAATACATAGCTCTCTCTGCCATTTCTGGAGAGCTTTCTTTGGAACAGAGTCAGGTGCTTTAATGTGCATCATCTCATTTATCTTTCACAATAGAAATAGGAACTATTATTCTTCTTGTTTTGAGATAAAACATCGGAGGCTTAAGGAGTTTAAGTCACTTGACCCAAAACCTCTGAGCTAGGACATACAAGGGATCAAGCCCTCTCAGGTACCTGCAGGCCCCACAGTGGAGAGACCTCAGACAGCAATGGATGGTGGGGGTGGGGATACGGGGGTGGGGAGGTGGGCTTTCCTGGAATACATAACTTGGAGTTATTATTAAATAAAAGCAAAACAAAAAATTTTCTTCCAGTTGGGTGGTTCATAGCTTTTATTTTGTACTACTTTGTTTTTCAGGAAAGTTGAATATATTTTAGTGTTCAATGAGCCCTCTGTTTTAGTGAATTGACATGTCATATCCATTTTTATTAAAATGGATAGCTCTTTCCTACTGATTTGTGAAACTGCGTTTTATATATTAAAATTCTTCCCCCCTCCGTGTATGTGGCACATATTTTTTCCAGTGTTTTCTCTTGCCTTTTAATATTATGTTATTATTTAACACAGGGGTTTTTTAAATTTCACATAGCTAGATTGATTTGCATCAATGGTTTCTGTGTTTGGTGTCATGCTTTGAATGTCCTGCAAATACTCCATGGCTTTATAAATAATCCACTTAGGTTTTCTTTTGGTTGCACTACTGGTTTAATTTTTTAAAATATTTAACTCTTTGCAATATATGTAGAACTTATTTTTAATGCCTTGAACCTCTAATGATACATATATTTTTCCAAATGATTAATCCACTGTCCCAATATCATTTGTTGAATAACTTATTTCTCTAGTTATGGAAATTACACTGGAAATACTTGCTTTGTTTCTGAATTTCCTTTTCTTTCCCATAAGTATGTCTGGAGCTTTCCGGGTCAGTGCCCCACTATTTAAATCACTTTAGCTTATATTATACTTTAATATCTGATAAGGCAAACCCTCTCCATAATAGTACTTCTCTTTTCAAGGATTTTCTTACTATCCTTACTTGTTTATCCTTATGCTAGAAATTTAGAATCAACTTTGTTGAGTTCTAAAAATAATAATAATAAAGTTGATATTTTGGTTGGAACTTGGTGAACTTAGAGATTGATTTGGGAAAAATAAAAATGTTTACAGTATTGAGTCTTCACATTCAGGAACAGGGTACATCTTTTCTTTCACTTTTACCTCTTTTACATCCCTCTGAAAAAATTGGTAGCTATTCATTCATTCAGCAAATAATATTTCTTGAGCAGTTCCAGCATTGTAGCCTTTGCCATATAAATCTACTCATTTCATTAATTCCTCAGTGTTTTTTTATCTTTGTTACTATTGTGAGTGATATCCTTTTACTCTATAGTGGTTCCCCTTCATTACTATACTTTCCAACTAATCACTGCTGCTATGTAGGAAACTTTGATTTGTGATTATGACTTTTGTAACCAGCCACCTAACTGAATATTCTCATTGGTCCCAATAGTTCCCCATGGGTTTCCTTGGGTTTTCCAGGTCCGCAGTCATGCTTTTTGCAAGTAACAATACTTGTGCCTCTTCCTTTGCAATATGTTTATGTTGCTCCTTTGTCCACAGATTAACTTGTTCATTCTGTGAACAGAGCTGGGCAGAAGTCATGAGCAAAAGGCATTCTTGGTTGATGGACTGGCTGCTGTTTTGCTCTTGCTGGGCACGCTGGCTGTTGCCTCTGACAGACTTCGTTGTGTCCTGGAGGTCCCATGTCAACTCATGTACTAGGAGGGTTTGGTGTTGTTACTTTAGATCAGAAATGAGTGCAAAATTTTAAGTGCCTTTTCAGCATCCACTGTATAGACTGTTTGCATTTCTGCATCTTTTCAGCAGGCAGATGGACAACTTCATTTCCGCAGCTTGACTCTGAACACCTTGAGATTGGGGAACTGTCCTCAGGGCCATCTATAGTCATCCATCCCCAGCCAAATTGAGACCCTGTGGCCGAACAGAACCATCCCAGTGCTCCCCTCAGTAGGTGCTTGGTCAACATGTGTGCTGGACCCAGTCACTGGCATATGTAGTCACTGGCATGACTTTTAGGAGGAGGCTAAAGATCCCTCAAAATCTGGAGGTGGGATGGCCATGGCACCTCACCTCACCATGTGCACTAATTAGGAAGCCATCAATATGAGGAGGCATTTCATCCATTTTTCCAGATGAGGTTAGTATCATGTTTGCCTCATGGAGAAACTGAATTACAATGCCACAGACATTTAAATTGCGGTCCATAAAGTGCCTGTCGAGTACTAATTGCAGCCTTTCTGAGCTGGTATTACTAACCTCATGATTATGGCAGCTGCTGGGTGGCAGGTAGGCTTTCCAGCAAAGCACTTCACAGGAAAGGTGCTGCCAGGCTGGGGCAAATTTTGTCTGGGGAATTAGACCTGCTTTCTAAATGAATACCTGGTTAGGAGTCAGGCAGTGAGCAGGACAGTGGTTGGAAGTGCTTCAGGACAGTACCGATTGGTTTGGCTGAAACCAAATTGTTGTAAAACCATTTGGTTGAAAACACTATGATCAAGTGAAAATTAGGTTCAAAATGATGAATTGGCCCAAAGTGAATAGTCCCTAACACTGCATTTCACCTAGTGGTAATTTTGGTACATGATTTATTCAGCAAATATTAACCATCCACCATGAGCCAGGTATTGTTGTAGACAGTGGGGGTATGTTAGTGAGCAAAACAAAGATCCTCCATAGAGAGCTTACGTGCTACGAACAACGTGTAAATAAACACTACATCTTAGTTAGCTGGCCATAAGCCATGTCAGGTGGTCATGCTACTAGAAAAGCAAAAATAAAGTAGATTAAGGGGATGAGTGATAATGGTTTAGGGGCTGGGTGAGCTCTGGTGTGTAGAAAAGGCCTCTCTGAGGTGGCATTTGAGTAGAGATTGAATAGAGGGAGACAGAGAGCCCATGATGCTGTGATATCCAGGCCAGTGGAGGAGCAGCTGTGAGGACCCTGAGACAGCTTACGTAGGGAATTTGAGACCAGCCAGGTGGCCATGGGGCTGGAGCAGAGAGATGGAGGTGCTACAGGATCAAGCTGGCCAAGGGTAAGGGCTGGGTCCCATAGGCCTACATGGCCATGGGACAGTCAAGGATTTTGAGCAGAGAGATGATGTGATTTGAGTTGGGTTTTAGGCCCATTTTCCAAACTTTGTCTTTAGGCATTTTAGGCTCATTTCTCAATTTTTTTTTTATTTTTTATTTTTTTTTTGCAGAGCAGGCATAATTGGTTGAAAATGACAGAGATAGAAAAAGCAGCCAACAACTATCACAAGAACCAGAAAAGAATTCTGAAAAATTAGCAACAATGCTTGAGTACCTCCTATAAGATGTTATAAGCCTGTCTCAGATGCCCTCAGATTATTAACATGGGAAAAACCAATGAGCAGGACTCTGCTTTTTTGACTAGATTGTTGTCTGGATCAAGCATTCATCTGCCCTGCGGCAGGCCAGCGTGCAGTTTGCCGGATACCTCCCTTTGATCAGGAGTCTGGGTCTGAAGGCATATAAGTGGCTCAGACCTATCATCTAGAGCTGAAGATAACCACCGCAGAGGGCGGGACTTGGGCAATGGCTTCCCATAGTGCACTAGTCCCCTTGGCCAGGTGAAATAATCGTTTCATTGTTTGTGCTGCCCCTATTGTTTTATAGGCCTGTAAGGCAGGACAGGTTGGATAGAGGGCTTTCATTACTGTGGCGTTTGTGGGTAGGTGTGGTCTTCCCCTCAGAAGAATGCTGAGGAAATCCCCGTCATTTCTGGGCTGTGTTGGTTGTTGATGAGTTTAAGCAATTTGTAAGATCAGACAAGGTCAGTGGATCTGGGCTTGGGAATCCTGTGGCGCGTTGGCTGTACTTCCCTCCAGAAGCAAATTGTTAGGCTCCTTTGTGTTCCAGGCACCATCCTGGGGAGCAGAGACCGCAGAGCAGATCTTATAAAGCATTCCTGTTCCCTCCCTAGAGGATGATGGAGACCAAAATGACGAAACACCATGGACCTTGCAAGGCTCACAGCACCCAGGGGTGCTGACTGCTAAGCAAAGTTTATACCTTTGCTCCTTTCTGAGAGGATTGATGTGGGGAATGTGAATGGCATTTGCAGTGGTGACTTGCAGGCCCCAAATGAGGTTTCGTCCTTACAAAAAGCCTTCCCATTTATCTCCTCCTCAGCAGGGCTCCGTGTGACCTTCAGATATAGCAGCTGAAGAATTAACACCGAGTGTAGGTCACACAGGGGCTTGTTCGCTGTGTTTTGCTTTATGGCAAAATCAAAGTGATAGCAGTGACAACGCAAGGTTTCCATGTACAGTTATGGCTCGTTTATTCAGGATTTCAGGATAGGAATTGAACTACAGCAGTTATTTTCACAGAAGCAAGGTTTCTGCATTTAAACATCAGAAACTGTTTTCTTTTAAAATATTGGCCATTTTGTGGTCCTTTCTAAAATATTTGTATTCCTTTTTTTTTTTTTAAACGTAACATGTTTTTATATGTGTGCTTCTTGTAGGGAAAAATAAAAAGAAAATACTTATAAGCCATAAGAAATGCCTCCCTCAATCTGCTCCTTTCTGAGATGAGCACTGTTAGCGTACCACCTTCTATGATGTGTTGCTTTTAATTTAATCTGTTATAGACGATTCAAATTCTTCATCTCAATTCTCATTAGTTGTGATCTCCTTCACTCTGAGGAGTTCCGGGGGGCATGTAGGATTTTTGCCCCTGCACTATGACTCTTGGTTATAAGAAGGGCTGTGTGTGGTTATCTATTTTGTTGTGTTTTTTTTTTTCTTCATTCTCTTGGTGCCTGCTAGCACTTCCTGCTACTACTGTAAGCCTTCCTTGTATTCCTTTTGCCTCTCTCCTCGCACTGTATTTTCTTAATTCTAAGATGCACGTCTTCCCTTGACATTTTAACGTTTCTGAAACTGGGGTGCGTCTTTCCAGCGGCAAAGGGATATGTTCTGGGACGATTAGCATCATCTGTGCGTAGATGGGGTTTCATCTGTTTTCCACCTCAGTTGCTATGGTCACTTGTTTTGTTAGAGACCTTACACTCACTTGAATTTTAACTTGCATTTGGATTCCTACATGATTATGTGTTCTAAAAGATTACACTGTAATGAAGTAATAGAATTATTGTGAGTGCAGAAGATTGCTTGTCACAAGCCAGGCACGATGATTAAAGGCAGCAGAAATTGCCAAATCTCTCAGAATAGATCATAGAATTGTTAGAGTTCAGGGAAGGTAGATGGGACCGAATTTTGTGTAATGGAGGAATAGCAAGTGCTGAAGATTGTGAAAAGCTTAGGACTGATTTTCAAACGAAGCTGTTTAGTTTTCATCAATAGATACTTTAATGGGGGGTGGGGGTGGGAATGAAACTACAAGTAACCTACTAGCGATCAGATGGAAGTCCCATATCCTAAGGGTTGCCTGAGAATTAGCCTGTCACTGTGAAAGACGCCAAAGGGGCCAAGGTCATGAAGCCTGGGTTAGGAACAGCAACGCTGCAGCATAATGCTCTGCACATCTGGCCAAGGCAGGCAGTGACTTGGAAGGACCTTAAGAATCTGAAACTGAGGAAAATTTAAATTAACATTTGAAGTCTGATACTGAAGAACCAAGTGGCTTGGATAAACCTGTGCTTTTTGTTGATCAGTAAAAAAAATTTCTGTGATTTCGCTTATAAGGGAAGGAAACCTGTCACGTGCTACAACTTGGATGAACCTTGAGGCCATTATGTTAAGTGAAATAAGCCAGTCACAAAAGGACAAACACTGCATGAGGCATCTAGAGTAGTCAGATTCATAGAGACAGAAAGTAGAATGGTGGCGGCCTGGGGTTTAGGTGGGTGGGTGGGTGAATGGGGAGTTACTGTTTAATGGGTATAGAGTTTCCGTTTTGCAAGATGAAAACGTTCTGGAGATTGGTTGTACACCAATGTGAAAATACTTAACATTACTGAACTATACACTTAAAAATAGTTAAGATGGTAAATTTTATGTATTTTACCACAATTACAAAAAGTATTTTTGTGTTCTCTTGGTGAGGGCACCACCATCCCCCAGTTCTGTGAACAAGTAACCTTTGACCCGCCCTCATGCCCCCAGACCTTGCAGATTTTATCTCCTATTTCTCCAATTCTCCCCTTCTTGCTATCTGTTCCATTACAGCCTAAGCTACTATAAGCTTCCCCAGACACTGTGATGGCCTCTTAAACATAGTCTCGTGGCTTTCTTTCTGTCCTCAAATACTTTTCCAGATTGAACTCTTCAAAGGTCTGATGGTATCAGGCCCTCAGTTAAAAGCCTTCAGTGATCAGGGCAATACAAATCAAAACCACAAGGAGAAGCGTTTTCACACCACTAGGATGGCTAGAATCAAAAGGCAGATAATAACAAGTGTTCGTGAGGATGTGGAAATATTGGAACCTTCATCCACTGCTGATGGGAATGTGAAATGGTGCTGTCACTTTGGGAAAAGTCTGATCGTTCCTTAAATTATAGAATTACCATATGACCCAGGAATTCCATTCCCAGATATATACCCAAGAGAAATGAAAACATGTCTATGCAAAAACTTGCACATGAATGTTTATAGCAGCATTATTTATAATAGCCAGTAAGGTGGAAAAAATCCAAATGCCTGATAAAGTGGTAATCAAAATGTGGTATATCCATAAAATCATACATTATTTGGCCATTAAAAGGAATAGTTTTGATATATGCTACAACAGGGATAAACCTTGAAAATATTATAAATAAAAGAACAAGCCAGTTATAAAAGACCATCTATTATATGAATTCATTCATGAGAAATGTCCAGAACAGGCAAATCTATAGAAGACAGTAGACCAGTGCTTGCTTAGAGCTGGAGACGTAGGGGGTGGTTTCTAAAGGGTTTAGGGTTTCTTTTGGAGGTGATGAAAATGTTCTGAAATTGATTATGCTGATGGTTGCATATATGTGGGAATATAATAAAACCATTGAACTATATACTTTGAACGGGTAGGTTGTGTGATACATGAATTATGTCTCAATAAAGTTGTTTTTTTTTAAAGCCTTAAGTGGCCTCCCCATGTTCTAAGGAAAAAGTCCAAAATCCTTCAGTTGTCCACTGGGGTCTTGCCTGCCTGGCCTGGACCTTTCTCCCTGTCCCATCTCAGCTGGAGGCCTCATGCATGGCAAGCTGCCCTTGGCTGGACTGCATTCTTTCCACCCCACCCAGTCACTTGCTCAGTTCTCCTAGATGAGCTCTCCTAGTTCTGGCTGGTTGAGATCCCAGCTCAGACATCCTCGAGGGAACCTTTCGTGACTCCTTGTACTAGGTTCCCCATGATATGCACTTATTGCTTCCTGCACATCTGGGCGTAATTGACTGTGCATGCCAGCCTCCTGTCCTCAGTCTGTCCTGTATGTTCTGTGTCCGCAAGGCCCAGCAATCATGCTCCATAAGTATTTGTAGGATGATGAACCAGTAACATCTTAGGTATTGAGATTTATGGTATTACTGTTCTGCCTTGTTCCTAAAATGACTCAAGGCAGCTTAGGACAAAACAGGATGAAATTGCAGCTAATCAAATGACTTCATTAAACTATTAATTAAAAGTATTAATTTTAATTAATAATAAGTAGATAAATAAATAAAATATTAATTAAAATAGTGTGTTCTATAATCAAAAAGAGATAGACTGATCGGTGGAACAGGACAGAAACTCCAGAAGTGTGCCCAAATAAATGCAATCATTTCATATGTAAGAAAATGTCATATGTAAAATAATTGAGAAAAGCTGACTTATTCAGCAAACGTGTTGAGGATGACTGGTTCATTGCATTTAAAAAGTTAAAATGTTAAAATAACCCAATTTAAAAAATTGGCAAGCACAATGGCAAGACTGACAAATTTGAACACAATATTTAAAAGCACCTGAAAACCAAAACCACCATTATATTAAATTGGGCTCCCCAGAAAAAGACTCTGTATGGGGAAGTGCCTGTAAAAGGTTTATTGGGGAGTGCTCCAGGGAGAGTCAAATGTTATCTGGAGAGGATGGCAAGAGGGGCAGAGGGAGAGGCAGTAACATTGTGGTTTCAAGCCTCAGGTCATCCCATGGGGAGCCCTGGAGTGGGGATGGCCCTTGCGCTGTCCCAAATTGAGGTAATGGGCCTGGGTCTTTGTTTCCCTGCATTGCCAGTCACTGGCTGTGGGCTGCCCCCTGGGACGAGGCGGTTCCCTGAGGCTGAGAGCCAGTTCCAGTAAGGGACTCCGTTATGAGCCATCAGCAGCAGATATTCCCAGCAGTGGTGGGGCAGGCATATGGGCCCCGCAAAGTGGACCTGGGTGTAGCCCACCAGCATCCACTACAGCCATGAACAACAGCCAGAGTGAATAGCTCCAACACAGAGGTCTTAGGTCAGATGCCCCGGAACACTGAGCAGAGATCTGCACGCAGGAGGTTTACTGCATGCAGGGCTATTTTCTGGAACACATCTGTGAGGGAACGAGGAAGCAAGATGGGGCCAGCGGAGAAGACACACTTCCAGGCAGTTGAAGCAGAGGCCTCAGCTGATCCCCCAAGGAGCTCTGAAGCTAGGACAGCCCCAGATTTGTTCTAATTCGAAGCGAGGATACAGGGTCTTTATATCCCCATGTGGAACAGTTACTGGCTACAGGACGCCCCTGGGAGGGGATGTAAACTTGGGTAAGGCAGCTCACTTTGGCCAAGGGCTGCTACTGGAGAGGGCGCAGTTGCGAGGTCAGCAACCAGCCCTCCCCACAGCTGGGGTCAGGTATCTGGGTCCTGCAGGGAGGACCTGGGCAGTGCACCACACACAGCATCCACCCTGTCCAGTGCTTCTGCCACTTGCATTCGCTTTCTTTGACTCGTAAGTTCACTCCCGTCCAGAGGCCTTCTCCAAAATCTTGTGGCCTCTTTTCCTAGGAAGCTTCCAAGGGGAAGTTAATGAGATCTATTTCAGCTCCCACCACTAGGGCTGGTTTTAGGGGACACCTGATACTCATCATCTCTCTCCTTTGTTATCTATTCTGGTTACCACAGCATCTCTGCTGATGTAGGTGGTTTACTAAGCGAGGTGACCTTGAGGGCTATGGGTCCCTGAACACCATGTTTTTCTCAGGCCAAGAGTGCTGCACTATCCATTTACTGTCAGAATTGGACAAAGGACCACTAAGAGATATCTCAGTGGTCACCTGGAGACATAACCTCTGGGTGGGTCTGTAGACCTAATAGACTCATTATGAGCTGGATCTGGGCCAGAACTCCTTTTATTGACTAGAGCCCATATAATTCCATTCTAATGGGCGTGAGGGGTGGAGGATGGGGCATGATGATCTTTTGGATCCCCAGATATCAATATCAATTCAGACCCTGTGTTTAATGATCTTCAAAATGTGTGGGTCTTGCTCTCTCCCAAGTTTGTGATTACCGGAATAAATTCTGTGCGTCCCTCTGAGGAAAGACTGAGGGCATTGTTATTATAGATACTTGCTGAGGTGTTGTTATAGGGCCTTCTGCATGGCAATCCCTATCCTCTCCTGTAGAGATTTTCCTGTCTGAAAAATGTCTCAGATCCATAAAATGGGCAAGGGATTACAATTTGTTTAGTGGGACAGCTGCTTTCAGCCTCCTGATCACCCAGTCTTGATGTTTTAATTTTTGGTTGTATAAATTAAGCACTACTCTTGCTGACTGCCCATCGATCTTTCCCCTAGGAACACTGTGTTCTGTTAGCCATCTTCCTCGATCTCTGTGGAACAGGTCCCTCAGACTGCCCCTCTGATCTTGCTGCTTATGATAATCGCACCCGCCTTGCTTCTAACAGTTAAGTGCTGCTGACTGGTCTCGTCTTAGTTGGGATCCATCCTGTCATCCCCATTGTTGTCAGGGAGTCCAGTCTGTAACAGCATTTTCTGCCATCAGCTCTGGCCTACAGAGGAGAGTCACCACAGAGCATCTCAAGGATGCTGGTCCCCTCCACCAGGTGCCCCCCACCTCCAGCAGAAAATGGTCCCATGCTAGGTTTTCTGGCCTGGGTAGTATATCCATTCTAGAATGCTCATTTCTCTACACTCTTTGATCCCTTCTCCCACCATCTTCATGAGAGTTCTGGCATTTCTGCTGCACTCAGTGTGGGCTAGGAAAGCAGCTGGCCCCTAAAAGCTGAATTAGGCAAGGACACAGATTCTCCCCTCACAGCCTCCAGAAGGAACCAGCCCTAGTGACATCCTGACGTGAGCCCTGTCAGCTTTTGGTCTTCTGTCCCCAGAACTAGAGGAGAATATATTGTTGTTTGAAACCACTAAGTTTGTGTTGATTTGTTACAGCAGCAAGAGGAAACTAATTCAGACCTGTCCAGGAAATTCACCAAAGGATAAATACAGTACAAATGTGGTTAAAATATATATGCTCTAGTTACAAATATATAAGCTAGTTATTAAAAAATCCAGATTAAAGCAATAAGACACCACTTTAACCTATCATACTGATAAAGATAGAGAATGGTAATTCCCACGGTTGGTGAGGATTCCATATGTATTTTCATACTGCTGGTAGGAGTGTTGTGTAAATTGGTAGAGCTTTTCTGGAGGGTTATCTGAGAACATTTATCAAATGACTTTAAAATATGTATCTTCTTTGATTTAGAAACTTGATTTCTAAGACTTTAAAGTAATGGTTGGAGCATAATCTATGATAGTGAAAAATGGGAAACTCCTAAATATTAAGGAGAGAGTGGACTGGTTGAATAAATATTGATATATCTATATACTATTTTCTGTATCCAGTCTTGACATAGAAAAATATTAATGACCTATTATTAAATGAAAAAGGCAGGTCATGAAATAGTATATATAATATAATCTACATTTTATTAAATTATGCAGATAAAATGTTGTAAAGGATATGTACCATAACTTTAGTAATGGTTATTTCTTTTTTCAAAAAGATTTTTATTAAAAATACAGCTAACATACAATATTATATTAGTTTCAGGGGCACACCATAGTTATTCAACATTTATATACCTAAAGAAGTGATCACCATGATAAGTCCAGCAACCACAGACACTGTACCCTGCTATCACAATATTATTGACTATATTCCCCATGCTGTATCTTACATCCTCATGACTTATTTGTTTTCTACCTGAAAATTTGGACCTCTTATTTCCCTTCTCCATCCCATGCTTTTCAAATTTATAAATTACAGTTGACATTCAATATTATTTTATATTACTTTCAGCTGTACAGCATAGTGGTTAGACATTTATATAATTTAAGAAGTGATACCTAATCTATTGGGTTGTCAAAAAAGTCATGATGCTTTTTTGCAATGAAAAATAGAAAAAATAAGTCATGACTTTCCTGACATCCCAATAGTACCCACTTAGCACTATATAGTTATTACCATATCACTGACTATATTCCCTATGCTTTACTTCACATCCCCATGACTATTTTGTAACTACAAATGTGTACTTCTTAACCCCTTTACCTTTTTCACCCTGGCCCCAACCCCTTCCCATCTATCTCCCCAACAAATCTAATACCCATCTGACACCATACACAGTTATTGCAATATTATTGACTGTATCCTTTATGCTATAGCCTACATCTTCATAACTACTTTGTAATAACCAATTTTTTTTTTTTGAGGGCAGTGTCACTGGCCCTCACATGTGGGACCGAACCGGGGCCACTGGCTTCCCAAGCCAGCGCTTAACCACCGCGCCACTTGGCCGGCCCTGTAATAACCAGTTGGTACTTCTTATTCTCTTCCCCTTCTTTCATCCACACTCCTGACCCCCTCCCATGTGGTAACCATCAAAATGTTTTCTGTATCTATGAGTTTATTTTTGTTTTGTTTGTTAATTTTTTTCTTAGATTCCACATATAAGCAAAATCACATTGCATCTGTCTTTCTCGGTCTAACATTCGACTCAGTACAGTACCCTCCAGGCCTATCTATACTGCCATGGTTGGCAAGAACGCATTCCCTTCCATAGCTGAGTAATATTCTACTGTATATATGTACCACCTCCTCTTTATCCAATCTTCCACCAACAGCCACCCAGGCTGCCTCCACATCTTGGTTATTGTAAACAATGCTGCAGTGAACATATGGAAGCACACGTCCCCTTGAAGTAGCATTTGAGTTTCTTCAGATAAATACCCTGAACTGGGATTACTGGGTCCTTCATTGTCTCCTCTTATAGACTTTGTTTTAAAGTTTATTTTGTCTGTTATAAATATTGCTACCCCAGCTATTTTTTTTTATTTCTGCTCTCAAGAAATACCTTCGTCTATCCCTTTACTTTCTGTGTTTGTCTTTCAATCTGAAGTGAGTGTCTTGTAGGTAGTGTATGTAAGGGTTTTCTTTTCTTATCCATTCAGCCCTGGGGCCCAAAGGTAGCTCTACAAAAAGCCAGGACACCCCGAGGCCTGCTGTCTCCTGCTGGCTCCCTTAAGTTTCAGCTGCTGATAAAGCCTCATGCAGTATAAGGGTTGGGTGAGGCAGGTTCTCAGGAAGAGTTGTGGTTACCAGGTTAATGTAAACTCTGGTTTGGTGCCAGTGCTGAACCTGGAGGGACTCAGCAAAAAGTCTCAGCGCATACTGGAGGAACTCAGCAAAAATCCCAGTTGCTTCCCGCCTAGGACCCGTGGACTCTGATAGTTTCCCAAAAAAGAGTGCAATGTGGGAGGGGCTGGCTGCTCTTGGAGAAAGTACCTCCAAACAGTGCGTGAGTTGGGTGGTGCGGAGTCCCAGGTGAGTCAGCAGGTCGGAGCATCGGAGCTCACCAGTCCAATCAGATTCAGATTTGGCCTGTGGGGGCGGGCTTAACATAGGAAAGATGGTGCCCACCTGCTGGCTGCTTGAGAGGAATACTCTTCACTGGGAAAATGCTGACTGTCCTCCAATCCTCCCTCTGCAGGCACACACCTCAGCCTGCCCCCCCGTATATCTCCAGGGCCCCCCTTCCCCGAGTCACCGTACCTCTGCTGGAGCCCAAGGTGACTACCTTTGAGTGAGTGAGTCTGTGTGTGGGCCATTTGTGAGGACGTCTGGGTTTCCCACAGCCTTCTGTCTCACCCAAATGGTCGAAATCCCCAGTTTTTCACAGCCAGATGTTGTAGGGGCTCCTCTTCCCGGCACCAGTACTCCAGGATGGGGAGCCTGGTGTGGGGCAGCTGGGGTCCCTCGCTTCTCCAGGAGAAACCTCCACGGCCGAGATATCCTTCCGATTCTCAACCGTCAGAGGGAGGTTTGGGGCTCATTCCGCGTCTTCACCCCTCCTACCAGTCTCGACATGGCTTTCTTCTTTATATTTTTAGTTGTAGGACTTTTGTTTGGCTAGACTCCAGATGGTTCTCCAGGTTGGTGGTTCTATAATTTAGTTGTAATTTTAATGTATTCACAGAAGCACACAGGCACAGTATTTTATCTACTCCGCCATCTTGGATCTTTAATGATAGTGGTTATTTCTGATCATTTCATTTCAGTTTTAATCTTTATCAGAAGTCAACAAACTACAGCACCAGTTTTGTTTTGTTTTGTTTTTAAGCCTGCAAGCTAAGAATCGTGTTTACATGTCTGAAAAAGTTGTTTTAAAAAAAGAATATGTAAAGAAGAGAAGGAAATGTAGTTATAGCTTAGTTGATGTACTAGAAGCCACCATATCTGATGAATGGGATAGATTTTCCCATGGATAGAAGTTAGATTTTCAATGCATACCTTTTATATTATCTTTAAATTTTAACCCTGAGTTTGCATTAACTATCACATATTTAAATTAAAAAGTCCATATAGTGAAAAAGAAAAATGTGACAGAAACCATATGGTCCACAAATACTAAAATATTTACTACCAGGGCCTTTACAGAAAAAGTTTTCTGATCCCTGAGCCCTTATAATTTTCTGCAGTGAATACCAATGTTAAAAATGTAAAACAAAAAAGATTTATACAAATTTCTATAGTGTAGTGCTTTAATGTCAATAGATCATTGGAAAATTTTTTGAAATACTAAGGGGAGGATCATAAAATGAAGAAATGAACAAAGTGAGAACAGAGAAATGTATGCAAAAGGTCTTGCACCATTGCTAAAAGTAAATCAGAAATTTGGCCCTGTACCCGATAATGGCCAAAGCAAGAATATATACATGATCAGTAATATCAAAACGCCCCAGCTGCTCAAGAGAAGTATAGTAGTTTTTCTTGTCTGAGATAATGCCACCTTTGAAGCTTTATAAAGTGAATTTTCGGTGTGATCAGATTGGGTATATTTTGCCAGAGGGAGAATAAATTCGCTTTGAATATATGGAAGAAAGTCTCATGAATGAAATTCTAAAATTTCAGGGTATAACATCCCTCATGCTGCCCAAAGCCCTTGTCTCCTTCCTTTGTGTTTCTTGTTGGTTTCAGATACGGGTATTCTGGGTGAGTGAGTTGGGGGACCACAACTTGTTTGCATGTGGCCTGTGATCATTATGAGTCACAGCTGTTACCATGTGGCATTCGTGAGATCACATATTGTCCCCACCCCAACCCCACCACCACCAATCCCAAAGTCATGGCTTTCTCCCTTCTATATGACTTGAACAAAGTGCTCAGCACACATAGACCTGGAGGATATGTCACTGGTTCCTTGGAAGAGCCATTTTTTAAGATGCCACATTGAAGAAAGATGGCTCTTTGAGCAATAGATGCTGATTCTGCCTTTGGAGGCTTGACAGAGTGATGGATGGGATCAGCATTTGTCTGCATGTGGAGGGGCTGCTGTCAGGCAGGTGCTGGTGACACCATCTGATGGAAAAAGTTAGCCCATTTTACGTACGTTAGCTAGTTCATTCCAGCATTCATTCATTCAACAATGAGGCGCGTAAGGCAGGGGTTCTCCACTGAGGCTGTGGATAGAGAGTACCTGGGTAACTTTGTAATTAAATGTTGTTGCCTAGACTCCACCCAGACTTGCTGAGTCAGAATGACCTGGAGGTGGGACCCCAGGCATATGTATTTCTAACTGTCTCCCTTGGAGATTCTGATGTCCATCTCCAGTGGAAAAAACCACTGGTGGTGGACCTTGGGTTTGGCGTTTGAATCCTGATTTCCTTGCTTATCAGTCACATGACCATAGGTGAACCACTTCTCTGAGCCTCAGATTTCTCATCTGTTAAATGGATTAAAAGGAATACATGTAATTTATGTAAAATACCTCGTATGGTGTTTAGCACACAGTCAGTACTTGGCAACAACTTTTGTGACTAGCATGGTCAGCATTATCATTGAGTTGGCTGAGTTGGCCCTCACCCTGGGTCCTGGTTCTAATAACTGAACATTGGTCTTTTTGTGGCCATGTCTTCTTCATATTCCTTTCTCCTAAAACTGGGCCCCTTTCTTATATCTGAATCCTTGGCCTGGGGCCTCAAGTCTTGAAAGGATGCAAATTCAAGAGCATACACGGGCAAAGAATATAAACTAATGAAGAGAGAAGGGGGGTAAGAGAAATTGACATGGACATGCTTTGTGAATTACACTTGTCAGAATAGTTTTTAATTCCGTTAAGAAATATGCTCTCTCTATTTTTTTTGGAAACATATAATCTTTCTGGTTTATGTTTTATTTTCCCACTATTAATAGAACCATGGGTACAGAGAAATATTTTTTTCACCATAAAAAAACAACGTTGCAAGTGCAATGATAAATGTCAGCTGACACTTACTGTTGGATAAAGACAGAGAGTCACGGGAACATGGTGGATGGGAGAGCCCTGCCTACCTGAAGGACAATGGGTACTCCGCTTCAGCTGATTGTTACCATGGGAATGTGGCCCGGTTTGGCCAGATCTACTGATGTTTCAAGAGAAGCCAGAAATTTGGATTTTTTTTAAATGTTGGCTCAATTTTAAAAATAGCTCTGTGTGAGGCAAGTAAAACGTATTTTAAGGTTGAATATGGCCCAAGAGCAGTCAGTTTGCAATCTTTGACCCAGAATCAAAGAATTGCTTGCTGTTGCCAATAATCTATACCCTCCCCCCGCCCCCGACCTGTTAACAGATGTCCCAACTGTTGATCGATGTTGTCTCCATCTCCCTATAGTTCATGTTTCCATAATCACTTCCCAGTGTTCTGGCCTCCTGCTGGGACACCCTCATTCCTAAGTGCATTAGGGAAATGTCTCTCCTCTGATAGGTTTCTTAAGAATGGATAAAATGAGTTAAGGCATACTGGTAATTGGCTCGCTGTTCTTTGGCAATGGAAAAATATTCCTTGCCAATAATTTCTCTCAACACTTTTTCAGGCAAAGCAACATACGGGGTAATTATTTTTAGATCAGAAATAATTTGGGTGTTATAATGTCAGTGTACGTAAACCTGGTAAGATTATAGGAAGATTTTAAAATGAGTTTTGAAACTAGTGACATATAAATTAAATGTTGAAGTACGTGCCCACTTATTACTCAAAATATCAGCGCGACTTTTTTTTTTTTTTTTTTTTTTTTTCCTTCTCCTTATAATAAGACAGCAACACTGAGCTGGGCTTAGCCCAGCAATGGAGCCTGACAGACGTGATTGCAGTGCCTTGGCTTCTGCTCCCTGGCCCTGCATTTCCTGCAGGGTTCCCCTTCCGAGTATATGACATCCATTCATTTCTGTAAACTGGAGGCTAGGGGTCATTCTTTACATCTTTCTTTTCTCTCCCGCATATCCATCCTAAATACTATCTCCTGGATCCAGTTACTCCTCCTCTCTGCCACTGCCCTGCTCCAGACTACCATTATCAGCTCTTTGGTGATTGTACTCACCTTCTTGTATCTGTGATTGTACTCACCTTCTGTCTCCCTGTATCTGCTTTGACCTCCTCTCAGTTCATTCCCTACGCTGCAGCCAGATATGACTTTCAGAACTGAAATCTTATATATCACTCCCTTGCTAAGGACCCCCCTGGTGGCTCACATTGCCTTCTGGATATAGACCAAAATACTTAGCATCACTTTTAAGCATGGATTGAACCCCACATACATCACCTCATCTCTTACTTGGGTTCCCTTGCTCTGGGGTTCCAACCTCTGCACCTTGTTTCATGTCTTCATATGTGCTGTATATATAGTTCTCTCTTCATGGACCAACCCCACTGTCCCCTTGTCTCCTGAAGCCCAACACATCCTTCAGAGCTCAGCTCTGACCTCACTTCCTCAAGGAGTCTCCCTTGTCCCTTCCTATCAGGTCCTCCTCTTTTTGCTCTATGTTCTCTAACTTCCTGTGCTTTCCATAACACTCTTCAGCTTGGAATCATATGTGTATTTGTGTAACTCTTAGACTAGTAATCATTTTCACCACTCATTTATAAGTTCCGTATTAGCACACTGTGCAGTCCCCCACTCTCTGGCACATTAAAAAGCACTTGATAAATATTTGTTGAGTGAATGAATGATGGTAAAGAGCATAGTTCTTCCTACCATCATGGGCCTTCAAAGGAGCTCACGTGTGAGATGGTTACTTAAACAGACAGCTCTGCTGCAGGTGAGGAGGGCTGTGGTGGAGCTGTGCACCAGCAGCAGAGGGGCCCAATGAGGGCACCGAAATGGCACTCAACTGTGTTTCCACGGTACTGGGCGAAGAGTTGGCACCACCATTGCTGTGATTTTCGTGAGCAGCCCAACAGAGCTCCGTAGATCTGTCTTCCTCAGCGACTGTAGCTCTGTGTCTGTGCACATTTTGTGTGGGCATGTGAGAGAGATGATGATGGCTGTAAGATGGAAAGACCACTGACTTCAGAGTCTGAAACCAGAATATGAGTCCTGGGACACTCACCAATGAGCTTTGTGACCTTGCGCAAGTGACTTCATCTCTCTGAGCCTCAGCTGCCACATGGGTGCAATGGGAATATGGGGCACATACAGAGTCCTTAGATGGTACCTGCATACCACATGCCTTTAATAATGTGAGAACCCATTTCTCCACGAGCTGAAGGAAGGTACTGTGTGTGGATCCTTCTCCTTCTAATTAAAAAAGGATGGTTTAGCTATTTATGATGCTGAAGACTGCTGTTTTCCATGACCTCAGCCCAGCTACTGCGACAGGTAGAGATTTGAGGTGTGTGTGTATGCAGGCACACATGCCTCCACTCTGAAAACCTCTGGGGAGTCCCTTAGGCATGGAAAGGATAGGCTATACTAATAGTCACCAGGGACACAAGGATATTGCCATATCCTGCTGGCTTTTGAATTCATATCCAGAAAGAGAGGTTAGAGGTTTCTCCTTTTAGAGCTGGCATAGAAAAGGGGGAGGGAGTTCAACATACCTAATTCTACCCAGGAACCTCAAAAGTTGCTTTTCTTTAAATCTTGCCCCAATTTAATTGGTCTTTTCAACCAATATTTACTGTGTATTCTATGTACGTGGCATGTTCATGCCAATGTTAGTTTAATTTCAGCCATTTATTTATTTATAAAGAATCCCATTTTGTAGGAAAGAAGGCTAACCGATTAGAGAAAAGGACCTTGCTGTCTCCAAGGCTGTATCAGAAAACCTTGGCCGCACTTTAGAAAAGCTGAGGAGCCAAAACAAAAAAAAGAACAAAAAACCCCACTGATGCCTAGGCCACCCCAGACCAATTAGGTCAGTATCTCCGGAGGCGAGGATATTGGTGTTTTTCAAATCTCCCCTGGTGATTTCAGTGTGCAGCCAGGGTTGGGAACCGCCACTCTTGGAAACCAAGACTCCTGGACAGCCTGGCTGTTCAGACAGCAGAGCCACCGGAAAAGGCCACCTGGCAGCAGCTTTTCTGACCTGCAGTGCCCTGGAAAGGACCAACAACCTCCAAATGTAAACCTGGAAAAGGAGAATGAGAAGTTCCATCATTTAGGAAACACTGGGGAAAGGCTTTAGGTAATGGAGGAAGATTAATAGGAAGTGAGTTTTAGGGAGCCTTTGAAGGAGAGCAGAGAAGAGGTGGGCAAATGGCTTCCTTGTTGGGGCAGGAGAAACGAGGCTGCTTGGAAAAGAGGACAGCTCTGTCACCACGGATCCAGGTGTATGTCCTGATTCTGCTGCTTGTGGCATGAGCGAGTCGCTAAACCCTTGGGGACTCAGGGCCTCATCTATAAAATGAAGTAATTATGCTGAAAAATGCCCTACAACGGTTGTTGACTCCTTTAACACCTGAAATGGATGAACAACAGAAGAGCCTGTGCTGGAGCTAAGAGGGCAGAGGCAAGATGGGAGGGAAGATCCATGGCTTTCCATATCCTCATAGGTCGTGGGACTGGAATTAACTGAAATTAAGCAGATGACTAAAAAGTAGTTATTGAATAGCAGCGGTGTGCCTGGAATCTTCCCAGACCATTGATGGCAGAGACAATACACACATTAAAACAGCTCATTCTCTAAAGAGAATAAGCTATTTGGCCTTATTTTATGATGGGAACTTATAAACCTCCAAAAGACAGACTAGTATAAGGAACACCCACATGCTCATCACCCCGCTTCAACAATTATCACCTTGTGGCCAATCTTGTTTTATGATTATCCCCATTCACTGCTTCCCTCTGCATATTATATTGAAGCTAATCTCACATATTAAATCATTTCATTTGTAAGTGTTTTTATCTCTAAAAAATAAGGGCTCTTAAAAGACATTATCATGCCTTAAAAAGTCAACATTAATTCTTTAATATCATAAAATATCCAGCCAGGGTTCAAATTTCCAATTGTCTCATAAATGTCATATGTTTATTTATTTATTTATTTATTTTTTAGCTGAGCCCTTCTGCCACCTGTTGGCAGCTCAAAGGCAACTCAGCTTGGGCTGGGCATCGAACCGCCGTTGCTCAGAGCTCAGCTCACACTCTTGAGTGAGCTCTTAACCAACTGAGCCACTCGGCCAGCCCTAAATGTCATATGTTTTTGAGTTCGTGTTGAATCAGGTCCACCCGTTATCATTGGTTGATATATCTCTTAAGCATCTTTTTAAAAATTGAAGTGAATTATATAGAACGTTAATCATTTTAGCCATTTTTAAGTGCACAGTTCAGAGGCATTAAGTACACTCATATTGTTGTGCTCCCCAGAGATGAATAGTTGTCACTATCCATCTACAGAACTTTTTCATCCTCCTAAACTGAAACTCTACCCAGTAAACAACTCTCCATTCAGCCACCATTCTGCTTCCTGTCTCTATGTATCTGACTACACGACATACCTCACATATGTGGAATCATACACTATTTATCTTTTTGTGTCTGGCTTATTTCACTTAGCATAATATCTTCAAGGTTATCCATGTTGTAGCATGTGTCAGAATTTCATTGATTTTTAAGGCTGAATAAGATTCCATTGTATTTTCATATCACATCTTGTTCATTTATTCATCTATTGCTGGACACAGGTTGCTTACAGCTTTTGTCTATTGTGAATAATACTACTATGAACGTGGGTGTATAAAATATCTCTTAAGCATCTTTTAATCTATATGTTTCCCCCTTCATCTCCCTTCCTCTTTTCATTTTTCTTCTCCTTATAATTTATTGATGAAACTGGGTCATTTGTCCTTGTGGTGTCCCCACTGTCTGGGATTTTGCTGATGACCTCATTAACTTTTGGGCTGGCGAAGGTATTTTAAAATTTATCAATTATATTGTACTTATTCAACCTCAGGCTCAATTCATAGTACTTAAAAAATGTAAACTGAGTTAACCCTATGAGATAAGTACTCTTCTTTTAGCCTCCATTTTAAAGATAGGGAAACAGGTTCAACAGACATTAAACAACTTACCTTTGGTCACCCAATTAGCAAGCGCAGAACAGGACTCTGTCCCCGGCGGTGTGGTTGGGTTATGCTCCACCAATGCTCAAGCCAGAGGGTACGTTCATGACAAGGAGATCATGATTTTGATTCCTGGGGACACAGGACCTAAACATGTGAAAAATAAAACACACACACACACACACACACACACACACACACACTGAAAAAAAGGGATGGAAATTTAGGTCAACAGGGACTGTTATAAGACCACACCCGATTAGCTTCCAAATGAGTAAGATATACTGTGACTGTCAGGGACAGGTAACGGAAGGAGAAACCTCCTCATAGCTCTCCTGAAGTCAGTATAAATCCAGGCTTATGAATCATGTTGGGGTATTTTGCTAACATAGCTGTGAATGCTTATTGTTGGAGAAAATAACCAAAATAGATGGTCATGGTATTTAGCAGAAATAAAGCAAGGTAAATGGCCTCATCTGTCTTCCTGATAGCCCCTGGATGCCCCCTTGCGAGAGCTTCATATGTTTCTGTGATTGTAAAGTCTATACTTATTTTGGAAACAACACAACACTATTTTGGAAAAATGGAGAAGAAACTCATTAATCCCATCACTCCAGCAGGTCTATTTTTCTCAGTCTATTCCTCCTGTAGGTATAAATATATACTTATTTTTTAGTTGTTGCAGTGCTTTAAAACTGAAAGTCTTATTTCTAAGTGACTGAAACCTTCGTCTCTGGGCTTGTGAATTGAGAGGAAAGCATTTTCCTCTTTTTGCGTCTGGTTATATACCCTGCCCCAGTTAATTTGGAGTAAAAGGAAAACCCTGGCGATGTTGAGATTCTTTTGTAGCTGTGGGGTTTCTAGGCAGGTCTGTGAATCGAGGGGATGGCAGTAGGTGGTGGTTGAAACACTGCCCAGGGGTCCCAAGAGCCATCCTCTTCCTGCACTGCTACAAATTCTCAGTGTGACCTCAGAAAGTGCATTCCTGGGGCCTTACAGGGTCAAACTGGGTGACCCCTATACCTCTCCAACTTTGACATTCAAGGGTGCTTGGATGCTAATAAAATCACTTTTTTTTTTTTTTAAACCAAGAAGAAGCTACATTTGTCTCTGAGCTGTGAAGGAGGCTTTAAGGTTATATTTCTAAAACAAAAAAACAAGAAAATCCCCACATCTTTTGTAGGGGAAAAAAATTGGTCAAATTGAGCCCTCCTGACTGGAGAGTTAAATCAGATTTAAATCAAATCCACCCAGCCCTGTCCTGTCGTCACAGAGAGATGAATCAGGAGAAATTACCTTTGAAACTGACCTGGATTCTGAGACATCTATCACTTTTTAATGGGCCTTTCGGATGCAGACTTTCTTTTGGGCTCTGTGTTTTCTGTGGATGCCTGTGAATGAGAAAAAAATGATAGCCAGCACGACCCATTTAAAAAGAGTCATATTTAGGAAAGTGGAAAATAACTCAGACACTTAAAAATTGGGGAATGATTAATATTATTCCCAGGTATCACTTCCGTGGGGTCACCCAAAAGGTGAAATCTCAACCTGGAAGGAACGTAAAGATAGCCTAGTCCAGCTGGCTGCATCTAAGCGCGCTGGGTGTTGGGGGAGTTGTCTTGCCAAAAATTCAGGTTCCCAGGCCCCACTCTCTAGAGGTGGGTAGGGTGATGCCCAGGAATCTGGATATTTAAAAGCTCCTCCATTGATTATGATGCTAATTAAGCTGGGTTTGGCAACCCCTGATGTAGTCCAAACCTATCTCATTACAGAGGAGGAAACTGAGACCCAGAGAGAGGGCAGGGGAGGAGTCACCGGGTGGCAGAACCTAGGCCTGGAGAGGTGCTCTCTAGTACCATCTCATACCCCCTTTAACATGGCAAATGAAGGTGATATTGAAATGTGGAGATGCATTTAAAAAAAACAACAACTCTTAAATGGTAGACACCTGTCCTGCGTGATTATAAACATGTAAATAAAGATAGAGTGGGGGAATGGGACTTAGAAAAATGAAATCCACCTGTGGTATTCTGTTTGGGTACCACAACTGTTGGCTTTTTCCATTCCAGTTCTTGTGTACTTGGAGAAAAAAAGAAAAATAAACATTTAAAAAATAATTAATGTTTTAATTGAAGTAAGAATGATACTCATTCTTACATAAGAGAAGTCGTACTTAAATAACTGGGATCTCCTTCATCTGTGACTGAACCCCCATACCATGGCTAGCACCCAAGGTAATGAGGTCAAATATTTGAACATCATTTGGGTAATAACTTTTACATTTATTTAACTTGCGAACAGAAGATGGGATTGAAGACCTTATTACCCTCTTGTATTTCTTCTCAGTGTAATTAACCTAGTTCTCCCTCCTATTGGTGGAGTGAAGAAGGGAAAGTAGGTGGCCTATTCATCAAACTGGCACATCCAACACTCTGGGCATCGAGGAGGGTAGGGCACAGTTTTATTATGCCCCTGCCGGGTAACAGGCACAGGGCCAGGCGTGGATTTCATGCATCTCCCAGGCTCCTGCTATTCACAGTGAGGAAGCTGAAAGTCCGAGGGTTCCCAGCATTTGCCAGAATCCCAGAGCTAGTGAAGGGTAGAGCTGAGATAAAAACTTGGGGCCCTCTGTTTCCAAAGCTCACTATAACTTCTGTGCTGGTAGCCAGAACATTTCCTAGGCTGAGCTTTTCTGGAGGAGAGCGGTTGAGCAAAGAGGAAGAGTTGGAGAAAGAATATAGCAGGCCTGAGATAATGCTAGTCTGGCATTATCAGTAAATATAAAATTACCTAGTCAGGTACTAGAAGGCAGAGATTCCCAGCAGGCAGCCACGTAGTCTCTACTTGGCATTCCTTGTGATGGGGTACTCAGTCTCTTAAATAAAAGCCTTCTCCAAGGCGTGATCTCCAGATAGCCCAGGGACTGTGTCTGATTCTTCTAGCATCCCCAGCACATTACCTATGTATGTTCAGTGCATTTGGGAGCATCTCTTATTACAGGAGGAGTATTATTCCTTCTGTTGCAACAAAATGTTGTCCATCCCCCTTCTACTCATTGTGCTTGGCACTTCCTTCTGGGACAGATCATGGTTGGTCCCTCGATGAGGAGTCAGGAGAACTAGTTTCTAGTCCTCAAGGTCACACACCATTGTGATCCTCAGTTACCCTTAATGTAAAAGAACATTGCTAGTAGTACTGATGGCCGAGGGCCTAGCTCTGATGCCCATGTGGCTGGGATGGGTGTGGGAAGTCCCTCTTGGAGATAGTCCTCTGAGAACCCTGCCAGCCTTGGGACCCTGTGCCAGCCAGTGGTGGACAACCCACTTTAAGGCACATTGTAATACCAGAAAGATCATCTTAATGTCACACATAAGTAGGAGCTTGAGGAAAAGGTCACCAAGGACCAGCTGAGCCAAGACTTTCTATGACATTCTTTTTGGATGATTAGCTTTAGGGCCTTGGGGGATGTATCAGTTCCCTAAGACCACCCTCAGTCTCACTGATGCCCCAGGAGGCCCACAGGACTCTAATCAGAGTTGTATTCACAACTATGGTTTATTACAATGAAAGGAGAAAAAGACAAATCAACCAAGGGGAAAGGTGTGTATGGGGTAACGTCCAGGGGAAACCAGGTTGGAAGCTTCCAAGAGCCTCTCCCAGTGGAGTCACACAGGTCACACTGGATTCCTAGCAATAAATAGGGATGATGCAAGTGAAATGTCTACCAGAGAAGCTCATTACATGTCTACCAGAGAAGCCCGGGATTTTTACTGGGGACTGGTCACCGAGACACCCTCTGCCTAGGACATACCAAAATTGCTAGTCTCTCAGATGAGTTTCGTGTGTTTAGTATAAATCATATTGTTTGCACAAACAGTTTAGGCACAGCAAGGTACTTTTATGAGGGAATGGGGCAACCCTCCCCAAATCCATATGCCTAGATGCCAGCCAATGGCCAGCCTATGAGCAGGCCTTTCTAAGGAGCACAGCCTCAGGCCTGGTCCATTCGCCCTTTTCTGCACAGAGGAAATGTTGCACAGTGGTCCTGGAGCCAGGCTGCCTGGGTTCACATCCTGGCCTGCCGCTTGCTCTGTAGGTGACCTTGGGTGAGTTATTGAACCTTTCTGCTCCTCTGTTTTCTCATCTATAAAATGGTCATAGTACCCGCCTCATAGTGCTAATTTTGAGGATGAAGTGAATTTGTCTATGTAAAGCACTTGAACTGCGCTCTGCATGTCAAAAGTACTAGGTAACCCTCGCTTAGCTGCTATTATTATTACTGTTGTAATTTAAGGCTCCGTGGTGCTAAATATACATGCCTGTTTGGAGTTCAAGGGCTTCCCAAAGGAACCGTACTCATGTTAACTAGAAATGTCCTGCCCACGCCATGCCTGGTCCAAGGCAGGACTGGGGAACGTGGCTTTCACATCCAGCCGGACAGCCAGAGCCTTAGGGTGAGGTGGGGACTCCATTACTGCTGGTCTCCTGAGCAGTGGAGAAGTCACACTGGAGATCGTCATGAGGGTGGTTGGTGGTGGTGGGAAAGGCTGAAAGGCTCAGGGGAGTCCTCAGCAGCCCGACAACGTACCAGAACGAACTACTAGACCACCCTCCTCTAGCTGCTTCCCTCTGCAGTGCGAAGGGCTTCAGCCCAGCTTCTGGTTCCAGCGATGCCATCAGTCCCCTGAGTGACCTCGGGCCAGCTTCTGCCACCTCTTGGGGCTAGCTAAGATGCTCCTGAGTCCTCCAGCTCTGCCAAGCTGTGTTTCTAGGGGCCTCAGTGCAGCTGAATCTGGGTTAATATGCCGCCAAGTTCCAAGGTCCCTGTGTTAGAACCCAGGACTCCTTTTAGACTGACCCAGGCAACCCAGACATGCTGTAGTTCCTGGCCTCCTTTTCCACAGTCTCATCCTTTCTGCCCTTTGCTGCCCATGCTATCTGTTCCTGTCCACTACCTCTGTTTTGGAGGTCAGGATTTTGACTGGGTCATTGACCATGTGTCTCTGTCTGCCAGCAGCTGGGAACTGCAGTGCCCTGGGAAATGCGTTTGCGTGGCATCCCCACCCCTGCGCTCTCTCTAGACCCCTTCTTTTCCCTACTGAGTGCCGGCAGTATAGAGGCACAGGTGGGTCATGTGCCCTGTCCCCCAGGTGACAGTGCAGTGAGGGACATAAGGCAGGCTGCTTTGGATAGGATTTGGGGTTGCAAGTGACAGAAACTCAGTTCAAGCTGACTTCAGGGCAAAGAAAAGTTGATTGGGTGAGGATGGAATCATTCAGGGAATTTGAGGAAGTCTGGCTCCAGGGGCTCAGACAATGACGGCACTTGAACTTGGTCCCCTGTCCCTTCCCCTTTTTGATTCTGTGTTGGCTGCATTCTCTTGTAGCTTTTCTCCTCTTGGTGGGAAGGTGGCAACTAGCAGCTCTCAGCAGCCCCAGTAAAAAAGCGACTCCTTTTGCTAACAGGGCAGACAGAAGTCCCTAGGTTGAGCCTCAGTGGACCTGTTGGGGTCAGTGCCCATCCTTGCCCCTGTCACTGTGACCTCAGGGATGCACTGGCTCTCATGAACTGAGAATGCAGGCAAAATATGGGTTCCGTCTCCGGGAAGAAGAGGGCACAGGCACTGAGTAAATTTGGTCCCTCCCTGTAAGGAGCTCACTGTCCTCTTGTGAAAAGCAGACACAGAAACAAACAGAAATATAAAAAGGGCCTCCAGCTAAAATAAAGGCAGAATGGAGTCTCTGCTCTATTAAAATCTTTATAGCAATAAATTTTAGGAACAAAGATAGAGGAAGGAATATCCACTACACAACTGTACCTGAGATACGTGTATGTGTACGTGTGTGTGTGTGTGTGTGTGTGTGTGTGTGTGTGTGTGTTTGTTTCTAGGATGGGCAAAGCATGAGGGTGGATTTCGTGTAGGAAATGACTTATGTCCATCACTGTTGCTGCCTTTGGCCACTCACTGTACCCCACTCCCATGCTTCCCGACAACCCCCATTTGCCACGATCTTGGAACCTCCCAGCTCCCTGGCTCCTCAGCGGCCCCGGTGGGTTGAGTCCCAGGCACCCACAGCAGGAACCATGCTCAACAGAGCACTCTGCATTGATCCAGCTCCTTTCCTGTTTTGCTCCTTCATTACCTAACTGGCGCTTTTTGGAGTCATCTCCAGATAAAAAAAAGACCCGCGTTTCAGGGTCTGCTTCTGGGAGAAAGCAGCTAAGAGGGCCTGGATGAATGAGTGAGATTTGGATGGATGGAAATGGCTGGGCGGAGGGGAGGCACAAACAATGCAGGAAGAAGGAATTGTGTGAGAAGAGTGGAGACGGAACCGTGAGCACAGAACATAGAAGAGAAACAGCGGATTCAGCTTGGCCTGAACTGCACTTTTTAAATCTTTTAGACTGTAATTCATCATAAGATGGGAATTTTACAGTGTGATACGGTACATTCACACCTACATACACCCCCCTACACACACACACACACACACACACACACACACTTATATATACACACGTATCTAAAACAGAGTCATGATATGATAACTTCCTGTATGCAGTACATTCTGGTATTTCATATTCTGTTCTATTTTATTAAAAATTCCTTGTTGAGACCCACTAAATTAATTTGATGTCTCACTCATAACATGGGATCTGCAGTTCAAAAGCCCTGGGCTAAGGGGCAGAGTGTAGGAGTCAGAGTAGTGTGGGGGGCAGGGAGAAAGTTAGGCCTGAGCAGCCCTCAGAGGAGCTTGAATGGCTGGCTGCAATCTTTGCACTCGGTTCTGGAGCCACGGGGCGCCTTTGCTGGCTTCTGAGTAGGGGCCTGGTAAGTTCCTAGCTGAGCTGCAGGCAGATTGTTATACCAGTGCGGGGATGCACTGGAAGAGGCCAGGAGACTGGTGCCATGGTCCAGCTGGGAAGCTACGGGTCTGCATGAGGGCTGGGGCAGGGGGATGGCGGGGTGGGAGCGGTTGGTGGAGGCAGTGGGCCATGGTGGCTAATTGGACATGAAGGCTGAGAAAAGAAGGAGGTTTTAGGGATGCCAGGCTGGCTCACTGGGAGAAGGGTGGGGCCATTGCTTTCCTTGGTTTCCGATGAACTATTTATCAGGGCATGAAACTTTCATTAGTATTATTCCGGCCTGAGAGTCTGGAAATGTCATAAAGTACTTGTTGAGTGGTCAAACAGCCTGTACTTAATGTGTCCAGGAAGCGGAACTGTTCCCAGGGCTGCCATAAGTGCCAAGTAGCCGTGCTGGAGGAGCCTTGCTTCTTGATGGATTTTATTCTTGCACCTCGTCACAGCGCCCCACTTCTCCCCTTGGTGAGGCCACCAGGGGTCCCCCACAGCCCAATGACCTACTTACTGCAGGATTAACATAGAGCCAGGCTGAGGGGCTGCCGGATGGTGCTGTGTTCCTTCTTGCCTTTCATTCACAATACCTGGCCAGGAGCCACTGGGGGCTGAGGATGCTAATTTGGTCCCTCCGCTTAAGGGGCTTAGGTCTTGTTGGGGAAAGTAGACACAGGGACACACATAGAAACATAAAGTGGCTCCAACTAGAAGGAAGGCAGAATGCAGTCTCTTAAAATTGGTGCAGTATTTTCTGGCACAAAGAAGAAGGAAGGGGAACTTTTGGAGCACCAACAATGTGTCAAGTGCATGCTAGTTTCTTTATTTACATTGGCTAATTTAAGCTTTACAATAAGTCAGTTGGTGTTGTATGGATTCATACACAACTCCTCCCCCATCAAAATGACCTGTGTGTTGTGTGTGTGGTGTGATTGCGTGGTAGGTAGGGTGTGTGTGTGTGAATATGAATCCTTGGGTCCCATCCCAGAACTGATTTGGATTCTGTTTGTGTGGGGGTGAAGGGAAGAGGAGGAAAGCCCAGGAATCTGTATTTGAATAAGGCCTCCAGACTATTTTTATGTGTGCTAAAGTACGAGAATCACTGAGGAGGTAGGCCTTATTGTCCCCATTTTATAGATGAGGAAACCGAGGCTCCTCATTAAAAAAAGTTTAGGAACTCAATCAAGCTCAGTCTTACTCCAAATCTCATGTGTCAGACTTATGGATCTGTTAGTGGTTCCCTCAGGCACCCTGCCCTGTCTCACAATCTCTGAGCCTCCACAGTGTGGTTCCTCTCACCTCACATAGCCTGCATATCACCTCCTCTGCCACTCTGCTCAGATGGAACCTCCTCCAGGAAGCCTTCCAGGATGTCTTCCTGCTCTCCATCTTCTCCAGTAGGTTAGACATCTCCCTGCTCTGGGTTCCCAAAGCAGTAGCTTGCCCGAAGTCTAGGATGATCCTTGTCTGTTTGTGGTACCCCACCCCTCAAGAAAGCATCTCTCACATTCCCTGTATGCCCAATATCTGGAACATGGTAGGACTGTTCCGTCTGTGGTTCCTTAGCATCTCTCACGGAGTGAGTGTTAGATTCTGACTGGCAGCAAGAAGGTAGGCATCAGGGTGATTTCATGGAGGAGGGCATATTTAAGCTGAGCCTTGCAGGATTAGGAGAAAATGAGAGTAATCTGCCACTTTCTGCTGCTGGCAGGCTTGCTCAGTGTTGGGAAGTTAGAGCAGGTGGGGTCAGCGCTGGGTCACTCAAGTCCATTCCAGGTAGTCATAGGTCGTGTAGACGGCAGGGCATGACACTAGTGTCTGTGATTCTATCCTTAGGCTCCAGTGAGGCTGGGGATTAAATTCAGCCCAGGACACATTCCTCGGGCTCCCACTGGGGGCTGAAGGTGCAGCAAATTCAAAGGTGAATAAGGCCCTAGTTCTGCTCCTAGCAAGGGGACGTCTAGCTGTTTTGAGAAAAATACTATCAAATTGTTTAAATGTTTTGTATATAGTTGGTTGTATTTTCAAAGGTTCAAAACATTAAAAATTATTCAAGTGAAATGGAAGGTTACATGTTGAAATTAATGGAATTTGGCCAAGAAGCCCGTTCTAGTGCAAACGGGGTATCTATGGAGGACAAGAGGTTAAGACCCGAGAGAGCTCAGAACCCCTTGTAGGTGATGGAAGAGGGCCTGACCTGGGCTTCTTTTTCTGTCTAGGAGGGAGGAGCGGCGTGGTCGGAGAGCCTGGTTTTCTCCCAGGCTGGAGAGGGCAGGTCCCAGACCAGCAGGGCACGCCTGGAGTCAAGGCTGTTTTTCTTTTTTATTAGATGTACAAAACAATGCAATAGTTATCCTTGTCACCCCTTACAAAGTGACAACCTCCCTCCCCCCACCCACTGCCCACCCACCCCTGATATCATACATATCTATTACAATTCCATTGACTCTATTCCCACACTATACTCCACATTCCATGACTATATATGAAGAGACATTTCTCTAAAGAGGACGTACAGATGGCCAACAGGCATATGAAAAAATGTTCAACCTCACTGATCATTAGGGAAATGCAAGGCTGTTTTTTATGTGACCCCTGGGGCCCTCAGAGGGAGCAGCTGGCAAACGAGATGCTGAATTTGCAAGAGGGCAGCTGGGTCTCTGGGAATGGCTCCTGGCGGTGGGGCGGGGGAGCCTGAGTCGTTCTCAAAAGCGGAGTGTGGGAAATCAGGATTTTCTTGAACCATCTTAAATGGGTCTTGTGTTGGAAGTTTTTCCTCTGCATATGCGTGTGTGAGAGGAATGGTGGATGATCAGATATGAGCTAAATGTATGCTAGGTTAATGAAGTTGTAGGAAAAGTGTGTCACTGCAAGGTGTGCTGTTTCTCCCTCTCCCCAAGAGAATGGTCAGTGCTGGGCCCCAAAAGTCCATTCCAGGGCAGTACCAGTTTCCTGGCAGCTGCCATCCTCATGGGTGCGATGGCACAGGTCAAGCCAAACGTGCAAGGCCGTGACAGGTGTCAGCACGCACAATGGATCATTCGGTTGAATATGGCCTGCTTCTGTCCTGATTGCTGGATGTCTAGGAGCAAGAGGCCCTGCCAGAGGGAGACATTGCTTTGACACATTCTAGGCAGAGGGCTCCCTGCCATTTCCATGACGGGTGCCCCGGGCAGCGCAGCTGACTCCCTTTAGTGCCCATGGGCCATCACAGACAGACTCTTCTGGAAGAAGCAAAGGAAGAACAATAAAGGGTGTGGAGGAACCAGCATTGGATAGGGAGTTGAGCGCTGGGTTTTAGCCCCATCTCCACCCAGACTCTCTGTTCCCTTGGACAAGTCACTTCCCCTCTTTAGGTCTCATTCTACCCTACTTGAACCTGGCAGGTTGAGCTGGATTATCTCCAAGTACGCTCACAGCTCAGACATGAGTCTCTGATTAGAACCCGACTGGAAGCATTTCTCACTAATCTAGATTACCTGTTAGGTAACTCTGTAGAGGTATTCTGTGTTTTGTCCTGGGTCTTTCTTTCTGGGACTTTTCATCTCTCTGTTCCCGTTTTGGACTCTTATTTTTTTAGCTCTTTGTTTTCCTCCCCACCCTTCTTCAAAAAGAATTTTGGAGACAGACAGACCTGAATTTGAATCCAGGCCCTAGCACTTTTGTCTGCATGACCTAGAAAGGTTATTTTAGCTTAAAGCCGCAGTTTAGTCATCTGTCAAAACAGGAATAATAAAATAATAATAATAATAATAATAATACCATCTATTCTCTGGCTAAGTTATTACATGAGATACTCATGTATCCTCTCCAGGGTATCGCCTGGCATATAGCGAGTGTATTGGATTTCTAGTGTGGCTGTTACAAAATAACCTCAAATTTAGTGGCTTAAAACAGATTTCTTACGTTATAGCTCTGGAGGTTAGCAGTCCACCATGGTTCTCAGTGGGATGAAATCAAGCCATCGCAGGGCTCCGTTCCTTCTGGAGGCTCTAGAGGAGACTCTGTTTTCTTGCCTCATAGAAGCTGCCTGCAGCTCCCCAGCTCATGGCCCCCTTCCGTCTCCAAAGGCGGTAATGACCAGTCGAGTTTTTTCTCACACAGCATCACTCTGATAACTTACTCCTCTGCTTTTCTCTTCCACTTTTAAGGACTCATGTGATTACACTGGGTCCACCCCCAAAATCCAGGGTAATCTCTTTATTTTAAATTCAGCTGATTAGCAACCTCAATTTTATCTATAACCCGATTGATTCCCTGTTGCCATGGAATCTAACATATTTACAGGTTCTGGGGGTTAGGATGTGGGCATCCTTGCGGGGAGGCGGGGGAGGTATTATTATTTCTGCCAACCACAATAAGCACTCAACAGTAATAATGTTTATGAACTTCATTTCTCTCATCTTTCCCTTAGGAAGCAGGAGTGAGGGAACACAAGATACATGGAGCAAAGGCTCTCAAAATAGCCAAATGTGTCTTCTCTTTTGATGTTCAGTATATGCAGAGGTGATCATTCCTGTGTGTGGGTTTCACCTTCCTACCAGGCTACCAGCAGCAGAAAGATTGGACTTACCTGAATCAGTGCAGAGGCCAGAAGCTTGGAGCACTTGGCGCAAGGTGAAATTTTCAGTTCAGGGCCAGATGTTTTTAATGGTCGCAGCTCTTCAAACCTGGGATGGGTCACCCTTGAAGGGAGGGTGCTCCCTGTCCTTGGAGGTATGTAAGCAGAGTCCAGGTGATCTAGATTATTGCTTCCAAACATTCCTAACTTCCAGTGGAGGGCCTGGGACTGTATTTATGGGCAGCTCTGAGCTAGGCATTCAAAGGAGATATTTTAGCATTAGTTGGCAGATCAGTCCAAAGGAGCTTCCATTCCTGAGATGCTTTGCTCCTGAAGTTCTTTTATTGCTTCCAAAAGTTTTTTGCTTTTCAAAAAAAAAAAAAAAAAGAAATGTCTGTTCAAATCCCTGTAACTCCTTCATGAGGGAATGACTTCTCTCCAAGGGCGTGCTTCAATTTCCTGAGAGATCTTGGGGACAAACCCTGTGCTCACCCTGAAATGACTAGGGGCCTTTCTTTACAAATTATAGGCAACTCTGAGGGTCCAAGAGAAGGCTGGACAACCCCACAAGTCATTGCTCTGCCCATGGAGGTAATTTCTGATAAATTCTCAGCCTTTTATTTTCTCCAAGTACTTTGATGGAAAATTGAAATTGCTTCTCTTTACCTAGTGCATCTTTTCATATGAACTTAAATTGCCAGCATTTCTGGAATAACCTGATATGTTGTCATGCCTCCTGCACCCTTTTTCATAATGAAAAAAGATGAGAAGTACCTTGTCCGGTGAGGTTTTTCACTGCCTGCCTGGGAATCATTGTTGGAGCATAGTTATGATGCAGAAACCCAGCTCCACTCCGACACATAGAATCAGAATGGGGGGCATGCTGGAGTGTGTGAACGAGTTGGGGTGTCAGGGGCACTGTGTGGCAAGGCTGGGGTCTGCATGTTGAGCATGCTGCGCAGGTGATTTCTAATGCATGTGAAAGTTTAAGAGCTGCGATAAGGACAATGAAAACTCTTAGCTAAAGACACAGGAAACCCTTACTCAGCCTACGAAGACCATCTTTGCTTCACCTTCTACGTTCATCTCTTCTCTTGCAAATACTTGCACAGCCCCCTCCACTCGGGCCACTCTAAACTCATCTTCATTCCCTGAACAGGCCCTGAACTTTCACATCTTGCTCTCTTTAGACCATTCCTTCTGCCTGCTCTGGTCCTTTCCATGGTCACATCTGACTTAAAAACCCAACCTATCAGCACCGTTTCTGGAAGCTTGCCCTGACGCCACCCCTGGAGGCAGTTAACGCCTTTCCCTTTGTTTACGCTGGAGTATGACAGTTAATGCTGTTAGGTGGAGGGTTCTAGGTAGTATTTCTTCTGGCTCTGTCTCCCACACTGTTGTTCCAGGAGTATCTTGATGGAGTTACTCTCCTTCTCTCCCCTCTGCAGCCTCCCTGCCATTTCCTCAGCCTCCCTATTCTTCCCAACCCCAGACTCTGGTACCTGGGGGCCACTCTCTGGATGTATGTAGAATAAAGGGACCACACTTCCAGATCTTGCCTCCTAAACTTGGTCTGGTGTGCCCTCTTAGCCTGAGTGGCTGTCCCAAAATGCCCGCAGTTGCTAGAAGCTCTCAGCGTGCCAGTTCTGTGAATCCCTGATGAAAATAGAGACAGAGCAGTATGTTAATCAGGGAAAGATTGTCTTTATGGAATACAGCTGATAAGATCATTTGCATATTCTGGTTCATTGTTGTATTTCAAGTAAGTGACATTCTTCCTTCAAGGAACTGGGGCCTAGCAGCCTACAGGAAGATTTATCAGAAGATGCCCTTCAGGAGCTGGCTGGGTCCCAGAGAACACAGCTAGGCTGGAAGCTGGGGGATCATAGGGAAGCAGATATTTTGGGTTCATGTAAGCAAGGGCTTTGACTGTCGGAGCTGCCAGAAACGAAAAGGCTTACTTGTGCGGTGATAAGTTCCCTGTCACTGGAGGCGTTCAAGCGGAAGCTGAAGGAGCTCTTGCCCAGAGGTTTGCTAGAGGGCGAGAGGTATGGCTCTAATGCATTTCAGTGCCAAGAGTCATTGATTCTCTGGTTCAGCATTTCTTCTTCCAATTCTGTGATGTCTGCATTTTTGGCGGGTATAGAATAATTAGTTCACTATTTTATATTTTACTAATTTACTATTTTATCTTACTAATAACAGTTTATCAACCTTCTAGTTGCCTAGGGCTGCCACACCACGTGACCACAAATGCAGTGGCTGAAAGCATCAGAGATGTATTGTCTCACCATTCTGGAGGCTGGGAGTCCAATACTGAGGTGTCAGCAGGACCAGGCTCCCTCTGCAGGCTGTAAGGAGGACCCTTCCTTGCACCTCCCAGTGTCTGGTGGTTTCTGGCTGTGGCCGCATCACTCCTGTCTCTGCCCCCATCTTCACGTGGCCTTGTCCTCTGTGCGTCTCTCTGTGTCCTCTCTTCTTAGAAGGACACCAGTCATTGCGTTAGGGCCCGTTCTACACCCAGGTTGATGTCATCTCCAGATCCTTAGCTAATTACATCTGCAAAGGCCCTATCTCCAAAATGGTGACATTCTGAGGTTCCAGGTAGACATGAATTTGGGGGACACTACTCAATCCACAGAATATAGGTATAAAACATTCCACCAGGATGGTGTGCTCACCGCTAATGCTGGACCTTAGGAAGCTCCATGCTCTCTTTGGGCAGACCTCCCACGTGTATAGACTGAAGTGATGGGAATAATGTTTCTATCCAGGGCCCAATGTGGTGGGACCCAGTTGTGAGGTGAGCCGATGCTTTTTGCCCTGACCCACATGCTCTGGGCAACCCTGAAGTCAGCTGCAGTCTTGTGAATGCGGATGACCCCCCTGACCCTCACCCCAGGGCCCCACTGCGCTTCTCTGGGTCTGTGTCTTTGGGCCACATGGGCCCAGGTGGCAGCTATAAAAATGTGCCTCTGCCATCCCCAGTTGTGGCAAGCATAGTTGACCACAGCACCAGCTGTGGCCTTCTGAAATCTGCCCCCACTTTTGTGCTGAGAGCATGTTTCCATGGACTGCTCCCCGCCAGTACTGCTCCCAGCTGAGCAAAGTCATAGGGCAGGCCCATTCCTGGGGGACAGAACAGCTCGATGGGCGCCTAGGGCTCGAGGACTCCTCATCAACCTTGCTGGGCACTCCTAGAAGTGCAATGCAGTCTAAGGCTCTCCCACTGACCACCCTACCTGCTTGCCCTCTGGCCTGCATGCGGGCTTAGACCTACATTGCAGTCTGGCTGCTGGCCCACTTCTCGCACAGGGGAAAGCAGAGGGGAGGGGTTGTGTATCCTTCAGTTTTCCAGTTTCGTTTTGTCTTGCAGAACTCTAGATCCCCATCTTATTTCTTTGACCCTTCACTGTATGGCTTTTGAGGGCACCTCTCTTTTTCTATGAACCCCTCGCCCAAGCATCAGCTTCCTAAGACTGTCTCCCCACACCCTCTCCTTCCAAATCCATTCCCTGTAGTAAGTAAATAGATCCACTGCTATGTGTTCCCAAGCTTTTCTTACGTAAGGCGGACTTGCTTGTTCTAGGGGAGTTTTAAATCAGCTTTGAGCTCGCCCACTCCTCTCCCCTCCACACACTTTTCCCCAAACTGGTCTTGTTCTTCGTAGTGGCTCTCACTGAGATTTAGAATTTGTTTTTCTACTTCTAGGTAATTTGAGGTTTGGGAGATCTCTGTCTTCTAGTTATATTGAAAAGTGCACATTGTATTTGTTCTTCTCATTCTTTATAGTTTCTTGGAGGCGATATTGGGAGTTTTGGACATAAATGCACACCATTACCTCAATCACCTGGAATCCCCCTTATCCCTGACCTTTTTGCTGCCTTTTTTTCACAGTACTTCTTGCCCCAGACAGGTCCTCTGACAGTGGTGTGCTGGATGCAGCCAGCTCGTACCGGCTCACAAGAGCTGATGTTAAATTCTCAGGAATTTTTTGAGCTGGCGGACTTGTTGGTAGCTAGAAATTGGCAATAATGGGAGAATTTACACCACGGAAATTGGTTAACACTACAAGGCAGGGCCACCCCCACCACCACCTCCCAGGTGTTTATTAAACATTTACCAGCGCAGCACTAGCTGTTTCCAGTTATGTTTCTCCACTAGCCTGGGCATTTCCTGAGGCTCTCCCTAGCATACTGCATTGCTTTGCACATAGAAGGCTCCAGTGAATGTAGAATGAATGAATGATACCTACTGAGTATTTTAGTTACTTCTTTTTTTTTTTTTTTGAGGGCAGTGTTACTGGCCCTCATATGTGGGACCGAACCGGGGCCGCTGGCTTCCCAAGCCAGCGCTTAACCACCGCGCCACTCGGCCGGCCCTAAGTTACTTCTTACTCAGTGACAAACCATTCCAAACATAGCAGCCAAACAACTGCCATTTTATTACGCTCAGAGACCCTGTGGCGTCAGGAAATTGGACAGACCACTGCAGGGATGGCATGTCCTGCTCTATGATTTGGGAAGACTTGGTTGGCTTGGTTGGCTCAAAGACCGAGCTTAGGTGAGACTGTTGACCAGAGGACTGACACATAGCCTCTCCGTGTGGCCTGTTATCCCAAGAGAGACTCCAGGTTAACATCTACATGGCTTTGATCACCTAGTCTTAGAGGTCACTTAGCATTACTCTCACCATGCTCTGTTGATCAGAGCAGTCACAAGCCTGTTCAGAGGAGGGGACATGGACCCCGCCTCTTAAGGGGAGGTATATCTAGGAGTGTTGGTGTCATGTTTTAAAACTGCCACACTGAATAATACAAAAAGCTACATTTCTTGAGCACCTACTATGTGCCAGGTACTTTATATACATTATTTCTAGTTCTTCACAGCTGCTCTGAAGGTATTGTTATTATTTCAATTTTGTAGACAAGGTAGGTTCAAAGAGATTAAGAAGCTTGCCTAAAGTCACACAACCATAAATCATTGTGACCTTTCCACTAGGACTTACTTCATTTGTGAAGTGTGCTGTGACTTTTGTTGGGGCCGGGGAGGAGGGAGACAAGGATAGATATGACCTAACCTTGCTTCAGAGAGCATAAAACAAACTCAGTCTAGCATCCATACACCTCTGGGGCCTTTTAGCATCCAGCCAACTGTGATTGGGTGTGAGCGGTCACTTCACGGTGCCTGAAAGTCAGCTGAGGCTCCATGTATTCTGAAAGTGCTGAGTAATTGCTCTTGTCCAGGGTAATTCAGCTTCATAACCTGAAGTCTGAAGTCAGTAGTGTGGAGTGCTTTAAATTAGCTGTAAAATTTCAATCCAATTGCTAAACTGCCTAAATTATCAAGTTTGCTCATTGCTAGTTGAATGCATGCATAATTAATTTTTTTTCTAAAGTCTGGATTAAAAGCTGCTGAAATCAGATCTTTTCCTTGAATTAGATTCAAATGTCACAGGGAAATCTTTGGTTTTATGACGTAACCCAAAGCAGCACACAAGTTTACAGAATTCTTAGCTGAGATCTGTATTTGGGAAGTAGATAAGTTAAGAGGGCCCAGTTCTTTTAAAATTGAAATTGCATTCTTACACATTGTGAAATAGGAATTGTCATCTTACCGTGACTATTCTTATCAGGATTAATAGCTAGCATTCGCTAAAATCTTTTAGAATGTAAGCTCCACGAGGGCAGGCATATGTCTAATCCATGACCTGTTTTATCCCCAGAGTGTAGAATAAATGGTTGCTGACACATAGCAGACACTTAATAAATACCAACTGAATGAAGATGTTAGCTAATGTGATGGGAGCAGCACCCTGTAAGATAGAAACTTTTTTTGTTCTAATTTTATACATGAGGAGACTGAGGCTTAGAAAGATACATGATCTTTTCCAGGATCACATAGCCAGGAAGCGTGAGTCCAGGCTCGAATCCGGATTTTGGGACTCCTTGCCCTGTGTCATAAGGAAGCCTGTCCTATAACTCCAAGGACCTTTTCATAGTTCATTGGCCCAGATTTTCCAGCACATTTCAGAGAAGTGTGTGTTCTCATTGGCTTACTCTTGAATCCATCACCATCAAGGAAAATGTACTAAACCATGATTGATTTAGACTAACCACCAGGATCCCACCAAATAGCTACTGCACTGTGGGGGAGGGGGAGCCCAAATGAAAATTGGGTTCTGTCAGGGAGAGGAAGATGAATGCTACATGGGAGACCACCAGTGTCCACTATATCCATTTTTTAGGAATTGGCACGTAGAGGATGTTGAAGCTATTAGGTGTACGAGGAAAAGGATGGCCACTGCTTTCAGGTTTGATTTATATCATCGTCCTGAGGAAAAGAAGACTGCCTGGAATTTAAGGAGCTCCCAGCAGTCAGTGTGCTCGCTCAGCTTAATGGTGAGAATCAACGTAGGTGTAAACAAGAGCAAGAAGGAATTTTAGGCTCATCATCTGATCACTGCTATCTTCCGTGTGAAAATTGTGATTCTCTATTAAAACAATAGCATAAAGGTGAATACTCTCTAGTTCTCTTTATAAATAAAGGCACACATAATTTTGGAGCACATTTGAAAATATGTGAATATCAAGTACAAATGAATTGCCTTGCTCTTTCAGCCTCAACTCAGTCCCTGTTTGGTTGAGCACAGGTGTTCAGTTCCAGGTGTGCATAGGAATTAGTTCTTCCCTCACCCAGAATGGCTTCTTAGGATCCGAAACCTTGGCTCTGACTTAGACTCAGTTTCAAATTTGGCAACCTGCTTAGCAGTGCTCAGAGGGGAGAGGGGATCAACCTTGCTCTTATGTGCGTGTGTGTGCATGTGTGTGTGCGTGTGTGTGTGTGTGTGTGTGCATGTGTGTATGTGTTTGTATGTGTGTGTATTCCTCGGCTGCACAGGAGGAAGCTGGGAGACCAGCAGGTAAAAGAAGTTAGCTGGCGAGGAAGCCGCACTCCGTCACACAGCAAACCCTTGCCCTTTCCTCTTAGAGAAAACTACCCTGAGCTATAGTTGGCAGGAGATGTTGGAGGAGGGCAGTGTGTGAAGGCAAATTCCATTTTCAGGGTGGTTTGGATCACACACAGAGTAGAGAGCAAGGTGTGATTACTCAGAGAAAAAGTCAAGTACAGTGGTGTCACTAATAGAAAAGCTATGGAACAGCAATACATATACTTTTTATATAAACAGAAAGGAAGAAAAGTGTTGCCACTGAAAGTGGGCAATTTCACAGCAAGCTCAAGTGTTTCGCAGGCAGGCGGTGTCCTGGAGCTGGTCAAAGCCCAGCAAATGCCCAGAGAGGGCTCTGGCCTCAGCAGAGGCAAGTCAGGAGTAGCTTGTAGCCAGCGGGCTGCCAAGATAATTAGCTACCTTTCTATTAAAAATGTATTTGTGTATTTCTTTACAACATGTGGTTTTAAGACAACTGGAAAGTAGCAAGATCCTAGGTTTGAAGTCAGCCCAGGCTTCTGGTTCTTTTTATTATTATTTTTTATCTCACTTTCCTGGTCTTCACCCTCCTCATCTGTAAAATTGGGCTAGCATTAAAACAGCTTATTTTGGGGACCAAGGGAAATCATATTAAACACATATAAGGCATTCTTGTACCACACATCTTGTAACTTTTCAAAGCGTCCATCCTGACTGCTACTTGTTAATGATGCTGAGGGAAAGCCACATTTTTCAAAAATTCTGTGTTAGTGAAGCAACCTTATCTGATTAAAAGCCTTTTGGCTACACTCTACAGAAATAAAAAAAAAAAGGTCTTCAAATAGTTTTTTCAGCAGGAAATCTGGCTGCCAATGTCCAAGTTCAGGCCCAATTGGACATGCCATTTTAAGACTCTGGGCTCTGCCCTGAATGCCACGTGGCCTTGGATAAGTGAACTTCTCATCTGTAAAATCAGTTTTTTTCCCGTGGTAAAATAGAGGGGCTGCACCAGATGGCCTCTGGGGTCCTTTCCAGTTTATTTGGTTTGTGGTTTTCATTGTTGACTGAGCCTTGGGTTGGGGGGAGTGCTAAGAGTCTCAGAAAACAAAGAGAATGGTCCGTGGGACTTCACAGTGTCAGCCGGCACGTACCCCCCTTCAAAAGACCCTGGCTGGGGGCCCGCCTGTCACTTGTCCTGCGTGGATGCTTCCGTGTGATGAGGCAGTCGCTGGTTCATGGAACAGCTTTTCCCTGTTGAGCTGCTCCCAGTGTCAGTCAGGTATTCATAACAAGGCTCACAGACCCCCGGATGGGTGCAGCTTTCAAAGCCTCTGAAATGCGTGTCCCACGGGATTACTCCAGATGATTCCGGCATTAGCCAGTGAATAGGAGATGTGGGAAGAGCTTCTCCCAACTCTATTTCCTTCATAGTTCCTAAACCCTGGGCATGATAGCCTGTTTCTTGGGTGCGTTGTGGCTGCTCTTCCCAAACTCCCTCTCTGGGTCCCAGGTGGTCCAGGCATCCTTACCAAGGAGGCAAGAGGCTGCAGAGGGAGATGATGTGCGCCAGTCCCCTCTTCGGACTGCTTGGCCTCTAACCTCCATAGTTCATTCAAGGAGGAAACCCAGAAGTCAAGGTGGGCTCAGAGCATCATGTGGACTTCTGGAATTGGGGCCACTCCTCCAAACTGGCCTTTCAGGGACTGGGGGTAACCGACCTAAAGCCGAATCTCACATCCTTTGGGCTCAGCTGCCTCACCTCATTTAATAAAAGGGATTTTATACTGCGGCCATTAGTGTCCCATGTCCTCCCTCCTTATTCCCAAGACAAGATGATCTCAGTGGTGTCTGAAAAGTCACTTCCTCATAACTTCTCTACTGGCTCAGCTCTCTATGGGAATCCAACATATTCCAGCCAGAGGCCAAAATGAATGCTTGTTGACTGACTGAATAGTTGTTTCTCTTCCTCCAAAGAGAAAGCATTTTAGATCCCCTTATAATGGATAGAACAGGGGAGGCAACTTGATACAAACAACATGCCAGTGGGACTGAAGGTTCTCATGTTTGGTGTTTCCTCAGACAACAAACATGACAGCAAGCACCTGTCTAGAGCTTATAATGAGCCAGGCTTTTTTACATCTAGGAATTTCCATCATTGAACTGAAACCTCATCCTAAGAGGTAAGGACTGTTATCTCTGTTGAACAGTTAGGGAAATGGAAACACAGAGAGGTTAAGTAACTTGCCCAAGATCACACAGAAAGCAACAGAGCAGGATTT
Source organism: Aselliscus stoliczkanus (assembly GCA_033961575.1). Taxonomy (NCBI): domain Eukaryota; kingdom Metazoa; phylum Chordata; class Mammalia; order Chiroptera; family Hipposideridae; genus Aselliscus; species Aselliscus stoliczkanus. Next base: position 143,094,671 of record CM066728.1, read on the forward strand.
GAAGCCAGGTTCTTAACGACCTCACTAAGATGTCACCTTGAACTAAACCAGAAGTCAGACCCACTTCCATATCCTTTTTTGAAAATAACAGATTAACTGAGTTATAATTTACATACCATACAATTCACCCATTTCAAGTATAGAATTCAGTGTTTATTGGTATATTCACAGAGTTGTGCAGCCATCACCACAATCAAGAACATTTTAATCATCCTGAAAATAAACCGTGTCCTCATTTCTCCCCAATTCCCCTAGCCTTTGTCAAGCATTAATCTTTCTGTCTGGATGGATTGGCCTGTTCTGGACATTTTCTGTGAATGGAATGATACAGTATGTGGTCCTTCGTAACTGGCTCTTTCACTTAGCATAGTGTTTTCTAGTTCTTTCCTAGAGCTTTGCTGAGACTGCCTGCAGTGAGTGGCCCTTCTCTGGCTGGCAGGGAGCACTCCTTCCATTTCTCTCCTTGAACTCCAGCTCCCTGTTGATGGCATGTCCCTGCTCAGGCTTTGGGGGAAGGTGGGCTTGATATGAATCCAGATTACTACATGTTGTGTGCCCTTTGGCCAGCCACGTAGAACTCTCTGAGCCTCAGTTTCTTCATCTTTGAAATGGGCATAAACCAGTCTCTGCTTCTTGAGATTGTTGAGGATTAAAGGAGATAGTGGCATAAATGCATTCCCCTAGACTGTGACTGACCATGTAGAATATGGATTGGGTTGGTCTTGGCCTGTCTTAGAAATTCAGAGGTCCCTCTGAGCCTGTAGTTGTGTGTGAGTTGTCAGAGAGAATGACCCTAATTATCACTGCCTCTGAATAAAGCCTTCCAGTGTGCGGGATGGTCACTCTGTTATCTCATTTGACATTCTCAGCAACCTGTTGAGGGGGCCATCATGGCCACCCCCAAAGAAAGGCCCCGGGTCTACCCCAAGACCCCCCAGGAGGAAGTGACTGACGTGGTTCCTTGTCAAACCTTTGTTCTGTCTGCCCCATGGTCTCCCTGCATAGCTCCCTAGGGCAGGGGGCCGCCTCCTCTCAGGGGTCCAGGCCACATGGTGTCTGAAGACAGGGTACCATTGGCAGGAGGAGGAGGGATCCACAGGAGACAGTGTGAGCAGTGGGGCCTTCCATGCACTCTGGAGCCCTGAGCCTGGGTATTGATAGTTTGGGGTCTCCTTGCCTGAATAGGTGAGTGGAGACGAATGTGGGGATGGGCTCAGAGAGAGAGAGAGAGCACAGGGTTCCCTCTGAGTGGGTATGCAGCGTGCCATCTGGAATATGGGCTAGATTTCAGCCCCTCTGTCGGGTCCTCAACTAGGGGCCTGTACTTGTGGCCCAGTAGTGCGTGCTGGCCCAGGTACCAGGTTCCCAGCAGCGTTGTGGGCCCACCAAGGACAATGCCTCCTGGGTGGAGACAGCCAGCAGAGCCACAAGAGTCTTGGAGGAGGGCTTCCTGGCAGGTACACCAGGCCAGGTGATGAAGGAGAGGTGTGCACTGCAGAAAACCCTGCAGAGCAGCAGGCTGACCCCTCCTCTCTCATATCCCCTGAGCAACTGAGGAGCAGTGAGAGAATGGCCCTTGCTCGAGGCCCCAGTACAAATCAGTGCAAGGGGCCTGCCTGTCTGCTCCTGCTTTGGGCCCCTGGCCTGGCCTGTCATTCATTTTCAATGCACTTGCCAGTGCCCACCCTTCCCCCAAGTGCTGTGTACCTCTCACCTTCGTCCACTGACACCTCGTGGCTCCTCATTGCCTCCTCCCTGTCCCCAGCAACTCTCTCACTCCCCACTCTGCTTCCCACCCTAACTCTGTCTTTGTTGCAACCACCCACCCACCTTTTGTTTAACATCTCATTTCTTTTCTACGAGGAGACAGTATTTGAACAATTAGGATAATTGAGGTTTTTCTCTCTCACAATTCTGCCCAAAATATATCAGTCTTTCGTAGAATTGGGGTGGGACACCAGTGTCTCCATGGGGGCCAAGTTCAAGTTCCCTCTGGACTACCTACCGCAGGCTGAGGGGGTCAAGGTGTCTTTTCCTTCCTTGGTTCTTCCTGCGCCCTCATAATGAACTCAAGTCTCCTGAGACCTGTAGGCACCGCCTTGCCGCTGCTGGCCAGTCCTTCACACACACCGGTGATGTTGGAAGGTTAAGCTAAACCCACCTGGGGCTCCCCATCACCTTCGGGAAAAAGCCCAGCTCTTTCACAGCTCACGTGGCTTCTGCCATCTCACATGCCCTGCTGCGCCTGCTTCAGCTCTTGGCATTTCCCCATCGTCCTTGGCTTTCCAGCCGTGGAGTTCCAAGCAGATCTGTGCACCTGCCATTCTGTCTCACAGAGTGGAGGGAGGCCGTGGCCTCTGTGGTCAGATCGTGCCTTTGAATCCTGGCTCAGATGCTTTCCCACGCAAGGCCTGGGATGCTACAGGAATGCTTAGAGCTTCAGGGTCCCCAGGTGAAAATGCATAAGAAGAGGACGGTGGTAGGCAGAATCCTGACCCATCGAGACTCCCCACTTCCCCATCCCAGAAGCGGTGATGGTGTTATCTTACACAGCAAAGGAACTTGGCAGATAGGCTTTCATTAAGGATCTGGAGATGGGGAGGTTATCCCACCTTATCTGGGTAGGCCCAATGTCATCATGTCATCACAAGGGTCCTTAGAAGGGAGGCAGGAGAGTCCAAGTAGGGAAGGAGATGTGACAATGAAAGTGGGGGTTCAGAGTCAGAGAGATTTGAAGATGCTGTACTGCTGGCTTTGAAGTCGGAGGAATGGGGCCACACACAGGTCAAGGAATGCCTTTAGAAGCTGGGAAGACAAGGGGATAGATCCTGCCCTAGGGCCTCTGGAAGGAGAGAAGCTCAGCAAACTCCTTGACGTTAGTCCAATGAGACCCATTTTGGACTTCGGACCTCCAGAACTGTAAAATAGTCATACATTTGTGTTATTTTAAGCCACGGAGTTTGTGGTCAATTGTTACAGCAGCCATAAGAAGCTAATGCAAGTACCTACCTCATAGCTGGGAAGGTTCAATTAGTTAAGACAGGTACTTAGAAGACTGCCTGGCACATAAGTACTCAGGAAGCATCAGTAGTTGTTATTGTTATTGTCACATTTCTTTTAGAATACTGTGTGTTCCACCAAGAATACCCGCCTCTGATCTCTCCCTCCCGCCCAGCCCCAAGCACTTGACTATTCTGTTTGCCTTCCTGAACTGCTCAGATGCCACCTCCTTCAGGAAGCCACCTCTGCCCCTTCTCTCCACACATTGGAGTCAGACCCCCATCTTCTTCATATCCTCAGTGCCACTTGTGCTGTGCCTCACAACCCCCGTCACTTTGTATTGTAATCTGTTCTTGTGTCCACCTTCCCCCAAACTGGATCCATTTATTCATCCAAGTGTTTATTAAGTTCTTATTATATGCCAGGCACAGTTCTCAGTACGCAGGATACGTTTCACAGAAGACAAAAATCTCTGCCCTCACACAGTTTATGTTCTATTCTAGTGAGGAGAGACAGGCCAGCAAATCAGGCAGCTGTACAGTCAGCTGGAAAATAAATAACATGGAAAAGAAGAAAGCGGGTAAGTGGGATGGAGAGTGTTGGGTAGTGGAGGGGTTGCAATTTTATGTGGTGTGATCAGGAAGGTCTCACTGAGAAGGCCCACTGAGCAAAGACTTGGAGGAAATGAGGGAGTGGACCATTTAGACACCGGAGTGAAAAGTCTTCGACACAGAGAGAATGGCAAGGGCAAAGGCCGTGAGGCCTGGCGCATGTTGTAGGTTGAATTATGTCCCCCCAAAAGCTATGTTGAGTCCTGACCCCAAGTATCTGTGAATATGACCTTGTTTGGAAATAGGGTCATTTCAGATGTAACTAGTCAAGATGAGGTCATACTGGAGTACGCCCTAATCCAATATGACTAGTGATCTTAGAAGAAGAGGAAAAGAGACAGAGAGAGATAGAGACATACAAAGGGAGACAGGGATGCCGTGTGACAACAGAGGCAGAGATTGAAGCAATGCATCTGCAGGCCAAGGAATGCCAAGGATTGTCAGCCGTCACCAGAAGCTAAGAGAAGGGCATGGAACAGATTCTCCCTAGAGCCTCCGGAGAGAACATGGCCCTGTTGATACCTTGAGTTTTGGATGTCCAGCCTCTAGCACTGGGAGAGAATACATATCTCTTGTTTTAAGTTCCTCAATTATAGTAATTTGCTATAGCAGCCCTGGGAAACTAACAGTGTGTTTGAGAAGCAGTGGAAAGGCCAGTGTGGCTGAACAGTAAAGGAGGTGACCTTAGTGAGCACCTAACCGGGGGCAGCTCACATGGGTTTGGGGGCCACTGCAAGGACTTTGACTCCAAGTGAGAAGGGGCATCATGGGAAGATCTTTGGGCCAAGGAGTGCCATGGTCTGACATATGATCTGACTCTGAGCATACTTGTGTCTCTAGCAAATTGCCCAGACCATGGCATGTAACTGGCACCCAGCAAACATTAATTCCTTCCTTCCACTCACAGACAGGAGCTCTGGTTTGGTGGTTTACACATATGCATTGTAGATGGGAATGAAAGAAGAGTGACTAGGCTCTTGGAACATGGAGGTTGCTCTGATAATTATAATATTTAACTCGATAAAAGAATGCATTTTTTACTTGGGATGTCTGCAGGCATTTTTTTAATGGCTAGAGAGTTTTTTCCTTAAAATCTTATAGTCAGTTGTTTTGTATTCTAATTTAAACATTGTGCATTTTTCATGGAAGCCCATAAGGTATTGATTTTCAGATTCTTGATGTGGCTGAAGTATCCTATAGATAAGCTTCCATTCCCGCTCCATGAGGCTTTCAGCACCGGATATCTGTGGGCACGTTATTATGGGGGAGCATTGATTTTTGCCTAGTACAATATGCCTACTTTTTGAGGAAATGAAAACCATGACAAATGAAAAGCCATTTTTCAAAGTGACTTTGATTCTTGTAGTTTATGATTCAAAACATAGGCCTGGGAGAAGGGATCCTACTTTTCTGTGCTATTTATTTGGCTCCACATGAAAAGGAACACGTTTCTACTGAAGGAGCCCTTAGTAGGCCCACTGATTCTGACACTAACAAGGGTGGTTTTCATTCTGTGAAGTGCTCTGCCATTCACAGCACTTCTCTGATTCACCCTTCAGGGCACTAGCAGCTCATTGGGGCAGAAGATTCACATTCCATCTTACAGATGTGAGGGAAGAGAGGCTCAGAGAAGCAGAGTCCCTTTCCTGCGGTCCCAAAGCAGGACATGAGGCATGTCCAGATTTGACTGGATGTCCAGTGGACTGACAGAAGGCAAAACGAGTGTTCTCAAGGCAGAAATGGAAAGACGCATGATGCTGATGCTATGGTAACAGAACAAGAGCTCAGAACCAGAGAGCAGGACAAGGATGGAGCCCACTGAGTCCTGGTTCCCTCTGTAACCAGCTGGGTAACCTCAGCTAACCTGCCCGACCTCTCTGAGCGTCTTCAAAGTGAGAAAAAATGTCCCCTTGCTGCCACCTCCCCAGACTGCAATCCACAGGAGATCACAGAGAAAGTGCTTCATAAATTGTGAAGGGCTCTTCATAAGCCAGCGGTAATTGTTGTGCCAATAAGAGCTTTGATTGTAGAGTCCATAACTTCTGGAACATTAATAATGGTAATAGCTCTTTTTTTTTTTTTTTTGGAACTGAGCCATGACTGTGTGCTTGCTGCTGTGCCTAATGCTTCACATGAATTATGATATTTAGTTCTAAGTACAGCCCTATGAGGTAGGCACAAATGGTAGCATACCCATTTTGCAGATGAGGAAACTGAGGCTGGGAGACATTAAATAATTTGAGTGTAATGCTGAGAGTCTCACTGCTGGTAAAGCAAAACTCAAGCTGGCCTCTGCATGACTTCAAAAGCTGTGAGCCTCAACTCCCTGCATTGCAGTGAAAATAGGGTCCTAACATGGGCTGGTGCAAGCCCATGAATACAGCTGGCAGAAACACCTGTAGGGCGGAAGTATCAGGCCCAAGGTCACCCAGAGCCAGTGACTCAGAGAGGGTTTGAACTCAATTCCAAGGGTTCCTTTTGGCCTTTTCTGCTACCAAATTCCCATCTGCTCTTTTGTCCCTGCTTACTCTGGAGGAAGTCTTTTTTCCCATACCATATAAAAATATTACAACAGGGTGGATTTGCAAAGAGAAATGGACAATTTCTCAAATGTAATATGTGAATTTTCTTTTTAATTTGGAATTAAAGAAAACCATAAATGTCATTTTGGGGACAATTGGGAAGTTTGAAATATGAATTTTATCTTAACTCATATTATTTAATGAATATTACTTTTCAGGTTTGTATAGTGGGAATGCTGTTATATGGAGAATGTCCTTATTTTTAGGTGATACATCCCAAAGCATTAGGGGGGAAGTAGTCTTCTGTCTGCAACCAATGCTCACGTAATTCAGGGGAAAATGAAAAAGTGAGAGAGAAAGAAGCAAATGTGGGAAAATATTACTGATTGGTGAATAAATAAAAGGTATGTGGGTGTTCACTGTACTGTTCTTTCAACTTTTTTATGGATTTGAAAATTTTTAAATACAATATAACAGCGGAGGGAAAATAAATCAAGGGGTTGATAAGGGGATCACCATTCACTGCTGCCTTTTGTGGACTGGCTCTGGTTCAGGCTCTGGTTTGAGCTCTCTCACAGCTTCTCCATAAGGTAGGTGTTGTTATGGCTACTTGCAAATGAGCCAGTAAAGCTCAGAGGGTAAGCAGCCTGCCCAAGGTCACACAGCAGGTGAATGGTGAGCTGTAGGTCTACCTAAAGCTTTCGAAGCTTTCAGCTAGACCACAAATGAATGCTCCTTCCTCTCCTGGCTTCTTCATGAAGGGCGTACGTACAGTAGAACTTACTTTTTATATAGCAACAGGAACCTTAGAGGCTCAGAAAAGAATACCCCACACCATTAATCAAGGCCCTCAATCAGAGCCAAGGAAAGTAGGAACTCCAAGTATCAAGAGCGTCATTCATTGACCAGACTCCCCACAGCCAAGAGAGTTCTGGAAAAATACATGTTGACATTTGACACCACAGGAGCACCAATTTTCAAAGGCACTTTAAACCAGAATTGACTTCACAAACATCAATATTGAAAAATCAGACTTGGATTCTGATGAAATATCAGCCTCTAGATGGTTATGGACTTGGGTAAATGTTGGCATTTTACAGCCCAGAATTAAAATAATGGAATTTTAGAGCTAGACAAGACCTCTGAGTTCATTCTATTACCTGCTAATATCTCTTTCTGGACTCTGCTTAGCTGAACATTGTTTTTTATTATGTTTAATTTTCCTGTTAATATGTGTTTAATTTTTTGTTTAACTTTATTGGGGAACTGTGTGTTTCTCCCTGGACCCATCAGCTTCAAGTCAAGCTATTGTCCTTCAGTCTTAGTTGTGGAGGGCGCAGCTCAGCTCCACGTCCAGTTGCTGTTTTCAATCCAGTTGCAGAGGGTGCAGCCCACCATCCGATGTGGGAGTTGAACCGGCAACCTTGTTGTTAAGAGCATGCGCTGTCACCAGCTGAGCCATCTGGCCTCCCATCAGCAGCTTAGTGGCAGCTCAGCTCAAGTGGCGTGTTCAATCTTAGTTGTGGGGGTCACAGCCCACCATCCCATACAGGAATCGAAACAGCAACCCTGTTGCTCAGAGCTCTCATTCTAACCAACTGAGCCACCCGGCCGCCCCAGTATGTGTTTAATTTTATAAATCTCCCCCAAATCTTGGTCTCATGGGCACAAGTTCTAATAAACATTTTATTTTCAAAAAGAAGAACCAGGCTAGGCTTAAACTAAAGCTATCACTTTATAAAGGAGAAAACTGACCTGATAAGGGGAGGAAGGGGCCCGAGGTCACAGGTTTAGGACGAGCTGGAGGTGGAAGCCCAGAGCACTCACCATTGCACCATACCTCCTCCCGTGTTCGTCTCTTTTCTGGATTCCATCAGTCATGTTGGGTGTAAAGGAGCAAGAAGTGCTTACCCATGGTTCGTTCACCAGAATATGGTGGGAACCATGTTAATTGGATGTCAAGTGGGGAAAGAGAGAGAAGAAGGGAGGAATGAAAGGAAGGAGAGACAGAGGGAGGGATATATTCTTTTCCTTTGAATGGAGGCATCTTTTGTCATGGTTTTAGGATAAGATGCAGAACAGGCCATTAAATTAGAGATACTCTAGTTTCATCCTAACACACTTCTATCTGCCTAATTAAATACCTCACACAAACCCTCATCTATTATGATCAAACAATCCCACAAAGTCAAGATTACAAAGAGGGCACAAGACTAGTAATTATGCCAAGGCTGGCTTCCCTTCTGAAGGACTTCATTATTAAGCCATTTAGAGGGATTTGTGGAGTAAAGGTGATGCCTTGCGTGAAGTCTGAGACCAGAGAGCTGGGGTGGGTAGCAGGATCAGTTCTCCCAAAGGCCTGACGGCCACAGGGACATGGGTCTCTGACATGGGTAAAAGACACATTTCTTAATGACGGCAAAATGGAAAATAACAGCTACTTTTCTGGGAACACTTTCTGTGTGCCAGGTACTGGGCTAAACTTTTTATATATTAATACTATTTTTCTTTTAGTTGTCACAGACAACCCAATGGGATGGGTGTCATTCCATTTTATAGATGAGGAAACCAAGGCTGGTAAGGGGACTTGCTCAAGGTCATGTAGTCTGTAGTTAGTGGAGCCAAACTGGACACAGGGCCGGTATGGCAATCAAGGCTTCCAGGAGATGGTCCCCGCACCTCTCAGCCCCACTCCTCTCCCCTGTGTGCACACCTCCCTGTTCTTTCACATCTCTCGGCTCACACTTTGCCAAGTGTGTTCAGTCCTTGATCATGTGCCTATTCTTGCCAAGGCTGGTCCTTCAGCCTGAACTCCTAACCCCTCACCCAGCAGTCTACTCAGGGACAACCCCATGAATAGGCTCCTGTCCTGAGCCTATCTCTACTATGACTTTAGTGCTCGATTTTCTGAAAACTTGGAGGGGGTAACAAATGACCTAGGTCTTCCAGTCGCCAGAGGAGAGGTAAGGATTTCGAGGTAATCTAATGAGAGAATTGAGCCCAAAGAAATCGATTTAGGAATCCGAGTTATCTGATTGAGCTTAGAATAAGTCAGAAAATCTCAGCTCCCTTGTCACTCCTTCCGCAGAAGCGTGGTATTTTCGCGTGGGCCCCAGCAGTGTGTCTAATGCTCGCGCTTTCATTTTGAGTTTAACAAGCACAAGAGTGTAACTAGGAAATCAGAAATCTTAGCGGTCCTTCAGGCCCCAAAGCAAGCAATGTGCCTAGCTCTCCCCAAGCTGCATTTGTACGCCCTTCTCCAGACATCCTTCTCTTGCTGCCTCTTGTTTCTCTGCCCTGTTTCTCTTCACTCTCCAGACCCTTACCACCCCTGGGGCGCAGCCCAGTGCTGTGGCCCTCTGTGTATGTGGTTTGCGGCATAGCTTAGTATTCAGATACACTCGAGGCTGACAGAAACTTGCAGCCATCCATCGTACAGAGGATTTATTGTGGGGAGTTGGGATGTTGTTTAAATGCAGCGCGACATCTCTTGGTGATTCTCGGCCTCACTCACTCCTTCGGCATGTGAATGGAGAGTGGCTCCAAACTGACGTGCGTGCGGCACCTGGGTAGGAAATGTGGCTATTAAAAGTGAAACACACTGTCAGGGCTCTCTGCATTTTGAGAGGGCAGAAATGTAAAATGCCTAAATCAGAAACTTTCCTTTAAAAAGATGGAAAATACATTCATACATTAGTACCTCATTTATCCAGAGGACATGGATCCAGCCACATCATCTTTCAAGAACCCAGCTATCAAGAGCCCTCTACTTAGGGCTTTGCTCCATGCCTCGCTGTCCTTGTTTTGTATGCTGTTCTCAGCAACAGTGTTGTATTACATTTCCAGTCCGCAGCAAGTCAACCAGTTGGGTGTTGCAGTTGGGTTGGTGGGATGCAGGGAGCTGGCAGCAAGAAGTGACTACCTGACTCAGAGGGTGAGAGAGGGAACAATGTCAGGAGAGCATTTGGGAAATTAAGTCACAGGGCAGAATACCACCTGACACCCTGTGCCTTCCAGTAGCTTTATGGGCTCCTGGAAGGTCCATGGCTTGATTTCATTATCATCTGTTGAGTTTGGTAAGTCACTTAACCTCTTTGGGCCTCAGTTTCCTCATTCTGTAAAATGAAAATAGTGATTCCTTGGGTTTCTCTCTGTCAGGTACTGTTCTTAGTTCTTTATACGTGTCAATATACTTAATTCTCGCAACTTACTATGAAATATGTGTTGTTTATTAGCACTAAGCAGCTGAAGCACAGAACGGAAGTAAACCTGCCCAAGCCCACAGAGCTCATAAATGGCAGGGCCAGGATGCAAAGCCTGGCAGCCAGGCTCTGGAGTCACATCCTGACCACAGCTGTTATCCTGGAAGCAATAGTCACCCCTCCCTCGCAGAGCTGTTTAGAGGGTTAAATCAAACTTGTGTGGAGGCACCTAGCACAGTTGCGGACAGACACCGAGTGGTTTGGATGGAAAGCACGGGGCTGCGGACCGCTCAGTTTGTTTAGGAGAGCAGAGAGTCCACCATGATTATTCCTGGAGGGTGAGATTGGAGGGAAGGGGAGCAGGGAAGAGCTTCTTTTACCTACTTGGTATGTTACTGTATTGTTGGAATTTCCTGCAAGCATGTGTTAGCTCAGCAATGAAAAAAAAAATGTTGGGCCGGCCGAGTGGCGCAGTGGTTAAGTGCTGGCTTGGGAAGCCAGCGGTCCCAGTTCGGGTCCCACATATGAGGGCTAGTGACACTGCCCTCAAAAAAAAAAAAATTTCTTGGGGGAATTGAGAAAAAATTGTAAACAATATGTCCAAAACCTGCAGGCATGTCTAAACGTGTATCACATTTTAAAAACGAGTTTATCCAAAACTATTGTCAAGTTTGGGCATTTGAAGAGATACCCTTGAATTATATAGAAATTCACCCCCTTGGCACAGCCGATGCCATCTCATGGTTCCACTGTGGAGGCTGCCTGTTGCTGTGCCAAGATGGGCTTGTAGTCTCCCCTTGTTTCCTTAGTAATTCTCGCACTGGGAGCTATTGCGTGCCTCTGAGGGTTGTAACTGTCATCTGGCTCATCTGCACGGACATGAATGGTGCACTCCTGTGTGTCTGTGCCTGCTAGGGGCTGGCGTGATCCAGAGGCGAATTGGAGAGCATCGCTGCCTCAGGAGCCCATCAGTGAGGGGGACAGAGGGGCCCAGCGGGCAGAGGGCTGCACTGAGAAGCCTGGGGAAATGGTATCTTCTGTGGAGGGATCGGGGAGGTGGTGTCAGCTGAGCCAAAAGAAGGAGAAGAATTTTGATAGAAAAAGCTTCAGGGCAGAGAACTGTTCCGGGCTGAGAGAACAACATATACAAAGGCAGAGAGGAGGTTTATTTACCGTGATAGTCTATTTCTGGGCAATAATATCACTGAGACCTGTATGAAAATGAGCCAGCTCCTGGATGAACTGAGTTCACACTCACAATTTTCTGGTCAAGTTATGTAGGGCTGATCTTTGTGCATTTCCGTCCTTCCTTCCTTCCTTCCTTCCTTCCTTCCTTCCTTCCTTCCTTCCTTCCTTCCTTCCTTCCTCCCTCCTTCCCCCTCCCTCCCCCTCCCCCCTCCCTCCTTCCCTCCCTCCCTCCCTCCCTCCCGCTCGCCTTCCCGCCGTCCCCTCCCGCCCCCTCCCCCCTCCTTCCCTCCCTCCCCCTCCCCTTCCCTCCTTCCCTCCCTCCCTTCCTCCCTCCTTCCCTCCCTCCCCCTCCCCTTCCCTCCTTCCCTCCCTCCCTTCCTCCCTCCTTCCCCCTACCCCTCCCTCCTTCCCTCCCCCCCCCTCCCTTCCTCCCTTCCTTCTCTCTCCTCCCCCTTCTTTCTTTCCTTTTCCTGGGATTTTGCTTTAGGGTACCAGGAATTTGTTTTAATCAGGTATAGTGAGACATGCAGACATGGAGATGACTGTCTTGAAGGAAGGAGTTTATCCTTGCGGTTTCCTAGAAACAGAACGCACAGCAGGCCATGCAGGGCCACAGGGGGAAGCACCGGATTTGATCAGGAGGCAGAGGGAGTGAGGGCACAATGTGGGCATGAGCCTTTATTGTGTTTTCCATGGGAAGGAACAGGCTAGGCAGGGTAAACAGCTCAAGATTGGCTAGTTTGAGTGACTTCAGCAGGCTCTGGGGCTTAGGGGCTGTCCCTAGTTGCCTGGTACCTGGCCCTGGGGCGGTTAGGGTAGGTGGATAGTGGCCCAGAGGGTGAGAGCCCTATAAAGTGGTTGGGTATATGGGCTCTGGATTGGTTTGCACATAAAGGCACCCAGGCTAGTGTTTACTTTCTCTTGGAACTCGCTAACCCTGGGAGTCAGCAAGGCCCCAGATATCAAAGCAGCCGAATACAGAAAATAAAAGACACAGTTCAGCCTCCTCACTTCATCTCTCCCTTCTTTCCTTTCTTACTTCTTTCCTCCTTCCTTTCAACTTTAAAACATGTCACAAAATATTTCCAACCTACAGCTAGAAAAAAACAATATAGCTTATAACTATAGATTTGAAAAATGTGACTATTTTCCCTCCAGATCTTATTTTTCAAAGAACTAAAGCATTGCAAATGTTGCCAAAACCACCTCTTTGCTCTTCCCCAATCCTATTTTTTATGCTTCTTCTTTCCACAGAAACAACAACTCTGAAAGTTGGTTGTGTTTTTTTCCCCATCTCTATTTTTATAATTTACTACAGATGTACATGTCCATAAACAATATATAGTATTTTTAAAGCTTTATATAAACATCCTACTGTATATAACATTCTATATCCCATTTTGTTATACTCATTTTAGTTTGTCTTTTAATAGGTGGTTTTAATTGGTTTATATTGTGATTGCGGACATATTTCTACCATCTTATTTTGGGTGTTCCTTCTGCCACCCCCATTTTTTTCCTCTGCTGACATGGTAATACTCTTAACATTTTAGCATACATTCTAAATTGTATTTCTTTTTTCTCCTTAAATCTAAAGCTATTCAGTATCTTTCTCTTCTACTGAATCTCACAAGAACTGTAACAATGTCTAACAATTTAGTGAATATCTGCTCTGTATTTTCTATTGTTTCCTAGAGTCTTGGTTCCACTAATTAAATTTTTTGTTCTTATTTTGTTTTTATTTTTAGTTGGTAATTAACTTTGCCAACACACCTTAACCAATGTCCTTACTCGCAATTGTTTTTTGGCATCTCATTCCCTTTTTTGGGTTCAATTCCTGTTGAGTTCATTCTTAAGTTGTACTCAGTGCATATGCTGGGGATCAGGGGTGGTCAACTCTCTTAATATGTGGATGTTTTCAAATGTCTCTGTTTTCTTCTCACTCTTGAGTAACAGTTTAGCAGGGTATAGAATTCTAGGCAAACAGTTATTTGCCTTAAGAACTTTGTCTTTTGGATCTCTTATTGCTGAGGACACATCTGCTGTCCATATGGTTATTGGCTCATTATAAACTATCTTTTTCTGTAGCTCTTGAGGCCTGTGCTGACTGTCATTTCCATTGTGTTCTACCAGCCAAATCAAGTCACAAGGCCAGCCCAGATTCAAGAGGAAGGAAAGTACATTCCACCTTCTGGTAGGAAGAGCTGTAAAGTCAGATTACAAAGGCTGTGGATGCAGAAAAAGCTGAATAATTAGGGCTCTGCATTCAATCCATCACTCTGTTCTATTCCTTGTCTTGCCATGATGAGCGTGCAGCTTCATATGACCTGCAGTGCCAGGAAGCAGTTGATAGAACTTGGTTCCGGCTTTTCTCATCAGCAGTGGATGCTGTTCCCTACCTGCTTTGCTTCAGGGTTTATTTATTTTTTTTGAAGGCAGTGTCCCTGGCCCTCATATGTGGGACCCGAACCCGGGCCGCTGGCTTCCCAAGCCAGCGCTTAACCACTGTGCCACTCGGCCGCCCCCCTACCTGCTTTGCTTCAAACAGTGAGTTTGGCTCTGGTTCCCCCTTGCACTGAATGAGGCTCTTCCCTTGCCTTTTGGGGGATGCTATGAGTCTCTGTTGTCCCAGAGAATTCTCACTACCAGATTCTTTTGGTTGTTCACCCAGAGCCCATCAAGCCTGCAGCTTCATTTCCACTCACCTCATTGTGATTTTTGTTATTGCCTTGAGGATTGAATCTTATTTTTTAAGATTTTGTATCTCAGCTATATCATTGTTATGTGTTTGGTGTGGTGGGGAGGAGGGGACCTCAAAATGCAAATTTGATTTGCAATACCACATTGGCTGGGATTTCTGTTTACTTTCTTTGTAAATTTGTGCTTGTCACATTCTTCAGGAAACAGATGAGGTGGTGACAGCCACATTAGAGTGCGTAGAATTATGATAGAACAAAAGCTCTGACTCTCAGGGTTAGAGGGTCCTTCCAGTGCTTGAATCCTTCAATACCTGTCTCACAAGTGGGCATCTAATGCCTGGACTTCTCCCAGGATGAATGACCTGCCACCTCTTCTTTCCCTCTCTGAATAGTCCTGGTTTTTTAAAAAATTATTCTTTTTCAGCTGAAAAAGGTCTGCCACCTTATAATTTCTCTGCCCCAGTCCCCCTACTCTGGCTCTGGCTTTTCCTTCTGGAATGAAACAAACCACATCTGTATTCTCTGCTTTTGAGAACCCAGCAGAGTGTGGAGGCCACAGCTAGGCTCCAAGTGAGCTCTTCTCCAGGCTGAACAGCTCCAGGTTCTGCAGCCTTAATGAGTGGGATTCAATGGCCCTTCCTCTCCCCACATGGCTGCTCCCATGGACACTCTGCACATTTCCCCCTTTCTCTCATAAGCAAGGCCTGGATGGAGCCTTAAAGGTACATTTAGACAGATCAACCAGAAACTGAGCAAGTCTGATACTTGATTCTGGGATTCACTCTCCTATAGGTGCATCTGTGAACTATGTCATGAAATTGACTTATGTGACTCCTTTGTCAACCACCATTCAATCACTCAATCATTCATTCATTCATTCATTCACTCACTCATACCTTGGGTGTACCAAGGATGACGTGGTGAACAAGACTGCTGTGAAATTTGGGTCTAATGGGAGACAGGCATAGTATGACTGTGGCCACGAGGGTTAGCTTATGTAAAGGGGGACATAACCAGGTTTGGGGAGGTAGTAAAGTGTACTCTGAGAGCACATCCTCATTTTCTTAACGTTTCCAAATCCAGTTCCTCAAGAAAAGAAATCTCTGCTTTGCCATTTCACTGTTCCTTGATCCACAAGGCTATAGGTCAGTGACTAGCCTATGGCTTGGGTTTATATACATTGTCCAATTAGCTATGCCTGACATGTTCAGAATCTTTACACACCCTTCATTCATCCATCCATTCATCTGTCTCTGTCTGTCCATCCATCCATGTATTGATCCATTCTTTGGGTGCACTGGGGGTGTGATGAAGGAGAAAGATTGCCAGGGACGCTCAAATAGGAATTACACAGGTCAGGGATGGGGTGGAGGTGACAGTAGATGGAGCAGCCCTTGCCTGGAAAGAGAGTGTTGTCTAGAGGACTAGGGCAGGAAGGCAAGCCTAACAAGGTAGGCAGAGGAGGCAACAGAGATCAGACTGTGCAGGGCCTTGTAGGCAGTGGGCAGGATTTTGATCTTGATTGCGATCTTGACCCTGGACTGGTGTGGGAGGGGCATGAGAAAGGTCAGTGTAGCTGCTGGGTGGAAAGTGGGTGGGGATGGGAATAGCCTCATAGGGAGTGGGTTAGACCATGCTGATGTTGGAGATGGAGAGGACTTGCTGGATTTGAGGAAGACTTGGGAAAGGAGTGGGAGGAGACGGAGATGTCAAAGACACACCTGTGTTACAATAGTCTCCTGGAGCGGAGTCCCACAGGCTGGGTGGTTTCAAACACAGGAAGCCATCCTCTCACTGTTCTGGAGGCTGGCAGTCCAAGTTGTCAGCAGGCCTGTCCTCCCTCTGAAGGCTCTAGGGGAGAAGCAATCCTTTCTTGGCTCTTCCAGCCCCTGGGGGCTGTTGGCACTCCTCCACTCCCACTGGCATCACTCTAATCTCCGCCTCTGGGATCACATTGTCTAATGTCGTCTGTCTAATCTCCCTCTTCCTCGCTCCTGAGATTTAGAGCCCACCTGCATATTCCAGGATAAGCCATCTTCTCTCAAAAATCTTTAACTTAATCGCACTTCTGGCCATATAAGGTAAGTTTTACTCTTTTACCGTATAAGGTCACAGCCACAGGTTCCAGGAAGTAGGACATGAACATACCTTTTTGTGGGCCACCCTGTAGCCCACTCTAGTGCTTAGGTATAACAGCTATAGAAGCCAGCCTTTATGGGGTGCTGACTGTGTGCTAGGCGCTACGGCCTGTTTCATATGTACTGGCTCATTAGATCTCATGGCAGCACTATGAGATAAATCCTATCGTCATTTCCTCTTTGTAGATGAGGAAACTGAGGCTCAGAGAGGTCAGACTAGCCCACTGTCAACATCACCACAAAGCCTCAGAGCTGGGATTTGAGCTAGAGTCCTGGCTCCTAATCAGCAGGCCGCATTGCTCCCTACCCTAGTGAATGGAAGGATGGGGGTCACCCACTGAGATGAGGCACCCTGGAGAGGCTCAGGGGTGGAGAGGAGTTGGGTTTGAGGGATGGGGAGCCATAGCCCCTGATGTCCACACCCCTCTCTCTCTTCCTTCTTGCTAAGTCCAGCCTCATGTCTGAGTTTCTGAGTATTGAGACCCCGCACACAGCTCCCCTGCATGTGGGGAAAAAGCCCTGGGCACCCAGCCTTCTCCAGAATCGCCAGCCCCATTGTCCAGCCTCCTGGCCCTGAGGACTGACCTCAGTGCCCTGGGTGCCCACGCAGGCAGCAGGCAGCTGGGAGGGTGTCACAATGGCGCAGTAGTCTGTAGGGCCCTGCTGGTGGTAACCATGGAGCTTGGAGCCCAGCTGTGCCCTAGGCCCCTCAGCAGCCCTGCCCTCCTGGAGGGGTGGAACCAGGTGGTTGCAGTCGGCCCTTGGCATCATCCCTCAGACACACTCCCCTCACTGCCAAACATCCACCTTGAAGCCTGTCTTGTAACCCCGGCCTTACGCTACTTAGGGCTCAGGGCTCAGCCCACCCAGTTGGGTTATGGCTAGGAGAGCTATGCACTCTGTTATGTGGGAAAACCATCCAGGTAAAACTCATGAGACCTGTTCCCACCCCACTTGGATGGAAGGGTTACATGGATGGAAGGGAAAGGGTATCCCAGGTGCAAGAAATTGTGGGGGGAAGGTAGGAAGCAAAGGTGCAGAACTGGGAAAAGATGAATGCAAGATGAGTTGCAAGATGACTGATGGAGGAGCTGGAAGGGCTCAAATGCCAGAATGTCCAGTATACCAGTGTGGAAGGGACTGACAAATGGTTTTGTAAGAAATTATTCTCTTTCAATCACAGAGATTCTCTGCTTGTGCATGTTATTTGTACTTAAAAAAAAATGGTGCCTTCAAATTGAGCATCTGCAGGAAGAAGGCAGTGTGAACAACCAACACCATCCTGCCGTAAAGGAGAAACAGGCAAGGTAGCTGAGGGTTCAAAGCCAAGGGAGCCGAAGACCAAGAGGAGCACAACATGCAAAGGTGTGGAGTTGTTTGGATTAAGTCTAAGTACTACGTCACTACATGTTCCTCACACTGGAGGACACAAAACAAGAATACCCGATACATCTTTCTGAAGCAACAAGTTTATTGCAAGGTTTGGAAGAACCAATTACTTTAATAAGAACCATCTTTATCTGAAAGAGCAGGAGAGGGGAGAAGGGCCCCAGGAAAAACAGTCCAGCCTCTGAAGTCTCACCCAGGTGGGGGTTGGGGGATGGACCTGCAGTGAGGGCAGCTTCTCCTCTTGTCCCCCAGGGGACTACCAGCCGTCCTCCAAGCTCACCAGCAATTTTGGGTACGATGCTTTGGGTGATGCCAGGTACCCTCCTGATATGAATCTGAGCAGAGAACACCATGGTAGTTACACACCTCTCTACACCTTGTAGAGAGCAGCCTATAAAATGCAGGGAGTCTGGGGCCGGCCGAGTGGCTCAGTTGGGTAAGAACACGAGCTCTGAGCAACAGGGTTGCTAGTTCAATTTCCACATGGGCCAGTGACCTGCTGCTGAGCTGCCAACAAATGGCAGGATGGGTCAGTTGGTGAGAGCACAGGCTCCTAACAACAAGGTTGCCAGTTCGACTCCCGCTTGGGATGGTAGGCTACGTCCACCCGCAACTAAAATTGAACACGGTACCTTGAGCTGAGCTGCCCTGAGTTGCTGACGGTGGCCGGATGGCTCAGCAGTTAGAGCGTGTGCTCTTAGCAACAAGGTTTCTGGTTCAATTCCCACATGGGATGGTGGGCTATGCACACCCGCAACTAAGGCACCTTGAACTGAGCCGCCGCTAGCTGCAGATGGGCAGCTGGCTGGCGACTGGACTTAGAGCTGAGCTGGCTGCGCCCTCCACAAGTAAGAATGAAGGACAGCCACTTGGCTGTTCCCCTTCCCCAATTCCCCCAATAAAATCTTTAAAATAAAAAAAAAATTGGACTTTCAATAAAGTTCTCAGGGTTTTACAACACAAAAATGCTTACCGACACACACACACACACACACACGCACAATACATGTTTTGTTCTGTTTTTTAATAATGTTTTCTTTGTTTTTCAATTAACATGGACATACAGTATATTAGTATATCATATCTAGGAGAGCTCGATTTTGTTGTGTCTACATAGTCTCTTTTTTGACAGCCTACCGCAGAGCTGCGTGAAACAGTTGCAGCACGCCATGGCCACCCTCCGCCATCCGTGCCTGTTTTCCCCGAATGATACCCTGCTGCTGGTGCTGCTGCAGGGACTGCAGGAGCTGTAGTTGACGTCAAGGGAGTCCTCAGAGCTACTGCTCTGAGGTAGGGGCGGGGCTCCTCCACCATGGCCTGTGGCTGACGGGCCTGCACTCCGGGCTGGGTTCAGGAGCAATGGCCCTGCGGTTCAGGATTTGTCCTGGAGAGATGGTGCCCAAGTTCAGGGCGGGGCCCTGGAGAGATGGTGCCAAGTTCAGGGCAGGGCCCTGGAGAGACGGTGCCAAGTTCAGGGCAGGGTTCTGGAAAGATGGTGCCAGGTTCAGGGCGGGGCCCTGGAGAGACGGTGCCAAGTTCAGGGCAGGGTTCTGGAAAGATGGTGCCAGGTTCAGGGCGGGGTCCTGGAGTTGCGGTCCTTAACTTCGGGCAGGCTGGAGGAGAAGCAGGCTGTTTACCCTTCTGCTCCAACTTGCAGTTGTTGTGGTGCTGCTCGGCCTGTTGGAAATTAGAATAGTCTGGCTGCACCTCCCGAGCTGGGGCAGGACTCTGCTCAGTG
This sequence comes from Aselliscus stoliczkanus, assembly GCA_033961575.1. Lineage (NCBI taxonomy): Eukaryota > Metazoa > Chordata > Mammalia > Chiroptera > Hipposideridae > Aselliscus > Aselliscus stoliczkanus. Next base: position 143,114,158 of record CM066728.1, read on the forward strand.
GGATTGTAGGGCATCACATGAATAATGCGACAATGGAATTTAGGTTTGTTGGTCTTAAGTATGAGGTATGCGGCCATGGTGTTGTTAAAATTCTTTCTGGTCAACGCATCCTGGATGTCAGCAAACCGGAAGCCCAGGTTTTCCATCTCCCTATTGACCCATGGGTCTATGTTCATGTTGGGTGGCTCGTTTCTGGGCATGAGATCCTCCTCCTTGTCCTGAGTAACCCAGGGGTCTGACATGATATCAATTAAATCTTTTCTCTCCAGAGCCTTGACCTTGAGCATTTTCTTAAGCAAAGCCTCTAGTTGAAACGAGAAAAAGTAGGGTACGGTGTACTTCCCCTTTATTATCTGTTCCAGTTTCTTCCAGTTGTCTGCCATAAACGGGAGGGTCCCTGCCACCATCCTGTGTAATGTGACGCCCAGACTCCAGACATCGACCACTGGTCCTTCATAATCTTTGCCCCGAAACAGTTCCAGAGCTGCATAGAAAGGGCTGCAACACTTTGTTCTGAGTTTGATGTTAGTGAATTCCCTGCTACGTCCAAAATCTGCTATTTTAGCGTTCATGTTAGAATCAAATAAAATGTTCTCGGGCTTTATATCCCGGTGCACGAATCCACTCTGATGGCAATAGTAAACAGCTGATAGTATTTGCCGGAAGACATGGCGGGCCTCCCCTCCTGCATGCGGCCATGGGATATCAGATGGTCCAGCAGACTGCCGCCGCTCAAGTGCTCCATGACAATGAACAAGGAGTCTGTGGTTTCAGTGACTTCATACAGCTGCACAATGTTGGGGTGCTGCAGTGTTTTCATGCAGCGGATTTCTCGCATGAGAAATATGTGGAAGCTGGCAAAGTCCCTCAGGTTCACAATTCTAATAGCCACCTGGGTCCCAGTGGGAAGATGCTCAGCAAGCTTCACCTTGGCATAGATGCCCTCGCCAATGGTCCTCAGGAAACTGTAGCGGACACCAATGAGCTCCTGGTCAGCAGAGGTGGATGGATGTTCGTGTGCCATGGTGGCCAGCTGACTACACTCACTGACAATACTAATTATGCTAATAAACAATCACTATACTAACTGGCTGACTAAATGTACTAACTATATCAACAAAATTATTATTATTTTTTAAAGATTTTATTGAGGAATTGGCGGAGGGGAACAGCGTTGGGGAATCAGGGAAGGGGAACAGACAAGTTGCTGTCTTTTTGTTCTTCAGTTTAGTTGCGGAGGATGTTGCTTCACTGTTGGTATCGTCATTGCGCTCTTCCTGGATGAGGCAGATCTGTCGCTGGCCTCTGGATGTCACTCACCGCGGCTATTGGCAGCTCACTCTTGGCTGCCAGCCACTTACGCTGGCTGCGGGCCACTCACTGTAGCCTATGGCAGCCCACTGCAGCAGGGGCTGCAGCCCACACTATCACCGGGGCTCGCACAGCCCAGCTCCAGGTGGAGCTGTTGTTAGCTGTAGAGGGCAGTGTCACTGGCCCTCATGTGGGATCCGAACTGGGGCCGCTGGCATCCCAAAACCAGCGCTTAACCAGTGCGCCACTCGGCCGGCCCTCAACAAAATTATTAACGATGCTAATAAACAATAAATGGGGGATATTATAAATGGGGGATAAAAGGACAAAACAAGCGAACTAGTCCAAGTCCAACGAGTCACCAGTAATCAGCTGGGCTTCTCCGGACTGAACCCTCAGCCCAGCCAGGGCCTTATATAGGAATGTTTGTAATGACATCACACTGGTGGTATATGAGGTCAGTGCCCACAACTGACCAATCACAGCTCAGGATAAGCTACTACAGTGGTTTTTCTCAATTTTTGGTCTTAGGACCCCTTTACTCTGAAAAACAGTGGGGAAGAACCCCAAAGAGCTTTTTGTTTATGTGGAATATTGAAGACTGATATTTATTTTATTAGAATTTAAAATCTGCAGGATGCTTCAAAAAAAGAAAAAAGACATATATTAGAATGTCCTTCCAGGGGTGGGGGGTAGGGTAGTGAATAGCGTATTGGGTTGTTGGAAAAGTCATGACGCATTTTTGCAATGAAAAACATAGAAAAATACGTCATGACTTTTCCGACAACCCAGTATTTTGAAAAGTCCCTTAGATATGATACGTTTCACTCAGTCAAGAACTGGTGCTGCACATTGAGAATCACTGCTTGGGTGTATAATAAATTAACTTTCAATGTAAAATGTTCATTTAAAATATATTGACAAGCAATTGTTCTTAAAACCCATCTTCTGCTTATTAATACCATGGGTTAGCCAAGTAGTTCCCTTAGAAAATACTTTCAGGTGTGTATTCATTTTGGCTACTTTAAGGATTTTTCCGTTTTTGTTTTTAATACATGGAACCTTGTTAAAGGTGAAAAAAAATGGAAAGTGGTAATAAAAGGAAAATATTGGGGGGATCACTTCATAGATTATATAAATGCCCAATCCCTGAGCTGTACACCTGAAACTAATATAAAATAATATTGAATGCGAACTATAATTATATATATATGTATACATATATGTATACATATATACATATCTATCACAAAATGTAAAGTACGGCGTAGGAATACAGTCAATGGTATTGTAATAGCTCTGTACGATGTCAGATGGGTAGTAGACTTGATGGGGTTATCACTGTGTGAGGGGTGTAAACATCTAATCATTATGTTGCTTTGTACACCTGACACTAATAAAATATAAATAAATAATGGTACCAGCCACATAGTGCTTACAATGTGCCAGGTGTTGTTCCAAGCGATTGATATGTAATTGACTCATTTGATCCTCACACCAGCTCTAGGAGCGTAGGTCCTATGATCCCCATTTACAGGTGAAGGAATGGGTGCTGTGAGGCGAAGGATGCCCAAGGCTCATGGCTACTCCTCTGGCATGTGGTTTGAAGCCCAAGTGAAAGAAAGATCTGGGAGTGGCAGGGTATCTATCCCAGCTCTGCTCCTTACCAGAGCCCCAGGCGGCAGCAGTCATCTCTAGCCACCTTGAAGGTAATAATTAAGAAAAGCAGAAGACCTTTCTCCCCATGAGGAATCATGGTGATTGCTGACCCTCAGGCCGGCCTTGTGAGTTTCCAGATCACATTCATGTGGGCATCCCGACAGACCTGTAAGGCAGGTAACTGTCACCCTAGCAGGTAAGGCAGGGGCCATAGCCCCAAGGTGAGAAGGAAGCCTCCAGGCTCAGAGTGCTCTGAGCATTGGCTTAGCTCTACCCATGTCCTAGGTACAGGGCTGGGATGCAAAAATCACAGATGTTATCCTTTCCCTTGAGGGAAGGGGGGTGTAAAAAAAAAAGCAAACACGGCTGGATTGTGAAGAAGAGGGAAAGAAGGGTAGTTGGAAGGCTCAGTAAGGGTCTTGAAAGAATAATGCGAACCCAAGGGGAAACAGATGAAAACTCAATGACAACATTTCCAGGAGTAAAACTACTCCCTAAAAAGTAAGTAGAAATATTACATTTCTCCTCCCTCCATCATGAATGAACATTGGCGATTGAGGAAACACAGTGGAAAAGTTGTCCCAGACCAAATTCTTTGCCTGAGAAGGTGCCCTTGGATCTTGGTTACAGCAAGCGAGGAGGAAGGTGCCTGGAAGAATTATTTACAACCATTGGGGATCTTGTTTACCTCCCCAAAGCTGGGAATGCCTTGGCAGATGAGACGAGGTGCGCTGTATGAGACAGGTCAGAGAGAATGGGGGTATCTATGTAACTGCAACCCCTTCTTTCTTAGTCTACGTTTATTAGCAGTGTTATTAGCAAGAACAACAGTAATTCTGGCAGCAATCCCTTGCATTGGCTCAGCCCTGGAGTTTCCAGAGCCTGCGTTGTCCAACATCCTGGCTGTCCCTCCCTACAGTTCTAGAGGCAGGTAAGAAAGGAATCACTGCGTCGTTTTTTTTATTATTATTTAATTAGTTTCAGGTGTACAAAACAATGCACTAGTTTTACTCTTCACCCCTCACAAAGTGACAACCCCCTTCCCCAATCCACGGCCCCCCACTCCCGATATCATACATATCTGTTACAATTCCTTTGACTCCACTCCCCAAACTATACTCGACATCCTATGACTATGTGTATATATTAAAAGGAATCACTGTGCTTTGTAGGACAGGATGCCAAGTCCCAGAGAAGCCTCCCGGATGTAGACAGGCTGGGCCTACTCTAACCGTGGGGTCTGGGACTTTCTATCCACTACAGACTGTGGCCCCCCCATTTTGTGGATCCAGTGGCTCTTTGGGGGTGTTTAAGGAAGGTACAGACTGTGGCAGGTGCAAGGTAGTTTGCTAAAAAAGAAACTGAGCATCTCTGTGAAAGAATCACTTCCCTTTGCTCTACATATATTTCCCCTCTCAAATGGAATTAACAATTTCGAATTGTTCCCAAGTGCTTGGACAGGTTTGTTTGTATTTTATTCCTGTTGTAAGGAGTATTTCCTGAGTGATATGAGAAAAAGCAGTGGGTCAAGTAAAATCTTTCTAAAACCAACTCATCAGCCCAGCCAGGGGCCTTCCCTGTAGCTGGATCACTGTATGGTGGGGCGTGATTGGAAATCACATTCCCAGGCAGCTGGCAAGTGGGGAGGCCCTGGCACCTTGTGTCCTGGCCTGCAAGCTTGTCTGTCTGTGAATATGCTGAGCATCTCCCAGCACAGCCTCCCACTCAGGGACACACAGTCTCCCGTGGGAGATGTGGACAGCCTGGGAAATGCTCACAGTGGCCGGCTCTGGGCCCACACGGGCCTTGACAGAGCTTTCCTAGACCATGGTGACATAAAGAACATCCTTTCCTTTGAGATGGTATGCTTTCTTTTCTTCTCCTCTCTCTTCTCTTCTTTCCCTGTTATCACGTCCTTTTAAAAATTGAATCGTGGAGCCAGAAGGTGTTAGGATTTGTTGGTTCATTTTGTTTTGTTCTTAAATGTTCTTACTTGAGAAAATAAAATTTGACAACCTATAATAGCATTCTGATGATTTGGTTTTGTTTTTTGGAATTGTGTGTTTGATGGTAGTTAGGTGTCTGGGTATTGTCATTATTGGGGATGTTCCAGAAGTTTGTGTGAGGTCCATAGGCAGAGGGAGGAAGTGGTCAGTCCTGTTTGCTGGGATCAGGGAGGATGTGGGGCCACACGGGACACCTGAGCTGGGCCTTGGAAGGCAAGGTGCGAGGGTGCTCCCTAGGGAATGGGCATTCTGGGAAGTGGGGCTGGTAAGCAAAGGCAGACAGAACTGCGATGCTCCTTAGAATGATGCTGCCTGCCAGCTTGAGGAAGGAGTTCAGGTAGGGAGAGGTGAGGCCAGCCAGGTGTGTGTGCGCTGACCTGGGAGGCCATGGTGTCAGGTGAAGGAATTTCAACTAAGTGCTACTGGCCATGGAGAGCCATGACAGCCTCTGAGCAGAGAGTGATGTGGTCAGCTTTCCCTTTACAGAGATCCCGCTGGAGAGATGGTGAACAGCAGAGGGGAGGGAATAGGCCTGGTGACAAAGGGACCTGCCAGTGGTCTTGGGGAGAGATGATGAGGCCAGACAGGAGTCCATGGCAGGGGAGGCAGAGAGTGTGGCACGATCCACAGATGCTCAGCAACTAGAACCTTCAAGACTTGAGGCTGGCTGGATGCTACGGGTCATGCAAAGCTGGAGTCTAGGAAGACTCCGAACTTTCTGAGGGACTGCTAGGGGAAAGTTACTACTAATACTGGAAAACATCAAATATCATCAGCAATAGTGATGAGCACTGTTTACTGAGCTCTTTGTGTACTGAGCCCTTGCTGAGTACCATACATAGCAGAAGGCTTGCAGAGAGAAAGCAGGTTATTTTCAGGGTCTGACTCGATAGCCCATCTGTTACCCATCACATCTACATTCCACCTTCTGGAACATGGACTGAATTTGAGGGGAAGGTGGTGGGTCCAGGTTCAGGTCTGTGGGTCACCCAGATGGGGACGTGAAGCCTAGAGCTGAGAACAGCAGCGTGGATGGAGATAGGAATTTAGGGTCATCATCTGTAGAAGGTGGTTGATGCTGTAGCAGTGGTAAAATCGCCCAGAAATATTGCCTGGGAAGATGGGTTTTGCCCAGTAGAGAGAGGTGGGGCTGTCCTGCCTTTCCAGGCACACCCCCACACACCTCTCTTCCTAGCTGTGATTTGCACATTTGGTTGTGTAGTTCCTGGGGGAGCCCCTGAGATCATTGAGCAGATTTCAGGGTCTGCTTCGCCCTTTTCCTTTTTAATTTTTTTCTTGATCTTTTCATGATGGATGATTTCAGAAATATATCATAGTAGAAAGAGTGGGATCAACAGTCTCTGTGAAGCCATTGCCAACTTCAGCAGTTCCCAAGTATGTGCCTGCCCTTTCTCAGTCAACATCCTAGCATTCAGACCCCCACGTCCAGACATGCTGTGCTGTGGATCCATATCTCTGTCCTCTCCTGCTGTCTGCTTCAGCCAGACCGGGCTGGCAGATCCTCAGCGTGCCCTCCCAAGGTCTGGTTTGTGTTCTGGGTTTATGTCTAAGCCTCCTTGGGCTGGTCCTGTAAGTCTGTGTAAACTACACAGAGCTCGTCCGCATGTACTAGATACGTGTTAGGTCCTTGGGGCCACATGCTCCACAGGACAGAAGTGGCACCCATCAGCCTGACATTCAAAGTGTTGTAGACGGGATGTTTGTGTCCCCCCAAAATTCATGTGTTGAAACCTAATCCCCAGTGTGATGGTAATAGGTGGGGCTTTGGGAGGTGATTAGGTCATGGTGGAACCGTCAAGAATGGAGTTAGTGGCCTTGTAAAAGGCACCCCAGAGAGTTCTCTTACTCCTTCTGCCCTGTGAGGACACAGGGAGAAGGCTGTGAACCAGTAAGGGGGCTCTCAGCGGACACCAAATCTGCTGGTGCCTTCCTCTTGGACTTCCCAGCCTCCAGAACTGAGAGAAAGAAATATTTGCTGTTTAAGCCACCCCCATGGTATTTGTTAGTATAGAAACTCAAGTAGACTATGACATGGACCATGTGTGATTCAACCCCAATCAAGTCCAGGGAAATCCCCAGCCCCCTCACCCTGTGTTGAAACTCCAAGATTACACTTATATCCTGGAAGGTTTTGTTGTGATTTCATTTTTCTATTGTCCGTTTGGGCAAATCATCTGGACCTCTGTTAGGATAGAGCTTTTTCTACCATGGAGGGAAACCTCGAGCACTGATTGTAGGTCTTGGCCAGGGGGCATCCAGGTACTGGGGAGGGGCACGGTTGCCATGGCAGACCACCTCATCTGCTCTCATCTCCTGGCTGCCACTCTTCTGCTGAGCTACAGGGCCCTCTGAACAAAATTTGCTAGATGCCCAGTGTATGAAATCAGCAGAAAGGAACTCCTGGTCAAATGGCAGTGGGAGCCCCGAGCCCGTCTGGTGGGGTCATGCCATGTCGATGCTTTGAGGGGCCTCCCTAAAAGTTGAGTTACAAATCCCTAGGTTGGAGTCCTCACCCTCAAGGTCCCACCCAAGAGCGGGACGCTCCACATCTCTCACCAGTGATGTAACAATTGAGGGTGCTGTTTTACCTCATGCTGAGTTTGGCAACATGGCTCAGAGTTCTAAATCAGAGCCAGGCCCAAGAGAGATGGTCGGGGCATGGTTCTGGCCTCAGGTATGGCCCACTCCCAGGTGGGGAAGCCAGCATGGCAACAATAGGCTGGTTAATAAAAGACAGTGGAACCCACAGAGAAGGTGTGTGTGTGTGTGTGTGTGTGTGTGTGTGTGTGTGTGTGTGTGTGTGTACTGTGACTGTACAGAGAAAACCCTGTGCACCCCACAGGGCCTGTGGCTGAGAACGATTGTAATGCCACCTCACAAGGTGTGTTCACGATCACTGGGTGAGCTTTCAGGTCCACACATCTACCAGCCATGTGGAAAAACACTCAAGGCACCTGAGTACCAGCTGTGTCCATGCCCCAGCTGGGCCCTGCCACCACAGTTGAAAATGAAAGTCCACCCCACCTACCCGAGGTAGATCTATTACACAGAGACTGATGATGCACAAGCTTGGGATTTTATTTTTTTTTCTTTTTGCACATATGAAGTTTTAGTTTTTCAGTAAACGGTAATTAAAACTAACATACACAAAGAGACAACAGTGTCACATTTTAATTTATTTATTTCAGCTGACTGCATCAGCCGGCCTCCTCATAAAATTCCTTTGTTGTCTTCTATCGTGCACCGTATTAGCAATATGTCTCCTCCTGTAATTTTACGTTCATTCTGTTTTCAGAGAATGCGACGCATTTAGTGTGGGTGTGGTGTCAGGATGGAATATTGCATACTTTGTACCTGTCAAGCAGGTGATGCGTTTCCTGGGCTGTAGAAAATTAAGATAGTCCTGTCTTCCTTCCAATTCGAAAGCCTTCTCCTCTAAGATGCCACTTCCAGTCTCTTTAGTCCTGGCCACTGACCCCACCCCCACACCCCCAAAGAAGTCCTTAAGTAAGATTGTGACGATAGTAATGAGAAGTGCCTAGCTCAGTGCATGGCTCTTAAAGCTGTGTATAAATGAGTTCCCTTCCCTCCTCTCCCCAGCCATGCACCACCCCCTTTCCTCTCACCTGGGTTTACTCTTCCTCACCTCTCTGAGCAAATTGCTGGAAGTTGCCTTGTCCATGCCATCAGCCCAGGTGACTCAGGGAAGTGCTGCCACTTTATCCTTGGTGCCCCACCTCGAGGCTTTATGAGGTCATGGGTAAGTGCCTAGACTGGCTGGCTCCAAGCCCAGCTCTGCTTCTGCTGTGTGTCCTTGAGTTGGTTATTTAACCTCTCCTAGTCTCTGTTTCCAAATCCGTAAGTGGAGATGCTGTGAACACTTAGGTATTTGAGATGATGTTTGTGAAGAGTTGGGAGTTGCCTCGCACACATATAGTGAGCTCCCTGAGTTAAGAGCGATTATTATTTCTGTTGTTGTTGTTGCCACCCGGGTGGGCACTCAGTCCATGTGTCTTGTCCCTAGCGTGTTGTTTGTGGTCACAAAGTTCCCTGGTTTAAAAACAGTATTCTGTGTGCTCTGGTGTTATGAGGGAGAATCTAGCACATTCTGTCATGTTTTAGAGCAACATAAATGGAATCTTGGTGGGTGAGAGGCCTGGGCCGGCAGGAGTTGGGGGTCTGTGTAATCCCTCCCTCTCCCCCACATTGTGTTCCCCAACAGTAGAAAGCAGCGCTCAGCTCACAGGACCTCTGCAAGCCCTTCCTGCCCTACCATTTCCTACAATATGAGTGTCTGGGGACAGCACAGCGTGGGCATGGGCCCTCTCCACCCCTGGTTGGGGAAGGCAAGTCCTCCCAGGGCTTCCTAGCCAGGCCCGAGATGGGCCAGCCCTCCCTCTGTGGTACTTGCTTAAGCCCTACTTCTGGGCTTTGGTGAGTGCAGCCGCCAGCTCCAGTGCCATGGCGAGCAGGGATGCCCGGTGTGGTGTCCCCTTGCTGCTCTTTGGGGGAATGGTCTTGACAGACTCCATGAGGATTCTCCTCCCTCCTGGGGGGTGGCCAGGAGAGGATGTGCCTGGCCGAGCTCAAGTGCAGGATGGAGACTGGGTTCAGGGTCGGGAAGCCCGGTTGTCATGTCAACAGATTGGCTTGAAATAGAGAGGGGCGGGTCCCCATATGGTGCCTGTCATGACCACACCACCTGCTTCTTACATGGCATGGCGGGGCTGGACCAGGCTTGGAGAAGCGTAAAAGTGGGGGGATTGTGAGGATTTCTCCCCCTGTGAGAAATGCTCTGGGGTCTCCGTTGCTGTTTAACGTGCAGCCCAAGAAGGAAACTCCTAAGCCAGTGCCCACCCCCAAGCCTGCCAGACTCCTCTCATACGCCCAGTGTTGGGGGGGGAGGGGGTGGTCAGCAAGCATTCCCAGGGCGCCTCACGCATGCGGGAGCAGTGGAGCCCCTGAGGAGAGGAAACCTAACAGCTAACATTTATCAGATGTTCATGAGGTGCCAGGCGCCTTCCTAGAGCTTTGAATTAACTCCTTTAACCATTACTGCTGTTATTATCCCTGTTTATGGGGGAGGAGCTGGATGCACAGAAAGGCTAAAGAATTGGCCGGAAGTCAGCTATTAAGTGGGAGATTTTAATCCAGGTACCTGGCTCCAGGGTCAGACCCTTGACCACTACGCTACAGAGGTACAGGATGTAGCCCGGTCCTTAGAAAGCCACATTCAAGGGCCTGCCCCTGGCCATTCCACCGCAGAGGGTACTGGGTTAGCCCAAAGACAGGGCATCTCACCAAGCAGAGGCTTCCAGGAGGAAGCAAGGTGCACTGGGCTTGACCAAGCACAAGGGGTGTAGACACGGCTGTGGTGGCAGAAGCCACATGTGGTCTAGGAAGTTGGGGCCTATTGCTGGGTGAGGGGAGTATAGGGCCTGCAGGAGGGTCTGCCTCAGCTCACTCATGACTTGCTGTGTGCCCTGGGCAACTTCCGTCTCTTCTTCCCACTTCAGTTTCCTCACAAATGAAGGGCAGAAGGGAGCTGGACATGGAGGCCTCCAACCCCCTGACTGAACCCAGTCTGCCCTCCAGACATGAACCATTCCGTGCTTCTGTATGTTCATTATTTAGTTTCATTTTGATGTCAGTTTCTTTGTAGTGTCATTTGAACAACAGTTTCCTGGCCTGGCAGAGAACAAAGGGATAGGTTCTCTCTCCATACTGAGGCTTCAAGTGTAAATGGATTTTCTCTCTCATTTTACAGATTAGGAAACTGAGGCCCAGGGAGGCCCTGAGACCTGCACCGGGGAAGATATTATTACCTTCCTGCTTGCTTGTTTCAAATTGTGGTAAAATATACATAACATCAAATTGGCCATTTTAACCCTTTTTAAGTGTCCAGTTCAGTAGCATTTAGTGCATTCACATTGTTGTGAAACCACCACCACCCATATCCAGAACTTTTTCATCTTCCCAAACTGAAACTCCACATCCATTAAAAATAGCTCCCCATCACCCCCATCCCCTGGAAACCTCTGACCTACTTTCTGTCCCTATGAATTTGACTACCCTAGGTAACTCATTTAAGTGAATCATGCAACAGTTGTCCCTTTGTATCCACCTTATTTCACTTCCTGTTTGTTCTTTGTTAAAAAATGTCGAGAACAACTGTATTCAAATAATTTTTCTAAGCTTGGGAAGGATGTGTTAAACCTAATATAATAATAATAATAATAATAATAATAATAATAATTGCACAGCAAGATGGATACTCATGGAAAAATAATCATATATTTTTTCTGCATGAAAATGAATAATTCCTGAAAAATCCTCCTATTCTGTTTGCGGGGTTTATGAAGGTAATTTTTCTTTGCCCTCCACGTTGGACAGGACCCAGGCGGCCATAACAGATGTTTCTGGAGCAGAGTGCTGGCGACGGGGTGGTGTGGAGGCCACAGGCACCTTACTTTTCCCCTGTGGCTGAGCAGAGGTCCCCTCATGGTTAGGCCTTCTCAGCATTGCTTCCCTGTTTGACAAAGAAGGAAGGGGCAGGGCTGTGAGCCCCCCACCAGGGCTGGGGTCAGCTGCCCTCTGAGTGTCTGTCCTGTCCCTGACCTTCCGAAGGCTGCGCTCATTGAGCTTTGCCAGCCTCATGCCCAAGGGGTCCTGTAAAGGGATCCCGCAGCATGGATCATACTCCTACATGCTCTGGTCCCAAACTGCTGCCTTAAGATTCACAGGAGCCTGCCCTGGGCTCCATCCCTGAAATGAATCCTCTGCCTGGAGCCTCCCCCACCCCCCAACCAGCACTTCCTCTATGGGTCCTCAATACAATGGACCCGTATGAGCCTCCTCTTCCCCGCTCAGCACTTGGTGCTGTCTGTTTTCTTGTCCATCTCTAACTGAGCTTCGTGCTAGAACCTCACTGTCCCTTTTCCAGGCAGGGAAGCTTGACCTCCTTCAGGGTCCCGGGGCAGCCCTAGCTGCTGTGGTCTGGGGCGGGGGGGCAGTACTGTGACGGGCCTGCGGACCACTCAGCAGGATCTCAGCCAGTGTGCTTTTGTGGGTGGGGGCGGAGGAGTGGGTCCTGGGGCGACAGACCTGGGAAGGCACGTTAGGACTTCATACTTGGAAGGGCTGGCGTATTGGGAGCAAGCTGTTGAGATGGGGATACAGCTTGGCCCAAGGCTGCTTGTGCAGCTAGGACCCCCTGAAGTTAACTTCCAAGTAAGGTCACCACTGTGCCTGTGGGATCAGGTGGCCATCCCGGGAGCTGGGGAAGCAGGCCCCCAGTGTTGGGGTACTGGAGGTATCTCCTTTTGAAAGGGCCTCTGAAGAGAGGTGCCTACAGCAGCTCAGCTGCAGAGGAAAGGATTTGTGACAGGAGTGAGGAATTGGAAGGTGCCCTGAGCAGAGTACACTGGTCATGGTGATGTGTGACAGTGGCCCAGCCCTCATTCATCAAGCAGGGGAGTGACCGCCATGTCCCCAGCTGGAGGACAAGAAAAGCACGTAATTAACTCCCGCCGAGCTGCTGCTGATAGAGGGCGAGCCACCTGAGTAATGAGTGTGCCTGCAGCCCACTGCGGTGATGACCCTACCCATGCCTGCAGGCACCCTTCATTTCGGAGCAGGCCACAGACCTCTGGGTGACGCAGGTGGACAGATCTGGCCTATGTCCCAGAAAGGACTGGCGGGTTTGGAGATGTGGCTCCCCAGGGAAAGTCAATGGAGATGGGCTGCCAGCCAGCACCTCACCTGCGTCCAACTCAGTGCTAGACTTGGCAGTGAGCCCAGGGCCCCGAGTCCCTTTGTGGCTCCTCCACCTCAGTTCCCAGTGGTCCAGAACTCACAGGGCCCCTGGAGGAAGCCAGGACTCCCCTCTCCCTCTGCAGTTTTTCTTCATCTTATTCTGAATCTGACCACTGCTCTCTGCCCCTCTTACTGCCCTACCTTTGGCTCCTACTGTCTCCCACCTGGACCCCTGCGCTGGTCTCATCACCCATCCCCTTGCCCAGCCTGGCTCTCTTCTCTCTAATAACACCCTTCAAGTGGTAGCCAAGGTTGTCCATCTCAACCTGATGGTGTCATCACCATCTCAGCTCGGATGATGTCATTATCAGGTTTAAGTCCTTTAAAGGACCCTCCAGGGTTTAATAGGTACAGCGTTTTTCTGTTTGTGATGATGACCAAGTTCTGGAAATATGCGTAGATAGTGGCGACGGTGACACAACATTGTGAGTGCACTTAATGCCACTGTATTGTTTACTTAAAAATGGTGAAAGTGGTTTAAAACAACCAAACCAAAATAAAAACTCCCCAGGGCCCCCAGAATAAGGTACAACCCCTTAAACTGGTGCTCAGGACCCACCAAAGGCTGCCCCAACCTCCCTTTCCAATCCCATTTCTCATTTCTCCCCTTCACCCATTGGGTGTTCCACCAAGAGAACACTTGCTGTTCCCAAGACTTAACCTGCTTTTCCCGTTTCCTTGCCTCTCCTCGTGCGATTTCAGGATGAGAGCCTGTTCCTTCACGTGGTGAAATGGTTCTTTCTACAGCGCCCTCCTGCAGGCTTCTGTCAGAAAGCCCACAGTGACAGGCAGCTCACTGCTTTACAAAGCATTTTACTCATCTCTAGGCAGACTTAAGGTTTGGAGTGTAATGGAATGGTTTTAGGCCTGGCTTCTTGACTTACTAGTCCTGTGACCCTGAGCTTGTCAGGTAAGCTCCCTGAACTTCTATTTTCTCCTCTGTTAAATGAGGGATAATGATGGTGTCCATCTCATAGGGTCGCTGTGAGTATTAAATGAGATACATTGTGAATAGTAAATGAGATCATGCATGTGAAGAATCTAGCATAGTGCCTAGCACATAGATCAGTATTAAGGAAACATTAGCTGATATGTATACACTGAACTAAAATCTAGCCTGGCGCATAAACCAACCCACGGGCTGTTAGGGCAGAAAGGGCTCTGAGAGATGGCCTGTGGCCGTCATTTGCAGGTTCCCTGACACCTACACATAACTGGCTTTATTCTCTCTTTGGTCTCGGTCTTCCTCATCAGTGAGCCCCCATTCAGGAGGCCGTTGAGGTGTGGGTCCCGTTGACATCAAGCCTCAGATCCCCTGAGAGGTGAGCTCCGCTGTGGACTCATATCCTTCCCAGGGGTGCTGGGCCGGGGTGCTGCCCATCAAGCTTCACACCTGGACCATTGCCCCCCTCTCCCAGCTGGCCTCCTTTCCCCCCATGAAGCCACCTCCTCTACACGGACTGCCAGAGGCGTCTGTGTAAAGCAGCCTCCATTTCAGCACTCTCAATGAAAGTTCTGCAGTGACCCTGGCTGCCTCAGGAACAAAACTGCACCAACCTGGTGTTCAGGGTTCCCCAGGGTGCTGCCCAAACCAGCCTGAGCCCGCCCAGCCCTTCTCCTGACACATCCTTTCTCTACCCCGTGCTCCAGCCACACAGGCGGTGCTCCCTGTCTCCTGTGTGCCCTGCGCTTCTCACCTCTGAGCCCTTGCTCGTGCTGGCATCTCAGCCTGGCGTGCCTTGCTGCCACCACATCTCTTTCTCAGCTCGAATGCCACCTTCTCCAGGAAACCTTGGCAGAACACCTCAGTGTGATCTGAACACTCCTTCCTTTTTGCATGACTGCATCTTTACCATAGTTCCCACTTTTATCTTGCCTTGTGTTATACTTTTTCTTTCCATCTTCTCTACCCCCATAAAATGAGAGGTCCCTGATGGCTGAGACTATGTGTAACCTTCCCTGTGTCCCCGGGACCTACACCTGCATCTGGCTCTTAATCACCCCCTGCGAATGTTAATGGCATGAACAGGCATTCTGTAACTGCTGATCCAAACCTCCATTGCACCTTGTACCACATTTTACTAAATTATTTCTGTATCTTTCATCTCCTCTGGATGGTAAGTCCCCTGAGGGCAGGAACCACGTCTCACCCATCTTATACCTCTGTGCCTAGCCCAGGCCCCCAGCAAATGTTGAACCAGTGCGCCCCTCAGAAGGATGTCACAGATGCATATGTGGAGTAGAAAAGAATGGAGATGGCTCGGTGACACGTAGGCACAGTGCTGTCCCTGCTCAGCAGGTGACCAGGGTCCCCATCCCCAGGAAAAGGGCTGGCCACGTATAATATTTGTGCAAACCTGAGGAAAGGAGCATCCCGACCCCCAGCCCCCCAGGCAGCACTCATGCGATTTATGTTTGTGACCCTGACTTTTAAAAATGTCACACCTGCATGTGCAGGGGGACTTATTGTCAGCTAATTAGGAAACGCGGTTTGTATCTACCAGTCCCTGAAAAACATTTTGTCAATTGGGTAATTGGGTTTACCAGTGCAGAGCAGAGATGAGTGGTACGGCTCCATCACCCTCCAATAACACAGTCTGCAGCCAGCCGAGAATTCGGAGTGACAGCACAAGGAGAGGACAGAAATGGCAGTTTTTCTCAGTATCCAGGGTGGACAGTCTGGCTCTCTGGAGACTGTTAGAAGCAGATGGTCTGTCCATCACCCTGGGGAGAGGGTGTGAAAAACTCAAGATGGCTGGAGTTAATAAGCTCTTTGGGACCGAAATGCGGATATGACTTCTTTTATTTCAGGCTGTATCCACCAGCCGGGCTGTATCTGCCAGGCAGCAGTAATTTCGTCCAGCCAGTGGGTATGAAAGCCCTGTTGGGAGCCAAGCCCTTAGCTGAGCATGGGGACAGAGGGAACTGAGACAGCCCAGTGCAGCGAATCTGAGTTATATCTGGTTATGTCCCTTAAATTCTGCTTTGACGTCAGTGTCCTGAATGATAGGGGAAAATTTTTACACATGTAGCATACTTTCTACCTTTTCCCATAATCTTTTTTGGCTCTCTTTAAGTTCTGTTCACCTTGCTCTAATACTTTTCCAGGTGTTTTGATTTATATTTCAAAAGTTTTACAGCAGGTGACTAAGAATGTGTATTACTCCACACAGCCTAACTGCAGTAACAAACACTCCTATATTCCAGTGCTTTTCATATATGAAGGTTATTTCTTGCTCATGTCATAGTCAAGTGCAGGTCAGAGGGGTGTGTCGGATGGGTCCTCTGGGAAGCTGGTACCCAGACAGAGTTAGGGTGCCTTGGGAGGAATGTCCGTGAAAGACAGGGATCAGAGAAAGGCAGAGCAAGTCTGCAGACTGTGGGTGGATCTGACCTCTGTGAAGGATGGGGAGCAGGAGGGAGGCGTGGGTAGGAAGGGCTCTCAGGAAGTCTCAGCCAGACCAAAGGGGCTCAAAGATTGCCGACGGGTGAGTCTCGTGCCGGCCAGAAATGGGGAGCACCTGTGCCACAGCCGTGCTCAGTCAAGGGTTGGGGTCGCCTGGGAAGAGTGAGGCATATCCCAAAGGCACTGCTTCCCTGAGGCTGTTGGCTTGTGAGGCTGCTCTCCTAGTGACAGTTTCTCTTGAAGCGGTGGTGTCCCTCCGTGACTGCCACAGGGATTTGGGGTTGGGGCAACTCCACTGCTTCTATGTCCTTGGAGTTTCCCCACTCATGCTGTGGATGGAAAAGAGAGCACGGAGCACATGGAATGGGTTTATAGGCCAGCTGTGGCCACAGTGCACATCGCCTTTGCTGGCCTTCCATTGTTCAGAACTCAGAGGTCATGTCTAGTTGCAAGGCAAGTTGGGGAATGTAGTCTCTGTGGGCCCAGGGAGAAGAACAGAGAACACAGATATCATGGAGCATGGACCCTGGAGCCTGACTCCCTGGATTTGAATCCCAGTTGTGCCCCTTACTTAAATCACTCACCTCTCTGACCCTCGGTTTCTTCCTCTATTAAAATATGGATAATAATAGGACATGTTTCATTGGGTTGTTGTGAGGATTAAGAGAGTTAATATATATATAAAGAAATTTAGAATAGTGCCTGGCACAAATAAATGCTATATAAGGTGTTACTATGTTATTATTACTACTCTTATTTCCAAATTTAATTTGTCAGTAAATGTTTCCTGAGTATCTTACCCTGGTCAAGGAATTTGTATGTCACAGGGGCTTCCTTATTTCTCCTAGTACTGAGTAGATGCTCAGAAGATGTTTGAATGAATGAATTTCAATAGAAGAACTACAGTATGTGTTTAATGTAGTTGGCCATGGTGCTGGGCTAATTTTTAAGACGATTTAGCAAGTAATAAATGTAAAATCCTGCTCTTTGACTCAGAAAGTCCACCACAGAAGAACAGAAAGAGGGAGGAAAAATGGTTGAGAACACATCCTGGGTGTGAAAAGCCTACCAGTTTAAAAATGACTTTCTGTCTTTGTAAAAGGAATATGTGCTTTAAAGAAAATTCAAGTAAAACAACTAGGTACCAAGAAGAGAGTGGGGGGAAAAAATCCCTCAAAATCTCACCATCTTTAACATTAGATGACTCTTCTTCCAGATATCTTTCTATGCATATAAGTAGAGAAACGGTCAGAAATAATTTCATGAAATGAGGCCGTTACTGCATGCTATTTAAAATCGATCTTAAATTGTATTTATTTGAATGTACCAGAAGAAAATAAGGAAAAGTAACACAGAAGGAATTGCTCAACATTAAACAATTTTGCCTTCACTACAGAAAATATTTGTTTCTGAACTATCTAAGGGTAATAAAAGATTATGAAAAGCAGTGAGGTTAGAGTCCTGGCTTTTAAACTCCAGTTTTCAATTTTAGATGGTATCGATTAAAGTCCTTCTGTGGAAGAAGAGGAAATTAGCAATTTTACAACTCCTTTTCCCTCCTCCACCTTCTGAATTGTATGTTACATTATCTTCGCATTGCTGGTTGTTTCATATTAAATGGGTCCAGCGCGTTCACCATCACTCCTTTTTATCACAAGCCCTCCCTTCCTGATATCTACATTTAGATTCATCTTTCGGTTGGCTGAATTTTACTATAAAGTAGTTTCTTTCTTTTTTTTTTTTCTTCTTCCCAAGAAAGGTTCATAGGTGTTTTGTTACTAAGATGATTATGCATGTTGATTTAGTAGTTTTTACTGACAGGAAGGTTTGTGAGTGTCGAAGAGAAAGGACTGCAGTCTGGGGCTGCATTCATAGAAGTCTGTGCTCAGAATGTGGGGGGTGAGGGGGGTGATCATTTCATTCCGTTTCACATTGTGGCTGGATGTACTCTGAACAAATCAATGAGAGAAAGAGAAACAACCCAATGGAAAAATGGGCAATGTCACCAATGCAAAAGAGGAAACAGAAACAGGCTATAATAAACACATGAGACGATGGCTCATTCTCTTTGATAACCAAGGACATAGAAATTGAAATGACATATTAAATACAAGATTGGCAAAAAATTAAAGTTTGTTAGGAGGTGGAGTTGTGGAATCTCTCAAACACTGCCAGTTGAAGTGTGAATGGATAGAACCACTTTGAGAAAGTGTGGGAAACTGCAATTCAGTGATTCCATCTCCTGGCTTACCTCTAGAGATGCTCTGAAGGTGTGTGCCGGGAGACACATACAGAAATATTCAGCTGTCTTGCTCACAGCAGCAACCCAACAAAACACCAGAAACTACCCATGTGTCCATCCACGGGGGAATGAACAAAACAAAGACTGTGGCATATTCATACGATGGAATACTACACAGCTGTGAAAATGAATGTACTACAGCTATATCCAGCAACAAAAATCTCACAAACATAACGTGAAGCCATGAGTCCACTTATATATACATTTAAGAACAAGTAAAATGAAGTGATACAGTGTTTAGGAAACACATACATATAATAAAGCAGTAAAGAGAAGCAAGGAAGGATAAACACAAAATTGAGACTAGGGTTGCCCCCTGGCTGAAGGAGGGTTATGTGCAGGGTGGGCACACAGTGGCTTCAACGTAAGCTGGGTGTTAGGTGTTCTGTATGTTCATATTACTGTTTTTATACCTTATATATCTTATATAAGTTATAGGTGGACTGTTATACATGAGTGAAATATTTAATATAAAACTACTCTGCCTGGGGATTGAATCCTTCCCATGTATGTGACCTTGGACAAATTATTTAACTTCTCTGAACCTCAGTTTCCTTACCTATGAAACGGAAATAATAATAGTGCCCACTTTATAGTAATGTTGTGAGGCATGAATAGGATAATTTACGTGAAGTTCTATGTACCATGACTAACACATAGTGAGTGCACAATACACGTTAGTTAACGTTACTTTTCTGTATGGGGCAGATAGTGGTATCTGTGGGTATGTCCTAGAAATATCTGTCCTCTGGTGCTTTTCCAGAAGGGTGTGAAGCCATATCATATGGGGATGATTAGAAGGAAGAGCCAAGGGTAGTGGAGCCTGAAGACATCCTGGCTGAGTGTAGGCATCTGAAGGTCTCTCATGGGAGTGGAGGATGGTACGTGTTCTATGAGGTTCTAGAGCAAGCGTGGGCAAACTGTGGCCCATGGCCCAGATTTGGCTGCTGCCTGTTTTTGTAAACAAAATTTTATTGGAAGGCAGCCATACTCATTCGTTTATGTATTGTCTGTAGCTGCCTTTGTGCTACAATGGGTTGAGAAGTTGCAAGAGACCATATGGCCCACAGAGCCTAAAATATTTACTGTCTGGCCCTTTAGGGGGAAAAGTTTGCTAAACTCTGCTCTAGAATGAGAAATTGGAACAGGGAATATAAAAGGAAGGGTGGTTTCAAGACCAACCCAAGAACTTTCCTACACTTGGCGGAGCTCGCCAATGATGAATTACTGAGGGAGTGAGACACCTGCCACCTGAGGGATGTAAGCAGATGCTGACTGCTCCTGGAGCAAGATGCAAAGAGAGGACATTGTGTCAGGGCAGGATGGACACTTTAGCTTTTAAATTCTCCTTCAATTCTGAAATTGTGCACGGAGTGATTCCCAGTTTCAAACTGGTCGTTATTAACTCTTGATATTTTCTTGGCATTTTTTACATCTTAACTCTCAGCAACGTTTTCATTGAAATTTTTAAGTTGAAAAAGCATTTTGACTCTTTAAAAATGAGATTTAAATGAAAATGGATTTTATTCCAGAGTCCTACTTTTTTCATTTTAAAAAATTGATTTTCGTGGCTTTTGGATCTGTTCCCATTGATAGGTGCTGAATTTTAAGAGCCTATATGTGCCGATTGTGATTTCTCTGTGACATGTCTCTCTGGCCAGGAAAAGGGACGCGGCTGGAAATGAGACAGTGGGCGGTGTTTGGAGGTTCTGACTGTGAGCTACGGTAGATATGGAGTCAACGAAAGGAAAATAGGAAAACTACTGGAAAGAAGAAGGGAGGCAGGGGAGGTAACAATTATGAAGGGCCTACTGGGTGCCACAGCCCGTGCCCAAGTGGCAAACCGTGGGTCAGAGGCTGTGGCTGGCCATTCAGCTTTGAACTATTGCATGGAATTGTGAACCGTGAGGGCAGCACCTCCCCGTCTGCAAGTCGGTTACGGCCATGCCAACTGTGAGAATACCCTCTAGAGTGAGTGGGGCGGGGTTTCTAGTGGGGATGGTGGAGGAAGAATGGGGACATGATCAAGCTCATAGCTTCCTTCCAGGACACCAGAACCCCTTTAGGGACTCCGAGAGCCATTCAAAACCAAATCACTCCAAGACAACTCGCCGTAAATAATTTCTGAGTGATGGTTTTGCCCAGTGAGCTCACTCAGAGCCGTCTGGCAGGCAGGCACCTTAAGTGGGGAGAGAAGTGCTTTGGCATTTCCCTGGCTCAGGCAGGGGTTGGTTCACAAGATGAGGATGAGAATAAACAGGCATTCGGGGGACATCTCCACACGCAGCATTCAGGAAGGACTGAAACAGGAAATACAGGTGACATGGACGTTTGCCTGAGTCAGAAGGACAAATCCCTGTGATATAGCCATGTGAAATGCCTGCAAGGAATCCCTTGGGAAGCTCCAACTTAGAGAAATTCCCCAGTGATTTGGTGAGCTGATCATCGGGCAAACTGATGTGCAGTGGGTTCACTTTCAGGAGTGGTGGCCTGTCCTGTGTGTGCTCAAGTAACTGGCTCCACCAGCCTCACCTGCGTGATGCTCACCTGCCCTTCCCGAGGCCAAAGACGAAATCATACACAGACAAGAACCTCTGGGTTGTCTCCTTCATGGTTTTCATTTTTCGCTCCTAGCAATGAAATCCTCTTGTCAGATTACGTATTCTGTGGGCGTTTAAGACTGGATATATGCAGCGCTATTTACAATAGCCAAGACTTGGAAACAACTGAAATGCCCATCGGTAGATGACTGGATTAAGAAACTGTGGTACATTTATACAATGGAGTATTACTCCGCTATAAAGGAGAATGAAATTGTACCATTTGCAACAATATGGATGGACCTAGAGACTATTATGTTAAGTGAAATAAGTCAGTTGGAGAAAGACAAATACCATATGATCTCACTTATATGTGGAATCTGAAAAACTGAATGAATGAGCAAAGGAAACAAACAGTCTCATAGATATAGAGGGAAAACAGGGTTGCTAGTTGGGAGCGGGGTGGGGATGAGGGAGAAGGGGAAGGGATTAGACAGCAAAAATAGGCAACTATAATATTATCACTAGGATATGAAAAACAGTTCGGGGAATATAATAATGTTGTAAATATTTTGTGGGGTGTCAGATGGTCACATGTCTTGTTAGGGAGACCACTTCATGGATGGAGTAGAGGTTTGATCACTGCACTGTATACCTGAAATTGATGTTGTATAGTATTGTATGCCAACTGTAACTGAATATATAGATAGTCACGGGATGTGGATTATACGGTGGAAGGGAGTCAAAGGAATTGTAATAGGTAGTATGATATGGGGGGGAAGGAGTGTGGGGGAGAATTGTGGGAGGGGGTTGTCACTTTGAGGGGTAAAAGTATAACTATTGAACTTTGTTGTACACCTGAAGCTAATTAAAAAAATATATAAATAGTAAATTTAAAAAAAAAGACTGGATATAGAATAGATACAAGGAGAGTTGCCAGTTGGAACCCAGAGCCCCTCTCGCTGGCCCCCCAAATGTCTCTTCTGAATCCTAGGGACTGAGCTTGAAAACCCCCAAACTGGTCCTGCCATAAAGACTCAGCTTTGGTCAGCTGGGAGGTCCATCTATTTGGGACACTAATCGTGTCAGGTAAGAAGATACAGTGTTAGAAATGAGGATGAGGGCGATAGCATCAAAAATGGGACAGATCAGTCCATCTGATTTTAATTTTGTTATTTGCCTCAAAAGTGCTCCTCAGGCGAGTAGAGGAAGCATGTGTGGTGCCTCGCAGGCTATGTCTCCTGCCTCAGGTCAGGAGTGCTTATCAAGAGGAGGCCTGGGCTTATAGTGTTATCCCCAGGAGAAGGGTCCTTTCTAGAACGCTGCTAGCTTTAACCTTCCCTTCACCCACTGAACTGCATCTCTAGATTATGGAGAAAGCTCTGAACTGGGAATCTTGAAATCCCTCCCCTGATCCTGAAAGGATAGTGGACCAGTCCCTTCACCTCTTCAGTCTGCAGTGTCTGCATCTGAAAATGAAGATGCAGGGCTGGCTAGATTAGCAGTGCCCACACACGTTTGGGTTTCACGCACCAGCGAAGGCTAAAGGAACAGGGTGGGTGGAGGCATGGGACAGAAACTTGCATAGGGTGGAAAACCTTTTATTTTGCCATGTTAGGACATTAAAAACAAAATCCTCTTACTATCTGTAATTGTATCACAGAAAAACATTGCATCACCATGCAAACCACGAAGGATCTTATCTATCCATTAAGGATAGTTCTTTATACGGAACACATTTATCTTGATGGAAGATCTCACTATATTATTCTTATTTTTCTCATTTTACTTTGCTGCATTAGTTTTCTATTGTGCTGTAACAGATTACCACAAATCTACTGGTTTAAACCACAACCACATACTGTCTCACAGTCCATTGGCCAGAAGTGCAGGCACTGTGTGACCCCCACCAGCTCCTCTGCTCAGGGGTTAACAAGGTCAAAATCAAGGTCAGCTGGGCTAGGTTCTTACCTGGAGGCTCAGCTCATTTAGGTTGTTGGCAAAATTCTGTTTCTTGCAATGGTAGGACTGAGGTTTTCATTTCCTTGACATGTATCTCCCTTCATCTTCAAGCCAACAATGGCACATCGAATTGATCTCATACTTTGAATCCCTGATTTCCCTTCTGCTACCAGCCAGAAAAGATCTCTGCTTTTCAGGGCTAGTGTGATTACATTGGGCCACCTTTCAAGCCAGCTGATTTGTTACCTTAATTACATCTTCAAAGTCCCTTTTGCCATGTAACCTCACATATTCATTACAGTAAGACCAAGGGGCAAAGTTCATGGGGCCTTCTACACCCAGCCTGGTGAAAACCGAGTCAGAGAAACGTTTTTGAACATGAGAAGATTCTTCTAGCTCATATACTGGTTGTCAAATATTCTCAGGTTTTTGAGTAGACATATTCAGCAGTTGTGTATCTGCGAGAAGCCAGGATGTCATTATTAATGCAGACTCTTGCACAGACTAGGTACTGGGGAAATGTTTGCTAAGCAAACAAGTATTAATAAGTTCATTGTTGCTAATATTATTTTAATGCAACTTTGATTATGAATCTCATAGTTCTGTATTATCATTGTCATTAGCTACAGATTAGAAAACAAGTTAAAATCATTACTGGAAAGTATTAAAATGGGAAGTGATTCAGTAAATCCTGATAGAAACAATTAAAACATGAGCTGCTCTGTTATATCTGCTTGTGCTCCACTGAGGGTGGGAAGTGTTGCTTTTGGTCAAGGAACAGGGACAATTAATGGAAGGCCCCAAGAAGCAATAAGAACTTAGTCTTTCTTCCCTTCCTTCCTCCCTGCTTCCTCATCCCCTACCTTTCCCTCCTTTCCCATCATTCTCTCCTTCCTTTCTTTCTCTCTTTCTTTCTGGGCAAAATAATTATTAACAGCTTGGCCGATTTTAAATTTAAATATTGCATTCTTTCCTGAATCTTCACAGGCTACAATCCAAACTCCCTGGCCTGTCATGCAGACCCCTCCTTAGCCTTAGCCCAGGCTACTTTGCCGTCATCACTCAGTCTCAAGGGCCCCGCCCCCAGAGCCCTCCCTGGCTTCCCCACTCCGTGCTGCTCACAGCCTGCACCTGCCTCTCCCCCGGCACTGAGCACTGTCCACCATGTGGAGTGGCCACCGTGTCCCTGTCTCACTGGCTCTCCCGGACCATGAGCTCCCTGAGGCCAGGAACTGCATCGGAATCATTTTTCTATCTTTATGGGCACCCCCCCCCCATGGGTCGCAGTCTGGAATCTTCCTCAAATCAGTGAGGAAGGAGCAAGAAATAATAACCCACTCTGACCCCACTTAAGAATCCCTTAAGGGGAAGCGAGGGGGAACAGAAAGAAAGAGGACAGAGAATGGGAAGGAAGACAACAATAAGGAGAGATGTGGGAGTAGAAAAAGAGGGGAGAAAGAAGATACAGGGAGAACAGCAGAGCGCTCCTTCAGGCACCCAGCAAATTCTTCCTGAGTCCTTCTAAGGCTCCTGTCTCGGCCCTGGCCAGACAGACAGCAGGGAAAACAATAAAATCCTTGTCCTCAGGGGCCTTACATTCTAGTTGAGAGGTCATCCAATATTCAGGCAAGCGAAACATAGACAAGATGATTTCAGGTAATTTTAGGTACTATGTTAGGCACTAAATAGGGTGGCCTGTTAGAGAGTAACTGGAGATGGGACCATTTGGGGAAGCGGGGACAGTGCCGGCTTCACCGAGGAGACAACAGCTGTGCTGGGACCTGAATGAGGAGAAGCAGTGAGCCATGTTGAAAATCAAGCGATTATTATTCCTGGCAAAGAAAACAGCAAGTACAAAGGCCCAGAGGCAGAAGAAAGGAAATTGCTTTTGATTTCAAGGAACAAAAAGGAGGTTGGGGAAGCTGTACTTGGTGAACAACGGGGAAGAGTAAAAGGAAATCAGGTCAGGCTTCTGGTATTCAATATAATAAGGAGGGTTAAGAATATCATACCAAACTTGTGAATAATACAAGGTAGCTATCATATAGCCAGATAGCCTAGCACTCGGAGCATTTTCTCACAGTCCTGCTTCAGGGCCTTCGAACCAGGGGGATTTAAAGCCCAGACACCTTACAGCTCTCCAAAACTGATGGAGATGTGCTGGGTTTCAATTATTTTCTTTTTTATCTTCAAAGGTTACAGTTTTATTGCCCTGTAGGACATTAACCAGGTTTGTATCTAATTTAGCAATCGTGTTTCCATTCACTATTAAAATTCCTCTCTCTCAAATTTTCTTTTGAATCCACTGTCACCCTGCAGATCCCCTTATTCATAAGTTAAATATAAACGATGACATGTACGCACTATCGATTTTCATGAGAATGATGCTTTTAACCTTTTGAGAATTACATTCTGATAGGAGTTTGGGTTTTGAGTGCACGGAAAGCAGGAGAGTGAGAAGGACGGATTTATGTTTTACAAAAGGCCCTCACACTGCTAGTTGTCAAACGGGCTTAACTGGTGCCCACGGGGAGCAAGGAGCACAGTTAGGAGCTGGTGCCTCTGTCCAGGGGAGAGGTGCCCAGTGGCCTGAAGAGCGAGCTGGAGGTGGGGAGACGGGGAGGGAGCGGTGACTGACCTCCTACAGTCATGGACACTTGTGCTGGTTCATTTCCATGGTGGGCCTCCGGGACCCATGCAGTGGCCCGTTTTCCTCTCTGGTGTGTTAGTTAGCTCCTTGGCAGGGCACTCTGTCCAACTTCCGTTTCCTCAGCATCCAGCCCCGGACTGAACACAGAGCAGAGCTTGGCAAGTGTTTGCTGAATGAATTCTTCTCTTTAGATCCACCTTTTACTCCTCCTCCTTGTTTGTTTTTTTTTATTGTGATCAATTATGCATAACATAAATAAACCATCTTAACCATTGTTACGTGTCCAGTTCAGCGGCATTAAGTGCATTCCCATTGTGCCACCATCAGCACCATTCATCTCCAGAATGTTGCCATCACCCGATAAACACTCCCTCTCCTCGCCCCTCTTCTAGTCCCTGGTAACCACCGTTCTGCTTTCTGTCTTCATGAATTTGACCACTCTAGGTACCTCGTATAAGTGGAATTGCAATATTTGTCCTTTTGCGTCTGGCTTATTTCAATGAGCATAATGCCTTCTAGGTTCATACACGTTGTAATATATATCAGAGTTTCCTTAGTTTTTAAGGCTAAATGATAGCCCGTTGTATGTATATACCACAATTTATTTACCCATTCCTATGTTGGGGGACATTTGGGTTTTCCACCTTGGGGCTGCTATGAACATGTGTGTACAAATATCTGTTGGAGTCCTTGCTTTCAGTTCTCTGAGGTATACCCCTCGAGGTGCACTACTGCATCATACAGTAATTCCGTTTAACTTTTTGAGGAACTGCCATACTGTTTTCTGCAGCAGTTGTACCATGTTACATTCCCACCAACAATGCACAAGGCTTCCAACTTTTCCACATCCTCGCCAACATTTGTTATTTTCTGCTTTTTTGATAATAGCCATCCTAGTGGGGTAGATTCGCCTTCTTTTAAAATATAAATGATTACAGAAGGGGGATTCCCCAGTGTTAGGCATTTTGGGGCCCTTTCCTCTGTGTTCTGAAGGGAGATAGGTAGGAGCCAGAGGTCCTAGATTTAGAGGGTGCTCGGGGGGAGGACAGCCAGGATGGGGGTGTCAAGATCACTCTTCACAGAGCTCGCAGCATGGGCTCAGGGCTGGCTTCAAGAGAGGCCCCAAGATGGGAGAACTAAAACCCAGAAGGCTTCTCATGAGGGAGATCTGTTTGTGTGGATCCATTGTTGGGCTCTTGCCCTTGGGGAAAGCTGTTTCTAATTTGGGCTTCTCTTTCTGTGTTGCTCCCCAGTGTGATAATGCGAAAGGGTTGAAAGCCTTCTACGATGCAATAAAATATGGGCCGAACCACTTGATGGTGTTTGGAGGCGTCTGTCCATCTGTTACCTCCATCATCGCAGAGTCCCTCCAAGGCTGGAATCTGGTTCAGGTAAGGTCCGGGCCGCCTTCGGTTGGGGTACTGTCTTTGATTGGCCACCAGTATTTTGCAGGAATGGCTCCTTGCCTGACACAGTTTCCGTGTTGCCCAGTGCAGGCCTCCCACTCTTTCTTAGGTGATTGTATAGCCTCCCACTGTCCCTATCTCCTGGCCTGACCGTCTGGCCTAGCCTCGCGTGGCTACCACAGTGGGTCTCTAAAGGGTAGCCCTAAAACCACCTCTGTGGGTTTGAAATATTTCAGTGACTCCCTAGCCTGACTCTCAGGGCCATCAACATCCAGCCAATCTGCCTGTCCAGTGTCATCTCCTGTCCCTGCGACTCATTCCATGCCTCAGTCCCTGCAGACAACCCACCTTTCCCCAGCTTTCCCCAGATGTACCCTGGACCTTCAGGCCTCAGAGCCCTGCTCTTACTGTTCCCTTAACCAGATGGTCCTTTACTCCCAACCAAACCTCCCTCCCCCACTGAAATTCTCTTGTTCGCTAAGACTGACTTTCACCTTGGTTAAGCCTTCCCTGGGGCTCCTAGCCAGTTATTCACTCTATACTGGCAAATGTTATACACCACTGAATGCTCCACCAGTGAGTGTGTGGTCTGTTGAGGCAAAACTTGCCAGTGCTAGCTGTTATTTGGAATGCAAGAGAGAAGAGTGTAGAAAGATGTGACCACCTTGGAAGAGTGGTGGCCCATGCTTATGTTTTACTTCTTTGCTCCATCCATCCATCCATCCATCCATCCATCCATCCATCCATCACTCCATAATCCATCCATTCATCCATCCAACAATATAATGATAAACTTACTGTGTGCCTAGACTTTTGGTAGACACTGGGGGATATAATGCTAAACAGGACAGACATGGTCCCTACCCTTTCGGAGCCTACATTCTAGGAGAGAGGCAGGCAGTAAGCAAGTGAACAGCTAAGTAGTAATGCTCAGAGTTCCTAGCGCTTGTGTATGTATGTCAGGTTTACCATACACCAGACACTGATCCGAGCGCTTACATGTGCATTAGCTCTTTTCACCTTTGTCACTGCTCTATGCTGTAGGTACCATTAGCATCCCCATTTTGTAGATAAGGAAACTGAGGCACACAGAGGCTAAGTAACTTGCCCCCAAACCCACAGCTCATAAGTAATAGAGCCAAAATTTAAACTTAAGGCCGTCTGGTACTTGAGACAAAACGGTGGTAAGGAAACTGGGCTACGGCAGAGGTTAACAGAGTGATGGGATAAATAACAACTGCCTTGGGGGCAATCAGGAAAGGCCTCTAGGAGGAGATGACATTTGAACTGAGCCCTGCAGGGTGAGGAGGAGCTGGCCGAGTGAAGAGCGAGCATGCCGACGGGTGGAAGAGCAAATGTAGACAGCCTGTGGTGTGCAGAGAACAGAAAAGACAGATGGGCTGGAGCGTGGTGGGTGGGTTGTCAGGATGGTCAGAGTGAGAAGGAAAAGGCAAGCAGGAGCTGGACCACGGGTCTCTGATTTCACGCCACTTGCTCTAATTGACTAAGGACCTCCCTGAATCTGGCCCTGCTTGTGTGGGGTGCTGGGGTCGAGGGGAGGCGGGAGCCAGCCATGGCAGAGGTGTCATGAGAGAGGGTGAGGTCCCGGGGAAGGGCCATCCACTCAGCCCAGGGTCAAGGAAGTCCTCTCAGACAGTTCATGCTGAGCTGGCAGTGAAGGAGGCGAGGGTGCTGGACAGCTGGAGACACTGAGGAGAGTGCTGCTGGCAGAGGAAACTCGGAGTGCAAAAGCAGGAGGTGGGAGTGTAGGGGCTTGAGTCACACGCTGTGGCCGAAGCCAGCCACGCTGAATGTGGGTGGATGCAGGGGAGGAGGCCAGAAAAGCAGCTCTGTGCTCTGGAGCAAACCTAACCACATAACCAGGAGCCAGCGCCGCTCAGTATACCCTGGGAGCCTGCCTTTGGACCCTGCGTTGCCCACGAACAGCCGTGAGACCCTGGGCAAGTCACTTCTCTGCACTTGAGCTTCCGTCCCTGAATGCCAAGGTGCAGATGATACACCCTGCTCGTCACTCTGAGCTGCCGTTCTGAGCCTCAGTCCCTCGTCTGTACAATCAAGGTTATAAGAGACTGATCTCATAGGGCTGCTGTATGGATGAAATGATTAAAAACTGATTGCAGCTGTTCCTAGCACATCCTAAGCCTGGAGTGTTCCCTGTTTTTATTGTTGTCACCCATGCCTCACTCATCTCCTGCCCCTCCCGGGTTGGACACCCCGATATTTAGCACCCCAGTCTTTCCTGCAACACTGTTCCCACCACCTGAGACACCCCATTCTCCCCATGCCCCCATTTACAGAGACCCAGTTTCAATGCTGCCTCTTCCAGGAAGCCTTCCTCACTGCACTATCTGAAGTAACCCTTCTAGAAATTCCTTTGCTCACTTCCCCCTGTTTGCTTCTACACAGTAAATACACAGCTGCCCCCCACCCCCATTCCCCTCTGCCTGCCCCTTTCTTAGGGCTCAAGAGATGCAAGGACATGTTTAGCTGGGCTGTGAGCTCCTTGAGGACAGAAACTGGGCTTGAGTTACTCCCGCGTTTCCTGGTGCCTAACACTTCACGGACCTTATTAGATGCCTGCTGAATGATCTGAGTGGAGGGAAGGAGGAAGGGATGGAGGGACAAAGGATCGGTAGGTGGCCCTGTGGCCCCAATGAGAGAGCTACCTCTCTGGGCAATCCTCACCCAGAGAGGAATCCAGGGAGCTTCCTGAGTCTCTCATAGCCTCACTGGGACTGTCTGGAATTCCCCGAGGGGCTGCACGATGTTGGAAGCTCCTGGCTTACCAGCCAGAGCTACCTGGCCTCAGCATGAGCCTCCAGCCTGGAGTTGCTGACAGGATAGGGAACCAGGTTATGAGATGGAGATTGTCTTAGGTATTTACTGCTGTGTAACTGATTACCCCAGAATTTAGCAGCTTAAAACAACAATAATCACTTATTATTTCATTATTTCTGTGGGTCAGGAATTCAGACGCACACAGTGGCTTTGTGTCTGCTCCATGATGCTTGGGGACCAGCTGGAAGATTTGCGGGCTGGGAGCTGGCATCATCTGAAGGCTTGACTGGGGCTGGAAGGTCTGCTCCCAGTGTGGCTCCCTCACATGGCTGACAAGTCGGTGCCCCGCAGTGTGGCTGTCTCCATAGGGCTGCTTAAGTGCCTACATGGCAGCTGGCTTCCCCCAAAGCACATCACCCAGGAGGCCAAGGCAGAGGTAGCACAGAGTCTTTTAGGACCTAACTTCAGAAGTTGCATGCCATCATTTCTGCCATATTCTATTGATCATACAAACAAGGTCTTACTTAGTGTGGGGGAGGACCGCACAAGCTATAGCAGGGGGTGAAGATCACTGGGGACCATGCTGGAGGCTGGCTGCCACAGGGAACTGCCGACTGGGAGAAAGGCAGGAGCGCAAGCTGCCCAGCAAGAGAGACTTGGAGCTGAGTCCCTTCTCTGTTTTACAGAGCAGCTCAGCCTTCAAAACCCTGGATAGATACCAACTCCTCCGTGACGCCTCCCCTGATCCCTTTCCTTCTGCTCCTCTCATCCCCAGCCCCCAAAGGGAAATGTTCCTTCCCAAACAACACCTGTTTTTTGGGGGGGCATCTCCCCAAAGGTAGTTAAATATTGGTTCTTGTGGGGAGGGGGCAAAACAATCTCACTCTTTTTATGCATCAACTGCAGACATACATACAGGATATGAACAGGTATATAGTATATCTGTGGTATTAAAATTTCAAGGGCGGGGCAGGATTAGGAAAAGAAATCACACTTCTTAGGAGAGCGAGGATGCAAAGGCTGAGACACATGGTTTTATATAGCTCCTATATTGCATACGCTATTCTGTTATTAAATGAATTGCATTTTGTGGAAAATAGTTTGTTCTGTATCCCGGTCTTCCCTACTAGACTGTAAGCTTCTTGGGGGCAGAGACACCCATTTTCTTAATCTCCTGGTTCCTAGCGCCTAGCGCAGGGCCTGGCACATAGGAGGTCCTCACTGAGTGCTAAACTGAACAAAGCTCAGGAGAGAGGCTAGGAGCCTGAAACCCTCCACTGCGGAGTTTCTCACAGTCTGGACTTGACCATGGGGAGGTGGAGGGCTTGGGAGAAAATGCAGATTGTTAGCCACCTCAACACAATCCCTCTTCATTGGTGACAGGCTCCTGGGGTGATTCTCATGCACAGGCCACCACTGCCCTAGGCATCTGCTACCAGACGCTGGCTGGATCAAGGGCTCCAGCTGTGCATGGGTGGGGGGACACTACAGGGCTGGGAGCTTGATAGTGCCTGGCAGTTTGGAGAACAGAATTGCAGGAGAGCAGACTGCTCCTAGCCTGTGGAGCTGGGCAAGGCGGATGCAGGGACAAGGATCTGGGCCCTGATGGGGAGTAGCCCTGGAGCCTGGTCCTGCCTCTCCTCACTCTCAGGGAACACAGCTCCCTTTGTGATGGACCAAACTCTGGGTACTCCCACCCTTCTCACCTCTGGGAGGTGGAGCTTCCTTGCTGAGATGGTGGAGGGCTAGATGAGTGGGTCTGCCGTCATTCAAGGGATTTGATGAATCCCTTAACTTATTCAAAACTGGGCTCCGAAACTAAGTTTCACAAATAAGAAAATGCATATAATTTGTGTAATTGAAAAGGAGCTCTGACTGCCCTTTCAGGGAACAACACTTGCTGGACAGAGAAGGTCTGGAATGCATAATCAGTTGTTTCACTTTTCTGATGCTACAAAAATAGGCTTGCAAGCCACAGAGGGGTGACAATACATCCTGGTGCTGAAATCTGTTAAATTTAACTTTTGCTTTTGCCAGGCTTCTTGATTCATGGTTGCTGGGTTGAGGGGCTAATATTGTTTAAGTCATGATGTGAGTCACTTAGCTACTGGGTGTGTCAGCTCCTCCAACTAGATGAGAGGACCTTCCTAGAGCCCAGGGTCTAACGTGCAGGATCTGTCCCTCTCCAACCTGGCAGTCCCCGCCCAGGAAGGGGACCCATGTCTGGACCTCACACTGGGAAGGACCCTCCAGGGCATAGGCTGGGAGGCATCTGGGGAGGGCCGGGGTCTGGCTATGGGAGACCATGTTCAGACTATAGAACACATAGGCCACGGGGAAGCAGGAAGGAGTCAGGCCTTCAGAGCTGCATGACTCTTTGAGAGATATTGCCAGTTCTCTGTGATGTAGGTGGGACAAGCAGGAGCAATGGGCCTGTGCTCTCTGCAAGCAAGCCCTTGTGGCTGGAGGCGTCTGGCATGGAGCAGGCTGCCTGGCTGTGAAGTAGTGAGTTCTCTGTTGCCCGAGGTTCCCTTCTCAGCTAGACCTGCTGTTGGGGACAACTTAATACATCGAGTAGCTATAGACCAGGCTGGTGGCTCTCAAACTATATTGTAAGAATCACTAATGGGAGCTGGGCATGTGCTCCTGTTAATGCAAACTCCCAGCTCTGCTCCCAGCTGGTAACCCCATTCCTCACCCTCGCTGTGTGTCAGAACCAGCAGCTCAGGTGATCAGAGGCAGTTGGTTCCTGGGGACTTATTAGGCCAGGCGATCTCTAAGGCCAGTTCATCTCCCAGACACAGGGACCTAATGAATTCTCCTGATCCACCAAACTTGAATTTAGGCTGCCCATCTGGAGGAGATAGCAAGGAATGCCGCTGGGGCAAAGATCCTAGTGCCGCCAGGACGCAGTCCGTGGTGTGGCAAGAGGGTGCTCCATCACCCTGCAGTTCTGCTGACCACTTCCTGCTTCTTCATGCCGCTGGCCTCCTATAGGCTGTTTCCTCTGCCCCTGGTCTCTCCACCTGGCAGGACCATGCTCGGCTTTCCTGGTGCAGCTTGCCTGTCTTTCCTCTGTGAACTCCACACCCTTCCCCTGTACTTCCTTACTCACACACCCCACCCATGGGCATTTGCTGCCTGTGCCTGCGTTCGCCCTGGCCTGGAGCTGCCGAGGTCAGGGCCTGGCCTCATTCACCCCTGCACCCCGGGCCTGGTGTCCACCAGGCTCAGATACTGAGTGGCATCTGGGGAATGTTTGCCGACAGAGTTGTGGAGTTCCTGCCTCCCAGGCCTCAGGCTCGTCCCTAATCATGAGGGCAAATCATCAGAGCCAGATGTGGAAGGACCCAATGGCTCTCCAACTAATGGCTCTGCAGCCCCTTGTTAAAGAAAAGGTGAGGGAGACCTGAAATGGTCTCTGCCTCGGCCTCAGCCTACATTTCCCATCTCTGAGCCTGATGCTTTTTCACTAAGTATCCTTTGAAATTTTTTTCACACCCTCTCAGAATCCTATCCTCAAAGATCTGAAAGTAGCTTGCTTCTGACCCTAACTTGCACTTTTTTGAGCCGTTCTGCAGACCTCCCACAGGCTTAGTCTGTCCTTCTGAAAGCACGGGGCCTGGAGAGGAAGCAGGAGGATTTAGAGCTGGGTGGGGAGGGTAGAGGCAGGGTAGCTGGAACAAGAGAGGGACGCTGAGTCCAGCGAAGGTACACTGGTGATGCTGCGAGAGGGGTTTGACCTCCTCAGAGACTGGAACAAAATTCCTTCCTTCTTGGGAATGAGATGATAGCTGCCTCTGCTCGCAGACAGAAATAGTCTAGCTGATGAAAATAAAGTCAGATTCCTGAAGGGATAAAGGGCTGCTCGCAGGAAAACGCAAACACTATTTCGTCAAGAACTGTATCCCGCAGAGCCTGTCCTTTAAAAGGCAGTCACAATAGATTAGTATGAAATCGTAGATGCATTCCTCCTGGCACCGTCCCAAGCGTCCCCTCTGCAGCCCACCCTGCCTGCTGGCCTGCCTTGGCACTCCCTCAAGGACCTTCCCGGGAAGGAACATTTCAGTTTGTGTGATGGGGCTGTCTCCTTGGAGAAGCTTGGGCAAGGGAGTGGGAGTCAGGGGGGCTCGCAGAGAGAACGTCGACTCTGCATTTGCAGAAGTGCTGGCAACTGCATGCCAGCACATTTAGGACTTGATTTCTGAAAACCCTAAATCATGCTTGGTTTTGACATTAAAAAAAAAAGAGAGAGATCAGTGAAAACTCCCAAATTAGGCCCTTTGCTATTTACTGAATTCCAGCATTGCTCTAAACTGCCAGTTGATGCCATTTGCTTCATAGGAACAGAAATTTTTGTCAGCTGACTTGATTTTTCTCAAGTGATTATCTTATTAAAGCTGTGAGTTGCCTGAGAAATCAAAAGATTCTTACTTAGCTGTGGGATGTGGAATTTCAGGTAGATTCACAGAAAGGTGGAGCTGATAGGGTCTTAGCCATCATTGGATCCAGTCTCCCCATTATAGAGAAACGGGAAACCGAGGCCCAGAGTTCTCACAGTAACAGCAAACCTGGGCCCCATGACTCACTCTTAAGTGCTTTTTAATCTGTACCATGGTCTTGGTTTCTCTCTCTCAGCCTCACTTTTCTTTTCTAGAAAATAGGAATAGCAAGCTAGCCTTCTGTGTTTCATGCCATTGTGAGAATCAATGAAGGCTTTTCTTTTTTAATGTGAAAGCACTTTTATAGACTATAAAACTGTAGCTGCTGTTACAATGACAAGGACTCCTCCACTCAGCTCAGACCTCTGATTACAGCAATAGGTGTTTAAAAATCACCTGCTGCTTTGCATCAACAACAAAGGTTGTTGAATCTGGCACTGCAGACCCTGAAACTAAGGCATGGGGTGGGATGGGGGCTCCTCAGCAAGACTCTCACAGTACATACAGGCTCTGCCTCTCATGCTTCATGAGTCTGAACCCAGCAGGCCAACCCACGTGGTGCCACACCCTTGCTGTGGAGCCGGTGCCCGGTTGTGGACTTGATTGAAAACCATTTAGGAGCAGCAGTGTGATTAGGCACCGCTGGAAACTTTGCTGTGGCTGCTATCTAAGAAAGAGAATGAAGGCCAATAATCCAGGGCGGGTCACAGCCATTTCTTGGCGCTTGCCTCCAAAGGGGCCATTTAGCACATTAATAATCTATGAGATGCTTCCACCTTCCTATGGATTCATAGAGAAAAGGTGGGGGAGGAGAAGGCAACGCGATATTAAGGGCGTGCTCAATGGGCCCAGCGGAGAGGGGTGGGAGAGACCCGAAGGACTGGAGGCTATGGGTGGGCCTTCCTAGCTGAGTCCTTGGATGCCTGGGGCACTAATGCTGGGTTCTGAGAGCTGGCGGAATGTCACAGGTAAGATACAAAGTTGGCAGCTTTTGGTTTAGGTACAAATGGGTAAGAGGAAGTATGAACTGCCAGTGCCAGCAGTACCCACTGAGGGGCAGGGCAGGCGTGCTGTCCTCATTCATTCATTCACTCATGCTCATATTTATTGATTCATTCCCTCACTCGGTAAGTGCGGTGTCTGTTGTACCCTCTCCCAGGCTCCCCAACAGTGCAAATTCCAGTGCCCCCCTCTGCCACCTCAGGACAGGTGGTCATGGCAGAGAGGCGGTTTGGTGCAGTAGCCAGAACAGAGGCCTGGAATCCAGAAGCTCTGGGTAATTGCCCCACCTCTATGTCTCACTGACAGAACAAGCTTGGGCACACTGGCCTCAGTGAACTCATCTGCAAAATGGGCTAACTAGAGCTGCCCTTCTGGGGCATTGAGAGGGTCAGACAGGACAGGCAAAGTGGAGCAGGGGGAGGCCCCCTACAGATCGATGTAAGGTTATTATTATGACTACTGACAGTTTTGCCGCTTGAGATGCCAGCCAGGCCCTGGGCAGGGAACTTCTTGAAGATTTCTAGGTCTCCATTTGTGTCCAGATTCAAAGTCGTGTGGATGAAATGAACTATCACAGACCAGGAAGGTGATTCAGAACAGTAATGAAAGCAGAGAACCTGCAGGAGAGGCCAGAGGAGCCCACGGCAGCTGTTAAGAGGCACACACAACTCTGCTGGCGGTGTTTTCACAGCAGCAGAGGCAAAGAAGGCCATGATGCTCTCGGGAGCATGGCGGTTCCCAGTCTATTTCTGCCAAGGACCCAACTCATATCTCTCCTGTCCGGCTGGTAAAAGATTCAACTCAGGGTTCTGACCTTTATTTTTAATTCAAGACCCACGGTATGTAAAGGAATATCAGTTCCCAGCGTGTAACTCTGATGGTCTCATTGTTTATGCGTCTTTCACCACCTCCATCCCTTTCTGGGAATGTGTGAGGTGTAAATCATTCATTCTAAGTAAATAAATCACTCGCACTCCTCATGGTAGAGGGATGCTGCTGGTAGGCGCCCCTGCCTCTTCAGATTCCACTGAGTTGAGTTTGGAATTGCAAGTTGAGTTTGGAAAGAACTGGAGATGGCGTTAGAAAAGCAACTCCCTCCAGGAGGACAAATGTGTGAAATGGGTAGAGTACCAACCTCATATGGTTGTTGTGAGGGGTAAAAGTCCGTATGGAGCAGGAATTGTGGACAGGAGGGTCTCGGGCAGATGAGGATGAGTTGGGCCTCCTCCCCAAGTCCTGTCCTGCATCTAGGAGCCTGAGCCTCTGTGCGCTTCTTAACACTCCAGGGGAGTCTGCTGTACAGAGGTGGGGGGAACCCCTGCCTTAGGTGACGCTTGGTGGGGATGCTAAGAAAGGATTCAGGCACCAAATGAGGGGTTTACTGGGCAATGTTTCCCAAATGCCCCTGATGGGAGAGCTCATCAGGTGGGTGCAGTGGGGGCGGGGCACTGGTTTACTGGTTAAAAATCAGATTCCCAGGTCCACTGATAAGCATCTCCAGGGAAGAAGCCTGAAAAGCTGATTTTTAATGAGCGCCCTGGATAGTTCTTATTATCCAGGTAAGTTTGGGAAACACTGGTCTAGAGATTCTCCAAAGCCATGAGGTCCAGGGACCAGCAGCAGCACCTGTATTAGAGTGCATTAGAAATGCAGATGCCCAGGCCCGATCTAGACCCACCGACCCTGAATGTGAATTTGAGGAAGATCCTAGGTGATTCTTGCTGATGTAAGAATCACCCAGCACCACTTGGAGTCTCTAAAAGGGAGGCCAGGTGTGTCAGCTAGGTGGGAAGGATTTTGAGGGTACGTGTTCAGACCCTTGGCTTAAGGGACACACCTACTGATTCAGCCCCGGAATCCACTTTTGGAATGTCAGGGTGACAGTGCAGGTGTAGTTAGTGTTTTCACCAACTCTGGACACCCCTGCAGTCAGCATCACCGACCACAAGGACTCTTTGTCAAACTGTGGTGCAGATGGAGCATGTCCTGCTCAGGCCTTGGTCTGACGCGCCGACCTGGGAGGACCTTCATCAGCAGGTACTGACCCCATAGTGGCCAGGAGTGCACAGAGGGGACCTGTGGCTCCAAATAAGGAGCAAAGGAAAGAGCACTGGCTCAACATGAAGACACTTGGCGTCCCACCCTGGCCCTGCCATCTCCCGAATGGGTGGCCTTCCGCCTAACACTTCCCCTTGCTGGTGCCTGAGTGTCCTCCTCACCTGTAAATGCTCTGATAATCCCAGTGCTTGGGCTTGGGGTCTGATGGGCTGGGCTTACATCCAGACTGTGGTACTTGTTACCTGGTAATCCTGGGCAGATTTCCTTCACCTCTCCCAGTCTCAGCTCCTCAG
Source organism: Aselliscus stoliczkanus (assembly GCA_033961575.1). Lineage (NCBI taxonomy): Eukaryota > Metazoa > Chordata > Mammalia > Chiroptera > Hipposideridae > Aselliscus > Aselliscus stoliczkanus. The sequence continues at coordinate 143,151,830 of CM066728.1, forward strand.
CTCTGACGAAGTAGTGGCATTGCACTAACCCTGAGCTGGTTGGGAAATGACCTGAGATGATGCCCACACAGTTCCCTGTGCCATATGTCACATTCCTTCTGCCCCCTGAGGACTCTCACTCAAGGACTGAGGTACCCAGGCAGCCTCCTGCTCTACCTCCCAGGCAGAAGTAGGGCCCTGGGACCTGGGGTCAGCTCTCTGGGACTAGCTGTTAACCTCTGTGCATCCCTTGCCTTCTCTGGTCCCCTGTAAAGGGGGAGGGTTGGGCCAATGGGCCATATAACCTTGACAATGCCATGTCATGATTCCCTGTATCCCCTGTGGTTCAAAGCCATCAGCACCTGCCTTAAATCTGGTGTTTTTCCTCTTGGGTCCTGCCTATGACTCCCTCATCTAGGAGCTCAGGGTCTGGGGCCTCGTTCCTTTTCTATTCCTAAGTCACTTAACCATTTAGGAATCAACTCCATGTACAATAGTGGTAACAGCCTTGAAGCTTGGCCAAGTTCTCAGCTTTGATGTCTTTTAATCTCCACCAGAGCTCTCCAGGTAGATAACCTTCCATTCTACAGGTGAAGGAAGTGACCCCAGACAGGTCAAGCAGCCTGCACTGGGTCACACCCTGAGTGGTGACAGTGCTGTGATGCCAGCATTTCTGTTAGTTCCCTCTCTGGTCCGTTTGCCTTGTGCTAAGGGATAGAAACTGCTCTGTGCAGCTTTGGGACCTTTGTCCTTGCTGTTCCCAGTGCTACACGCCCTCTCTGGTCCTCCTCCTCCTCTGGCTGGGTCCTTTTTATTTTCTGATATTTGGTTCAAGTGTTACCTCCTCCAGGAAGCCTCCCTAATCTTCCCCAACCCTGCTCCCCAGCTGGAGGAGGTACCCACCCCTCCCTTAGCATTTTCTTCATTCATTCCTCTTTGCCCTTTCTTCAGTATAGTACAGTTCTCTGATGAGTTACCCACCACGCTGTAAGCTCCTTCAGGACAGCCCCTGCTTGTCTGAGCCTTGGCTGTTCCCCAAGGGCCTTGCGTAGGACCTGGAGCTGAGTAGGTGCTCAGAAATCATGAATGGACACACCTGGGTGGCCTGTCACCAAACTTGTAATGTCACTGGCCTCCGTTTCTATGGTCTTTGTCATGAGCCAGGCACGGTTCTCAACACCGTGGCTAAAGTAACTCATTTACTCCGCACACCAACCCTGTGAGCTGGCTACTGTTATTCTCAGTTCACAGATGAGGAAACAGAGGCATGGAGAGGTTGCGTGTCTTGCCAAGGGATTGCCAGGACTAAGTGGCTCCCAAATCCATGCTGGCAGCCCCAAGTAGGTGTGCAGCCTCTCGCACAATCCCGTTTAACCCTCGGGGCAGTGCTGTGAGGAAGGGAGAGCAGGCACAATTGTAGGAGGCTTGTTTTCTGAGTGAGGAAAATAAGATACAAAGAGAGCAGAGACCTGCCCTGCTGCCTGCTGTGAGCAGACCTCAGGGTGGAGGAGTGGGGCTCCCTGCATGCCTCCAGGGTCTCTCCCCAGCCCACCTTGGCAAGGAGCTTCCTGCCTGCCAGCAGATGATGACCCAGGCTTCGTGACCCTCTCAGTACAGACCTGTGTTCTCCTTGTAAAGCACTCATCACACACACACACACACACACACACACACACACACACACGCCACTTTTAAACTTATTACTCATCCAGTAACTTGTTATGTATAAAAAATAAATGGTTCCTTTGAACTCAGAAAATAGATGGACTGGTTGTCGGTGAAAATCAATAACTATGCTAAGTATTTCAAACATGTAGGACTTAGAGTTCTACTCTGGGTGGTTTTATAATGAATATGGGTTGCTTTTTTTCAATAGAGCATAGCCTGATTTCATTTTGAATTATACAGAAGGCTTTTGTTTTGAATCTGTTTACTAAGAAGATTAAATAATTTATTATTTCCATGACGAAGAGATGGAGCCTTATAAAATAGGACGCACTCAACTTGAGAAAAACAATCCGAGGTTAGGTCACGATTTAGATTGTGTCCATATGCCGATAGAAGCATAGTTTTCTCAAATTTCCCCCCAAGTTCTCACAGAAGTTGTTACATAGCAGTGGCCGGGTTACTTCTAAGATGGTGCACTGGCTTTGTATATACCAAGGAATGGCTCCTGGGTGTTCTCGGAAACTCCAGGCCCATTGCTAGAGTAACGGGGTGCAGACCCTCAGCACAGAAGGGCAGCTGTGGCCCAACCCAGAAGCCCCGGCTAGCAAAAAGGGACCTTTCCTCAATTCTCAGCTTTTCTGGGGAGGCTTTGCGGCCAGATCACTACCTCAAATAGACACACCCGTAGCATCTGTCTGCGCTGCCGTGCAACGCCATCGCAAGCTCAATTCCCTATTCAGTGTTCAGCTTGTCTGATAATTGTGGGCTCCTTCTGTGAGTGTGGAACCGCATCTTCCTTGGTGGCAGTTGGGACCCCAGAGTCCAGGCCTGGAATTGAGGAGAAGCTCCGCAAGTCTTTGTTTTTGTTTGGTTTTGGGGTTCTCTCTTTCTCAGTCTCTCCCTTTTATGCAAGTAGCAGTATGAATTCATGGATCTTTAAGAATATATTAAATGGATGGTATTCCAATCAGCTGCAGACATTGTTTCAACGCAGTATTTTTGCTACTCTATTTATGTTCTACCTTTCCTCCAACTTGTCTTCCATTTTGAAAAATTTCAAACCTGCAAAAACAGTTAAAAGAAAGCACCGTGAATATCACATTCCCTTTACCTAGACTCATTGGCGGTTTATATTGTTGCCGTGTTTGTTTTCCTCTCCCTCTCTTGCCCCCTGCTCACCCCCACACTCATCTTTTTTGTTGAAGCACTTGACAATAGTTTGTATACCTGACACTTCACCCTTAAATGTTTCAGCACGAATCCCCTGAGAACCATTCTATTCTCTTACACGACCATAATGTAATTATCACATCTAAAAAGTCAACAATGGTACAATAATATTACCTAATATACGGTCCATATTTAAATGTCCCCAGTTGTCCCCTAGACATCCTTTATGCCACTTACTTGTGGAAGTGAGTGGGTGAGTGAGAAGGGATCAGGGGCTCCTACACCTGCATTGTATCTGTTGTCATGTGCTTCCTCTCCCTTAATCTAGAACGTTCCTCCTACTTTTTTTTTTCAGGACATTGACCTTTTTAAAAAGCCCAAGTCAGTTGTTGTATAAAATGTCCCACAAATCCAAAATCTGGACTTGATTGATTCTTCATGATTAAATTCAGTTTAAATGGTTTTGGCAAGAAGGCTACCCTTTTTCTGTTCCTCCCAGTGCCATTATGCCAGCGCCGCGTTTGAACTGTTACTGATGATGCTAAATTTGATCACTTGGTTAAGGTGGTACCTGCTGTGTTGATTGTGAGGATACCTTTTCCGCCTTAGTAATTATGAAGTTATCTGTGGGGTGAGACTTTGAGACCATGTAAATATCCTGTTACCCTACAATCTTTTACCCAGTGGTTTTCGCATCCATTTATGGTCCTTGCCCAAGTCACATTAACTACATGGGGGTTGCAAATGGTCATTTCTCATTCTAGTCTTCCCTCTCCATGTAAGCTGACATTCTTCTCCACAAAAGAGCATTCCTTCTTTGATGCTTTCTTTCCCTCCTCCTGCCTTCTTCTTTCCCCTCTCTGCCCATAGTTTGGACACTTACTATTTTACCCACCCTAGACTTGAATCAGCCATTTCTCCAAGGATCCCTGGTTCTTTCTGATGGGGAATCATATTTAGAAGCCAAAATCTGGTACTAGGTATGCTCATTGTGACTGGGATTCACTGCTTCTAGATGTTTTTTAGTGGTCTGAGCTAGAAAATATAATTTTAATGTTTTAAACTTTAATCTGACCACAAGGAGATAATCAGATAAATGTAAGGACATCCTATAAATCACCTAGCCTGGATTCCTCAAATAAACTAATGTTGTGGAAAACAGTAAGAACGACAGAAAAGTAGGGGATTATTTTTAGATAAAGAGACTAAACAAATAAGAACCAAATGCAAGGCATGAATATTGACTGGATCCTGAATTTTTAAAATATAAAGGGCATTTTTGGGAAATTGAAGGAATCTGAATACAACATGAGATACCAAATTACTGTTCATTTTCATAATGTGATAACAACACTACAGTGATATAGGATGATGTCATTTTTAGGAGATGCATCCTGAACTATTTAGGAGTAAAGTGTCAAAACGTCTATAAGGTCATTTTAAATGTTTCAAAAACAAGAAATTATGTGTGTGTGTGCACGTATGTCTATGTGTATCTCTGTGTGTATACATGTGTGTGTGTATACATTTATATGTATATATGTATTTGGAGAGATAGCAAGAGAGGGAAGCCGATGAGGAAAATGGTGAATGGTAAAAGGTATATGGTGGGTGTTCATTGTTCATTTCAGTATTTTTGTAGGTTTGAATATTTTCATAATTAAAGAGTCATGTGTGTGTGTGTGTGTGTGTGTGTGTACCTTTTCTCCCTATGGCAAAGGGAGGGAAGCTGTACCCCTCCTCTGTTGGACAGTAAAGATGTCTTCAGAAGGCCCTTTCCAGAGTTTTCTCTCCGTGATTATATTAGCAACTTGATATATACTCTTAAGTGCCTTCATTTTCATTTGTTTTCAGTTTTTAGAGATTGATTTTTTTCTTCTTGTTTTTCAAGTTTATTTTTTAAACAATATACAACTTTTATATGATTCTATAGTCAAAACTATACAACAAGTAGAAAATTCTTGGCTCCAATTCAGCTTCCTCTGTTCTGTTCCATGCCACCCCTATAGATAACCATTTTTATTAGTTTTCTTATTTATCCTTCCAGTGTTTCTTATGGTAGATATGCACAAGTGTGTGTGCGTGTGTGCAATGTATGTGTGTGTGTTTTTTCCTTGACTTCCTTCCAACACAAAAGTGAGCACACTATACATATATGTTATTCTGCACCTTGTTTTTTTCACTTTTTCCAGAGCTCACTGTTTTTCATGATATAGAGACATTCCTTATTTACTTTACAGCTGCATAGCACTTCTTTGTAAGGATGTACTGTAGTCTGTACATAGCTGTAGTTGTGTGCTGTAGCTAGTCGTCTACTGATGGACACTGGGTTGTTTCCAGTCACCTTGGCCAGGTGTCTTATTTGTGCTAGTGTAAATTGGGGATGAATTCCTAAACGTGGGATTTCTAGGTCAAGGGGAAATGCATCTATAATTTTTCTAGAAAATAAATCCTCATTGAATGAATGAGAATACCAATGAATGGACTTGATTAAGAAGAGCAGAAAAAAGCTAATATCCAAATGGAGACATAAACAATTGGACTAAATAATTCTCTTCATGAAAGAACCTGGTTTAAAACCCTTCTGGTGGTCTCTAGTCCAGCAAGTTTCATTTTCTCACCTAAAGAAAGAAGAATTTCTTCTTGGCTTGTAAAGTAAACACAGAGTTACAAAATCACGAAATGTTAGAACTGAAATAAGGAGCGACCTAGTGCGGTCTGCTTATTTAAACAATAAGGAACCTCAGGCCCAGAAAGAGGTGGGGACCAACAGAGAGAGAAAGAAAACCCAAATTGAGTTCAACTCCTACCCGATTCAATAAAGAATAAGTGAAATATCTGCTTTGTAATAAAGCAACTAGTTTCTACCAAGAGTCAAATGTACAATCGTACTACCGAGAGCCCCCAAGATATTCCATAAAGAGCACAGTGGTTCAGGCCCTGGGTGCTTTCTGTCACAATGACATCTTCTTCAACAGAACTCCCTCAGTGTAAATGATTTTGTTTCACATTTTTTGCATGTGTGTTATTCTAAGGCATTCAGATGTAGTCATGATGATAAATTGGATCAGGTGGAGGATTTGACTGGCTGAGTGCATTCTGGCTGCTGATGTGGGTGGTCCTGTTTGCTGATGGTAGTCTGAAATTACAGAATCATGGCACTGGGAGCATTCTGTTTTGATTCCGAGCAGGCTGCGGGGAGCCGCAAATGAGTTTAGCTCGGGCCAGCTGTGGACTTGGACTGTGAGCCTAGGCGAGTCCCTTGTCTTCCCTGGTCCTCAGAGTGTAAGTTGAAGAGTTGGACAAGCCCAGGATGGCAGATACATGAATGATGTTAGGGCCATTGCTTCCCCCTCCTGTGCTAATTGCAGACATAACTAATTGATCACCATATGCTCTTCACTAACTTAACCCACTTCTCTAGACAGCCACTGTCAGCCCCTGTTGACGATGTCACATGGGCCTAAATGTATTTCCCATCTCTGACTTGGATGGTTACTTAGGGTTATCATATTGAATACAGGATGCCCAGTTAACATTGAATTTCAGATAAAGAATAATTTTTTAGTACAACTATTCACCCAGCATTGCTAAATATGGCAACACTTTCACTTAGGCCATTTCTACTTCTTTTCTGTGTAATGAATTTCTTTCATTGGAGACACTCACCCTCTTTTTGGTACTTCTAATAGTGTCCATTCTCCAGTGCCCAGATGAGAGTCTAGCTCATTCTATGTTGTTTAAATTCATATTATGACTTAATTAAATGGAAAATGGTGGAGAGTTGAGTAGATTTTTATTTCTGAGGGCCATATATTCTTATAAGACTCCTTACTGAACCTGCAAATCCTACATTTCCCAGACCTCATCTTTGGCTTGTCTCTTTCCTGATTTTGGCAAATCCATATACCACTTGTATCATTAACTTATTTAGTATTTTCTTTTAAATTGACTCATTTTTTAATTTAAATACCATGAATGGAAAATTAGTATCACTTACTAAGAAGATAATATAAAAGTAAATAAAGAGAAAATATACCTATTAAGATATGAAATATTAATCTGGGGCTCAGCAGTGCCCGTAAGACACAAAAAACTGACTAATGCAAATTCTCTTCTGATTTGGAAATCCCCTTCATGACCCCAGTAGATGATTCTGGAGCATCTTTTTTAATACCTTCAGTGATGGGGAACTCAGTACTTTGTAGGGTTTTGATTCATTCTTGAATACCTTATTATTAACTATTTCTTCATTATATTAATCCACATCAGCCTCTCAGAAACAGTCAGACATTGATCCCGGGTTTCCCTCAGACCTTATACAATAAGTTTGTTCCCTTATATTCATTTATTCAACAAACATTTCAGTGCTTCTTATGAGACAGCTTGAGTGCCTATTATCTCACAGTCTTATTGAGGGAAACAAAGGTAAAATTATAATACAGTGTGAGAAGGTCTGGGTGGAGGTGGTGTAGACTGGTGTGTGTGTGTGTGTGTGTGTGTGTGTGTGTGTGTGTGTGTGTGTGTGTGTGTTTAGGACGGCTTCTTCACAGGGGAACTACAGAGAGCCTCGTGTGCTTTGGGAAAAACAAGGCAGGAGTGAGAGGGTGCAAAGAGCTGGAGCGGTAGTAAAGGTGTGATGAACAGACCAGGTGGGGTGGCCCAAGGCATCCATTAGCACAGGACTTGTTTCCTACAAAACAGTTTCACATCCAAGTTCTCATTTCTTTTTAGATTCCTGGGGTGTTAAGACAGGACTTACTCTCTCTATTTCACGAGTCAGGAAACAGGCCCAGTAGATTGCCAGCGGATTTGTAGCTGATACGTAGGGTGCCAGCGGATTTGTAGCTGATACGTAGAGGAGCTGGGCTTTATGTTCCATAGACATGGCTCCATGCTCATTGCCTTGCACCCCCACCTCCAGTCCCACTGGTCCAGGATGCCTTCCTCTGACCCATTGAAGAAAGCCTCATATTCTTAGAGAGCACCTTTGAATATTTTATGTTCAGTCAACTTAATTTTCCCAGGACTAAACATGAAGCAAACTTCAGAGGTCTCGAGTCCGGTGCTCTGCTGTTCCTTTCCTGGTTGTGGGAGCTGTTGGTTCACAAGGGTAAACTGAGACTAAGATGGCCCCTTCTTTTGGAGCCTGATATCCCTGAGATCCAGCCTTCCCACAGCAAGGAAACAGTGCTGGGAGAACTGAGAGACAGCAGGGAAGGCTCCCTGGAGGAGGTGGCTGTGAGCAGGCCTGGATGGATGAGTAGGAGCTGGCTCTGTAGGGACGGGAAGATCCCGCAGATAAATACACTGCATCCTCTTTCACTGCAAGTATCGAGCTGGGCCCCAGCACACCTTTCCCCCCATAGATGTGATTTCAACCTATCAACTAATTAGAGGTGCTAAATTGACATGAGGAGACATGGTTTTTGCAGTGTGGTAATTAAAAGGCAGTTGGCTTCACAGCTGTGATCACACAAGAGCGCTTCTTACCCCTAAACACATCAGCTAAAAGCAAAGTGCAAAGGAGCTGAGGGAACCAGAGGTTCCTCATGTAATTTGTTAATTTCCTACATTTGTCACCTGCACAGCTGTGAGGGGGAAATGGAACATGTTACCAGAAGTTTAAGAGAAAAATTAAAGACATATATTCTAATTGTATACAGTTAGACAGGCAGTATGATCATTATTATTTTTTTAATTAACAAGCCACTTAAAAATTGCTATTATAGATTAGGATTTAGGAGGCCTGATTTAGAATTATGTCTCTGTGTGTCTGTGTGGAGACAGCCATGTCATTGTGAGCAAACTTTCGTTCACTGAGGATTTTCATCTGTAAAATGGGTAAACTCCTCTACTCTGCCTTCCTTGGGAAAGGGCCTTGTAAGTGAAAAGTGTGCTCATGATTGTAAGAAATCCCATCTAATTCTCATAACTTATAAGTCTAGAAGTTGATATCTAACATTAGCAACCATTCACTGGATACCTGTGCTATTTCTGACCTCTCAATCACCCTGAGAATGGGTGTGTCACCCTGGTTTACCCAGAGGGAGACAGATCCCGAAAGGTAAAATAATGTTCTCAAAGATGTCCTGTGCGGGGTAGGGCTGGCATTCAGACCCATCTGTCCAAGCCGAAACCCCAAATTCTCACCTTCAGGACCAAACTGCTTCCTCAGCACTGGCTTGGTTTTCCTGTTTCTCCATTTTACTCCCATTTTGACTGAAAGAGAAAAAGGATTTGAGGAAGTAATATTTGGTTTTCAATCTTCTTTACATAAAATGAGATAGAAATTCTGAAGAGGGCAGTGAAGAAGGAAACAAAAATCACAGAATGCCACACATAACAACAAAAGAAATTAAAGTATCTTAGCAAAAAATTAAATTATTTTACCCTTTACTGTTTACAAATAAATAAAAGCTATTACTTAAACTTAGGTGATGGGCAGTTGGATATTGGTTTTGTTATTGCTCCTTAAATTGAGCATGCATAATTCATATACTTATATATGTAGCTTATATTTTATAATAGAAGTTTGAGAAGAAAAATGTGAAGAATTTTCCCTAAAATAAAAAAATCAAATATACCAATGAGTTTTGTTTCATAGAATTGAATTGGACCATTCTGAGGAATCAAAACCATAATAAGCCATGGATGCAGTATTATCGTTTTTCTTTTAAGAAAATTTCATTTTTTTCTTCTCCCTTCTTTTAAACTCCCCAGTTGCTTTCTCATCTTGTACCTGGATGTCTCCCTAAGAAGCCGCCTCACATGTACGCAAGAGAACTGCATTCCAAGAACGTAACTCCCAAGTTCAAGCCCTTGCCTTGCTACTTGCTAACATGTGACTGAGCATGTCACTTAACCTCTCTGAGCTTCAGCTTCCTTATCTGAAGTGACGGTAATAAAGTACCTATACTATGGGTTTTTCTGAAGATCAAAGTTAGGCTAAAGAAGTAAATGTGTTTTGGAAATTGTTAATCACAGAGAGGAAGCATAGATTCTATGGAATGAGCGAAGGCTTGTGAAGTCAGTCTCCCTGCTCTGCCATTGCTTGCTGTGTGACCAAATGCAAGTGACTTAACCTCTCTGAGCCTCAGTCTCTTCATCTGAAAAATGCAGATCATAATAGAGTCTACTTATAGGGTTGTTCTGCACATTAGATGAGGAGGCAAATGCCAAGCGCTTCTTGCCATGTTTGCCCCATGGCAAGTGCTCATTATGCAGTAATTTCAAGTAGTCAAAATATCCGAGTGCAAATCCCAGCTTTGCCTCTTGCCTGCTGCGGGGCCTTGGGCAAGTCAGTCTACCTCCCTGAGCCTCAGTTCCTCCACTGGGACAAAAAGATAATAATGCCTTCCCTACTTCCTTCATAAACTGTTATGAGAATAGGGCCGTGGGAGTGGGTGGTAAAAGCTGAACTGCTGTGCGCCTCTGAGTGATTCAAAAGTAAAACTCATCAACAGGAAGGAGAGATGAGTGTCCCCCAAGTGCTTCCAGCCCGGCTCTTTCTGACTGAAGAGGTTTCAAACCTTACAGCGAGTCTATACAAGATGCCCAAGCAGGCCTTTTGTGGGCTTCAAGAAGTCACCCAAACACCAGCATTCATTTTCCCTCATTAACTTGGGAAATGCTTTACAGCCGCCCCACATCACAGTAATCTCACGGGCATCTATGTTGAGACACTTTGTGTCCAAACAGTGTTTCTCTTGGGCCTGGGCACAGTAGTGACCCGAGTGGGCCCGAGTTCCCAGCACACACAGCCTGGTGCTTTTGTAGCCACAAACAGGGTTTTGTAAGAAGCTTCCTGAGAAAATTGCGTTTCATTCATCTTGGCTGAAAGGAACCCTAGATGACAAATACCTCCCTCATTTAATTACAGAAGCAGTCAGGAAACCCATGGAAAAAAAAGATGAAGCTGAGCAGAGAAAAGAGCAAGCCTCAATCATTTCTCCCCTCACATCTGGGCCCAGTTTCTCACCTAGGATTCAGCAAGGAGGGCCGCTCTTGGCTATACTTGCCACCCAAAAAAAAATGCTTTCTTTCTGCAGAAAAGTTAAACTCAGAAGCTCCAAACCAGGTAAAGAACGAATTGCATTTCAGCAAGAATTCATCAGTGCCTGGGAATTTAATCACGATCCTGAAGTTAGGAGGTGTATTTACATTTTTCATCCAGGTTTATATCTGCAAAGAGAAGTGAGACACAATGGCAATTACCTGAGTAAATCAGAGTAAATAAAACACAGACCCACACAAAACTTCTTAATCATTTTCCTCAGTTGTTGAAGAGAGAGGCATAGAATTTTGTGGTTGCAAAGAAACCTTGAAATCTTTGGTCTGATCTGTCATTTTCAGAGAAAACAGACCTACAGAGGGGAAGTGATTTGCCCTGTTCTCACAGTCATAGAGGTGGAGGTAAGCCTGGTTCTCAGCTCCCTAAAGTGGCCTCGTAGTTACCTCAGCTCTGCACTTCTCTCTGCCCATGGACGCTTAATGTTCAATATGCAGACCTTAAATTCTCACAAAACATTTTGTGGCAGGCCAGGGTGTCCCACCTGGAGAGAGGTGCTGATGGCTTTCTTCCCATCCCATTCTGCTCATTAAGAGAAGGTCCCCCAGAATATCCCATGATCAACTGTGCCTGCCGTGGTAACCTGCCATGTTGGAAAGACTCTGGAAGACTTGGAATAAGCTGTCTCTTCCCTGTGCCACTGGGTCTCAGAAGAAGGAGCAAATCCTGGCTCATTGGCCCATCTCACCTGGGACTGATAGCCCAGAGCTGGCTGAAGAAAGAGAACCAGGTATAAAATCAAAAGACCAGTTCCCTATTTCCCATACTGACCTTGCATGCTATGCCACCTTTCTGGGCCATGATTTCTTCAGCTGTCAAATGAATGATAATTCCTACCTCAAAGAACCAATGGGCTCTAAGACTCACTGACATTCCAGAAGTTTAGAAGCTTCACTAATTATAAGGTGGATGGAGCGGAATTGAGAAAATCCTACCAAACTTTGCCTCTTGGTGCCCTGAACCTCACCTCATAAAATAACAATTGTCCTAAAAAATCATAAGAAGATTCTCTCTGCTGCAGTCTTGAGTTAGAGACCCGGGGCTTCTACTAATCAGAAAATTGGACAGCTATGCCTCTACTCACAGGTGCTGGTCTTTGAGGCAACCAAGATTTTTTTTTTCCTCTTTATTCTCATCAACATTTCTAAATTCAGACAGAGCTATAAATCCCTAGAAAAAACTGGATGGGAAGAGGACAGGAAAACTCTAGGGATGCATTGCATCTTGGAAAGCAGAGACCTCCCAAGTAAAGTTTTATGGGCAGGGAAGAAAAACCCTGGTAGCAGTGCAGGATGTGAATTTAATATATTGTGTTGATCCAGAGTGTCTGAAAATCAGGCATTAAGGTAAAGATGTCACCTCATTAATGTAGATGAGAACACTGGATAACAAAATCTGTGCTCAAATACTTATTCTCTAGGTTTCTGAGAAAAAAATACTTATAGTGTAAATAGACAGAAAACAGGGCTAAGGGCAATACGCATACTGTGTCTTTTGATAAGCACGTCTGGAAAGACCTTGCTTTTAAAGATAAGTACATTGGAAACACCTAACATTCAGCCTTTGAAAAAGAACCGCAAAAATAATCAAAGGCACACAATGCCCAGAGAGAGCACAGGAAAAGTCCACCTCTGAAAGTGATCTGTTGTAGGATAAAGAAGAAAACTTTAGAAAGACGTTCAGTCATATGCAGAAAAAACATGGTCTCCATGAAATAGCAGACATCAGAGGATGGTGGAAAGGAATATGATCATGAAAAATAACTAGAAAACTAAAAATGTCAATAACACAATAAAAATATGTGAGGTACAATAAAGCAGAAAACTGAGGCCACTGAAAAGTAAATCAGCAATCCACAGAGCAAAGAACCTGAATGGCTAACATGTTTATGTGCAGCTAATCAAAGGGCTGCACAGTCCAATACAAATGAAGTACCATTGTATCCCTGAAAGATTAGCAAAAATTAGAAAGTCAAATAACATCAAATATTGGCCAGGATATAATGAGATGAGAACCTTTGTGTCCTGCTACTGGGACTGTAAATGGTATAGCCATTGTATCAGAAATTAATGAAACTGAATATGCACATACTCTGTAATAAAAGAGAGAAAGCAGAGGACAAGGGCCTAGAGATGAAATCTTGGAAGAAAATATGACAGATGTGGATTTGGAGAATGAAAAGACAACATAGATAATCAGGTGTTCTGGGGGAGAGAAAAGACTATATATGAATATAATATAAACATATATATATATATATATATATATATATATATATATATATATATAGTGTGTGCATGTGTGTGTGTGTGTGTGTGTGTGTGTGTGTGTGTGTGTGTGTTTTGAGTTGAAAGACTTGGGTGTATAGATTGAAGGACTCCCTTTGTCCCATAAAATCAAGAGTGCCACAGCTAAATCTATCTTGGCGAATTTTTTGAATTCTAAGAATAAGGAAAAAAATTCTTCCAGCATTCAGAGAAAACCAGATACCTACAAATGAACAACAATCAAACTAGCCCCAGATTTCTCTTCTGCATCACTTTGTAGTTTCAAAGGGGGAAAATGGTAGCCCAAGAATTTTATACCCAGCTAAGTTCTACCATCTGTGAGGGCAACAGAGGGTCATTCTCAGCGAATTTCAATCTCTTACTGTTCTTCAGAATATTAAAAGATACTCCAGCAGGTTAAGACAGGAAGCAAGATTAATATATCCAGAATAAAGAAGAGTGGATATATAGTCTGAGTATTAAAAGGACATAAGGAAACAAAAACAAAGCATTAAAAAGAGTAAGACTGCCAACAAGATGATAAATGCAAGACCAAGTATTTATTATACCAGTAAGCATATATATTTAAAATTCATTCATGTACTCTTTTCAAAAAAATATACTTGCAAATGATATTAATAGAATACAAATAGAAGGAGGATCAGAGCTATGGCAGGCAAAAATAAAGTAAGGGTTTCAATATTAATATCAAGCGACATATTGACTCAATATTAATATCATGCAAGATATACAACAAAAAGCAGTAAAATGACAAAGGGTTTATTTTACCTTGAAAAATATTTTAGTCCTCAGTTCACGCAATGATTTTCTAATAAGTGCCTGCTCTTTGCCCTAGACCAGGGTACACACTGCTGAAAAATAATGATGTAATTGTGATGAACATTTAAGCTCAAAACAACATAAAATCAAAGCATGTAAAGCAAAAACTATGGAAATACATAAAGAAATTGTCAGAGACAATGGGAAAAATTTTAACAAATCTCTCAGTCTTTGACAGGTCAAGTAAACAAAAATACAATGCACGTGATAAGATAATTGGTTGATGTGATTATATCTCTTATGCATAAGAAGTCTGATAATGGGTGGCCGAGTGGCGCAGTTGGTTAAGAGTTGGCTTAAGAGAGCGAACTCTGAGCAACAGGGCCGCTGATTTGATTCCCACATGGGCCAGTGATGCTACGCCCGAGCTGAGTTGTCGCTGAGCTGCCAACAGGTGGCAGGATGGCACAGCTGGTATAACAACAATACTGCCTGTTCGATGGTGGGCTATGCCCACCCGCAACTAAGACTGAACTCGGCACCTTGAGCTGAAATGCTGCCCAGATGGCTCAGTGGATAGAGCGTGCGCTCTTAACAACAAGGATGCCAGGTTCAACTCCTGCATGGGATGGTGGCTATGCCCACCCGCAACTAAGATTGAACACAGCACCTTGAGCTTAGAGGCCATGAGCTGCCAACGGGAGGCCAGATGGCGACTGGCGCCCTCCACAACGAAGATTGAAGAACAACAACTTGGCTGGTTCCCCTCCCCCAATTCCCCAACACTGTTCCCCTCCGCCAATTCCCCAATAAAATCTTTAAAAAAAAAAAAAGAAGTCTGATAATGTTATAGTTTACAGCTAGAGACTGCATCTGTTTTTCCAGTTAGTATAGAACTTTTACAAAAATTGATTGTATGATCAATAGTATGATCGATTGACTGTATGACCAGGCCACAAAGAAAATCTCAATAAACTCCCAAAGCAGATGCTGTACATGCCAAATTCTTAAGACAATGCAATACAACTAGAAATGACATTAAAACCATAAAATAAATTTAAAAGTACTCTCTGAAATACATCTTTGGTTTAGGGATTAACTCAAAACCTCAATCAGTCTTTTTAGAAATGAACTTGGTTGTGTGAAATAAGGAGAACACAGAAAGTTTGGGTCTTCCAGTTAGGGCCCTAATGCAACAGGCCTGGTGTCTCCAGATGCTGAGTGACAGTGCTGGGGGAGGAAGGCCTAGCAAGCACACAGGAGGTCGGGGACAGACATCAGGGAGAGAACCAGCTCGAGACTTCTGGTCAAGATGGTGGGGTAAGCAAACGCTGTGCTCGCCTCCTCCTGTGACCACAGCAGATTACAACTACATTATAAAACAACCACCCTTGAGAACTACCTGAAGACTGGCTGAACAGAACTCTTATAACTAAGGCTATAAAAAAGGAGCTGTGTTGAGACTGAATATCGAGTGTTGACTGTAATTGCAAATTAAAGAGGGGGGGAGAGAGAGAGAGAGAGAGAGAGAGAGAGAGAGAGAGAGAGAGAGAGAGCGCGTTCTGTTGTTAGAGTCCTTTAGCCTTGGATTTGAGTCCTGCTTCTCTCTCTTATTAGCCACGCTGGATATCCTGGTATCTCCCCATTTCTGGGTTTCAGTCTCCTTATTCAAAACTCGGGGTGTTGAGCTTTATCAGTGGTTCTCGACCCTCACTGGGCATCATAATCACCTGGGAACTTTTTAAATAATACTGATGCTTGGGCTCTACTCCCAGATTCTGACTCAACTGATTTGGAGTGAGACCAAGTCATTAATATTTTTAAAAATCGCCCCAGGTGATTTTAGTATGCAACCAGGGTAGAGAACTCCAGAGCTAGATTTTGCGGGTTCCTCCAGTTCAGCAGTGCTACTGGGCACCTGCAGTCTTCGCCCATGGAAGGAAGTTTTAGGAACGAAAGCCAAAGGAACAGTGATGCCAAGCCATCTAATCAAAGTGTGCATTATCTCAAATGGTGCAGAAAATGTCAGTGCCAGTTAATATTTTGCACCCAACATGATTTAGACCCAGGGCATATATTGTACTTCAAGCCCATTGTAAACACGATGGGCCATTTATTCACTGAACAGTAACCACTGTAATTACCTACAGGGCAAACATATGAGGTTGTTCAAGCAACAATTAATTGTGGACCTGGAACTAATGGGACAATAATGGTAAAGTATCAACCAGAGTGTGATTCAGAAACCACATCAGAAAACCAGCATTTTCCAAATTATATTCGATAAGCATTTTTGGGGATGTGATGGCACATCTACCATCCTGGGTCCTGAAATATTTGCTCCCTGGTTTTTCTAACAGCTTCTTCCTCCACTGGTACTGTAGGAGGTTTGAACTGTTGTTTTAATCTTGAGAGGAGAATCGCAAACACGAGGCTTTCTTGTATTCACCATGGGACCAAACCATCCCCTGCACGCAGGGCTGCTGATCGTGTTTGTGTTGTGGGATCCTCTTTGTGATCCGGATAGAAACCAGGGATCCTCTTTTCAGAAAAATGTGTGTGTGTATATGTACATACAGGCCCATTAAAGCATTTTCATACAGTTTTCTGGGAGTTCACAGACACCTTGAAGCCCATCTGTTTGCTCTCTGTGTCATAGTCCAAACTCTGCTTGTATACCTCCAGACACAGGGAGCTCACTACTTTTAACGGTAGACCTTCCATTGTTGGAACAATTCTGAATGCAAGTGTTCCTCAGTGTGTCCCGCTGAGATTTGCCACTCTGCAGGCTCTTCCCCTTGGTCCTTATTCTACCCGCAATTTTTTTTTTTTTTTTTTTTTTTTTTACCCTTGACCTTTACCAGTCTTGGAATGATGTCCCTGTCTCCACGGGGATCTTAGAAATTGGTTCCCAGCTCTCTAGCACCAAGTCACATCTGATGGGCTGTTGTGCATTCAGCTCCAACAGATGGGAGCTGTTTAGGCTGCTGAGTGGACGCAGGAAATCCAGGGATTGTAGGAAGTAGCTGTCTGCCCTCTGAGCCAGACCAGGAAAAGGGACAAGAACTCCACTGCCCTGCTCTGCTGTCTTGGGAGGATAAGACAGAGTGCTTCCTCAGATGACAGGAGAGGGAGTAAAGCATCTTCAGCTGGGGTCTGAGGGTGTCAGGATGTTGTTTCCCTGGATGCTGAGATTGGATTCTGGGATGTGTTGGATCTGCAGCTACTGCTGGGACAGGCAAGGGTTCAAGGAGAAAGTCAGTGGCAGCAAAGAGGGATCTTGCCTCAGCTGTGCCCTCTCTGGATCAAAGATGTAAATGAAACAAAACAAAACAAAAGGGAAGGGAGAGAGAGAAGAAGGGAGGGAGAGAGGAATGGAGGAATGGGAAGAGGGAGAGATGACAGACCAGAAAGGAAGAAACCATGAAGGAATTCTTTTATAATCTCCAAGTAGAAAAGGCCTTTCTACATATGACACCAAACTGATGACATAAAATCTAATAACTTCAACGACATTTGAAAAGAAATTTCTGTATGGCAAAAGACACCATAAGAAACATCAAAAGAAAAAGTAAAAGTACAAAACGGTGGGGGAGAGGGGAGGGGTTAGAGGTGGAGGTGGGGAATAATAACTTCTATCATAAAGGGCTGTTGCTTTAATGTAAAAGATCATTTCTACCAACTGATAAGAAAAACGATTCAAATTAAAAAACAGGCAAAGGATGGGAACAGTTTCCAAAAAGAACCTGCAAATGTCTCTTAAACATAGGAAGACATACGCACCCTCACTCTTAATGAGTTAAATGCAAATTTGACTGACGACAAGGTACCATTTTCCCACCATCACACTGCCTAGATCAAAAAGTTTGATAAGCACCTTCTATGGATGAGGCTGAGGGGAAGGGAGAGCAGAGAGATCAGAGGAAATGTTATGGAAGATGTGACATTTAAGCTGGGCCTTGTAGGACAGATAATTAAAATCCAATTTAGCAACTTACTGGCACTTAAAAGAAAAAGAAGAAACAATAAAGGGAAAGATGGGCAGATTTGACTACGGAGTATAAATTAAAATACACACATACAAAATGATAAAGCAAGCAAACTGGGATATTTGCAGCAACTCTAAGAGCCTCAGTTTGAATGCTATACAAATAAAAGTCTTCATTAAACTCAGTAAGAAAAGCATTAAAACACCACTCAAAAGAAACAAAAGACATGAAAAAGCAATTCCTAAAATAGGATATATTACTAGTAACGACCACGTGGAAAAAAGATTAAACATTATGCATAACCAATGAATGCAATATGATTCCAGTTTTTCAGTGACAAATTGTTATAAAATTAGATAGAAAAGTGTTTTTATTTCCCTCTGTTGACAAGAATGTGGTGAAATTGGCCCTCTAATTATACCAAGCTAGTGGGTGTGTAAATTGATACAATCTTTTTTGGAAATAAGTTTCAAGTCTTTAAAAACTTGTATCTTTTATCTGGGAAATTTTGTATCACAGACTTTATCCTATAGAAATAGCCTGAAATTTAGGGGGGAAAAATGCTGTGCACAGGTTGCTTGTAGAATAATATGACAATAATGACAAGTAGGAAGCAATCTAAATGCTCCCATATTAGAGATGGTTCAGTAAATTATGGTATTTTCATATACTGGAAAATTATGCAGCTATTAAAATGTTTATAAGGAGTTATTAACAGGATGGTTAAATGGTTGGAGGATACTGTGAAGTTAGGGGGAAAAAACAATTGAATTGTGTATGTAGAATAATCTCAAGGATTTTTTTTATGAAAAGACATTTCTCTATAGTGGACATACAGATGGCCAACAGGCATATGAAAAAATGTTCAACCTCACTGATCATTAAGAAAATACAAATAAAAACCACAATGAGATACTACCTCACTCCGGTCAGAATGGCTATCATCAATAAATCAACAAACAACAAGTACTGGCGGGACTGTGGGGAAAAGGGGACCCTGCTGCACTGTTGGTGGGATTGCAGATTAGTGCAGCCACTATGGAAGTCAGTATGGAGGTATCTCAAAAAGCTAGAAATAGAACTACCTTATGATCCAGCAAGTCCACTCCTAGGTATTTATCCTGAAAAACCCAAGACACTAATTCGAAAAAATATATGCTCCCCTATGTTCATTGCAGCGCTATTTACAATAGCCAAGACTTGGAAACAATCGAAATGCCCAGCGGCAGACAACTGGATTAAGAAACTGTGGTACATTTACACAGTGGACTATTATGCAGTTATAAAGAAGAAAGAAATCGTACCATTTGCAATGATATGGATGGACCTAGAGAACATTATGCTAAGTGAAATAAGTCAGTCAGAGAAAGACAAATACCATATGATCTCATATGTGGAATCTAAAGAACTGAATAAACGAGCAATGTAAACAGAAATAGTCTCAGACACACAAAGGAAAAACTGATGAGGGCTAGATGGGACAAGGGTGGGCATGAGGGAGAAGGGGAAAGGACGAGGCAACATAAACTGGTAACTACAATACTACCACAGAGACAGAAGAGACAGTTTAGGGAATATAATCAATAATGTTGTAAATATTTTTTTAGGGGACCAGATGGACTCATGTCTTGTTAAGGAGACCACTTCATGGACGGTGTAGTGGCCTGACCACTGCACTGTACATCTGAAGCTGCCACTGAATACTATTAGATGTTGACTATAATTTAACACATATATAGTCATGGGATGTGGAATATAGTGTAGGGATGGAGTCAATGGAACTGTAATAGATATGTATAATATCGGGGGTGGGGGGGCAAAAGAGGGGGGAGGGCGAGTCACTTTGTAAGGAGTGAAAAGGATAATTATTGCATTGTTTTGTACATCTGTAACTAATAAAAAATAATCTTTTTGAAAAAAAAATCTCTGTGCATGGAAAAAGGACTAGAAGGAAATAGACTACAACATTAACGGTGGTTCTTTGGGGGAAGTGTACATTATTGGTTCGTTTTTTTCATTCTATTTTGTGGGTTTTAAAAATATTCTCTTCCATGATAATGTATCACATTTATAATAAAAAAGCTTAAAAAATCTGTGTGTTTGTTCTCCAAGTCAGAACTAAAGGTCTCTAATTTGTTCAGAGAGATCCTGGGCTCAGAGCCCTGAGGCCCATCAGTAAAAGTGTTGCCTCTTTTGTCTTTTTCAGCTCTCCTTTGCTGCGACCACGCCTGTTCTAGCGGATAAGAAAAAGTACCCGTACTTCTTCCGGACCGTCCCATCAGATAATGCGGTGAATCCCGCCATCCTGAAGCTGCTGAAGCACTTCCAGTGGAAGCGAGTGGGCACGCTCACGCAAGACGTGCAGCGGTTCTCGGAGGTACGCGGTGCTGTGGGGACACGCTGTCACCCACCCGTCAGCCGAGGTCATCTCCAGGCCAGGGCAATATGGCTGAGTCAAGGATGGTCATGGCACAGGGCTTTTAAGCACGCTTTTATTAGCAGTAGCAACGCTTTTATTAGCAGTAGCAACGCTTTTATTAGCAGTAGCAAAGCCGTTTTGCCATTGACAAAACAGAGCTGCTGGCGGAGGAATCTGTGCATGAGACAGGTGACAACCTCCATCTCAGATAGCTCCTTCCCTTTCCTTGTGCCTCTTCGCTAAATCCTGTGGCTGGTTCCCTCACTGCCCCGTAGGTCTGTGGTCCTTGCTACTGATGCTATAGTGACCATCTAAAATCATGATGTGCCACCACTAGCACTTTTCCTGTGAGGGAAGTTTTGGGGGAGGAGCTAGTTTGGAACAAAGACTCCAGGGTCACCATGGATTGGGTGGATTTTTTGTTTGTTTTAATGGCTTACAAACATACATCATACCTAGTGATTTCACTTTTTGCTTTGGTTTGTATTTTGCAAAAAAAAAAAAAAAAGAAAACAGTGCCAAAATATATATAGTAAGATAGATAAATAGATAGATAAAAGGGTTGCTTTACCTAATTGCCCTAAATCTGATATCCTCTTCCAAGTGAACCCTTGCTCTCAATTTAGCATTCATCTGCCCAGAACTTTTTCAATATATTTGCTTAAACATAATGACTTCACACTGTATACAGAGGGTGCCAAAAAAAATGTATATACATTTTAAGAAAAGAAAAAATTGTATTAAAATTTTAATACTCAATATATACCAATAACAAAAGAGGAATACAAGTCACGTTTGACTTCTGCAATTACAAGAAGTACTCAAAGTAATTTCATCCGTGTAAGTTTTAATACAGTTTTTTTTCTGTTCTTAAAATGTATGTGTATTTTTTGGCAACCTCCGTATTTTGCATTTTTCCCTTTACAAGAGATATTAGAGATCTTGATTGACCTCACTTACTAATGGGCTATGGTGTTCTGTCAGGGGGATAGATGGGAATTTATTGAACCAGATCCCTATGGATATTTACAGCTTTTTGATATCGCAGCCAACATCTTCCTGCCTGGGTGTGCATCTTTGTAGTAGATTACTAGAAGTGGAATTACTGGGTCATTTAAAATATTGAGACAAATTGATTTCCAGAAAGGCTGTTCCAATTTCTAGTCGTACCACTGTGTTTGAAAAATTCCCATTTCCCCACATCCTTACTAAGAGTGGATATTAGCAGTGTTTAAAATTTTTCCTACTCAGATGAGTGTAAAATGGTCTCTTGTCTTTCTTCCCATTCTCCTTTTAGATCCTACGTTCCCTTCTCCTTCCACGTATGCCCTTGATAGTTGGAGCCTCCCAACAAGGCAACACATTCCTGGTGTGCTTAGCTGTCCAAGATAAAAAAAACTGATGTGGGGAGGAAATGTGTGAGTCAGGTGGCCCTCAGTGGGAGGAGCTTGACAGGACCCGCCCCTTTTGGCATCAGGAGTGGGAGGTGGCAAGGAGGGTGAGGGCAGAGAGGTCTGGGAGTCACCAGACCTGGTTTCCTCTCCAGCCTTGCACTTCCTTTTCTGAGGCTCTGCCCCGTCTCTCCCATGGGAAGGAGAGGCCCCTGGATGCATTGGCTGTGCAACCTTGGAGCAGTCACCCTACTCCTTTGAGTTGCGATTTCCACCCCTATGAAATGAGGACAATAACCCTTCCCATGGCTTCCTTACAGGGTTCTTGCCAACATCAGATGAGTCATGGATTTGAAAGAGCTTTGTAAGCTGTCAAGTTCATGCACAGAGAGGGATGTTTTGGGAGGTGCTTGAAAAGCAGAAGTGTTTGGCCCCACCATCTGTGGTTATCCAAACAAGGCAAGCTTTTCCCAGGCAAAACTGGCCCTCAGCTTCCCACCTCTCTGCCTCTCAGTCCCTAGGGAAAGTCACAAAGGGAACTCGACCTCCAGGGGGAATGACTCATTGCCAAACACTGAAGAGGTTTTTGCTGGGAACATTGCTCTTTACAGCGGTGAGAGATGTTCTAAAATGAGTATGAAACAGGTTGATGGTGAAGGTGGGGAGGGCCAGCTCTGTGGCCCCATTAACACGGGGCTCTGCAGCAGTTTGGAGGGACCTGCTTTTTTCCAATAGAGTCTTTGGCTGTCAAAGCCTGTGGGACCCTTAGAGACACCTCCCCCAACCACCTCATTTTACAAAAGTGGAAACTGAGGCCCAGAGAGGGGCAGGGACAAAGTTCAGGGTTTCAGAGCACCTCCAAAGTCATGACAGATAATTCACAAGAAAATCAGAACTGAGTCCCAGGTCTGGACTCTTTGTCCACACTTCGTCGCTCCTTCTTTCCAGTCATAACTTCCTGTAGTTAACATGGGAACTGCATGTGACCTCGGAGGTTTGAAAAACCCAAAAGAATTGGTCTAAAGAGGATAAAATTTCAGGCCCAACTTCACTGAGTGCTTTATGGGTTCCCCAACACTCTCACAGCTCGCTGTCCTGTAAGGAGGGGTTATGGTTCCCATTTGACATATGAGGGAACTGAGGCTTGCAGAGGGCGGGTAGCTTCTTGCCCCAGGGCACATGCTGGTAAAGAGCCCAGTAGAGGCTGGAAGCCTGACCCTCCAGACTGTCAGTCAGTGTTGTCCCCACTGACCGTTTGGTACCACATCTCCGTCCCTGCAAGCTGTGTGAGGGCCCTCAGCCGGGTTTCAGGGCATCTCAGCGGGAAACCTTTTTCTGAGGACAGGATGTTTCTTGGTGGTATTGCTGGCAAGAACCCCTCTCAATTTAAATCTCTCAGCCCAGCTGACTCCTCTCTGTGCCCAAGGGCCTTGGCATCCCTCTCCCAATGTCTGGGCTGCATTGCTGGAGTGCAGGCCCTTGGAAACTCGCCAGGGGCTAACAGCTTTTCATGAGTGCAGAGGAAACTGGATTCCGTTTATGAAACTGGTCGATCAGCAGTGTCAAGCACTTCTGTTCCGGACTGGTGCACTGGCACGAATGTCAAATGAAAGCAATCCTGAAATTGAAGGGGGATGGGGAGAGGGCTAAGGGCCATCCTACTTTGGGACCAGCTGTTCCTTTCAGCCCCTGGTCACTGAGATTCAAGGCCAGTGCACAGTGGCCCAGAGGCTGCTCGGACCTTGGAGCAGATGTGCCGATCTCCAGGCCCAGCTTTGTTGAGCAGTGGCTGTGTGACACCCACCAATTCATTTCACCATGTTGAGATCCGGGTTTCCCTTGTGTAAAACTGGGAGATTTATTCCCACCTCAAGGCACTGGGAGGTGAGAGGGTTAAATGAAAAAACATAAATGAAAGACTTAGGAATGGTCACTGCTCATTAAATGAACATTCTCCATGCCACTAATTCATGGGGCAAACTCTAGGAGTGCATATCCATTAATTCAAAAAATAATAATGCATCCTGCAGTGTGCAAAGGTTTATGGTGAGCACAGACCAGAGGCCAGAGCAAAGCGGACATGGCCTCTGGGTCAGTAGGTGTCAGCACTCCTTAGTTGGGTTCTCAACTCTGGCTGCTCATTAGAATCCCCAGGGGAATTTTTTTTTATATACAAAACAAAATTTAAATTTCGTAAGTTGGGTTTTGCCTTTTCCTTGTTTTCCCACTTTTAACAGTTTTATTGGAATATAATTTATATACCATACAGTTCAGCCATTGTTAGTGTACAGTTCAATTATTTTTAGCAAATTTAGAATGGTGCTGCACCATCACCACAATCCAGCCTTACGACATTCCCGTCACCCTAAAGGGTCCCTCATGCCCAGTTTTATCAATAGTTAGTCTCATCCCCAGACCCAGGTTCATTTGCTTGTTTTATAGTTTCACCTTGTTTGGAAATTTCAAATAGAATTACATAACATGTCCCTTTTTTGTGCCTGGCTCATTTCATTTAGCACAGAGTTTTCGAGGTTTATTCATGCATATGTATCAAAAGTGTGTTTATTTATATGGCTGAGTAGTATTCCCCTGCATGGATTGGGCACATTTTACAATCACCAGGGGAGCTTTACAAATGCTGGTGCCCAGGCCACCCCCCCTAGAAGTATTACATTAGATCAGCCTGGCATTAGAACCCTTCCAGGCTCCCCAGGTGAATTCCGTGTGCCACCAATGTTGATGTCCTTCACAACTGGCTCAGGAAGCCAGGGTGGAAATGAGTCTTTCGAATTGTGGGAACCCCTGTGTTCAGCCCTAGTCTACATAGTGCCATGACTGCCCTCAGCAGGCCTGGTGACTGCAGAGTAGGGTGGAGAAGGTAGAGAATGGCCTTGACTCAGCACTGAGGCTCCGCCAGGTAGAAGATAAAGCGGGGAGGGGTGAGGAAGAATCAGGGTATGGCTGAGAGGGTGGGCCCAGGATGGAGAGGACACGCAGGCAGGTGGCCTGTGGACTTGGAGGGCGAGCAGCTCTGCAAGTCTCTGAACAGCCTGAGGGCGTGGGGATGAGGGAGCTGGAAGGAGGGGAGGCTATGGTCAGAGCTAGAGGACGTATGTGGGGATTGAGGGGCCAGGCCCCAGCTGCGTGTGAATCGCTAAAGCACAGTGGAGGCAGAGGTCACTGGAATTAGGAGCAAGGAAGTGAGAAGCCAGAAGGCTGAGTGACATCCATGTGGGCACTGCAGGCTCAGGGTGGAGGCAGTGAGCAGGGGTGCCTCGGAGGACCAGCAGACAGCAACATGGGGACTTGGGTCTCTCCCCAAGTTCCAGGTTCTGTCATGTAATAATCCATCTTCACCAAGTTATTATTTTGGTTCCCAATTCCATGATGCAACTAACCAGCTAAGTGCCCTTGGACAAATCACTCAGTCTCTCCAGGCCTCAGTTTCCCCTTCTGTAAGATAAGGGTGTTGGGCCAGTTGACCACTAAGATTTCTCCTAGCAGAAAGCATTTGTGATGAGGGTTTAGGGAGATCTCTCTGGTCATTGACCTTGATCCTGCCACTCCCTAGGATGTGACTGTGAGAATTCCTTAGCCTCTTTGGGCCTCCATTTCTTTATCTTGAAAAGTGTGGGGGGTGGGGTGGGGAGGAGGTAATAATAGTTCTAACTAGCTCTTAGGGTTTTTGTGAGGATTAAGTGTGTTTGGAAACTTCAAGTGCGAAGAGAAGTGCCTGGCCCATAATAAGCACCATACAAGGGATCGCTGTTATTTTGTTTTGTTTTGTTTTTGAGGGCAGTGTCACTGGCCCTCATATGTGGGACCCGAACTGGGGCTGCTGGCTTCCCAAGCCAGCACTCAACCACCGCGCCACTCGGCCGGCCCCCGGGATCACTGTTATTTTTATTGTCATCTAGAACATGGTTCCTTAGCCCATGGCTGGCCCCCATTCAGGAGCCTGGCTGTGTGGCTGGGTTGTGTGCCTGCCACAAGCACTGCTCCCCTTCCCTCCGCCCTACAGGCAGGCTCGGAGACTCCCTGCCCAGTTGCTGGTCCTCAGTGATCGCGGGCCTTCTGGAGGCTGACCTTTCCACACCAGAGACTGCCCCCAAGTGTCAGGACCCCCCGAGGCCCTTGATCTGTCCGAGACCAAAAGGGCACCATCTGCAGAGCTTCCCCTTCCAAGCACCTGCCCACTCAGCCCTCCACAGCCCTGCCTCACCCTTTGAAGTTCTTCCTGCTGGCCAAGTCACCATCTGTCCCACCAGAGGGGCCTCTGGTCACTTCCTCTAAAGTTACTGCTTGTTATTATGGAACAGTAGCCTGGGGGACTCTCCTGCAGTGGAGGGTGGGTGACCTCATGTTTGTTAAGGAGCCACCCTTATTAGAGCTATCAGCCTTCCCTGCTGCTCTGAGCAGGCATGAGCTCTTTGGCGTGGCTGGAGAGACCCATCACGGTCCCCTGAGGCCTCCTCCTCTGTCTCACCTTAACTCACTTCTCCCTTTGATCCAGCCGCACCTCCACACCTCTCTTTGCAGGACTGTCCTCCCCCACGCCTGGCTCAACCTGCCTCCCCAGGTGGGATCAGATGTGCCACCTCTGGGCTCCTCTCCTCTCACGCTTCTTCCTGTACCAGTTCCTTGCACAGTGCAGTGTAATACACGGTCTGCTTTCTCATCGATCACCCACCACCATGGGACTGCAGAGGCCCTGTGGGCAAGACCTTTCTGTCTCCTCACCCTGCATGCTGCCTGGCACGTGTGTGCTTAGTAAGGGATCTCTCTCCATTAGGCCAGATTCTTAGGGGCAAACACAATGATTTGCCTCCTATTGACCTTACTGTACCTGCACCTGGGATGGTGGAATGGGGGTGGGAGGGGTGCAGAGAAATCCCAGTCCTTATGCTGAGTCACCAGGGCCATGAGGACAAAGGGAGGAGCCAGCATAGTGGATAAGTCACATTCCCACCCACCGAACTGAGCACAGGTCTTGCTGCTGTTTCTTTTTTTTTTTTTTTTTTTGCATTTATTTATTTATTTATTTATTTATTTATTTATTTATTTATTTTAGAGGGCAGTGTCACTGGCCCTCATATGTGGGATCCGAACCGGGGGCGCTGGCGTCCCAAGCCAGCTCTTAACCACCGCGCCACTCTTAACTGGGCCATTTTTGGATGTCACGTTGTTTATTGGTGGGGTTCTTGTAGAGATCTCAGTGAAAAGTTGAACCGGAGCCAGCAGTGACCAGGGACCTGCCATGTAGTTGCTTCTGATGGCTTCGGTATTGGGTACTGGGAATGCACACACTGTAGTTTGTCTCTGAGTGATTTTCTTGGTTTCATCGTCCTGGGAGGTTCATTCCGCGTCGTCACTACTTCTTCTCTTTCCTGGGTCCGGTAATCCCATCCTCTAGAGCAGGAGTCAGCGAACTGCGGCTCGCGAGCCACCGATAGCTCTTTGGGTACATACATGTGGCTCCGAAGTAAAATTGAAAATGAAAACAAAACTATCATAGTTTCATTTATAAAATTTTTGAAGGATTTTAAAATTTTCCTTATTTGTAAAAATATATTTATGGTTCTCAAATAATTTACAAATTGTTGTGAGGATTGGCTCTTCCGTCTCAAAAGTTTTCAGACCCCTGCTCTACAGGTCTATTGGTTCTCAAAGTATGGTCCCTGGACCAGCAGCCTCCGTGTCATCATCACCTGGGAACTTGTTAGAAAAGCAACTTGGAGGGCTCCACCCCAGACGCCCCTGAATCAGACCCTCTGGGGCGGGGTCCAGCAAATTGCTGTTTGAGAATCCCTGTATGAGAGGAGTGGGCAGCCTTCAGCTGAGGCCGCGGTGTCCCTCGGCCCACTGTATCTGAGAAAAGGTCCAGGCATGCCAGACGGGCTGAGCTATCTCTGATCTGTGTCCTTGGCTCTCCTCCAGGCAGCAGGATCACCTGGGCAACCTATATCCCCAGGTCCTCTGTCATTAGGAGGCAGGAGGGGACTCCGGACTGATGAGATCTTAATCCCAATGGTCCTAGTGCCGCATCCGATGCCCCAACTCTTCTGTGAAGCTCTAAAAGCTAATGCTTTTAGGTGACTTGGCTGTCTGCCCTCAGGCAAGAAATGTCCTCTCCTTCTTGGGGCTCTAACGCCAGCCCTGGGAGATACCCAGCCTGTGGGCCCGCCTGCAGGGACAGCTTCATAGATATCCATCCCGCCCACACCAAGGCGCTGTCTGTGGCAGCCTCTTGGGCATCTGGGTGGGGGTAGGTTCATTATTTCTGAGGGTGGTATATACATGTGACCTGGTTGTGTCTAATTTTAATAGTTGTGTATTTATGATATTATGTATCAGGGGGATAAAAGATGACTGGCCCATCAAAATTATATTTCAACGATGTTATTGTTTAAGATAGAAAACATTTAAAAAGTGAGATTGATTAAAGGAAGATACTAGGCTAGGAAGTTATCAGGCAATGTGCTTATGCAGTGAAATTGCCTCTAAGGGGGTGCAGGAGGGACTGAAGTTTTGGGGACCACTGGGAGGGATAAAGTCTACAGCGCCGCCTGTTCATTTAACAGGTAGGGGTGGAGGGTAGTACTGTCAATAATAGGCCCTGCTAATAAGCCCT
Organism: Aselliscus stoliczkanus; assembly: GCA_033961575.1. Classification (NCBI taxonomy): domain Eukaryota; kingdom Metazoa; phylum Chordata; class Mammalia; order Chiroptera; family Hipposideridae; genus Aselliscus; species Aselliscus stoliczkanus. The sequence continues at coordinate 143,180,195 of CM066728.1, forward strand.
GGTACAAGGCAGTTATTCAAAGGGAGAGACTGAAGGTCAAGAATGGGCCCCACAGGGCTTCAGCCTTCTGAGGCCCAGGCTCCATGGGGCTGACTCTAGGGTTTAAGCAACACTTGTTGCTTCATGTGAGTACCCCCAGGGAGGGTGTAGCTCACCAGCTGGTGCCCTGCCCACCTCGGTGAGATCCACCTCCCATCAGGGTCTGCAGTTCTAGTGCTTCTGCTATCTTGGTGGCATATCTGGGAGCACACGCAGGGTTTTCTTTTCCAATGGTGGCGGCAGGGGCTAAGCCTCTGAAGAAAAAGCAGGTCTCCAAGCTGGGTGCCTTGCTCGGGCTCAGAGCTGCTGCCCTCAGGAGAGATGACCCACTGTGCTCCTTCTCCCTCCACTCCCAAACAGGTCGGAGATGGCTGCCCCATCCGAGGTGAGGGACGAAGAGCCTACGACCCGGTGGGTGCTTCCTCTCTAACACTCCACACCAGGTCCTCTGAGCCCAGCACCCTCCCACCACACACACCTACCAATTCCTCAAAGAAAGGAGCAATGAGATGCTTGGCTGTGGGTCTGTGGTGCCAGCACCACGGCTCATGCAGGGCTGCATGATTGCCACTGTCAGCTTCCCAGAGCTGTGATACGAGATAAATATGTCCTCCATCCAGGCTGGTAGATCCTAGAACATGGAGTGAATCAGGGCCCAGAAGTAGATCCTGGAGGTGCCAGAGGCGGGTGGGGGGTGGGGTCCTTCCTGGCCATTTATGGCAACGTGGATTCCCTCACCAGGGATAATTCCGGGGGCCTCCTGCATAGCCCCTGGGCCTGGTTCCCACGGCACAACTCCAGCCCCTGAAAGTAGCTACAGCACCAGGACTTTTGGGGTAGGGAAATGTTAATTATGACATCATCTTCTGCCGTTTATTGGGTGCCTACTGTGTGCGGGTGATGACGTTCAGTCACCCAGCATGGTACCATCTCCGTTCTGTAGAGTGGACTCACTCGGCAAGGATTAAGGCACTTTGCCAAGGCCTCACAGCCAAGAGGTGGCAGGTGTGGATGTGAACCCAGATTTATGCCTACCCTTGTGGAGAGGAGGCCTGGGCCTGGGTCAGTATCCCCACCCACCCTCACTGTACCCCCACAACAGAAGTAAGGAGGTGGATATACAGGCCAACCAACCCATGTCTCAAGGGGACTTCCTCACAGTCCCCTGGAATGTTCACCAGAGGCTTCTACATTTAATTTTTATATTTATTATTTTCCCAGATTTGAATCTCTGTCCCTCCAAACCTGCTCCTACCACATTTCCCAGGATGGTTGGCGAACAGAGCAGTGCATCTTATAGTGTGTAGGTCCCCAGAACTATTCTGGTAGATCCTGGCTGCGGTTTTCCCCCAAGGCCCATCTGCCAGGCTTGGGTGATGCTAGGCAACGCGAGCGAAGGAGTGGAGCTGGAAGGTGCGTGGAGCCTTCAGGAACCCACGAACAGTGTGTGGGGCTGGGTAGTGCAATGTGCAGGGTGAGAGGTGGGAGAACAGGCTGGCAGGAAGGAAGGATGGTGAAGACCCTGCGTGCTTCTGTGCTTGGACTTGACCTTTCAGCCGTAGGGAGCCACAAAAGGTTGTTCAATAGGGGGTAAGTGATGGTAGCAATCCTGAGGGCAGATTGGGGCGGAGAGCCCCGAGTCTGGGAAACCAGCCAGGAAGTTACTGCAGCACTTCAGATGAAAAATAGTAAGACTGTAGTTACTTTCTTACATAAAAATCTCAAATTCTCTTTGTTTTTATTTTTGTTTCTTTATTTTAAAATACCAATTACTGTTTTCTAACCATAATATTGAGATGTGCTCCATGCAGAAAACTTGGAAGCCACAGAGGAGCAAAAGGGAAAATTAAAAATTGGCCACAACCTACCCACTGAAAGGTCATGGTTAACATCCACAGGCATGCCTGTGTGTCTTAACAGTTTTTCAGTGCATCTAAGTGAGCATGTAGAACCAAATATTTGCTCTTACTAGAAATGGCTTCTTTAATTGAGCAATTCCGCGAGAATGTTTTCCCAGGCCCCAGATACTCCCCACCACCATAACTCGTAATGGCTTGTGGACTCTGGGCCTAGTGACCCCTGAACTGCTCCCATCTGTGCCCCAACCCCCTCTGATGTGTTTTGGGCTGTGTTTTCCCCCAGTCTTATTTATCCTGTAATCTGCCCTTTCTTCCTCTATTGCAATAGTTCTGCAAATATTCTGTCCATGGTGGTCTTCTTGTTTTCTAAAACTGTTAAAGAGATTTTTTATTTTTTCTTAGAAAAATATTTGCCATTTTGAGGAATTTGGGCCATGACAGGAGATAGATGTGTATTCTCTGTTGCTGTTTTTTTCCAGTAGCTGTCAAAAAAATTCTATCCCGTGGATATGCCATAATTATTCAAGGAAGCTCCCATGACATAGAAATAGTGGCCAGTTTTTCCTGATTACACAACAACAATGCAGTAAACTCATCCTTGTATTTTTATGTGGACGTCTCTGATTATTTTCAGACAATAAATTCCTAGAAATAGCGTATGCACATTTGGGGCCTTTGGTACATGTTGCCAAATTGTCCTCCAGAAAGATCATACCAGTTTAGTTTCCAACAGTATAGGAGAGCACTCATTGCCAACATTGCGTATTATTCTTGTTTGATCCTTGGCAATTGCTATTTTAATTTGCATTTCTTTGATTACTACTAAGATTGAATTTCTTTTTTACCAGGAATCTTTTTCATTTCTGTTCCTCTTTTTGTAAATTGGCTGTTCATGTTATTGGCACAGTTTCCTATTGCAGTGTTCTTTTTCTTACTGATTTATAAGAGCGCTTTGTAAAGTAAAGTATCAGCCCTCTGTCACATTTGTTGCAGATGTAACCTCATGTTTCATGGGACATTCAATTATGTTTTTATGCTATTTGATAGCTTTGAAAATTTTAATATTTTATGCAGTTGAATTTATCAAGACCATTTTTTTTTCATTTTTCATTTTATGCATGACATGCTTTTCCTATCCCCAGAAGTTTTATAAATATTCACCTACATTTTCTCCTAGAACTTTTATTGCTTCATTTTTCAATTTATCTGGAATTTCAGCATATGACCTGTAATATCAAACCTTTCTTTCTCCTGCCCTCATAGTCACTCAATGATTCTCCCAGCATTTAATGTATCTTTCCCTGACTCACTTAAAACACCTATGCTAAATTTTACCTTTAGAAAATAATATACTACGTTTTCATATACACTTTAGACCAGTTCTGTATACTAGAAATATAATACAAGCCACATAACATGATTTTAAATTTTCTACGAGCCACCTTTAAAAAACTGAAAAGATATAAGTAAAGTTCATTTTAATAATATTTTATTTAGTGCAGTGTATCCCAAACTTACCATTTCAACATGTGAAACTAGCCATTTCAAGTGCTCAGTAACCACATATGGCTAATGGCTGTCTCGTATTGGACAGTGTGGCTTTATACTATTACTGAGTTTTTACATTTTCTTCCATTGATCGGTCTATTCTGGAATTGGCATCTCAGTGTTTTGAATATTATTCCATGAAGTTCTGAGTTAGGCACAGGTTAGTGTGGTAGATTCCTTCTCAGTCATTTGGGGATTCAAGCTGACCGAAGTTCAGCCATCTTTAGCATGTGGCTTTGAAGTTCCTCCTGGGGGCTGGAAAGGGAATAGCCATGGAGGAGGATTACGTGGAAAATATTTATGAACCAGGCCTGGCAGTGATACACAGCACTCACATTCTATGGATATTTTACAGTCCTCCCTTCTTTTTCTCAATTGCCTTTATTTTCACCAGTTTAATTCTTGTGAGGTTCCAAAAAATATGGTTGGTGTTTTTATTTGAATTTCAGTAACTCCGGAATTAACTTGGGGAACAATTCACATCTTTATAATACCAAGTCTATCTATTCATGAACAAAGAACATCTATGTCTCCATTCAAAATTTCTTATTGGGTCCTCAGTAAAGTTTTCTTCATATAGATCCTTTCCATTTCATGTTGGGTTTATTTTCAAGTATTTTTACTGCCTTAGGGAATGAAATTTGTTTTCCTTGACATTTATTTTTTTTTTAAGACGGCAGCATCACTGTGTCACTGGCCCTCCTATGTGGGACCCGAACCGGGGCCGGTGGTGTCCCAAGCCAGCTCCCAACCACCGTGCCACTTGGCCGGCCCTCCTTGACATTTTTAAAGTGGCTATTGGTGGTATATATGAAAGCTATTGATCAGTGTACATACATCTTATGACTAGCCATATTCAATTCTAATTATTTATGGTAGTTTGTCCTCTCTTACTTCCCTTGGGTTTTCTAGGTAGATCACAATATCATCTGGAGCAAGAATAAATTTGCTCCCTGTTTTCCAGAATTACAACATCTTTATCTTCATGATTTCTTGTGAGGCGGTACTGCATAGTGGTTAGAGCCCGATGAATGCCTGGGCTCTAACTCTGGCTCAGCTACTTATCAGCTGGGTGACCTTGGGCAAATTATTTAACTTTTTTGTGTCCTTGAAAATGGGCACAAAGTCAGGCCCCCCACGTGTTGTAAGTATTAAAATAGCTAATACATATAAAGCACTTAGGGCTTAAAACAGTACCCAAAGAAACACCCAATATAAATTAACTATTATTTTTGTTATTGTTGCTTCATTCACTAACCGTCTTTAGAGTTAGATTTAAAGATCGTGATAATGCTGTTCTCTGGTCTTGTTCTTCACTGCAGCGAGGATGCTGTCTGTAAGACGTGATATCTGTTGGAAGAGCGGATATTCCTCAACATGTTAAGGAATATTATATTTTTATTTATTCAGTGTTTCAATCAGTTATGCATGCTGAAAAATCAGTCTTTAGAATCTATATCAATAGCTATGCAAATTTTTCTTTGCTCTATGCGTGTGACAGATTAGAGTCATCAGTTTCCTTGTGTTCAATCTATAATACATCCCTTCATTTAATGCATATTTATTGAGTGCCTAGCATGTGTTGGGTACTGTTCTAGGCACTGCAGACATATCAGTGAACGAAACCAAGTCCCTGCCCTCAAGGAGCTTGCATTCTAGTGTGGGGAGGCGGATGATAAAAACAATAAGCAAATGCGTAGTATGTCAGATGATGATAAGTGCTAGAGAGAATAGTGAAGTACAGTAAAGGGAATAGGATTTACCATGAAGGATGGGGTGAGGTCACAGAGAGCTTCAAATACAGGGTGACATTTGAGCAGACCCTTGAAGGCAGTGAGGAGCAAATCATAGGCTCTCTAGGGGAAGTGGGTTCCAGAGAGAACAGCATGAACAAAGGTCCTGACATGGGACTGATGCTGGCGGTGCTGCAGCCACATCAAGGAGAACATTATGGCTGGAGCAGAGTGGGTGAGGGCAAGTGGAGCAGGTGTGTGTGTGTGGGGGGCAGGGCAAGGGGCAGGGCACAGGGTGGGATTTTCAGCTCTTACAAGACATTTGTCAGGACTTTGGCTTATACTTTGAGTCAGTTGAGAAGCTACTGTAGAATATTTTGGTTTTGTTTTATTGTGAAAAAATTCACATACCATAAAATCCAACAGTTTAACCATTTTAAAATGTACGATGGACTAGTGTTTGGTGATGTACATCATGATGTGCAACCATAACCCCTTTCTAATTCCAGAACATTTTTATCACCCCAAAAGAAATCCCATATCCATGATCAGTTACTCATTTCCCCTCCCCCCAGCCCCTGACAACCACAAATCTACATTCTGTTTCTATGGATTTGCCTGTAACAGACATTGCATATCAATGGAATCACAGGGATGGGAGGTGAAATGGGGAAATGGATGAAAGTGGTCAAAGGGTACAAACTTCCAGTTGTGAGATACCTGAATTCTGGGGAGGTCATGTACAACACCGTGACTATCATTAACCACACTGTGTTGTATATTTGAAAGTTGCTAAAGGGTAGATCTTAAAAATTCTTATTAGAAGAAAAAAAAAGATGATGGATATTAATTAGGCTTATGTAGTAATCATTTCACAATATATACTCATACATATCAAATCATTTATTGTATACTCGAAACTTATACAATGTTATATGTCAATTATATCTTAAGCTGAGGGCTGGAGAGTGATATAGAAGATAGAGACTAGCTATGTAATAACTGTTGAGGCTAAGAGATACATACATCGGGTTTATTCTAACTTTATATTAATTTATACCATTTCCCCTTCTTTTGAATATGCTTGAAATTTTTCATAATAAAAGGTTTAAAATCTTCTAAATATATATATATATATATATCTTAATAAAACTAGAAAATGAGGGAATCATAAAAAGGAATAATAAAATATGTGGCATTTTTTTGTCTAGCTTATTTGTATAGCTTCTTTGGAGAAATGCCTATTCAAATCATTTGTTCAATATTGAATTAGGTTATTTGTCCTTTTTCTGTGAAGTTGTAAGAGTTCTTATAACTTATAATTCTGGATACTGGATGCCTGTTGGAAATATGATTAGCAAATATTTTCTCCTATTTTGTGGGCTGCCTTTGCAGTTTCTTAAAGGTCTCCTTGGTCCAAAAGTTTTTAATTTTGGTAAAGTCCGTTTTGCCTGTCCATTTTTTTTTCTTTTGTTGCTTGTGCTTTTGGTGTCATACTTAAGAGACCATTGTCTAATCCAAGGCCATAAAGACTTAAACCTGTTTCCTTCAAGGAGTTTTATAGTTTTAGCTCTTACATTTAGATCTTTGTCCATTTTGAGTTGATTTTTGTACATGGTGTGAGGTAAGAGTCTTAACTTCATTCTTTTGTATGAAGCTGTTTAGTTGTTCTAGCCCCATTTGTTTAAAACACCATTCATTATTTCTCCATTAAATGGTCTTGGTATCCTTGTTGAAAATCAATTGACCATAGTAGTATGGATTTATTTCTGGACTATTGGGGAGTTTTTAATGTAAGTTAGATCTGATCTAACTTACATTTTAAAAGGACCATCCTGGCTGCTGAGTAGAGGGTGGTGACGTAAACAAAATAACTAAAACCAGTCAGGTCCTGGATCTTATTTACAGCTGACAAAGTAGATTTCTTGATAGAATGTATGTATGATGTGAAAAAGAAAAAGGCATCAAGGATGATGCCAAAGTTTTTGGTCTGAGCAACTAGACGAAATAAATTGCTACTCATTAATTTGAAGAATGCAGAGGACCAAGTTTTAGGGAGGGAAATAAACAGTTAGTTTAGATATACCTCTGGATATCTAGATGGAGAGGTTGACTAGGCAGTTAGATAAATGGATCTGGAATTCACATTTACGTAAAACCCTATTAACATTCCTAAAATAAACCTATTTTTGTTATGCTACATTATTCTTTTAATCAGCTTAATTATCCTGGTTTTTGTTTCCTGTAAGCACATGTAAGAAGAGTTTATATTGTACTCTGATTGAGGCCATGCGTAATCAGATTTAGTTGTCAGAGTTATTCTAGTTTTACAGTGTGAATCAGAAAGCATTTCCATCATTTTCCAGGTTCCCTGGAACAGTTTATAGGGTATACAAATTAGCTGCTCTTTGAAAATCAAAATGAATCTGTGAAACCATCCAGGACTTCATGTCCCCCAGCCCACCCTTTTTACAAGTTATCTTTGTGGCTTCTTCCATGCTCCTCGGTCACTTTAGGTTTATACGTCTTGTGTGGATTTTAATAACTTGTATTTTCCAGAGAGTGGTCTACTTCCTTGAGATTTTCAAGTTTGTTAGCATATATTTGAGCACAATTTTAAAAATCTCTCTGTCTTTTGTTGTATGTTCCTTCTCATTACTGATAGGTTTCCCAGCTTTTGTCCTTGATTAAACTGGCTAGTTTGCTAATTTATTGATGTAACTGGTATTAACATCTTAATACATGTACAAAAGAAGGGTGACATTTCTTCTTTTCCCAAGTTACATTAAACCTGGGTCAAGTACTCCGCCTGCCAGATTTACTGGGGTTAGCCTTTCCCTCTCCAAGGTCACCCTCCATCAAAATAGCCAACAACATTGGTGGCCTTTCCATCACGCAGGCTGGTAGAGCCTGCGCCCTGCGTCCCTTGCTGCCCGCTGCCACTGGGTGGTGCTGTTGACACTGGTCGGACTGTTGACTGCACCGATCCAGGTGCCTTGACACAGTACTTACCACCCTCCAGCTCCCCACTAGGTTCCCAGGTTGCAACCTTTCTGCGTACAGCTTTTTAGCTTCCACGTGGAGCCATTCCCAAGATGCAGGAACACATTGTCGAGAGTGATCTGGCCATTTTTCTCCCATGGATCCAGAACTTCTGTTGGCTTTGTCTTCTCAGCCCTCCAAACCCCCAGAAGACCCAGAGGGTTTCTTTTAGAGCCCTACCCCTAAAGGCTCCTATTGCATTTTGCTGCAGAGTAGAGCTCATCCTCCTTAAAGCAGGCACCTTGGTAGCTTGCGGGAGGGAGAGTCCATTTGCCTTCCCTTTAAAGAAGATTCCCCCTTCCCAGAATCAGACAAATTTTCCAGACATTTCTATTGCTAAAGAACGTATAGTAAAAAAAAAAAAAAAAAAAAGACAGAAAGATAAAAAAAGAAAAGTTAAATTTTCAGTGAAACGTTCCTTTATCTTGTTTTTTTGACCCAAAGAACCAGCCCTTGGATTTTTATTGGCTCTGTATCAATTACCTACTTTCTACTTTGCTTCTGCTTTTATCTTTATTAATACTGTCTTCCTTCTTTATTTATGTTTATTTTGCCATTCTTTTTCTAACTTCTTAATTTGCATACTTATTGTTTACTCTTATTTAGTTGCTATCAAATGTATTTAAGCCAATTAATTTATGTTTGATTGCAGTTTTGGCCAAATTCTATACTTTTAACTAAGTAATATGGCATCCTCATTATAATTAGACTATTCTATAATTGCATTTTTAGTTTAAAATACTAGGCTTCCATAATACTTCTGTAAGTACCAGTACAAAAATGTAAAATTTATTGTTAGCTACAGAAATTAGCGCATTTATTTACTGCCCATTCTCATTACCTCTAATTTTGTATTATCATTTGAGTTTTTATTTAACTTTATTCTTTGCATGTGGGTATTCTTTTGCAATTGTTATTTGAGATAATGATTTTATTTTGAAACTATATTATAATAACTATTATTTTAAGATTCAGAACCATATTTATTTGTCTTCAATTTTTATGACCTGTCTCATGAATTATGTCTTGTGCTTTATCTCTGTGAGGCCTGGATACACCTTTGAGTAGTATTTTTCAGGAAGGGTGTATGAATTTTATATCTACCATGCTCTTATATAGATCAGTTTTTCTCTGGTGCTTCTCTTGTGAAGTATAGATTTCAATAATCACAATATTCTTCCTCAAACTTCTCTAGACATTACATTGATGTTGTCATGAAGTCTGATACAATCTGATTTGATTCTTTTGTAGATAAGTCTGTTTTTCCCTGTGTTGGATGCTTACTGGATTCTTTCCTAATCCTGGGAATTAAAAAAGAAAATATATGGTATATGTGGGATATTTGTCTATTTTGTCTAAAATATGATTATCATTTTTCTTTGAAGAACTGGGTGTTTGGATTGCAGAAGTTTTCTTCTATTATATCTTTAATTAGTACTTTTTTAATCTGGTATCTTTTTAGAAATACCAATACAATTGACCCTTAAGCAACATGGGTTTGAACTGCACGGGTTCACTTAGACACGGATATTTTTCAATAAATATTTTCTCTTCCTTATGATTTTCTTAATAACATTTTTTCCCTCTGGCTTATTTATTATAACAATACAGTATATAATACATATCACATACAAAATATGTGTTAACTGTTTGTTATCGGTAAGGCTTCTGGTCAACAGTAAGCTATTAGTGGTTAAGTTTTTGAGGAGTCAGAAGTTATACTTGGATTTTCGACTGGGCAGGGGGTTGGCACCCCTAACCCCCATGTTGTTCAAGGGTCAACTGTAATTCACAAGGGGGTCTCGGTCATTTATTCTTCACATTATTCTCTCTGGTCATTTTTATTTGCCCTCATTTTCTACATTCTGAGAGAATGTCTCAGTGTTGTCCACCGTAACACCCACTGGCTCTCCACAATTAATTTCTGCTCTTTAATGCTCCTAATGCTTTTTAAAATTCTCATAACATTATTCATTTCCTAACGATCATCATCATGATCATAACTCTGCCGACTTTCTTTCAGTTTGAGCCTCTTTTATTATGTATTGCATTTCTTACACATCCTAGAGACCAGGTTTCCTTTAACCTCCTCGAAGTACATAGCAGATGCTACACTGTGCGTCTCATTCCTTCAGCGAGCCCTGTTAGCAGTGATGTGCTTTCTCTTGTTTACGTCCTTTATGTTTCACAAAACTTTCACAGGTTCCATGTGCCTTTTAGGTCTTTCCTGACCTACTATTTGCTTACAGCATAGGTCAGTTAATCTGGGGCCCCTTCATTGTTTTATCTAGATGCTATTAAGATTCTTCACCTTGTATATCTATGCGGAAGACTTGCTGAGGAAATTTCGCATTACCAGCCAGGGACAAGCAGTGGGAGGCGTTAGGGAGCCATTGGTGCTAGTTTGTTGGCACAGCTGCTCCAGATGTGCACTGTTGTTCCTGGTCTCCCCCTTGCCCTCCTGCCTGCTGGGTCTGGGAGATACCCTGGCCTATCCTGGGAAACAGGGCTTGGATAGGCATTGCTTGTCTTGGCTCTAAGGGCCCAGCCACTCCAGAAGGCTTTGGGGCTGCACATGAGAGGTGGACTCCCCCTGATGGGCTCTGCACCCCAACTGTGACCCAGCCTCTTCTTTAGCACTCACTTACTCTCCATCCGAGGCTGTGAGGTTGGTCCTGTGAGCTCGTCTGCCCTCCTCACAGCACCACGCTGCTTTCTCAGGCAGGAGAACTGTGAGTCAGGCTTCAATCTGGCTTCACTGGCACTGTGTACCTAGCAGAAATTCCTCAAAGTTGTTGGCATATTGGTGGCCCTCTTTCCTATGTTCCCATGCTGAGGCAGATTCCCCCTATTTTTATACTGCCTCGGTCCGTCCTTTCTGTCGCTGTCAGAAGGAGGTAGCTTAGGTGGGAGTTGGACATCTGCGCTCAGCTTTATCATCGTCTCCAAAAGTTTCATAGTTAACACTGTTGCCCATAACTTCGTACTTTGGTGTACTTTGGTGTACATATATGACAGTTCTGGGGCATTTCCTTTTCTGTGACCCCCCCTTTTAAATTCTTCACATATCCTGGCCCTCGTCATATCTGATTTTATATTTTTCCCTGGACACTTTTTCTCTCCCTCTCAAATTTCAGTTGAGCATCCTCTCAATCAGATGGTAATTCTCTCCCAAGATGGCATTGCCAGTCTTGGGGCAGGGAGTGCCATCCCTTGCCAGGGGATTGTCACCTGCCATTGTAAGCCACATCCCGGCCTTCAGCAATATTAATAGACTCTCCCCACATCCTCCTTTCTCTGCCAAAGTTATGCCCTTTGGGAAGTGGAAACAGAGACGAAACTGTCCCCCTGCCTCCAAGCCCCCACTCTCCTTCCGAAGTCTTGCTTTTTCACTAGAGAGCCATTTCGGATACCTTCTGGCACACCCAGGCCCTCCCGCGTGAATCAGCAGACGTGGGCAGCAGGCGGTAGGGGAGAGGGGTGCAGAGGGCCCCTCCCCATCACCACTTGGCCGCCTGCCCCAGGAAGACAGCACATCACACAATTGGCCATATCAAGTCTGTGAACAGCTGCCTCCTTACCCTCTGTGGGGAGTCACCAAGCACCACACATCTGCTCCTTCTGGGATGGTGAAAAGATTCCTCCCACCCTGGTGCCTGTGAATTCCCTTTGGGGATTTCATGGGTGTGGAATAACATTCTTCTGCAGACACCCCAAAGTAACCAGCCTTTGTCGGAAGACTGGAGCTCAGTTCCAGTGGCCCCACCAACACTTCCCTCCCTTCTTGGTCCCAACCCCATGTCATGCTTCTTCCACCTCACTCTTGACAGTGTTGCCTCCGATAATAAACCCTCCCCTATATTGAACTTGAGCCACAGTAGGCCCTTAGCATAGATTAGCTTACTTTAACCTTTCTAACAGCCTTAAGATACATTGTGGTTATGCCCCCTTTATAGGTGAGAAAGGCACTCAAAGTGTTTCCTTGCTCTCGTGGGGCGGCCCAGCCAGCGGGGGGCAGAGCCAGCATTTCAGTCTAGAGCCACCTGACTCGTTTGTCCTCTCCCCTCTCTGCCACTGCCTTCCTAGAGAGGGAAATAGAAACACAGGCTCTTTGTTGTGGATTTAGAGCAGAGGTTTCCAACTGTGGGCCCATGGGCCAAATCCAGCCCTCTGTTTTTGTAAATAAAGTTTTATTGGAACACAGCCGCAGCCATTCATCTACACATTGTCTATGGCTGCTTTTGCAATGTAAAGGCAGAGCTGAGTAGTTATGACAGAGACTGTATGGCCTGCAAAGCCTAAGATATTTATTATATGGCCCTTTACAGAAAAAAATTTGCTGAGCCCTGGTTTACAGCATGGGCTGCAGAAAGCAAATAGACCTGAAGTTAAATCCTGGCTCACTGATTCCTAGCTGTGTGACCTTGGGCTACCGGCTCAACATTTCTGAATCTCTTTTTACTTACCCATAAGCCAATCATAATTGTATCTTTTGAGTTTATAACAATGGTCAAGAGCAGTGAGATGACATGTGGAGGGGCTCTGCATATGAAGGGTGCTCAGTAAGTGGTCATTACCTTTCTCATTATCATGGATGTGCAGCCTTCTCCATTTTTGCTCTGTGGCTTCCTTTCTGGAACATACCAGCATTTTTGCCTAAGGACCCTTCATCTTTTCTGACATTCTCTGATACAGATGAAGCACAGTTGCTTCTCAAGCCTGTTCAGAATGCTGGGCGGCAGGAGTACATGACACTCACCTCAGGCAGATGGGTGGGATGTCCGAGATCCCATTCATTCATTCAACCATTGTTGACTGGGCCAGATTCAATTCCATTAGGCTAGAAAATGACAGGGTTTTAGCTAGGGCCTCAGGGCCTCTAGGACCTCAGGCAGGGGCATATAGACAATAACCATAACCCTGGTGCCTCCAGGTTCCGGTCCCTTTAGAAAATTCCCCTTGTACTCTGCAGCTTGAATACCCGTTCCCTGGATCCCTGGGTACTGCTCCTAGGGAGACACATTATAAAAACTGCCTAGCTTAGCACAGCCTCAAGCCCTACTCGCAGGCGGTTGGTCTGCTCAGCACTTTGCTGCAGTGTCCACCCCAGGACGTGGCCAGCTCACCTGACCTGCCAGCTCCCTCCTAGGACACATACTCATCTCCTCTACAGGCTGGGGCTGGCTCCATGGGCTTTGGGCCAGGGCAAGGGCAGACTGTCTTTCCTGACCTTGTGGAGCTGTTGACAGCTTAGCTCCTCTCCATCAGTCTATGAGGCCCTGATATTCTCCCCTAGCCACCTGTATTAGGGCCAAGGAGACTTCATGCTGTGTGCCGTTGTGGGGGTGTGGATGACCTGAGGAACTTCCCAGTTCCCCCAGAACAGGGCCAAGGAAGCATGAGCCTGGGAGGGAGGAGCAGAGGGGTGAGCACAGCTCACTGGGCAATCCAAGATTTGGTGGAGGCGGGGCTATTGGCAATAGGGCTCAAAGAGTGAGCAGGACTTGAGAGGAGAGCAGAGGTCAGAAACTTAGAGTGATTAGTGTGTGTGGTTGGTGGTGAAAATGAATTATAAAGGTAGATGATAACATGAGGAGAAAAAAATCAGGATATAAAATTGTTTATACTTTGATGACTTCTACTTAAAAGACATATACCTGTTAAATCAGTTGAGGTCCTGGCAAGAAACAGATGGCACATGCAGAGCTAAAGTGAAGAAAGTTTACTTTAGAGGAAATACTTGGGGCAGGACCAAGGGAACAAACCAGGACCATTGCAGCACCAGGGACTATCAATGGTGAGAGTCAGGACCACCCATGTGCCCTGAAGGGCATGGGGAGGAAGCAGTTACTGCAGGGAGGAGGGTCCATTTGACAGGCTGAATCCAAGCTTTTCCTCCTCCCGCCCTCTGACTCCTGCTGGGGCCTCCCATTGGACTTCTGACTCCTGCCAGGGCCTCCCATTGGCTGAGCCTACAAATCAGAGGATAATGGAGCTCAAGTGATGCCATCCATAAAAGTCAAATTCCAGGAACCACATCAGAAGGTAGGCTAGAGGGTGTGGGAGAAGGCAACCAACACAAGAAATGATACTTGAGCCTGCCGGGTGGCGTGGTGGTTGGGAGCCGGCTTGGGGTGCCAGCGGCCCCGGTTCGAATCCCACATGTGAGGGTCAGTGACACTGGCCTCTAAAAAAAAAAAAAAAATTATACTAGTTAGGTTAGTGGATTGAGACTATGGATCGTTTTATCACTTGCCTCCTTTTTGCAGGCTTTCAGTGAAGTTTAGAAATTACTTTACGTTGAAAGCCTTTGAGTCAGAAGGATGTAACTGGTCTGAGCTGTTATGCGGGTCCTCCCACGAAGGAACCCCAAAGCATGCAGCTGTTTCTCCCAGCTCTCCATGAGCTCTCAACACAGGAGGGGTTTCATCTAAGGACTTAGGCTCAAAGTACTGGCTTGCGCTGAGCCTAGCTTAGGTGAGGTTTCCAGGAAAAGGACCCCGAGACCTGCAGGAGGCTTACAGGGGAGCGCCCACAGGAAGGAGTGAGGTGGAGGGAGGAGTCGGCACAAAATGAAGCTGCAACAGAGACCTCCGCTGAGCCCATGGGGAGGTTGGAGCTGGGATGGCCCTTCCGAGATGTCTCAAACCGAGGCAAGAAGGCTGGGCCAGTCAGTCACTGGGTTTGGGCTGCCATGGGGAGGGGGTCTGACCTTGGATGAGGCTGCTCTCTTTAGTCAAGGGCAAATCCAGGAGACACCCAGCTCTGAGCTGTCAGTAGCCAGCACTCCCAGCAGCTGGGAGAATGGAAGTTTCTAACAGTGCACTAGAGTATCCATCACAGGGCCCTTGAGAACAAGCGAGTTTAGGCTAAAGGGCCAGTCAGACTGGGATGTCACTCGGCCAGTGGTCCCCAAATCTGGGTGTGTAGCCGGGACCCCAGGGTACTTTATACAAACACAGCTTCCTGGTCTCCCTCCCCATCCTCCCTGTTGGGGCCCAGGAATCTGCATTCCACAAAGCTCCCAGGGAGATGCAATGCGCAAGCAGGCTTGGGAGCCACAGCTCTGCAAAACTGAAGCCAAGGGTGGTTGATGGCAGGGTGATTTCCAGTTCTGTGTAGTGTTTGCTGAGTGGCTGCTCTGTGCCAGGCTCTGTGCTGGCGCTGAAACACCAAGGAACCAGGCTGGGCACTATGCTAGAGCAGCTCCCATTTGTAGGGAAAGGTCCTGGCAGGGCTTCCGCTGCTGGCCCATTGGTGGGGGAGCGGGTGTGTGGTGCCTCTTCTGTTGCCGCTGTGAGAGACATGGCTTTGGGCAGCAGCAGTCTGGGAGGCAGGAACCTGGGTTTGAATCCAGCTCTGCTCCTATACAGCATATGTTTTGGGGCAAGTCCCTACCCTTCTTGGGACCTCAGTTTCCCCCGTTGTCCAGTGGGGCTGGTAGATTGGTGTGTGCCACCCAGGTGTGATGTTCTGAGTTCAGCCCCTCTCTCAGGCATGTGGGGAGTGGGTCTAAGAAGGGCGGCGCCAACTCTGCCCACTGGACAGAAGGCTGCTTTTGCAGTGACCTGGAAGCCAGGAGTAAAGTGCATCTCAGGCACCTGCCAGCCTCCTCTTTGTTGTCCCCTTCTGATCTTGCTGCCCTGCCCCCTGGATATGGCCAGCTCTGCCCTCTTCTCTCTCCTGCATGTCCTGATTGCTCGATTTCTGTGCCGTATGGTCACATGGAGAAGCCAACACAGTCCCCATGCTCCAGGCCTCCCATTCTGAGGGAGACACTCAAGCAAATGAGCCCTTCCTGGGTCCTGTCACTGCCGGAACCCACCCTAGGCATCAGCGCTGCCCCTTTACCCCTTTCTTTCTTCGCCCTCCACTCAACCCTCCAGAATTCAGGAAGCAGAGAAACTGGAGTTTGAATCTCAGCCCTCTGGCTTACTAATTGTAAGTCCTTGGGCAAGTCAGTTAACCTTTCGGGCCCGTCACCTGTAAAAGGAGGGCAGTGTTGGCATGGGCTTCGTATGATTGTTGAGAGGATGCAGTTTACTCCAGAATGACCCTGCCATGTCCCGTACAGCCTGCTTGCTCCCTGGGGGTTTGGAGTGAGGGGTGGGAGGAAGGGAAGGAAGAGAGGTGAGCTCTGGGGAATAGTTTGCACCTATGCCTTCACTCCCCCACCCCCACCCCCATACCCAAATCTGCAGTCCTGGAGGAAGAAGGGGGTCAATGTGAGGCTTCAGATCCTAGGGCGATAGGACACTGGGCAGAGCCCCAGAGTGGAGGATAGAGAACCCGCTTTGGAATGCGGAGCTGGAAAGGAAGCGGCAGTGAGAAGGGCAGTGCTGCCCCAGGGTCTTGGAGAATTCCTTTAGTTCCGCATGAAGTGAGAGCTGGACACTTGGCTCCAGCTGCGTCTCCATCTTATCAGGCTGCCCGAAGCTGTCACAGTTCTGCAGGGGTGAGAGCATGGACCACCTGGGCGGCCCCCAGCATCTGTGTCTTCATCACTGAGGCACAGCTTCAAGAACCCGGGACCTTCCTCAGGGTTCCTCTCTTCTGCCCCTGCATTGAATACTTGAATCCCTTCTACAGCAACCCCACCTCTGCCTGCACTCCAGCAGTGACGGGGAGCTCACTCACACCCAGAAAGGCCCTTCCGTCTTTGGATCACTCTTCTTGGAAAGTTCTGCCTCTGAGGGAGTCAAAATCCACTTCCTGGTGGCGTACCGCACTGGTCCTGGCCCTTCCCCTGAGGCCCAGGTGCCACACTGGTCCCCTAGTCTTGGTGACAGCTCCTGGGGATGTACAGGCTGGGTGTCTCACAGGCCTGGACTTCCTGTCTGTGTGGCCCGCTGCCGTCCCCTCAGCCATTCCTGGTTGGCAGGCAGCAGGGAAGGGACTCGCAAAGCCAGGGAGCGATTTTGTGTTCTGCTTCCTTTAGTGCTCTCAGGTGTGATCTCTCTAATAACCCTCTTCTATTTCGGTGTCACAGACGCAGTTTGCATCTTGTTGATTTCCTACAGAGATTTGTATTCATCATCTTAACTGGATAATATCCCTGTTTTATTAATATCCAAGTATTTCTGTAAATATTGGTTTGGTCCCATGAGCCTGCTGCAATTAGAGCAACAGGCACTTTGTCACAGGAAAGCAATGAGGTCCTGATGGCTAATTTAATTCCCCCACAGCTCGGTGCAACCTGACTTCACTGACTGCCAACAGCAGCATGGTGAGCGCCTTGGAAAATGGGAGACAAAGGAAAGGCTGCTGACGAGGATCCAAAGCGGGGTGGCTGTGCGTTACCCAGGAAAGGGCTTGGGCCTGGTCCCGCCCCTCAGGGAGCCCCTGTGCTGGGCTCCAGGGGTCCCAGATGGACGGTGTGTGGACTCTCAGGACAGTCTCTCTGGTTGGCCCGGGAGTGTGGCCTTGAGCACAGGACTGTGGAGTTCAGAGGCGAGGTCCCCACTAGCTTGGGGATAAGGGAAGGCTTCCTGTATAAGGGGGGAGTCTCAGGGTGCCTAGGATCTTGAGATCGAAGGTGATTGAGTTTCTGATTCTGCTGTAACCAATCATCACAAACTTAGTGGCTTTAAATAGCACCGATTTATTGTTTTATAGTATGAGAGCTCAGAAGTTCAAAATCAGTCTCACTCAGCCATAGGTAAGGCGTCTACAGGACCGATTCCTTCTGGAGTCTCTGGGGGAGAATCTGTGTCCCTGCCTTTTCCAGCTTCCAGAGGCTGCCTGCAGTGCTTGGCTCTCGGCTTCATCCTCATCTTCAAAGCCGGCAGCGTGGCCTCTTCACACAAATCTCCCTCTGTCCCTGCTTTTGTCTGTCACACCTCCTCGCACTCTGACTCTCCTGACTCCCTCTGTCCCCTTTAAAGACTGCTGTGGTTACACTGGGCCTTCCAGATCATCCAAGATGGCCTCCCCATCTCAAGACCCTTCACTGAATCCCGGCTGGAGAGCCCCCTGTGCCATGTGAGGTAATGCATTCCAGGGATGAGGGAGTGGCTGTCTTTTTGGCAGGGGAGTATTATCCTATCTGTCATACTTAAGACTCTGTGGAGCTTCTAAAACTGTGCGAGGCTGGCTGATGGGAAGAGGGCTTAGTGAGACAGACTCCTGGCTCCCTTGAATCACCCGTCCGTCCCCCATGCAGGTAGGTCCAGGGCATGTTCCTGCCCGGCAGTGGGGCTCTGGGGGATGGCCCCCGAGGAGCAAGTGCTGGGCCAGGGAAGAGGGGACTGTGGCCTGTAGCTTCTTCCCTCTCCCTTGGAAGGAGCGCCACAATGGGGCGGTGGTGGTAGGGCTGCACGGGAGGATGGAGATGTCTCGGGTGGGTCCCGCATGTGGAGTCCTGTCTATCGCTGTCCAGTTCTGCCCATTTGGATCCCTCTTCCAAGCTACCATGTGGGCTGGCTAGACAGTCACAAGCAGGCGGGACTGTCATCAGGGCTTGATGTGAGTGGTTGGACAGAGCTCAGGTCACACACAACCCTGTGCCAGGGTAAGGGAGCCGGGGACTGTCCTCAGGGAACAGCATCCGCCCTCAGTCCCCAGGAGTGTCCACATAGTGCCCCAGCACTGTCCCTCGGGCCAGTTCCTGCATCAGTAGGCTGTGTCTGCAGGCCGTGGCGTGCAGCCCAGCCCTGTGCTTCTGCCTCATTTCCGGCGTAACCAGCTCAAGACTCAGCATGAATTCTTCTGAGCTCAGAATATTTACCTCTGTGAGCCAGCTCAGAGTCAGCCACCAGGACTCCTGAGCCCTCCACTGAGACCCACGAGGCTGGTGGGGCCCCATCTTGGTCCCCACATGTCATGGCGCAGCTGCTGTGGCTCTTCACTTGTTTTCCTGCTGTTGGTAAAACTTGGGACGTGAGAAAAGCCACAGATAAGTTGCTGGACAAGTATCTGCAAGTAGCGGGAAGCTAGGGTTCCCTTGAGGAAGCGTCACCTGTGATGTGAGGTGTGGACAGGACAGGAACGCTGGGCTTCTCTGTGGGACCCTGGTTTGGACCAGCGAGCAGCCAGGTCTCAGAGGACATACGTGTATTTCTTTCCTGGGGCTTCTGTAACAAATCACCACAAACTGGGAGAAGTAAAGCAACAGGAATTCATTCTCTAGGGGCCAAAGGTTCGGGATCGTGGTGTTAGCAGGACTGTGGTCCCACTAAAGGCTCTAGGGGAGAACCTTTCCATGCCTCCTCCAGTGCTGGTGGCTCCCGGGGTTCCTCCTCTTGTAGCCGCATTGCTCCTGTCTCTGCCTCTGTCTTCCCATGGTTTTCTCCCTGCTGTCTCTGTGTCCCAAATCTCCCTTTTCCTTTCTCTTATAAGGACACTTACTATTGGATTTAGGGTTCACCCAGGTCATCAGGATGGCCTCATCTCAAGATCCTTAAATTCAGAGCATCTGCAAAAACCCTTTTTCCAAATAAGGTCATATTCACAGATTCTGATAGTTAGGATTTCAACATATGTTCTTTTGGGGGGGGTCACCATTCAACCTGCTGGCTCTGCAGTGTGAATGTGCAGATGTTACACAGACATGTGATCCTCAGATAGACACAGCTGCCCTTATACCCACAGGTACTTCCCCTGTGCAAGTATCAAGTATGTGCAATAGATCTCACATGTGTTCGTTTATACTTGCTCTTTTAAAAACATTTCACTTACATTAACTTCGATTATAGGTTATTAGGAGCGAAGTTATTTGTAGAAATCTGAAAACTAGATGGCTCCATTCATCAAAAGGAACAGCTTCTTCAATGAAAGCTCATCAGATTCAGAAAGGTAGAAGTATGATCACACAGCTGTTTCTACAGGAATTTAAATGCATGCCCCAAGTCTTCGGAAACCATCAGAACTTGCAAAGGACTGTTTGAACAACTTTAAAATTCAAAAACGCAAAGAGTGAATTCAGGTGGAACTCTGAAACACTTGTTCTTCTGGAACCACAGACACCCGCAGTGAATGAATCCCCTCTTAAGCATCCTGACCAGATTCTACTTACACACCTATGATGACAGGGCGCTCACTACCCACCCAAACTTCTCCGTCATTGGAAAGTTCTTTTTAGCTTTGGGCCAAAGTCCGCTTTCCTGAACCACCTACCTGGTGTTCCCCCCTCTGCCACAGAAGTCCTCAGAACCAGGTGCCCTCTCTTCCACAAGTCCTTCCATGTTTGAAGTCGGCCATCACTTCCTGCCATTGTCTTCTCTTCTCCAGGCTAATTTTTTAATTACCTTAAATTAATGTCAGTTCCTGGGGAGCTCCAGCCCCAGTAAAAGTGACCTGAATTATTCAAAGATTTGAGTGTTTCAAATGCCTGTTTATCCTAATTAGCATTTAACAACAGCGGTGTCCTCTGCCTCTAATAAGCCACGTTTTAACATGTTCCATATTTTAATGGATTTTACTTGAATGAACTGTTTCATCAAGAGAAGGCACATTTCATGAATGAAGAGAAGTGTATAATTATACGCTTTAGTCAGGTAAGAGGAGTGACATTTCAGCACAATCCGGGGCTATATATAGCCAGAGCATTTGAATGACAAAGTAGGTTGCCTCAGCTTCCATAGGAGAGCTGGGAATTCACTTTGCTCTCAAGTTCATTTTGTAACCTAATTAGAATGTTCAAAGGGTTGTGTAGTGCCTGTGCTGCAGACCTGGTTCTGCCCGTCTTTTCCTGCCTCTCCGCCTTTCTGGATAATTCCTCAGCTGGTGCAGTGGCCTTGGTAGGGAAGGTGTCTGGGGAACTGGCCACAGAAGCCAGGTGTCCAGGGTCCCTGGTACTGCCCACAGCCTGCACTGTGCATTTCATTTGTCGTCAGAGCCTTCCCACCTGGGATGTGTGGTCGGAACCTGGTAACATGTAGCTGTAATAATACCCTGCCTCTCTCTTCTCCCTTTCTTATTCTCTCTCTCTCTCTCTCTCTCTCTCTCTCTCTCTCTCTCTCTCTCTCTCATATGCCCTTTACCCTCCTTTCCTTCTCTCCATTCTCCCTCCTGACATGGTCAGGCTCTACTGCTGGTGCTGGGGACCAGGAGCAGAAGGATCTAGGGATTGAACACGAGACATACCTATTGGATGAGGCAGCAGAGGGCAGAGGAGGAGTCCCAGCTGTAAAGGAGGACCATGAGAGGGTGGGGGAAAGTGACTTGGGGTGGAGGGCAGGCTGGCAGCCCAATGTGAGCCTGGCAGTTCTGTTGCTTTCACCCCTAAAAATTGTGGTTGCCAACTTTAGCTGTGTGTGTGAACCACCTGAAGCTCTCTGACAGTGCTGATGCCTGGGTCCTACCCCAAAGCGTCTAATTGGCTCAGGAAGCAGCCAGGACACCAGCAGTGTTCAACACCCCCCAGGTGATTCTGATACTGAGCCCAGAAGGCTTCAAGGGGCTGCAGCCCCAGCCAGCGTCTTGACTACGGCCTCGTGAAAGACCCTGAGTCAGCATTCGCAGCTAAGTCGCTCCCACATTCCTGACCATGGAAACTGTGGAAGACAACACTAAGCCACTGTTTTGGGGGTAATTTGTGACACAGCCATAGATGACAAATACAGGTTATTAGTTGCTCCAAATGCATCCCCAAGTGGGTCCCTTCTTGCCACCCCCAGTACCATCTCCTTATCCAGCCTCCAGAATCTCTCACCTGGATAGTTCGGTGGCCCCTTCCCTGGCCTTCCGGTTTCCCTCCTGGCCCCTCAGTGACCCCCTCAGCAGCCTGAGTCATCATTTGAAAACACAGTTCTAATCATGCCACCCCTCCCTGGAACCTTCTAACGGCTTCGCCTTGTGCTTAGGCTCAAGGCCAGAATCTCGCTTGTGAATTAGGAAGGCCCTTGTGGTCTGCCCCTGCTGCCTCTTCCATCTCATCTGGTGCCAACCCCCGTCCCCATCCCTGGCCCCACCTCTGCTCGAGCCCAGGCCGGCTCCTCCTCTCCTTTCCCCACTGGCTCTCTCCCACTCTAGCACCTTCGCACGCATTGCTCCTCAGCCTGAAATCTTTCTCCCTGCTCTGACTCCTGGCCTGGGCCTGCCTTCTCCAGGACTGCTTCTCCCAGAAGCCTGCCCCTGAACTTGAGGGCCTTTGTCTTGGTAGGTACCAACGTGGGCATCTGATTAATGTCCCTCAACCCCACTAGAGAGAGACCCAGGACAGTGAATGGTTTTGCTCATCATCAGAGTCCCAGTACCACCTCACATGGTACCTGGAACAAAAGAAATGTCAATACCACAAATGAATGAATGAATGAATGAATGAATGAATGAATGAATGAGACTGGCAAGAACAAACAGTGCCCCATTCTGGAATGACCAGGCACTAGGTAGCTGCCCAGAAAGGGACTCAAGCCCAGTGTCCAGGCAGTGACTGGGCATGACATGGAATTCCAGCACTGGGCATGAAGCAGGCTGAGGGCCTGACGCCTGAAGTTTCTTTGCCAGACTGACACGGGGTGAACCCTGGAGTCCTGTTTCCTCAGGCTCCTTCCATTGCCTTGCTGGAGGACAGGGTGTGTCCAGGACGAAAGTGAGGGATCTGTATGGGCAGGGAGTTAGTTGGCCTGACCTGTGGGACAGGAGCCTGGCAGGACATGCAGACATGGTCCTGGGTCCCTGAAGCAGGGATGGCGTGGGTGTAGAGAAGATCCACAGGGTGATTATTCAGAGTGGGCACATAATGCAGGTTTTCATCAGCCCAATCACGGGGCGATTTTCAGAGAGAGGGCACGCCCAGCATCGTCTGGGCACTGATGTGTGTTTCATGGAGAGATGCCGGCTTCAGGGCAGGGAGGAGACCTTGCAAGTGGAGTGGCCTGGTGGCCTGCTCAGGGTGGTGACACGACTCCCTGATAGAACAGATGGTCCCACATTACACTTAACATGGGTCAAATGGACTGAGTTATATACTAAGCCAGAAAAGTCTTCCAAATAGCCTGTTCCTTTCCCAGTTCCTTTAGCTTCCCACCTTTTCCTCTCATCTCCTTTTCCTCCTCCAACCTGCCCACTTCTCCCCATGCACCTCACAGTATGGATAAAGACCGGCTGTGTGTGCCTGATGCCTAGTGTGTGGTTGGAAGCTGAGGGCTCAGCCAGCTGGAGGCGCCTTCATTGGAGTGACAAGTCCCTGTCACCCCTTCCCCGACAGCCCCGTGAACCAGCTGGGAGGGAGCGAGGTTGTGTGCAGACCCATAGGACCTGCCACTCATATGGCTGATCTGACCTGATGGCATTTTCTCCCTGCACCCAAAGCAGGATTGTCACCATGGCTCTGGGTTTTCTTCCAGAGCCACCAATTCTGCCTGGCTCTCGACTTCTTTCAAAATATCGGTCTTCCCTAGAATTGAAAACTGAGTTCAATTGTGAAAATTCTTGGATTTGGATCTTCGATTCCCAAGGCTGCACCGGGGGCCTGAGGAGCCATTGGTGTCACCCCCTGTGACCTTTACACTCTTCAACCAACTGCCATGTCCATGACCCCCCCTGAAAGGTCCTTGGTTCCTGTCCTAGTCACACTTCTCTCCTCTGAGCCTGAACCACTTTGTCACTATCCCTGATAAATGCAACCAGAATTGAACCCAGTACTCCAGGTCTGGTGTGAGATGGACAGGCTGTCCCCTTCTTCATTCTAGATGTGATACCTTTTTAAATGTAGTTCCCCGTCCAACTCACTCTTTTGATAATTGTCTTAACTAACACATTCTGGTCTCCTAATCAAGGGGAAAAAAATATTCAAACCATTAAAAACATTTTTTCACACCATTACCAATTGTTTGCTTAAAATTTATCCTGCTTCCTTTAGGACAATTGATCTCAAACTTGAGCTTGCAAAGTGGATGGTGGATTAAAACACAGACTACTGGACCCTACCCCAGAAGGTCTGATTCTGTAGGTCTGGAGTGGGGCCCGAGAATTTGCGTTTCTGACAAGTCCCCAGTGACGCTGGTATTACTGGTCCAGGGGCCACACTCCGAGAACCACTGCTTCAGGAACATGCTTGGTGCAACATATCCACAGTCGTCATACCAGCTATTGGGGGGAAAAGTCAACAGCTCTTACCTCCACACCCATGCCAGATTATTTATTCCTGGGGCTCTGACCCACCTATTTCTCTCTGTGGTGCCAAGTAACTGAGGCTCTCTGTGGATTTGCTCCAGTGGCTGGTGCCAGGGCTCATTGCTCGGAGAGCGAGGACATTTCTTCCCTAAGCAACTTCAGCCCTGTGAGTGGGCCCCAAGGCCCTGGCCTTGAAGGACTCAGCCCCTCCTGATACCCCATCTAGCAGCATGGCAGACCCTGCTTGTGGCCTTCCTAGCTCCCCTGGCAGTCTTGGCCCTCCCTTTCAGGTGGTGGCGCCTTCTTCTTCTCTGTCCCCTCCCTGCCATCAGTGCCTATCTCTCCTCCTTTCTCCCAGGATGGCCAGGGTCTTTCAGCAAATCAGACTCCTGGTGGCTCCCTCCCTAGGCCCAATATGGAGATTAGGTCCCTAATGGGACCCTGGCTATACTTAAATATGTGGATAGTATGTGTAGTTACTTTTCTTGGGAATTAAGGGTTACTCCTTTCTTGGAACATATGTCTGCTTTGATAATGGAGGTGAATAAAAACATAGGATTGACTTTGCAGAAATGCAGTTTATAGCAAACCACCAAAAGACATTGGCTCCGTTGAACAAGAGATACTTGCAATTCCAGAAAGGGGAAAAAAAAAAAGGTGTGTTTTTGTTTCTGTTTTTTTTCTAATTTACTTAGTAAATCTTTGACCAGTGCCCTGAATGATCCTTCCATCCACATGTGAAGGTGTGGATTTTTTTTTTTTCCTTGTGAGGAAGATCAGTTACAGTATTTCTTTTCCATGCTTTGGTTATTTTTAAATGCCCGTTTCCTCCATTTGCTTTCTCTTAAAAAGTCCATTAGAGTAAATATTTGAGCTGAGCACAGACTTCTTGGTGCTGAGATTATGGGCTGACTGCACTGATCCTCTTTGCTGAGCTGTTCTGGGTCATCAGGCCTTGGGAACCGTCCATATCTGGCAGCGTCCAGAAGAGGCAGCCTGCAAGCGTGCACAGCCCTGGACTGGGGAACACAACTCAGTTTCCTCATTTGTGAAACCAGGGGCAGAATGAGATGACCTCTAGGGGGTTTTGGTTTTGTTTGTTTTGAGTTCTGACCACCGATACGATATTTTATCTGCCATAATTATGTACAGCTTTCAAGCCACATGCTTATATGATACCCGAAGCCACTGACCACCTTGGCACCTTGTCTTATGCCTGGAAATGATCCTTCCAGCTCTTAGGCATTGTAAAGAACTGTAGAGTGTATTAAGCCATTCCGCATCTTCAGTGTTTTTGCTGGGCCCTGAAACAACCTTGCAGGCTCCATGCTGTATTGCCGCCATTTAAAGGTGAAAATAAAAAAATAAAAAAATAAAATAGGGCCGGCCGAGTGGCGCGGTGGTTAAGCGCTGGCTTGGGAAGCCAGTGGCCCTGATTCGGTCCCACATATGAGGGCCAGCGACACTATCCTCAAAAAAATAGATAAATAAATGAATAAATAAATAAATGTGAAAAGACTGAGACTAGAGAACTCAAGCAGTTTCCCTACATTTGGGTCATATGCACATGGAGAGCAGGGGCCTGACGGTACAGACCCAGCAGCGTGTGCATTGAACTGTGTTGCCTTCCAGCAGGGGCAAGTTGGCATGTTTTCTGTGTTTAATGGTTGTTGTGGCTACACAACACCCTCATGACACACAAAACAGATAAGGGGACCCCACCTGCATCTAGAAAGAATTGGAGGCAGCAGAAATAAACTGTAATGACCAAGTCAACTTGTTTTCATACAACCGGTTTCCAATCTTCCATTAAAGTAGAAGTAAAAACTAAGGACGGACAAGCTTCACCCTGACTGTGGCAGTTTCATTCTTTGTACAAAACATTCTTTGTACAAAACAAGTATTTCAAGCATTCAGAAAAGCATGGAATAGCAAATACCCTTGGGCTCATGGGCTCGCTACCGAGAATTAATACATGTTCACCTTTTGCCCATATATATATTTTTTTTTTGAAGAAATAAAGCACAGCAGTTCCCACTGAAGCCCCTTTGTTCCCCTACCATGGTGGTGGTTTCCCAGTGACCAGCCTGTGACATCCAGGGTCAAATTGTTTAAAATGTTCTGGTATGTACATTGGAAGGGTCTACCAATTGTTAAAACAAGAAGTGCTTTTTTTATCGTGGTAAAATACACATAACATAAAATTTACCATTTTGACCATTTTAAGTGTTCAGTTCAGTGGCATTAAGTACATTTGTATTGTCCAGCCATCACCACTCTCCATATGCAGGACTTTTTCTTCATCCTAAACAGAAACTCTGTACCTGTTCAACAGGAGCTCTGCATTGCTTCCTCCCACAGCCACTGCTCTACTTTCTGTGTCTATGAATTTGCTCCTCTAGGCACCTTATATAAGAGGAAACAAACAATGCTTTTCCTTGTGCATCTGGCTGATTTCACTTAGCATGTCTTCAAGGTGCATTCATGCCGTAGCATATACCAAAATTTCATTCTTTTTGAAGGATGAATCCTATTCCATTGTATGTATAAACTATAATTTGTGTATCCATTCATCCGTGGATGGACACTTGGGTAGCTTCCAGCTTTCGGCTACTGTGCGTAATGCTGTGAGCATGGGTGTGCATGTTTCTCTGTGAGTCCCTGCTGTCAGTCCTTTGGGGTTTACACCCAGAAGTGGGATTGCTAGATCATGTGGTCATTGTACATTTAACAGTGCACAAAGGTTTCAGTTTCTCCATATCCTCCTCAGCCCCTGCTGTTTTCTGTTCACACCTAGTAGGTGTGAACAAGAAGTGCTTTTAAGGATCGTCTTCTCTTCAAGAGGAAGAAACTGAAGCCCTGAGAGGGTCAGGGTCACACAGAGAGACCAAAGTCACAGACAAGTCAGTGACAGAGCAGTACCTGGAACCTGGGTCCCACAACCTTCACCCAGTTCTTTCTACTAAAACACACAATCCAGTTTCCATTACTTTATGTCAGAGAGTGCACACCCAGAGCCATGAGCCCGATACAGACTTCATATTTATTTGATTTGGCCCTTTCTTTTCACTCAAAATAGCATCAACATTTTAGAATGTGGGGGGATCTTCTATTTTATAAATTTAGGTTGCCAGTTTCTTCCCCCAAAATCAGAAGGCCTGGGAATCCTGGGCCACCGTTCTAGCACAGCATGAGTGGGGCTGGACGACACCCGCCATTTTAGAGGATTCCTGTGTCCTTACCGCTCTCTGTTATATTCCCCACAGGCTGTTTCACTGCTGGTTGGTCCTGATAAACACTGGAATTTGCAGCCCTGTGCTTTCCACTCACACAGATGTTAGTCATTCTGTGCGTCAGCAGACATGTAGTTATGTTTGATGTCAGAGGCTGGATCCATAACCCCTTACTGTATCCTCTACTCTGCATTGTCTGCCTGAATGTAATGGCTATTTCTTCACCCTAGAAGTGAAGTCATATTGCAAACAAATATTGCAAAATATAAATACTGTCGAGGTACGTTTGAATAGTATGATTTGGAGATAGTGCCGTGCTGTGGAGAAAGTCCAGAGCCTTGGATGCTCGTCTTGATTCTTCCAGGAAATTCCTAGTCAACTTTAGTAAGTTCCTTCCCTGTCTGGCCTCCTCAAGCCTGTGTGTCAAGTGCAGGATGGATCTGGGCGATCTCCAAGGCCCCACGGGGCACTCTGGTTTATCATGAAGATAAAAACCACTCCTTTCCCATGTTGGCAGAGAAAATCACCTCACCCATTTCAGTCGCTTCCCCAGGACACCTGTCTGAATGGCCACCAGCATACCCACCCTCTGCTTTCTCTTTGCTGACAGGTGAGGAACGACCTGACCGGGGTTCTGTATGGTGAGGACATCGAGATTTCGGACACGGAGAGCTTCTCAAATGACCCTTGCACCAGTGTCAGGAAGCTTAAGGTGGGTGCAGCTGGCCATAGCCTGGAGGACAGGCCCACGCCATGCTCCTGGGGCTTCCCGTATCCCTTGACTGTGAAAAAGCCTTGATTTTGAGCTGTTTCATGTCATCCTTGGTTTCTCAGACATGGGAGAAGCTCCCGGGAGCTGGCTTCCCTTGGCTTTCCTCTTGCTTGTAGTCCAGCACTGGCCA
Organism: Aselliscus stoliczkanus; assembly: GCA_033961575.1. Taxonomy (NCBI): domain Eukaryota; kingdom Metazoa; phylum Chordata; class Mammalia; order Chiroptera; family Hipposideridae; genus Aselliscus; species Aselliscus stoliczkanus. Next base: position 143,208,607 of record CM066728.1, read on the forward strand.
AAGGTTTGGGTGCCAGGCGCACAGCCATGGAGAGCTCACTCGGTGATTTTGTATCTGTCAACCCAGCCAGAGGGCAGGCAGGGCACAAGTTAGCATCATCTCTGTTGTAAAGAGGCTCTGAGAGAGTAACTGTTGGGCCCCAAACTACAGCAAGGAAGCACTGTAGTTGGAAACAAGGCCCAGGCTCCTGACCCCCTCCAGGGACACTCACTCCAGGAGCAGAAGGGCCAACTAGAAGTCTGCCCAGTTGTGGAAGCTACTGGGGGCTTGTAAGCAGATGCAGACGTAGTCAAGCTGTCACCTTCTTTCACTGTCTTCCGTTCCCTCATGCCCATGTTGAAAGTCATTGGTATGGAGTCTCCAGATGCCAGCTACTGATGTGTCCCTTCTGAATTGGGTGAGTCCCAGGTTAGACTAGTCAGAGCAGGTGGCAGTGTAGAGCTCTTCCGAAGCTCTCAGTTGAGAGATGGGGAGACAGAAGCCCAGAGATGGAAACGAAAGAAAGCAGAGCACCAGCTGTGTGTCACCTGCTTGGAAACAGAAACCACACCTGCATATGACATTTTAACCCTAAGAGCCTCTGCAAATGAGGAAACAGTAGGGAGGGAGGGCCTGCTGGCAGCCCAGGTAGCTGGGACCGGCTCTGCCCAAGCTCTTCCCCAGGAGGCTGGCTGGTCTGAGGGTTGAGTCAGGTTGTGTGGGGCCCAGAGGCCCCAGAGAGGTGGATGGCCTGCTCTGCAGGGTGCACCTGTGGTGGAGGGGTGGGGGGCCTGGTGCTGAGCTGACATTCTCCTGCCACATGTAGTGTTTCCCCAGGGTGGGCACTTGAAATAGCTTCCTGTGCCTCAGAGGCCCTGCAGAGTTCTGCAGGCTTTAAAGTTTAAAGAGCAGAAGCTCTTTGTGTGTGGAGCAGAAGCATTAGTTGAAAGTCTACAAGAAACTGGAGATGGAACTTGGGGCTCTGCTCATCAACCAATTCTAACAGAAGTCAGATATTAACAATGTATTAACAGCAGTGCACTGACAAGGTCCGGGCCCCGTGCAGAGCCCTTGACCTTCACTCACTCAGTTAGTCCTCCCCAGAGCCCTTGCACAGAGGGAATTTTGTATTCCCATTTCACAAATGGGGAGCTTGAGGCTCAAAGAAGCTAGGGATCTCACCCCAAGTCACCCAGCCGGAAAGCGGTGAGTTGGAACTCACACCTGGATCTGGGAGACACCAGGGCCTGGCTTTCTTTCCCACTCCCCGCAGCTGCGGTTGTGAGAAAGGATTCCAATGTCCCATAAACCTGGGGGAGCAGGGCCAAGGACAGCATGCTTGGTCTGTTGGCAAAGGGCTCCTTCTGCATGGAGCACTCCTCTCCCAGAACCTGCATGGCTCCTTCTCGTGCCTCTTTGCTGAATGGTCCCCTTGTCCCAGACATTTTCCTTTCCTGAAGGCTTCATTTAAAATTTGATCCCTGTCCCTCTCACTCGCACTTCCCCTTTCTGCTCATTTCTTTTTCTATCTCACTGATGGACATCTGTATGAATTTCCTGGAGCTGCCATAACAAAGTACCACAAACTGGACAACTTAAAACAACAGAAGTTTATCCTCTCACGTTCCGGAGGTTAGAAGTCCAAGGTCAAGAAGTCGAAAGGGCCTTGCTCTCTAGAAGGCTCTGGGGCTCTTACATGCCTTTATCTTGGCTTCTGGTGTCACCAGCAATCTTTGGCATTCCTTGGCTTGCAGTCTCTGCCTCGGATGGCATTTTCCCCCTTTCGTTTCACATGGTCTTCTTAGGACTCTAGTCATATTGAATTCAGAGCTGGGCCTATTCTAGCATGACCTCGTCTTAGCTAATTACATCTGCAATGACCTTGTTTTCAAGTGAGATCACGTTCTGAGATATTAGGGGTTAAGATTTCAACATTTTTTGGGGGGGCAGGGGAGGGGACACAATTCAACCCATAACATCTGACCTGCTCTCCGTTTTGCCTGGTTGTTACCTTGTCATTCTCCTCCCACTAGGATTTCTGTCTGTGGGGCATATCTGTCTATCATGATCACTGTTTTATTCCGCATCACCTGGAGCCAAACCTAATTTGCTCAAAAATTTGTTGAGTATGTGTAAGTAAAATACCAAGTCTGGACAGGCAAAGCCAACAGAAGACACAAGGATAAAATACTCAAGAACAAGGGAAAGTAACTTCTGGACAGCTCAGAGGAAAACCACATCTCTGGTTTACTGTGGGCTAAGACAGAGAAGGGGGTAAGAGGACAAGCAAGAAAACTAAATGGCAAATAGCAGAATTAAAAGCTCTTATGGAGGTAAAGAGCAGAGTTATAATACCAAGGAAAATAAAAATCAATAATAACTTGAGAAGCTTTCCCCGAATTCAGAGGAAATAGTCAAAGAGATCAATCCAAAGTGAGGAAAGATGAGAGGTAAGGATGCTGAGAAGGGAGACCTTAAGGGAAAATCAGGACAAATGAAACAGAACCCAAATCAGAAACAAAACAGGCACCCCAGTATCAGCAAGCACACCTAGTACCCAGATGTTGGGTTTTAATACCATTTTCTGCGAAAAGGAACCAGGGACCCTTGGAGAAATGGCTGATTCTAGAGCTGGGACAGGACATAGAAAACCGATCCTGGAACATCCTGTCGTGCCAGAAAGGAAGGAAGTGCTGAAAACACCACCACCACTCACTGATGGCCTGGGGGCCGGGGTCAGAGGAGTACAGCAGCCAACTGAAAGAGCCCCGGTGGCGGAGTTGGGACATTTGAGCAATAAAATAACAGTTGTATTGGATTATAACCCAAAGTGTAAAATGATATCCATGAGTCCATATTGATATGAATAAATAGGAAAGAACAGACAAATCTCCTATGCCGAAGAATTCCAAATAATTTATGTAAATATTTCACACTCAAGGAGGTGGAGCAGAACTACCCACTTATTAAGTGACTTCCTCCCAAAGAGTGCAGTGTGAAAGGAGGGGAACAGATAGTTCTACGGCAGAAACCCTGACAAACACTACCTCAGCCAGGTGATCATGGTCAACATCAACAGGGCTAAGTATGTACTCTTGAAATGATGTGATGAAAAGGGTACTTTGCCTCTGTTGTCTTCCTTCAGTCTAGCCGTGAGAAAAACATCAGGCAAATTCTAGTTGAAGGCTATTCTACAAAATACCTGACGAATACTCCTCAAAATTGTCTTCAAAAATAAGGAATACCTAAGTCAAAAGGAGCCTATGGAGACATGACAATAAATCTAATGTGCCGTTCTGGATACAATTCAGGAATAGAAAAAGGACATGAGAGAAAAAAACTAGGGAAGTCTGGATAATGTATGGGCTTTAGCTAATAACAATGAATCAATATTGACTCATTAATTATAAGAAATGTACCACACTAACATAAGATATTAATAATAGAAGAACGGGGTGAGGGACTTATGGGAACTCTTTTATACAATCTTTGTGATTTTTCTATAAATCTACAACTATTCTCAAATAAGAATTTTATTTTTTTAAATAGGAGACAAACTTAAGTGGGCTCAAGAGAGAACTGCTAGGTTGGACCATACAAAATTGGCAATTTTCAACCATGTTATAGCTACAAAATCAACAATTTCATAGGGAAATGTGCAGACTGTACGTGCAGACAAGCTGGCTTTTGCACATTCCAGCAGAATTGGCATAAAGAGACTCATACATTGACATATTATGACAAAATTTTGAAACACAAACATAAAGGAGACAATCTATAAGTATCTAAGCCAGAGAAAAGCAAATTTCCCACAAATGTGCAAGAACTAGGCCACCTCAACTCCTCTGCAGCATTTAATCCCAGAGACAATGGAACCGCGGGGAGACCTTTTCCCATGCCCTAGCCATGTGCCCTTCTAGAAGTTAATCCTTGGAGTCCTAGGTCAGTCCATCTAAAATGATGACAAACTTCACAGCCGAGGTCATGATAGCTGAGCAGGGACCACTGGAAACCATGGAAAGAAAGCTAAGTCGAAATAGTTGTTATAAAAGTGTATACAGATGCATACATTCATGTGGAAAGCAAGCATACATATAATACAGAAATAGATACTATAATAACCGTAATTGAGCTATAAAAACCCAAATTTCAGGGCCGGCCGAGTGGCACTGTGGTTAAGCGCTGGCTTGGGAAGCCAGCAGCCCCAGTTCGGTCCCACATGTGAGGGCCAGTGACACTGCCCTCAAAAAAAATAAAAAATAAAACAAAAAAAACCCAGATGTCGTTAACAGAGCCAAAGGAGTAGACAAGTAAAAATCAAAATGGGTGCTAAACTAGTCTTACACAGGAGAGGGACTCCAAAGACAGCATTTTGCTCATGAGTTTCATAATTAGAGAAATATAAGCTAAAAAAGGCTTAGACTAACTTAATGGCAAATATACTATAATACAAAAGGAAGCTTCTGAAACATGGAAAATAAAAGCAAAGAAAATCTAGTCCGTGTATTGAAAAACAGAAAGCAAATGTAAAAACTAGAGAACAAAAAATATAATTGCAAACCAAAATATAATTATCCTGACCATGAATTCAAATAGGTCAAACTTCCTGTTAAAAGGCAAAGACTTTCAGATTGTGCTGTGAGGAACTAACTACAGCTATTTACAGCAGCCAGAGTGACACAGAAAGGTCAAAGGTCAAAGGTTGGACAAAGGTACAGTATAATAGGCAAATCAAAATGAAGCAAGAATTCCAGTGTTCATATTAGAGCAAAGAGAATTCGAGGCTCAGTCATTAGGGAGAGTCATTTTCTATAGATAAGGGCGTAATTCACCATGAGAATAACACACTCATGGACCATTATTGCTCTAAATTACATCTCACTGAAATATATAAAGAAAAGCTTGTTACAAATACAAAGGGGAATTGACAGAAACACAAAAGTATTGGGAGTTGTAACGTCTCTCTCCATCTCTCTCTCTCTCTTCTCTCTCTCTCTTTCTCTCTCTCTCTCTCATCTTGGACTGATCACCCAAGCGAAAGTAAGCAAGAACACAGAAGAACCGAATAATGAAATTAATCAGGCTGAGTTGGCAGCTACGTATCAAAGTTCCTCTAAAGAAAGTCAGGAAACAAACTCACCTCTGTGTGATGAAGACCTCAGGCCTTCAGGCTCATTTGGGGCCTGAAACAGGAGCCTATAATATTAACTGGGGGCAGGGGCGGTGGAGGCGTGGCGGGGGGGGGCACCCTGCACAGGGATCACCCCCACGTATTTCCCTGGTGCTGCGCTGAACCACTGCACTCTGGCGAGAGCACCGGGCTACAGACATCGCTCTCTGTTCACTTCAGTTGCTTTATCCATCTTCTCCGGAGTAGCCTCCAATCCACCTTTCAGGATTCAGATTACAGGAAAATCTTCCTATCTTATAAATCAACTGATTAGCAACTTCAATTCCATCTACAATGATAATCCCCCCTTGCCATGTCACATAGCATATTCCGAGGTTCCAGGGATTAGGACATGGACATCTTTTTATTTATTGATTGATTGATTGATTGATTGAGTTTAGCTGAGCCATCCCGCCACCTGGCAACTCAGCTCGGGCTGGGCTCGAACCACCATTGCTCAGAGCTCAGCTCACACTCTTGAGTGAGCTCTTAACCAACTGAGCCACTCGGCTGGCCCTGGACATGGACATCTTTGGGGAGCCATTATTCTGCCTGTCAGTGGGGGACCACAAAGATAGGCCTTGAGATAGACTGTTCCCCACTTTGCCCTGTGAGAGAGTCCTAGTGGGAATTTCACCCCCATCCTGGAGGCCAGGAACCCAGACTCTCTGCCCAAAACCGCCTGCGATTTATATAAGCACTCCGGGGGGACACAAAGCTAGAATAAATATTGTGTGTCTTCCCAGCAGGCTAGTTTTGCTCAGAGGCTTGGGAAGAAAAACCATTATTTTTATCTTAAGGTAAACATAGATATGGAATGCTAAATTACATGAATTTTTTTAAATAAAATTGTAAACTTTAAAGAAATTCTGTGCTTTGCCAGTGGGCTGCCATGGGATATCCCCTCTTCACTCTCTTCCTTATGAGTGTATGTCTCCTGCTTCTCCGCCTTTAGGGGCATTTCTGGTGAGGAAAAAGAAGACTAATTGTAGTTCATTAAGAGAGAGTGGTCATTCTAGGTGTGGAACCAGTGTGTTAGAGCCAGGGGGGACTTTGGGAAACATTTAGGCTGACCCTCTCAGGCTTACCCCAGGTCTCACAGCCAGACGGACCCCTTCACCAATGTCCACTGCCCAAGGTCAGGCCCCTCCCAGCGCGCATCGTGGCCAGCCTCTAACAGCTCAGTCACCTGGGGGCGCGTAGCACCTCATCCTTTTCTACAACGTTGTACAGGGTTTCATCTGATTTTTTTTAGCGGCCCAGTGGAGTAGACAGAGTGATCTGTGGGGCTGGGCCCCTGAGAAACCAGGAAGCTATGGAATGTGGGCCAAGACAAGAAGCATAGGTGGCAGGAGATGCCAGAGAACCCTGAGGTCAGGATCAGGGTCAACCTTGACCTTCTAGCAGGACCCCACACTCCTGCCACAGGGAAGACAGGACAGGGTGGCCTGTTTCCTTGCTCTTCTGAATGCACGCCGCAGGATTACATTTGCCTCTCAGGTCCTCTCGCTTCCAAGTCGCGGGACTGTTGTCCATGAGCTGTTGCTGCAGACTGGATGCCGAGCCCCTGCAGCTCAGGGCTGCTGGGCTTGGCTTTCTCAGCCCAGGAGACACTCTATAGGGGGAGGGGTCAAGCATTCAAGTTCTCAGGCCAGACCCACCTGGAGACAAGGCAAGCACCACCGCTTTCTACCTGTGTGATCTTGGGTTTAACTCCCTAGAAACAGAGCCTGAGATTCTTGTGAAAGTGATTTCCGGAGAGTGAGCTTAGGAGAAGGTGGGAGAAGCAGGAAGAGGCTAGGGGGGAGCGAGGGCAAAATGCTGTCTTGGTGGAGACCCAGTTAGCCTGGTCCCACGGGGTCTCTGGAACACAGCCTGCACTACCAAGCTGGTTCCACCTTTCAGCAAGGGGGCTGAAGTTTTCTGCATGTGTGAGTCAGTCACTGGCTGCTGCAAGGTGTGGGGCTTTCCCGCCGCCCCAACATGGCTTCCTGTGGCCAGGAAGCACCCCTCAGCTGAGGGCAGTTCCCCAGAGAAGGGTATGAGTTGTTAGCAGTCCACCCTCACCACAGCTGGCATGGCTCCCAGGAGGGGACCCAGCAGGACCAATGGTGTCTGCTGCATCTGGGAAAGTTTCTTAATTCTCTGGGCATCAGTTTGCTAGTGCAACTTTCAAGAGTGGGCATAATAATAGCACCTACCTTCTAGGGTGGGACTGATGTACAACTTAGCACAACACCTAGAAAGAGCTCAGGAATTGTCATTTATTTGGACTTTGCTAGCTAAGATCCTCTGCAAAATGGGGGTTATATATTAGTTCTTTGAATTGAGTCATCCTTCTTAAGTGTCATTTGTGTGTGTCTGTGTGATTTTATCTCCCTTTAAAGGTCCCAGGGTCAAAGGGGTTGTGGGCAACAGATGCGACAGGCCCAGAAAAAAAGAAAGGAAATCCACCCAGGGTTGGGCTGTGCACCCCTTCCTCGGGACTCCCACCCACCCCATGGCTGTTTCCTTCCATTTTTGCTCCATCCCTATTTGTGTGGCCTCTGAAGGGTGTGAAGAAGTTGTCATTTGTCGGACCTCAGGTCGTCTACTTTCACTCCAGGCAGCCCTCTGCAAAGTCAAGTGTCCATGGAAGGGCTAGGATGTTTGAGGCTCTGCCCTCCGCCACGTTCAAGGTTCTCTGCAACCCCACGGCTCCATTCTGCCACTCTCATCTTCAGGGCTGTTCATGGCTGTCCTCCCCTACACATGCCCCATGCTCCTTAAATGTCCCCGAGCCCTTTCACAGAGGAGAGGGTGCTTATACCCCGGGTAGGGGGGTGGGGTCTTGGCCGTACGCAAGGACACTCTCAACACAAAATTTCTCTTTCCATTCTCTGGACCTTCAAGAAAAGATACAAGTTACGCAACATTAAAAAGCATGATTCTGGAACTTTTATGAGAGGATGCATATGTTAAAAACTTATAAGATCTCCCAAATCCAAAACATTTCCCTCTACCCCTGAATCTTCTAATAAATTGCTACTCCAGAAAGACTATCCATGCATACCCGTGCGTTTCATACTCACAGGACTCTTCATGTCCCAGGGATGCACATACTCCACTTTGGGAAGCACTTCAGGCTCTCTGTACCGCTCCCCAAGCCCCCACTAAGGATCCCCGTCCACTCCCACCGCCCTTTGTCCTCTCCCTGATCCCAGGATTCCAGGCTCCAGCTGTCCTGGGCGCTGGCTCATCCCTTCCCTCCCCGACTTTGTAGCATTTTGCACTCTCCCACTCACCATCTAGAACCAGAATGGGTGTGAATAGCTCCCTGCATCAGCCACAACCTGGCTCTAGGTAGGATCTTTCTCCTGGGCCTCTGATAGTCAGGGGGACCAAGGTGAGAACACTGTTTCTGGAGTGCTATGCAATCTTAGGGAAAGCTTTTAGCCTCTCTGGGAAGGAGTTGTCTAGATCAGTGATCCTTTGCGCCCCATACAATCCTAAGTCTAGGAACACTGGCCAAGTAGTCCATGCAACTTGGTTGTCAAGGCAACAGAGACACTAAATGGTCCACAAATGGCAGAGCTGGTTATTTATCTGTTTAGCGGGTGGTCAGGTGGTCAGCCATGAACATGTAGGTCCCATGGTCCATTCAAGAAATGGACATGGTGAACCCAGTCAGTGCCCAGGCGCTAGGCTAGCAGGACATTAGTTCAATGATGATACCAGCTACTGAATAAACAGTGTGGGCCAGGCTTTGTGTTTGGTGCTTCACACAGCATTCATTCATTTACTTCATCATGCATTTGATACCTATTAACGTATATATGTGCTATGTCCTTTGCTGAGAGAGGAGGACCCAGAGACGAATCAAGTTACCCTCAGTCCAGTGGGGAAAAAAAACAACTCAGTGGACATGTGCGATGATACAGGGAAGTACAGAGTGCTCTGGGCCATCAGAGGAACAAATGGATGCCAAGCCTGATGGAACTGAGATGGCCTCTCAGAGTAAGGATGCTTGAGCTAAGGCATTAAGGGCGAGTAGCATCTATCCAGGCAGAATGAGTGGGGTGGAAGGGAAGGACATTGTGGATGGATAAGCTTGCAGCAAGAAACGGCATGGAGTGAGAAAATGAATGAATGAACAAATGGATGAACAAACGGACCAACGAATAAATAGCAGACCTGTTTTAGAGAACTGCATGTAGTTCACTCTCACCACCATGGAGCAGTGAGGACTAGTGAGATGATTGAGAAGTGCGCAGGAGTCAGTTGGTAAAGAATCTTGAACGCTCTACTGAGGAGCTCAGAGTTTGATCTGTGAAGCTCAGGGAGCTATGGAAAGATTTTATATGATCACATTGAATCGTGGAGTGACCCCTTCATCTGCTCTGTGAAGACTGGGGAGGATGGGGCAGAACTAAAGTAGGGTCCAGCTGGGAGGCTGCTGGCCCACCAAGCAGGGAATGATGGTGGCTACACCCAGGGCAGTGCGGCTGGAGGGACAGGGAAGATTTGGGAGCTCTGAGCAGACAGAACCAATAGGACCTTCTTATGGCTTGGATGAAGGAGAGGAGAGAATCTAAGGTGACTGCCAAGTTTCCCACCTGGGGGATTGGGAGGTTGGCGACCCATTGTCAACACAGGAGGAAGAAGGGGCTTGTTGGGAAAGATAATAAGTTCAGCTTAGGACATGCCGAGCTTGAGGTACCTGGGAGGATCTAAGCAGAGGTGTCCAGAGGGCAGCTGGAGACAATTCTGGGCTGGGGAGAGAGATTTTGGAGCCCACAGCACATATAAAGGAGTTGTGGCTGGGTCGTGAATGAAGTCGCCTAGGCAGAGTGATGAGGGCAGGTCTGTGTGGACGGTTGGGATGAGATGGACAGAGAGATGAGGAACTGATTCTGAGCAGGAGTGACTAGGAGGTAAGAGGGGACCAGGAGAAAGCATTATGGAAGACAACAGGTAGGTTTCATTATCGTGAACCCTGCAGCCACCTGCAAGGCAGGGCATTATTCCTCTTTCAGAGATGAGGAAATTGAAGCTCCAGGAGAGTAAGACCCAGTATCATACAGCTGGTCAGTGGTAGAACTGGGATTTGAACCAGGGTCCCTCTGACTGCAAAATTTAACAAGCGGTTTCTACTCTATCATGTTTAACAACACAGGGCTTGGCACAAAGTAGATTTTCCATAAATGTTGCATGGATGGATGGATGGATGGATGGATGGATGGATGGATGGATGGATACCGTTAGCAGCTAGAAAAGTTACAAGATTTCAGCAAACAATCAGAAAGACCCTAGAGTATGCCAGGGAGCATGTCCACAGAACAGAAGCAGCTTAAAACTTTTTATAGCATTGCAGACATGGTGATGACAAAGGCTTGCCTTCTTTCCACTGCTCTGTTAATGATCTTTTAAAATCCTTTCAGAGCAAGGTTTATTTTTTTCTTCTTTCCATTCTTGCTTGCAAACGAAGGATGATTTTAGAATGCAAGCTGAAGTACATGATGAGTAAAACGGCCTCCCAGTCAGCACTTTCCAATTTTGAAAGATGCTAAAAACTGATCTTTAAAAGCATGTTTCTCTTCTTTATGCATCAAAGGGCCCTGAGGCCTGTTGGAGAGGACAGGATGAACCATGGGAAGGTAGCAAGGCTGAGCCTCACTGCAGAAGGCAGGAAGTGATGGGGGTGGGGGGCAGGAGGGCAGGCCAGGGCCTAGCTGGTCCCTGGTGGCTGGCCAGCACCTCTGCCTTCAGCCTGTTCTCCATGGGCAGGGCCCAGCCTGCATCCCCACCCCCTAGAAGGGCCCCTTACCCGGACTGGGAGGGAACATCATACAGACACCGAATAAATGTTTGTTGAATGAATAAGTGAGTCAAGGAGTGGCTGTACAACATACACCTATTAACCACACTGAGATAAAAAGGTAATAAATAACCATTTATAGAACTTTTGGATATAGATTTTCCCTTGAAATAAAGATGGGCTGGGAGAAGGTTATAAAATGCTAATACTAGCTCGCACTTGTTGGGCATTTACTATGTGCCAGAAACCGTGTTAAGCACGCTATGAGGATTATCCATGTCGTGCCCCGCAGCAGCCCTGTAAGGTAGGTATCACCATTATCCCCAGTGTGCAGATGAAGAAATTGAGGCATGAGGGGAAAGGAGCTGCCTGAGGCCACCCTTGTTGTTAGAGCTGAGATTTGAGCAAAGTTCAGAACTCAAAGAGACTCTGAGACTTAATTGGGAAGCTTTGTGGGCTCCCGGAAGGTAGAAATGTCTAGAATAAGGTAGAGAGTGGCTGGGTCTCGTTTCTGCAGGCCCATCCTGGGGGCTAGGAAGTGCCCTTCTCTCCTCTGGCTCAGTTCCCCTACCTTAGAGTGAGGAAAAGGGTTAGACGCTGTGCGCCCAGCAGGGTTCACCTGCCCTTGGAGGAGAGCAGGGCAGAGGCTCCCTAGAGCTGTCGGCTTCAGCCTCCAGCCTGCACTGACCATCCCACAGCTGGCCCTGGAGGCCAGTGAGGGCTGACAGCAGGAGCCAAAGGGCAGCTGGCCCCAGAGAGGGCAGCGAGTCAGGGCTGGGCGGGGCTGGGCTAGGGGTAGGCGTTGCCCTGACTGCTCTGGGCTGGGGAGCCTGGGCCACACGAATGTTCCCTGCCCGGCCTCAAGCCCCAAATCCTCTGGGATATGCCAATCACCCGCTCACCTTCACATACATGTCCTTCTGTCCACAGGGCAATGACGTGAGGATCATCCTTGGCCAGTTTGACCAGAATATGGCAGCAAAAGTCTTCTGTTGTGTAAGTAAAACTTTGATCCTGTCATTTGTGTCTTTGGGGAAGTTCACAAGGCTTTTTCTCGGACTCGTTCTCACTGGCTGGTCTGTGAGTGAGGTCCTAGGACTGGAGTTGGGCTTGTTGGAAGCACAAGTGTTATTCTCACTGCTCTTTCTTCTTTACAGGGAGCTAAAGCCCCAGGGCTCAAAACTGAGCAATCATAGGAGGAACCAGGGACCTCAGTTTACTAAACCCACTGTCTAACCCGCTGTCTAAGCTCTGTCTGCTAATTCTAAGTCCCGTCGTCTCAGCCAGGCTTAAGGGAGGCCTGCTATGTGCATTGCGCATAGCGTGATACCAGATACCAGGGCAAGGCTGAGGCACGCAGACCCCTCCCTGCCCCATAAGCAGGGCTCAGAGTCTTAGGTTTAGAACTACTGTCAGCTGTTCAATATCCACCCCTGAATTCTTTGCAATTGTCTGGTGTGCGATAGGTGACAAAGTACTTTCTTTTAATACTTATCTCATTTAATCTTTCAATAACCATGTGAAGCGACTATCATTATCCCATTTTACAGATGAGAAAATGGAGCACCCAGAGGGGTAAAGAGGCTTCCAAAAGCCCTCAGGCAGTTCATGGCAGAGCCAAGGTTGCATTCCTGTTCACTTGATTCGCAATCTATTTTCCTTCGTATGATGTTCTATCCTACGTATGCACATATAAGAGTTCCAACACAGGAGCTGAGTCTCCATTTTATTGCTCTGCCTCCCCTCTTCCGCTCTGGGCCAGGAGAAAAGACAGCAGAATGAGGACTTGGTTTTGTGAGTCGTTGTCTACCCAATCAGCTCTTCCTCTTAAACTGAGGTTATTTTGGTGTAGTCTCTATTCTTTGAACTTTGGTCGGTAACTTGGATGAAATTATAAAAAGTAGGCATGTAAGAATATTAGGAGTTATGATATATGTTGGATGATGGAGTCAGGGTGCAAAAAACCTTAACAGACTGGAATGTTTGATTAAACCCAAGAAGATTCAATCTTATAGTCCTAACAGATGGTTTGATTAGAAGAAATCAAGCCGCCTAGTTGAAGGTGGTAGAGGCATAGCTGTGTGTCGAGAGCAAAAGAGACATTGGGGTCTTGGTTGACTTCAAGGTTACTGAGTCACCAGTGTGAGCTCCCATCCACACACAGGCTGCACGTCCAGACCCAGGGCAGGTAGCCCTTCTGCACTCTGCCTGGGGTGTCCTGCCCGGCTCCCGGTTCACCATTTCAGGAGAGATGCCGGAACTGAGTGAGGCGAGGGCAGTGACTGCAGGGCCCAGTCGCACAGGGTATTTCATCCTGACGGCCCAGGAGCAGTGAGAACTGCCTGATTGTGCCTCAGTTTACCGGGGAGGACCGAGAAGCTATGAGGCTGACATTTCAGGAGACCCTGCGTCGAGCTGAGAGCTCAGGAGCCTGTCTGCTTGAGCTGGAACCCCTGCTCGCCTGCGTAGTTACTGAATTGGGGCTTGTTGACACTTTGAGTCTCAGTTTCCTCATCTATAAAGTGGGGATAATACTAACACCTGTCTCATAGGATTGCTATGAAGATTAAATGAGAAAAAACACATTGCCCAGCGCCTGATGTATAGGGAGCCCTCAGAAAATGTCAGTGATCTTTTTGTTTGTTCAGGGAAGGTCTCAGGTGTCTGAAGATAGAATGGACCACCACTGGGCTGACGAGTTTACTTTTTTTTTATTTTTTTATTTTTATTTTTGAGGGCAGTGTCACTGGCCCTCATATGTGGGACCGAACCGGGGCCGCTGGCTTCCCAGGCCAGCACTTAACCACCGCGCCACTCGGCCGGCCCTAGACGAGTTTACTAACTGATGGACTTTACAAGGTTGTATTAAGCATCCTATGTATCAGTTAAGGATAACAAGTGATCTCTCCATATAAAAACCTTAGAAGGAACACGAGAAAATTTGAAAAAAATGGAGCAAATTGATTTAATATATTTTACTTCAAAACTCGAAAGACCTTGCACATTACCATCTAAGGTCCAAAAATGGCCCATTTCAAAAAGGAAAATGACGCTCCAACTTAGAGGACATGATCTCTTTTAGGGAAGAAACTGGGGTGCCCCCCTCCCCCCAGCTGCCATACCCCCAAGGCCTTGCATGCAGCTGGCACATGGTGGGTAATAACTCCAGGAAAAATAAATTCATGAAAATGGTCCCTAACGAAGCCACACCTGGCACTGGCCACCTGCTGTTTGCAGGAATGCAGGCAAACCTTGTGTCCTGATTCCAGCCAAGCCCAAGCTGAGGCGCTCCTGTGGTTTTGCTCCACTCCATGCGCTGGGATTATTTTTGAGTGGCATTTCCAGCCATGGTTTCTACTTCAGAACAGACGGTGTTGCTGAGTTGATCTCGACACAAAGCCCGGCTGCCTGCCTTCCACAAGGCATGGGACACCATCCTACCTTCTCATCCCACTTTGCTTCTTCCGCTTATTGGATTTTGGTATTTTGAGACGGGACTTCTCTCAGAGTCTCTGCTGGCTGCTTCGTTCATGGAGGAGTTTCGCAGAGCTCTGGTCTGGGTGTTTATTCCATGTGTCAGACCCTCAGATGGATCCGCCCTCCAGGACTTTCAGTCTCATTTGGTTAGGTCTGGAGTTTCTTCAGGGTCATCTCACCAGATCAAGATGCAGTCGTGTGATGGAGGTGGTGCCCGTCAGAGCAGAGATCTACAGAAAGAGCCTTCCTGCCTGTGCCGGGTCAGAGCAAAGTTGGTTGGAAACACCTGCGTCCCTGCCATCCACAGTGCGAACTTTGCCTCATGTTATTGCGTTCTTGGCATTGGAACTGCCACCCGGTGGGAGAGCAGGCTCCGGCAAATGCAAGGCCTATTTTATAGTCCAGTGGCAAATTGTTCAGTTGGGCTCCAGCACGGTATGAGCATGGCTTGCTGCTTTTGTCTTCTCCACTCTCCTCGGTGGTCTAGTCTAAATTCTCCAGCACGCCGACCTGGGTTCTAGTTTTAGCTCAGCCAGCTGTGTGACCTCAGGCAGGTCACTTTACATCTCTGGTCCATGACTGCCTCATCTCTAAAATGGAATCAATGTTCCCTGCCCTACCTGCCTCGTGGGGCTGTCGAGAGGCTTAAATAAGACCACCAATGGAAGATCATTGTCCTGACTGTTAACTGCTTTGCTGATGTAAGAGTTTCTTACCATCTTGTTGCAAGCTATCATGTAACAGGGCAATGTCCTCCTTGCATGGGGAAGGGAGGAGGCAACACGAAACTTAATAAAAAGAGAAAATGGGATTTTAAAAAGATGGTCACAGCGTGACTTCCTATCTATAGCTAATAAGAACCAAAGCGGTTCATGGGACCGAAGAAGGGGAGCTTAGGACCACCCATCACCATGTGGCAGGGCTGATTTGGAGGCCACAGGTCCTGAGGCCACATTCCTATGAGAGGCAGAGAAAATGACAACCAACCAAGGTGACCAATTACACTGGAAGTGTGTTCACTCAGTCACTTCACAACCAATGATTGGGTGCCCTCTGCACACCTGGCACTGTGCTAAGTACTCAGGATCCTGGGGAGGGCAGACACCACCCTCTAGGAACTCCCAACCTGGCAAAGGAGACAGCCTACCAGCAGCTACTTGGAGCTCATGTGTCCAACACCCTCAGTTCTTTTGGATGTGGGAATACCGGAATGGAGGTCCAGAAGCTTCTCCACAGTTGCTTTAGACAGCGGGTGATATATGTAAGCCCAGCGCTCCTCCCTTGCAGGAGAGCCTTTTAGACTCTCACTCAAAACCTGTTTGCTTTTGCTCTACACATATATTTAACAATCCAGGCTCCCTGTTTTCCAGGCCTGTAGCAGTCTAAAAGCAGCAAGTTCAGAATGAGGAGAGGGACTTGATGACCCTGAAATGTGACTGTCTAGATCTGACAGCTAGGAAGGAGATAAAGCCGTAAAAAGTGGGTCTAAAACTCCAAGTACAACAGCCTGGGGCCATGTGGGGGCCAGTCTTCTCTATGCCCAGAGCATCACTGTGCGTGGCCCATGATAGTGACTGATGTTCAGAATGAAACTATGAATTACCGAGAGGAGAAGGGGACAAAAAGCGGCAGCTGAAGTGTTCCTGAGTGTAGCGCTGGACAGGCGTGGTACCCATATTATTTCATTGAATTCTGATGCCAACCCGGGGAAATGAGCTTCGCTTTCCATGGTCTCTAGGTGAGACATGCGAAGCCCAAGGTGTTGTGTGCTCCTTGCCCAGCTGGGGTGCAGCAGAGAATCTAGTGCTGCTTGACTGTAATCTTTTTTTCCCCAGAAGATCAGTAGACATGTTTTTATCTTCATCAAAATTGACTAGTGTTCTAAACAAAATGTGTTGTCACTCAAATGGACTGAGCTTGTGTTTTCTGGAAAATTCACTCACAAGGAACAGCTCCTAATGGGACAATAGCAGGTCAAAGAGCTGTCACAGCCAATCCCTGTGAGGCTCCTGGCCTCCTGCTCAGTGCTGCCTCTAACCTATCCCACAGTCTCTGTCCTCAGAGAGTAATGCCAATCTGCCTTCATGTCTGAGTAGAAGACCCCCTGAGGTCCTCACGCTGTATCTATTGACCTTTTTAAACATACCTTCCTAATAAATGGGGCTGTCTTCTTGCCTCAATCTTTTAAGACTGATAAGGCTTCCAGAGTTTTGTTTTGTTTTCTTTTACTAAGAATAGAGGGGAATTTCAAAAGATGGCCTTTGAATCCACTGCTTGGAAACTTCATTCTGGATCGAGTTTGATGGAACATGACATTCCTACCAAGTGAGATTTCCTGGGTGCTTCTAAACTATCAAAAAGCCTGCTTTTCCTGGTATAGAACCATCTCAATTAGAACTAAAGCCAAACAGAGGTGCAGTAGAACAGCCTGATGATATTTTGTTTAAAAATGAGAGATAGGCGGTATGAATTTGCAGCGTGGGAGTCAGCAGACCTGGATTCCGGCCTGACTTTTCTCCCTGGCTATGTAACCTTGGAAAAATGACTTTCCCTCACTGACGTTTAGTTTCCTCATCTCTAAGATGAGGATAGTAAACTCTGCCCTGGCCATCTCAAAGAACGGACATGAAGGACAATCAAATAAGATGCATGTAAAACATACAAATGTAAGGGACTTTTTTTAGGATGTGAATTTATGCGCACCATATTTTGGTAAACACTCAGAGAGACTGCTCAGTTTGCCAAGTGGCATCTTACATAAATTGCATACTTAGATTAAATTTTCTTGGCCCCTTGCAGAATTGCTCCCCCTGGGTTATGTTTTAAAATTATGATCTCAGATTTTAGTAAAGATCTATACAAAAATAACTTTCTGAAATCCGTTTGTTGTAGGGATGCTGTTGATACCATGTTGGCTAATTTGACAGTGTTCTCTTTATGAGGCTTTTTTTTTTTTTTTTTTTTAGGGTTAAAGCCTAGAAACCATTTTGTTTCCCTGAAGAACTGGTCTGTTTACTCCTCATTGATAATGAGAGCTATGCAAATAATCTTATTGCCCTTTTCTCTTCGGCTGCCAGGAAGTTCCTGATGAAATACACAGCTTATTATGTATAGTGTTGGAAACTTGGGTCGACTTCTCTATGTTTTATTCCCTTTACTTCTGATCAACATATTATAATTTATATTTACCCAGACCTTTATGTTTTAATGTTTACTATTTTGTTGTATAAGTTTCCCATAAATTACCTTGGATCCTTTGAGAGATAACAAGTAGGGCACCAAGAAAGTAATAGAAAAATTAATAATAAAGCCTCTGGCAAGAGGAAGCCTGAGTTCCTCCCAACATCCCTCGCCCGCCCTCCCTTCCCTACGCGTGCGCACTTACTTCTCACAGGGCACAAAATCTTGAACAAATGTTTGACTCCAGGTGACTTCATGGTCAACCCATCTGTTGCAGGCATTTGATGAGAACATGTATGGTAGCAAATACCAGTGGATCATTCCAGGCTGGTATGAGCCTTCCTGGTGGGAGCAAGTGCATACAGAAGCCAACTCATCCCGTTGTCTCCGGAAGAACCTGCTTACTGCCATGGAGGGCTACATCGGTGTGGACTTTGAGCCCCTGAGCTCCAAGCAGATCAAGACCATCTCAGGAAAGGTCAGTACGTTGGCCTATCTCAGCCTCCCGGCCCATCTTCTTTGATCATCCTGTCTGATTATGTTGCCAAAAGGTGCCCAGATCTTTTTCTGGCTTTTGCTGTGTGTCTTTGAGCAAATCACTTGACCTCTCTGAGCTTCACTTATCTATTAAATTGGGATAGCCAGCCCTCCACTGCATGCCCCTCTAGGAAATTGTGGGAAGCCAATAAGGTAAGGGTGTTTTGTAATCCCATAACACAGTGTACATGTGTAGAGTTGTGACTTTTACATACCAGCCATAGCATTGCCTCGCGGACTCTGCTGTGGCTTCCTCCTGTACCCCTCAGACCTGGAATGCCACTTCTCAGTCTGACTGATGCTCCTGTCAACCTGGAGAAGAAAGCAGACTTGAGGAAACATGTGCTGTAGACCAGCCAGAGTAGTCTGAGCCCCAACTTTGCCACTTACAGCTGTGTGAGCTGGAGCTTCCATGCTCTGAGCTGTCGTTTCCTCTTGTGTATAATAGTGGTAAAAATACCCCTCTCTGGGGTTAAAAGGAGGGCTGATGGAAGATTGTGCAATCTGGCTAACATGGCGCCTGGTACCTTGGTCCTGTCACAACTGGGAGGAGGACCTGGGAAGGGTGCTTTAAGTCCTTGGGGCCACCACATGTTCTCACTAGGGGGTCACTAACCCCTGCCCTCTTATCTGGCATGGCTGTGAGAGAGCCAGGCAATGTGGCATATGTAAAAGTATTTCAAAAGTACATACACCATTCCCTATCAGTGTAAGTGTTAGCAAGAATCAGGTGATGACAGCCCTGGTGAGGATGGGACATCCATTTCTCAATTTTAACCACCAGCCAAAATTTGGTGCAGTAGAGCACACAATTCTATTCTGTCTTCTCAGAGCTCAGATTGTTAAATTCTCCACTCAACTCCAGCATTCTTACAGACCCAATTGCATTTAAAGAATAAGCTTTATGTAAAGTAAAATGTATATGTATCATTTTTGTCCATTATTTAATCTCAATTAGAGCCAAACTCAACAAGAATGATGTATTGATTTGTCAAAAAATGGCAAGTCATTAGGACACATTTTGTAAACAGCTCTTTAGATCATGCTGGCATCCGAGAGATCCTAGAAAAACACTCTGGTTAGAAAAGGTTGAAAGACATATTTTTATACCAAAATCAATGAGTATATAAAAAAGTTTTGAGATGCTGAGAAATGAGTAGAAACAAGTCATTATATTTCAGTAGGTGTTATTATTAAAAGTGTCAAAGTTTACAGTTTATTAGAAGATCCTTTGTCCAGGGATACCCTATACTTTAATCTAAAAATAGTATAAAATTTTAGGAAAACACAAAAACTAAGGGGAAAAATTTCATGCAAGCAGACAGTATAACAATTAAACAGAGAGACTGACAGAAGACCAAAGACATAAATGATTATATAAGAGACCTGTGAAGCTAAGTGGGGGTGAGGGCAATGAGATGCCATGAGAAGGACCTCCAATGTCATTCTAAGGAGCATGGATGTGACCCAGAGCAGGTGAGCCGTGCGCGGATGTGTGCTGCGCCCAGGAAGGCTTTTGGGGAAGATCATTTTCTGTGCAGTGTTTTGTGGAGAAAATGTTTTCACTTTATAACAACATCATCTTGTAGGTTACTGACTTTCCTTTTTAATTTTTGATTTTTTTAAAAAAAATTGGGGGCTAGTGAGGAGGCTGATCACTATATTATTGTGCCCTTGAATGGGATACCTTGTGCTATTCCTAGAGCTGTACCCCACAGGGTGGAGGACCTCCCTCTGGGCCTCCCAGGATGGAGCAGTGCCATTGCAGCAGAGGCAGGCTCCAGGCTTGAGGCAGCTTCCAAAATTTCAGCCGACCTCGTCCCTGCCCCCCACCGTCTCTGAGATAAGAGGCAGCATCTCTTACATTCCTGTGAGATTGTAAGACAACAGAAGTTACACAGGGACATCTGCAGCCCGTTTGCCTTTTGCCATCAGAGGGCGTCAGGCCTTTTCTAGAGACCGTTTAGACCAGACTCCTCTCAGACTCTCAGATCCTACCAGCAGCAGAGAACTCACTACTTCTCCCTTACTTTCCCCTACTGGTCCCTCTGGGCCCAGACAGGTCCCGTTGGTAGTGACCTTGTCCAACCCATCCCTCCAGTTGTAACTCACAGGCCCACGGTTGGGACTAAGGGCAAAATCAAAGGGGGCGCCAAAAACCTCAGTCATCAAGATAACAGAATATTTTGATATTCAAAATTAATGAAAAAAAATCCATGATGATCAACATGTCAAAATTTTCAATAAAGACAAGGTCCTCAGGACTGGGATTAGGGTGAGCTAAGTGATATGAGTCACACAATTACAGGATCAGCTCTTGTCTTTACTTAAAATGTTGATATTTTGTTAAGCATGGATTTTTTTTCACATTAGTTTCAATTTATTAAAACACTACTAATATGGATGACTGAAGGTTGTGGCTCCCTCTTAAATTCTGCACTGGAAGAGAACACCTCGCTCTCCTCCCCTGGTCCTGACCCTGCACGGGTTGTATTTGTCAAGCCCCTTCCCATGCTTGGCCCGTCCTCCGCACATGATCTTGGTGAACGCTGTCTCCCTGGGATGTGGGGCCCAGAGTTAATAAAGCATTCGTATTTGTGGTCTGACCACAAGCCAACTTCCCCAGTCAACCTTCAAAAGTCTATGGCCAAAGGAAGCTCTAGAGAGTTGAGAAATGTTTCTTGAATTTGAATTCAGATTTTACATGACTGCTGGAGACAGTGGTCAGCGTGGCACAGGCGGCTGGGTTGATGCCTGTATTTTCGGGTCCACAGTGTCCATGAAGACAAGCAAACACTCATAGAGCCATCATCCCAAGTCAACGGGCTCTTGCCATCCTCATTATTTACATATAGGGAAGCGAAAGGGCAGAAAGGACACCCCCAAGGTCCCTGTAGTGGGTAGCATAGTGACCCCCTAAAAAGATATGTCCACATCCTAACTCTCAGAACCTGGAAGTTAGGTTGGAAAAAAAGGTCTTCACGGGTGTAATTAAGTATCTTGAGATGAGATTATCTTTGATTACCTGGGAAGGTCCTAAATCCAATGACACGTGTCCTTATAAGAGAAAAGCAGAGGGAGACTTGCCACATAGAGGTCACATGAAGACGAAGGCAGAGACTGAAGTGATGCATCTACAAGACAAGGAGCGCCAAGGATTGCTGGCAGCCGCCAGAAGCTAGGAGAGAGGCATGGAATGGATTCTCCCAGAGGGAACCAACCCTGCCAGTACCTTAGTTTTGGGCTTCTGGTCTCCAGGACTGTGAGAGAATAAATTTCGGTTGTTTTAAGCCACCCAGTTAGTGGGAATTTGTGGAAACTGATAGTCACCCAGAAGGTCAGGGAGAGATCCAGGACCTGAAGCCAGGACTGCCCATTCCCCAGTCAGTGCCCCTTCCCCTCTACCATGCTGCCTCTCTAGACTTGAGACAAGCTCAGGGACAGAACGCATCCAAATCAGCCCTTTTGTGACATCTCAGCAGGCCCCTCTTAGTAAGTGGTGTAACAGGAGCACCCAGGTCTGGGATTCAGGAGATCTGCACACATTTTTTTCATTTCCACCAATTAATCTGCCACTTCAACTATTCACTCTTCCTCCCTGGGTCTCAGTTTCCTCAACTGAAAAATGGGAGATTTGGGCCATATAACTCCTAGGGTCCTTTCACAGCTAAGTTCTCAGACTCTGTGTAAATGCGGTATTGGGTTATTACAGAAAACTATATGGCATGATTATAATGTTAAACCCTGGAATCCCCAGGATAAAGGTGACTCCTGAGAGAGAAAGTTGCAGGTGGAACAGCTTTCCTCTTGAAATGCATTCTCCAAGGTTCCCTCTTTCTTCTGCCTGTCTCCAGCATCAAGCTGTCCCCAGCTTGCTCATTGGTACCCAGGAGATTTCCGGTAGGAGGAATAACAAGGTCATGGTCTTCCTCCAGATCCATCACATTCATCAGTCCCTTCCCAGTGGAATTTCTAAGGATGGAACAAGCACAGGCCTTCAGGCTTCCCCAAGCACACTCAGAGCTCAGTCTTCCAGGACCTCAGGAAGACAGCCTCTGGGCACAGCTTTGACTCTAACGTCTGGCTTTTACTCTTCATTGAGGTTCCCCATCACCACGCTCCTCCCTCAAAGAAACTCTGTGACATTGGTGATTGCCAGTGTCAGCTTTCATTTTTCAAAGTCCCTGTTAGGTTTATTTCCATAGTGAGCATTTGCATTTCTGGCCAGGTTTCTTTGGTAAATATATGTTCAAATTAGCATTGGGTGCTTACTTAGGGGTAGAATTTCTGAGTCTTAAGGTATGCTTATGTTCAGCTTTGGTAGACTCTGCCAAACCTATTTCTAAAGTGGTTGCACCAATTTACACACCCACCAGCAGTGATTGAGAGTTCTATTTGGTTCACAGGCTCACCACCATTTGGTATTGTCAGCTTTTTCATTTTAGCTAATCTAATGGGTATGTAGCGGTGTCTCATTTTAGTTTTAATTTACATTTCCCTGGTGATGAGTGAAGTTGGGCATCTTTTCATATCTTCATTGGCCATTTTGATATCCTCTTTTATAAACTGCCTGTTCAAGTCTTTTGCCCATTTTTCCACTCAGATTCTCTGCCTATTTGTTATTGATTTGCAAAAAAATATTTTATATTCTGGAAATTAATTCTTGGATGGTTATACATATTACTTATATCATCTCACATTCTTTACCTTATCTTTTCACTCTTAGTGATATATTTCGATGAACAGAAATTCTTAATTTTAATGTTGTCCAGTTTATTACTCTTCCTTGTGGTTAGTATATTTGTGTCCTGTTTAAGCATCTTTGCCCACCCAAGCTCATGAAGATATTTTGCTATCTTGTCTTTTAGAAGTTGTGCTTTACCTTTCACATTTAGATATAGAATCCACATGAAATTGATTTCATGTATGGTCTGAGGTAAGATTAGGATTAATTTTTTCAATATGAATAACCAATTGATTTGGGACCACTTATTGAAAAGTCCATTATCCTCCCCATCCCCTAAACTACAATGTCACCTTTGTCATGACTTCAGTAGCTATATATAGTGGGGATCTGCTTGTAGGCTTTCTATTCTCTTCCATTGGTCTATTTGCTTACCCTTTAACCAATACCACATTGTCTTAATAATTGAAGCTTTATAATAACACCTGATGACTGGTAGTGTAAGCCCTTCATCTTTGTTCTTCTTTTTTAATATTTTTTTGAATATTCTTAGTCATTTTCAATTTAGATCTGCTCACATATTTACATTTTCCATTACTTTTCATTTCTCCCTGAATTTCTGTTCTGTTTATGATCATTTCCCTCCTGCCTGAATAACTCCTCTAAGTCTTTCTTTTACTGTGGGTTTGCTGGAGACAAATTCCCTCTATTTCTGGTTGTCTGAAAATGTCTTTCTTTCTCTTTTAATTTTGAGAGATACATTAACTAGGTGTAAAATTCTAGGTGACCTATTATTTTCTGTCAGTACTTGAGGATGTCATTTCATTGTCTTCTGGCTTCCATTGTTTCTATTAAGTCAGCTGTCAGACTAATCCTTGTTTGTTGAGGATAATGCATCTTTTTCCCCCCTCTGACTCTTTTTAAGATTTTGTCTTTGCTTTGGGCTTCAACAGTTTTATAATGCTGTGCTGAAGTGAGGTTTCCTTTGGGTTTATCTTCATTAGAGTTCGCAGAGCTTTATAGAACATCATGAATCAGTGGATTGATATGTGTTTGGGAGAAATTCTATTATAATATCCCTTTCAATATTGCTTTTGCCTATTCTTTCTTCCCACACATTCTGGGACACCAATTATACATATGCTATACGTTTTCAACATATTCCATGTATCTCTTATGTTAATTTTTTATTTTCTATCCATTTTTCTTCTCTGTGCTTCAGTCTGAACATTTACCATTAAGCTTTCTTCCCATTTAATAACCTACTTTCTACTGTGTCTAATAAGCTGCTTCATCCATCTATTGAGTTCTTAATTTCAGTTATTGTATTTTTGATTTTTAGAATTTCCATTTTATTCTTTTCTCTTTCATAGGTTCCAGTTTTCTGGTGATATGCTGCATCTTTTAATTTATGTTTTTGAACATATAAACCTTGCTATTTTAAAGTCCATGTCTAATAACTTCAAGATTTGGATCACCTGTGGGTCTGTTTCTATTGCTTATTTTACTTATTTACCTTCCTCCCTCTCTCCCTTCTTCTTTCCTTCTTTCCTTCCTTCCTTCCTTGTCTTTTTAAAAATTATGTGGTCCTATATCTTTGTATACCTGGTAAATTTAATTAATTGACTTAAATATAAAAAGCTGTAGCGGCTACAGGTGGTGTTATCTTTTTCCAGAGAAGATTTATGTCTCGTCAAGCAGGCAGCTAGAATAGGGGCAGATTACCTTAATACAATCAACAATTGAGGTGATTCCAGGCTTGATTTTAGTTTTTGTAAGGTGTGGTCTATTTTGGTTTGTCCTTATTCCTGGTCACAACTGAAATCCTAGGGTGTTTACTGGCACTGGATTCCAACTTTTGTTTTCCTGATATTATGAGACTCCAAATGCCTCTGTTTATTTGCGTAGCCCTCCCAGCAACCACTTTTTGCTTGGCATCTCACCCTCTTGCTTTATGCAGCTTAGTTATCACCAAATATGTCAAGCGCAAATGCCTATTTGAAAACTGGGTTCACTTTTTTATGGTTCCTTTTCCTCTGAGACCTTGACCTACAAGCTTTGCTGTCCTTATAGCCTTGAATTACAGTTTTTGTCTTCCTCTCTCCCACGAAACTGCTAAAAACTCTTATCCAGTGCTTTTGGTTCCTGCAACTAGCCATACAAATCAGCAAATGCCTCAAGGGGAAACAGCAATGAATGTTGGACTCTTCTCAAAACATTTCTCTTCTCTGCAGAATCTTGGCTCCTTGAGTCCTGGATGTCCTGGTTGCTTTCTGGTGCCTTTGAATAGATCTTTTTATATTTTATTCTGCTTTTCTGAAGGTTGTTCATGAGAGCTTTGGTCTGATATAAGCTATTTCGTCATAGTCAGCATGAAAGCCTGAACTGAGATTATTTTGCTTAAAAGGGGGAGAACAGTCCATTGGGGATGGGGTAAGCATGTCACTGTGTTCAGCTCTTTGAGGCACTGTTGTGCATGAGAGGGGGAAGACATGTTTATTGTGGCTCCACAGGGAGACGTGGCATGCTGAATAGGTTACAGGGAGATAGATGTAAACTCTGTATCCGGAAGAATAGCCTCATAGACATCAGGCATTCCTTCAGTGGAAGGCCCTGCCTGAAGAGGGAGTGAGCTTCCCAACACTAGAGGAGGCTCAGAAGGAACTCAACAGACACTGGAAGGTGCAATTTAAAAGATCCAATCAGAGTGTAGGCGGGGCTTAATCAGTGGTGACTGATTTATGCATTCTGGAAATCTTAGAAGATTTTTAAACATATGGATGTCTAAGTTAGCTTACAGACAAACTGAAACTAACTGTAGGGCCCTGCTGGCATCTGCATTTTTATCCAGCTCCCAGGTGATGCGCAAACTGGAGCATCAGAACCAGCAGGTGAAATATCCCCTAGTGTACCTTCCAAATGAGACCCCGTGATTCCATCTCACAAGGAATTCTAGGGTGAAACTCTGCCAGTTTTACTGCTGCAGGGGTGGCAGTTGGAGATGTGGAAGGGGGTATGTCCTTCTCCTTCTCCAGGAGGCTTCTGTCTCTCAGAAAGCAGGACTCCATTTGGTTCTGTTGGGATGACAGACCCATGAGGTTTAGTCACATTGTGGGTTAGCAAGCTTGTGTGGGCTAGCCGGGGAACCTGACCACTATTTATAACATAGTTTCTGTGGAAAAATATGTTCCAAATTCCAACAACTGCCTTTTAAAACTCTGCTGAAGCACAACCTGTCAGTAATTGGGATGATCTATATAAAGCTATTTTCTCAGAAACTTTTAGCATCTCATAAACCTGACCTCAGATAATGAGTAATTATCAGCTTTCAGTGTCAGCTTTACAAAGGAAGAAGTTTCTTCTGCACCAAATAATTGGAGTCCTGCTTTAAGAGCAACTCTTACTTTTTCTCGGACAATTATGTCTTCTTGCTGTCATTGTTCTACCCAAGGGAAATTGGTGCTGGCTTCACCTGGGAAGTGATGAATGGCCTGGGATATAAGGTGGTAGCAAAAACTTCAACTCAGTTCTTGCAAGGGTAGTGAGAATGAGGTCACCTTTCAAGGCTTAGTTACACCTGTGTCCCATTCCAAGGACTCTGCCCACAGAAATGAGGTGTTCTCCACCCGCCTCCTGCCCCTTTCCCTAAAATGAAGAACAGTTTTTGAGATAGAAAAGATATGGATTTGCAAGTACCTGTGTAAAAAGGATATGTAGGAGCTTTCGTTGGCCCCAAGGTCAAATTGAATAAACAGTATGATCTTGGTCTCCCTAGTATCCCCATAAAAAAAAAAAAAAACTATAACAAGGAAGTTTTAAAATAGCACTCATTTACCTCCTGGAGAGACCACACTCAGGTCTGGACTCCTGACTTTAACAGCGTCACAGAAACCTTGAAGGATGCCCCAGTGGCGTGCTTTGGGTGGGGAAGAGGTCTAGAAATGAAATCGGAGCGTAATCCTCAGGTTCAACACACAGGACTCGGAGGCAGATGCCAGCAGCCCTCAGATGTCTCTGGTGTGCATCAGAAAAAGCTCACAGGAACAAAATCCAAGAAGAGGCAAGTCAAAGGGGCCTCATTCCTTTTATGCCTAAAGCAATTAATTAAAGAAGTACACATTTAAATAATTTGTAATCCTCTTACAATAGCCAATAGCTGAATTAACCAGAAATAGACCCACATTGCATTTAACAATCAAAGAAAAATATAGCCAAAGAGTAAAAGATGGAAAAATAACAAGGATGCCTTAAAACAAAAAATTAAAAGGTGTGACTACCACCATGGCAATATGGCATAAAAAGGAAATGCACTTAAGAAATAAAAATTGCCCATCGGTATTTGAAAGGAACTCACTTGAATCATTAATCAGAGAAATGCAAATTAAAATTAAAAGGAGATACACTTTCTTCTTAATCTAACAAACTGACAACGACTTTTAAAATTCAAATACCCGTTGTTGTCAAAGATGCAGGGAAATGGGTACTTCTATAATACAGTGGGATTTTAATTTTTCATATTTGGGGAGAATAATTTAGTCCTATATATGTGTAAATAGTGTTTTAAGTTTTTTATACCCTTTGCTTCAGCAATTATACCTCTGGGAATTTATTCTGAAAAAAAAAATTATCAGTGTGTGCTGAGAAAATTTAGATACAAGGATGCTTTTGCCTAAATGTCCAGTAATTGGAAATTGTTAAGGACATAATAGTAGACTGCCCACACCCTGGAGGACTGCTGACTCCTGTCAGCATGGGCCTGGGCCCCATCTCGGATCTTCAGGGCTTCCTGGACAAGTGGCTGTGCTGGGTGCCAGGCTGAACAACCCACGGTCACATCGTGGACCTTTACTCTTAACAGCAGTGGCTGGTATTTGTGGTCACCTACCATGTGCTGGACAGTGGACTGGGTACTTTGCATGCTTCATTGTATTGAACCCTCATGGCCACCCAACGAGGAAGGACTCAGAGACCTGGGGGAGATAAGACCCAAGCCCAGGTCACAGTTAGCAAACCACAGAGCTGGGGCTGGAGTGCAGGATGGCCTGCTCCCTTTTCATTGTGTCAGGCTCTTGCCTCTATTCCTGAAAGGAAACTTCTAAGTCACTTGGTCCAACCTCTTCATTTTTTGGATGGAGAAACTGAGGCATAGAAAGGGTCTCTGTAGGTATTGTTTTGGGTTCTGGTGATACCTCAGTGGTCAAGACAGAGAGCCTCCCTCACCCCATGGAGTTTAATTCTAGTTGTGGGGGAGAGCGTTGGAACAACAGACAATAAGCAGGTAAACACGTAAGCAGGAAAATGGCAAGATGTGAAAAGTACAATAAAGAAGATAAAACCAGTGGATAGAGAACACCAGGGGTGAGGGGATTTTAGAACATGTGGGTCAGGGAAGCTGTTGCTGAGAAATGATATGGGCTGACATTTGAATGCCCAGAATATCATGCAAAGATCTGGGGAAGAAGCTTTCTGGCAGAGGAAAGAGCTAGTGCAGAAGCCCTGAGGTGCGAACAAACTTGACGTGATCGAAAGACCCAAAAGGTTTAAGGAAAAGAGAGAGCCTCCTAATGGACCGTTTCATGCTCCCCCAGGAGGTGCAAAATGGTGAAGGATGATTGCAGAAAGGCAGCCCACAGGGATGTTCGGCGGGTGGGGGTGTGATTAATAGTGAGAAGGGGCTGAGCTGGGCTGGAGATTGCTGTCTCCTTGAAGAACCCTTGGTTTGAAGAGAGTTTCTGCTGTGTATTTTGATTGATGAACAGAATGTGATGGCTGGACATGATGCATTTCTCAGGAAAACTGTAAACGGGTAAAACATGAGTCATCCAACAGGAGCTGAAACAAAAAAGGAGCTGGAGCTGTTGCTGGGACGCCAGCACTCACACTTGGTCAGGCAGAATTCCCCTCATGCATGGTCCACAGTGGGAGGGCCTTGGCCGTCCCCATGCATCTGCGTGAGTGACCCCACTCTGCTAATACCTTGAGTCAAGAGCAAGAGACTCAGGTTGCAGCCACAGGACTGCCCAGCCTTCAGTGGCTCAGCATCACCACCCTCCTATTCACTTTGGACCTGGCCCCAAACAACTCGGGGTGGTTTGCAAAAAGCAATGATGCCCTCAAAAGTCAAAAAATGAGAAACGTAGCAGAGATGAAAGGGGCCCAGTCTAGTTATACACATGTGGACACACGCGCACATAAACACAAGCTGTGTGGCCTTGAGATAAACCCTGGACCTCTCTGTGTCTCCAGCTATGCGGGTGTGGGGGGAGGCATGTGTCACTGCATCTAAGGACCCTTCCCAGTGTAATCTAATAGTGAACCGATGGTTTCTAACTGTGCTTTGACCCCAAAGAGGTTTTAGCCAAAGACCGAGCTGTGAGCTCCGATGACATTTCTCGCAGAGGTCAGCAGAGAAAAGGTCATGGAGGGTTGAGGGTAATGGGTTCCCCGGAGCATTCACTTGGACGTGTAATCCTCAGGGACTAAAATAAAAAGGCACGTTCAGTACTTTGTGACCACATCAGAATGTTAATGTCGCTAATGGTTTTATGAAATTCAGTTCAGTGGGAGAAAAAAATCCTTTTTTAGAAAGTGCTGTTCTTCGCAGACCCTGCTATACTATGGAAGAGGAAAGAGGAGGGAATATGATGTAGGGTCAGAACAGCCCTTATGCCTGGGCAGCTGGGGCCTGCCCCTTTCTCCCTCGTAGACCGTGCCCTAAATCCCCTGCCCAAATGTCTGGTGCCATTTCCTGGGCCAGGGGAGCCTCTTGCCTGGGTCAGTCCTCTTGAGGGTAAATAGTGTCTCGGTGGTCAGGGGCTGCTGATGCTGGCAGAGGGAGACGGTGTGGACTGAGTGTGGCTGGGCTGCAGGACTGGGCCTAGAGCAAGGCCGGCTCCCCCTGTGCTGCTGTGTCTATCCTGAAGCTCTGAGGCACCCCAGAGTTCTGGATTCAAACTTGGCCTTCCAGATCATTAGGAAGATATATTTGTTATGGTGGGGAGATAGAAAATATTTTATTGAACAGTTTTTTGATTTGTCTATAACTTACATATTTAGGTAGATGGTATGTGGGCCTCCACTAGTACCCTAGCTTCAGGCCCTGCAAATATCCGGGGGAGCCCTGGTTCGGGTGCATTACTCCTTCACCCTAACCCTGCCAGACAGACTGGGTTCAAATCTTAACCCTGCCGCTCACTAACTCTGGTGCCCTGGGCAAGTCAACCTCCCTGAACCAGTTTCCTCACCTATAAAATGGGGGCGATAATAGGACGCACCATGTGAGGTTTTTGTGAGATTTAAATGAGATAATGCACATGAAGAGCCTAGACATTTGGAGAGTCTCAGCTCTCCACGCTGTCACCTGATGTCCCTGCCCGTTGTAACTTGGTGTCCTCTGACTCCCCATTTTCCAGACTCCACAGCAGTATGAAAGAGAGTACAACAACAAGCGGTCAGGTGTGGGGCCCAGCAAGTTCCATGGGTACGCGTACGACGGCATCTGGGTCATCGCCAAGACGCTGCAGAGGGCCTTGGAGACGCTGCATGCCAGCAGCCGGCACCAGCGGGTCCAGGACTTCAACTACACGGACCACACACTGGGCAGGATCATTCTCAACGCCATGAATGAGACCAACTTCTTCGGGGTCACGGTCAGTCCCAGGGCCCCCGGGCTCTGCTTTCCTTAGTGGCCCTTCGAGACCTACAAGGCAAGAAGGGCTGTGTCACACACCCTCTGACATTGGACCCCTTCTCTCAGATCGTTGAAATAACTTCCTGTGGGCATAGGATTTCAGGGCTGCTAAAACGGGAGGTGTAGGGGCGCTCTGTGACACACTGGGAAAATGCTTCTCTATAACTCACGGGTTAGAAAGGCCATAATGAGCTGACTGCACACAGAGCAGGTGGACTTCGCCAGGTGGTGGGGTGAGCAGCAGAAGCTCTAGACCCAAAGGCAGGTTCAAATCTTGGACCTTTACTTTCAAATCTTTAAACATGGAGTTTTCATAATACCTACCCTGAGAGGTAGTTATGAACATGAGCCATTACGAAGTAAAAACTGCTATTTGTTGAGCAAGCAACTTGCTCCAAGTCTCAAGCTTCTCATCTGGGAAATGGGGATAAAAGATATCTTGCATGGAAGTTGGGAAAATTAGCAATAATAATGGCTAGTATTTCCTGAATGCTTATTATGTGCTTGATGCTGTGCTAAGCACTTTATGTAGATTAGACTCAATAATGTAGATTAGACTCAATAATAAAGTAATGCTAGGCGCTCAATAAATGCTGGCAATTGTTGTGGTTAAAATGGTCTCATTGCATCCATATGCCATCCATAGGAAGTAGGTGCTATTATTATCCCCATTAGAGGTAAGGAGCCTGGAGCTCAGAGCATTTAAGAGTACAGCTAATCAGAGGTAGGATTTCAATTGGGTCTGGGATTTCAATTGGCTCTGGCTCTTAATTGCTGCATTACACTACCTTCTCATAATGGACATAAGTGGTAGTTATTGTGTCTTATGATGATGTATTTGTCATTAACTCTGCTCCCAGGAAATATGAAAAATTTGTCTAAAGTATGGTTTGAAATGCTAAAGTGTCCTGTGTTTTAGAGTCATTTACAGAACCAGTCTTTCTTAGGATATGAAGAGGAGCAGCTAAGATGAATTGATTGGAGCATTTCTTATTAACTGTTCGTTTTCCCTTGTGCGTGTGCTCAAGCTTACACTGTTGGTCTGGTGGGGCAGGTGTGAGTACCTGTGCAGACACTGGGGGTGTAGACAATGGTGTGGGCACCAAGGTGAGTAAGATGGGCTCCCTCCCCTGGAGCCTGTGGTCCAGATGCAGGGGCCAGACCCGAACACAAATGAGAACAAGAGGTTCTCAGCGCCATGGGAGAAAAACAACTGTGTGATCCCAGAGGGGTTTCTGTGACCTTTGGTGAAAAAGTCAGGAAAGGCTTTTGGAAGAGGCAGCATGTGAGCTGTGCCTCAGACATGCAGAGAGGGGGCTGGCAGTCCGGGCAGATGGAGCGTGGTGAGCAAGAGAGAAACACGTGCATGTGTGCAGGCAATGTTGAAAAGGAGGATGACTAGGCTGAGCAGGTATCCAATATAACCCAATTCTAAAGGGACAAGCTAAGGAGACTGGCCTTTCTCTCGTGCTTCTTTTTAAATTAGTTTCAGGTGTACAAAACAATGTACTAGATATTTACACCCCTCACAAAGTGGTAACCCCCCTCCCCCAATCTACTACCCCCTGACATCATATATAGCTGTTACAGTTCCACTGACTCTATTCCCTATGCTCTGCTCCACATCCCGTGACTATATATATATATAAAATTATATATATATATATAAAATTATAGTTGGCATTCGTTATTATTCAGCTTCAGTGGTCAGGTATCTACATCATCCATGAAGTGGTCTCCCTAATAAGACAAGTGTCCATCGGACCCCTACAAAATCTTTACAACATTATTGATTATATTCTCCAAACTGTCTTTCGTATCCCTGTGGCAATATTGTAGTTACCAATTTGTGCTGTCTAATCCCCTCCCTTTCTCCCTCATCCCCACCTGTCTCCCATCTAGCAACCTTCAGTTTCTTCTCTATATCTCTGAGACTGTTTCTGATTAGTTTGCTCATTTGTTCTATTCTTTAGATTCCACATATAAGTGAGATCATATGGTCTTTGTCTTTCGCCGTCTGACTTATTTCACCTGGCATAATGCTCTCTAGGCCTTTCTTTTAAAAGCCAGCGTTCTCAGAGTGTGCCCTGACCAGCAGCACGAGTGGCCCCTGGGAGCTGGTTAGAAAAGCAAATTCCCCTCCCCAGACCCACTGGCTCAGAATCTCCAGGGTTGGGGCCCAGCAAGCTGTAGTTTAACAAATCCTTTAGGTGATTCTCATGCTCGCTGGAGCTTGGGAACCAGCAAAGTGGGTGTTTCTTGCACAGCCGACATTCAGACTGGAAAGTTTTAACAGCTTTCCTCAGAAGAGTGGCTTAAAAAAAAACTTTTTTTATCCTCACAACCTCTTGTTATAAAATCTCACATGGTGCCTGGCATACCATACAGATGACGGAGGAGGAACCATCTGTCCGGACCCCACTTCCCACAGCCTCCACCTCACCCCTCCCCTCGGCCCCAGACCCCTCCCTCCAGAAGTCCCCAGAGAGCACCAAAGGCCTCAGAGGTCCTTTCTCTTCCTGGTACAGATCCAGACTGAGACAGAGAGGGCTGGGGTCCCACCAGCAACACTGTAGCACCACTGTCTCACAGCCTGGGTGCGCTTGTTCCGGTCAGCCTTTCACACTTTGCTTCTTATCTAGTAGAATGAATTCATGATACCCCAAGCAGAAATGGCTGAATAGAGAGCTACAGAATCTAGGAGGCACTTTTGCCGTCTCTCATAATCCTAGAACTCAGCATTTTGCCTAAAGTATCTTAGTAGGAGATCATTTATAATGACTTCTATGTGCTCCTTTTCATCTAAGCCAAGTAATCGTAATCCCTACTTGATGAGCAATTAGATAAGACTGAATCACGTTACACGGCTTGAAGATGAATTTCTTTTTAACGGGAAATGCCTTGATACATAGGTATGCCTGTTCCGGCTTGTGACTCAGAATTCAGCACCTGTCAGAACTGAAAGCAGCCTTAAAGATGCTCAGATTCAACCCTGTCGTGTTGTAGGTGACTATCTGAGGTATGGACAGGGAGCTATCAGAGTCGCACAGAAAGACCATTGAGTCAGCACCACCAGGATGAGAGCTCAGGTGGTTCCTGCCCCCGCCACCCTCAGCGTTGTCTCCTCTTCTTTGTGGAAGCCCCCCTTTAGCTGAGAAGGAGATTGCAATAGAGAAACAGTTCACTCCCCCCAACCTTTCTCCTTATCCCCTTTGTCGCATATTAACATGTGCTTGCCACTGGATTGTAGACAGGTTTCATTAAAATTGTCTTTTGATCAGAGAAAAAAAGGACATCTTCTGACAAAATAAAAAGTGTTTCTGTGGTCCAAGGAGACCACAGAAGGCCAAGGTCAGCCATAAAGAATTAGAAAGGAACAGGGGAAGGTGGAAATAAATGAAAGCATTTCCTATTTGCTGAAGGGTTTTCATTATACAGCACACACAGTATCCATTTTTCCACTCTCAGGCAGACACTTTATTCTGGGTCACCCTCATTCAGCATGTTTACTATACGGAAAATCATTTAAACACATTAAATTAATTATATCCGTGACTCAATTTCAATTGATGCAGTATGCACACTCTCAGCTGGGAGCTGGGCCCATGGCTCCTGTTTGGCATGCTGAAGAAGAGATTTTTTTTCCACACAGCCCAGACTGTGAATCTGGCCTATTTGGGGCCCAGCTCTGTTTTATCTTCTTAAGGCGCT
The DNA here is from genome assembly GCA_033961575.1 of Aselliscus stoliczkanus. Taxonomy (NCBI): domain Eukaryota; kingdom Metazoa; phylum Chordata; class Mammalia; order Chiroptera; family Hipposideridae; genus Aselliscus; species Aselliscus stoliczkanus. The sequence goes on from CM066728.1 coordinate 143,242,832, forward strand.
TTGCCCCTGGATATTCTTCTCAGGGAACATCCGGAAATGGGATTCTATGTCCCTACCTGCACACCGATGGCCCGGTGGTCCTACCCACCTCGAATTCCCTGAGTGCATGGTTCTGATTTTCAGCCCTGTTATAACCTCTTTATGGTCTGCAAATCTCAGAATGCTTCTCTACCTGGAACCCTCTCTCCTGCCAAACATGTGACCAGGAAGTCAAGCTAGAATCGGCTATTTAGGTCTCAAAAGCCCACGGAATTCTGAGAATCCCAGCTCAGCAGTGTGTTTACGGCAATGATTCCTAAACTTGTGTATGTGTGAGAATCTCCCAGAAAGCTTTGTTAAAAATTCCGATTTCCCAGCCCTGCCCTAGAACTTTAAGGCACAGTAGCTTTGCAGTAAGGCCAAGAAATTCGCATTATTAACAAGCAGTCCAGATGATTCTCAAATAGCAACTTTGGAAATTGCTTGGGGCTCCAGCAGCTCTCAGGCAACACACACTTTGATTTTAAATCTGTCAGAGATGTATTTGTTCCTGCATTCATTCACTCCCAGGAACCCATTTACTACCAGAGATGTACTAAATTCATCAACAAAAGGCTGTAACTCATCAAAACATGTCTGACAACATGTGCTAAGAATTCAGGTGAAAATTAGAGCCTTAATTTTCTTTGGGTGATCATTTGAAAAGCCTTCTCTGTTTCCGGTCTCTGAAAACAAGGGTGATGTTCCAAATCTCAAAGTGGACAAACCCTTCTTGTATGTCAGATCAAAATGTGATGGCTCTAACCAGCAGCATAGGTTTCTTCCGACTTGTCTTTTTAAATGACACTGCATTTAGTCTGTGGCACCTATGACAGAGGCTAAATTAGTAAAATCTCATTTTACCCCGTTGAAGGGCCAGCCAAGTGGCACGGTGGTTAAGCACTGGCTTAGGAAGCCAGCGGCCCTGGTTCGGTCCCACATGTGAGGGCCAGTGACACTGCCCTCAAAAAAAAAAAAATCCTTCATTTTACCCTATTGTGAAAATGTAATACGCATAATATTTTTCCTATCAAGTTACTGAGGGTACATACCTCAGGTTTGTGTGGAGCTAGAGAATTTGGCAATAGAGAAATTGAAAGAAGGTCTTGGGGAATATCCTTGATGGTGAGAAAGGGCCCATTCCTGCCGCACTGCTTCCTGTGACCACTTCCTCTTTCCTGTGGGTGGCCACACGTAGAAGGCATCACAGATGCAGAGGGTAACCCGGAAGCTACTCTAAATTATAGACCTCGTCTCCATTCTCTGCACGGTGTCCCTTGGCCAGCTGTGAACCTGGACACCTCCATTTAACATCTGTCAAGAGGCCGACAGCCTTAGGTCCAGACATGTCACCTTCGATGGTTGTTACCTTCAAATTGATTTCACCCAGAAGGTGACAAAGACCAGCCAATGGCAATTTACAGTGTATTGATCTATTTGCTTTTATTGCTGGTGAACAAGAATCCAGCCCTCACCAGTGTGTCCCTTAAACTTCAAGTTTTTATGCGAGATTTTAAAATAATATCTCTACTAAGTCTCAAATGCTGCTAACTCTCCTGTCCCCACCAACATTTTGCCTGAAAAAAACGTACATCATAAACTCAGTTTGGTTGGAAGCCAGTTACTCCAGGTACTTGGAACCATGTAGCTAGAGGAAGCCACCGAGTTCCTTGTCGCAGGGAAATTGCTAAAGCCGCCGTTTATTTCATTCCCCATGTTGCCTTGCCCTACTGTGATCTTGAAATTGCACAGTTGATTTTTTTTATCCAAATAGGAAACTTTACACACACGCGCACACATACACACACACACACACACATGCACATGCACACACAAATATGAGTTCAATGTCATCTTGTTAGAGATGACCCGTCTCTCTCGCCTGTCTGATTTTTCGGGGTCCTGGTTTTATTCTCCAATACCAAAAGCTAACCTTCAGCCTTCCCACCGGCTACCCATTTGTCATTTGCACCTTACACTTGATGTCATCATTTAGCTTATAGATTTTTTTTTTTGGTTGAATTTGAGTGAGATAAGAAACAGAGCCCTAGGAACTCCACCAAAAGTGGAGAAAACTCTTCCAGTCCAGGATTTGACCCCTTCAGGGACTGCTCAGTCTACCAGTCATGACTCCAGTCCCTGGACTCTCATGATTCCACCTGTTTCTCAATTTTGCACTCAAGGTGATCACTAGTCAGAAGCTCAGCAACAGTTCAAGTGTGAAGTATCTGTTGCTGACCTAGAAAGTGGGCATTGTCCAATGACCTCACACTAGCCACTGATGCTATTCATAGTTTCCTATTTATTCTAAGGTCCCCCATTCATGGGCCTTTCTTGGCTATTGACCAGGATCAACAACAAACCCTTTCAGAACTTCCTCTGCACCCCACTTCTTCCCACCCCATCCCAGACCCAGAGAGTTCAGTGGAATTGCATCATGCACAACTTGACATAGGAGCTGATTGGAGAACCTAATCTCTGCCTCTATTCCCGGCTAACCAGCCTACCCTCCAACTCAGATAAAATGCACCACTGTCGGGGGCATGGCAGTAATGAACTAGAACAGGAAATGCAAATTTGAGAAGTCAGGCAAAAAGAGGCCACAGTCTACCACTTAGAGCTGTGCGACCTCAGGGAAATTATTTACCTCTCTGTAGAGTCGAGGGAACTATAACCTACTTTATAAGGTCTTTGTGAGAGATCAAGAGTGTCGAGCACCCAATAACTGCATCATCATTTTTACTATTAGTAATTTTACTACTGCTTTCACAATGGTGAGATTAGGTGGGCTGAATAATCAATATTCAGAATCAAGTCCAGCAAACAATCATTCTGTACCTACCAAGTGCCAGCCTGCTTCACATATATTATCTCATAGAATTCTCTCAACAGTACACAAATCTATTAAGTGGTATTAAGGTTGTAGTGGTTTAACATCAGAACGAACATGGAGTAAACCATACCTGTCAGAGGGAGCACTTTTGAGTTCTCTACCTGCTGCCGTTCACCCTAGGGATTTGATAGTCACCTTAAAAATGAAAGGCATTGGCTCACAGACCTCCCTTCTGTTCTTCCCTTCTAGTCCCTTTCAGTGCTGCTCATACTGCAGAGGCCCTAAGAATTACCACTCAGCATTATACACAAAAACTAACTGCAGCAGATGCTGTTGGTGCCTGAGCCAGACCTCCTGGAACCTGTTTTAGGGGTTTGAGTAGGTTTGCCCACCCCCAGTGGCTTTAGTTGCCCCTGCTAATGACTCACACCATGAGCCACTGGAGCCTTCTGGGCTGGAGGAGCCTGGGCCTTCCACCCAGCCCAGCCAGCAGCAGTGGCTGGCTGACGTGCTGGTACACCACCAATGTCATTCACCCGCCAGAGGTCCCCACGGGATGAGGCTGAGGTGAGGCCTCCCTGAAGCCACATCCGAGCTTGGCCCTTTCCCTTTTCCACTCTCCCCACAGGTGTCTCCTGAGAACACATCCTTCATAAATCGCTTGCACGTGATCCTCTGTCCTAGGCTGTGCTTCCAGGGGACCCAGTCTAAGACACCCATGTGTCTTTGTGAGAAACTTTAGGTTTTCAAGAGGGAATTTTTACTGCAACCTAACTGTTATCTGTATAACATTAAGCACCAACCCTCCCCCATCACCTCCCCTACACCAGTTCCAGACTCTTCTCCCTCATACTCTGTTGCGTTTTGCTTGTTGCAGTCAGCCTGTGGGAGAGCTAGATTTATCTCCTGCAATGAATTAGCAGCTCTCAGATTTGCAAGGACCACAGTACTTCACCCACACTCCATACCTCCTAGGAGCTCAGCAAACACTGGTAACCTTGATTAACTTTGTTGGATAGATTCCTCACGTGATTGAGAAATTCAGCCCCACTCTCCTACTCTGCTGCCTTCCAGGCTTCTATAAACTAAAAAGCCTTTTTCAACCCAGTCAATCATCAGAACAGACAACGGAGTATTAACAGAATCTGTTGTTGAATCTGCTAATAGCGATTCCCATATTTTTGCTGTGATAGCGGGTGTCACTGTTTCACCTTAGTTGTGGAAATCTCTCCGTGTGTGTGTGAGTGTGTGTATGCGTGTGCACACACGTCCCCGCTAGGATAGGGATGAGAGATTCTCACTGCTTCCTTCCTGAGGCAGGAGAGAAACCCACCCTTTACCCACCTCCCCATCAGTGTCTCTCTGGGGCTCAAGTGCCAGGGCCTGAGGGGGAGGGGAATCACTGACTTGAGGCTGTCCTCTGTGTCCTTAAGTCCTCTGTGACTTGAGACTGTCAGGAGCCTTTCCTAGAGGTAATTGCCAGTAATAGACAACAACTATAATAGTAATAACAACCCCTGATGTGTGGCTGTCCTATGTACAGAGTACATGTATAGTCTATCTCCTTCGTTCCTCGACATAATTACATTTATTAACATAATGCTAATAACAGCAACCAATTAATGAGCTCCCACTGTATCCCAGGCAGCATCCTAAGCACTGTACACATGTTATTGAATGTGATGCTCAAAACAGCGACCCAGCCGTGGGTGTATAACTCCAAGTGCCTGGAACACTTTTCCCGGGGAGCTGCAGCTGGCTCTCACGTATGTCACATCTCTGTCCACACGTCACCTCCCTGACACTTTATTTAAAATTGCAACCCCCACTCCCTTCACTCTTTTTCACAGTAGTTGCCCCATATGATGTGCTGCGTCTTGTACTTATTGTCTGTTTTGTTCTCTGCTGTACCTGAGACTTAGACCTGGATGCCTGGGATATAGTAAGGGTCTGAAAAATATTTGTTTAGTGAATGAATAATTTAGATAATTAATGACCATGTCACAGATTTAAAAAACAGGCTGACCAAAGGCAATTATTTACCCAACATCCTACAAGTAGCAAGTGACAGAGTTTATTCAAAACTGCCCAATCTGACTCAAAAGCCCCTGTTCTTAACCAAATTCAGGTATTCCATAATCCAGCCAGCATCCCCCAGCACTTCCTATAAGCCAGATCTGGGCCAGGCAGGAATAAGATGTAAGGTTTGCCCCCAAGAAACTCCCCATCCAAACAACATGTGGGATGTATGGGAGAGAGAGCAGGAACCACTCTCCCCATGTTCGTAGTGAACGATGCCATGGCCCCCATCTGCCCTGGGTCGTTGTGTGTCCATCTGTGTCCGCTCGGTGCCTTGTATAATACTGGCTTGCCTTTAGTCCATGAAATATGTGTTTGTGATTGAATGAATTAGGAAATTGTAGCTCTGTGAGGCAAAGTAGCTGTGCTGGGGTCCCATGGGGAGCCTGTTTCAGAACGTCCTCCTGGGCTTCTGATTCTAAATGCAGGTGTCTGCAAACCTTGTGTTCTGTGTGCTGCTTGGCTACCCTCCCCCCACTTATTTAAGCACAATTACAAATGACTGCAGATAACATACAGCACAGGAAAGAAACCTACTCCTTCGGCTGTCAGATAAATTTGAAAGATCAAAATAATGTGGTTTAGTAATTTGTTTGAATTGATGCCTAGCCTTCCAAAGCTTGAAAGTTCGACTTCCTCAAGTCAGGGAAAAAATAGCAGTTTCCTTATGAGAAGCAGTGTGGGGGAGTATATCATCTTATGAGAGCTTCACCAGCAGCCCTATGTATAGACTCTGCTCGGATCCCTGAAAGAAGGAGCCGGTAGCATGGTGGTCATAGTAACAATTACTGTAATGACAAATGTCATGACAATAGGAATTGCTATAGTTTTGAATGCTCACTATGAAGTTCTTAAGTGCATTATCGCATTTAATCTTCATAATAACCCTTGTTATGGGTTGAATTGTATCCCTCTAAAAATCCATATTTGAACTTGTAACCCAGAGTACCTCAGAATATGACCTTATTTGGAAATAGGGTCGTTGCAGATGTAATTAGTTAAGATGAGGTCCTGCTGGAGTAGGGTAATCCAATATAACCAGTGTCCTTATAAAAAGGGGAAATTTGGAGACAGATATACACAGAGGGAGACTGCCATGTGAAGATAATGGCAGAGATGAGATGACGCTTCTATAAGCCAAAGAACGCCAACGATTGCCAGCAAACTAACAAAAGCTGGGAGAGGGGCATGGAACTGATTCTCCCTCACAGCCCTCAGAAGGAATCAACCCTTCTGACACCTTAATCTTGGACTTGGAAAAACAATTTGGAAGAGCTTCATAATACACCCCCTGCATTTCCCTTTGCATGAAGCCAGAATACCTCCTCAGTGTGTGTCAAGGTATACTAGCTCGTGAGCTTGCTAAGCAGGAGGGAAGTCTTCTTCAATCAGGGGAGGACAGCTGACATAAATTTCAGCTGACAAAACACACGGCCTTGAACACTGATGGATGCCAGGTCCGCCGGTGTGTGCTCATGCAGAGGTTCCTCACACACACCCAGATGTGACCCTCTGTGCCTGGCTGGCTGCTGGCCAGTCCTGCATGGAGAGGTGAAGGAAGCTGGGAAGATCCATTTTCTCATGGAATTGCAATCCCTTCCCCCTTCTTTTTCAGTGGAATCAAGGTTTCCGAGAATTCTTGCTGAAACCAGTGATTGGCAAGTAGAGAGCTGGAATCTGATCAAGGCATTGTAAATTGTGGAGATAGGGGTAAGGTGAAGAAAGGGCTAGAGGTGGGAGGGGGTGTGCCCACCTTTGTCTTGCTAAGAGGCAATAGTGTGAGGTGCTTAGGAGCACAGACTGGGAGAAGGAGTTGCTAGGTTCACATCTTAGTTCCATTTGCTAGTTGGGTAAACTTGGGCAAGAACTAATTCTTTCTGGCCCTCAGTTTCCTCATCTGTAAAATGGGGACAATTCCTTCAATAGAGCTCCCTGTAAACAGACGCAGAGACAGAGCATTGTGTACAGAATATCTGTGGGCGAACGAGTTCAGGAAGTATGCTGTAAGGAAATGAGGGCGGCAGAATTAGGTAGAACAAAAGGTGAGCCAAATGTGGTTGGGCCTGGAGCCCCTGCTGACCCCGCGGGGGGGTGGGGGGGTGGGGGGGGAGCTCTGCAGTCAGGATGGCCCTCAGAGTTGTCCAAATTGCATGCCGGGGCCTGGGCCTTTGTATCTTCTCATCAGCCAGTCACAGGCCATGGCTGGGCAAGGCTGTTCCCCATGTTGGAGGGTCATTCCCAGTAAGAGACTGTGCTGGGACCCTCAGTAGCCAATATTCCCAGAACCTGGGGGATGGTGCTTCTGTCATAAAAAGAGAACCTCAGCAGCGCCCCCCAGTGTCCCCTCTGGATAACAACACGTCCTATCTTAAAGGGTTTTGATGATTAAAGAGGTTTATACATGTTGAGTGTGTGGGACATGGCAAGTGCTAAATCACTATAAGGATGATGAAGAAGGATGACGCGTTTGGATCCCAGCTGCACACAGACCACTTAGATCTTCAAACACCAGTAGTTAGTTTTCCAGGAAACACTGGGCTTGGTAGGTTTCCATGTCATTGCTTCAGTTGCATTCACGCAGCTCTTGCCATCTTGGGTAATTCACATTCTCACATTCATAAGCACACAAGCAAACACGCGCATGCACTCATGCACACACACCCCTAAATATGTGATGTATGAGTATTCACATTCATAGTGTAGATAGCTATTTGTCAATCTAGTCCACTAGTTTTCCAACTCGTTTTTCAAGAGATTTTACATATCAGCCCAATATCATTGTCCCTCATTTAACATTAACATTCGGGCCGGCCGAATGGCTCAGTTGGTTAAGAGCTTGCTCAAGAGTGTGAGCTGAGCTCTGAGCAACAGCGGTTCGAGGCCAGCCTGAGCTGAGTTGCCGTTGAGCTGCCAACAGGTGGCAGGATGGCTCAGCTAAAAAAAAAAAAAAAAAAAAAAAAAAAAAAAAAAAATAACATTAACATTCACATTAAAAATACATTTAACATTACATTTTTTTTTTCAAATTTGCTCCTGGAAAGAGTTTGTTAAACCTCCTTTTTTTATTTAAAACTTAGCAAGCAAGCTTCTGCAGTAAGAAAGATGAAGTGCAGGCGGTGGCAGGGCCCCTGACAGGGCTCAGAGGGGAAGAGGAGGTGATCTTAGCTGGTATTCAGACCTACCCTCTTTATTTTAATAGTTGTGCTTGACTTTAATGTGTACTACAAAAATATAGCTAGCATTTAAGGTAGTGAGATAAAGTTTCTTTTTCAGTTTTTTATTTATTTCGGTATTTTATTCTTTATTTTTTCAAGCAGCAGCTATTTAGTAAAGAAAAGCACAGATGGTATGTGGATGCTGCAGAAATCGTGAAGGTGGCACACGTGTGATGGAGGTTTCAGAAACAGTGACCTCCTTACTGCTTTGCCTTTACTTTATCTTGAAAAGCACTATGGTTGTCCTCTTCAAAGGCTAAGAAATGAATCATAAAAGAGTGGGAAAGAGAGAGAGAAAGAGAAGTCAGCCAACAGCAGAATGTTCATGTTCTTGGCCAGCTTGTATAGTTACCAAAGCAGCAAATAGTACTGTACTTATACACAGTGTGGTATTTGTGTGGTAGGGTTAATAGCCTTTTTATTTAATGCCCTTTCACCATAGTCATGTGTTTTCAGTAATAAAATACGGTGTCAGGCCAGGGGTGGGTGTCCATTAAACAGACAAGAGCCAGGCTGCTTTGGGTGAAGCTGCCTGTGGTGGCCATTGAAACACAGCCCTCAAACCCCAGCAGCACGATATGGAAATCTTGGCATTCATCCCCGTTGTGCAATCATTTTAATTCTCAAGTGGTTAGCGAGCTTTACAACAGTGGCTTCTGCTACCTGCTCCTTGAGAGTGGAGTCTGAGATTCACCTCTCTGCTCTCAGTTGCGAGCTCATGGTCTGCTTATATTTTGACTTTCAGCTGATGGTAAATGAACAAATACATCAGAGATATTTTTATGACCTCCCCAGTCTCCAGCCCCTTGAACAACCCCTCAGGGCTTTACACATAGTAGGTATACAGGGAAGACTGGCTAGCTGGTTCGACGGACAGAAGAATGAGCATAGAGAGGGCGGGTGAGTAGATAGTTGGATGGATGAATGGATGAGCGAATGGACAGATAGATAGGTAGACAGATGATAGATAGATAGATAGATAGATAGATAGATAGATAGATAGATATGTGGTAAGTGAATGGATATAGATGAATGGATAATATGGGGATAGAGGTAGATAGATGGATAAATGGATAAGTATGTGAGTGGATGAACAGATAGATATGTGGGTAGGAAGAATGAGTGGATGAGTTGGTGGGCGGAGAGGTGGGTGAGAAGGAGTGAAGGAGTGAAGTGCAGGCCTAGAAGAGGTCATTGCAATTCATGTGTCTGCTTAATTCTAATAAGAGCACATTTTCTCTGGGAGGATTTTCAGAGGTGATGGTCTTGATGTCTTGACTCCTTTTCTGTATAAGTCCTGACCTCTAGGAAGTGTTGGCTGCATTTTCTGATGTGAGGCCCCATCTTGTCATCTGATGTGTGGAAATACATGTTTCATCTCATGCCTTTCTTCTTCACTCACACTTCACCCTTTCAAGAATTGAGCCTCATTAAAATCTGTCCTCTGCCCAGTTGCTCTTTGAGGAAGTTCCTTGTTAGGGCATTTCTGCTGTGAAAAGTATCATACCAACCCATGTGAGTGCCAACCTGAATGCTAAAGATGGTTATTAGCAGATTCAGCCTAGAGATGTTTCAGAGTTGTCAGTTCTAATGTTGATAGGATTATATTTTCAAACATCATCACACATCCTCTATGACAGACTTGATTACTGTGATGAACTAGTTTTCTTCCTTTGAGAGATGTTACAGTTGCAGAAATGATTCTGAAAGCATTTAAGAAAAGTGCCAGGCAAAACTGAAGTGACACTATTTCATTTGGGTGGCTTGTTTAGCTTTCTGGGAGAAAGAGACAGTTCAGTGTGGCAGAAAGGGCATTGGACATGGAGACCACAGACCTAGGTTTCCATGCTGTCCCCTACATCTTAGCAGTGGTGACCTTGGGGAAGTCTCTAATCTTTGAATTCTCTTCTGCAAAGTGAGACCAATGATCAAGGGCCCCTCACTGGGTTGCTGTGGAGATAAAATGAGGAAGGTGCATTACAGACTGTAAAGGTATGATTGAGGGATCCCTGGAGGAACAAGAAAGAAAGCCATCCCTCATATATGTCACATTATTTTTTTTAGCTTAAACAACAAAAGAAATCAAATATTTAGTGAAAAAATTAACTGTATTACCTATATGTCCAACAACCATCAAACACCCTTTCTTTGGCCATGGAATTTTATTATCAGTGATGGGACCATACAGTACAACCAAGAGAAGTGGCTGTTTCTCTTTGCTCATTAATTTCTTCTACGAATATTTATGATCACCTTCAGTATGAGAGTCATGTGGGAAGGTGATGTTATGGATATAGCATTTAGCAAGGCAACTGTGGTCTTTGTACCCAGGAGAAAATGGACAATAAACAGACAACCACCTGAATAACTATTTAAATATTAATTGTGGAAAGTATTCAAAGAAAAGTACTAGGTATGTGAGGGCATCCTAGGATGGGGGTCAGAAAAGACTTCCCTGAGGATGCTGAGATTGAAGACTGAATAGGAGCTAATAGACAAAAAGGAAGGACCGGCATTCCTAGCAAAGGGAAGCGAAATGCAAAAGTCCTAGGATGAGATGAAGTGTGGCACCTTTGAGAAAGCCAAAGAAAGCAGTGTAGCTGGAGCAGAGAGAGTGGAATGGGATGAGCCTGGGGAGTGAGGAAGAAGGGTTAGTGGAGGCCAGATCATGTCTCACCTGTTATCCTAAAGCCAGTGGGACTTCACAGGAAGATGTCTAGCAAGAGAGCAAACTGATTGTTGTTTTTAAGACGTTTTCCCTGGTTGCAATGGAAGAGAACAGACTAGGAGGAAGCAAGAGCAACTGCAAGGATGCTGGTACCACCCATGGCAATGAGTGCATAGAGAGAGAAGCAGGTGGAGTCAAGACACATTTCAAGAGAAGAATCACGAGACGTGGTTTTTTGACCAGTCATGATAGAAAAGAAGGATGATCAAGGATGTACTTCTAATGCAATTATGTCCCATTTCTAACTGAACGGTCCTCGGGTTATATACTCTGTGAACATTATTACAGTAAATCAAAGCAATGCATCTATATACTGTATGGTATTCTGTATAATTGAACACCTGGAAAATCTGAAAATTTGCATGGGAGCCCAGGGAGAACTGGATGGTACAGTCAACCTTCCTAATCCTGCAGAAAGATACTGCATGTATGCAGAGGCAAAGACCGGCAAATGCTCAATAAAAACAGAGAATATGTAGAAAAAAATATGTAGGATGTTGCCTAACATAGGGTATAGTCCTACTTGAAAAACTTGAGGTTTGAGGCCTTAAAGTACACGCAGTTAGTTACTGTTATGATTGACCAGCTCTAGACTGTAACTTTAGTAGACTCTTAGTGTAATTGTACGAAAAAATGCAGGAATTATATATATGGGGGCAGGGGTGAGAGCCAAAAAATTGTAGACACATTTTAAGAAAGAAAAAAATTGTATTAAAATTGTAATACAATGAATGATGCTAGCATTCATTTGATTAACGCCATCTTTTGAGCAAACATCATACTACACATTGCTACCATAATTCAATTCAACTTCAAAAAGTAATACATAGATAACATCCCTTAAAATGTGTACATTATTTTGGCACCCCTGGTATATTTACAGGTCCACAGTATGTAATAAAACAGTGACCTAGATTCTCTCTCAAGCACACAGGATCTTTAGCAAGCCATATGTGGTGATAGTTAATCCACATAACCACTGTCAATTCCCCTTCAGTAAGTTGGCAGGGTCCCGGCAGTGCGGGCGGGCTCTGCAGTGCTTTCCACAATGTACAAAAAAAATATTCCCTGTTCATCCTCAAATCTAGTAATTCTATCAACTAGCTTATGAGGAGCTGCCTCAGTAATCCATATTTAATGAACTTAGCCACGGACAGCTGCCTTGGGAAGTGAAGTCTCTCGTGAACAGGGTATCCTGAGGTTGTAAACTCCAGTGTATCGGAAACCTGTCCTATTTACCCCCATCCCCACAGCAATGGGATTTGGAGCAGCTGTCCAGCTCAGCGTCTTCTCCTTGGGCTCATGCTTCCCACTCCAGCTTTTATGAGTAGTAGCAACCATAACAGGTAATAGGAATTATCACACGTTACCCCCGCACTGGACAGCCCGTGTACCTCAGCTTGGGCTGAGCTCTGTGCCTCCATTCATATGTAGGATCCAGGGGATATCACCTGGTGTGGTCAGAGAAGCGATTCTCAGATCTCTCAGGCCTCCTGTGTCTCTGAAGTAGTGAAAGACAAAAGGGTTTCAAGATGGGAACCAACATTTATGAAGTCCTGAATTTCCTGGGAGCAAGCCCCGCCCATGAGGGAGATGTGACTAGTACCATTTTATAGAAGAGGAAACCAAAGCCCAAGGGGCTGAGTAACCTGCCCAAGTTCACCAGGTGGCAAGTGTCGGGGTCCAGGTTTCAGGCCTGCTGGCAACCACCTCTAATGCCCCTCACCACTTCCCTTGGTGGAATCCTTTGGAACCTAAGTTTGCACTGTCACACCAACCATGTTTCTACAGAGCAATCCATACAACCTATCACCTCAAGTCCTCCTTCCACCTGCCAAGTCCTGCTGATTCCATGAAATCCCAAACACCGCCTCTCTTCTCTCTCGCCCCTGCCACTCATTTATTCTGGCTCTCACTTTTGCACTCACCAGATTATTCTTCCTAAATACTCTCTGACCATGGTATTCATTATTAAAAAGCTCCCGTGGCTGCCCTCTGCCCAGAGAATGCAGCCTGGTCTTTTTAGGCGCTCTGTCCCCAGGCCCTGCCCTGTGTTTCCAGCTCTTTCTGCTCATGCTGCTCTTCCTAGACCTACTCTCGCAAACATGCATCATCATTGCCAACCTTCATAGCTGTTCTCATGGGGTCTTTTTAATCACCTTTTCAATCATTTATTCATTCAATGAATACTTTTTAAGAACTTACTGTGGGCCAAGTACCATATTGGGAGGTAGGGGTGAACCAAGTAATCAGAAGTCAGAGAATTTACTATCTAGTGCAAGGAGGCAAACAGTCAATAATCGACATGTTAAATAGGTAAAGTAGGTAGTGTATTAGAAGGTGGTGGTTGCTATTCAAAAAGGAAAAAAAAAAAGGAATATGAGGAGGGAAAGGAGGATTGGAAATGCCAGCAGCGGATGGGGAACAGAGAGAAGTTCTAAACAGAATGGCCTGAGGAGGCCTTGCTGGGAAGGTAATGTTTGAGAAAAGACTTGAAGGAGTTGAGAGAGTGAGCCATGCAATGACGAGGACAAGAGTGACCCAGGCAGATGGGCAGCCATGCAGAAGCTTAGGGTGAAAATGTCTGGAGTGCTTGGGGTTGGGGGAGCTTGTACTTCCAGCCAAGATGAAGGAGTACCAGGACCCCCCCGCCCTGACTTAAACAACTAAAAACCCTGTCTCAAAAAATTATATGAAACACAGTTTTCCGACATTGGATTACAGATCGCAGTGGACAGTGACCCCTGAGAGAAGGGACACAAAAGACGTGAGTCTCATGATTGCCAGACTAACTGTCTGGAGAGTTCCCAGGCCACAGCACGAGGAGGTGGTGGGGGGCCCAAACACAGCCCAGCAGCCTTCCCAAACGGAGGAGAAAGAGTTGGGAATTTGGATTTAGTGAGACCGAGGAGGCTAGAAATTGCAGGCAGGGCAGCAGACAGGAGAGAGCTGCAGGGAGAGGGGAGAGCAGTGGAGAGCTGCAGAGGGTGCTGCAAGGGTGCCGCAAGTCCTCAGCTATATACTCATCAGCGCCTGCTGTGTAATAAGGAAACTACCTGAGACCAGGGAAAGAACCAGCAGAAAAGAACAGGCAGAAGGCTCCTGAAAGCAAGGCCAGGAATCACTTATGTTCCCATCAGCCATGGTGGAAAATTTTTGGAATACATGAGAAGATACTCAGCAGGATACAGTCTCAGTGGTGGGGTAAAATTAACCCTATATTAAAGATGGCTGGTCCCGCTACAGAGCTTAAAAGCAGACCTCAAAAGAGTCTGACTCTTTCCAAGTAGCTTAATTATGTCCCAGGCAAAGCTTAAGAATATTTAAGGAGTGTTCTTAAAATGCAGCACCCAATGAGGAGTCTGATATCTAATCAAAAATTATCAAGCAAGCAAAGAAGCTGGGGTGTGTGGGAACTGCAAGGAGGCCAGAGTGGCCGGAACAGTGTCAGTGAGGGGAAGAGAAGTTGGAGACACCATCAGAGAAGTCAGGGGCCAGATTGCATCAGTTGTAGTAAGCCATTAAAAGGACTTTGACCAACTCAGGAGTCAGGAGAAGATGTCTTCCTTCTTGCCTCACCTACCAGATTGAAAAGTGCCCCCTGCTTTGTTCCAAACTCCCTGGGACCACCAAGCGAATGGTCTGTCCTTAGCAGGTTGGCCTTGAGCACAGCCCTCACACAGCCCTTCAAGGAGCATCAGTCAATGAGGAAGCAGGAAGAAGAGGAAAGTATGAAAGAAAAAGAACTTCTGAAAGGAGGACCATTCTCATTTGGAGTAAGAAAAGACCTGCGGACCTGCCTTAGTCATGCTTTCTAGTCTACTGCCTACAAGATGGGTAGCCTTGGAAAATCTTCCATAGCAATGGCTTGCTTGCTTATTCAATTAAAATTAATATTTGAGTGCCATCTACTTCTAAAGAGAGTTTGAAGCAACTTTGAATAACAGGCATATATACATCAAGACCACTGAAACAGAAGTCAAAGATCTAAAACCATACACTGTGCACACAAAATATACACCAAAAACCTAGGCTAATACAGTGAACTTAATTGAGGATTTAAATGACCTGATTGCCAAGTGATAAAGAGAACTAAACCTCATTTTCCTCATCTGTAAAATGGAATTAATATCTCTGTCCAGCCTACCCCAGGGTGCTGCCACAAGGATTGCCAAGGATGAGGATGAGAACTTTCATCCAGGACTTTTCTGGTGCAAATAATAGAAAAATGTACTTAACCAAAGATAACAATGAAGTCCAGGATGAAGCTTCTCCATCTCTCCACCCCTGGGTCTGCTTTCTCCTAGGACAACTCCATTCTCAGCCTCTTCACAGTTGTTTATGGCCCCACAGCACCAATTCTAACAAGAGAGGGAGCCCATTTCCTAGTAATACCAACAAAATCCCTGAAAATGTGTCCCTTTAACCTTGATTGGCTGACTTGGGTCATGTGTCCATCCCTGAACCAATCACTGTAGCTAGAGGATAGGCTGCACTGATTGGGTCAGACTAAGTCATGTGTGATTCAGCCCTATAGCAAGCCAGCTTCGTAGAACAAGTCTGAGAGTGGGGCCAGGTGGATCTCTATGTTGGTTTTTTTCCTCTCTCCTTCTGCCCTCCCACAGACCCATTTTCTGCCCTTCTTTGCCCAGCTCTGGGAGGCTGATCCTATAGTCAGCATCACCTGGGATCCTTTGTCTTCAGGCTCAGGTTGGGATTGGCCAATGGAGAGTACAGGCAGGAGATTGGAGGCCAACAGGAGAGAGAGAGGTCACCGGTGCAGCCTCGCCCTGCTTTGGGGCCCCTCCCTCCATGGCTGTGGCTTCTGCTTTGTGGCTCCCACCCTTACGAAGTTCTGAGGACACTGTTTTTTCCTTTGCCCCTTTGCTCTGAGGTATGTAACAGTTCCTACCATTGCTAATCTGGGGGTGCATCACCTTCCCTTATCTGCTGTCTTATTCTGCGAGTAGTCCCTAAGAAAATCTCTTCTTTTGAACCATCCAGGGTAAATTCTGTTTCTGCCTGTGACCCGGTATTCATTATTTATTACTTCATAACAAATTATCTCGAAATGTAGTAGCTTAAAGCAACAATAAACTTTTATTATCTCATATGGTTTCTGTGGGTCAGGAAGTCAGGGGTGACTTAGGTGGAAGGTTCTGACTTAAGGCCCCTCCTATATAGGCAGCAAGATGTCAGTGGGACTGCAGTCTTCCTAAGGCTTACTGGAGTTGGAGATTTGCTTCCAAGATGGCTCACCCGTATGGCTGGCAAGTTGATGCTGGCTATTAGCAGAAGGACTCAGTTCCTCACCACACGGACCTCTCCGTAGGGCCGCTTGGGTGTCTTCATGACATGGTGACAGGCTTCCACCAGCATGAGGGACCCAGAAGAAAGCAAGGATGAAGCTGCAGTGTGTCTCTGTATGATCTAGTCTCAGAAATCACACTCTGCCATTTCCGTGGTATCCTTCTGGAAACAGGCCAGCCCTATTTGGTGTGGGAGGACACTGTACAAGGAAGTGATTACCAGGAGGCAAAAATCACCGGGACCAGTCAGGATACTACTGTTATCCAAAAGGGGATCCGTTGCTGAGCAAGAAAAATAAATGCCTACTATAAAGCCGACAGCTATAAACCAGGTGGAAATCCTATAAATATAAGGAATTGCGACTCTTGAATTCACCATCAGTTGAGCAGGGGTCTTAGAAGAGCCACTGTGGGTGGCAATGAAGACCCACCTCAAGCCCAGGCCAGAGGTGGGAGGGGAGAAGAGAGACCCACCTTACCTGCAGGGGTTTCAGGATCCATCTCCCCAGTTTCAGCTGGCCCCACTCCAGCCCTGAAAACATTTAGGATGCCCACCGCGTTTGCCCCTACTCTGTCCCTGGCATCCTGCTGCAAGAGGTAGCCTCCTGACTGCTGTCAGCCTGAGTCAACCAATCAGGCTCTCAACACAGCAGCCCTTCTCCCCCTTTCTGTTTCCTCCTCCGCAAAGTCCTGTCTCTTTCCTTCTCAGGAGAATTAGTGGAAGATTTTTTTTTTTAGTTGACGGGAGATTTTTAGGCTTAGCCCATGCAGCCAAGTGAATAGTCCCCAACCCCCATGTAAGCCATCTGGATTTCTAGTGGGTGAGCCAAGCCAAGAGGGAGAAATTGGTTCTCAATCAGCCATGCCAGGAGCACCTGTCTGCTAGCCCCACCTGCTGTTTCCAAGGTGGGAAGTGGGAATGATGACTCATTGGTACTCAGAGCTGAGGGCCATTAGGGCTGGGAGGAGCCTGGAAGCCTGTCACATTAGTACTCCCTGCCATTGCCCTGCCACATACATATGCACTCAAGGGTACACACACACACACACACACACACACACGCACGCATAAGCTGGCAGATGCAAACAGACACAAACCGTTTTACAATCACATTCAAGATTTGGAGAACCTTCTGCCCAATCCTAGCATCTTATGTCTAACCTGATGTCAGTCATTAGGAGCTTGGAGGTTGTCAGGCAGCTCTGTTCCTCAGTTCTAGGGTGCCCACAACTCACTCTAAGATTTCTTCACATTCTCAGGGTCTCTCCATCTCATGGTCCTGCTTCTGCTAAATCATTCAGGATTTGGACGATCCCACAATCCCTTATGTTTTACTCTACTCTGGGCCACATTGATTATGACAGCCACAAAAACAAAAAATAAATAAACCAAAAAGCCCTCCCTTTTATGAGGACTTGTGAGGGGTTCCAGTGAGGATTTGGGGGCCAGGCAGAAGGGCGTTTGTACCAGAGAATGTCCTCTGAATGGACATTACTGCGGATCAAGTTCATCCTCGGCTACCCTGCCCTCTTTTAGGGGTCAGTTCTCCCCCTGTGGTCTCGCTCTGCCTTCCACTCCTCTCAGGCCTCCTCCTCTCTGCTGGAAAAATAACTCCTGTTTTTTTCCAACAGAGGGACTGGCCTACCTTGTCTGCACGCTGAAGCTCTTACCTTCCACCCAGGAGACTAGTCAAAGTTCCTTCCTACGCAAGATCATTCTGAGCCTGGCTTTCAGACAATGTAAACTTTATCGGCTGACACGCTAGGTGACCAAAGAGCTTAGGGGATCCAGGCTAGAACCCCAGCGGCGCACCTCCCAACACAGCACCCCTTCTGAATCACCTGTCTGTGAGTTCCCAAATCCTGCCCATTTCCCCTTTACTATTTCTGTTCTGTGCCTTTCAGTCTTTCTACCTGGCTACCCTGCAGCCTGAGCCCCCTGGCCTCACACCTGGATTGTTACGTACCAGCTGTCTCCTTTGAGCCCTGCCTCACCCCACTCCCACCCCCCCAGGCCAATCTACAGCCTACCCCAGCTTAAAGTGAAGATTCCAACAGATTGCAAATTGCATGTCTCAGACTTTTAGCTCGACTGGTCAGCAATTTGGTTTTCCTAGTGGAGACCAATCTATTTAACAAAAATAGAACATACAGTAAAGCAAAATTAAATATTTCTAATCATGGGGATGCTTGCATCTGCAAATGACCAGGAAAGAAGGGAGGTTGGGGGCAGGGGGTCAAAAAGCCTGGAGGAGGCCTCGTGATGCATGGTGTTAGAGCTCGCTGCAAGGCTCCTTTGGCTCAGCCACCCACCGGGAAACCTGGGCTAAGACCCCACTCACCGGTCCAGCCAGCTCCCCTCTGCTGACTGTGCAGGTGAGGAATGGCACCATCATCCATCCATCTGCCCACACTGGAGAGGAGTCCCTATCGATTCCACCTCCTTCCCGTCTTTGGAATCATGGACTCTTCTCCATCCATGTTACCTTCATCTCTTTCTTGGATTTCACAATAGCTTCTAACTGGCTTCCTGGTCTCCAATGTTGCCCTCGTGGCTATCCATTTTTCACATAGCAGTCAAAATCATTTTTTCCTTTTTTTAGTTTTATTGAGGTATCCTTGACAAATAGGAATTGTCTGTATTTAATGGGTACAACTTCATAATTTGATATATATGGATACATTGTGATATGATAACCACAATCAAGGTAATTGACACACCCATCACTTCACAGTTACTATTTCCTTTTTCTTTTTCTCTCTGGTGACTACACTTAAGATCTATCCCCTCAGCAAGTTTCAGGTGCGTGGTACAGTATTGTTATTACAGTCACCATGCTGTACATTATGTCCCCAGAATTTACCCATCTTGCATAACTGAAAGTGTATACCCTTTGACCCACATGTTCTTCACCTTCCCCTCAGCTTCTGGCAACCAGCATTCCTCTCTCTGCTTCTCTAAGTTTAACTATTGTAGATTTCACATATAAGTGATACCGTAAAGTGTGTGTGTTTCTGTGTCTGGCTCCTTTCATTTAGCATAACATCCTCCAGGTCCCTCCTTGTTGTCACAAGTGGCAGGATCTCCTTCTCTGTAAAGAGCATGCTGGACTTTTTACCTCCTGGCTTACACCCTTCTGTGAGCGCATTTGGATCATGAGGTCCAAAGCCCCGCCTGACATGGCCCCTGCCTTACTCGCCTCCACCAGCCCCCTAACCCATGTATACGACCCACCAGCACCTTCTGGTCCTCCAGGGAGCCATCTTGTCTCCAAGCCTTTGCACGTACTGTTCCCCCTGCCTAGAACATTCCCTCTCCCATCCCCTTTGCCTGGTTGACTCACCCTGATTCTTCCCTGTCCCCTCCAAGCCATTCCCTCATGAGAGAGGTGCCCTTCCCCTATGCTCCTACAACCCTCTGTAACCACCCTGTCCTGCCAGTTAGCACACTGCCTTGTAATTGTTTGTGTGTGTGTGTGTTGTTTTTTTTAACCTGTCACCTCCATTAGACTGGGAGCTTCTAGAAGACAAGGACTTTGGCTTAATCATTGCAACTCCCTAGGGCCTGGCATAAGCACAACATGTCCCAGAGGAAACTCTCAACAACTACAGTATGTGGCAGTTGCCCCTTCATTTTATATGAGAGGAAACCGAGGCCTAGAGAGAGAAAGGAACATAATTATGGGACACAGGGAGTTGACAAAACTGGGACTGAAGCCCTGCATTTGCCATGATAAGCCCAGGGGACACTGCCCCCAATACCAATATCTGACAGAGGCATCTTGATGCCCTGACCTGTGATAACCCTTGGGCTTCCATGATAACTGTCTCCTTCACCACCTTGGGCACTGCTCATCTCTCTGTCCCTCTCACACCATGGAGCTAACAGAGCCTCTGCTATTGCCCAGTGTCCTTTCTTTCTCCCTCTCTTCTTCAAAGCTCTTCCTGAGGGATCCTGCTCCAGTTCCCCCCAAAATTAGGGAACCCACTTCAGTGTAACAAATGGTCCTGCATTCCTGCTCCTTCCCAGAACCTAAAGAGGAAAGAGCTCTTTCTTGCCCTGGGGGTGGGGTGGGGGAGGCTCCATCCCAGCAAGAGGCAATTACAATATGCAGTTCAGGGGGAGGAAGAAGCCACAGGCACCCCCTGAGGTGGGGGCAGGGCAGGCACATGCTAGCACCCATCAAAAACATGAGTGTGGAAGGCTGTTTTAGTTGGGGCCTGACATGTGGGGCTTGTGCTTGGAGAACCAGGTCCCTAGGGACAGAATGGTACACGGAGAGGAGAGGGGTCCTATCAGAAAATCAGAAACCCCACTCACTAGCCATTTCAATCAGAGGGGATTTAATACAGGGAGATGTTTCACAGGTGTTGGAAGGAGAAATATAAAAGGTGTTGGAAGGAGAAAGAAATATAAAAGCACTGAGGCAGTCCAGAGATACCAACTGCTGAAAGAAACAGGCACCGTCCTTAGGGCTAGAAGAAGGAAAGGAAGCAGTGAGGTTTCCAGAGCCCAGGCACTCAGAGGAGAAGCCTCTCACAGGGTATTCAGATGGCTGAGGAGGGGCTCTGACCAACTGCAGCTCTAAGGGAGTGTGCCAGGACTGGTGCTGCAAGTGTGGAGAGAAGCTGGAGGCAGGACCCTGACAGGAGCAGGGAAACCGGGATGCCGAGTCCTCCCCTCTCCTGCTCTCCACTCTCCTTCAGAGCCTCATATTGTCAGAAGCTAATGGGAAGGGTGCCTGAGAGACGTGGCTCTCAGAGTCCCAGCCCCAGCATAGCAGAGCAGAGTGGAGAAGGCCATTTGGGAGCTGAGACAATAGATAATCAGAACAAGCCCCTTCTCTCCAGCTGTTCCCACTCCGATTTGAAGCCCCTTCCCACATTTCTGAGAAGAGATTCTCACATACCCCATGCACAAGTAAAAACTAGGCATTTTGCATTTCCCTTCACATTTCCAATATGGAAGCTTGGTCACTGGCTTGCTGGAGCCAGCTCCTACAGGCTCCCCAGAGAGCCAAGGGCCAGGTGTTAAATGATCAGGAATTAGTGATCCAGTTGTTAATTGGTTGATAGCTTGAAATCTGCATTGGTAGGAGTGTTTACACCAAGGAAATTGGCAAACATTACAAATCCAAGCCCCTAGTTTTTCCCCAAAAAGCCAGTTGTTACACATTTACCGAAACATCCCTTCCCTCTTTCTTCATCTACCTCCTACTGTACCCCTGCCCTCTCGTCTGCCTAAGACTGCTAAGGACTGGCTCTCATTCTCCGCAAAGAGCTTGTTTTCTGATCAGTGACTGCTACTTGCAAAGGGAAGCAAGACAGTAAATATGTGGTTAGAAGCTTGAGCGTGAAGTCAAACATGTCTGGGCTGAGTTCCAGTTCCACTGCCTCCTACTTATGTAACCCTAAGCAAATTCCTTAACCTCTCAGCCCCTCTGTCTCCTCTGCTCTAACATGGAGATAATATATATAAAGGAGAACCCTAGAAAAACAAATCTTAGATAACATACATAAATGTTTTAGCAGAGCTACAAATAAAGAATGTTATCTTCGTATGTTCTGCAGAGAGAAACCTGAGGACAGAGATCAGAAGGGACTGGCCCCCAGGTTCCCTTCCTAGAAAACGGTGGAGCGCAGCCTCAATTTACATCTTCAGCCCCATTTTCATTGTTCTTTCCATTATTCTAATTTGAGGGGGAAATGTTCTTATGACTGCACAGGTCTCTGGCTCTTATTCAGGAAAACGCGAAGCTGTCAGTAAAAATTAATCTCTTCCAAGAAATATTATTTTGTTGTGATGATGGTGCTATTTTTGCCTGTATAAAATGTGCCTCCTTATAACATCCTTTCAAAAAAAAAAGTTTTTAATAAAGTTTTCCTGTAATTGAAATAATACATGCTCATTATAAGATATTGGAAAATATTGAAAAGTAAAAAGAAAAAGCCATAGTCACACAACCCAAGAACAACTAGTGTTAACATTTTGACTTGGTAGGAGTGATTTTTACATCATTGTAAATATATAATTTTTTTATCCTGTCTTTTTTACTTACATTATGGTATTGGTTAGGATACATAACACTAGCTGCTGTAACAAAGATATCTAAGAATCTTGGTGAACTAACACAGTAAAAATGTATTTTTCTCTTATGCAAAGTCTAAAGTAGATGTTTCTGGTTGGTGGAAAGCCTTTCTACTTGATGGTACCTAGACCCAGCCTGCTCTGTCTCGTGTCCCCACTGTTCTTTAGGCCTTGGAGCTCTCTGATAGGTCCTGTGAATCTAGCTAGCAGATGGGGAAAGTGAGGGAGCATGAAGAGTCTTGTGGGAGGTTTTCATGGGCCAGACCTGGAATACCATATGTCACTTCTACCCACATTCCATTGGCTAGAACTGTCACATGGCCACATCTAACTATAAAGGAGACTGGAAAATGCAGTCTAACCATATGCCCAGGAGGAAAAGGAAATGGATTTTGTGAACAACTAGCCACTGTCTGGCACAATCAGAATATCACTTTTTCCAATCTTTTATAACTTTTATAGTATAATGTTCAAGGCTGTAAAATTTAGATCAACTCAGCCCGTGGTTAAAACACTTCAGTGACTCCCCTTGCATTACAAATTAAGCCCAGAGTCCTTGATACAGCCTATAAGGTTCTGCAGGACCTTGCACCTGTCCACCTTGCCAATCACATTCTATGCTCATCTCCTCCCCAATTACCACTTTCAATCCCAAGGGCATTGTTTCAGCTCCTCCGATTTCCCAATCTCTTTCCTGCCTCAGGGCCTTTGCACTTGTAATTCCCTCTTCCCAGGGTACTCTCCCCCTCACTCTTAGCTACCTCTTTCAGGTCTCAGTGCAAATGCCACCCCTCCATCCCTGCCGAAAAGCCCTCTTTGACCTCCAGTCTAAATTATGGTCTTGTTCTAGCTCTCTCTTATAGCATCCTGTTTTTTTCCTTCATATCACTTATTATAGTTTATAATTATTTATCTGTTGGTATATTTGTTGTTTAGTCTCCCATCAGACTACAAGATCCATGCAATCTAGGACCATGTTGATTCTGCCCACTCTTTAGCTGGGGCTTGCCTGTCACATGCCCAGCACGTGTCAGGTGTTCCACAGCACTGGTTGATTGAATGCATGTGTCATAATAGTTCATCATGCATCTATCACAGTTGACTTCACTATTGCCATATTTCTTGGAAATTTCCTTCATTTCTGGTATTTTGCTATTCTAAACAAGCCTGATGCTTGAATTATTACTGAAAGGAAAGAGAAAGAGATGACTACTCTTTGGCCATCCATCCAGCCATCTTTCCTTGGTCCCCACATCTCTTCCTGCCTTAAACTACCACTTACTTTGTGGCTGGCTACCACTTGAACACTTTGGGCCATCTGGTCATGGCCCTGAAGAAGGACGCCTCTTCATTTCCTGCCCATCAACAGAAGGGTAGCAGTGGGGCCACCCTTCCTCTCCTGCCCTCCTCTTAGTTCCCTGCAAACCCTTGCTCAAGACTCAGTGGATAGATCAAACTTTCCTCAAGACTTGAGCCTATGAAAAGAACTTGCAGTACAGAAAAATATTTTAAATAGTATACAAAACAGGACTTGTCCTATAGCCCAAGGAGACATGCAGAAAAAAAAATTTTTTTCATCTTTGCAGAACATATGTGTGGATATACCCAATTATTTGGTATTTCTCTTTTAAGCCCTGCAATCCCTTGAGAAACAGAGCGTACCTTCTTCTTCAAGCCTACATGATGAGGATCTCTATCCTTTATGGACAGTCTGACCAGCAATCTATCCTCAGTGTTTTCTCAGAGTCCCCATTATTCATTTGATACTAGCATTGGCCTGTGTGGAGGGCTGGCAGCAGAACGGTCCAAGGTGGGCTTGGACATCCTCACCGATAGTGATCTGCTTCCCATCTGGCGAGCCAACCAGGGTCCTCCATTGCCCTTCCATCTCCTTAGAGATCTTGCTGCCTCCATGACATGTCAGGGCACATCTTGCCTCCTCACAGCATGGAACAAACACTCAGATGAGCATGCATGCTCACACCTCCCCAAGACAAACACAACAGCCCAGAGACAAGAGTGGAGTTAGGGTCCTATTAAGGAAAGAGATCCTGCCCTAAAGGCCCGTGATCTGCAGAGACTGTGTCTCTCAGGGGGCCCAGGGCCCCGCATGATTCAGCTGAGCCAAGTGAGTCCTCACTCTGTCTGGCCTCCATCCCCAGCCAAACATTGGATCATTTCAGGGCAGGGCATTGCTACCCTCCGCTGTGAAACTGAAAGAGACCAACGTGGGGCTTGGCCCAAACAATTTATAAACTGTCGTTGGAGTGAAATTTACTCATGCTCAGTAGTGACGCACTAAAGATGAACAATGGAAACAATTAATTTTTCTAAAAGGAGGCCGATGAATTCTATTAACTGCTGAAATCCTTAGAGTAACATTTTACTCTCCACCAATTTTTCTGGGGATTCTGAACAGACATTGGGTGGAATTTTGCTAACTAAGATTACCTGGAGGAATTATAAGTTACCCTTTATTGCATGCCAACCCTGGGTTATGCCCTTTACATAATCATCTTCTTTTATGCTCACAAACAATCCTGAGAAGCAGGTATTGTTCTTACTATATTTCAAATAGGAGAATTGATGCTTGTAAACATTCGATGACTGTCCAAGGTCACACTGATGGCAATATGTACTGTTGTCTGGGGAAAATTGAACTTTAGCCTTTCCCATATGTTATCTTATGCATTCTGAAGATTTCTCTGAAAAAGAAAGTGCAGCTTTATGGCTCCCAATTCAACCTGAAATGTTAGTTTGGATTGACTTTTATGAAACAGACTTCTTTCCTCGACATTAGCAACATCTTTTCCAGGAAAACAAAAATCCTTATAAATTGTCCATTGGGGTTTTACCTCCATTATTTTGTTTTCATTCCAAATGAGCTTTTTGGTCATTCTTATAAACTCCTCAGAAGTTAGAATCCACTGTCAATCAGCATGCAATTAAGAAAATGAAACCAGGCGTTTGGTTTCAGGCATTTCAGAGGGAGATTTAATACAGAAAACTGGTTACAACTTTGTTGGAAAGGATGGAGGAGCAAAACAGGTGGGTACTGTCACCAGAGATAAGTATTTACAGAAACAGCCAGCCCCTGGGGCGGGAGGAACAAAAAGGGAAATGGCATCGCCATTGCTTCTGAAATGCCTAAAGTGGTTTGCATTTTCTTGACGGCTTGCTGATTGATACAGGATAAGAATGGCCATAGCTCCCATCTGGAATGCAAGTAAAATAATGGGGGCCCAAGTACACTGGCCCCTGAGGCTCCTGCCACTGCTGTCTGCTGCTCTAGAGACCCCACCACTGGCCACAGAGCAAGCAGGCAGGCAGGAGCACCCCCACACTGACTGCAGGTGACAGGGTCCACAGACACCTGCAGTCACTCAGAGCTCCTGCTGCTGCAACCGAAGCAGAAAAAAAAAAATAGCTTTTCCCTTATGCATATTCTCTAATCTCTCATGAATGCTTCTCATTAGCAGAACCTAAATGGAAACCAGCTGGCAGGGGATTCTGGGAAATGTGGTTTCTAGGCTTTGGACCCCTGCAACACAGAGGACATAGAAGAGTAGACTGTGAGCCAACAGACATCAGCCACCACCCCAGCCAGAGTTACCAAACTCCATTGTTTTGGAATTTAATACATCACATGGATTAGTCTTGAGTGGATGTGACGATCCTCAGTTACAGTCCTGGGATCGCATACTGCAGAAGCTTAAGGAGAGTCAGGGCATTATTTATATATACATAAAGAATATGTGTGTGGGGAAGAGAGAGAGAAAAAAAATCCCTGCTCAAACTGGGGTTTAAGAAACCCAAGGCGGTCCAGAAACCCTGGCTGAACAGCCTGCCGCAGTGAAGCTGGGCCATCCAGCTGCTGCAGGGAATCTCACCCAGAGTCCATTGCCCCTGTTCCCACCGCCTCATCACTCAGGCTCCTCACCAGAGTCCCACTGACCTTTGATAGCAGGGGTCTTAGATAGGGTTACCCAGGAAACAGATTGTGAGGCGAAGACGCACATACAGAAAGTTTATCAGGGAGTAATCTCAGGAACAAAACCAGGAAGACAGGAAGTGAAGCAGGATCGGGCAGAAGGACAAGTTGAAATGTGGTGCAGCAGCAGTCATAGCCTCAGCCACCCACAGGGACCTCTGGATCCCATGCCCTGAATTGAGGTCCAGGGGCTAGAACTATGCCCCTTCATACTGACCATTGAATGTAGGCTGGTCCTCGGGAAGGGGCATAACCTTGACACGGCTCCCTTTGGGTGCAGGGCAACTCAACAGCAGCCAAGATGTTGGCCACTGAGGAAATGAGTGCGTCCATCCTGACGGGGGCCCTAGGACAGCACATCCAGGGCATCCACTGCTCAGGATGGCAGGAGTAGACTGGAAGCCCGCTGCTGCTCAGGCCGCAGTTCTCAGCCTTGGCGATGCACTCTGAGCTGGCGAGAGAGTCTGGCTTGCAACCTTCCCTGGCGTAAGCCACTGTCACCTCACACAGGGTTACCGGCTGCCAGACACCCTCCCACCCACCCACCCCCACCCCCACCCCGGTGTCTCTGCTTCCTCATGTACCATGCAACTACTATCCATTCTCTATCCGACAGCTGGAGCGACTTTCTCAAGTCTTACCTCTGATCATAGTGCTTATCTGTTTAACCTCCAGGGCTCTTGGCTCCAGAACTGTCATGGCCTCCAGGTCAAATGTGCTCTGGCCCCACCTACCTCCTCTCTCCCTCACTGTGCCCTTCCAAGCTGGCCCTTTCCGTCTGTTCCTTTCCCACCTGAGGGCCTTTGCCCTGCCCTGGCTTTTCCTTTTGCCTGGGGTATCTCCTTCTTGCCATGCAGGCCTCGACTCTTATATCCCCTCTGCAGTGAGGCCTTTCCTGGCTAGTCAATAGATTCGCTCCCTCACCCAGACACTCCCTTTTTATTTTCTTCACAGCACTCTTCACCGACTGAAATTATCTTGTTCATTTATTGGCAAACTTGCTTTGTCTGTCCCTCCTAATCAAATATAAAGCTTTCTTTCCAAGAGCAGGAATCAGCACCTGGAAGAGTACCTGGCCCAGGATAGATACATATTTGTGGATATTGTATGAGTTGGCACATTCTAATGTGGTGGACAGTTATTGGGCAGAATTTCATGAAAATCATGTGATTTCCTCATGTCCAGTCTAATGAAGATTGCCTTAGCTGGGACTGTGGTCCCGTCCAGCCAGCCATGGTCAGGGTAGAAGAGTTGGCTTTAGCAGTCAAACCAGGTGTGGTGGTAACTCCTTCAGGAAGCATCACATAACATATCTTCCTCAGAAGGGGGCTTCCCATGAAAGACAGTTCGGGGAATATAATGTTGTTAAAATTTTGTGGGGTGTCAGATGGTCACATGTCTTGT
This sequence comes from Aselliscus stoliczkanus, assembly GCA_033961575.1. NCBI lineage: Eukaryota > Metazoa > Chordata > Mammalia > Chiroptera > Hipposideridae > Aselliscus > Aselliscus stoliczkanus. The sequence continues at coordinate 143,270,497 of CM066728.1, forward strand.
TAGGGAGACCACTCCATGGATGGAGTAGAGGCTTGATCACTGCACTGTATACCTGAAATTGATGTTGTATAATATTGTATGCCAAACTGTAACTGAATATATAGATAGTCACGGGATGTGGATTATACGGTGGAAGGGAGTCAAAGGAATTGTAATAGATAGTATGATATGGGGGGAGGAGTGGGGGGGAGAATTGGGGGAGGGGGTTGTCACTTTGAGGGGTAAAAAGTATAACTATTGCACTGTGTTGTACACCTGAAGCTAATTAAAAAAATAATAAATAAATTTAAAAAAAGAAAAAAAAAGAAGGGGGCTTCCCAGAGCTTCCTGGCTTGTCTGGGGCAGACCCTCTGTATAGTCACCCATCTGGTGTCCGTCGCGGCCTGGTTATGGTCACAGGATTCTCGCATGCCTCCCATGGCAGAGCACACAGTCAGTTTGGGATCTCAGTCACCGGAGGGCTGATGTTTCTGAGAGGTGGAGACATGGTGGATAAAGGCCCTTTGGCCCTTTATCCCCAACAGTTTACCCCTTTGCCAGATGAAATCACATGATGTGGAAAATAAAATCTCTTCCCAAGGGGTTGGAAAGCTTCCTGGTGCTTAAAAACTCACTTCAGTTCTATGAAATGTTTTTAAATAAAACCTACAGCTGCCATCGACGGAGTGCCTGTTGTAGACCAGTTGCTGTGCTAGGTCCTTCTGTTCAGGAACTTGCCCAAGGGGCACTGACCCCAGGTTTGGGACACTCAGACACTGGCCTCCTTCCACTGCATTACCTGAGAAATTAAGGGGTTAGGAGGAGCTACTGTTAGTAAAAATGCTTATTGTGAGTAACATAAAGTATGACAGATCTTACTTCAAAGCTGGACTAATTCGTTTGAAATTAGTAAATGGGGGGAAATGTAAAAAAGATTCTTTCTCATCCCCACCCCCAACTCCCCTCCATTTGGTCCAAGCTCTGAATACTATTCCATATGCTTTTTTACTTAACTAATAAGGATTCTGCAGAATTTGTCCACATTTTAGATGTAGAAGTCTTTGGAATTCTCCAAAGCTTGGCAGGAAATGGGTGAATTAGTTAGATCTTCAACTTTGTCAAAGAAATGTCCTCCTTGTCCACCATGTCTTCATCTTTCCTACTGGTGCAAAGTGGTCCATTTGCATAAAAGTGATTCTTTTGGAAAATGTTGTGTTCTTCAGTCATCCCTGGAAATAAAATCACAGCTCCTATCTCACCTTACGCTGAAGTGTTTTCACATGCCAGGGACTTGCTTACCATCACCTAAATATAGAACTCAGTGGGCGTTCGTTTCAAACTGATACTACTCACTCCTGTCTTCAGGATTTCAAAAAGGTGTCAAAGTGGCCTCAGAAGGTGTTTCTAGTTCTGAGAACAGGTTGAGTGATTCTCTGTGTGCCAAAAGCCACAGGGCCTCAGACTTTGGGTTTCCACCAAGGGAAGATACTTTCTGGCACTTTTCTCCTGAGAATTGAGTGGGATCTGAAGTCATCTGTGCCATTACCTGATGATGTAAGAGCATAGCCGTGAGAGTAAAGCAGTATACCTTTAAGACCATTTCTTTTCCTCATTTCACATTAATGGAAAGATCGGAAGGAATTTATTTCTGGATCAGAAACAACATGCTATCGCGTGAAATAGCATGGCTATTAAAATCAAACTTGGAGCTGAATTCCAGCAGCTTCATTTACAGTGAACTTATACATGGTGTGATCAAGAAACACGGTGAATTTTTAAATTAAAAAAATTTATTACGCCAGCGGCCCCGGTTCGGTCCCACATATGAGGGCCAGTGACACTGCCCTCAAAAAAAAAATTTATTACAATAAAAGACACATTGCCATTAATCCCCCTCACTTCGAACACACCTATCCCATCGTTCTTGACACTTTCTGAAGCAGTTCTGGAAGTCCTCTTTTGTGAATGTCTTTACTTCATCCTCCATCACGACATCGCTCTGTATCACACATAGCTTCTGGTACAGCAATTTCTGTCAAATGTGCTCTCATCCACCTTATTCATCAGAATTGGCACTGTGCGACTTCTGGCTCTTCCCCAAAATCAAAGTCACCATGAAAGGATAACATTTTGAATCAATTAAGTACCTCAAGGCAGCCACGATAGCACAACTAAAGACACTCACGAAAGAGGACTTCCAGAACTGTTTCAGAAAGTGGCAAGGATGATGGGATAAGTGTGTTCAAAGCGACGGAGCCTATTTTGAGGGGGATTAATGGCAATGCGTCTTTTACTGTAATACATTTTTAAAATTTAAACATTCACCATATTTTATGATCATACCTCATATAGAGTGCATAAGCTCCCTCAGCCTCAGTTGCTTAATCTGTAAAATCAGGGTCATTCCCCCTTGCACTCAGACTTGTAAGATTCGTCCATATAACGTGTGCTAATTTCCTGGCATGGTTGCAGAGTTTTAGGTGGACCACAAATTGGCAAGGGGAGACCATACCCCACCTTTATGTTCCCAGTTTATGTATCCCAGTGTATGGAACCCTGGTATCAGCCAGCAAAGCAGATGTGACAGATGACAGTCCTTAGCCCCTGGGGTTCCTAAAGAGGGGTGCTCAGCTGCCTGTGACACTAGCCAGGTCTCACTGGCTCAGGAAGCTTAATTTTGTGCTGCCCCGTAGCCCAGTTATAATTGGGGCTGACGTCACCACTCGGGAAGAACTTACAAAACATTTTCTGTCCTTAATAAGAAACACTGACCAACCTCCAGCCCCTTTCTGGTCCTCATGCCACACATCTTTATGGGAAGGGCATGGGAGCAGGGTCAAGGCCAGGTCCATGGGCCTCACCTCTGCCTCTGTCTTTCCCGCACGCTGGCAAACCTCGTTCCAGGATAACACAGGAAACATGGGCGTTTAATAAATAGCTAAGATGATAATGATGATGTATATCTCGACTTTAATTCACATGCGTTCATTCCATTATTGATTCTGTGCTCCTCAAATTAACCAGATAAAGTCACAAGCAGTTTAAAAATAATTAGTTTAACTTTGCATCTGCAATCTAGTGGGAGTATATTTTTTTTCCTCCAATATTAATAATTGCATTGTACAACTGATGAATTTCAGTTGAGATCAGTCGTGTCTGGGCTAATATAGCATTTCTCTTTTGTTTGTTTTGTTTCATGTTTTAGGGTCAAGTTGTGTTCCGGAATGGGGAGAGAATGGGGACCATTAAATTTACTCAATTTCAAGGTAGGCTTTTTAATGCTTATTCTTTCTAGTTGACGAATTCTATATTTAAGGATGTTGTGTTTATGCAATTAAATATGTCAAAAGAAATGAAAGTATGATGTTCCAGAAAAGACAAAGCAGAGTCAACAGAAAACACTTCTCTGTGAAAACATTAGTTTCAACTTATTTAAAATATCTTTTCTCAGCTGCATTACTTCTCAGGCCTATTCAGCTTTCTACATGACTCTGAGAGGCTCGTGAAAGTATGGGGATATGTGGAGGCTGACAGTTCCAATATTCTGAGAAAGTTTGCATTGTTTTAGTTTTTGATTATGGAAATTTTCAAACAGACTCTGAAATGAGAGAATAGCATAGTGAACCCTTCTACTCATCACCCAGCTTCAACCATTATTAACATTTTGCTAATCTTGCTTCATCTTGACTCACCCCATTTTTTTTTTGCTCTAATGTTTTAAAGCAGCTTCCAGACATTATCTCATTTCAATCTATAAATATTGCAGTATGCATTTCTACTAGATAAGGACTTTTAAAACATAACCACAATACTATTATCATCACACCTAAAACATTTAACAACAATTCTTAATATCCTTTCATTCCCAGTCTGTGTTGATCCTCTGATTGTCTCAAACAATGTCTCTACAGTTGGTTTGTTGGAAAATCCACACAAGGTCCACTCTTTGCATTTGGTTAATGTGTCTCTATAGTTTCTATTCATCTGTAATCACCCCGCACACACACAATTTACAGGCCATTTTTCCTTTTTTTAAGAAACCAGGTCGTTTGTTGGACTTTTCTGCTATGAAAATTGGAAGGGGCCTCAAAAATCATCCAGACCAAGTTTCTCATGTGATGAGAAGGAAATAGAGGCCCAGAGAGGGGTAGGGTCATGTCAGAGCACACAGGGCATCCGTGAGGAGCAGGGCTGGGCACCCCTCTAGGCAGACACCTCAGTTTGGCTCGGTGTAGTCATTAGCAGGGTTGTTAGCCAGAACCACCAGACATGTCATTCGTCAATGCATTATTTTTCAGCATCTGGATGTTTCTGGAATCCATGCCTTCTCTTCTGTCAACTTGCTTTTGAGCAGATCCCAAAGTCATCCAGGGGAAAGCAAGATATGAAATTGAGTTACTCAGATCCATTCAGACAAACCCCCACTGGATTCAGATCAGTCAGGAGAGGTGTTGTTGGGTTCTATCATTCCATAATGCAATCTTGTAGATTTACCCATTTGTCTTCTCATGGCAGGTAATTGAAACACATGTCAGCTCTCTGGCATGCACAAAAGATGTAATTTTAGGCAAACGTAATTATTTTCCCATTTGTTAAGCCTTCCTTCTTCATTGGTTGAATAAAGTAAGCATCTTGGCAAGGGTAGTTTTTTTTTCTTTGAGTCATTGCAACTGAATTCCCTTGTCACATTTCCAGTGCTCAAATTATATCATTCTAGGAGAATATTTTGTAAAATATTGATTGGCTGATCACAGCGACAAGCACATGCCAATATTATTGCCTTTTTTCCCCAATGTTAGGATTAGACACCAGGTTCAACTTATTAGCATTTATAAGGAAAACAGTGTAGCAAACAGTGGTTCAGAGGTGGATTTGACTGATCTGAGCCCAAGTTGCTGTAGAACATCGGGCAAGTGACTGACTCTGTGAGCCTTGATGCCCTCATCTGTCAAATAAAAATATAATCCTACCTACCGTAAGATGTGGGAGGAGCTAGATGAGATAACCACAGACAAATATGTGCATATATTTCTTGCTCAGCAAGTAGCAGCAATTATGATTAGCACTTTATCAAAAATTATGACATTTTTCTGTGGCAAATCCAGATTTTCTTGGTGTGTTGAAAACCCCTGGGGTACCTTTTTGTCTGCCTTCCCTATAGTTGCTCCCCACACCTAATGATAGGTAGGATGTCCGATGGGCAGGGCCTTAGAGATGATCTCATCCCATTACTTCATAGTATAAATAGGGAAACTGAGGCCCAGGTAAGGGAGGTATTCCCCCCAGGGACACGCAGCTGGTTAGTGGCAGTGCCGGCCTCTGCGTGTCCACAAGCATACCTCTGCCTGAGTGCTCTCCCTTCACTATATATGTGTCCAGTTTCATTGACTGTCAGAGCTGGGCCTGGCAGGCGCTCCTGTTTACATGTTTTTAAAACAGACATTGATCCTGCTGACAGGAGGAAGCTGTGCTCGGGGCATGTTCACATCAGCACAATAGTTAGCTATCCAAATTCATAGGGTCTCAGAAGTGCCTTGTCTGCCAAGATGGAGAGGTATTGAATTATTGAATGGGCTGTTCAACATGGAAGGGCCCTGGTCCTCGCCTCATTTCACGGAGGGCAAACTGAGGCCCAGACAGGAGAACGGACTTGCTTGAGGTGGGCCCAGACTCACTGTGGGACAGTGAGTTTATTCCTTCTCTCCTTTGGGCTCTGGCTCCCCCCTCCAAGAGGGGCTGGTCCAGACTCTTATCTTCTGGGACCTTCCAGAAACTTACCCAGAGGGTGAGCCCGCCCCTAACCCTGGGGTTACCAGTTCCTTAAATTGCCTCATGCCGTTGACCTTGCACAAGGCTTCTAAATGGGGACAACCTGTTGTTTTCTGCCATTCTCTCTCTCTCTCTCTCTCTCTCTCTCTCTCTCTCTCTCTCTCTCTCTCCCCCTCTCTCTCTCTCTCTCTCCCTCCCCCCCCCCTTGCTTCCTTCCCTTCCATTTAGAAGGAACAGTGAACAGCAGGGCTCATGACAGAGCTGATTCACAAACAGCCAGCCCCAGCAGTGGGGGTTCCCTTTGCAAGGTCTGCTCCTGGGCAAGTCACTTCACCTCCCCAAGCCTCAGTCTTCTCCTCTGGCCAATGGGTTGGCAGTCATGCTGGCCCTGCCTGCCTCTTTGGGCTGGTTTCAGGGCCAAATATGTCTGCTCTATAAACTCTCCAGTGCCAGAACACGAGTCACTTTGCTGGCTAGCCTGCTGCCTGGCTCCTGGCTGGCTCTTGGTAAATGTTTACTGAATTGGTTAGTGATATGGCTTGTGGAAATTTAAGAACATCTTCATTTACTTGTGGTTTCCCGTGACTTAAATCATCTAATAAACAGCAGTTAGCCTTGACAACAGAAATGTGAACGGGAAGCTAATTCACAATGGTGGCCATTGTTTTTTCAGGCTGGAGAAACTATCTTTTTTACAGACTTAGGAGTGCTGGATACGCAGAATTATTCTAAAATAATGTGCCAGAGCTAGCCCCATGACCCCTTTTGGGACTGAGGCATTTTGAATCCAGAGAGAGTTTCAGAGCCCTAAGAATGAATGATCTTCTTCCCTGCAGTTTCCCTCCATTTGCTCCATTGCTGAGAGTTCCTAGAGCCCTTACCTCCTCCCATCAGAACAATCCTAGCGAGTAGGTGTGGCAGATGCCATCAGTGGCCCACCCATAACCCCTGAGCATCCTCAGATGTCCAGGGAGTTTGTGCCCCCAGGGGCAGCCCTGAGCCAGGGGTACATGAGAAGTGCGCCATAAATCCTCCGCATCCTTTGCCCTTGGGTGAAAACGCCCAAGAACTCCCAGATATGCCCTACTCTGTCCCTAGATGTCAGCTGAGGACAATCCAGATGGGATCGTTGCCTTCCCCAAAACCTACTCGTTAATGCACCTTGTACTGGCTTCCTTTTCCTCTCTCACCTCCCCGCACCCCTACCAACGTGTCCTAGGATCACCTCCCAAATAAATTACGTGCATTTTTACCCTTGTTTCAGGCACGATTCTGAGGGTGCTACCCACGGTGGTAGGTAAGCAGGCATTAGCATCCCGTTGGCCACACACCTTGGGTATAGTGGGGCTGGCCTAAACCCCTTTCAACTCCCAGTTCAGAGCACCTCCCCGCTGCCTTCCCTGACTTCCACTAAACCACATGTAGATGAGAATGAATGCTAAGGGATTGGCTCCCCCTCCCCCCCACTTAAGAAAGAACCCATGTTACTGCCAAAGTCTAAACGTGGCTCAGAATTTACAGCAGGGAAGGAAGTTGAGTGAAGCCATGATTAAAGCCTTGTTTATGCTGTTCTTCGTGAAATCTCAGCATCTGTGCTCTAACTCACTGTCCCTGCCTTCATTAGGCCTGTTTGTAAGAATCTCGGTGACTGATGAATCCCGCACTGCTTCTGTGCCGCATAAAGGACTCCGACTTTGGAGTTGTATATGTCAGCACCTGATTTGAAGAGATGGGGTCTGCCATCGCTCTAACAACATAATTGTCATTCAGAAAGGTCCTAGTGAAATGTAGGCTTGTCCTCCCCATTTGCAGACATTAATTACCGTTTAGTCTTCAGGGTAACAGATACGGTTCTATTCAGCGCAAGTTTCCTAAGCATCTGCCAGGCGCTTTACCAAGTTCTCTGGGGGTTTCCAAGTTGAATAGAACTGGTCTCTGTCACCACCATCACCCTCCCCTCTCCCCAAAGGGGCTTCATAATCTCTCTGGCTGAGTGTCAGTGCTTATGAAAGCAGAAAGGTAATTTCCCAGAACATATTAGAAAACTTTCGGAGCAAGTCTGACCTTAGTTTGAGACCCTTAAGGCTGATTTTTAATAGGCTATCCACTGTCAAGGCACAAGTTATAGCTTTTTTCACCAAGCTGTGGGCCTGGAAAGGCCAGCTTGTCAGCTGCCACTGGACTTAGTGGAGACCTGTCCACCAACTAGGCAAGGATGTGAGTCAGCAGGAATGGAGGGACCCCTGTGAATGTGGGTTCTTTCACGATGAGAGCCTCACCCCGGCCTTGATACCTCCCAGCCCTCATGATCCAGACCTACATTTCATGGAGCCCAAGATGGCTTGGAAAGCAGAATTCTTTAGTGGGCCTTGTGTGTCATTGAGCCTTAGATTCTCTATGTTGAAGGGAGTCCTGACTCTACTTTATAGCATTACCTCTGCTTAAATGCCTCCAGTGATAGGGAACTCATCTCCTATCATGTGGAAAGCGTATGAGCTTTGAAGCAGGCATGTCTAATAGTTACTGGCTAGGTACTGTGGCTTAATTTCTCTGAGCCATGATTTCAGCATTTATTTGAAACTAGTAAAATAAAAGATGATCATTTCCTTGTCTTGAGACTGATGGTGAGAAGTCAACGTCACGAGGCTGTGAATGCTCCTGGCTTGGTGACCGTCACAGAGAAAGTCCGTGGCAACTGTTGGTTTCCTTCTCCCTCCTGGGCCTTCTTTTTTTTTTTTTTTTAAAGATTTTATTGGGGAATTGGTGGAGGGGAACAGACAAGTTGCCGTCTTCTTGTTCTTCAGTTTAGTTGCGGAGGATGTTGCTTCACTGTTGGTATCATCATTGCGCTCTTCCCGGATGAGGCAGATCGGTCGCTGGCCTCTGGATGTCGCTCATCACGGCTACTGGCAGCTCACGCTTGGCTGCCAGCCGCTCACGCTGGCTGCGGGCCACTCACTGCAGCCTATGGCAGCCCACTGCAGCAGGGGCTGCAGCCCACACCATCACCGGGGCTCGCACAGCCCAGCTCCAGGTGGAGCTGTTGTTAGCTGTAGAGGGCAGTGTCACTGGCCCTCATGTGGGATCCGAACCGGGGCCGCTGGCATCCCAAAACCAGCGCTTAACCAATGCGCCACTCAGCCGGCCCCCTCCTGGGCCTTCTTGACAATGACCCCAGCCTTAACCGCTTCCAGAGTTTCTTGAGAAAAGTACAATCTGGCTTCCTTAGGACACTTTTCACACTCCATGCGACGTTATCATTGGTCCATGAAAGCCCCTCTTGTTCATTCGTTTATACTCTTATTTCCCTCACTTATTTTTATACCCCCCTCTTACTTTCCAATGAAAAGCATACATTCTAAATGTTTAGTGCATATGTGTGTTTGCGTCCTTTCAAAACGTGTATTGCTGTTTTTTGTGTGTATATTTTGAATTTACCTCAATGTAACTGGATTATACATCTCTTCTGTTTCTTTTTCTTTTTCACTGAGCACATTGGTTTGTTTTTTTGGGGTTTTTTTGTTTTTTTTTCTTGAGGGCAGTGTCACTGGCCCTCATATGTGGGACCGAACCAGGGCCGCTGGCTTCCCAAGCCAGCGCTTAACCACTGCGCCACTCGGCGGGCCCTGAGCACATTGTTTTTAAGATGCCTCCATGTTCCTGTGTGTACCCCTAGACTGTGGGTTTCACTGCTCCCGCCATGGGGTGCACCCACCCTGCACCCATCCACTCTCCCAGTAACAGACACCCAGGCCAGGACACCCTGCCTCCACAAATACCGAGGGTTCTTGTACATGTCCCCTTATTAACCCAGCTGGGCATTTATTTAGTACAAATGTCCAGGAGCAAAATTGTTGCGTTGGAAGGTATGTGAACACAGTGTGCCTAAAATCTGCCAGATGGCTCTTTCTATGTCCCTGCCTGTCTCCACTCCCACCGGCCCGAGGATTTCCGTGTCCCTACTTCCCATCAACACTCAGTGTCCCCAGCATCCTCATCTCTCTCTTTTTTTTTTTTTTTTTTGCCAATCTGAAGGTATAAACTAATACACTGTGGTTTTAAATATCATTTCTCTGATTACTAAAGAGTTTGGGCATTTCTTCTGTGCCTGATATACATTTGCTAATGGTCTGTTCTGATCCTTTAACCCCACTTATTTTGAGGGTGCCATCTTTTTCTTATGGGTTTGCCAGAGTTCCTTATGTAACCTAGATACCAATACCTTGTTGGGTTGAGGCTCCACAAACATCTTATCCCATTTGGTCATTTGTGTGTAAACTTAAGTCCTTGTTAAGCCAAAGTTCTTAATTTTGATGTGGTTTAATTATTAGGGGGTGGGGTGGGGAGAGGTCCTATGGTTTGGGTTTTTAAAGTTTCTCAATAGTCATTTCCTGGCACATGCATGGCAGGTGCTGACTGGGCACAGTGGGTGCTGAAATGGGTAAGACGCAGCCCTTTAGGGAGCCCCTGGTCCAGTTGGGGAGCAGACATATGACTGAACTGGGTGTGGTATGTGAGAAGGGCATTCAGAGAAGGGGTATTTGGCTCCACCTGGAAGATTCTAGGAAAGTTGGAAGATGCCACCTGGGAGAGGTGACATCTAAGAGGAATTCTCAAGGACCAGTGGGAGTTAGCCAAGAAGAAGTGAGAACATGTGTTCTAGGTGCAAATAACCTATTGTATTTGTAGGTGCTGCATCCCATCAGGTATTAGCTTTTACCCCTAGGCCAGTTCGAGTAAGTCCATGGACAAAGCTACCCTTGGCAGAGTTATTATACTCTGGAGCATTTGGCCAATGTCCGCCTAGCCTGTTAAACATCTCAAAACAAAGGTCAATGAATTTATTAAAAATGTAGCAGTGGCATATTGTTTGTAAAGACAGAAATGAGTGTATGTGAGGATTCAGGCCAAAGATGTACAAGCCCATCTCTGCTTGGTGCTGCCGAGGGGTGCTGCTTCGATCTGCTCCCTCCACCCCAGTGAGAGGAGAAAGACCCTGCCCACAGGGGCCATATTGGGGGCAGAGATGGGGGCAGGGAAAAATCACTTCCTAAGGAATGGCTGACCCTCCTGGAGAAACGCAGGATCAAGGCCCCAAATCACCGTGTTCCCATCTCTGCAGAACCACCAGGCACAGAATTGATGTGAGCCAGGACGTGTGAGGGGAAGCCCCTGGGAGCAGCTTTCAGCTTAGAATGCGAAAGGCCCTTCAAAGCAGTTCCAGGATCATGGATCAGAGACCACAGAGATCTCCTTGTCCAGCCCACTTGCTTCAGCAAGACCCAGGCAGGGGATGGGATGTCCCCAAGGCTCCTCGCAGAGGTGATGGCAAAGCCGAGAGTAGCTCCAAGTGTCCTGTCTCCCATCAGCGCTTTCTGCCCCCTGAGTTGGGGATTTTGTTAGGGAGTCCTAGAATGGAGGACATTTATAGCATCTTTGATCTTCATTGAGTCAAGATCATCCTTTGTTTTATACCTCAGAGTATACGTTGAGTCTGTATGTTTGCAACAACAATTAAGCTTTAAAGGAGCCATACACCTCTTCAGTTCAGGACTAGAGCCAGTTGAGAATGGGTGGGAATTTGGGGTGAAGGGAGTAGAGCCCCTGAGGCAGAATGTGGGGACCCAACTACAGCAGGAGGTTGGCGACCCTGCAGCTGATTCTCCCGCCTGGAGTTGAGGTGCAGGAGGGAGGCAGAATCAGTCTGTGACGAGCCATTTCCCAGCCATCCCGTGGATGCTGTCAGGCCCATGGCCAGTGAATATTTTCAGACTGGACCTTTTTTGGCAGCCTAATTTTCTTTATGGCAGCCTAATTTTCTTTATATTTCATCCAAATCCAAAATTTGAAATAAAGAATGCACTTTTTAAAGAGAACGATTCTTTTTTGCCCCACAATGAAGAACCAGTACTATTCTACAGGAAAGGGGGCTCTTTGTTCATAGTATTTTTAGCCTCTGAGAGTAGAAAGTGTCAGCGTTGAAGGGCCCTCAGTGTAACCCAGTGGCTCTCAGCCCTAGCTATGCATTAGGGTCTGCTGGGGGAACTTCTAAAAATACCGCCGCCCAGGATCCACCCCTCAGTCCTCCAGGGGTTCTAATACAATTGTCCATGTTGGCACGAGTCATCTGTATTTTCTAGACATTTCCCAGGTGACTCTAATACCTGGCCAGGGCTGACAACCACTGGAACCCCTGCAGTGCAGTTTACAGATGGAGAAACTGAGGCCCAGAGAAAGGCAGTGGTCTGCCCAGAGTCACACGGGGAGTCAGGGCTTGTGGGTCAGGGATGCCAGACAGTGGTATACCCCATGCTGCAGCCCCTCACCCTCTGTTCAGTTCCCTCACCTCCTGGCCAATCTTTCCAGAAACCCCCTGGTCCACAGTCTACAAAGCTGGCCTGTATCCAAATGAGCGATCAGCATTGTTTGCACAGTAGAGTTACCAATGAGCCCAAGAGGCAAAGGTTAAGGTGCCTACCCTGGCCGCCTCCAGCTGAGCTGTGGGTAAATGGAAGAGCACGGTGGGCACCATCTTTCCACCTGCAGGCCCAGAAGGGGCCCTGTGCAGAATGCGGGAGTGAAACTATGCCGCCCAGGCCCTCAGAGGCAAGACTTCAGGCTCCACTCAGAAACCAACTGGCAGCAGGAATCAGGCCTGTGCACACCTGGGGCATTGCTCCAGCCCGAGGAGCTGTCACCCAGAGCTCTGAGCCCACAGCACCTGGGGTGCTGCAAGGGGAGGCACCGTACTCAGGGAGGGCTTCCTAGAGGAGGCAGGTAGGGTTTGGTAGAGGGAAGGAAAGCCCCCTTCCAAGCAGAGGGACTGAATGTGGGAAAGACGGCAGGAAGAAAACATAGGGAGTGTTTGGAGACCTAGCAAATAGCTCGCAGTTACTTTTATCATGACTCAAATAACTACAATTTATTGAACACTTACTGTGAGTTAGGCCCCAAGCCAGAAATTGCCTGTATTCTCCTCTCCAATTCTCATAGCCACTCTAAACGTACCTGTTGTACACTTACGGGCGCCTGCTCACAAGGTGCAGGCTGGAAGGGAAACGCTGTCTGCAAATGGAAATAATGTTTACCGCCCTGGTGGGGCTGGGGGAGGCTGCAGTCACTACGCTACAAGTCAGAGATTATGAATGTTTCTCCAGCCTCCGGCACAGATGTCCAAGGCCGCCTTGGTCAAGGACGAGGAAATAGCCTAACCTCCCAGCCCCATTTGCTGCTGTTTGGGAGGGGCTCTTATTATGAAATACCTCGGGCTGGGCCTGGCATGCAGTAGGCACCCAGTACATGTGGGCTGAATGACTGGAACCCCTGCTCAGAATGGCTGGTGAAAGGGCTCTGAATTCAGAACCAGGGGGCCCAAGTTCAGAGGCCCCTTGGTCATTGCCCAGCACGTGGCTCTGAGCAGGCGCCGTCACCTGTGTGAGGCTCCTCCCTCATCTCTAGACCAGGGTGAGTTGTGCCCTATTCATGGTTTGCTAGGAGCCTTAAATGCAGGAAGGTGTGAAGTGCCTGTGAGCCTCCCAGCACTGCCCCCAGGGAGAGATTATGGTGATTATGGTTGTGGTGGGAAGCTGAGCATTATTTTGGTGCCATGGGATATACAGCAGGGCGTGTTGAGTCAGAGGGGTGGGCTGTGTGGCTGCGAGCGTGGAGGAGTTCCAGCCACACCACTTCCCAGCTCCTGATGATTTGTTCCGATCAGCCTGCATATTTCATGTGCTGCCTACCCACGCCAAATAAATAAATCAGGGCCTTCTCCTCCGAGGGGCAGGAGCTGATTGGGGCTGCGACTTCAAAAGGCCAGAGCAGGGATGCGGGAGCTCCCAGCAGAGTCTGCTAATGTGACATTTAGGAGCTAGGTGACCCAAGCCAGCTACAGCCGCCTGCACAGTGTGATGCCCTACCCCCCCCCCCCGCCTCCCCCAAATGGCGGGGTGGGGGTGGGGGGCCCTTTGCTGGAGAAGGAAGTGGCTTTTACAGCTATTTTTCCACCCCACAGTAAAAGGAACGCAGGCAGAAGTGTGGCCGGCCTATGGGATTCCCTGTCCCGTTTCCTGATGTTTAGAAGGGGACCAGCATTGCACCCGCATTTCTGCAAAGCCAGGGCCCCCCGGCAGGCAGTTCCTCTGGGCGCACGCTTGGAACTCCTGATGCCATCTCTTTATAACCTCCAGGCATTTTGAGGACCAGGGTCTGCAGCTGTGGGGACCTGCCTGCCCCCAGAGGGGCAGATGGGCACTCTTCTCTGCAGTTAATACACTTAGGAGGCACACGCGGCCCATGGGGTGGTCAGCTCAGCACAAATCTGTCACCTCTCAGGGATCCCATCAAGGGTCCATGTCAGGGAAGAGTATAGACTGTGGGAATAAGTCCTGGGTTTAAACCCAGACTCTGCTTAGTGTCAGTGGGGCCCTGGGCAAAGCCACAACCTGCCTGAGCCTCAGTTTCCTCATTTGTAAAGTGGGACTAAAAACACCTACTCCACTCAACAGTGAAAGCTGAACAAGGATAGGCACATAAAATTCCAGGCACACTGTGGGACTCGGTGAATCCACTCAGCCCCTCCCTGTCCACTCCCAGCCCTGTCTAAGCCTGCTCTGCCGTCGGGGCTCCTCTCTGTAACCCCACACTCCTTCCCTTTGGTCCTCCACCTCTAACCCCACCTTCCCCTGGATCTGCTTTATCTGTGATCACCAGTAGCCCCCAATCCACTCACCAAATCCACTGGCTTACAGAGCTTGTTGTGCCAGCCTCTCGGTGGCATGTGACATTGCTGTCCAGCTCCATTGTGAAATTGTCCTTTTCCTTGGCTTTTGCAATGCCCACTCTTTCCTGGTATCTGCTCCCGGTGTCCTGGCCACTCCTTCCCAGTCTCCTTGCAATGTCCTCGCTCTGCCCATCCCCCAGAGTTTGGCACCTCCTAGGATTATGCCCTTGGTCCTCTCCCCTTCTCACTTGGTAGCGTCCCTGAGATTGTCCTCCCTGTCCCCTGCTCCACCTCCTAACTTACACGCCTACGGCCCCAGCTCTCTCTCCCCAGCCCACACGCTCCAGACTCAAGGACATCTCCATCTGAGGAGCCACAGGCGCCTCGGGCTCAGCACCGTCAAACAGGAACTTGTCGTCTTGCCCTCTTCTTTGAACCCTGGGTTCCCCACTCAGGGAATAGTCCCCAGTCACTTGCTTTGCTCCCCTGTTCCCCATCTCCCCAACCCATCAATTACCCAATTGTCCAGATCTTCCCTGGAAACAAAGAAACCTTTGTCAAATCTAATTCCCAGTCTCCATTCCTCCTGTCACTGCCCTGGTCCAGCTCTCATCATCATTATCTCTGATGATGACCTAAATCCACCAAGAGAATAGTATCAAGGATGAAGGTAAATTCAAATACATTGCGTAGGTCTGGAAATACACCTGACCAAGTACATATGAAGGCCCTGCTCTGCATGACACAGCGGAGAAATGCAGCCTCTAAAAGATGCTAATTCCACCTCAGAATGTATTGATGGGAATATGATGTGCAGAGTGAAGGAGGGGATGGTCCCCTCCACTTGCTGCTGACCAGATCATGCCTAAAGTGTGTTGGTTAGTCCTTGGGTTTACACTCTATCAGTCAGACAGTGGCATTGTGGAATGTGGTCAAGGAGGGTCCTGGATAAGGAAGGAAGCAGAAATAGCATTTAGTAAGGTGATTATTGGGGGTTAGTGCCGGGGGGTGATCTCTCTTTGTCTTTAAAAACTCTAGGACTTTTCTGGGACAGAGAGAGCAGAGGTGATCTGTGTGGCCCTAGAGGGCAAAGCCAGATGACAAGGGAACATTAACAAAGAGTCCATTCAGCTCAGTAACCAGGAAGGACTTGGTAACAGGCAGAGAATCCAGTTACGGGGGGAATAGGCTCCCCATCTATAGATACACAGTGATGGATAGATGACCAGTTGATGAGACAGTATGAGAGAGTCTTTGTTCCAGCCCAGATCAATTTGGGAGTTTTGTGATCCTACCTGGAAGAGGCACTGGGGAAAGACAAAGCCTGCAAGAATATAGCCAGGGCCTGTGTGGGGAGCAGGGGCTGGGATGGGTGCACCCAGACACAGACGCAGGACTCAGGTCTAATCAGCCACTATTTATTGCTCCCCACAGACAGCAGGGAAGTGAAGGTGGGAGAGTACAACGCTGTGGCTGACACGCTGGAGATCATCAACGACACAATTAGGTTCCAAGGTAAGTCAGGTCGGCTTCTCAAAGAAAGGAGCCTACGCAACTGCTCCCAGGCCTGGGTATTATCTGAGGGTTGGGGACAAGCTCAGAGTCCTTGGCTTCATGGGAAAAAGGGAACATCCTCTCCTCTCAGCACATATTCACTGGGTCCCCCATCACTCACATAGGAGCTGGATTCCAGCTCCTGGGACCCGTCACTGGAATTTGTAAGAGTGCTGGCTCTCACCGAGGCATCACTGTTTAAACCAGAGGATGGCCAGGAGTAATTCTTTTCAAATGTTACCCAGCAAAATCTAGCTCTGTCTCCTCCTCTGGGAAGGGACTTGGTCTCTACCTGCTACCTTCCTGGAAGACCATTCCCCCCTCTTCTTTTGCTGAAGAACTCCTCAGCTTCTAGAACCAGATCAAATACCTCTTCTGTGCAGTCTTCCCTGATTTCCCCTAGCCGAGCTAATGGCTCTCTTCTCCTGGCTTCCATAGTCTTTTGTCTCGGCCTTTCCCATGGCCACTATCAGTTAGCATTGAAATTTCTAGGTTGTTGGACTATGGGCTCCCTGACTGGATCCTATTTGACTTTAAATTCCTGGCACTGCCAGGGTCTGGTATATGTTGGACGTTCGACAATATTTGATGAAAAAATGAATACATGATTAATCAAGCGAGTAGATGAGTGGGTGGGTGAAAAACTGAGCAGGTGCACATATGAGTCGGTGAAGTAGTGGTTGGGTAGATGGATGGACGGATGGATGGATGGATGGATGCATGGGCTTAACCTGTCTTAACCCCTTCAAGTCCATTCTGCGCTCCGCAGCCACAGTGCACTTGCCATCATGCCATGCTGAAGATGCCCCACCTCTGCTCAGTCCCCATTGCTCATAGTGTGGCCCCCAGGCCTCCGTGAAGGGACCTCTCCTCACTTCTCAGCCTCCTCTTTCACATTACCCCAGCCAAACTGCTTACAGCTCTTCAAATATGCCACAATACCACTATGCCTTTGCCCCTGCTGGGTTTCCTGCCCAGATGCCCTTTCCTCCTGGATCCCTGCTGAACTACTCATCTTCCAAGGCTCAGCTCTCCTTTCTACAGCCTTTCCTGCCTCCATCAGGTAGAATTACACTCGGTGCCCTCCTCAGGCCTCCCCGTGCCTGATGTTATCAGGCACCTGGACGCTGTCATTGGAGGCAGTTTGCACAGGCTTCAAATGCGGCAGACCTGGGTTCAAATCTGGCCAGCTTTGCCACTTACTAGCTATGAAAGCACTTAGCACCTAGAAAACTGTTGCCCACCCCCAGCCCCACAAATGGGAACAGTCTTCTCTATCTGTGAGGTTGTTGAGTAGATCAAATGAGAAAGCGCTTAGCCCGTGGTAAGCATTCGCTAAATGTGATTGCTTATTCTTGCTTTTTCTTTTG
Source organism: Aselliscus stoliczkanus (assembly GCA_033961575.1). Lineage (NCBI taxonomy): Eukaryota > Metazoa > Chordata > Mammalia > Chiroptera > Hipposideridae > Aselliscus > Aselliscus stoliczkanus. Next base: position 143,287,891 of record CM066728.1, read on the forward strand.
ACATAGCGAATGTGTCAGTTCCTTGAGGATGGGGACTGTGTCTTGCTTATCTTTGAATTTCTGTGCCCAGCAACAGGCCTGACAGGTGGACGGTGATTATTAATGACAATTGGTCATCATTAAGGATGGTGAGTGAAGGAGTAGTGATGGGTGATGGAATGGTGAAGAATGGATGAATAATGAATGAATGGTTTGGGTGAGTAGCAAGAAAGAGTTATCCGGGCTGCTGCTGTGACTAACACTTCTGACAAGTCATCACCATTTGGCTTCCATCATGTCTCCTCCGTTAAGATGCACCACAAGAAGGCGGCATTTCAGGGGCAGGGAAGGTGGAGCAAGGAGAAGGGGCTCTTGTCAACTTTCTGAAGTTGTCCCTACACAAACAACGAGTGGTCATAGTCATCATATAATGTTTGATCCAAACCTCGCCCGCTTCCTCAGGGCCCAGAGAGGGGCTTGTTTCCAGCCAGGAACTCACGGGCACCCGCAGAATGGCTCTTGTTTTGGGATCCAGAAGGCACCTGAGCTAGCCTAATACAGCCCAGGCTATGAGTGGAGGGAGGGGGAGTGAGGAGTGGGGTGTAGAAGTTTCCAGATGTTGAGCTTTCACTTCTGGAAGCAAGAAATGGTGTTACCGCTACCTGCTGCCTCTGCTTTTGCCTTGACTTTCGGTCCTTGAAGCCACTCCTTAAAAATGTTGCTTTGCATGGAATTGTTTCAAGCTTGATATTAACCGTGCCAGCAGGTTCCTAACTGTTTTCGAACCTGGCAACTTCCCTAGACTGTTTACATGGTTCAGACTCCTCTTATCCACAGAATGTTTTCAAACACATTTGAACTTGCTATAGCAGAATTTTTTAAACACAGATGTTCAGGGGAGCTCTCAAGCCCTATAGCAACATCTGCCCATCCTCCGCTTGTCTCCTGGGAAAGGAGACATAACCAAGTCTGGCATCCGTGGCACAGCCACGGGGGATAGTGTCATTGTGATCCCTGATGGGTCTTCCTGGTCTCCCAGGTTCGGTCACTCCTGGGCATCTGGCCGATTCCACACATCCCCACTGTAGGGAAGAGCCCCCAACATTTCACAGTTCCACAGCAGAAACCTGACCTGAAACCACAGTTGAGAAAGAGGATTTGAAAGAAGTGGGGCAGGGGCTGCAGGTGTGCCTGTATCCCTCCTCCCAGGTTAGCCGTACCTGGCAAAACTAAAACAGGAGAATTGGGCCACCGTCCACAAAGATGAGTTTGCTCTGCAGCCCTTGGGGCTCCCCCAGGTTCCTGGTGCCCTTGAAGAATGAGCAGGGACAGCTCTGAAGTCACACACAGATATGGAATCCCACAGTCCCGGTCCAGTCCTGGCACAGCAGGGAGGGGAAAGTGTACCAGTAGCTTCTGCCTCCCACAGCTAGCAAATCCTATGAAAATGGAAAACCAGAAAGAGCATTTATAACATAATGACCTTGAGGCAGAAAAGCCATATATGTCTCCATGGAATTGACAGGCAAAGTGTCCACCCTGTTGGAGGGGTGGTCATTTTCATGTGTTAGAGCAGAGTCCTTGAGAGCCAAAGCCAAGTTCCTCACCCCCCAGTGACACCCAGTAGTCCCTACTCACAGCACCCAGCCTGGCACCTTCTGAGCCAATCACTTACTTTTGGGGATAAATGGCAATGGTTTTTCAACAGGGTAATTAGACCAAATCAAATTCTAGTCTTCTAATGGCTGTTAAATGCATCACAAATCCCTTATTGATTCTATTTAGAGAAAGAAATAAGTCCTGGTTGAGGCTCCCTGCTGGGCTGACTGGCCAACCACCAGAGCCCACTCACCCGGTAGGCATGTCCTGCACAGAGCTGGTACACAGGTAGCAATGTCAAGGACATCCAGGCAGAGATGGGGACTGACTGTATACTGGGCTCAGCTGATGTCTTTTCCTTGGCCTTCTAGGATCCAAACCGCCAAAAGACAAGACCATCATCCTGGAGCAGCTCCGGAAGATCTCCCTCCCTCTCTACAGCATCCTCTCCGCCCTCACCATCCTGGGGATGATCATGGCCAGCGCTTTCCTCTTCTTCAACATCAAGAACCGGAACCAGAAGTAAGCAGCCCATGCCCTCCTCCGGGATCATGCTATCTGGATAGACAGACCTCACGGATAGAGTATAGGAGTGTCACATGTTAGATTCTTCAGAGGCACAGAAGTTTTAGGGGCAGTTTTCTAAAGTGTGCTGCTCAGTTCCTGGGGTATTATTAGATGTTTCATGAGCATGTACTCACATTTACACAACACACACTCACACACACACACACACACATACACACACACACACACACACACACACACACAGGCAGGGCTGCTGGTTGCTCAGGAACCGCCGGCCAGATATGTTTGAGGAAGGGAGGGTTAAACAAAACTGAAGGATCCAAGTCCATGGGCCTTCTCAAAGCTTGGCTATGCTTGTGCACTTTGTGGCAAGCCAGGAGAAGTCTAGAAGACAGAACCCCCCAATGTCTTTGACCTGTCCCTCACCCCACCCCCAGATTCTTGACAAAGCACTGCCAGAGGGGATCACTGAGTTCAGGGCTGGGCACTTCCCATGGGTACAGCATGTTGCAATCCAGGAAGCCCCTCCTTCATATCATCTTGATTGGTCCTTTGGAAAACTCCCCAGATTACAGATGAGGGCACAGTGACAATGACCACTGTCCAAGCTACACTGCTGGGTGCGGCAGAACCCATCCCTTTGGTTTATTTTCCCTCACACATGCCCTTCACTCTCTGGAGGAGAGCAGTTTGCTTTCTGAGTTATTCTGGTCACTGGTGGGTGGAACAGGCCCCCACCCCAGGCGGTAGGGCTTCCCCAGCTCAGCCAGCTTCTTTGGGTTCCATAGCAAATCCCTGAACCCAGTTTCCTGCCTTATTGTGGGAGGGGCTGAGCAGGGGCTCAGACCCAGGCCATCAGCCTGTACCTCAGTGCCTACCCACGGGCCACACAGCTCTGCCATCGTGCCACACTGCATGACCGCCAGGGCTGCCAGGAACAAGCCCAATTCTAAAACAGCTGTTTTTCTTTTCTCTGTTTGCAAAGGAAGAACTTGGAGGCTCTAGATTTTTTGTTGTTGTTTTGGCTTTTGGGATAGCAACTGCTTAGGTCAAACCCATTTTCTGAAGAACAAAAAAAAAGAGTTTTATTCACTTGTTGTTTTATTTTATTTATCACCAATAACACATATACTGACACACACACACACACACACACACACACACACACACAAATGAAACAACCTCTGTATATGCCATACAAATTTTAAATGATGAATATCTGGCACAAGACCAGGGCACATGGTTCTTAATTAATGTTAGATTCCTTTCCTATAAGCTTCAAGAATTCCCATCACAACAGTTAGCTGCCCTATCATAAGACTAAACCCCTTTAATTCCTTAACTACCCTCTCCTTGGCCTCTTGGGGGAAATTACAATCATTCTTTTCAAAGGTCGGCATCCATATGAATTTTTTGACTGGCTTTGCAGGTTAAAAAATCTGCAAAGGGCCAGCCGAGTGGCACATTGGTTAAGAGCTGGCTTGGGATGCCAGCGGCCCTGGTTCAGATCCCACATATGAGGGCCAGTGACACTGCCCTCTACAGCTAACAACAGCTCCACCTGGAGCTGGGCTGTGCAAGTCCCGGCAACGGTGTTGGCTGCAGCCTCTGCTGCAGTGGGCTGCCATAGGCTACAGTGAGTGGCCGGCAGCCAGCGTGAGCTGCCAATAGCTGCAGCGAGTGACCATCCAGAGACCCGCGACCGATCTGCCTCATCCAGGAAGAGCGCAATGACGATACCAACATGGGCCAGTGAAGCAACATCCTCCACAACTAGACTGAAGAACAAAAGGACAGCAACTTATCTGTTCCCCTTCCCGAATTACCCAGAGCTGGACCCCTCCCCCAATTCCCCAATAAAATCTTTTTTAAAATCTGCAAAGAGGTAGGAATAAATGTCACCGTGGTTCCAAATCCCCCTCATTTCTATCTTCCTAAATGCCATACAGTCTGTGAAGGTCCCCTCCTCCAGGAAGCCTGTCCAACTCCTGGCCTCTCCCCTCCTCAGCTTCCTGTGGTAATAAGAATGAAGGTGCTTTATAGTTCACAGTCTGCCAAAGAGCCTCCAGGAACCAGCCTCATCTCAGCTTCACCTATGCCCTAGGCAGTGTGATCTGAGCTTTTATAAGTGAGGAAACTCAGCTGGTTAATGGCCTTGACAAGGGTGGACCTCTGTGGGTGGCAGGGACCATGTGCTGGACCCAGTGCTCCCAACTCAAAAGCCTGAGCATGGTCCACAGTTTGCAGGGAAGCAGGCTTTTTATCTCTCTATCACTCTGACACATAACATTTTTTCAATGTGGAAGGATGAATAGAACTATGTAATGCAAAAGAAAATATTCAGGGAACAATTGACCTTAATTGCAAGCTGTAAAAGAACACCTGGACCACAGGGTCCCTGAAAACCCAGGATGTTATGAGTGGATTGTGTGGAGGAGGGCAGTTCAGGCACCTCTGAAGGTGAACTCCAGCCACCTGATGGTTGTTTAACTCAGTCCTGGCCTGCTGGGCAGCTGAGAGCCACAGCACGATTCCTGGAGGGAGTGAGAGAGAAGCACGTAGAGTTTGGGAATATAAAGAATGCCCCCAACAGAGCCTGGTGAAGACAGGGAATGTGGTTGGGATGGGGATGGGGACTCCTGTCTCCCTTCATCACCTGCTGACTGGGGAAGGTGTGCCTTTCAAGCAGCCAAAGCGGATGCCCCCTCACCACTGGGGACCACAATTCCTGAGCAGCCCTGGATTCTCACCTGCAGACATCCAAGACCTGGTGCAGTCAGCACAAGGGAGGGTAGTGGAGCCATCTTCCTCCTCACAGTGGATGGTGGCTGAAAGTAAATGTAGAAGTCTCAGATTGAGCACGTCTTCCCAGCCCCAGCCAAAAAAACCTGTTGACGATGTTTTTGTGTAAACTAAAAATTAATGGTTGGAGAAGCTGATGCTACAAGTTTCCCCAAAGAAGTAGTATGTGAACTTGACCAAAGAGAAAGGAAAACAAACAACGAGAAATTGGTAGCTGCCCGAGGTCCTTTAGTGGGGGGAAACAGTCCCAGTCCCTAACAGGTGGCACAGCCTTGGAGAAGGCGCAGTGAAGACCAGGGCTTATATTTGTCTCTCCTCCACTGGCCTTGGCAACAATATACAATGTCAACAATACTTGTTGAAGTAATAACTCCATTAACAGTTCTGTTAACTATAGTATATCCTTCTCTTGTCAGGCTGATAAAGATGTCCAGTCCTTATATGAACAACCTCATCATCCTCGGAGGAATGCTTTCCTACGCATCCATCTTTCTCTTTGGCCTTGATGGATCCTTTGTCTCTGAAAAGACCTTCGAAACACTTTGCACTGTAAGTCATTCTGCATATTCCCATGGTGCATGCTGTAAGGGTTTCTTGGTGACGTCAGTCATCCAAAACACACACCAACTCAAATATGCATGAAAATGCATGAATAGGCAGAAGACAACCCATTCTGCTGTTCACACAGTTCAACAAGGAATAGGGTGTTGCTTTCACACCAGAGGGGCCTTAAGTATTGCCTATAAAATTAAGGTCATGGATTTAACAGGTCACTGCTAGAAGACAGCCCACTGAAAAATGACTGCATGATGAGGGAGAAAAATTACCACCCAAAAAAGCATCTGTACCTGAGGTCAAGGTCAGGGCTGTTTAAGAAGGAACAAATCTGCCCATTTACCCCAATAACCTTCACAGAACATAAGGAGAGAGGCCTGTATGGAAGACTTTGGGTCGTATAGAAAAGACCATAATCTCTAAGTAGTATTTCTCAGTCCTTTTTTCCTTATTATCCCTGTAAGGAGCCTTTTTAGACATTTCTCCTAATTATCCCCTCATGAAATTTTAATAGCAAAGACATACTATATGTCTGTTTATGTAATGTGTGTATATCTATAGTTTCTACATAAAAGAGTAATATTTTTTCACATTCAAGAGCCAATGTTGGACTCCTGGGGAACTATATCACCCCTATTGAGAATGCATATACAGAGGGGGCCAAAACAATGTATAGACATTTTAAGAAAAGGAAAAAACTATTAAAATTGTAATACTCAATATATACCGGTAACAAATGATGAATACAAGTCATGTTTGACTTCTGCAATTACAAGAGGTGCTCAAAGTGGTTCCCATCAGCGTCCAGACACTTCTGATTACGGCAAACTACTTACTGCTTGAGCAACATTGACCAAAATGTCCACTTGTATACGTTTTTTTTTGGCACCCCGCTATTAAGGAAGCCCAAAACAATGTAACTTTATCTATTAAATTTTAGAAATATTATTTTGAAAATTAATATGTTTTAAATTGTTGTTGCCTAGTTGTTGTTATTTTTTTAAGGAGTATATACATTAGCCATTGGCAGTTGTGTAGAACTCTCGGTGGTAAGTAGCATCGGCTTGCTTTTTAAGATGAGGATGACCAGTTGAGATTGATTTCTAGACTTTGACTACCATGACCTCTCAAAACTGGTTTAGCTGTTTGTGTCTCTCTATTGTCCCAAATGCAATAATTCATCTGATTCCCTGCCCGGAGGACCAGAGCTGGAAGGGGTGATCAAAGGATCAGTGTTTACCAGATTCATCCAATAGCAACTCTTCTGTTGCTGTTTCCTTGTGAGGTGTTAAAAGCAATGTAGGCACCTCTTTGCAAAGCTCTCTTTTGGATTATTTGCTGCTCTAAAGTCCCAATGTCGCCCACTACTGGTCAGTGATGGATTGACAGTTGGCAGCCAAGGATAAACAAGCAGAGGACCCCCTAAACCATGCTGCAGACCATCCCCATGCCTTGGACTTTTGGGGCTGCATTGGATCCCTATGCTCTGAGACAGCAAGCAGAAAGGGGGAAGAAAGCCCTAGAATCTCACGTTGTACGTCATGATGCACACCTGATTCCTGTAGATGTTTAGTTTGGACTGACTGTTACACAGTGTCCTATAATTGTTAATGTTACCAGTGAGACAATGTGAATTGTTTCACAATTGAGATGGAACCTTTTGCACAATGCTTCCTATGTTCAAAAGGTTCCATCTGAGAAGTGGGTGGTCATGTCCCTGATACACCAGGGGCGTGGTGAGGTCACTGGGGTGCTCAAGCATTCGTCCTCTCTGGGTGAACCTGGAGGGCAGTCAAACCCCAAGTGCCCCAGGGCTCACTCAGTTCAAGCTTCCTTCTCAGTTTTTTTATTCCAAGCCCAGCACTGCCCGCTCTGCTTTATTCTGCCCTTTTAGGGGTTAAGAAAGCGGATTTAGGAGACATAGATCCCCCCGTGGCTGGCATCAGGATGCCTGGGGTCAGGTCAGCTTCCAAAGAAACTGAGCTGCTCAGAAGTCCTGTGGGTGCAGATTAGCGGTTTATCCCCTCAAGAGTGGAACCCTCTGGCACGAGGATGATGACGGCAGCATGTGGGCCCCTAGTTTCTGCATCTGCATGACTTTTGTGCGCTGGGATGCCTTGTGATTTCAGGGGCGCCATATGTGTCTATGGGCAGCTATCCTGGGCACTGGTGAGGGCTGGGCAAGGGGGTGTTCCTGAGACACCTGGAAGATGCTAAGTAAGGAGAGCAAGGACTCTCTTCTTCCCTCTGTGCTTGGGGACGCCCTCCCCAAGTTTGAGTAGACCAGGACAACAATGAAATTGTTCTCAGCGGCTAGTTTGGGGACTTCTAATTTACCCAGTGCTCTGATCCCTCTATGCATCCCTGAGAGCTGAGGAGCCCACCTCAGTCTCCCAGCCAAGAAACGGAAACAGAGCTCTACCTTGTCCCTCCTGGGGACCCCTGTGCCCAGCTCCTCATCACTTGCTGCCTTCCACCTGGGAACATATCTACTGGCCCAAGTTTGAGCGTTTGGTGCAGAGGGAATAACCCTTGGAGGGTCTCTCCCGCCCAAAAGGAAGCTCCTGACACCCTGCCTTCCTCACACTCCAATGTCTGTTAAAGCAGGTGCTTTCTGGGATTTGACCTGAATCCCACAAATGCTGGGTGACGCAGGCTAGGGAGCAAAAAAGGGACATCCCCCACACCCGGATTTTTTTCTTTTAATGAAGCCTGACATTCTATTCTGGGATCCGTGCTCATTTGTGCTGGGGGAAGATTGTCCTGGGAAGCCTGGCAAGGCGGTATGAATAAATCATAAAGTGCTTTACAAATCAGCATTAGCTGCACACACGAGGGCTCTCAGAAGATGTTAGGGCCTGGTTCTCACCACCCCTGAGGATTCATTTATTTGCAGTCAGGGCTGTTTCAGAGGCTCTGCAGAGGGGAGCCCACATTCATGACTGTGAGGAAAAGACTCCCGATTAACGACTCCAGATTGAATTGGGTCAGCACAAATTGTGCATGTGTCATTTCCTTAATCATTTCCAATATTGCCCAGGAAGGGGGGCTGAAAGCTCTTGGGATTAGAACCCAAACATCAGTCCCCAATGGGTGCAATTTGGGTTGTGCTCCACCTTATTTCACTTGGTGCCATGGACTCTGTCCCCTCTGGGCCCAGAAGGCTGCTCCCAGTAAGCCCTCACCAAGGGGGCGAAGGAGGCAGAAGCAGGGTCATGTAGTGACTGAGCACAGATAGCACGCAAACAACAGCCTGGGTTTCACTCCCACCTCCTGCACATACTGGCTCCTGACGGTAGCAAGTGACTTAACCCCTCCGAGCCTCAGTGTTGTCATCTGTAAAATGAGCATAATGAATGCAGGACTGAGGCGTGGGTTAAATGTGATGATTCAGACAGGCTGCCTGGAACATAGGGAGAGTATGGGGGGGTGGGGAAGGGAAGGCATCTCAGTTTGTCATCTTTCTCCCCATCGCAGTATAATTTCCTGGTGACCCACTCTCCTGTAGGAACTCTTATAAGGTAAGGGACAAGGTAGACCATGAAGCCAGCTACAGATGTGAAGCAATATAAGTTACAATTCAATTCAGTCTGTTGTGCTGCCATATGAATGCCACCTTTTTTTTTTTTTTAGTTTAGTTTACTTTTCAGTACAGAAACTAAGCACACATGTAAGCCATGAACATCACCTCAGGAAGAAACCTATGACAGCCATGAGTTGATGCCTCTCTAAAGGCTACGCCCCTGCTCAAAAGGGCCATTATAACTTGGACAGTGGGGCGGGTGGTGTGTGAGCACACACACACACACACACACAAACACACACACACACATGCACACAAACACACACACAGCTACTGTTGGGGAAGCAGTTACACTTAGTTCCCATCCCTGCTCCTTCCGACCCTTTCCAGAATCTTCCCAGCCTGGTTTCAGCAAGTCTTGCGAACAGCTCCAGCTATACCATGCTGTCTCCCTGGACACTGTGTGGAATCACCATAGCAACATGGCCCCTGTGGGCACGGAGCTGCCTATGAGGACAGCACTGGGTGTGGGCCAGAGCCCTGGTGCCAGCAGGCTGGAAGTGTGCCGCTCGCAGCTTACACACTGACCTGGCTCAGGAATCCCAGCCCCTGGCTGCGCAAAGGGGGAGCACGATGTGTGGGGAAAAGGAAAGCATCCGCCTTCCCTGTAGAATCATAGGCAGAAACCCCAGCATGAGCATGGAGGGGTAGGAGGGGTTCTGCACTGAGAACCAGAAGGCTGGGGGGGCAAGTGCTGGTCTCAACAGCTTTGGGGGCTCTCAGAGCATTCCTGGCGGCGGTGCATGTTAACGCCCCATGTCTGTGCCCTCATGGAATTCAGTACTTACCGCTGTGATGTACCAAAGCCAGCTTGCTGCCCGGTGCAGCCTTTCCTTCAAATCCCCATAACCACCTGACAAGGCCAGGTTCAATATCCCTACTTTATAGCCCTACTTTATAGTAGAGAAAGCCAGAACTCTATCATCTATGGCCAGCTGGCAGGACTGAACTTTGAAACTAGCTCTGTGGGACTACAAAGATGCCTGAGATATTTCATTCATCTTTTTTTTTAAAGAAATATTTTGATTTTTTTTTAGATGGTTTGTAGCAGGAGAAACAGATCACCTAAATTCGTAGGGATGTAGTCAACATATATCCCAACCAATATTTTTGTCTATTCAAATTTTTTTTAATTGAGATATAATTCATATCACAAAATTCACTCGTTTAAGGAATACAGTTCAGGGGTTTTTAGTATATTTATTGATTCATTTTTGATGTACCCCTGAAGTACCTATCATATTTTGCTGTGTATAATGCACTCCCACGTTTTTGGCCCAAACTTTCAGGGAAAAAGTCTTTCATTTTAATTTTTTAATTCAAATTTTTGTTTGTTTATATTTAGGTACTTGTTTCTTATAATATAAAAGAATTTTATTATTTATTTCACTTTTAACTCATAAGCATAAATAAAATAATTTAAAATATTTATATAGACATGGAATTAGTACTACCCATGTATAATACCATTCCTTATTTTTCCCTCACAAATTTGGGCAAAAAAGTGTACATTATACACAGCAAAGTATGGTTTATCAGGTGTCTCATACATAAGACAGCGGTAGTGAGACTGCTTGCGTTCAAATCCCAACTGTACTATTTCCCAGCTGTGTGACTTTAAGTTACTTAACATCTGTGAACCTTAGTTTCCTCCTCTGTAAAATGGGGGATAATTATAGGGTTGTGAGGATTAAATGAGATAGTGTATGTAACGCACTAGTCTCTGCTGCATAGTAGGATTCAATAGATATTAGCCATTATTACTAGGCATGAATGAATGTGTGAATGAATAAATGATGGACCTATGTCTGGATAATTGTGTTCACCTCTGAACACTGCTCAGAGAGACACTGATAAAGCAAGAGTAAACTTGGCATGGAGAAGACGTTTGGTGCTGGCAGCCTGGGTGTAGCTTTACCCGTGGCGACTTGTGGCCTTCCGTGGCCTTCCTCTGCTAGAACCAGTCAGGGACAGACTTGGGCCTGCCTGAGTCACAGCCAGTCTGCTGAGCTTCTGCTGCCTTGAGTGCTGAATGGGGCCTCAGGACAGGCTGCAGAAGAGATAAGAATGACCAAAGTGGGACCTCTGAGGGCACTTTGCAGGTCCTGAGCCCCCAGTCATTGGAATCTGACATAAGACCCAGGAAAAGCCAGTTCAGCCCAGGGCAGCTCTGATGGCAGCTGAGCACGGCTCACCCTTAGATCTTGCTGACAATCCTGACTCCTTTATTTTTTTTTACTTTGTATTAAAAGTAATGTGCATTATATACACATATCGTAAGTGTACAGAGCCTATGAATTTTCACAAACAACTCAACCATGAATCCAGCATCCAGATAGAGAAACCAGCCATTTACTAGTATCCCCGAAATCCTTCCTGCCCCTCCCAGTTACTGCCCACACCCCCTCAGTGTGCACATGCGTCACCTGGGGACCTGAGTGAGTGCAGATCCTGGCCCCGTAGCTCTGGGGATGGGCCTGAGATGCCGCCTCTCTGACAAGCTCCCAGATGATGCCGAGGCTGCAGACCAAGAGTAGCAAGGTTTGATTAGAACCCTTGCTTTTATTCTTGTGTTTGTCTCTTGGAGGCTGATCGTGTAAGAGAAGGGGGAGCACCAAAAGCTTGTTCCATGAGGATCATCTGGGGGAGAAAAGGGCTCCTGGGATCTCCACCCTGGAATCTCAGCAAGCAGGGCAGTCCCTCACAGGAGGCAGGTTTGGATTCTGGGTCCTGACGTATGCTCTCAGCCCTCCACCCTGCTCACAAGAGGTGTATGAATGGGCTCAGGTGGGCAGCTGCTGGGAAGGGATGGGGCAGTGGATTGGGGAGCATGACACTCTCTTCCAGCACTCCCAGTAATGCTAGGGTTTTCTAACTCTAACTCAAAAGGTAAAGGCTCCCTTGGAACACCCAACTGGCCTCCCAGCGTCCCCGTAAACTCAAGTCTAGTAAGAATTAGTGATGTTTTCAGTTAAAAGGCTATAAATGTCTGTATTTTTTTTTTTTGCTTGGGATTTCTTTCAGAGGCAGTTGAGAGATCATCTGATGTAGTCATGTGGTTTAGGGGCTATTTCAGCATGTAATCTCATGGTTTTGTGGCTTGCCATGGAAAATGCTCGCTCTGTGATTTCAGAAGGTGGCCAGAAGGCTAGGCCAGGGGATACCCATGCGGTTTGATGATGGCTGGCAGGTTCAGACCAACTGAGAGAGGTAGCCACAGGGACTGGTGCTGATTGGCCTGTTTAGACGAACTGGAGCCCTCGACAGTCTGCACCTCCTCTCTTGATAGCAGAGGCCTCCCCACCCCCATTTCCCTGACCATTGAGGGCCTTCAGTTGTGAAAGGCTTCCGGGGCCCTCTGGCTTCCAGGGAAAGGGGCTGAAAAGGGTACCAGGGCTCCCCCAGACTCTCCAGCCAACGGGCAGATGATATCCTCCCATTCCCCACACCTTCAGGTGGGCCACTCCAAGCCCCGGATCTTGTCTTATAATTCAGTAACATATGATAACATTTCCCAGGCACCTACTATGTGCCGGGGCCTGCAAGCACAGAGCTAGACCACTGTCTAGATCACTGAGGAAATCACTGTCCTCAGGGATCAGAGCTGTCTGGATGGGAAGATATAAGCAAACAAATAACTCCTATTCAACATGCCCTGATGGAGACAGGCTTAGGGGAGGAAGGGAGACTAAAGTGAAGGGACAAATCAGGGAAGACTTAAAATAGGGGACCCCCTCAGAAGAGCTGTAGTTATTTCTGGGAATCCTAAAAGATGCTTCTTACTTGCCCAAAAATCACACAGCAGCTGCGGTCACTATGATGCACCCACCCTCTCCTTCCTGTCTTATCCCAGCACCCATTCGTCCACCTCTTCAGTCCACAGAGCTGCCTGGAAGCACACCCCCACACCCCTTGCTGCCACTGCCCATGTTGAGAATCTCACACTTCCAGAAAACTCCCCAACTTCCAGTCGCCTTGGCACCTCTGGGGTCATCGCCTGAAGGGAAGAAAGGCCTTTTTCCCTCACTCTGCATGGTTCTGTTGCCTGAACCAAGGTCGCCGAGTGCAGTTGTGCATTTTGTACACTCCACAAGGGTGTTGGCATCAGGGGTGGTGGGAGCTGCATTTCAGCCTGTGACCTGATGAGCTCTTTAGCTGGGAGGGCCTTACGGAGGGTGCTCTTTCAGAAAGGGCCCCAAGGGAATGCCTCTTGAAAGTCCTCCTCCCAAAAGGGAGGCCTGTCTCTGAGTCGCCCCAGGGCTCCTCAGATGTCCCATTGGCCCTGAATGAGATCCCAGAGTGCCCTCGTTTGTGCCTGGAATCTTCCAATGCCCCTCTGAGTTGTTCCCCCTAGAAAGGTTTTGCTGTACTCTAAACCATTTTCTGTGCGGATCTTTCTTAAAGGACCCTGGACACGACAGGATCTCTAGAGCTATTTATAGAGTGTGCTCTTCAGAGGTGTATTGCCTTGGGGCACACACCAAATCTATCCCAGAAAGAACAAGGCAGGCCCTGGAGACCCCAGGCTGAAATCAGGTCTTTCAGCTCTGTGGTACGTGCCTTTCCCCCCACCTCATCCATAATGGAGGTCTGGGGCTTGCTTTTGGACCATCTGGGCCTCCCTTCTCTGCCCTCTCACTATTGATTGCCTTGTGTGAGTGGTCAGAATGAAACAAAAGGTCCTTTTCAGAACCTTGGACAGCGAGAAAGCAGCTTACCCTCAGCATCCAGCCAGCTAGCTCCCAGGGCTTCATCCTCTGCTGCCTGACTTCCCTGCCTCTGTGGTGACAGGAGGCCCAGAGCATGGCAGGTCCAGTCATCTGTTAGAACAGACCTACCAGAGAGGCTGTGTGTCCATTTTCCTGCTGATCCCCAAAAGAACAATGAAAACCCTTCTCTCTGCCAGCAGCCCTTCGCAAAATCAATTGAACACGCAGCTGAGCAGAATTGTTCTGGGCATAGATTTTTCTTTCCATTTGGAGATTTGCTCTAATTGTTTTTTTTCCTTTTTCATAGTTGAGACTGAGGTGGGCAATGCCTGCCTCAAGTTCTTGTCCCTCCCGTAGCTGTATGTTTTCAGGGCAGTGCACAAAGCGGGGCCACGTACTTTATGGCTGAGGAGAGAAAAGGAAAGACGTTAACATCAGAAGAGTTTAAGACTTGGGGAGGAAAAACTGAAGTAGATGTTTGTCTTGTGTTGATGAATCAGGAGAGACTTGTATTAGAGGCAACATATTGAAAACAGAATCATTAGAGCCCCTTAGAACCTTCTGCTTTATTTGGCATCATAGAGCCACACAGAAGGAAGACACCTGGGACATCATCAAATAAAACCTCCCTCAGGGCAACAAATCCCCCTACAGCACCCTGATAGGGAGTCCTCTGAGCTCTGCTGGAATATGTGGAGTGACAGGGAGCTCACCACCTCATAGGCAGTGTATTTCATTTGGATGAAAGGAACCACTGGGGCCATGAACTCAGCCTCTTTTCCAAATGGATGCTCCAGTTCCCTCTGTGATCGTCCTGCCATGTGCTTGCTCTCCTCGACTTGAACATTTCTGGTAACAAAGAGCTCATTACCTCGTTAGCCGAGGCCACCCAGCCTGCTTATCCCTCAGTGCTGGCTTCAGAGATTGAAAGGTGGGCAAAGCAGGCCCTGCTCCCGAGTAGCACCATCTTGTGAGAGAGGCAGACAGGTGATCGTGTACATGTCATCTCAGCGTGACCAGCAGCAGAACCGTGCATGAGGGCAGAAATTGTAAGAAGTGGGCAGCCATAACCTCCCTACAAGGTCTGGGAGTGTTTCTCAGAGGAGGTGCCTATGAGTTTGGGTTTTGGAGGACAAATTAAAATTTGGGAAGGAGACACAAACAGGAATGGCATTCTGGGTGGAGAAAATAGTTGGTGCCAGGTCCCGCAGCACCAGCCAGTGTGGTTGTGTGGGGAATGTTTGAGCAGGGGGGAATTGCTTGGGTGTAAAGTGCCATGTGGGGGTAGCAGGAGGGGTATGGATTTGTGGGTGTTGCACCCTGCTAAGAACCTGGGGTTTAACCTGAGGACTCAGTGAGACAGTGAAGAGTTTAAACCTGGGGAAACTTGCTTAGATTTGCATTGGAGAACAGTCTCTCTCAGAGTGTTGGATGGATGCACAGGAGGTGAGGGCAGAGGTGGAGAGACCAGCTGGCGGGAGGCATCTGCAGTGTTCCAGGGAGTGGCAATAAGGAACACATGAACAAATATCAGGCACTGGTTAAGAAGCTCCACCCTCTACACACTTTCTTTCTTCTAATCCTCTCAACCACTCAGCAAAGTCAGAGACATTGTTATCCCCACTTTACAGATGAGAAAACGGAGGCTCAGAGAGGTTTCAGGAGCTGCCCAGGTTCACATAGATAGTAAGTGACCAAGCCAGAACCTGAACCCATGTCAGTCAGACTCCAGAGCTGTGCTCATGGTGACTGATGTGGATGGGACCATGGGAACAGATGGGCGGGGGGGGGGGGGTACTAACAAGGGGTGTGAGAGTAAGATGGCTGTCAGGCATAGCCCCAGCAGAGGACAGAGCCCACCTCGTGATTCACATGAAGAGACTCTAGTAAATGGACTACATACAGAGGCGGGGGAGGGGCGGCGAGGAAGCAAACACGGGTGTGGAGGCCCCCAGAGACCAGCAAGCACAGGAAGAGTGGCCACTCCTAGGCCTTAGTGGGTAAAGAGACATGTCTTTCTGAGCCCGAGAGGGCTGAAGCCACATGAGGAGCCAACTACAGCCAGAGAAACAGCACAGAAGCAGTGGCAGTGGGCAGCACATGCCCCATCTTCTCTCTCCTAGCGCCCTCCGGCCTCCCGATGAGGCCTTCCAGATCCAGCCAGAAGCCAGAGGACAAGAGAGCCCCGGTGGGGCTGGCATGGGGCCCCACCTCTGAGCATAGAGAAGGGCGGGAGGGGGTGGGGAGGCAGAAGGGGATGGGCTTGGGGATTGAATAAACGAGTGAGAGTGGGGTAGGATTCCTGGGGAACTAGAGTGACAGGTGGAAAATGGCACCCCTCCCTGAGCTCAAGGGAAGAGCTGATCAGCTCAGCTTTGGCTATGGAGTGTGAAGCCTTTGTGAGACACCTAAGTGTCACCTAAGTCTCCAGTGACGGTGGCCCAGGTAGATCTGGAGCTCAGAAGAGACATATAGGAACTGGGAAAGAGATAAGGGAATTGTCAGGACCAAAAAAGTAGTTGAAGCCCAGAAGTGGGGGTAATAACCCAGGGAGAGCCCTTCAATGGGCAGGACTGAACCCTAGGAGTGAAGAGAGAAATCACACATCCCTTTTGCAGAGGCCAAGCCCAGTGCTGACCCTGAACAGAGCCATTCTGGGCAGCCCTGTGATAGGGGCCCCACTGGCCTGCTTTCAGTCTTTCCTCTAGTGTTGTTTCATCATTGCCTGAAGAGCAATCTCCAAATGGGGTGTGAACCCACTAGGATCATCTTGTACAAGAATAGATTATATTACAGCTTTTATTTACTTTTATTTTTTTATGGAGGAAAGTCATGAAATAAATTAAGCTTTACTAATCGTTCATACTGACTGACCCCAGGGCCCTGGCTCGTGGGTATGTCTGGTGGTCTTTATGTAGGAACGCTCCCAAGGACAGAGTGGTTGTTCAATCCATTACACCAGAGAGTGGTGGGGCGTTGTGTCAAGGGTCCTCAAGACAACGCCCAGCTCAGTAATTCACCAGGAGGACTCAGCATGTAGTTGTACTCACAGCAGTGATTTATTACCGTGAAAAAGCAAAATCAGCAAAGGGAGCAGGCTCAGGGGGCAGAGACGGCAGAAACCAGGTGCACGCTTCCAAGAGCCTCCCCCAGCGGAGTCCCACAGACTCGCTGAATTTCCCAGCAATGAATTGTGACAACACGTGTAATACTTTGTCTACCAGGGAAGCTCACGAGACACTCGGTGCCCAGAGGTTTTATTGGGGCCAGTTACCTAGGCACCCCCTGCCTACTACGTACCCAAATCCCAGACTCTCAGAAGGAAAGCAGGGGCACAACATAAAAACCACATGTACATGAACAGTTTGGCACCGAGAGCCACTCTTATCATTGAGGGAATGGTGGAGTCCGAAGTTGCTAGAAAGGCAGAGTAAAGGGACTCTGCCAAGGGACTCAACTGGAGCACTTTTGGGACCTTCCTGCATGTGCTGACAGCCACCCTAGGCTGGGCAACCCTGCCATGTCCCATTCCTCTGGACACTGGGGGCCTGACCTGTCTGCTCCAGCCCAGCCAGCTCTCCTAGCACATCCACCTTCCTGCTGTGTTCACCTGAGGCAGGTGGGAACTTCTCGTATGCAAATTAGCTAAACAGAGCTGAGGGAGAGCCAAGGAAAAACGGAAAAACCAAAGCCTAGGACTAGAGCTGTAGAGCACATGCCTTTTTTGTCCCAATGAGCAGGAGGCCCCAGAGCTTGGTGG
Source organism: Aselliscus stoliczkanus (assembly GCA_033961575.1). Taxonomy (NCBI): domain Eukaryota; kingdom Metazoa; phylum Chordata; class Mammalia; order Chiroptera; family Hipposideridae; genus Aselliscus; species Aselliscus stoliczkanus. Next base: position 143,305,406 of record CM066728.1, read on the forward strand.
CACACAGCCCACATCATGGCCCCAGCTTGAAGCTAGGTGAGTCTCCTGGGTGTTAGAAGGTGTCCAGGGCCAGCCAAGTGGCGCATTGGTTAAGAGCTGGTTTTGGGATGCCAGCGGCCCCGGTTCAGATCCCACATATGAGGGCCAGTGACACTGTCCTCTACAGCTAACAACAGCTCCACCTGGAGCTGGGCTGTGAGCCCCGGTGATGGTGTAGGCTGCAGCCCCTGCTGCAGTGGGCTGCCATAGGCTACAGTGAGTGGCCGGCAGCCAGCATGAGCGGCTGGCAGCCAGCGTGAGCTGCCAATAGCCATGGTGAGCGACATCCAGAGGCCGGCGACCGATCTGCCTCATCCGGGAAGAGCGCAATGACGATACCAACATGGGCCAGTGAAGCAACGTCCTCTACAGATAGACTGAAAAACAAAAAGACAGCAACTTGTCTGTTCCCCTCTCCCGATTCCCCAATAAAAAAATCTTTAAAAAAAAGAAGGTGTCCAGTCCAACTGGTAAGGGTGAAGTCTGGAGAGACTGGGGTCTGCCCATGATGGCAGCACAGGAAGGGATGGGCATCCAGGAGGCTCCCAAGACCCAGCAGATGGTGAGCGGCCCTTCCAGGCTGTTGGATCCTATCAGGGCTGGAAGCTCCCATCAGGCACCAGCCCAGGGTTGGGGATCAGGGCACCTCTTTGTCCTAGGGAATAGGCGAGAGCCAGACAGAGCCTTAGGCCTAAGCAGGGACTCATGGTCCAGTGTGGGCTCAGTGTCCAGCTGGCCTGGCACTGAGTAACCAGACTCCTGAGACCACAGAGTACAGTAGGAGCCAAACAACCTGACCATGGTGGGAAGGATTGGACAGCAGGACCCAGGCAGCATTGTACCTCCCTTCTGGGGAGACAGGCCCCTGGGGGGAGTAGGAAGGTCAGAGCCCTTTTTCTCTGGCCTTCGTTCCTAATTGGGCGGTCCCTCGTGATGGCTTGGAGCTGGCCTGGATGCCACTGGATGCCATTGACAGTCAGGTGTCCCCTAAGGCCAGCTCTGGCTGAGTCCTGCTCTGCTCTGCCAGAGTGATGAGTTTGCTAAGCCCTGGAGAAGACCCATAACAGGCTCACTGGTCTGCCCACTCTCAGCCCTGTGGCTCAGTGCCTTCCTCCACCCCCTGCCCACAACCTGGGACTCAGGATTGCCATAGAAGAGGTTCCCAAGGCCACCTGGTCTCCTGTAGACTCAGGTGAGGAGACAGAGAAGTTAGCGCTGATGGTCACCTCTGCAGGTCTGTCTTTCACATGGAAGGCACTCAAGGAAGGACTGGAGGAGGGGAGGCCAGTGGGCTAGTCTGCCATCCATTAGTGACCCCTCAGTGGTCCTGGGGCTCTGTGCCTCTCGCTATGATTGGCTCCCTTGCGGCCGTGGGCCCATTGAAGACAGCGTTTGAATTTCAGACACCTCTGTGCCTAGGGCCCTGGGTCTGGCAAGTGGCGGATAGAACTAAATGACTATCAAATGGAAAGTGACTGAAGAACTATTGATGCCAGTAAGACTGATTTGTTGAGCACCTGGCCCTATCGTCGAGTTCCCCTGTTGGAACATTGCTGGTCCACCTAAGAGATGCTAACCTAATGCCTCTGTTTTCTCATGGCCTTATAGGTCAGGACCTGGATTCTCACCGTGGGCTACACAACGGCCTTTGGGGCAATGTTTGCAAAGACATGGAGGGTCCACGCCATCTTCAAAAATGTGAAAATGAAGAAGAAGGTAATGACTCCTTCTGTTTGAGGGTGTCTGCAGTGTTCACTTATCATTTATTTAGCAAATACTTATTAGGTGCCTACTGTGCCAGGCACGGGGTTATTTGCTGGGGAATTCAAGATAAACACAAACTCTGCCCTACCCCACCCCACCCCACCCCCACACACACACCTTCAGTCACCTGGGGAAACAGTGAGAAAGGGCTTGTTGGGGACATGGATATTGGGGTACAAGTGCTCAAGGAGGCTTCATATAGAAAGCATCACCTATGCTGAGACCTGGAGGGTGAGCAGGGGTGAGCCAGGCAGAGCTGGGGCGTTGTCGAGCCCGGAGGGGGAACCGTGTCGTGTGCACAGAGGCCTGGGGAGGGGGAGGGGTGGATTCATGTTGCTGGAATAGGCTCACTGTGGCTGGGGCCTGGGGTTCGTGGGGACAGGGTACCAGAGGAGCCTGCAGGGGGAGGCAGAAGCCACGGTGAGGAATCTGAACTTTAACTTTTGGGAAATGGGAGCCCTTGAAAGAAGGGAGGGACCTGATTTAATGATTTCATTTTCAAAGAGGCCTTTAGAGGACAGGGGTTTTGCCTTCATGTAGGTGGGAAGCATTCGCCACCTACGTGGCTGGGTGTCACCAGCATGCTGACTAAGCTTGACTTGGGATATACCAGAGTGAAACTGTCTCCATCACTGTCCTTTTTAACTCTTCCAGTGGTGCTATTCCTCCCCTGCTCCAGATAAAACTTCAGAGAACCGGCCGAGTGGCGTGGTGGTTAAGCGCTGGCTTGGGAAGCCAGCGGCCCCGGTTCGGTCCCACATATGAGGGCCAGTGACACTGCCCTCAAAAAAAAAAAAAAAAGCAGACAGATAAACTTCAGGCTAAAAATCTCATGATTTCGAAGGGCCTCTGATCAGCAACAAATATGTGGAATCCATCATAATATCCCAAACTTCAAACAGCATTCAGGGGCACAGCCTGTCCCTCCCCCTGCTCAGGCCTGCCACCTGCCCTGAGAGAGGGGGTGCAGGCGGGCTGCTTCTCTCTTTTACCAGCCTGAGTTTTCTCCCCATTCCCAAGGTTTCCAACACCCCCCGCCCCCAGAGTTGGAGCTTAGAGGGGTGGAGGGCCAGGTATGACCTTACTTGCCAGCAGCTGGTGTTGGGCTTGCTGAGCCCGGCAAGGGTTAATCTGGCCCTTTAGACTCTCCTGGATGTTTCTGTGGGTTTTTCAAAGCCCCCCCCCCGCCCCTGTTACTGGGACTTTCTCTACGGCAGTGCTCTTGACATGGGTGAAATATCCCCCCAGTTGGCCATCTGTGGTGTCTTCCTCTGCCCCTGAGTCCCTGGCGGCTCCCCGACTCCTGGGCTCACCACGCCCCTCCAGCTTGTCTCCCACGGGACCACACCGCCCTCCTTGCCCCGTGGGCCCCATCCGCTGTGCAGGAAGCACTCATGCCTCCTTCACTCCTACAAACAAGGACTGCATGCAGGTTGAACCCACCATAGCAGCCACCCTTCTTTTGTCCCCTGCCCCCCAGAGCAGCTGGCCAGCCTGTCACCCCTTGTAGGCTTCTCAGGCAGGAGTCAGGCATCAGTTCATTGGGCCCCCAGGCTGCAGGGACCTCTACCAATCAAGCCACCTGAGTTCTCTTCTTAAAGCCCGTCTCTTGATTTGAGCTCAAGAAGGAACCATCCCCACCCGCAATCCTCTCACCTGGGGGTGGGTCTCATAACATCATGTCACCGTTTTCCAAAAATCCTCTTGTTGATTCAGCCTTACCGGCAACCCACCACCATACACACACACACACACACACACACACACACACACACACACACACACACTTTTTAAACCCTGATGTGGGAATAACCTGTTTACAGACATCTCTGCAGACCCTGTTTTGTGGTCTCATCCCACTTTGGAATGTCATAGCTTTTATTCCAGTTCTTCCCCCCAAACTTGGGTTTGTCATCCAGCTTATCTGGGTTATGAGCCCTGGCACCTGAGGCAGACAGCAAGCATGCCTGAGGCAGTGGGGCCAGCATGCAAAGCAGGAGAATGGGCTTTTACCCTGCTTCACCACTGACCTGCCATGGGGCTTCAGGCAACACTCTTCATCTTTCAGGGCCTCTGTTTCCTTGTCTGTAAAATGGAGACAATATTGAAATGGCATTGTCTCCTGAGCTGTGATTCTGCGTGGTGCCCAGTGGCACCTCTCTCTCATCAGCCTCACCACACGGGTCTTCAATGCCAGGGCTGCTTTAGGAGCTGCTCTCCAGGTCGGGGGCTGGGGTATCGGCCCTTCTCCTCCCCCTGCCCCACACTGCAACACCTTAGGAAAATGCAAGCTGCATGTAAAGGGAGGACAGAGCCCTGCATGGCCACCCACTGCCTGTGTTCACGTGGAGGGGTCCTCCCCGCACTGGGCCTCAGCAGCATTTGTGACAACTCCCTTCTGTCTGTAAGATGAGAAGCTTTGCCACCTGTCCTTCTGAGCCCTGGCTGCATGTTACAATTAAGTGGGAGCCTTTGAAAACTCTGAGGTAACCCAGCCCAGGCCAGCTGAGACTGTCTCCCTGGGCCTGGAGCTGAGCATCAGGAGTTTGGGGATGTTCCCAGGTGATACTAATCTACAACCCGGGTGGAAGGCCTCTGGTCTAGATCCAGGCCACACAGAGTGCGGGCTGGACCAGCAGCAGCAGCAGCATCACCTGGGAGCTTGTTAAAAATGCACATTCTCAGCTCCCCGTCTCCTCCAGTCTTAATGAAGAACCAGGACCCTGGGTTTGAGCCCACGAGTGTATTTCTCACCAGTCTTTCCAATGATGCTGATGCAAGCCAAAGTTTGAGAGGCACCAGGGGACTCCTGGGGCCCTCACGCTCTGTGGCTCTCGTTAGAGACAGGCCCTGCCACTTAGGGCAACTCCATCCTGTTGATTCCGTTGTGTGGATATGTGATTCATCCATATTGTGATTTGTAATAAAGAACCAGCCTTTCTGTTCCATTACTCATGTGATCGGTGAGTAGGAACACTCTGATTGTCTGGCAACAATCAACAAAACATGTCAGAGGAGACTGTAGGAGTTCAGTTGTCTGAAAACTCCCTGGGGGGCGGAGCTGTGATGTGGCCACACCCTGCTGCACTGCCTGAGCCCAGGGCTCATCTGAGAAACTGCAGAAGGCTGAGTACAGATTTGGTCACCACTTTTGTCCGTTGTGAAAATGATTAGGGCCAAATGAACACACTTTCTGGCAAAAGAAGCTCTTTGCTCTAGGCTTTCTAGTTATCCTAGGAGCAGGTTTGCAGTGCTGCATTTGTCAGCCAAGTGAGGTAAGGTTAAAGGTGTACAAGAGAAATTTATACCTTACCCCCATCAAAAACTCAAGTCTGAGAGCCAGATATTTTTTTTTAAGGGTTATGGCAGTTACAGGTCAAAACTGGGATTGAATTTTCCATGGTTCCAACCATTTATATAGCCAAGGTTGGCTTTTATTGTTGTGTTTTGTTGTTGTTTTTAAGTTTAGACTTTTTTTTAATTAAACTGAGCCCCTTAATTTTTTTTACTGACAGATATACTAGATTTATATAACTTCGTAAATGCAATCATACACTTTGTTTCATACACTCTTTTTTTTTCTTAATTTTTTTTTTTTTTTTGAGGGCAGTGTCACTGGCCCTCATGTGGGACCCGACTCAGGGCCGCTGGCCCCCAAGCCAGCTCCCAACCACTGCGCCATCCGGCCGACCCTCATACACTCTTTTTATCATTTTCTTCTTTCCCTGGCTCCCACCTTCTCCTCTCACTACCCACAACGGCATGCCCCCCTCCCCGAATGCACATACATAAACTTCACCCCATATGGCCACATTTTTAAAGATGTGGCCTTTAATAGGCATTAAAGGATGTATTGACACATGGTGACTTAATGCTTCCAAATTCAGTGGTTTTATATCATGTTATGGGTTTTGTTTGTTTGTTTGTTTGTTTCTAAAGACCAATCATAAAATCTTGAATTGTGAAGCCTTATTATTTATTCTACGTCTTACTGGGACCAAATTGAAATGTTGAGAGGAGAGCAGTAACTCAGAAATGAGATCTTCCACTCTGGGGCAGATGGTTGGGTTTTTTGTTTTGTTTTGTTTTGTTTTGTTGGAGGATAAAGTTTACTACAAATATGACTTGATACTGTTGCATATGTTAGGCTTTACAAGCCACACAGCCTCTATTGCAACCACTCAACTCTTCTGTTGTAGAATGAAAGCAACCATACACATAAATGCATGTATATGGTTGTGTTCCAATAAAACTTTATTTACAAAAACAAGCAATGGGCCAGATTCTCAGTTTGCTGACCCTTGCTCTAAACAATGGGAAACGACATTCAATAATTGTAGCTGACATCTGTTGAACAGTAATTGTAAACCAACCTCTGGGAATCTAATGTGGTTTATGTAGTTATCGCCTCTGCTTTGTAGATGAGGAAGCTGGCTCAGAAGGATTAGGAAATTTACCCAAGATCACACAGCAAGCTGTAACATTCAAATCTCAAATCAGATTCTAGAACCTGGTGCTTACTCATCCCTGGGTGTCTCCACTCCCCTGTCTCACTCAGTGAGGATGGAGTCTCAGGGAGAGAATAGAGTGTGATAGCATCAAGATGTACTGATATAACAGAGAAATTCATGCTGCTTTTGAAAAGAAAGCTGACAAATGAGGAAGTCAGAGAAGCTAAGGCGCAACTGGAGAGTTGACCTGGCCCGATGTGAGGATTCCCTGGTACTCAGACTTTGTAGGGTTGTGTCAGTGCTGTTTTTTAAATTTAAAATTTTAGATCTCTTTTTAAAAGACTACTTTTAAATCACCTCTCCTTGACCTTGTATTGTGTATATGCATGGGTATTTATTTAATTATTCACAATTAGCCTCCCTCACTATCATGCATGATCCATGAGGGCAGGATATTTGTGATTTGTCCACTGTTACATCCCCAGTGCCTTGAACAAAACCTGATTTAGAGTAGGCACTCAATAAATGTTTCTGCAATTAATAAATGAAATGTAATTCACAACTACTCAGCATAAATCCATTCAGCCATAAACACTGGTCAAGTGCCAAGCTTTGGAAATGGTGCCAAAAGGAAATTAGACATGTCCTCTCCTCTTATTCTCAGAATCTTCATACCATGGATCCATCTGTGTAGTGATTAGTCCTGGGTCTAATAGAGCTGAGGTGTAATACCACATTTTGTCCCTAGATGTCACTGTTAGGCACATAAACAAAATCACTAATTGTCAAAACCCAAGTGATGGTAGCCAAACAGCTACCATTTGTTGAGCGTCTTGTCTGTGCTAGACTCTGTAACTATGTGCTCTCCATATATCATCTCATTTTACTCTTGCACCAGCTCTGTAGCTTAGGGATCAATCATCCTAATTTTAGAGGAGGAAATGAGCCTAGCAATGGTATACCCCATGCCCAAGATCACATCTGGCAAGAGCTGGGATTAGAATGAGGTCTTATTGGGCCGGCCGAGTGGCGCGGTGGTTAAGCGCTGGCTTGGGAAGCCAGTGGCCCCGGTTCAGGTCCCACATATGAGGGCCAGTGACACTGCCCTCAAAAAAAAAAAAAAATTAGAATGAGGTCTTCTAAGTCCAAAACCCGTGTACCATATTTAAAGGTAATACATGAGCTTGCCTGCTCCCGGCCTCCCCCTGCTCTTTGCTGGTTTGTAAATGACAAATGCAGAATGAGAGAGGAAATGATTTGCCCAGAATCACACAGGTAGCAAAAGATAGAACCAGGACTCCAATCCAGGTCCATATAACCCCAAATCCTGTCTTTTCACTGCTTTGTGCTATCTCAAACTTCATACTTGAGCCTTAAAATTGGAAAGACTGTATCATATTTACCAAAAGCAAGTTCTGATGCTCATCTTGTAAGGCCAGGTGTGCCACATTGGTGCCCTCCCACTCAGGCGGCAGGGGACGAGGTGCTGCAGCCACTGTGAAGGGAGGTCTCCCCACATGCTGGTGACTCACTGAGTGTGCCCTGCCCCCTAGTTCTCAGCCCTTTTCCCTTCAATGTGCCATTTCTTGTCCAGAATAGACTGTGCAATCCGAGGTTTTGTGTACTGGAGTAGAAGGTGTGCCACCTTCCTATACGTCATGAGCTCTCAGGATAGGCCAGGAAAAAAAAATGTCACTGCTAAGTAAGTTCAAAGTCACTGCCTCCTGGAAGTGAGACTATGAAAAGAGTAGTCAGGAAAGCTGTGATAGAGAAGCTGGGATTTGGAGGTGCTCACACTTATTGGTGGGGGAAGTTGGGGAGAGGGAGAGGACTGAGAGGCTGAGGCCCGGTGGCCAGGAGGATGCCCAGTGTTTGTGGTATTGGCATTCTCCTGTCCATCCTGCATCAGGCCTCTGCCCTGCTCACCAGGACAACTGCCCTAGCTCCTAACTCATATCCTACCACAGGCCCCACCTCGGGTCCACGCCTCAGTGCTGCAGAGAGCTCCCCATCGCATTTATGCTTAAAGCTGCTTAAACCTCCAGTGGCCCCCTCGTGAGGCCCCATTATATGTCACACAAGCTCTCCGCCCCCAGCTGGCCCTTTCTCCAGCCACCCCCAACCCACCGCACCCACACCCAGCCTCACAAAGCCTCTCACAGAAGGAATAGGGCATGTCAGACAAAAGAACCAGCACCTATGAAGGCCTGGAGGGTGAAAAACACAACTCAGCCAGCAAGTAGGGAGGAGTTAAGTACAAGTGCATGTTTGGGGAGTGGTTGGGCCCAGTTCCAATGCCAAGCAGAAGAGCTTGGCTGGATTTATCCTGAGGGTGATAGGGACTCACAGGACACTCTTGAACCAGGGGTGATATGATGTAGTCACTCCCCTCAGCTGCCATCCGGAAACCTCTTCCAGCTCTGTGATGCCACAGTGCTGCTTCCTCTGCCTGGCATTACCTTCTCCTCAGCCCCCAGTGGCCTCCACCTCCTCCCCTGTGAAGCCACTTCCTCTCCTCCAGTACCGTCTTGTAATCATCCATGACAGGTCTGCCCTTCCTCCCAACCCTGGAGGGCAGAGCCAGAGTCTGTCCATCGCCTTGTCTCCAGTGCCCAACATAGGGCCTGGCACAGAGCAAGTGTTCAGGACCTGTTTTCTGAGATCATCATCCATCGACCAATGCTTATGGAGGACTGTTTCTATGCCAGGCTCAGGCGGGTGCTAAGAATAGGACGATGAGCAAAAACCAAGCTACACAGAGCTCACAACATAGAGATGTCAGATCTGAGTCGAATTATCACGCACATAATATGAAGTTGCTACTCATAGGGATATCAAAGGAGATGGCCGTGACCTTCTACTCCAGTGAGATATCCTCCAGCCTTGTAGCAGGCACAGGGAGAAGGTGTGGGGGCTGTCTGGTGGGGAGGGACAGGAACCTGCAGCAGGTGCTGCCTCCTAGGAAGTGGAACCTGAGCCCTGGACAGGAGGCAGTGACCTTGAACCTGCTCAACAGCGCTACTTTCCTCAGGCCTCTTCCTGAGAGCTTATTCGTCCATTCCCACCGACGTTCCCCAAGAAGGTCTGAGAGCCAGCCCCTGCACAAGGCACCAGGGCACCAAGTGGAGACGGGCTGGTCCCTGCCTCCATTCTGACAGGATCACGGTTGCCACCTATGCCCCACATAGGGCATGTCTGAGCTCACAAAGGAGAAGTTACCCGGGCTCAATCTTGAAATCGGGAGGAGGATGCCAGTAGGCAGGCTGGGGAAAGAGCTTCCGGGGGCCGCCAGGCCCAGTGTGGCTCACACAGCCCTGGGGGAGCGTCAGGCTGGCAGTCCCCTTCAGCCTGTCCTCCAAGTCCTAAGCTCCTTGGACATTTCCTCCTTGTGCCCCAGTTTCTTCTCAAGGCTGGCAGAGAGCTGCCTAGTTCCTAGGGGGCAAGTGCTAACCCGGGCTTCTGCAAAGCATCAGCAGTTCTCTGGATGCTCCTGAAAATCTCAAAGGAGGAGGCTTAGCCAGCACCCCGCCCCCAGGTGAAGCAGCTTGGGTGGATTGGCCATGACTCAGAAATACTTTCTTCCTGTCCGTTTTATAGTTCAGCCACAGAGAGGCCCCTGGAGTTTCTATTTCTCCTTTAAAAGTGGTTTTAATCATTAAAAGCCAGACCTGGTGATATTTCCTAAGCTTCTGCCTCAGTTTGTTTATTTTTCTATCGTCTTCTCCAGAACTGCTTCATCACATTTGCTTTAATTTGGAGGAAGGGGGCACATAAACATGCAATGAGTGAAATACAAGTTAGCTTCGGCACTGACAGCATTTGTCCTTAGGCCAATCCCCATCAAACGGGCAGAAAGTGGGGTGGGAATTTCACAGTGTGATAAAGATATCTCAGGCTGCAGAGAGGGCTGGATGTTCTATTTCTTCTTTTATATCTCTTCACCTCAATCCAATCCATCAAACCACCTACTGCGCGGCAGGCCCTGCTAGGTACTGAGGCTGCACAAATAAACAAAAGAGGCTCCTTTCTGTCAGGCTCTTCCCAGTTTACTGAGGAGGGCAGATGTGTATACACCTTAACATAACATCTGGCCAGGGCTGCAGATACTGGAGGGTGTGGACTCTGGAGACGGGAGGAACTTGGTCCAAATCTGGGCTTCATCTCTTGGAGTGATATTGTACTGAGCAAATAACTTAGCCCCACGCTAGTCTCAGTTCCTTCATCTGTAAAATGGGAATAATAATAATAATATGTGTCTTTATATATATAGGAGATGATGTATGTAAAGAGGCAGGCAGAGTATTTATTAAATGTTAGCTATTCTTTTTGTTCTTACTGCTATTACTACTCCTGGTAATTAAGTATGTGGACAGTGCTATGGGAGTAATTTGTTCCGCTGTGAGTACGAGAGGGAACTTCGTGGAGGAGGTGACAATGGATCTGAGTTCTTAAGGATCATTAGGAGTTTGCCAGACAGAAAGAATAGAGTGTTTCAGACGAAAGAACCAGCCCCTACAAAGGCATGAGGGGTGACAATCACAGCAGGGCCACAGGGAGCAGTTGTCAGACCTCACTACGTGCACCCATGCATGGGGAGCGGTCTGCCAAGCTCATGAGAGGCCTTGAACGCTAAGCAAAGGAGTTTGGCTGGATTTATCCTGTGTGTGATGGAGACACTCAGGAAATTCTCCAATGGGGAGGACAGTCACTCTCCCGACCCGGTCGCTCAGCTTTTGTCTGGGGGAACCCCTCTCATGTCCGCTCTCTTCTGCCCTTGCCTTCGCTGCAGATCATCAAGGACCAGAAACTGCTTGTGATTGTTGGGGGCATGCTGCTGATTGACCTGTGTATCCTGATTTGCTGGCAGGCTGTGGACCCCCTGAGGAGGACGGTGGAAAGGTACAGCATGGAGGTAAGTGCCAGGCCCCAGCAGGAGGGAGGCCTGCGGGAGGCTGCTCCCGATACCTGGGGACAGGGAGGCAGCCCGTCTCCTGCACTGGCCAAGGTGTCCTTCCTGAGGGGAAATCAAGGTAGTCACAGCAAAATCATCACGGGTCCACATGGGCCCTGAGGCTCTCTCTGTCCAAAAATTACATTGCGTCTCTATTCTCTTCTTTAAGTTCCCTAACGAGTGCTCCTAGGGAATAAGCACACCGATAGCTCCTTCCAATTACTATATGATTTTCAAAGCCATAAACCATAGATTTCTTTTCACATATTCAATACCAGAAATTGTTGTTAATATAAAGGAGATTCCATAAAAGTACTGTTAAATGTATATTGCAATTGGCCCTGCCCTTCACTGAATGATCTTCCTAGAACGCTCCCGATTAGTGAAGTTCAAGATTAGGGGGGTTGTATGTTTGTTGGCTTTTCTCTCAGGACAGTTAAACAGGACTTTGTCGGAAACAGCCAGCTGAACCGGGTGTGCTGTGTGCCATGGTTTCCTTCAGCGTAGCAGACCCTATTGAGAAAACTGGAATTTGCTCCAGTTTTCCTGCTGTATTTATTATTAGGGAAATCTTTTGGTGGATTTTAGTATGAATTCTTAAACTAAACCGGAAATGGTCATTTTATGCATTCGGGATAGAGGTTTTTTATTGTGGTTTTTTTTTCAATTGGGGAATTGGGAGAGGGGAACAGTGTTGGGGAATTGGGGAGGGAGACCAGCCAAGTTGTTCTTCAGTTTTGGTTGTGGAGGGTGCCAGTTGCCATCTGGCTGCCCATCAGCAGCTGGTGGCCTCTAAGCTTAAGGTGCTGTGTTACAATCTTAGTTGCAGGTGGGCGTAGCTACCATCCCATGCAGGAGTCAAACTGGCAGCTTTGTTGTTAAGAGCTCATGCTCTATTCACTGGGCCATCCGGGCTGCAGCTCAACTCAAGGTGCCAGGTCCAGTCTTAGTTGCAGGTGAGCGTAGCCATCATCCTATGCGAGAGTTGGACCAGCAGCCTTGTTGTTAAGAGCGCACGCTCTATCCTCTGAGCCATCTGGGTGGCAGCTCAGCTCAAGATGCCGAGTTGGGTCTTAGTTGTTGGTGGGCATAACCACCATCCCATGCAGAAGTCAAACCGTCAGCCTTGTTGTTAAGAGCGCACGCTCTATCCTCTGAGCCATCTGGGTGGCAGCTCAGCTCAGGGTGTCAAGTTGGGTCTTAGTTGCGGGTGGGCGTAGCCACCATCCCTTGCGGAAGTTGAACCAGCAGCCTTGTTGTTAAGAGCGCACGCTCTATCCTCTGAGCCATCTGGGTGGCAGCTCAGCTCAAGGTGCCGAGTTGGATCGTAGTTGCGGGTGGGTGTAGCCCACCATCGAACAGGCAACCTTGTTGTTAGGAGCACGGGCTCTCACCAGAGCCATCCTGCCACCTGTTGGCAGCTCTGCTGCAACTCAGCTCAGGTGCAGCATCACTGGCCTATGTGGGAATCGAACCAGCAGCCCTGTTGCTCAGAGCTCATGCTCTTAAGCTAACTCTTAACCAGCTGAGCCACTCGGCCAGCCCAGGAATAGAGGTTTGTATCCTTCTGGGCAAGAAGGTTTTCTAGCAAATAAGAGGCCCAGCCTCATTTGTGTGGAGACAGACAGAGGGTTTCTTCAGCTCAGCAATCGGAGTATGGCTGAGGTGGCCGTTTCTGATGGCATGGATTTAGGAGGGAGATTTTGTTAGGGCTGCGTGCCTCCATATCGTGGCCTTAAGTGTACATCGTGGGAGGGAGCACAGCCGACAGAGCCAACCCTGACTGTGCCCATGGGCCAGGGGGACAGCCAAGGTCAGTTGGGAAGACAGGCTATTTCCAGAAGGGAGGTAACATCTGGTTACCATTCATCTGCACAGCTGGCAAAAGAGCAGCCCTGCCCTCCACTCCATCCTGAGGGCATTTCCCACCCACCCCCAGGATTTGGAAACCCAGACAGGATATCAACTGGAGGAAGAGCTGCCATTGGCCTAATGGGCCCCCAGGCAGGGAGAGCCTGGGGTAATGATAATAATAGTAATAATGATGGTGATGATAGCTAGCTTTGTGTGTAAATTCACTAAATCCTCACAATAACTCTATGGAATAGGTGCAATCTTCTAACACATTTTAGTGATGAGGAAACAGAAGCCCAGAGAGGTTATCTAACTTACCCAAGGGTATCCCGCAGGTCAGTGACAACACCACTAACGAGCTACCCTCTCACCCACTCCTCTACCCTGCCTGTCAACACTTCGGAGGTTTTAGGGGTTTTCATTGGCCTTTGGCCATTGGCCAAAGATCTGTGAAGTAGGTAGGGCAGGGAAGTGTTTCCACATTCTACAGATAAGGACTAAAATTAGAGTAATGGGCAGACTGAGGGCCCAGGATATAAAGAGGGAAGAAGGCCAGTCAGACAGAGCCCTTGGGAAGACTTGGAGTGGGGGCAGCTGGACAGAAACCCGGCCCAGCTGGCTTCATGCTGAGCCCAAGGGCAGCCAGGAGAGCAGACGCTGCTGCCTCCGCTCAAGGTGAAGGTGGGGGCCCAGTATTCACGGGGGGTCCCCCAGGCTCTGCTGTGGTGGTGAGAGGCTGCAGGGCTGGAGTCAGCCTGAGTCAGCAGGCTCTGGAACTGGATCCAGGAAGCCTGTCCCCCTGGACCATTTAAAGATTAGCCTTGTGCAGTCCAAATCCTATTAGTGATGGTTTGCTATCTCACCCGTCTTCCCTTTCTTTCTTCCTTTCTGTAATGAGTACTGCTGCTCTCGAAGCTCTGTGCGTAGAACCCTAGTCCATGCCAGACCTTCCCGGGTAATGGTTCTCAAACTGAGGAGCCGCAGGGTGACATGGAAATGCCTCTCCGCGTAGATGAAGAAATTGGGTCCAGAAAGCGGGAGGGTCCTGCCCTGGGCATCCAGACTTCCCAGGGCGCGGCGGAGGAAAGAAAGCTCTGGCTCTTGACCCAAATGCCCTGTCACTGTGTTTCCCTCCAGTCATCTGCTGAGACTTCTCTCTGAACCTTTTCTGGCCTGCTCTCCTTTCTCTCCTCTTATTTTAGGGTTGCCCTGTCACTCTGTTGCCATGGTAGCAGAACCCTTTGATTTGTCAACCCACAGGCCTGTCGGTTTATTGTCGTTTTTCCGCCAAACACCACTAAGCTGTCGGCTGATTTCTGTCAGACCCTCCTCTGTCAGACACGGTGTGAGGGTTGAACAGCGTGCTCAAGGGATGAGGTGTCCTAAATTCTCAAGGGGCTGTTTTTCTCCAGGCCTCCCAGGGAGAGAGAAAGTCTACACTTGGGAGAGAGGTGATTCAAGATCTTTGTGGTCTGCCCCCTCTTCCCCTACCTACCTCAGGTAACGTGAGACACGCTGCACACCTCAGGGTTCCAGTCACAGGCCTTGCTGCAGGTTTTACTGTCAAGCCTTTGACCACCCTTCCCCTCCTTCCCCCCATCCAGAGCCTCTTCTCTGACAAGTGAATGAACTGCAGTACCAGGCCCCTGAGTTACATCTATGGGGACGTGCCCCTGCGTTTCCTGCTCTGCCCTGCTCACAGCGTCTTGAACTTTCCTCTGTCAAGACACGTAGCACACTGTTTGTCTGTGCTAAGTGCATCCCTGACCCGCCCCACTCCTGCTGGACTCCCGGCTTCTCCAGGACAGGGCCACGTGTGAGCAGTCTCCCCACAGCCAGCCCAGCACCCCCGCATGCACCCTCCACTGGGCCAGAGAGGTGAGCACAGCAGCCAGGGCTTTGGATCTCATGGCCCCCACAGGCTATTGGCAGTGGGGAACAGATAGCATGCACGCAGATCAATAAGCATGATTACTTTAGATCACATAAATTCTAATAGATAAACAGGATGAAGGATTTGAGAACAATAGGAAGGACCTGTGGAGGTGATTCTCCCACTGAGAGTACCTACATGTGTCTGGGGAATTAAAATCAGACTCGGAAGTCCTATTGGAAGCATCCGGGTGCCACATCCTCATTCGTTTTTTGTAATAAATATTTATAACACTTGTTATGTGCGAGATATATTTTCTGTCAATCTATAGCTTGCCTTTTCATTCTCTTAGCATTGTTTTCTGCAGAGCAGAAATGTTTTATTTTAATGAAGTCCCAACTTATCAGTTTTTTCTTCCATGGATCATGCTTTTCTGGTGTTGCCTCTAAAAACTCATTGCCAAACCCAAGGTCACCTAGATTTTCTCCTGTTATCTTCTAGAAGTTTTCTAGCTTTGCATTTTGCATTTAGGTCTATGATCCATTTTGAGTTAATTTTTGTGGAAGGTGCAAGGTCAGTATCTAGATTAATTTTTATGCATGTCTGGTGGTTCCGGCACCATTTGTCAAAAATACTATCTTTCTCCATTAAATTGCTGTTGTGTCTTTGTGATAGATCAGTTGACTATATTTGTGTAGGTGTATTTCTGGGCTCTCTCTTATTCCATTGATCTATTTGTCTGTTCTTTCACTCATACCACACTGCCTTGATTACTATAGCTTGCTAGTAAGTCTTTTTTTATAAAAAGGAAAAGTAACATGCTTATATTTACAGACATACCCTTCTATGTCAATTACTTAGTTTCTAAAAATTCATAAAAATTTTGTATGTACAATGTAACTTCAATAAAACAGTTCTAATATCAATTTAAGTTCAACGTTTGTGAGCTTCTGAAATAGGTCTGGCTTTCTTTAGTTTATAAAAGGAATTGATTATAACCTTTTCTGTTCTTCAACTTTTTTTCTACTTAATAACTCCATTTTGAAGAACTGCCAGCTTTATCTAGGCAGTACTTCTCAGATTTTAGTGTATGTCAGCCCCATAGAGATCTTGTTAAAAATGCAGATTCTGGTCCAGTTGTTTTATAATAAGTCTTGAAATCAAATAGTGTCAGTTCTCTTACTTTGTTCTTTCTCAATATTGTGTTAGCTATTCTGGGTCTTTTGCTGCTCCATATAAACTTTAGAATCAGTTTGTTGATATCCACAAAGTAACTTGCTTGTCGTTTGAGATTGCGTTAAATCTCGCTAGACTAAGTTGGGAAGAACTGACATCTTAACAATATTGAGTCTTCCCATCCATGAACATGGACTCTCTCCCTTTATATAGATATACTTTGATTTCTTTCATCAGGGTTCTGTAGATTTCCTCATATAGATCTTGTACATATTTTGTTAAATGTATACCTATGTATTTATATCAGTTTTGGTGCTAATGTAAATGGTACTGTGTTTTTAAGTTCAAATTCCAATTGCTCATTTCTGGTATATAAGAAAGCAATTGACTTGTATTAAACTGGTGTTCTGCAACCTTGTAATTGCTTATTAATTCCAGGAGGTTTTTTGTTGTTGTTGTTGATTCCTTGGCACTTTCTACATAGATAATCATGTTACCTGCAAACAGACTATTTTATTTCTTCCTTCCCAATCTGTATATCTTTTATGTCTTTTCTTGTATAATTTTTGTGTTAGCTAGGACTCCCAGTACACTGCTGAATAGGAGTGGTGAGAGGGGGCATCCTTGCCTTGTTCCCAATTTTAGGCAAAGCATCTAGTTTCTCATTATTCAGTATGATGTTAATGTATCACTTTTTTCTTACAGAGTTAAAATATATATGTATATATTTGGGGAGGTGACAGAAAGTGCAAATGATGCAGGTGGAGCCTGGATTCATCAGGGACCTTGCATGCTAAGGAAAGGAGTTAAAACTTCAAAATTAAAGATTATTAATCAGAGAAGTGACATGATTGGGTTTGCCTTGGCTTCAGGGTGAGGACAGATAGAAGGGCGAGGCTGGAGGCCCAGAGATGGTTTTTGCAATAACCCAGGTAGAGGCTGATGGTGACCTGCAGCAGGGCAGCTACAGCAGGAACGGAGAGAAGTAGGTGGACTTGAGAGATATTAAGGAAGCATACATAACAAGATTTGGTGATTGATTGACCCTAAGGGGTGGGGACAGGGAGGCAGCAAGGGCAATGCCCAGATCGCTGACTGGTTAGGGGATGGCGGATGCCTTCACTGAGGCGGGTGCAGAATGGGGAGCGGGCTTGGGAGGGAATGTGAGGGGTTCATTTCTGAGCAGATGGGCTGGGAAGATTGGATGCAGGGTCCTAGAGCCCAAGGGAGCAGTTGTCCAGTAGATAGAGACTTGGGGAGAGGGGTAGTTAACACATTGAGGATGGGAGCTTAGAGAATGGCCACCCGGAGAGTGGTACAATAAGTGAAGACGTCCTGACTGGAGTCCAAGGAATCAGTAAGCAGTGATGGGAACAGAAGGAGAAGCCAGGGAAGGGGACTTGAAAGTGGTGGTCGGAAAGGAGAGGGATAGCCAGGAGAGAGAGCCATCCATGCACAGGGGAAATTTCAAGAAGGAAGGAAAAGTCTCCAGACCAAATGCCCCAGACCAAGGTGAGGGCCAACAGGTGCCCCCTTCCCCGTTCCTTGGCCCCGTGCTCAGTGCTTGCGCCTTCATTGCATCTCAGTTCTCCCTTCCTCTGCTTTACAGAGTCTGATTGGCAGTTTCTGCATTTCAGCTATAACAGGTGTGGATAAATCTGCCACCTTTGTTAAAAATGTTTTGAAATATAATTTATATTCTTGGGGAAAAGGGAGGAAAAAAAGCCTCTCTTTTGTTGAATACCTGAGTCTACTCATTGCAATGGTGAGTAGGTGTTGGACATACAGGTGTGGAGTGCAGGGAGAGGTGTAGGCTGATGACGGGAACTTGGATGCAGCCCACATAGAGATGACATTGAAAGCCTTGGATGAGAGCACCAGTGGACGAGGTCATATTGATGGAGAAGAGAAGCAGGCCAAGGACAGACCCTCAATCACGCCAGTGTTTGGAGATTGGGGAGGTAGAAGGGAAGGAGCCTGTAAGAAGAAACCACAGAGATAGGACGAAAATCAGATGAGTTTGATGTCTAGGAGACCAAATGAAGAAAGTGTTTCAAGAAAGAAGTTTTGATGAAGTGTGTCAAATGCTGTTTTTAGATCAAGTAAAACGAAAACCAAGAATTGATGCTGCCTCTGTGTGTGTGTGTGCAGACACACACACACACACACACACACACACACACACACACACACACACACACACACACACAGACACACACGGGATTCTTTTTTTTAAGGAAAATAATTTGAAATAATTCCCCCAAAAGTAAAAGCAGTGTATACTGATGTTGTGAAGACAACCTGTGATTCTACGTGAAAGGGTGGTTTATTTTTCTTTCCAAGCCTTCATTCTATACCAAGCCACCACCTACACTCCCACTTGACCAGTCTGAAATGGTTT
The DNA here is from genome assembly GCA_033961575.1 of Aselliscus stoliczkanus. Lineage (NCBI taxonomy): Eukaryota > Metazoa > Chordata > Mammalia > Chiroptera > Hipposideridae > Aselliscus > Aselliscus stoliczkanus. The sequence continues at coordinate 143,323,915 of CM066728.1, forward strand.
TCAAATGGAGAGAAAATGGCGAACAGCACTTAGGGTCGGTTGCTGAATGTTGAACACCCAGGAGAGCCACAGGGCAGCCTCTGAAGTGGCACCCTGAGAACACCTGCACTCCCTGAAGCCTCCCCAACCTGCTTCCCAGGCAGGTTGCAGCAGGAGATGGAAGTATGTGCCATCCTATCACCCACAGGGGCCATGTGTGTAGCGTGCACTCACAGAAATGGCGTAAGGCGGGCCGGCTGAGTGGCACGGTGGTTAAGCGCTGGTGTGGGAAGCCAGCAGCCCCAGTTCGGTCCCACATATGAGGGCCAGTGACACTGCCCTCAAAAAAATAAATAAAATAAAAAATAAATAAAAATGAGAAATGGCGGAAGGCTGTCTCCACAGGCTGCCAAGCAGCCTGCATCAAGAACTCCCTGTGCACTGGGTTCTAGGGCTTTCTGGCCATCTGGGCAATAATCAAGTTAAGGGCAGTTTGGGACAGAGGAGTATTTCAAACTTCCCTCTCCATCCCATGCTTTTACCATCCTTTTTGTGGAAGCAAATGGGAGATTTGAAAGTCATGGACCACATACACTTGGCTTTGAAACTGGTGGCTTATTCCAGCTATGTTTCTATGGAAACAGATGTTGGAAGAGGCAATACATAGAGTTTTAAATAAGTTTAACTCTTAAATAAGTTTACCGCCCTCTATAGTTGCTCTGAAAAAAAAAAAATCCCATCCTAAAGCAGACGCTTTCTGAAAACATCTGGTCTCTTCATAAAGCTTGTCCAAATCCCATCTCCCGCTATTCATTTTGAAATAAAGCGATATTAAAATAGCCAGAGTGAGGTGAGTACTAAGGGTCCAGGCTGCTCTGTGGGCTGCTCACAGGCAGCCCGGTGTCTCAAAGGCTTTGATGCTAAAGGTCACATTGCAAATGATGGGTCATCACTACTTCAGCCCTGGACAGTGGGACACGTCTTCCCTGCAGTCATGGATAGCCAGGTGGGGTCCCAGTGAGATGCAAACCAAGTCCCAGGTAGAGTATAGGACTCAGCAAGGACTTCTGGTGGATCTCTTAGCTGAGAGCCGCCGCATTTAGCCTGCCTCACTCCTGTCAAGAAAGGGCTGCAACATCTGAAGCTCTGATCATGTCATTCTCCTGTTTAAAATCTTTCCCATCGGTTAAAAGAGAAGCCCACTCTCTTTAGTGGTTCAGGAGGTGCTCAAGGACCTGGCCCCATATCCCTCCCCAGCCTCATCTCTCAGCCCCGTTTCTCACTCGTTGTGTTCAGTTACCCTGAGCTATTGGCACGTCAAAGCATCACACTCTCCCTTACTCCGTGCCTTTGTATGTGCTGTTTCCTCTACCCGTAACACCCTCCTTCTCACTCCAATATGGCATCTTCATGTAAAAAATTCTTACTTGACCTTCAAGAGACAGCTCAGAAGCATCTTCTCCAGGAGTCTTTGGACCAGCAGGCTGCCTTGAATGCCTCTGCCTGGGCCCCCACCTTACCCTGTTTGCCCCCCTCATCTGGTCACAATGTTACTAATTATCTGTCTGTCCACCTGGTCCACCCCCTAGTCCATGACCTCCTTAGAGGCCAAGGCCATCTGTGTGTCCCCAGCACCCACTGGCAGGTCCTGGCTCTGAGTAAGTGCTCGGTAAATATTTATTGAATAAATTGTTCCCTTCACCTGGGAACTTTCTCCCCATGCCTCCATATGTCCAACTTCAGCCCATCTGTCTGGGACCATTAAGCCAGCTTCTCCAAGAAATGTCTTTGCCGAGTTGAGAATTAGTTTAATATTACACCCTCACCTTTTATCGAGGGCTCACTTATGGAGCTAACACTGTCAATTGAAGAATGATGCAGGATCTTCTTCCTAAAGGACTGTTGTTCAGTTTGTGACTTGGTGCCCCTGAGATAGAGATCCACAGGAAGAGCCTAGTGGGCTGTAGCACAAGGCAACGGGCTGTGCTGTCCCCGTAAACTTGTGACTACTTCCATCCTTCCATCAGGCAATCAGGCAGTAGTAACTGAATAAGCTACTCTGTATTCTTTTTAACCTTGATTGTCAAAGAGTATTGGAGCCAAATTCAACCCTGGGCAGTGACCATCTTATCTCAGGTTCCTCAGATTATCTCTGCTACTGATTGTCTTTATTTTTTGAATTGTCCTTTATGTTTAGGCTTTTACTATCTGTGTACTCTCTCAGGCAAGATGTAAATTCCAGATTACGTTATTAAAATGATAACACGAGGTGAGATTTAATTACAATAATACCCCAGAGAGGCATCATAAGGCTGTCCATAGACATTCCCTTCTGGCACGGGTCCTGGCTCAGCCCCGGCTGTGTTCGGCATTGTGGGCCCCACGTATGGAGAGAAGGGCTCCGCCAGCCACAGCCGAGTTTCGGGAGCGCCACCTGCCAGAGGCGTCTTGGATACATGAGTGATTGCAGCTTATTTCATATTCCTTATTGGCGTCCCTTGTGCCTTCAGGAGGCACCAGGTCTCCAGAGGCCCCACAGGACATGAAACAAAAGACAGTGCCACCGTGGGCACCAAAGGACAGCCTTGAGGCGGGAAACTCGGGTCTCTACCTGTCCGGTGCTCTCTAGGGGATGGGCTGTTTACTAGCAATTCTCATGTGCCATGGAGCAGAACAGCTGGAAAATTGTCTGTCATACTTGCAGCTTCTGGCCACTGTGTGTCTTGGTAAAGCCATTCCAATTCTTGAGCAAATAACAGCCTTTAAATTTTGATGCTTTTTCCATACATTCATGTCAGCAAAAAAACAGGCTGTCACACCCACAGACTTTCCCTCTTTCTTGCGGGGAGAATTCCAACCACCCTATCTCTCCATAGAGGGTCTGTAATCCAAGTGTTCCTTCATCATGGGGCCCATTGTGTGCTGTGCTCCCGCTCCCTTAATGATTACAGTCTGATGGGCAAGATTAGATACACCCAGAGTGGGCTTTACCAACAGCATCTTCTCCATGACACGTGCCTCCAGACTCTTGGTCTTCAGCTTGAGTTACTATACTGAGATACTAGTATGAGCTGGGATTGAGTTTTGATTTAATATCCTGAAGAGGGTAAAAAAGTGAGAAAGAGTATGTATTAGTCAGGGTATGCTAGGTTTTGCCGCAGTAACAACAGAAAAAGAACTCAGTGGATTAAAACAATAAAGGTTCTTTATTCATCAGAATAGTTGTCCTTGGAGGGTCAACTGTAGCTTGTCCCCATAGCATCCCAACTCCAGGACACAGCTGTGTGGGGGTACCTTCTGGAGCAGTTTTTGTGGCAAAGGGAAAGAGTGCATGGCAAGTGTGCACTGACTGATAAAGCTTCCACCCCAAAGTGTCCATGTCACTTCCACTCATATTTCATTGGCCAGAACATGTTAAATGTCTATGCCTGAATTCAGTGGGACAGGGAAGAACAGTCCTACTGTGTGCCCAGGGGAGGGAGAGAAGCAGGTATTGATGTCCAGCTATTCCTATCTCTGTCACAAACACCACCCCATCATTAGCTCCATGAGAACAGGGGAGGGGGGAGGGATGTACTGTATTCACAGCTGTATCCCAGCACCTGGAAAAGCTCCTGGCACATAGTACACACTCAATAAATAATATTAGCTGAGGATTTGAACGAATCCAGCCTTAGAGCAATCTCATTAGGAGATCAATGGATAGTCTCTAAGAAGTTCTGTGCTGGTGCTGCAGACTCTCCTGCCAAATTCTATCGTAACCCATTACTTCTGTCAATCTCCACTGCTACCACTGAGATCCAAAGCACCACCATCTATCATTATCTGGCATCCAAAGGGGGTGCTGTGAGCCAAAGCTACAGTTGACATACAATGGATGAGAGGTATGATAAGGATAAATAAGAACCGTGACTGTTTAAGCCACTGAAGAGTTGTTTATTGTTGTTACCAGAACTTTCTAAGTAGGCTCCCTGCTCCCACTCATTGCCCCTCCCAAGCCATTCTTACATGGCAGACAGGGGTATCTTTTTTGTTTTTTTGAGATATAATTCGTGTAGCATAAAATTCACAGTTTCAACGTGTGCAACACAGTGGTTTTTAATACATTCATAAGGTTTTGCAACCATTCACACTATCTAATTTCATAAAATTTTCATCACTCCAAAAAGAAACCCTGTTCCTTTTACCCATCAATCCTCGTGTCCCCATTCCTCCAGCCCCTGGCAACCACAAATCTATTTTATGTCTCTATGGACTTGTCTACTCTGGATATTTCATATCAATGGAATCAGGCAATATGTAGCATTTTGTGTCTGGCTCCTTTCACTTATCATAATGTTTTTAAGGTTCTTCCGTGTTGTAGCGTGTATCAGTACTTCATTCCTTTTTGAGGCTGAATAAAATTCCTTCATATTGATATACCACATTTTGTCCATTCATCAGTTGATGGATATGTGGGTTATTTCCACTTTTTGAATAATAATGCTTCCATGAGCATTCATGTACAAGTTTTTGTGTGAACGTATTTTTCATTCTCTTGGAGATATATATATCTATAGAACTGCAGGGTCATATAGTAACATTTTTAGGAGCTGCTAAGTGCCACAGTGGCTGCACCATTTTGCATTCCCACCTTTTGCAGTGTATGAGGGTTCCAATATCTCCACTTTGTTGCCATTTGTTATTTATCTGCCTTTTTGAGGATAGCCATCCTGTCGGGTGTGAAGTGGTGTCTCATTGTGGTTTTGATGAGAATGACTATCAGATGACTAATGATGTTGGGCATCTTTTCATGTACTTACTGGCCATTTGTATATCTTTGGAGAAGCATTTATTCAAGTTCTTTGCCCATTCTTAATTGAATTATTTGTCTTTTTGTTGTTGAGTTGTAAGAGTTCTTTATATATTCTGGATACTAGGCCCTTGTCAGATATACGATTTGCAGATATTTTCTTTCATTTCTTTTCACTTTTTCAATAGTATCCCATGACACACAAAACAAATTTAATTTTGACGAAGTCCAATTTATCCATTTTTTCCTTTGGTTGTTTGTGCTTTAGGTATCATAGCTCAGTAACCATTACCTGATCCACGGTTATGAAGATTTATTACACTTACATTTTCTTCTGAGTTTTATAATACTAGCTCTTATATTCAGGTGTTTGATTTATTTTGAATTAATTTCTGTATATGGTGTGAGGCAGTGGTTCAAATTAATACTTTTGCGTGTGGATATCTAGTTATCCAAGCACCATTTGTTGAAAAAAATATTCTTTCCTCATTAAATGCTCTTCTAACCCCTATTGAAAATCAACTGAGCATTGATGTGTTAATTATTTCTGGCCTTCTAATTCTGTTTCATCAATCCATATGTCTATCCTTATGCCAACAGCACGCCATCTTGATGATAACTGTAGCCTAGGGTAAGCTTTGAAATTGGGAAATGTGTGAGTCCTTTAACTTTGTTCTTTTTCAAGTTATCCAGGTTCCCTTCCGGTAATCCAGGGTCCCTTGAGATTCCCTATGAATGGTGGGATCAGTTTTTTTATATCCTCAAAAAAGGCATTGGGACATTCATAGGGGTTCCATTGAATTTGCAAATCAATTTGGGGAGTATTATATATTAACAATATTACCGAGTCTTAAATGATTTCCATCATTCTGTCTCACCTCACCCTGTTTCTCCATCACATCATTTATCCCTCACGCTCTCATCTAGTTTCTGTTTTCCTCCACTAGAATGTGAGCTCCATGAAACAGGGGCCTTATCTGTCTTGCCCAGTGCTCTATCCCCATTGCTTAGCATGTGCTCTGGCAGGCACATAGTAGATGCTCAGTATATGTTATTTGAATGGACAAGTGAATGATGAGCAAAGGATTGTATGCAAACATGAATGAATAAATGAATGAAGGAATGAATGAATGAGTGAGTGAACAAACAAGCTTCCATGTCATGACTCCTTTCAGCATTGGCAACCTCTGACCAGGTGAGGTAGTTGTTCAGCAGGCGGCTTAAATTATTGGGTGAATATGTTGATACTGAAAAGGAAAATAAGTAATATATTAAAGGTGGAGAGGAAGGTTTTTAAATGATTTTAAAGATAGGCTAGATTCATGGCTCTCAATCTTGGCTGCATCACCCAGAAGAGATCTTTGTTAAAATGCTAGTACTCAGGACACACATACACACACACACACACACACACACACACACACACACACTCTGATTTAATTGGTTTGGAAAGAGGCCTGTACATTGGGATTTTTTTAGAGGCTACCATGGGCTCTAGTGTACGCCAGGATTGAAACTTTCTGCACCAGACCCTCACCGATCTCTAGGAGGGCCTGGGGCTGCACTTTGGATACCAAAGTTAGAAGCAGACTCAGGACAATATATTTAAGGCTAAAAGGAAAGAGAAGAAAAGCCTGAATCCAGGAATCCTGAAGTCCAGATGGTCCCCTACCAACCATCACCCCAACACCCAGCTGGAGAACATGATGGTGACAAAGGACATGCAGACTTAGGGAGAGGGCTACCTGGGAAGATTGTTTGCAGAGCCCACAGAGCTGAATGAGATCTCATGTTTTTCTGAAAATCCTTAAGTCATCATTTGAACAACTGTTTCTTCAGTGGAAGACTGAGAAGCAGGAAAGAAGGAAAAGCTACAAGGTTTCTATCTGCAGCATTTCTCATTGCCGGGGAGAGGCAGAGGGTGAGCGAGTTCCTGACCAGAACTTTAGGCGGGTTAACACCATTGCCCTGCAGTTGCAGGAAGCCACCAACCACAGAATCCACAAGGGGCAAGGGAACTGCCGTGTCCAGGCACCTCGGCACCCACAGTGACTCTGAAAGAGAACCATCGGCCACGTGGTGGGATATTATTTCCTGCTTTTGGAGTTTCTCTCTAAAGCAACAGTGGATTAAACTTCAAATACTGAGTCACTTTGACCTTGACATAGGATGGAACCCTTAACATGACCCAACCGTGCTCAGTTCAGTTCAGAGGACACTAATACAACCTGTGGGCCCCTCCTAAGAGCTCAGGGGACAGCAACATCATCTCTGGGCCTGGCACTTCTCAGTGCCCAGCTCATCCAATCCTCTGCCATTCTCCAAACTGTAGCCCTAACCCCAGGTCTGTTCCATTTGGGTACAGGCACTCAACAGTTGGCAAACACATAGGATAACAAGAATGCCTCACATTTCTGTTGCATGCACAGTTTACAAAGCACCTTGACATCCGCATTTTAGAGAGGAGGAAACTGAGGCTGGAGAGGTGAATCGACAGGCCTGAGATGACCTTGCTACCCATTGAAACTGTTCCCAGCCCCGGCCATATGGTATTAAATGACTGGGGATCGATTTGGCTGAGATTGTTTATTGGCTTGTTCATACTTCCTGCTTCTTTCAGCATCAACCCTGTGTTTTACTTGGTTTTGTTTTAAAGAAACATTTTCTTCATTGATTCTTTCAAAATTATTAGCATCCATTGAGCATGGTGTTCCCTTATAAATGTTTAAACCTCCTTCACATCTGTGATTATCTGGCTGATGTTTCATAAGCGTGAAGCACTGCTGAGCAGATGTTCAAACCCAGCAAATTCGACCTTAGAGTATTGTCTCCCAGTGCAGCCTTACTCTCAGTAGCAGGTCTGTTCAGCCTTCACCCAGGATTCCAACGAGTCTGCCTTCTCTTGGTAAGAACAATAGCAACAATAATAGTAACAACAGCTTTTTTTGCATGCATCCTCTGTTCTAGACCCTGTTCCATGTTGTCAACTCACTTAATCCTCACAAGAACCCCATGCAGTAGTTACCATTATTATACCCAGTCTATAGATGAGGAAACTGAGGCACAGAGGCATTAAGTAACATGCCCACAGTCACACAGTAGGTAAGAATGTAGTATGTAGCCTATAGTGGTCACGCGAATGGACTCTGGAGTTAGGCTTACCTTCAGATCCCAGCTCAGCCACTGACTGTGAATTTAGGTAAGTGTGGTGGGTTGAATTGCGACCCCCCCAAAAAAAAAGATATGTCTACATCATTACCCCTGGAACCTGTGACTATAGCCTTATCTAGAAAAAGGGTCTTTGCAGATGTAATTAAATTAAAGCTCTTAAGATGAAATCATCCTGGGTTTCCCCCAGGATGGACCTGAATCTAATGGCAAGTGTCCTTGTAAGAAACAGAAGCAGAAAAGACACAGACACAGAGGAGAATGTGATGTGAAGCTGGAGGCAGAGATTGGAGTGATGCAGCCAGAAGCCAAGGAGGGCCTGGAGCCACCAGATGATGAAGAGGCACAGGGTTCTCCTTCGGAGGGAGCCTTCGGAGGGAGCACTGCCCTGTAACATCTTGATTTCAGACTTCTGGCTTCCAAAACTATGCAAAAATAAATTTCCATTGTTTTAAGCCACCCAGTTTGTGGGAATTTGTTACAGCAAGCCTAGGAAACTAATAGAGTGATTGACTTCCCTTCTGAGGACAACTGTTTCTTCATCTATAATTTGGGCCTAGATATTACTAATACCAACCTCATAGGGCTTTGGGGAGGATTAGAAGGCACAGTGCCTATAGAAGACTTACCCTGCGCCCAGCATGTCAGGAGTGCTCGGTGAAGGTTAGCAATTATATGGAGCATCGTTTATTATCTGGCTCTAGGCTGCACTGCCCCTGAGCCCTCTCAGAGTTAACCCCTCATTTTACGATTTTCCTTTGTCTGACTCTTGTCACTGCGCCCCCTGAGCCCAGCCCAGCATGGTCCTGGCTCAGGAATCTCAGAGAAAGGGAATCTGACTCCCTCCCAGACACAGGCTGCACACCCTGCTCCTCTGAGCCATCATCACCAGAGCTGCCAGAGTGAGACCATGAACATCCACACATGGCGTATTAATATTTCACCCAAGAAGTCATTTTCTTACGTGAACCAGACACAGAAGGCTCAGAGAATTAAACGGAGAAAGGCAACTCCTGGCTGAAGTGATTTCTGCCAACGGTTGTGGAGGATTTTCCTGTGTCCTGCTCATCTCTTTCTTTCTTATCTGTGTCTTACAGCAGACAGGAAGCCAGCTGACGAGAGATTGCATGTTCATACCAATTATTAAAAATATATGGCAGGCTCCTGGAAATGCATTCACATGCCAAGAAAATGGAGTGCACTCACCAACCCGGGCTCTTGCACTGTGGGCTTTGGAAGAAGGATGGGGTAACCATAATTGCCGCAATCCAAGGCTTTGATCCCTAGTCTGCCACCTCCCAGCTCTATGACCTTGGGGGAGTGACTCACCCTGTGTGAGCCCTAGTGCCTATATGGAAAAATCTGTTCCTTCCTCACAGGTTTACCATGAGCATTAACTGGGATAACATGTTCAAGTGCCTAGCACTAAGCTTGACACACAGTTCAATCACTGCAATTTGTTTTCCCACTCCCTGACTCAGAACTCCCTCTACTCCATGTGGATATTGACGTAACTACCTGGCCAGCCTCCCAGGGAGGTCTTGAGGAGCCAAGCTGCCGCATGTGCGGTAGATCTACACCTTCCAGTGCACTTCACGACTCTCCTCAGTAATCCTCACAACGCCTACCCTCACCCAGCAGAGGGAGTTCTGTTCCCATTTTACATGTGAGCACGGGGCAGGGCCAGAGGCTCTAAGCCAGGCCGGCTGCTCCCCAAAGCTGTGCTCCGTCCATGCTCCACGCTAGCTCTCAAATGAGACAAAGGGTGGGAAATGGCTCCTTAAATAGCAGAGCTCAACCCCAGCATGAGATCTGTTACTATTACAATCTCAAGCACCTGTCTGTGGTCTGCCAGCCTAACTGCCTTTTTGTCTACCTTTATTGTCCTCCCATCCCCTTCTAGCATAAGCCAGTTGGATGAGTCTCCTTTGGCCTGTTCCAAGGCAGTCTCTGAACTTCTGCATGTTTGGTCAAACCGCATCTGTGCATTCAGATCCCCCCTCACCTAAGCCTTCTCATGCACTTACCCGCCCTGCTCTACCCACACACCTTCACTCCCACACCCAGGAGGCTCTCAGCATCGCCTGCCCTCTGTTACAAAAAAGCCCTCCTGGAGCTCAGCTCTACCATGAGGCCGCTAGAGAGACATGGACCATTTTGTTCATTCACCAAACCCACATATGCTGGGCACCCACTATGTGCCAGGTGCTGGGCCACAGCGATGGGGAAAGCACAGCCCCTGCTCTCAGGGCTCTCCCAGTCCAGGGAGACAGATATGTTCATTGCAATGCCAGTGCAGGTGGTAAGTGCTGGAATGGTTCAGCCCCCACCCTGTGGGAAGCACAGAAGAGGTAGCTAGTCCTCCTGCCTTGAGAAATGTTTCACGGAAAGATGGCGGGGGGTGACTTTTCCCCCCAAGTCTTGAAAGAACCAGTAGGATTTCGATAAAGAAAACAGGAGCTATGTGAAACAGTCTGGAAGTTCCTCCAAAAGTTACCCAGAGTGACCATATGACCCAGCAACTCCACTCCTAGGTATACACTCAAGAGGAGACGGAATGTCTACGTCAGTGCTCACAGCAGCGTTATTCACAATAGCCAAAAACGTGAAAACAACCCGAACATCCATCCGCTGATGACTGGATACACACAATGTGGTACACTGGGACGATAGATTAATATTCAGCCATAAAGAGGAATGACATTCCAATACGTGCCACAGCATGCATGGACCTTGAAAACCTCATGTTCAGTGAAAGAAGCCAGACACTAAAAGGCCACATGTTGTATGATTCCATCTATATGAAATGTCCAGAATAGGCAAATCTATAGAGACAGAGAGTAGGTTGGGGCTGGGAAAGGGGAATCATGGGTGAGTGATGCTAAGAAGAATGGGGTTTCTTTTTGGAGTGATGAAAATTATGTGGAATTAGAGAGTGGTGATTGTTGAACAACATTGTAAATATACTGAAAAAAAAAACCACTGATTGTACACTTCAAAATGGTTAAAATGATGAATTTCGTTATGTGACTTTTATCTCAGTTTTAAAATAAACAACAACAGGAAAGGGTACCTGAGGCTGTGCCCGGTGAGGGGCATCCAAAGCAAGGGTAGGAGGCGGGGGCAGTGCTCTTGGGGACCAGCGAGTGTCCAGTGCAACTGGAGCCTAATGTGTTGTGTTTTTCCATTGTTGCTTTCCAGCTTTAGAAGGATAAAGCATTGTCAGCCCTAATCCCTAAGTATTCATTAGGATGTTTTTGGTTGCAAGGGACTCACACTGGAGTGCATGGGAGAGGGAATGTACTGGCATCCTGGAAAGGTCCCGAGGAAGTGTGGGCTGCAGGCAGAGTGTGATGGGGATTAGTTCCATTTCTCTGCAAGTCTTTTGTCTCTGTGTTCTTCCACATGTAACCCATGTCATCATACCAGCTTCCCACATGTTGTGGAGATGTGAAAAGAAAGATGCATTTCATCTAAAAAAGACCTTAGAAGGTTCCTCGGACAACACAGAATTTAAGCCAAGTTTTAAATAATGGGCAAAACCTCAAGGAGAAGATATTGGAGGCAATGGCATTCCCGGTAGGATGAAAATCCTGGAGCAGAAAAGGGTCGGGCATGTCTGGGGAAATGTGCAAGGATCAGCTGAGCCTGGCTGCCTGTGGGTAGAAAGTAGGTTCAGAGCTGGAGGGAGGAGCTTGGATTCCAACCTGGAGGCAGCTGGAGCCATTAAAGGAATTTCAGCAGCCAAACAACATAATGAGCTCTTTTATCAAAGTTCACAGTGGTTATCATCTAATGTTATGGAGTTACTGTTACTTTTCTTAGATATGATAATACTGTGGTTATGTAGGAGTATATACTCATTCATGCTGAAGTGTCATGGAATCTGAAATTTCTTTTCAGATGATTTCAGGGTGGGGAAGTGTGTGTGTGTGTGTGTGTGTGTGTGTGTGTGTGTGTGTGTGTGTGTGTAGAGGGGCGGGTAGAGAAGAGAGCTCAGATACGGCACAACGTTAGCAATTGTTGGCTCCTGGACGAGAGTGTGCAAGTGCTCATTGTACTCTTCAGCTTTACGGTATGTTTGAAAAAAAGTTTTTCAGAAACATTTGAGAAAAGGAGAAAAGTGAGGGTGGGGAGACAGATGTCTCTGAGGGAGAGACAAGCTGGGGAGGTGGTGTCATGAAGGCCAGAGAGCATACGCCCCAAGGAGAAGTGGAGCCGAGGTGTCCTGGTGGTGAGATGGGCAGAGGCCCACGCCCCAGGGCTCAGGGCAAGTAGGTGTGTTGATGAGGGAGACACAGTAGCCCCATGACTGACTGCAGCTTCCAGCCCAAGGGCCCAGGAGGACCGAGGGTGCCAGGAAGAGAGCTGGAAGACGGCCAAAGAGGAGGAGGAAGTGAAGGAGCTTCCAAAGAAGGGTCATTTTTGCCATCTTAACAATCACTAATCTGGGCGACTAGTTTCAGAGCTTGAAATGACCTAAGAAATCACCTAAACAGACTTTGTCTCTCTCTGAAGGGGAACCCAAGTCACAGACTTACCCGAAATCCCAGAGCCCTGAGAGGTGACTGAAGATGAGCTACCAGTTTAAACCAGTTATTGGGTGCCTGTTTCCACCTTCCTGCCCTTCCTCTGAAGGCCCTGGGAAGAGGACAGAGGACACACCAAGTGAGGGGACACGAGTTTGGTCTGCCTTTCTTAGTGAATCTTTTGAAACACTTCCTGAACGTATGTGTTATCAGGGAGCTTTTTCTTGGATAGATTGCCATAGGGTAATTGCCATAGGGAGGTAATAATAGTAACAGCTGACCCTGAGCCATTCACTCAGGCCAGGCACTGGTCTAGGGGCTTCACACATTTCATCAGTCCATTCCATCTTCAGTCCTATGAGGAGGTACTATATTTGGGCCCATTTTACAGACAGCAACAACGAGGTTAAATAGCTGCTGCAGGCTTCATCATTTGTAAATGGCAGAGTTAGGATTAGAGCTCAGACAGTCTAGTCCCCAGAGCTGGCATCTTTAACCACCATGCCATCAACCATATCACCAGGTGTGGGTCTCCTGTTCTAGACGAAGCACCTCCCCCTATTCTCAGTGATTGGTTGGCTGATTGATCACTTGGTCTGTTTATTTTGCCAGGGGGAGGGTCAACAGCAAATTCTGGCCCCAGCCTCATTGGCATTTTTGCAGTAAGTCAAGGCCTATTTATTACTCACAGAGTATTTTGGGGGTCCATGATAAAAAAGAAATGCAAAACTTCATTTTGCTTCCCTGCTACACTGCTCATTCTTTTTTAATAACCCTCTCTTATCAGCCGCCTGGCAGCTTTTGCGTTTCCTATGCATGTTAATTACTTTATTAATTACGTTGATATCTTTGGTTCTGCCCAGCATATCTTGGTGCTTTTTGTTTCCAGTGTGCACCCATTTTGCCTTGTTCATTGGCATACACAGGCCCGGTCTCCGTTTCTAAAAGGGATTCTTTGAGCCTCGGTAAACACATGGCTTTCAATTAGTCGCACGGTCATCATTTCCATTTTCATCTCAGCCACGTCGCTCACAGAGTGTTTTTAACATTCTCCCGAATAGTGGCTGCATTGTGTTAAGTTTCCAACATCATTTCTCAACCCTTGTTCTCTCTCCAGGTCACAGCTCAGAGAACCCCACAACCTAGGACTGAACGATATGATGAACTGGAAGATGTGGGGGGAGGGGAGGAGTTGAACCCTGGGGTAGATGGAGGCAGGGGACTGTAAGAGGAGGCTGGAAGGTGACCGGATTTTGGGAGGACTTGAATGTGAAGCTGAGAATTCCAGACTTGATCCCAAAAGCCAACATCTTCCCAAAGTATACGATGTAGGATATTAATCCCATTAGCTGTATCAAAATAAAAGAGAAGGGGGAGCGAGATTTCATGGTCCAAAAATTTAAGTCCCATAAACTACATATCTCCCTCTTAGAAACGTACAATGGAGGGCCAGCCGAGAGGCTTATTTGGCTAAGAGCTCGCTCAAGAGTGCAAGCTGAGCTCTGAGCAACAGCAGTTCGATGCCCAGCCCGAGCTGAGCTGCCAACAGGTGGCAGGATGGCTCAGCTAAAAAAAAAATAAAGAAATGTACAATGGGCTTCAGCATGTCAAAGGCTCTGAAAAGTCCTGCAGTTTTAATATTTTATATGAGCTCTTCCAAAACTTCTTTGGCCATGGAACCCTTTTTCATGGTGCATATTTACATTGACATATTCTGAGGAATATAATGTAGGAAGCGCTGCCGGAAAGGATGAGGCGGCTTGGTGGGTTTTCAGCAGGAGGGAGTGTGCTTAGACTTTGTTTTAGGCAGCTGGCTCTCTCAAGCCATCGGAATTGGGGAGACTGGAGGCAGGAGGGGAAAATGAGGCAGGCCCTGAACAGTTCAAGTAAGACACAATAAGGATCTAAAGCAAAGGTTTCAAATGTTTCAGTGTTTTCTTCCCATTTTATTTCATGCTGCATTGTTGTCTTAAAATTGGAAAATCAGTGTTGCTATAATAAATCAGAGCACAAGGATTTTACTCAGGCATAAAATCTGAATGAGAAAAGCAATCTGTGCAATCTTCCGTCTTCAAAGGAAGCGTTTAGCCCAACGGGGTGTTGGAACATAATAGCCATCTGTTTCTGCAGATCACCAGAGTTCATCGAGGCTTTCCAATCAGATAGACCCAGATTCAGGTCCCAGGCCCACACCCTAGTGGCCCCGTCACCCTGGGCAAGCAGTTTTACTTCTCTGTGTTTCCATTCTTCTATAGAGTAAAGGAGAAAGAATAACCATTTTCTCACAGCTTCAAGTATTGCAAAGTCCTTAGCACGGTGCCTGACATGTGATAACATAAAAACAAATGTCAGTGCCCTTCTGTATTAGCCAGGATAGGCTGGGTGAGGCTGCAGGAATAAAGAACCCCTAAATCTCAGTAGCGAAGTACATCAGAGGTCTGTTTCTCTCTTACACAAAGCCCACCTGTGAATACAGGTAGTCTCCAGGGGAGCCATCTTCCACGAGGCAGCTCAGCGATCTGGGCCCCAACACAATGCAGCACGCTGATCTTGTGACAGCTCTTCTAGATTTCAGCCCACAAGGGTCAAATGTCACTTCCTTCTACAGCCGTTAACTAGAGTTAGTCATGTGACACCCCCCACACACACCTAACTGTAAAGGGGCTGAGAACTATGTGTGTGTGAGTGAGCAGCTGGGATGTCAGGGGGGCGCCAGCCTCTGCCACTCCTTCATTCCCTTCAGTAGGTCCACTGGACCTCCCTGAGCTTGTCTTCCTATCTGTAAAATAGGGCTGATACTTCCTATTCTATCTTGCATGGGATCGTTATGGGGCACATGTGATTATACATGTAAAAAATGCTAAGTTAACATTAGACGCAGTTATGTGCTTACTTTTTGCTGTGCCAAAGCCATGTCTGTGGTTCTTAGGAAAAACTTACTTCAACTCTCCTTAAATCTACATTTCTGTTCTTATTCTCCCAACCCTATCTTGTCTCTGGATTGCCTGCTCCTCTCCTCTCATTTAAGTCATTCATTAATTCATTCATTCATTCATTTGATGAGGTCATTAAGGCCACCTACCAGTAGATTTTGGTGGACAATTTTTGGAATTACACATTAAGTAGCACATCCTTCATAGAAAAGGAGACCCTGAAGTGTCATGAGGGATGACAAGGAAGCCACCAAGGCGTTTCTCCTAGAGAGCAGAGAGAACTCTCAGGGGTTCTACATCACAGTATATATTCCCTTATATTCCTGGAACCCCAGAGTGTGTGTGTGTGTGTGTGTGTGTGTGTGTGTGTGTGTGTGTGTCCCAGGTACCAATATTCCCTTGAATGTGGACAATGACAATGTGGACAACCAAGCTCCATGGTGTGGTTTGGCTGCAAAATTACCAATGCAAGCTCAGGGGACAGCCCATGATGAATAGGGCTCTAGGCAAGGTGAGAGGACCACACTCTTGCCCTATTCAGATCCTCTTGGAGACTTGTCTTCCCATGTGGGCCCCGGACCCTATGGAGACAGTGACAAGATGAAGTGTGGCCAGGATGGGAGAAGAATAAGTAAGTGTGCCATGTAGGAAAGTTAGGAAGAATTGATAGCCCAGCAAACACAGGCTCAGAGGGGCACAATCACTGTCTCTAAGCTTCAGAGGGACTGCCTGGGGCCAAAGGAGGAGCCATAACTTGCAGGGTCCCAGAAGGCAGAGCCTGGGACCAATGGGGGAACTGGGGATACAGGTTTCAGCTTAGGATGTGGAAGAGCGTTCACTCTGTTCCTCTCTGACCTATCCCAAAATGAATTGGCCTTCTTTAGGAGGTGGTGAGTGTCTCATCAGCAGAGGTGTGCATAGAAAGGTTGGACAGACTTTTGGCAGGGACTGCACACTAAGGAAGGGAAGTGAAAGAAAGTGCTTGAGTCTCTTCAAGCCCAAAAGTTGTGTGATTTTGCACAAAATAGAATAGTTGAATAGTATGACCTCAGAAGACATACAGAGGGTGCCAAAACAATGTATACACATTTTAAGAAAGGAAAAATGTATTAAAATTGTAATACTCAATATATACCAATAACAAAAGATGAATAAGTCACATTTTACTTCTGCAATTACGAGGGGTGCTCACAGTGGTTCCCATCAGTGTCCAGACACTTGATTACCGCAAACTACTGCTTGAGCAATGCTGACCACAGTGTCCACTTGTATCCATTTTTTGACTTCCTTGATATTTGTTGCTAATGGATGTATATGAGATAAGTTGAGAACGCTTTGAAGTTATAATATATTGGAGCACGTGTTCACGCTAAAACTCCACCCCTGGTGCAGAGGAGAAAACACTGGCAGGGCAGAAGGAAACTGGTCCAGAAAAATGGGCCCCTCTGCTGAGTGAAGAAGGTGGCATGGATGCTCTCCCAGGGCCCATAGCTGCCCGGAGACTCCCACACACGGCCATCCGTGGCAGCAGTACCAATTACAACATCCTATTTTGGAGCAGTCTTTGCAACACTGTACTTTTGGGGCTCCCAACGCACTTGCTTCCCTGAATGACAGCAGGGAAATGAAATGGATGCATTGTACTCGCATGCATTACCGCGGGCTTTGTGTGTCTGGGCTCTGTAGCCTTTTGTCTTCCGGGCTCTCGCTTAATGCTCAGAATGACCCTCAAAGCAGGTGACTCCAGCATTTGTCAGAGGAGAACCTGGGACTCAGAAGGAGCACGTGACAGACCTGGGTCAGAGCCCTTGTCCAGAGGCAAGGCCAGTGGCTGACCATTATACCGGGGCACAGAGCAGTGCGACCTGCTGCCTTTTAACAAACTCTGAGATGCAGCAAGGAACACAGAGGGAACACTCGAGGCTCATCCAGGCAGCCAGCTTCCTCTCTCTTTGGTGAGCTGGGACTCCCAGAATTGTGCTCCAGGGAGGAGCACAAACAACAAAAAGAGCCCTGGGCTAGGAGTCAAGACACGGAACCCAAGTGCCAGATCCTTGGGCTGTGTGCCCTGGGGTGAGTTATTGCCTAATCCTGGGCTCAGTGTTCTCTATGTAAAATGGGAACGAGGCTGATGGCCTTACTAAACTAGGGTTGTTAGGCAGATTTAATAACATTGAAGACCATAAATTGAGTGCATGTGCACAGCAGTGGTGGAGTATAGTAGCTCTGTCCAAGTTCCCACATGCTCCAACCTGATTTAGAGCATCTTCGCACCCTAGTTCTGTCACCTCCCATTTCACACAAAGCTGGGCTTGGACTTGACAGCAGGGAGTCACCGTGAATCAGCAGCCAGGCTGTGCACTGAGTTAGCAGCAGACCCCTGTGAGAGGGTGATGAGACACCGCGTGGGCATGGCCAGGCTGAGCAGGGCCAGCTCAGCTGCCGTGAGTTCTGGGCTGGGGGGTCCAAAGGCTGGGTAGTTCTGGATGTGTGGTTTAAAGCCAAGGTGTAGAGAGTTAGGCAGACCTGGGTTCAAGTTCCTGACTCCATCACTGAATGCCTGTGTTACCTTGGGGACGTTACTCGGCCATTCCGACCGAGCCTCATTTAGCACCCTTGAAAATGAGGATCATATTAGAGCCCACTCCTGTGGTGATTGTTTGGATGAAATGGGACAGTGTGTATGACATGCTTAGCCCAGAATCTGGCACACAGTAAGCAGTCAGTCAGGGTGGAGGTACTGGAGGAAGTACAGGGGTGGAGGGGATGGAGGGGGTGGCAAGAGAGGAGGAGCCAAAAGCCGAACACAGACATCTCCAACAGGAGGCAGCAGTCGCCCTCAAAGAGAGAGGCAGGACGCACAAGGGCCTCAGAGGGGCCGGGCGCGAGAGGACCTGAAAGATTTCAAAGGTGGAGGAACGGAGGTGGTATAAGAAAGGGCATCCCAAGACCAGGACGCAGCACAGTAAAGGATCAAGACGGGAAGGGATGGGGCCGAGCCAGGGATGAGGTTGGTTATGGGAGTCTAGGCTGAATACCAGGGGTGCCAGAAAATGTATACACATGCCTTGTATTCATCTCTTGTTATCAGCACATAAGGAGTATTACAATTTTAATACATTTTTCCTTTCTTAAAATGTGTATACATGTTTTTGGCACCCTCTGTATATGTGGGGTCCAATCACAGAGGGACCAAATGACTATTCCCTTGTTAAACTCTTCCTGTTGTTTATTCTCAGGGTTTAATTTACATCTCAGAATTTTACTGTGCCTTGTTGGCATCTGAGGGACATGAGTTTCCCTCCTCTTCAGCCCCTTTTGTGTCTCTCTGCTCTCCTTTCATTGTTCTATCCATTCCCTGCCTACCAGGATCAGGGCCCCCAGAGCCTCACCCAAAGCCCCAGTGGAGGCCCTGCCGTGGGGCCCTCCTACCTGTGCCTGCAGCCCAGAGAGCCAGCTGTGTGGGGTCAGGCTAGTCCCAGGGCCGCAAGGAGAAAGCCTGCTTCTGCTCTCAGGTTGCAGGCATTTTAGCCACAGTCACTCCCACATGTGCCCTGGGAAATGGTCCTGCAGATTTAATCAGCCAGGTTGGGGCAGGCGGGGGGTCCAGGCATCCTGGTCCTGTTGAGGCCAGATGGGTACAAACCAAACTCCAGGGAGCTAAGCCTGGGGGACATCTGCTTCCCATCTGGTGTCACCATCAGGGAATCACCAAATGTTGGTACTTGAGGGACCTCAGAGGGGAAGCAGCTTGCTTGCCCCAGGTTGGTCGGCAGACCTTTCCACTCAGTAACGCTGCTTCTACAAAAATCAGTTGACTGTGTGAATAGTTAGCCCGTATTTCTCCACATCCCAGTATCAGCTGGAATCTCTTGGGCCTTGAGATGGGGAAGAATTGCCTCAAACCCCCAAAATGGGGAGGCCTGGGGATGTCCTGAGTCTGCTAGAGATTTTGGCCCTTTCCCAGGACTTTTTATAGGCAGTTTCCCTTCTCTTCAGTGCCCCTGGTTCACAGATGCCATCTCTCTCCTACCCCAGGGCAAGTCCCAGGCCCTTTGCCAGGTTCACCAGCCTTCCCCTGATGCCCACCAAGGATTTCCCAAGTTTGAGCAGAAGTTCCAGAAGATGCGGAAGTCTGTGGGGAAGGAACCGGTGGCCCAGCCAGCTCCTCTCCCTCCTCCCTCCTTCCTCCTCCCTCTCCTGGGTGCTTTGGGCCTCCTCAGAACACCAGGTGCCCGTGGCACTCCCCTTCCAGAGCTGGCACTTTCCACCAGAGTTGTGGCTGTCCCTGAAGGGAATTTGCACCTAGCTGCGTTTTCTGCAACACTGAAGTACAACCGGGTGCCTTCCTCACGTATGTCAACTGTCAGCCACCGCTCAGTCTCGCCCCAGTTCCTTTACCAACTTAAGAAAGAACAGTTGTCACACTTACTTCAAAAATGTCCTTAGAATTAGGAGCTCTTCCAAGCATTTGCTTGACTCTGGAGCAAGGACTGGAGACACGCTGGCCAGGAGGCTCGGACCTGGGACAGGGGCAGAGACGCCCAGCTCATGAGGCTGTCCCCTGTGCTGCCCCCAGTCTCAGCTCCAAAAGAAACCAGAAATCTGGGTGTTCACATGAAACCACTTGTTTTAAATACTCACTATGAAATCTAAACATTGCAAACCATTGACCGTGTAGGTCAAGTAAAATACATCTATGCCCATACACCACCCAAGGGCCACCCAGTATCTCTCTACTCTAGAGCAGAGAGAAGACACTCCCCCTGGTGCCGACCATCCATCCCTAGTGACTCTCTCGAGGGTGTGCTGAGCAGCCTCCCTGTCCCCAGTCGCTGTGCCATTGTTTCATCTGGGGAAGTGCATGTTTGGACACTGGTGTCTCATGACCCAGCACAGTCAGGCTCACTGAAAA
The DNA here is from genome assembly GCA_033961575.1 of Aselliscus stoliczkanus. Classification (NCBI taxonomy): domain Eukaryota; kingdom Metazoa; phylum Chordata; class Mammalia; order Chiroptera; family Hipposideridae; genus Aselliscus; species Aselliscus stoliczkanus. The sequence continues at coordinate 143,344,231 of CM066728.1, forward strand.
GTGCATGGGGTCACCATCCCCTTGCCTGGCAGGTGCTGCAGACCACGAAGCTGACGTCCAGGAAGCAGCGGTGCCATTGCCCATTCACAAGGTGCCTCGTAAAAGCCCCCCATGATCCTCTTGGCTTTGGATTCAATGGGCAATACCTGTGAGCTTTTCCTGCTCCGGGCTTGCCCTAGAGGCCCCAGACACAGGCCCGAGGAGAACTGGGAAGGCCTAGCTCCACAGGGAAGGGAAACAGAGCCAGGCTGCAGGGAATGACAAAAGAAGTTGAGATGTGCTCCCCCTCCCCACCCACCCTCCACTTTGCAGGAACAGGTCTGCCTTGACTTTGCCTCTGACTTCTGTGTCACCTTAGGCCAGTCTCTTGTCCTCTCTGAGCCTGTTTCCTTACCTGTAACATAGGTGTAAAATTCCTCACCCCTCCCACCTCCCCTCCCCTCCGAAAATGAGGGTGTGGCCAGCAGGCATCAGGCAAGTGGCTCTGGGCCCCATGCCTGCTGCTCTGGAAGCTGCCCCAGGTGTGCCTGAGCAAGGGCGCACAGCGCCAGCAGATTGGATAAGTCCAAAAGCCAGAGGCTGGCCCTCATCCAGCCCCAGGGGGCTGACATGTCAGTGCCAACACAGTGAGCTGTAAGTCCTGATAAATGTTGGCCGGTGAGCAGCCCATGAAGCTGGCGGTGAGCATGTCTAAGGCATAGGACCGGGTCAGAACACCAGCCTCTGGGTCTCCACTCAGTCACCCACTTGCTCTGAGCCCTTCTGGGCCTCAGTTTCGTCACCTGTAAAAAGAGGAATCGGACTAGTGCATAATCCTTAGTATTTGGAAATGGGGAGTCAGGGAGGGAGATTTGGGCTGTCACAGTGACTAGACGACATTCCTGGCATTTAGTGCCCTAGTGCCAGGGGTCCTGAGTGCCCTGTACTGAACAGGACAGCCCCTTACAACAAAGAACCACACCCCCTCCAAAGAAAACAATGCGGAAGTGCGTCTGGTTAGGAAACTGGTGGGTGACCTCACAGGTCCCTTCGAGAGCTGGGATTCGGAAAACATTCACCCAAACTTGTAATCAAACATTCAAAAAAAAAAAGTCCTTACCTTGAAATGACAGCTTTTAGCTTTGCTGCCTCCGAGATATGGGGCTGCTGCTGTTGAGATAAGCAGCCCAGCCCCGGAGGGATCAGAAAAGTCCCTCCCGGCTCCAGCACTCTGTGACTCTCTGCAGCTGGAGATAATGATGCCAGTTTACACATAAAGAGCAGGTTTTCCCGTCTCGAAAGCTTGCTAAACACACCAGTTACCTCCTTTGATCGTCCTGCCAACGCTGGGAGGTTACAGATGAGGAAATCATAACTCAGAAAGGCTTAGAGAAGCGTTCAGAGTCACACAGTTGGCAATTGATGGGCTTTGCATCTAAACCAAGTGCCCTTTCCTCTCCCTGCCCAGGCTCCCTTGATGGGACCCTTTCCCATCGCCCCCAAAAGAGGCAGTGTCAGCTCGCCTGCCTTCCCAGGAAAAGAGAAGCATCTCGAGACTCTGAAATGCAGCCCAAAAGGTCAGACATCTTCCCCTCTCCCCTACCATACACACTGAAACTCCCATTTCTATACACATATATACTCATCTACCAATTTTACCATATATTTCAAAAATCAAATTTGAAATTTCAAAAAAAAGAAGAAGAAGGAATGGCCCAGGGAGAAAGTTCTGAGAGCCAGCTTCTGGGAACTGGTCAGAAGGTGGAAAGCAGCCCTCCTTCAAAGAAGCACTGGCCAGGTGGGCCTTGAGAACCTGAGTCACCCAAGCAGTCACCCAAGGCAGCATAACATGTCCATGGGGCCAGAGCCAAGAGGCCTGGGGCACAGAGGACACTCATGGCCCCCTTCATGCCCTCCATCCAGACTCCCCATCCTCCCTGCCTGGATTGAATCCACGCCCAGTCCTAACTGCCCTGGCCAGCCCCGCGCAGGACACAGACTCACAGTACTGCCAGGGTCTAGTCCAAGGTCAGAACACACAGACAAGCAGTGTCAAGTCTACCCTTGGGCTAAGCTGTCACTCTGTGTCAGCGGCGTGTGAGTGACAACGGAGTCTTCATTCTTGACCAAAGATCTGCTAAACTGAAGACCAAATGTCACCCTGTGGTTTAAGAACCTTTAAGGCCTTGCTGCCCAACGGGCAGCCCCTGGACCAGCAGCATCAGCTCACCTGGGAGCATGTTAGAGCTGCAGCATCCAGACCTGCTGCCCTGACCGGCCTGTTAACAAGCTCCCTAGGTGGCTGGTGTGCTGGCCCTCACTTATTACACTCCAGCCACACTGGCCTCCTTTTTGTTCCTAAAATATGCCGAAGTCTCTACCATTTCAGGTTCTTCCCACTGCCTGTTCCCTCTCCTAGAAATGCTCTCCCCCTAGATTCACACATGACTGGTCCTGCTCATCGTTCAGGTCTCAGGCTAAATGTCACCCCTTCAGAAGACCCCTCCCAGACCACCTGATCTGAGGTAGGTCTCCCTGTCAGCACTCTTCAAGGCACCTCAAAGCACCTCGCTTTAGGAACTCATAGCTGCGCCTTGTGGTTTGTCAACATTCTGTGCCCTCCAATAGAATGCACGCCCCAGGAAGGCAGGCCTCCTATCAGTCTTATACACCTGGGCCCCAGCACGACGCAAGGTGCATGGCACACAGTAGGCATATGAGAAACATTGACTGAGTCAATTATGAATGAGTAAATGTAGGACAAAAACAGCCATCCCTCCATGAGTCAGGCTCACAATAACTGTACTGTAAATTACCCCATGGGCTCACTCTGCACATGGGTAACTGGAGCCTAGAAAAGGGCAGGGACTTACCCAGGGTCACCCAGCAAGCAAATAGCAGGACCAAGGCCTCTGACCTTTCAGGCCTCAACACCTCAACACATGCCCAGACCCCCCTGCCTGTCCATTCTTGAGGCCTGACAAACCAGAATGTTTGCAGGGGCCACTGACCTACATTGTGAATAATTACATTATGCAGAGGGACTCTCAGGCCAGCTGCTCTCCTTTGGCTGCACAGATGGGGAGGCTTTCCCCCAGCAGCTTCTGCATGCCTCCCGCTGAGCAGCGGATGGACCAGGCATCAGGTGTGAACACTTGCAGGCCTCCAGCATGGCCTCTCTGCTGGATGCTGCACCCCTCAGTCAGGCGGGAAGAGTATTTTATTAGCTTGAATTCAGCTTGCAGCACCGAAGCACAGCCTTCACAGAGCTCCAGGGGCTTCAGGGGAGGCCTGTATTGAACATTTAGCAGTTAAGTCATTCCTCCCACGAGCAGCACCTCACAGCGCCTCACAGTTTATAGAACAGGCTTATACCCACTGTCTCCTTGGAATTTGACAGGATGCTTGAGAGAGGCAAGGCAGGTTGGGCACAGCGTGAGGGAGGAAAGAACACTGGTTTGGGAGTCAGACAGACCTGGGTTTAAATTTCAGCTCTGACACTTACTAGCTGGAGAGTTGGGGCAGGTTATTTAACCCCTCTGTGCCTCGGTTTCCTCATCTGTAAAATGAGTACAACACCTTGTCGGATTCTTTATGAGGCTTCGACAAGATAATGTGCATAGAGCTTGAAGCTTAGCAACTAGCACATCATTGTCACTTATGCCCTTAGGGCAGCCGTTATTGGTCAGGTCCACCCAGTCTCCCCCTGAGGCCACCTCTCATGGAATCATCCTAGTCTTACTAGGATGGAAGAAACCCATGAGGACAGGGCTCTTGTCAATCCTGGTGATTGCTGCATTCCCCATGCCCAGAGTGGTCCCTGGCAAGGGGTAGGGTCTGATAGTTATGTATTGAATGAGTGATTACGTTGGTAATTGCCCAGGTGAGCAGCATGTAAGGAAGAAAAAGGAGAGAAAAAAAGCAAGTTGAAAGCTCTTGTAGGCCAGTATCCAGAGCCAAGGAAACATTCTTCGGCTGATGGAGATGCTATATTCACAGCTGCATGGGGAAGTGAGCCTGAAATCCTGGCTCAGACTCTGATGTGAGGTCCCAGCATGGCATCTGCAAGGCTCAGTGCCCTGTACTCCCTGGCCCTGGCCTGCATGGCCGGCCCACAGTGGGAGCAGGGTGAGTGCAGCCTGGGCCCTCCAGCCCCTCAATAGTACCCTCCACCCTTACCCCCTACCCCCAGAAAGAGGTTGGGGAGGTCCTCCATGGTGCCTGGAAACCGGACCTTGTTTAAGGCCAGTGGGTGCCTTCCAGAATAGCACAGGATGCTGCTGAGGACTTTGACACTTACAGCCCCATCAAGCCACAGAAGTAGCTCTGTGTCCCCAGCAGAGGATGAGCCACAGCCTGCCCCACGGGACTCTCCGCACGATTCTTTGGTGCCCTCTAGCGGCGTTTTGGTGCACGACCATGACTCCAAGTAGGCCCTCAGGTAGTGGCTTGGTTCCCGGCCCCCTCCTATTGCACGGTCAGGCCCCTCTCTTCTTGTATGTAACTGCTCAAACCACTCTGCAACTCCAGTCCAGGCATGATCAGAACGGATTAGACAAAGAGAGGGAATAAGAGGCATGGCTCTTACAGTTTGCTTTAAGATTCAATGCGGGGGTCTTTTGGTTTTATTCAGCCTGCCCGTCCCAACCTGAACCTGAACGTCATCCCTCCTAAAACCACCGCCAACCCCTGCCACTCTGACCCGTGTCCAGTGTGCACAGACCTGGGGCTGTGTGAGGGTGACGTTTATGCCCAGGAGATTGTGGTGGCTTATTCCTGGATCAGTGCCTGTGTACTGGGGAGATGAGGTAGATGCATCTCTGCCAACCTTCTCTGAACACTCGGCAGGCCCTTGGTTTCTCGCTGCCCTCCCAGCTCTGCAGCTGTGGCTGTGCATAAGCTTACTGCGATGGATGGGAGGCTGACAGACCAGATGTAAGAACTAGGATTTCAGGATTCAAAAAGGTTAGAGCAAACCAGGATGGGGATGTAGGGGTGGGGCGGGGCTTCTTAAGGTAAAAGGTAGCCGGGCTAGAATGTCAGCTGCAGAAGGGACAGAGCTAGCAGCAGTTGGATGAAAATTAGCTGGTGGGGTCTTGGTCAACCTTCAGGACCATTTGAATCACCGGTGGAAGGTAGTGACTTAGGAAACCAAGGAGGGCGGACATGCTCAGCATCACCTGGAGTGTTGAGCTCGTCTAGGCTTGCAGATTAATGGTAAATTCAAGCAGGTTAAAGGACCAGATGGATGGGTGGGAGGAGGTGAGGTGTACCTTCCCTCCTGGTTTCCCCTTCCTGAGGAAGTGTGTGCAGACTCCAGGGGAGAGCTTGGGATCATTCTGGTTGGGGAGGAGGGGGGGCGAAAAGGAAAGACCAATGGGTGGAGGTATGGGAGGAGAAGGTTGTGGTTCTTGAAAGAACTGTGCAACCATCTCACCAAGAGTGGAGGGACAGAGCTCTCTGTCACTGGGGATATACAAGCCAGACAACCATTGTAGCCCTCCTATGACTAAAGTTTTCATTGCATTGAAACGGTGTATGATAGAATCAGTCCTCTGCCCAGAGGCTCTAAGAGTCCATCATAAATTATTGCCTTTCATTGTAGATCAGACACAATCGTCATTGATGGTTTGCTATTCGTGCATGACCATGATGGGCCTGTGCTACTGCATTCTACAGTCGGCTTGGTGACCAGATACTAGAGAAACCCCAGTTCTGCCCAAAGTCACTGTGGACCTTGGGGCCAAGTCCTTTCTCAGTCTCCTCCGTTAAACAATGAAAGGACATCAGGAAGCTCCCATCATCCTAAGTAGAATCTAGTCCAGCTCCTGGGTGGGTAGCAGTGGAGGGAAGACCTCCAGCCCCAGACACTTTGAGTGTGGTGCCTATAGATCACCTTCCCCTGAGGTCTTTCACTGGTACCCACTGCCACCATTGCATACCTCAGGAAACCCTCCTCTCCTCTCTAGCACTCCAGCCTATGTGTGGACTTAATGACCATTGAACCATCGAGGCTGAGCTAAGGCTTTCTGTGGCTTAGGACAACAAAAGGAAGTCAAGCCTGAGAGAGCATGCAGACTGGATGATCTGGTTACAAAATGCCCTGAGCCCATAGGCCCCACCACCCCCAGCTCCTCCTGCTTCCCTGCGGGAGCACCATCTTTCCCCAACTCACAGGTGCCCAGGCTATTGTCTGCCTCAAAGGCTAGACCTACAGAGCAGTGTCAAAAGAAATAGGATTTATACCCCCCCACCTGCCTAAAGCCTGACTTCCATATTGCTGGATCCCAGCAAAGTGCCTCTTCTTTCTACCTACTGACCCTGCTGACCACCCCTGACCCTCAGCCATGAGGCTCTACCCTGGGCCTCAAAGCACAACATCCTGAGCACAGTTCTTGGATGAGGTGTCCTCAGTGGGATCTGTTCTAAAGGGAAACAGATTTGCAAAGACATCTTTGTAAATTTGTTGGTAGTGTATGGAGGTAGCAATTCTGGAGCTATTTTGTAGGATTGAGCAAATGAGTGACTATTTTGATGTGGTTGGAAATAAGGGCTCTTGCTGTGGGAGAAGAAAGATGTAAATGTGGAATAGGGGAAGGCAAGCAAGAACCCCGTGGTGTTGGAGTTTATATCTATTGATATATGACAGAGAAATAGAGATAAAATGATGATAAGTACATGGATGCTTGGATGGATGGATGGACGGATGGAATAAAAGGGCCCAGAAATAATGATACTCCAGAAACAGTGAGCACATCTAGTGCCCAAATCTTCTGTATACTATCCTCCACTAAAAAGAGAAATGGCTGAGTCCAGGGCTGGGGCAAGGAAAGTGCAAGGAGAACCTGGAACACCTTGTGCCAAGAAGTAGGAAAGTGCTCAAAAAAATTATGGGGACACGTTGAAAAAAAACACAGAAAACAGCATGAAAGGGTTTTCCATTAGCCGAATCTGGAAAAAATGAGCATCGAAATGAATAATCATATAAATGGATTATAAAACACTGAACTAAAAAGGAACCCACAAGTCCACAGTGATATACATAAATACATGAGAAGAAAAGGAAGATCTTATTTACAGTAGAATGCCAAGTATTTAAATGGAACGATAGAGTTAGAAAATCACCGGTTTGCAGCCACCAAAGTAATGTGACTCAGGTAGGAATCATCAATGGATGCCGAAACCACTGAGTTAATGTTTGTGGGGGAACAGGATACTCACACAGTCTCCAAGTATCTCCCACAGATTATTTATTAATTACAAGGGGGAAATGGTACCTTTGAAGTGGAGGGATCTGGCAGACATCATCTGAACCAAACGATAACAGTTAACAGCACCAATAATGGGACAAAATGCCATCAAGCGTCCCTGAAGTGAAGCACCGAGGAGGCCAAAACATCACTTACGTAGGATTCCTGCCAAGAATGCATAACCTGAATCCAATCATGAGAACACATTCAGACAAACCTAAACTGAGGGACATTCTACAAAATCACTAAACTGGATACTTCAGAAACATCAATGATAAGAAAAACCAAAGTAGGTGGAGGAACTGTCTGAGATTAAAGGAGACTAGAGGCATGACAGGTAAATGTAATACATGGCCCCAGATTGGATCCTGCTTTGGAAAAACCACAATTGCTTTAAAGCTCATTATTAGGCCAATTGGAGAAAATTTGAAAATAGGTAGTACAGTAAATAATATGCCGTATCAATGTTAAATTCCCTGAATTTGATGTGTGCGGTTTGGTAAGAGAATCTCCTTGTTCTTGGGAAATACATGCTAGATATTTAGGGGCAAAGGGTCAGACTGTCTGCAACTTACTCTCAAATGGTTCAGGAGAAATAAATAGAATATATATTTTCACTCCCCGGGTGTCTTTTTCTCCTCTTGCCACCGCCTGCCTGATTCTCTCTCAGTTTCCCAGTTGTAGTTCCTGTGCTTGGGTAAGATCCCTTCTACCACCCCAGTTTGGGCAGAGCAAGCACTCTGTACTAGGAAGTCTCATAGGTCTCTGAACAGTCTCTGGATTGGCTGCCTGCAGTCAGGTGCACAATTCTTGTCCAATTGACTCTGGCCCTGGATGGGTCATGTGGTACATAACACGGCTTTCACCACCACTCCCTTAATGGGGGTGGTAGCCAAGAAGGTTTCCTTAAAAAGCTTGGCAGGCCCCATGCTTGGCCCAGCCAACAGACTCTATCTCTGGCTACCCAAGCTAGTCCCAGAGACACCTAAAGGCCTCCTGACCTAACTTTGTTCCTCATTCTCACCTTCACTCATTCAATAAACATTATGGGCACCTGCTCTCGTCTTGTGCTAGGTTCTAGGGACACAAAAGTGACCCGGTCCCTATTAAAGCTCAGGAGCTCTGGCTCAAGTTGGAAGGGCATAAAGAATGCAGATAACTTGAACACAGGGCTGAATCATGACCAACAAACAGGAAGCAGTCAGTGCTAGGTGAGGCCTGAGCCCCATGGGAACACAGAGGTGGGAACACAGAGGCAGGGACACAGAGTGGGGTCCAAAAGGCCCTCTGGACAATGGCACTGGCTGTGGCTAGTGGGAGGGAAAAGGGTTGTCAGGTAGGGACCCGGCTGCTGGAAGGGTGCCCAGTGCCATCCCCGGGTTTCTGTCTTCTCTTTGCACAGCCGGACCCAGCAGGACGGGATATCTCCATCCGCCCCCTCCTGGAGCACTGTGAGAACACCCACATGACCATCTGGCTTGGCATCGTCTATGCCTACAAGGGACTTCTCATGGTAGGTGCAGAGCAGAGGGCAGAGAGGGAACGCTTCTGTGTGTCACAACTCTCTCTCCCAGGGGCCTCCATCAACATAAAAACAGAGCCCCCAGGTCTAAGCACTTATGCTGTGCTTAGCACAGGCCTAGTGTCTGCCACATGTTATCTCAAGTCCCCATTTCACTGATGAGGACGCTGAGGCTCCATTTGCCCAAGGTCACTCAGCTAATAAGTAGCAGAGTCAAAAATGGGGTTACCAGAGAGTAACCCCAAAACCTATGAGTGTGCCTCACCATTGTCATTGTACCACTCCTGGAACAGCAATCTGTTGACATCTGGCACGTGATCACATTCCGAATTTCACTGGATCTTCTAAATCCGTGGGCAGTGTGGACTCATCCCCAGTTTGTAAATGAGGAAAGTAAGGCTCAGAGAGGTTAAATGATTCGTCAAAGGCCACCTGATAACCTCCAGTCCCAGAATTCAGTTCTCTTTCCACTCTCCCCATCTGTTAAAATCTAAGATCCCATACCAAGCCCACCTCACACAACTGGGGAATTTCAAAGTTACAAAGGACCTTGTCCTGGATTGATCCTTTAATCTTCTCTCCATAGTCTGTGAAAACTGCCTCCACTTAAAATCCCTCCAGTGACAGGAAGCTGCTACTACACCCTCCTCAGATTTTTCCGCACCATCTATCTGCCTCTGTGTGACCTCCACTAAGACGTGGAGAGGGAAGCCCTCTCCCAAAGTCACAAAAAGCTGCTCAAATGCTCCCCCACCTGCTACTGCTTCCAAGAACTGTTAGTGATTGATCCCGTGCCCTTCCAGGGGCCACGCCAGAAGAGCAGGTGTTAGGAGACCCTAGACAACAATTGTCCCCACCTCATACTAGTTAGTTGAGACCCTCTTCTGGTTTCCATAGAGGTCTGTTGAGGATACTGGGCTGCCATTTGGGCCCCACGAGGTAATGACCCTGGAGGTATTTACAGGAGGTGCTCAGAGTGGAAATGGGACCTTGAAAACATGCCAGAGGGTATGGTCCTGGAGAAGGACACACTCTGGAGATATGGTCACCAGGGCTGTCAGAACAGGTGGCACAGACCTGAGGGCAGAACCATTACCTGTGGGCAAAGTGACCCGAAGGCAGGCCTCAGGTCCACATAAGGAAGGATTCTGTGTAACAGAGCAGTGTCCACAGATGGGAGGGGCCCCCTGGGAAGGAACAGGCACCCTGTCACAGGAAGTAGGCAGCATTCAGGACTTGAGTTGCCCCAGCCCTTGTTGAATAAAGAAAGTAAAACTAGACTCTTTCCAGGATCCCTCCAGCCTCCATGTCCTTGATCCTGAAACTCTGTGAAATTAGATTATGTGAATCAGATTGGCTCTTTAAACTGGACCTATCTGTAAGGTTTTGGCCATTCATTATCTTCCCCACCTACTTCCAAAAGTGGTTGGAGATGACTGTATTTCTTCCCGTGAAACTAATACCTTCAATCAGATCATGTCAATAAAACTGTATCTGACAGCACAAATGCTTTACTCTTTCCAGTGTGTGCAAGGAACTGCCCTCAGCCCTCCTGACCCTTAGAGTTTTTTACTAAAATCCCACCTCCTAGCCCCTGATGCTCTGGAACCACAGAATCTCAGGACTGGGAAGCATGTGCACAGCCCTATAGGCCCCCTCTGCTGTCAGATGTTTCAGCATCCCCCAGCCCCACAGCCCACCCTGAGCATCCCCAACAAGTGTTCACTCACTGCTTCCACATCTCCAATGATGGGGAACTCACCCCTTCAAAGCAACCTGCGCCATCCATGGATGGTGTATTAGTTTCTTGTGGCTTCCATAACAAATTATTACCACAGACTGGTGGCTTAAAACAACAGAAATTCATTCTCACAGTCCTGGAGGCCAGAAGTCTGAAATCCAGGTAGGGTCATGCTCCCTCCTTGCAGAGAATGCCCCCAGCCTCTCTCAGGGTCTGATGGCTCCAGGCACTCCTTTGTTTGTGGCTGCATCACTCCAATTTCTACCTCCATCTTCACATGGCCTTCTCTTCAAGCCTCTCCTTCTTGTCTCTCTCTCTTTTTTTTTTTTTTTAGCTGAGCCATCCTGCCACCTGTTGGCAGCTCAGCAGCAGCTCAGCAGCAGCTCAGCTCGGGCTGGGCATCGAACTGCTGTTGCTCAGAGCTCAGCTCACACTCTTGAGTGAGCTCTTAACCAACTGAGCCACTCGGCCGGCCCTCTCCTCGTCTCTCTTATAAGGACTCTTGTCATTTGATTCAGGGCCCACCAGATAGTCCAGGATAATTACATCTCAAGATCCTTAATTTTATCTGCCAAGACTCCTTTTTCTAATGAGGTCACACTCGCTGTTTCCCTGGATTAGGATGTAGACATATTTTTAAGACCACCTTTAACCCACTACAGATGGATTTCTAGAAGGTTCTTCCTCATCCTCAGCCGAAATCAGCCTCAATGTAACTTGTGCCCATGAACCTGCCTTCCACTCCTCAAAGGCCTAAGAACAAGTTATACTGTTTCCTCCTGACCCTCTTCAGAGATTTGCAGCCAAACACCAAGCCCCCAGACTTGCCCACGTATTAAGAGTAGTGGAGACGCTCACAATGGCTTGGTGGCCCATTGGTCGGATCGCAGAGAGGAGGCACGCAGACCCCTGTCAGAGAGCCGGAGTCCTGGTGCCTATCCAGTCCTGACACTCTCTGCTGTGAGACCCCAGGCAGGTCACTTCACCTCACTCAGCTTGTGCTTGTTCCCCTGTCAGATATGGACAGCCATAGCCAGTGTCTTTGTGGGATCACTGCATTTGAGGAACCAGCACAAATCAGGCTTTCATAGCTATGGGCTTCCTTCCTTCAGTCAGTACGTGATTCCCAGGCTACTAGTTCCCTATTCTGAAAAGGAATTTTTAAAAAATAAATCAGTCTGCACGATAACATACTAAGGAAAGGAGAGGAAAATAACCATGATTGTATAAAGTGATAGCAATTACAAAATAGCTTTTAATTTACAGAACATTTCCATTTGCAAAAATGCTTCCACATCCATCTTCTCTATTTCATGAGATAGGCATTATTATTTTCCCATTTCACAGATATTGAAACTGAGGTCCTGAGAGGTGAAGTGACTTGCCCAAAGTCACGCAGCCAGTGAGTAGCAGAGCAGATTCCAGATCCTGTGGCCCTGTGCCAGTCACCTTTCTACCACACGGCCTTGTGCTGCCAAATGAAGTCAAACCTCAGAACACAGGCCCCTGGTGTGATGTTAAATTGGCTGATGTGATGTTGGATGCCCCATGCTGCAGTGATGAGGTCAGAGGGCAAAATGGTCTTTGTGAGAAGACCCCCTAGAAGTGCCAGACCGCAGCCAAAGCCCCTGCACCAGTCAGCAGCCTTGGTCAGCTCTCCCTCCCACCCATCCACACCACCATTTCTGCCCTGCATCCCATCTGTACTGCCTTCTGCAGCCTGCCCACCCCCCTTAGACCACCTGTGAAAGCTAAACTCTCTACACCCTACTTCAGATCACATTTGACTTCTACCCTGTCCAATTCCATCGGGAGATGTATTGGTTGAGTAGAACTGCAAGTTACAAAACAAAGAAAGAAGACACAAATCTTAGTGGCTAAAGAGAGTTAAGAAAACACAAAAATATTAGTGGCTAAAGAGATAGTTGATTTCTCTCTCAGTAAACAATCTAGGAGAGATCTGGGGGCCCCCAGTAATGCAGCCTCTATTCTTGGTGGCTGTGTGCGTCGGGGGTTGGTGGGGGTTTGGTAACAGGAGTCCCAGACTCAGGGGCTCTGCCTGGTTTAATAGAAACAAAGACTGGACTGAATGAACTTCTAGAAACACAGTCCACTTTTGCCACCATATGGGACAGGCCCCTTCCTCTTCTCTGGGCCTCAGTGTTCTCTATAGAATGCGGGGAGGTGGTTGAGATCATGTGTGAAGTTCCTTCCCACTTTGGCTTCCTGTGAGTCTGTCTGTACATGAGCCAGGGGTGGGCGCAAAGGAAAACCAGACAGCTGTAACACCCCCAGTCTGCACCCCGAGAATCAACCCAGGGCCATGAGCGGAGGACAGATGGTGACATCCAAAGCCCCAGCCTCCCACCCCCCCAACCCCCACTTCCTGAGTTCAGCAGCTTCTCAGGGCCGCGAGCTTGTGCCGCCACTTGGTAATGACCATCTCCTCTTTCTGTTCACCGTTTCAGTTGTTCGGTTGTTTCTTAGCTTGGGAGACCCGCAATGTCAGCATCCCCGCACTCAATGACAGCAAGTACATCGGGATGAGCGTCTACAACGTGGGGATCATGTGCATCATCGGGGCCGCCGTCTCCTTCCTGACCCGGGACCAGCCCAACGTGCAGTTCTGCATCGTGGCCCTGGTCATCATCTTCTGCAGCACCATCACCCTCTGCCTGGTGTTCGTGCCAAAGGTACGGGTGCCACGCAGTGGCTGACGGGACACCTCTTGCCACCCTGGCCTCTGGCCTCTGACTCGCTTGAACAGAATTGCTGAGTTTCCTCCATGTTCTAAGTTTTAGGCATCCTTTTCTTTTTTTCTTTTTTATGATGAACACAATTCATATCACAGAAATATTTGGAAAAATGCACAAAAGTGAAAACCAGATTTTTCAGAAATCTCACATAGTCCCACCACCCCAAAATAATCACTGTGATTGTTTGACTTTGGTTTTTTACTGCTAATATTTTATTTATTTATTTATTTATTTATTTATTTATTTATTTATTCATTTTGAGGGCAGTGTCACTGGCCCTCATATGGGGGATCCGAACCGGGGTCGCTGGCGTCCCAAGCCAGCTCTTAACCACCACGCCACTCAGCTGGCCCTACTGCTAATATTTTTGATGTGTTCCTTCCAGTGTTTTTTCCATTGTTAGGCAGTGACGCTTCTTCAGATAAAGCCATGTTTATAGCGCACATATTGCTTTATAGTCTGCCTTTTTCACTTAAGTTTTTCTCCTTTGTATTGTCCCCACGTTCATAACCAACATCGAGGGAAAATTCCATATTTACTTGTCCACTTGATATCTTATTGGTGAGCGTTACAGTTGTTTCCAGGTTTTTTATATTATGAATAATTTTTCTATAATGCATTTTCCTTGATTCCAAATACATACTTTCTTAAGATAGAGTGGCAGAAGTAGTATTAGTGGAGCAAAAGGAATAATGATTTTTAACAGCCACTTACATTTTCCATTCATCTGAAGAGCTGACTTTCAGGACCACCCTGAAAGGAATTTTTCAAACATTATCCTGCCCAGAAACAGGAGGGTGAATCAGAGGCCTTGACCTCTTAGGAGACCCCTGTAGCAGGCTGGTCTGTATAAAGGGTAGGTCTCAAGAGTAAAGGAAGAACAAGAAACAGAGCAAGTTGGGAAGGAGTCATTGGCCCAAGTGGGAGAGTATCTGCCTAGGAGAAGGGGGAGAGGAAAGATCACCCTCTGCTTGCACTCTGACATGCTCTCCATCCTGTAAAAGATGCCAGAGGATTCTAAGCCCCACTCTGATCATGTCACTCTGCTCTGTCACCCTCAGTAGGTCCTCATTGCCCTCCTGGACCCAGGATCGAGTCTCTGACACTGGGCTGCCTCCGAACACCCTTGGGTCTCCTCCAGGCTCCCCAGACATCCCTGTCCACCATCCAAACTGCCCTTCTGCATAAGTGCCCTGAGCCCCAGGCCCCCCTGTGATGCCATATGCCATTTCTTCCCCCTGGGATTCCCTTATCCTCACCATCCCTCCAGACCATCCACAGAGCTCAGCCCCTCGCCGCTGGACCACTCAGCCCCTGCTCTCCAGTACTGAGCCCAGAGTCTGCCTCAAACTAGAGATATTTCTCGACTAAATGAGTAAAATCAGGATCAAATGACAACCTTTTCCTTAAAATGCCTTTGTCAGTGACAGAGCTTGTCATCAGTCTGCCCCCAACACTCATCAATGGTTCTAACAAGCAGAAGCCTTCACTTTCCTCCATCACATTGTCTTCACAACTGTCACTTTTAGGTTTATTTTCCACATGGCGCAAGGCCTAAGGCAGCGTGAGGCTTAGCTAGAGCCGGGCCTAAGGGGCCCCAAGTGGGCTCTGCAGAATGGTTGGGATACAGAAGGCATGAGGGTCAGGACACCAAACTTCTGCTGACAAGGAAGGAAAAACCAAGATTCAGGGAGAGGAAGGGGCCTACTCCAGGTCACACAAGTGCAAGTGGCAAAGACGAGCCTGAGCCCAGGGCTCTGGACTCCCAGGCCTTTCTGGGGATCCCTGTTGCTCCCAGTGCAGGGCCTGCTGGGAGAGACTCAGTGGAGAAGGGGAAGGAGGACCCTAGGGTCCTCTTTTCAACCCCATCTTTGTCCTTTCAGCTCATCACTCTGAGAACAAATCCAGATGCAGCAACTCAGAACAGACGATTCCAATTCACTCAGAATCAGAAGAAAGAAGATTCTAAAACATCCACCTCAGTCACCAGCGTGAACCAAGCAAGCACATCCCGCCTAGAGGGCCTGCAGTCAGAAAACCATCGCCTGCGAATGAAGATCACAGAGGTACCTCCCACGGCACTGCTACCCCGGGCCCTGTCCCCCCATCTGCATCCCTGTGCCCCAGCGCAGGGACTCTCAGAGCTGCCGCTCCCCACCACGTCTGCTCTAGGACATTTCCGCTTCACGGCTGTGCAGTCCCACCTGCTGTCATTATGGCCGCAAGAACCAGCGGAACGTGAACTAGACAGAGGCCGTTAGCCAGAATCTAGCAGTTTGCAGCCCCACCTGGCCTAGGCTCTTGCTGTCCAGCAACGCTTCGATTCAAGACAACCCCAGAAAGAAAGGTGTTCTTAGAGATTTGTGAGCTCCCGGATTATAGCAATGAGTTGGAAAATTCAGTTTTCCACCTCCTGTGTGTCTCCTTTACTACTCACACAGAACACATCACTTATGACACTTCAGGTCACCAAATAGGCACCGGGGGCGTGGGGAGGGGTTGTTCCCACCCCAGGCGATTCTCTGTGACACTAGCTGGGTGCCCTACAATTTCACTTAATTCCAACACTGTCTGTCTGGAGACAGTGTCAGATCCCGGTTAAGGGTTCAGTCTCACAAGACTACCCCCACCCCACCTCAGATCATCCACAACTTCTGTCCAGCTTAGCTACAAATCCGAAGTTTCCATAATCCCCTCCTCAGGTCTGATTAATTTTCTAGAGCAGCTCACAGAATTCAGGGAAACACTTACCTACATTTACCCGTTTATTAAAGGGCGTGATAAAGGATACAGATGAACAGCAGACGAGGAAGTTCATAGGGTAAGGTCTGGGAGGGTCCCAAACACAGGAGCCTCTGGCCCCGTGGAGTTGGGGTGCGTACCTTCCCAGTGTGGATGTGCTTGCCAACCCAGAAGCTCTCTGAACCCTGTACTTCTGGGATTTTTATGGAAGCTTCATCACATAGACATGATAGGTCATGAAGTCCATTTTCAGCCCTTCTCCCTTCTCAAGAGAACACAGGGTGGGGCTGAAAATTCCGACCTTCTAATCACAGCTTATTCTTCCCGGTGACCAGCCCTCATCCAGGAGCCCACCCAGAGTCGCCTCATTAGAACGAAAGACACTCCTAGCACCCAGGAAATTATGAGTTTCGGGAGCCCTGTGTCAGGAAGCAGGGACAGAGGCCAAAATATATTTTCTATTATTTCACAAGGAGCTTCCTGACTGTGTGCCCTGCCCCCAATTCTTCACTCTCCCAACACAACTCAGTAATCACTTACCTCTATATGATGTACCACAAGAGAGGAGGACGAGAAACATTTCAGGAGGGAGAGTTTGCTGTAGCAGACCTTAACTTTGTCCTGAAGGCCTCTAACTGGCTCTTGAATACTTCAGAGAGGCCACAGCCAGATTCCTTTGTGCCCAAGCCAAACTCCAAATCCTGGATTTATATACCAGGGAGGGGAAACCAAATCACCTCCCTTCTTCACCTCTCCCTTTGGGTCAAGGGCTGTGGCTGGGCCCTTGGTGCCTGGGCTCTGTGTTTGGGCTCTGTGTTTAATAAATGAGTATAATAGACAGGAAGGGAACAAAGGAGAGTGTATTGGTTAGGCTACTGCCTAAGTTGCTCTAACAAAGAGGCCCCAAAATAAAGTGGCCCCAAAAATACATCCATTTGTCTCTCATCTAACAGTCCTAAGGAGAGAGGTCCAGATTGGTGGGCAACTCTGTTCCCCAAGGTCATTGCCAATGAGACCCCTTCACTTTTCTTGTCTGCCACTCCCCAAGGCATCTGTTTTCCACGGCGGTACAGCTAAAGCTGGGTAGAAGACACATCCCGTTCTCAAATCTCAGGAAGGAAAGAAAGGAATTCCATGCAAGGAATTGCGTTTTAAGCAACTGATACAAAATTGTGCGTTTTGGTTTTGCTCCGGTGACATTGGCAAGAACTTACACATCACACTTAGCCACAGGGAGGCTGGGAAGTGTAGGCCCTAGGTAACAGTCCCAAGGCAGAAGTGAGACATACAGCTGCCAGATTAGATACAGGATGCCCAGTTAAATTAGAATTTCAAACAGCCAGTCATATTTTTAGTACAAGTATGTCCCATACAATATTTGGGATATACTTACCCTAAAAAATTATTCCTTGTTATCTGAAATTCAAATGTGACTGGGCATTCTGTATTTATTTACTAGCTCTGGCCGCCCCTACTGTGGGGGGCTCACAGTAGCCTGCCACAAAGACCCCCTACACAGCTGTAGGATGGGGCAGCCCTCCATTCGCCACAGGAGCAAAGAAGGAAAGGTTCCTGTCCTCAAAGCCCCTTGCTGATTCTGTTTTAGCATCAGGCCGATGACTAGAACATTCCCATCTCTGTGTCTTGACATTCGACTTCCACTTGCACACTCCAGCGATGAAGAGTTCACTGTCTTCAGAAAGCTAAAAATCTAAGTCACGGTCAAAACCTCTAAAATGTTGCATTTTTCCTAGAATTGAATCATAGTTACCTCCTCTTGCTGCCACCCTTTGATCCTAGCCCCGCTGTTTGATTCACGAAGAAAAAGGTATCTCTCACCTCCTCCACAGGAAAATGTAAACAGCTTACGGCTGTGCTCTTGACATTGGAGCAGCACCTTACAGTTTGTAACTCACCCTCCCTTTTACTATATAGTAGGATACCCACTACTCTTCCCAACTACCACCCACTCCCCAACACACACACATTCCCCAGGCTTCTCAAAGGCTCAACTGCCCACATTTTGTACCTGATTCTTATATAATCTGGGGGCAACTGGAACCCATCCTGACTAACTCCTCTGAAGAAGCCCCTACTGGCCTGAGTCTCCGTGACGGTGTGTGTGTCAGAGCTGACCAGCCCTGCAAATCTGTCCTCTACCCCACGACCAAAGGTCCTGCTAGGTCTATCAATAATAATAATTGCGGTAATATTATAGTAGCAGGTTATTCTTATTATGTATCTAGCCTTGGGGTAAGCTTTTATTGTATTGTCTCATTTAATCTTTAAGACCCCGATGAGGTAGGTTCTGTTATTATCCCACTCTACAGATGAAGAAACTGAGACTCAGTTCTCACCAGCCAGTAAGGCGCAGCCCTGGGTTCACCCCTAGGCCTGTCCAGCGTCAGAGCCTGCGCTCTGACGCTCTCCCACCCTGCCTCCCTGGGCTTGCTTGGTGGCTCCATCAAGGTTCAAGCCTGCACTGAACACATCATTGCAAATCCCATGTCCCTCTCATCAGAGCTTCTCCTGAAACAGGAGCTGGCAGGGGCCTTCTGTGTCTCTTCCCCAACATCCAGTGGCCCCTCCTGAGCCAGCCTGGAGCTGCTGCTTGGCTCTCGAGGCCTGGCTGCCAGGGCCAGGGCGGGGCCAGGGGCTCTGACTCAGCTGGCGCCTTTGTCTTCTAGCTGGATAAAGATTTGGAAGAGGTTACCATGCAGCTTCAGGACACACCGGAGAAGACCACCTACATTAAACAGAACCACTACCAAGAGCTCAATGACATCCTCAACCTGGGGAACTTCACCGAGAGCACAGGTAGGACACGCTGGGCCTGGGTATCAGACACCAGCCGGCTACCTTCCATTTTATAGATGAAGAAACTGAGGCTCAGAGAGGGGTTGGGGCTGGCCTGAAGTCACACAAGCAGAGCTGGGGTATCTGGAACCTACGTCTTCTCAGCACGGTTCAGTGTCCACCTGTAGCCCCACTCTGCCTAGAGCTGGGGCTTCTGTTCCCAGTCCCCTGGGCTCCGGTTGCATGTGGGCACAATGTGGCCAGCATCCCCAGTGTTCTGACTGGGAGTACATTGTTCTTAACAAAGAGTTTCGCAACAACATTTCTCAGTTTTAAATGCACCTCATCAGTGTGCAGGAAAGGAATGGTTAGTAGGAGATGACATGACACACAGTCTCCCCAACCACCTGGAAATGCAAGCTGAAGTAGCACAGGCCATTTTTTTTTTTGCCTATATTTCAGCAAATTTTTTTTTTTTTTTTTTTTTTAGCTGAGCCATTCTGCCACCTGTTGGCAGCTCAACGGCAACTCAGCTCGGGCTGGCCTCGAACAGCTGTTGCTCAGAGCTCAGCTCGCACTCTTGAGTGAGCTCTTAACCAACTGAGCCACTCAGCCGGCCCCAGCAAATTTTTAATAGATTCCCAGTGTTGGTAAGAGTGTGGAAATGAGCATCCTCCCGCAATGTTTTGGAGGCCAGTCTGGCCCTCTCCAAATGCTAGATGTGGCACACTTGAACCTAGCAATTCCGCTAGCGGGAGCCTGCCTCTTAAAACACTCCCACATGGGTAAAGCTGTAGACACCTGCTGTTCATCACAACATTATTTTTAGGGGAGAAAAACTGGAATTAACTTAAATGTTCATCATTTGGGGTAGTTTTGTTAATTATGATACAACCAAACAAGGCACATGATACAGCTATTTAAAAAGTAGGTGGACTATTTGTGCAGATAAGGCAAGACAGTGGCCTCACCAACACAAAGCTTAAAGATGTGGAAAACATGGCCCTAAATAGATCACAAAAAGGAGCTAAAACTAGAAGACCAAGTGTCACCTTGTTCAACCTCAGCTGCGAAGGTGCACGTCAGGCGACTCAAATTTTTGGACCCTCTGTGTGTGTCAACAAATGACCACAAAAGCATCACCAGTATTAATCTGAGGATCACAAATAAATTTTAGCAGATAGGCAAGTTTACTGATACTGAATCTATGAATAAGGAAGATTGACTGTACTCCCATGGGTACAAAATGACATACGAGTTCCTAAAGTTACCCACTGCAGGGGAAAAAAAAAATACTAATGCCCCTCTCCAAACCAAATAAATCTAGATCTGTCAGGTGGGGCCAGGTTTTTATATTTTATCTTTCTTTAAATCTCCCCATGGTCTGAAGCACAAGGAGGGTTGAGAGCATCGTGTGTCCTGTGGCTATACACTGTTTCTTTCAGTGGAGACCGCGTACATCCATACATGTTAGTATGTAACTAATGCATTATTGCTGGACAAATTAGGGTTACTTCCAAGTTTTTGATATTGTAAACAGTGCTGATTTGAACATCTTGTATATATTTACGCACAGATCCTTAATCATTTCTTTAGGATGATTTCCAGAAGTGGCAACTCTGAGTAAAAGACATGCACTTTCTATAGTGTTTGATACTATCAACAATGCCCCCCCCTGCAAAGATTATGCCAATTTATATTCATATCAGAAGTTTACTATTATGATTCTTTTCAATTCTTGGCAATCTTGTGGAAAATAGGTTTTTGTTCTTCTTTGCCATTACATATCTATGCACCAGTGGAAAGGGCCTTCAGATTAGAACCTCTTGTTTCTAAATTATGCTGCCTACATTGGCTGATGTTTTTTCTTTTTTTTTTCCTTTTCTTCTTGGAGAAAAGGACAACCAAGACACACCATACACATCCCCAGCATGGCATGCCACTTCCATCTTGGGAGGTGGTGTCTCGGCTACCATTGTTGGTCCTGGGAGAGCTGCTGCAGAGACCCTGGCTTGGAGAACGCTGAGAGTGCTGGGCTCTTTTGCATTTTCTCTCCCTGGGCAACATCCTAAAAAGAATGCATTGTTGGTTTTTAAAAATCAAGTTAATAGAATGTGTTGTGATATTGCTGTTTTGCATTCAGATGGGGGAAAGACCATTTTAAAAAATCACCTTGATCAGAATCCCCAGCTCCAGTGGAACACAGCAGAGGCCTCTCGAACATGCAAAGATCCTATAGAAGATATCAACTCCCCAGAACAGTAAGTACCTTCTCCAAGAATTACTGCCAAAGAGTATACTCGTGACTCCTGCACAAGTTTACGATCTGTACCATGTTTTCAAATGCATTATTTTATTTGAACTCCACAGCAATCCCATGATGCAGGTCAAGTGACAATGTCCATTTTACAGATGAGAAAACCAACATTCAAAAGAGGGAGGTGACTTGTCAAAGCTCACCCAGTTGCT
Source organism: Aselliscus stoliczkanus (assembly GCA_033961575.1). Classification (NCBI taxonomy): domain Eukaryota; kingdom Metazoa; phylum Chordata; class Mammalia; order Chiroptera; family Hipposideridae; genus Aselliscus; species Aselliscus stoliczkanus. The sequence continues at coordinate 143,365,486 of CM066728.1, forward strand.
AAGTGCAGGAAATGGGATTTGAACACAGGTCTGTCCAATATCAAATCCCATGTTCTCCATTATAGCATACTGCCTTTGTTATGTATAAAATTTCACCTTGCTAAGTGCATTAATTTAACAATGATTTACGGGGACCTACTATGTGTTGGATACAGCAGTGAAGAAAACAGACCAAATCCCTCCCTTCATGGACCTTCCAATCTGGTAAGACAATAATTTAAAAAGCAAAACATAGTATGTTCAATGATAGGTGCTTGGAGAAAAATAAGGCAGAGGAGGGGGTTAGGGAGTATCATTTTAAATAGGGTGGTCTGAGAAGACTCAATGAGAAGGCGACTTCTAAGCAAAGACCTGGACATTTCAGTTTGCTTTGTTTCACTGGCAGTTTTCAGTTCTTCCCAGCTCACAGAAGATTGGAAGCCAAGATTAGAAATGTCAACCCTGCACGTTGTCTCCTGGGAAGTGACAAGCAGTGAGGAACCAGCAAAAACAGCTGAATCACCAACTGCAGTGTCATCTGGGGCCATTTAGTGTTAGAGATAATAGCCTCTCAACCCAATTCGCTCCAAGGCCTCACCAGCTTACAGTCCAGAACAATTACTGGTGGTCACATGGCATTCGTCAGTGGTTTACCGATCATTTCCCTCCAGTAGAGTATAAGCACCTTGACGGTGAAATATGAGTCCTTCCTATGTCCCCCGGACTGAACACAGGTTTCAGCCCTGAGCAGTCTCTTGGCAAGCATCTGTTGAATGAATGAAAAGATAAACAGGATCCCACCAGACAGCAGAATGCCGAGCTCTGACGGCCACAGACAGACGCCTCCCTTGCCCAGGCCAACCTTCCCAGGTGCTCAGACAAGCACTCTTTCCCAAGTCAGAGTTTATTCTTCAGCTCCCCTTTTCCTGGACTCTTTGTAAATACCGTCTTGCCTTAAGGAATAGATCATAGCTGACATTACACAGGTTCCACTTTAATTTCAAAATGAGATCTCCAACACTCTTATCTCATGAGCACTGGTGAAGTATCTCTCAGGAGAAGTCCTTCTGGCCGACAGGTCCTTAGGGAGTGGGGACAGCGCTGCATCTGTCCCCATCCACCTCAGAACTCCATCAGTGCCCTACATACACTCCAGGGCACTCCCTGTTAGAGTGTGGCAGTCCCTGGGGATTGACTGGCCTCCCCAACAAAGCTCTGCGGCTTAACAGAAGAAGCCAGAGTCCCACCTTCCCAGTTCTGGCTTTGTTTCTATGAGCAAGTTACATAGACTCGGTATACTTCCCTCCTCTTTATAATGGGAATAGCAGTACTGCTTTTACCCATTGGGTTTTTGTGAAAATCTGGGATTTTTTCTCATCTGAGACACAAGGAGGCCTAAGAATACAGGGAGTGCGACTTCCCAGCTGCCAGGGGAGGCTGCACACAGCGCAACTGAGCAGGGCAGGGGCTGGTGGCCTGGGCACGTTCCGCCAAAGCAGGCTTTCCCACACTTACAGTGACTCATGGACCCGCCAGGCGTGAAGACTCTGGGAGAAGGTGAGCGCAGAAGGGCGTGGTGGAGAGAGGGAGTCAGAAGGCAGTGTGCTTTTTGCCTGCTCCTCCATCAGCCATGCGAACCCACCTCCTGGCGCTAGCTTTTCTGGCTGCATCTCAGGAATTTACCAAGGGCTCTGGGGGCTTAGAGGAGGAAGGGGTTCGCTCTCTGAGGGAGTTGGCACTAAGAATATGACATTTGAACTGGAATTTGAAGGAAAAGCAGTTCCTCAGGTCCAGAAGCAGAACAAGAACACTCCAGGCTGGGGAAACGGTGTGTGCAAAGGCAGGGAGAGGGGCCATGAGCAGTGTTTCGGGGGAAAGTAGCCGCCAGAGGGTCAGGTTTACAGTGAGAGGAAGTAGAAGTTGCAACTGGAGAATTTGGCAGGAGACAGAGCTTAGGAGCCCTGAGTGTCCCGTCCCAGTGTTGAAAAGATAAGGCTGGTCACCAAAGAAACCGAAAGACCTGGACGGAACCTACTGAAATTGTCCCAGCAGGAAGGGCTGAGGTCCTGGGCCAGGCAGGGGCAGCGGAGCCGATGGGAAACAACGGAGCAGCGGAGAAGCCTTCCAAAGATGGAACCCAAAGCCAAGTCCATGTGGAGGTTTGTAGGAGTAGAGGATGAGAACTGTCAGGGTTTGCAGGAAAGCCCCGTTAGAAGGGCAAAGCCTTGTTCTTGGGAATCCCCAGAAGTTCAAGAAGCACCCTCCTTGCTTATTGTCTCCCTGGTTGTGTCCAGGGCAGTAGTTGGCACATGTAGGCCTGTGTTTAATCCTGCTAGATGGATGGATGATTAGATGACAGGAAGGACAGAGCTTAGATTCAGAGATAACTGTGCTCCTACCATCAGCCTCTTAGCCGAAGCGAGGCCAAGGAACTTCCTGGTGAGCAGCCAGATGGCCCTCGTTAACTCCGCCCTCTCTCTCTCTCCCTGCCACAGCATCCAGCGCCGGCTCTCCCTCCAGCTTCCCATCCTCCACCACGCCTACCTCCCATCCATTGGAGGCGTGGACGCCAGCTGTGTCAGCCCCTGTGTCAGCCCCACCGCCAGCCCCCGTCACAGACATGTGCCACCCCCCTTCCGAGTCATGGTCTCGGGCCTGTAAGGGTGGGAGGCCTGGGGCCGGGGCCTCCCTCATGACAGAACCACGCGGAGCAGAGGCGTCTGCTGCGGGAACACTGTCGGCTGTGGCTGCAGAGAAGCTGGGTGCCACGGCTGGCCTCGCGGGACTGCTCAAACAGCTCTCAGGCAGACAGGATGGGGGGCACTTGGCACCTGACCTCGCGCCTTACTTGTGAAGTTTTTATTTCACAAAGAAGAGGAATAGAAATCACTTCTTCCTTACTGTCTGAAAACCGGGGGAACTGGGATATTTGAAACTTTGCAGAAAAACAATCCTAGACAAGGAGAGAGTCACTAGAAGAACTACAGCTGGAAATCACTGAACAGCCGTGGAAAGAGGGCGAGGGGGCTTCTAAAAAAACCGCCTCTGCCTCTGCACACACATCGCTGGCGGTGGCCCCCCAGGCCAGCCCTTCTCCCCTCTGGGGAAGGAGGTAGGCAGGGCAGCCAGGCCCTCAGCTGCCAGTCCAGTCAACCCCAGCCTTCCTGGCACAGAGAGCCTGCAGGAAGGGCGGCCAGGCGCAGCTCTGGGGTGCGGGAGCGGGCTGACTCGCATGCCTTCCTGCAGGACCTTCCTCTCTAATAAATGCCACACATTAACACAATAACGCCCGTTCTGGACCGTGGGGATTTAGGGCACGTCACTGCAGACATGCTCTGCAGCATTCACCGACAGTCGGTCATGCACCCACCATACTGGCCGTGTCCTTGTGTTTGCATCAGGTGTTCCCAGTAATAAGGGGGGCCGCCTGAGCTAATCATGGAATGTCTGTTCCCAGCATACATGAAAAAGGAAGATTGTGCACTTTAACCTCCCTCATCAGGGCCCATGGGCTGGCCGGGTTGATTTTTTTGTTTGTTTTTTCCCCACTGACTTTGTTTCTGACCAAAGTGAATCAGGGACATTCTTCTAGAAGACATCCCTGTAGTGGTAGGGGAAAGAGTTGCTAGCTGAAGGCTTCCCTCGGCTTCCAGAAGGCAGCCTTCCATCCAGACAAGCCGGTAAGCTCTGCCCTCGGGTGTTACAGGGGTTATCAGTCAGCACACTGATTCTCATTCATAAGATCACTCACTCATCTCTTTTCATTGAACTCCATACATAGAGCACTGGTCTTGGAGTCAGACCTGGGTTCCAGTTCTCACTCTTCTGACTCCCTCCATGACCTTGAGCAAGTCACTAGTGTCTCTCTGAGCCTCAGTTTACCCCCTCTAACAAATTGGGGTTGAAATAACACCCATCCTGCCTACCTCACAGGGTCACTCTGAGAATCAAAACTTGATCTTGTCCAGGAAAGCTTTGTACCAAAAGGTGAAGCGGCCCTGACCCATGAGGTATCAGGATGACCATGACCTTCAGCCCTCACAACAGCCAGAGGTATGGCCCAGAGAAGCTCCCAGCACAGCCCTCTACCAGGATCAGCCCAGCTGGAGAGAGGCCCCCTGTGACTTTTGTGACATTCCTTGACAGGTTCATTTTTTGCTAAAGAAAAGCCTGAATGACAATGTCCAGGACATCTGCACAACTGAGCAGTCACTGGCTCCCTAAAGAAACCTAATGGCAGCTTCCATGGGCAGGCAATAATCTCTTCCCAGACCACTGACGTCAGGAATACACTGCTGCCATCACCAGGCTTTGACAAAAGGGCCCACAGGAATCTTACCATCGCCAACATTTCAAAACACTCTATTTTACGTAGCATAGCTTGCCTCTTCCCTCCCCCAAAGAGAGGTGATGGAGGTACTGTAGCTTTTAGGGAAAAAAAAAAATGTTAATACATCACAGGTCAAGTTGAATTCATTGTCTGTGCAGGCACTAAAAATTGGTGTTGCCACTCACTGTGTATTACCAGTATTTACTTGTTTTCTTGATTTCACCAAAATCAGATTTAATTTAAAGGGCCACATTAATTTTTCAAAGGGAAAGAGACAATTCATTGTATATAATGTATACACACACACACACAAAAAAAATACCTGTAGAAATATTATTCCAGCATAACAGGAAAAAAAAAGAAACAAAAGTATTGGACAGTCGGAGGTGAGTGTGTGCGTCCGTGACCCATCGTGACTCCTGAACTTGCACAGTCTTCTAGGTTAACCCACAAAGTACATTCTCTGTCTTAACGATACTGTAGGTTCACCCATTTTTTTAAAATGTCCCTGCAAATAACAAGACCCACAGACGTGACTCTAGCTATTTAACGGTCTGTTCTTTTATACGCAGCAAACACACCGTACATTTCCAAAAAGGCTTCAGCCTGAAGGCGTTTTCCAATGATGTTAGTGCACAAACGCTTTAAATTAGACTGGAACTGCCAGAATCAAATGTAAATGAGGAATTTCTCGTACCCCTGTTGCATGGTATCAATTTTTAATAAATTGTTGCAAATTCGTTTTTATGAATAAAAGAGAAAAAAATGTCGCCTTGACTATCTACACATATGCCCCAAATGCAGGTCAGATCAAGCCTCTGCTCAGAAACCCAGGGGACAGTTCTGGGCTTGCCTGCTCAGCACTTTTCCCTCCTTCAGAAGCGGCCCTCCCACCACCTCCCCTCCCCAACCTCCACCCCGGCCTTCTGCTGACAGCATCAGAGCGGCCCTGTTATGATGTGACCCAGCTTCTGCCCACAGGTGATGGGTCCAAGGGAGTGACCTAACCTGAGCTAGGCCCGTAAGTTCCTTCCCCAGGATTCCTCCATGTAGAGAAATTTAGTCGACCATGACAAAGAAAAAGGAAGCCAACACTGGGCTTGAGGAGCAGGCCTCCTAAATCCTGACCCCCAAGAGAGCCCTGCCCCATGCCATGTCTCATATAGCCCTCCAATGTGACATAGGACATTGAAAGATGGGAAACAGGTCCAACATGGAAGAGGAACTTACCCAAGGTCACCTAGGAAGTCGTGGCAAAGGCAGGAAAAGAACCAGAATCCTGGGTGGTCTTCCTTCCGTGCCTGACCTAGACTCACAACAATTCAGAGCTAAGAAGGACCTTCGAGGTCTTGGCCAACCCCTCACTTTACAGGTGGGGAAGCTGAGGCCCAGTAACAGGAGCCAGTTAAGCAGGAGGTCCTGAGAGGGCAAGCATGGAGGCTGGACGGCCTGGCTGTGAGACCCCAGCCCTTTTCTCTTGAGTCTACTTCCTCACACCTGACTCCGATTCACAGGCAGAACCACCATGGCCGGGAGACACCACAACACAGAGACATTTCTCTGTGGCCTCAGGTTCTTGAGACATCTTCATATCTCCTCACTAACTATGGAATCAACTGATGAAAACATGCGACCTCTCCTCTTAGCAAATCTGAAAGAGGGCCGTGCCCACAGGGTTGAAGAAATCCTCATGACCATCATCACTGAAGTTCTTCATGCCTTGCTTGGCCTTGAGGAGCAGGTTTGTGTTAACTGAAGGCCTTTCCGAGGAAAGGCCTAGAGAGCAGGGCTGCATTTTGTTCTTTTTTAAAGGGTTCTCTTTGTCTTCCTTTGGTGATGACTGGCTCATTTCTGAGGTAAAAAGAAAGACCTTTTTCCAGCCTCAAAGAGAGGCATTCTAGAGTTGAAGACCTTTGAGAAAGCCTGCCTGGGGGTCTTCTCACCCTGTGCTGTGAAGACAACCCTGGAATCTGCTTTGAGGGAGGGTGGGAAGAGGTTTCTGGAAACAGTGAGCCCGGGGCACCAGCCAAAGACCTAACCTTCTAGGCAGCTCCCTGTGCTCAGCAGCCTCCTCTCTATAAGGATCCAGCTGTAAAGGCCTAGAAGCCAGTGACAGGGAGAGGAGGTGGTGCTAGGTTGTAAAAAGCAGAGTGGTGGCCACTGGCTACTCTGCCTGGCCAACCCCATTTCTGCCCATCCTCTGGAAGCACAGCCCTGTTAAGGAGGGACTCTGGAGGGAACACCCTTGAGCCCATCCCTAGACACGGGGATTGGCTGAGGGATATGCTCATTACCTAAGCCCAGCCAATCAGAGCACTTCCCAGGGTTTCCTGCCAGAGTTTTTGGGAGGTTTGAAATCTTGCCCTCCACATGGAGAGAAATGAAATGAAGAAAACTGACCTCTGGTGACATCACTTGGGCTCAAGGACCAGCAATGCCGAAATATACACCTGCCCCGAGCTTATTGGCTTTGAGCTAATACACCCCTTTATCTACTTACAGAGTAGGGTTTCTGTCACTTAGAACCAAAGAAATCTGTAGGACTCAGGGGATCTCCACATGAGGGCTCATCGTTATCCAAAACTTTTGAGAATTCTGCCTTCCTTCCTTCCTTCCCCTCATTTTGGGGAGATATTTGGGGAATACTTCCCTGTTCCTACACACACTACTGAGTAGGGAGGGTGGGTAAGGCGGCACGGGGGCCTGAGAAGCCTCAGGAGGCTAAAGGGTCAGTTGGCCAGGCTGAGGACATGAGGGCTGGCCCCAAGCTGTGTGCCCCCAGGAAGGGCCCTGTGTCTGTTCTGCACTCAGCCCTTGTCCTGTCTGCCCCCAACCTTCTTGGCTGGTCACACCATGCTTAGCCCTGAGGAGCAGGGTTTGTGAGATCCTGGGCAGTAAATGATTAATGTACTCTCTTGAAGGGAAAATGAATCCCTACCCTACTTTCACCCCATCCCTGAAACCCTGGCAAGTCCCCCAGATTCCCTCAGTCATGCCTGGTCTGACTTTGCATGCTCCTGGGTGGGTCCTGCCTAGAGATGACAATTCATTGCCCAGTTCCTCCAGATTTCACTCCCAGGAGCCCCAAGCCCCCAGTGGGGCATCCACTGCGCCCCTGCCCTTTGTCAAGGTCTGTGCTGGGTAACAACAGTGAACGGGACACAGGTCTCAAGAAGCTCACAGACTAATGGAGAGACAAATAAAAAGCACATGACAATAGCATGTGATAAGCACCCAGCTTGGAATGGGGAGCCAGAAAATGGTCCTGAGTGTTGTAACTTCCATACAGGGCTGGCTTCATGGGCGTGTGACCTGTGTAGTCATTTACAAGAGTTGCTGTTTTGAAATTTTTAATAACTTTTGAACAAGGAGTCCAGCACTATCATTTTGTACTGGGCCCTACAGATTACAGAGCCAGTCCTATGTAGACCTGAAGAGGAGTAGGAGCTAGCCAGCAAAAGAGGGAAGGAAGAGGAAGGCATGGGGAGGGAACTAGCAGTCCAAATCCTGTAGGATGTGTGTACCTGCTGGAGCTGCTATGGCTGCTCCCAAGGCAGCTGGGGTTGTTGCATGTTAATCATTCACACCAGAATCCACATGGCCTCCATCCTGTGTGTGTGTGATGACACAGGTTGTATCTCAAAGTCTTCAGGCCCACGTGCAGATTTCTACTCCCCCACTTATAGGGATGTGTGGCTTTGGATGATTCATTCAACCTCTCTGAGCTCGTGGCCCCACATCTGTAAAATGGACATGATGCTTTGTCCAGGGGCACATGTAGGTGAAAGTGCTGTATAAGCACAGAGCTAATATTTGTTCTTTTTCAGACAAGCAGACTATACAGTGAACAGCTTCGATAAGGGCAGTGGGGCAGACCTCAGTCATCTAATCTCCTGACAACAGAATGCATCTTAAGTAGGAAGCTGTTCGGGAAAATGTCTTGACACACTCTGTCGGGGGAAGGTGAGATTCTGGAGACAAGGCTAAAAAAGAGACAAGGCAACAGTTCTGTTAGAAAGGACTAGAAACTTGGGAGTGGCAGGAGAAAGAAAGGTGAGAGAGAAGAGGACAATGTTCAAGTAACCTGGCGGTGTGGCCTGAAGACTTTTAGAAACGGAGTTGTCAGACATCTGAATTTAAGTCACTTGTGTTGTTATGATGTAAACGCTCTCCTTTTCTTCACCCCTTCCTGCAAAGTGTCCCTAAACCTTCAGTAACATTTACTCTACAAGCAAAAAAGTCTTGTGGATTTTGGTGGAAGTGAAAGAAAGGGACAAATTCTATTTGGGTTTGGATGGAGGCCAAAGTGGGGATAAAAGAAGCAACCACGTGATGCAGAGGGGAAAATATGCGCACTGCACAAGCAGGAACGTGGAGCCGCAGGCAACCATGAGCACGTAAGCTCCCCGGAAATTCACACAAGCGTTGGAAAGGCACCAGAATGGGAAGTATGGATTCCCTCTGGTTCTCACAGGCCACTGTCACCCTTAATGACATCTAAGTTATATATGCATAAGTATTGGGAAACTTTTTATCTTGTAGAGCCATAAATCTCAAAGGTCCTGAATGCAAAGGTAGAAATAGTAGAAAGTAAGACCAGTAACACTGTGGTCACCTGGATCGCAAAATAAAGTCCACACTCACAGCTCTGGAGAAGGGTGAAATCAGAGAAGCTGCCCACCTGTAGGCTCAGATGGTGCTGAAGCTACTCAGTTGGCCATCTTTGCTCTCAAGGTCATGGCCGCTCTCTCTGTTCTGGCCCACCAGCCTGTAACTGGAGAGTTCTGGCACACGTGGAGAGTTAGGGCTCTGTGCCAAGAGGAAATACATTTGATTTTTCTCCATCTGAATTCCACTGCCCAGGGCAGTGTTCCTCAAATTTGGAAACGGTGGGGACACCTTTTAAGACACGGTGTTGACTTCAATTATATTTAAAAAGAAAATTACCTAAATATGTTCAAACTAGATATATCCTTCATATAAAAGCCAAACAAATTTATACCTTTAATGCAAACAAAATGACAAAGCCAATAAAAAGCATATTAACAACATTGATTTAGTGTGATAAATGAGCTTTCGTTGAAAAATACATTGCGGCTCACGAGGCACGCACAGCACCAACTGCTCCCAGGCACGCTCCTTCAAATGCAGCCTGCCAGATGTGATGACTCAATTACCACACTGCTTTTCTTTATTTAAACTACTGTAAAAACTTCATTTATTCAGCAGGCCGTAATGTCATTTGGCCTTCTCTTGGCTCTAACACATCACTTCTCAGTTCAATCCACCTTTGCTTTCTTTCTCATGAGAGGTTGACAGTCCTGGGGCCACCCAGCTAATAATACACACAGATCAAATGGTGATTGAATGGCGATGCTCATTCAACAGTAGGCTAAGTGCTTCACAGGCATAATCTCATTTAGAACTCACAGGGACCCTAGAGTAGAGTAGGAAGGATTATTGCTGCCCTTTTACAATTAAAAACCCTCAGGCACAGAGGGTGAGTGCTGTCCTGCCTGGGTCACACAGCTGAAATGCAGGGCTGCAATGTGAACACCGGTAGCCCAATGCTAAAGCACATCTTTGCCACTTCCTTCAATGGCCTCACCAGAAGTAGCTGGATTCAGGTGACCCAGAATATGCCTATTTGATTTCTTTTAGATGATCTTGAAATGAAAACACAATCTTTTTATTTGTTTAAATGATAAGTTTTACATTATGGATTTTTACCAACATAAACAACTAACTTAGAAAATACGCACATGGTTCAGACAACTTTGGGTAGCTCATACTATGTCTTCCTTCCACCCGGAGCCTCCCCAGAGGCAACCACATTTTTTGTTTCTTCTGAATATTGTTTTCCTGACTCCTGGTCAGAGACTTGATGAGATTTGGGGCACAGTCTTTTTCATTTTATAGATTTGCATGCCTCTGAGATTCACTCGTGGCATCACCTGAGGCACTAAATCCCAGTCTGACCACCTCTAGCCCAGGCACTGAAGCCCAGGCAAGCCAACAGCATGGATGAAGCTATACAAAGACAAAACTCTGCCCAAGGTGCCCACTGCCCACATCCCCCCACCCCTACCCCACCGCTGGAGCATTCAGACCTCCAAGGTCTAGCAAGATTCTGCCAGCATCCTGGGGCAGGGTAAGCAAGACAGAAGATGCTTACCCTTCGGGGGAGAAACGCCAGCCCTGCATATGATATTCACTGCTTAGAAACAACCAGGCTGGCAAAAACTGGAAGATACCCAAATGCTATCAACAGTAGAACATTAAAAAAATTTTCGACTGGGCCGGCCGAGTGGTGCAGTGGTTGAGCGCTGACTTGGGAAGCCGGTGGTCCCGGTTCGGGTCCCACATGTGAGGACCAGTGACACTGCCCTCAAAAAAAAAAAAAGTTTTTACATAGCATACTCACAGCGTGGAATATTATATACAGCAGTAAGAGCAAAAAAAACTACAACTACATGTGACAATATGAATGAATCTAAAAAACACGTAGAGGGGTTAGCTGAGTGGCACGTTGGTTAAACTTGGCTTGGGAGTGCGAACTCAGCAGCAGGACCACCGGTTTGGCTCCCACATGGGCCAGTGACACTGCTCCCTCTACAACTAAGATGGTAAACAACAGCTCAACCTGGAGCTGGGCTGCCGTGAGTCACCAGTGATGGCGTAGGCTGCAGCAGGACTGCAGTGGGCTGTTATAAGCTACGGTGAGTGGCTGACAGCCAGCGTGAGCTCTGCCATGAGCTGCCATGAGCGGCCATCCGATGGCTGGTGACCGATCTGTCTCAGCCGGGAAGAGCGCAATGACCATAATACCAACATTGGCCAGTGAAGCAACGTCCTCCACAACTAGACTGAAGAACCAAAGGACAGAAACTTGTCTGTTCTCCTTCCCCAATTCCCCAATGCTGTTCCCTCCCCCAATTCCCCAATAAAATCTAAAAAAAAAATTTTTAAAAATCAAGAATTAAAAAAAAACATGTAGAGTGAAAGAAGCCAGACATCAAAAAGGATGTACTCTAAGAGCCCATTGATTAAAAAGTTCAAAAACAAGCAAAACTAACCTATTATACATCAGAATAGTGGGTACACTTGGTGGGGGTGGGTAGTGGAGAATGTGGTGTAAGGAGGGCCTCTGGGTGCTGGTGGTGTTCCGGTTCCTGCTGTCAGCACTGGCTACAGCCTATGTTCATGTCATGAAAATCCTGTGAGCTGTACATTTATGACATGAGATTTTATTTATTTATTTATTTATTTTGAGGGCAGTGTCACTGACCCTCATATGTGGGACCCGAACGAGGGCTGCTGGTGTCCCAAGCCTGCGCTTAACCACCATGCCACTTGGCTGGCCCTGACATGTGATTTTATATATACAGGGGGTGCCAAAAAAGTATACACATTTTTTTATTATTTTATTGGGGAACAGTGTGTTTTTCCAAGACCCATCAGCTCCAAGTCCCATCAGCTCCAAGTCAAGTAGTTGTTTCAATCTAATTGTGGCTCAATGGCCCATGTGGGGAATCAAACCAGCAACCTTGGTGTTATGAGCCTGCTCTCTAACCAACTGAGCCAACCGGCCACCCCTACACATTTTAAGAAAGGAAAAAACTGTATTAAAATTGTAATACTCAATATATACCAATAACAAAAGATGAATACAAGTCATATGTATACATTTTTTTGATACCCCCGGTATACACATATATAAAAATGTAAGTAAAATATGTATATTATATATACACATATATATATTTTAAAAATCACATACCACATACATACACATATATAATCACACATAAGTATATGCGTCAATAAAATATGCCTTTTCTTGGGCAGCAAAAACAAAAATCCATGTAGGCTATGAAGATCCTGCAGCATAAAGACAAACAGCATAAACAAACTGAGACTAAATATACTTAGGAAAAAGATTTCCTGCAAGAAGGGAAAGTAAATGCCAAATCTCAACTGCTCTAGTCTTGAGAAAAACTAGAAAAACCTGTTTTCTATGAGATAAGAGATTATACATAGATAAATTGATGAGACAATGTGTTGAAAAGAAGAAATGGTAGGGAGGGAAGGAAGGAGGAGGGAAAATCCTGGGATCAAGGTAGTGTCAGAACCCCCCAAATTAACTCCTTCCCTCTCCCAACCTCTTTTTTTTTTTTTTTTTTTTTTGAGGGCAGTGTCACTGGCCCTCACATGTGGGATCAAACCGGGGCCGCTGGCTTCCCAAGCCAGCGCTTAACCGCCGCGCCACTCTGCCGGCCCTGTCTCCCAACTTCTTGGTACAATACCTGCCCCCCAATAGGAGCGAAGCCTCATACCATCTTCCCCACTACCCATTCCCACCAAGGGAAACTACATGTCAAGCACATGTTTTACAGCGTTTATAGAATCTTGAATAAAAATAAGAGAATTTGGACAGTGACCTGGATCAAATGAAATTGGGAGGTCCCTACTAGATCAAAGAATCTACAATTCCTAAAACTCATACTAGTAGCTAACATTTATTAAATGCTTTCTATGGGCCACTGTGTAAGAACTTTACATTGTTTCTCTCACATAATCATGTAATAAGTCAATAGGTATTATGATTATCCTCAATTATACAGATGAAGAAACTCAGGCACAGAGAGATTAAGTAATTTGTCCAAAGAGCCAGAATTCAAATCCAGTGTAAATCCAGAGACACTAGATTAGAAGTGATGAAGGCACCACAAAGATTTGATACTTAATTTCCCATAGGAATTTTCTCTTCCTGCTCATTAAATGATGTTGCTACATTTCTTGCCAAACATACCAAGAACACAAAACACAGAAGTCCAGTTTTCATTTCTCTAATAAATTGGTGAAAATTAAATTGAAAATTGAAAATATTCTCCGATGTTATTTGATTCTTTATCATTTAAAAAGCAAGTTTCCTTAGGGCCGGCCAAGTGGCGCGGTGGTTAAGCCCTGGCCTGGGAAACCAGCGGCCCCGGTTCAGTCCCACATAAGAGGGCCAGTAACACTGCCCTCAAAAAAAAAAAAAAAGAATGTCTAAAAAGAAAGTTTCCTTGAAACTAAAGTTGCTTTTGCAAAATCTGGCTTACATTTAGAATTTGAAGTGGAATATAAAATAAAGAAGTGTTCAATGTCTGCAGTGTCAGGTCATTTCTTACAAGATTCTATAACTAAACTCTATAAAACATGTGTTTGATGTGTAGAACTGAATTCCCATTATGTTCAGTCGTGCAAAATTTGACTGATGGAGTGGACATTCGTTGGAGTGGACAATGATCTTGCCCGGTAACTGGGGAGACCTATTTTGACCTCCAAGATCATTTTATATTATGAGGTATACATGCAAACCTAACATTGCTTCTGTTTGCCTGATTCAGTATTTTATAGGAAAACTGCCAATGAGAACCCTGTTTACGAATGACTTGTGGGTTTAAATGAACCTAATTGCTTTTAAAATTATGTATTTGAAAACCATGTGTTTAATAAAAATGAATTCTTCAGACTTATTATCAACTGAAAATGACATTATTCAAAAATAGGTATGTTAGAAAGTATATGTTTTACTGACCAGAAAGCCTAAAATTTTTTAAACATATTTTCAGTAAGACTGTACTCCTTCCTTAACAGAACTAAAATAACCCCACAGTAAGAGAAGGAAAAAATTCAACACGGAAGACAGCTACAAATAACTAAAGTATAATGTTCATTAGTGTACATAATAAACCCTCATGTTGACTACATAGAAATACATGATTCCCTTGATAGAAAGCCCATTTCTCTTGCCTGCACTAAAAAAATGGGTTGAAGGAATACATAAAATATGTTGATTTTAAGGATGTCAAATTACTCATCTGCCTCTTTGGGATATATTACAGAGGTGGGGGTGGGGCGGTGGGGGGATATTGCTTGGTGCCTCTTTAAAGCCCTTCGACAAAAAGCTTGAGAACCTCATATACACAAGGGCAGTACACTATGAGGCCACAAGGTGTCACTTTCTGACAACCTCTTGCTTTGCAGCTGACAATCCTCCAAGGGAAGGAAGGGAGGGTGGGTAGGAATGTTAACACATTTTGATATAATTACCAGACGTGTATCCATTAGGATATACAGCAATTAATGCAGGCATTTAAATCAGCAGGCATTTCCCTCTCATGTCCCTAAACCTAAAATTCAAATCTTTTTTTTTTCCTTCTTCATTTTCTGGAACAATCCTGATCATGTTGATATTACTGCAGATTAGGGATACCAACCTAAAAATTTTCTATCATTACCTTTTGGTCTTCACAAACATTCAGAGGGATGTTCTGAATAGGAATTATAATCCATGTAGTACAGAGGAGGAAACCAAAACTCAGAAAGGTTGTAATCAGCCAATGAAAATTCCAGTGGCCAGTTTTCTGACACCCACCACCCTAACTGGGGACTGTACCACCTGCCCTCAGTCATCCCTCAAAGTGGAGGTGGTTGCGAGTAGAGTTTGACTATTTTGCTTTTTGGAAACTAATGTAAAATATCTTATATGAAACTCTCTGATATGGATTTGTATTTATTTATGTACATAAAACTTCAGGGAATTTTCATGGGTTCTCTAAGACACTTTGGGCTGTGTGTTGGATGGGTTTCCGAAGAACCTCACTCTGTTTTTGGGGTGTGTGTTAGTTAGGGCTGCCATAACAAAGTACAGATCAGGTGGCTTAAACAACAAAAATTTATTCACAATTCTGGAGGCTAGAAATCCAAGATTAAGGTGTCAGCAGGGCTGGTTTCTTCTGAGGCCTCTCTCCTTGATTTGTTGATGGCCGTCTCCTCCCCGTGTCTTCACATGGTCCTCTTTCTATCTGTGTCTCAATCTCCTCTTCTTATAAGGACACCAGTCAGATTGGAATACGGCCCACCCTAACAGCCTTGTTTTATCTTAATTACCTCTTTAGAGACTCCATCTCCAAATATAGTCACATTCTGAGATACTGGGATTAGGGCTTCGACATCAGAATTTAGGGGGGAAACAATTCAACCTGTAACAGAATGGAAAAGTTGAGAAAACTTCATTGGCCCTTCCAACTCTTTACCAAGTGAATGACAGTGTTTGTCTGTGTCTTTCTTTAATCTGCAATGCCAGAGAGTTGGAAGCTATGTATGTCTTTCTCTAAGAAAGCTCCCTAATCTTTTTGTTTGTAACTGTCTTGCCCTCCATAAGAGTGGAGCTTAGAAAAAAGGTTTATGATCCCCATTCTTGTAGTAAATTATATTCCAACTGTGGAGCAATTTAAAAACAGGAACAGATGTGTACTTAAAAGTACACTTTAAAAAACATTTTTTTTAAATTAAGAAATTTTATTGGGAAACAGTGTGTTTTTCCACGACCCATCAGCTCCAAGTCAAATAGTTGTCTTCAATTTAGGTGTGTGTGTGTGGGGGGGGGGGGTCCAGCTCCGTGGCCCATGCAGGGATTGAACCCGCAACCTTGGTGTTATGAGTACTGTGCTCTAACCACCTGAGCTAACCGGCCACCCCTTAAAAAACATTTTAAACGATATACGTATTTTTTAACTGTGGGAAATACAGAAAAGCAAAATGAAAATTACCCTTACTCCCACCACCTAGAGAAAATGCTACGAATATTATGCCTCATCTTTCTAACTTTTTACAATTTTTTTTCCACATTTTTTGAGAACTCACACTTCTGAAAATGTCTTTGTTATGCCCTCACCATTGACAGTTTGACTTGATTTAGAATTCTACTTCATCTGAATTTCCACCCTTCCTCTCATACACACTTTTTTAACACATAGCAAGCTTTGGGGAAACAGTTTCGTGGCCTGCTTTTTTAAGCTAATTTTTCCATATCCTTCTGCACAAAGTACTTAATCAATTACTCAACCAATTTCAGATTTTTGGACGTTTATAGTGCTTCTAATTTTTTGAAATAACCAGTAATGCTGTGCTGAATATATTTGTAAGCTAAAGGGAGAGAAGAGGCTAAGAAAGGGCTAGAGAACCCTAAAAAGCCCCTAGAGAGGTGGACAGAAATGGGGTTCCACATGGAGACGCACGTGGACAGGAGGAAAGGGGAGCAAGTCAAGGGCCAGGATAGAATGAGGCAGGAAGCTGAACGCGTTGGGGCCCAGGTACAGTAGTTCCTTCACCACTGTACTGAACCCAACGGCGCCCCAGGCGTGGCTTTGGGTTCCAGCAGGGCAGTCGCTGGGCCTGAGCGACCTATATAACGCAACCGGCGACGGAAGGAGTGGGTGCTAGGCCAAAGGCAAGGGACGGTGGACGCGGTCAGCTGAGAGCCACTGGGGAGCTACACTATAGCAGCGGAGAACAGGGCAGACAGCGCCCACGATCCCCGTGCGCCCGGAGCGGGGGGGAAGTGACGTCATCTAGCCCGACGTCTCTCCCAGCCAATGGCCGCGCGATGCGCCGTCCGACGGTGATTCGCGCGGCACTTCGGGAGAAAAGGCGGCGGCCCTTACGGCGTGGAAAGGGACTAATCTTCTACTTATTCCGCGAGTGACCAAGGCAGTCTCGTAAATGACAAGCGTCTCTTGCCACTTCTCTTCCGCCGCCGGTTAACCTAGGTCAGTGACACGATGCCTTCAACCTGAGGCCGGTCTCACGTCCCCTTCCATGCCCTCAGTAAAGATGGCTGACTGGCAAGGAGGAAAGCCGTAAGTGGGCGGGGTCTGAAGAGTCCGCAGAGAGTTGGTGGGCGTGGCTTGGCTGGGGCGCGGGAGGGAGGGGCGTGGCTATCCGCCCCACTGGGTTTTCCGTCTACGAGGCGTGCACACCGCAGCCGGCTGCATCCCACTGCGCTCTCCGAGAGGCGGGTCACCACTAGCCCCGCCCCCGCGCTCCGATCTCCATCTTCACGGGTACCCTCTGAGTCTCTGAGATTTGTCTCAAGTTGGGCGGTGCACGTCCAGCCCCTCCGCGGTGAAAGCGGCGATGGCGGGCGTCCAGGAGAAGCCCCCGGCGTCTAGCTCCGAAGGACCTGCCGGCTCGGCCAGGGGAGTCGAGGGGCTGCCTCCCGAAGCGTCAGCGAGTTGCGCCCGGCCCCTCGAGACGGCCCCCAAGAAACTCTGTGGGTACTTAAGTAAGTTTGGCGGCAAGGGGCCCATCCGGGGCTGGAAATCCCGCTGGTTTTACTACGACGAGAGGAAATGCCACCTGTATTACTCGCGGACCGCGCAGGATGCCAACCCCTTGGACAGCATCGATCTCTCCAGTGCCGTCTTTGACTGCAAGGCGGACGCCGAGGAGGGAACTTTCGAAATCAAGACTCCCGGCCGGATTATTATCCTGAAGGTAAACGGAGTGGTTTTTTTCCCCTTCTCAGCCTGGATGAGTTCCCAGGGCTCGGCCGGGCGCGGGTGGGTGGTCGCAGTGCATTTGATGACCGACCCCGTGCACCCCGCGTGTCCCGGGTTTTGTGCTTGCCCAGGCGCATTCATGCCCATTTCCTCCTTGGGTGAGGAAAGGCAGGGATGATGGACCCCATAGTATAGGGATCAAGAATCTGGGGCAGAGGGAGATGAAGTGACTCGCCCGAGCGATCATGCATCTAGAGCGGTGTAACCCACACTTGGAATCCGGCAGTCTTTCTACCTCTCAGTACTGTATGAAAACTTTTACTTTTTTTTCTCTCTTTTTTTTCAAAACCTTTACTTTTGGCTGTGCCTAACTATGCAGTTATGTTCACTTTCTTACGTGGGGCTGAAGTATAGTCAAGACATGAGCTTTGCAACCCTCTCTCAAGGCCTGGACTCTGAATCACATTTCTTGACGTTTTGGCCAACGCAAGTGGATGTTGAGAAGACGTTAGCAGGGCTTGGGAGGTAAACATTTAGGTTTCGCTGATCAACCTAGGTTGTTTATGGAGGCATGTCTGAACCTGCTTTCCCATCGGTTGATTTTGTTGAATCGTCATGTTTACCGAAGAAAGCCTGAAACAGTTGGGAAAGGCCATGTACTTTAAAATCAGACAGGATTGGATTCAAATTCTACATCACCTACGTACTATCTTTGTGACCCTGGGCGAGTTACTTAACCTTTGAGAATCTAGGTAGCTTGTGAGATTTCAAACAAGATGTGTGAATGTCTGGCACATCCCAGGAACCTACAAATTGTTGAATTAGTCCCAGCACCTGGAATACAGCCTGGTACCTGGTGGGTGCTCATAAATATGTATCGAATGAACATCTATGGTGATAGAACCAAGGTTTGTGCCAAGGAGGTACCCCAGAACTTAATTAGAAAGACAGGTCTGGGATACGAGCTCTAGAATTCACACTCATCAGAGAAGAATGTGCCATAGACAGCCTTCTGCCACCCTGGCCCATCTTCCCAACCTTCCACCCCTACCGCTAGCTAGTTGGGCATCTATTGAGGCCACTGAATGCAGCCCACAGTATCAGTTCCCCTTTACTGGCTGTGCCTGGCTGGTGACCAGGGTAGGGGGTGATCAGCTAAAATAATGGAAACCAGGAATTCCAGGCCAGGGAAGGCAGGCATTTCAGAGGTCATGTGGTTTACGGGTCATGTGTCTCTTCCCACAGGTTGAATGCGGTATGCAGGTTCTCCAACATATGTCTTTTACTGTTTCATTATCTGTGTGTGTGCCTGGTGCCTACCTCTGTTCCAGGCACTGCGGTGTGGAGCCAGCTCAGACCTGCCCCCTGATGCTCAGTGTAAGGTCTGGTGAGAGAGGCTGACAGGGAGATTGGCATGCACAGCAGAATGTTCTATAGAGACTCTGATAAGTCTGTACTGGGCAAGTATGGTGACAGGAGGAGTGAGTTCTACTGAGTAGGAGGCGTTATCCAGAAAGGGCATCATAGATGAGGAGATAACACCTGAGTCTTGAAGAGGAAATCAGTTTTCTACAAGCAGACAAAAGAGAGAAGGGCGTTTCAGACCAAGAGAGCCCCATGAGCAAAGATAGGAAAACATGCTACAGCCCAGAGCATCCAGACAAATCCCAGCAGCCTGGGGTACCGAGGGGCCCGAAAGATGGAATGGGAGAGCAGAGGCCCAAGGGGGAGGGCATTTGTGAATTATGCCAGGGAGCTTGGACTTTGTCCTGTGGGCTGTGGGAAATTGTCAAAGAGCTTTAAGCCAGGGGAAGCATTGTGAGATTAGAATGTTTAGAAAGCTCAGTCTGGCTATTGGGTAGAGACATAGGACTTCCAGGTGTATGTCCCGTCAATAGACTCTTAAATTCCAAGAGGTAGAGGCCATGAGTGTTGGCTCACCGTAGTATGGCCAGTGCCTACCACAGTCCCTTACACATATAGTAGGTGCTCAGTATACACTGTCCAATGAGTTAATAAAATGGGGTGTTTGGGTATGGGCTGGAGCTTCTCAGCACAAGGTCATAGTGAAGCCCTGGGAGAGGCTGAGGTCTCTCAGGGAACGTGTATAGAAAAAGAAGACTAGTGGGCATCAATTGATCTCATTTGGAACCTCTTTCATTGGAGCCCCCTGGCCTCATACACACCTTACCTGAGGGCCTCCTGAGAGGGGGAGCTTGCCCTGGTTGCCCATAGCCTGCTGCTATCCTCATGTGGCCTTGATTGCGGACAGCTCTGTGAGGCTCACCATCCTCTCCCAGTGAGCTGCCCAGCTTCTGCACCCAACTGATGCTAGACCTGTTCACTACATCAGCCATATCTCCTGGCCATAAATTATAACAAAACTCTGGTCAAGAAGTAGGAGACCCAGGTTCTGGGACCAGCTCTAATGCCACCTGCCTGGGTGACTTCAGAACCTTAGTTTCTCCCTCTGTAGAAAGAACTGATCACTCCTGCCCTGCTTCCCTCCTGGAGGATCAGAGAATAGGTATTTGATGATGTAACAGATGTGAGAAGAGGTATTTGGACCATCCAGTGCTGGGAGACCAACTACCGGCATCAGCCATTAACTGGTGGAGGGTGCCACTTTGTCATTGTAGTGTACATACGGCTCTCCAGTCCCATCATATGCATGAGTTCCGTGCATTCCCCAAACAGGAAGGATTCCCCC
Source organism: Aselliscus stoliczkanus (assembly GCA_033961575.1). Classification (NCBI taxonomy): domain Eukaryota; kingdom Metazoa; phylum Chordata; class Mammalia; order Chiroptera; family Hipposideridae; genus Aselliscus; species Aselliscus stoliczkanus. The sequence goes on from CM066728.1 coordinate 143,385,836, forward strand.
CATTCCACAAAGAGTCAGCTCAGACATTGAGATGTTGCACAGGGCGATAGTGATGGTACCAGGGCCCCACCCAGGTCAGAATTCCAAAGCTCTTGCCTTCTCTCAGTACCTCCAAACCCCTTTACCCAGGGAATACCCACATTTTGAGCACCTACTGCTGTTAGGTGCTATGCTGAGCACTTTACCTTCCTTACCTCGTTTCTTCTTCATAACCAGTCCCCCTAAGAAAAGAGTGTTGTCATCACTGTAGTGCAGATGAGGAAACTGAGGCCCAGAGAGGTTAAGGCACCTCTGAGTAGGAGACCAGAGCCTGATTATCTCTGTGGCCAAGATGCACGCGGTGTTTCTGAGGTGGGCACCCATCCACAGTGAGAGTTGTTTGTTTTTTTTTCTGGGAAGGAGAGAGTTACAAGCCTCCCAGGACCTCCCCTCAGCCCATACCCAGTGCCACCCTGCTCGCACAGGGCCTTGCCAACTAACCCTTGTGCTTCTCAGGCTGCCACCAAGCAAGTGATGCTGTACTGGCTGCAGCAGCTGCAGATGAAGCGCTGGGAATTCCACAACAGCCCGCCTGCACCTCCCGCTGACCCTGACGCTGCCCTGGCTGGGAATGGGCCTGCCCTACACCTCGAGCTAGGTACCAACGGGCTCGCCTCCTGCCCGCACACCCAGGGCTCTTGGTGTCCAAGCCTTTACCCTCTGTGGGGAGTGAGCGGGAGGAGCCCTCTGCTAAAGGAGCAGGGGGCCAGGGATGTGACCCAAGACCTGTCAGGGCCACAGTATAGCATCAAGCCCAGGACTATGGGCTCTTAGACCAGGCTGCCTGGGTTCAAATCCTAATCCTTTGGGCTGGCTGAGTGGCGCGGTGGTTAAGCGCTGGCTTGGGAAGCCAGCGGCCCCGGTTCAGTCCCACATGAGAAGGCCATTGATACTGCCCTCAAAAATATAAAAATAAAAAAATAAAAATAAATAAATCCTAATCCTGCGTGGCCTTGGGCAAGTCACTTAGCCTTTCTGAGCTTCAGTTTCCTTCCCTGTAAAAGGAGATCTGTAAAGTTACCTACTCCTTAGGGCCATGATGAGGATTCTTTGAGTCCATACACCTTAAGTGTTTGGAACAATGCCTGCACATTGTCAGAGCTCAACAAATGTCAGCTCCTGTTTTGATGACTATCATGGGAAGGTCTCAAGAAATGAAACTTTTAGAGTTGCCCTGAGGAAGGTTAATGAGAAAATGCAGTTGTTGCTACTGCTTACACAAATGCTTTTGTGCTGTGAGGGGTAGACCAATGACTTTAACCCTGGTGTTCCTTCCTATAAGGCAGAACCCTTTCCCCGCACGTGGCCCACAAATGAAGTTTCTTAATCCCAAATCCTAGAACATCCCAGCATGGGGGAGTCCTGGAGACCACTCCCATGCCACAGCCAGGAGTGTGATTGGCAGGGTTTAGAATCAGGACAAACCAGCCACGGCTGCCCCTGCAAGAGCATAGAGAATGAGGTCCCAGCACAAAGCTGTAGCATGTCTCAGATGTCTCATCCTCGATTAACAGGGAAGCCAAATGAGTGAGGGCAGGACTTGTGGCCAAGTGACTCCTAGACCTTGGTACCTGGATGTTTTACATGTCTCAGACTGAGCTCATCTGCCCTTGACCCTTTTCCTCCCCATTTCCCTTCCCTCAGGAAGTCCCACCATTTACCAAGTTGCCCCAGTAACCAGGAGCCATCCAGTCCCTTCCTAGACCTCAGTTAGCCAGTCCAGTCAGTCATCAGTGTTGGCCATGTCTCCCTCTGACCTACATGTTAGACCCGGGCCAGCTCACTGCAGTTGCCTTGGGGCAAGCCTCAACTCTTAGCTGGAAAATCACCGCAGCACCCCCCCCTTGTGTCCCCATGTCCCAGCCTTCCACTGCTGATCATCCCCCTCACTGCAGCCAGAGTGAGCTTTACACAATGAAAGCCTGAGCCCCACCCGCCTTCTGTGGCCACCCACATGTCCCAGCCCCACTCCCAGCTTTTGAACACTGTACTCAGACTTGCCCTTTCTCGCCTCTGCCTGCTCCCCCAATGCCTGCCTCTGGCTTTACACTTCAGCTTTGCCAGAGGCGTCTCTGATCTCTTCTCTGCCTGGTAAATGATTGCTTATTCTCCATGGCCAAGCTTTAGTATCACCTCTGCCTCTTGCCAGCTTCCTCTTGGAAGCCTTCTGGGGCTTTGCCCGGTAGACTCTATATATGAGCCCCCATCACTTTCAGACGATTCTTGAGGCCTGTCACATTGTGTTCTAATTACAGTGTCCTTGTCAGTCTCTGCTCACTAGCCCTCAAGGGGTCGTGGCTTTGTCTCCTGTGTCCCCAGCACCTGATGCCCTGCCTGGCACATTAGATATTTGTTGAGTGAATGTGTGAGTGAATACATTGAATTTTATAATTAAAGGAGGAAAAGAATGGAAAGCCCTTAGCATAATGCCAGGCACATAGTACGTGTTCAAAACATGGCAGCTGTCCCAATGATATTGTTATCATATGTGTACATGTATACTTTTACTATTATAATAATTCTTCCTTTTTATTGTTAATAATAATTTCTTCGGAGAACCTTCTGGGTGTTTGATACTTATAAGGGCTTTCTTTGGGGAAGGGTTTGTTTGTTTTTGCTTCTGCACTTCTGCCCCACCGCCCACCTGCCAGAGAGGCAGACAACCCTGGCCATGTGGAAAATTGCAGCCTGAGGTGGCACGATTGCCAGATCAGCCTCACACTAGAAACAAAGAAAGCCTCCCTGACTTGAAATTGGAAGAACCAGGTTATCAAAGAGTAGCTTTGGGATCCCTTTCCAAGTTCTTGAATTCTGTAGCTTTGGTTCAGCACACTCAGGGGGCCTCTTCTGGGCCAGCCCGTGCTGTGAGCATGGGGGCAGGTGAGTGGTTGCCATGATGACCAGGGTGCCAGTCCCCCAAGGAGGACGCTGCGGGTGACAGGAAGCAGGGATATGGGCTGTCCCTCTGAAGCCTTACTCATCTTGCGCAAGCCCTCACCCTCCAGAACCCAGGGCCCCTGTGAAACCTTCCCAAGCCTGCCCAGAAAGACATTTCTGGAATCTTGAGCAAGCTGGCAGGCCTGGGATTGGCTGCCCGGAGCAGGCTGCCCCAGCTCTCCAATCTCCACCCTTCCTAAGAGGAAGCCGGGGCCTACTGCCAGGGCAGTGAAAACCTACTGACTCACATCTGACTTTGAGTCAGACGCTTCGTTTTGTAAAAAGCGTCTCATGACTGCCCTTGAGCATCTGTAAGGCATGTTCTTTATAGCTTTCAGGCGTTTGCACCTTTATTATGTACTTTACCTAAACATTGGTCTCCAAAGAGCCAGGCAAGATCAAAGGGAAAACAACAGATTGATAATCATGATATGTTGCTAAAGTAGGACACATTTTACAAAGCACTTTTTTAAGTGTATATCATCGTAAAAATATGCATCCCTTTTACTGACGCTGTTTAACCCTTCATATGCATCATCTATCTAATCCTCACAATAATCTTAGGAGATAGTTACTGTTATTCCCATTTTACAGAAGGGAAAACTGAGGCTCAAAGAGGCCAAGGGACCTGTCCAAAGTCATACAGCAAGAAAATGTCAGTGCTGAAATTTGAACCCTCGCCTGCAGGCTCACACCCACCTCCTCAAGCTGAGGAGGCATCGGGCCCTGTGTCCAGGGCCCTCCAGGGAAGTAGTGACCCGCTGGCCCAGCCTGTTCGTTAGGTGATGACTTCTCCCAGCTGGTGATGGGGCAGTCTCTAGAGCTCAGGCAGAAGGAGAATTACAGATAAATGGTGATGAAACATTTTTTGTGTGGTCACCTCACTGAGGGCATTTCTCCAGACTGGGGAAGGGCCCAGAGGCCCCAGACCAGAGCCTTGGGTCAGTTAGCACTTGGGAAGTGCTAACCTTCACAGTAGCATCACCATCATGGCCACCCATCCTTTGGGCACCCCTTTGCGCTGGGACCCTGTGCCTTCCTGGGCAGCTCCTCCCTTCTTGGAAATGTCTGCTTGTCAGAAAGGCTGCTGTAACTATGCAAAGTGAGGTACTGTGTTGAGTCCATGGCTCTGTTAGCAGCTGTGTGACCATGGCCACAAAATTCACCTTCTCTGAACTCCTGTTTCCTCATTGGTGAAACCAACCAGTGGTGACTTTCACCCATAAGACTTAGCTCTTGGTCTCAAGAGTAAATCTAGGGCCACTGGTAGAAGTTAAAGGAAAAGATATTGGCTGTTAGGGAAGTATTTGCCAAGACATTAAAATCTTAGATAAATTGTTATTTTTTTTGTTTGTTCTGAATGAGGGAGAGTAAAGATGATTAAAGTATTGATAAACAAGAAAATCGTAATTATTTTGAATCAGCTCAAAGTCTGGATTAAAGACTGCATTGAAAGATATTGAGTCCACATCTGTATGGTTTTCTAAACATTTTCATATACTTTAACTCTGAAGGGGACAGAGGAGAGAATGTGCTTCCAGTTTTAAAATATAGAACCTGGGCTGGCCGAGTGGCGCGGTGGTTGAGCGCTGGCTTGGGGAGCCAGCGGCCCCGGTTCAGGTCCCACATGTGAGGGCCAGTGACACTGCCCTCAAAAAAATATATAAATAAATAAAATAAAATATAGAACCTGAGGCCGGAAGAGAAAAAGGTATCTCCAGCCAGGTCACAGTGCCCTGCCAGCAGAAACATGCTCGGCCTCAGGCCTTCCAGCTCCACAGCATAGCTCTTCCTAGTCAGCTAGGTTCCTTCAGGCTCCTGCTGAAACCCCCAGGGGACTCTGCTGGCCCAGCCAGAGGAGATGCCCTCTTAGGCACCCTGCTCCCGTTTGTCCTTTCCAGCCCTTTGTCCTCTGGGTCCCTCAGCATCCTCAGCTCTGTCCCTGGAACCCCATACAGCTGCCTGTGCAGAGACACACAGCAGGATCTTCCCCCACTCCCTATGTAAATCCAAAGCATCTCCAGCCCTCCAGGCCCAGCTCCAGTGCCCTTCCTCCAGGAAGTGTTCCCTGACTCCAGTTAGAAGGAATCTGTCTCCACCTCCCAGACCTTTTGTCTGGCCTGCCCTCCAGCATCCACCCACTCGGGCTTCCTAAAACATGCACTTCTTACCTGAAGCTGAGAGCTTCCTATGCCTTTTATTATCTCACTTTCTCCAGCACCCCACACACACACCCCTCTCTCACCCCCGACCACCACCACCACCTGGAAACCTCAGGGTAGACGCCCAAACTGGTGAGAAAGTGGATTGAAGGGAGGAACTCAAAGGAATGGCTTGGTCCACACAGCCAGCCTGCCCGACCTGAAAGAGCCTATTAGGAAGTAACAAACGTATTACTTGCAAAGTTTATTTTCAAGGAGACTGAACAACTCCCCCTGCCCCCACCATTGCATTTCTTGTTTTTGTACCCACGCCCTTTTTGCAGATGTAGTGCAAAAATGAATTCCATGTACCCCTACATTTTCCACCCTCTCAGTAGAGGGCTCCATTTGAAAGGTGTCTACTGCCCTTGTAGGTCTTAGAGGCTGCCTGAGAAGATGGTACCATGCCACCCCCTAAGTGTACTTTTTGTTAACACGCAAAACTAACTTCTAAATATGTCATTTCCTGTCTCTCGTACCTCATTATGTTTCCTTAGCCTTGACGCCTGCCTTAGCATTACACATTTTTTAGTACTCACTGTATAAGAATCATTATTTAAGCAGGATATTTGGGAAACAGAAAAGTAGAAGAAAAAGTAACCATAATCTTATCACTCTGAGACAGCCAGCGTTAACATTATGTTATGACCTCCCACCTGCCTTTTATTGAAATGTACAGTAATACTTTGGTTTGCGAGCATAATTCATTCTGGAAACAAACTACTCGTATTGCAAGACATTGCTCGTTTACCACTTTAAAACGTATCAGAAATGTTTGCTCGTCTTGCGGAACGCTAGCAAACCACGTTACTCGCAATCCAAGGTTTTACTGTATTTAATGTAAAAATGCCCTTCTTTGCTTTTTGCTACTCAGTATTATGACCCTAAAACTTCCCTGTATCATAATATCCCTTTCTTAACATCTACTTTTGATGAATATATATTATTTTTCTGTAACCTATGTTTACTGTAGAAAATTTGAGGAGGAAAGCAGTAAACTATAATGAGAGTAGTCAGCTCCCTTCTAATCCCATCATGCACTTCTGACCACTGTTGAGACTACAGCATGTATTTCTTTGAGACTTTTCCTATACAATTGAAATCATACAATAACTCCAATGTTTTATCTGGCTTTTTCCACCTAATATTATCTCCCATGCACATTCCCCATGCTCTTAAGCATTCTTCATTAACATCATTTTAAATGGTTGAGTAAAATTCCGTTGTCTGAAATGATTTATTTAACCTTTCCCCAGGTCTTTTATGTTATTTCCAGTTGGACACTAAGCCGTGCCAGGATGAACCTTTTGGCTCATCAGCTTTGTCTGCATGTCAGGTGGCTTCTTTAGGTGGCTTCTCAGATGTAGAAATACTGCAGTTCTCCATATTTTTAAGGGGTATCCAGGAAGGCTGTTGCAGCAAAATGCATCATTTTACTGCTTGCAGAACATTCAGTGAGCCATCTGCCTCTTTGGCTATTAACCCACGAGGAAGGCTTTTCGTGCCGCTCACCAACTGCCACCTGCTCCCAGTCGGAGCTGAGCCCATAGCACCCATCACCTGTCTGGGCCTTCCAAGTGCAGTGACTGGGTGGATGATTCCCCCCACACACACCTCTTTGTTATTGTTCCCCAGAGCAAGAGGAAGCCGAGCTGGGGGAGTTCCTGAGTCCCGTGAAAACGCCCACTGGGCTCGTGGGCGTGGCAGCTGCCTTGCAGCCAGCCCCTGCCACCACGCCTTTGGCTCTCCAGAATATTTCCCTCAAGCACCTGGGAACTGAAATACAGTAAGTGCCAATGGGGCCAAGGGGCCGCCCAGCTGCAAGCAGCCCTTTCTTCAGAGCTTGCAGAGATGTGATTTTCTTGCAGGGAGGTGGGCCTGGGAGGGGCTAGGGGCTTTATTTTTAATTCATGACATCATTACTTTATTTATTTATTTATTTTTGAGGGCAGTGTCAAGGGCCCTCATAAGTGGGACCAGACCAGGGCCGCTGGCTTCCCAAGCTAGCGCTTAACACCACGCCACTCAGCCAGCCCGACATCATTAGTTTAAAATGTCACATTCATTGTTCTGATTTTAAAAGGAGTGCATGTTCTTTATAGGACATTAGAAACACCTAGAAAGGTATACATTGAAAAATGACCCATAGGGCCGGCTGAGTGGCATGATGGTTACGCGCTGGCTTAGGAAGCCAGCGGCCCCGGTTCAGATCCTACATATGAGGGCCAGTGACACTGCCCTCAAAAAAAAAAGAAAAAAAGAAAATGACCCATAATCCTATTACCCAGACAGGCATTCTTAGCATTTTGGTGTATCTCTTTCTTCCACGCTGTCTATATACATCCAATCATAATTGAGATCATACTGAATGTAATGAGGTGATGGCTTCACAAATGTCTACATGTGTCAGTCGCATCAAAGTATTCACGTTTTTTTTGTTTTTGTTTTTTAGATGAGCCATCCTGCCACTTGTTGGCAGCTCAGCGATAGCTCAGCTCCTGCTGGGCATCGAACTGCTGTTGCTCTCAGAGCTCAGCTGTCACTCTTGAGCGAGCTCTTAACCAACTGAGCTACCCGGCTGGCCCTCAAAATATTCACCTTTTTTTTTTTTTTTTTTTAAGATTTTATTGGGGAATTGGGGAAGGGGAACAGACAAGTTGTTGTCCTTTTGTTCTTCAGTCTAGTTGTGGAGGACATTGCTTCACTGGCCCACATTCGTATCGTCATTGTGCACTTCTCGGGTGAGGCAGATCGGTCGCCAGCCTCTGAACAGCCGCTCACAGCGGCTCTTGGCAGCTCACACCGGCTGCCGGCCGCTCACTGTAGCCTATGGCAGCCCACTGCAGCGGGGGCTGCAGCTATGCTGTCCTGGGGACTCACACAGCCCATCTCCAGGTGGAGCTGTTGTTCACCATCTTAGCTGTAGAGGGTAGTGTCACTGGCCCTCATATGAGAGATCCGAACCGGCGCCGCTGGTGTCCCAAGCCAGCTCTTAACCAATGCGCCACTCGGCTGGCCCAAAGTATTCACTTCTAACATGTGTAATTCATCGTACATCGATCATATCTCAGCTACTTTTTCATTTAATAATATATTATATATAGAATTTCCCATTGGCAGCCCTTGTTTTAAATAGTTTATAAGAAGATAGCCATACAGCCTGGGCTTTGGAACCAAACTCGCTGGATTTATTGTATATCCTGGCTTCACCCATCATGGGCTGTGCTGTCCATGGCAAGTTGTTTGATTTCTCTGTGTTTCGCCTAAATTGTTAGTAAATGTAAAGTACGACAGTGCTTGTCTTACAAAATTAGTGCAAGGTTAGCTGTGTTTCGGCATGCAAACTAGAACTGTGCTTGGTAATGGGTAATCACTTAATAAATATTACTTGGAACTACCATTGTTGCTCTTATTGACAGAATGGAAGCTTTTTGGAATTCAAACTGTGCTCAGTACTGATCCTGTTTGGTTGCTTGTTTTCTGTGTGGACTTCAGACAAAGTGGGACCTTTTAGAAAGTAAAATAAATTGTTTACTGGACTTAGATTAGAGACACCTGTCTCTGTGTGACTCCGGCATAGCATTTCCCTCTGTTGGCTTCATTGTTCAAATTTGCTTGGGTAACTCGGAGAGTAGCAGTGGTGTACCCAGGACAGAAGCAGGTTTTAGGAAAAAGACGATGAGTGTCTTTTAGGGCCTGCTGGCTGTAAGAACTACCCATCAGGCATTTGGATGGAGGGGCCTAGAACTCAGGAGAGAGATCTGAGCTAGAGAGGGAAAGACTTGGGGGTTATGGGGCATAGTCAAGCCCCACAGTGTGACTGGACAAGGAGGGTGCCCTGCCGGGGATCTTTACTTGGGAGGGACTGGAGGGAACTGGGTGCATTGGGAATGAGAGGCAGCCTGAGAAGTCCAACCATCCAGCTAGGACACACTGGACTGGGTGGTCTCATCAAGAGTAAGCCAGGTTCATGCCTGAGAAAGGCCACAAACAGCAGAAGTGGAACAGAGAGCATGCAGAGGCCAAGGAAGGAAGGAAGTTTCAGAGGATTAGTCAGTTACCTGCCTCCTGACAGTTGCAATAACCTACAGAAAATACAAGGCAACATTGCAAGTTCCCTGGGCTGCCGAGTGCCCCGGTAAGGTCAGGGTTGCCCTTGCCTCCTGCACGCCCTTGGCCTGGCTGGTCTTGGAGCTTGCAGCTGGGTCTGCCATGAGCCCAGGTCATACTCTGGGGAAGGGAGTAAGGAGCTTCCAGAGCACTGTACTGGGTGCTTTATACTCTCATTGAGTTGTCTGGACAACACTATGAAGTGGTATCGTAACAGTTAAGTTCGCGAGCTATGGAGTCACACATCCAGGTCCAATGCTCAGCCCTACCAGTTACCAGACTGTTGTTTGGTTACTTACTCTTTCTGAACCTTAGTTCTCTGTGTACAATGGAGGTGATAATAGTACTTACTTCAATGGCCGTTGTGAGGATTAAATGCGTTGAATGCATGTGTGTGAGGATGAAATGAGTTGAATGACCAGTGTTTAGTTTAGAGCCAGGCCTATGGAAGGGCCCAGTCATTGTTTGTGGCGACTAGGTTCATCATCCCCATAGCAGATGAGGAAACCCAGGCTCAGAGAGGATGGGGTTTTAAGCATTTATAGACCACTACCCTCAGGCTGGCCAGGCCTGTCAGACCTGGAGCTAAACCTACACAGAAAAGGATCTGTGAGCTACTCTAGGGCGACTCAATAGACTTATGAAATGGAGATGCCTCTTCCAAGCAATAGTTTGGCTGGGTAGCTGCCGCCTGAGCTGTATTCATAGTTAATGAACTCCTATCCACAGATGAGATGTGGGCTAGGGCTGAGGAAGCCCTTTACTGCCCTAAAGTTGGGGTTTCTATGCCCTCCCACATCCCAGGGATGACTGTTTATAAGCCCCTGGAAATGTTGGGGAGGCTGCAGTTCCTGTGTAAGGGGAAGTGTGGGCAGCTATGATGGTCACCCCACCCACCCAGTTGCTTTGGCTGTGCGGATGTGTCCCTGAGTCCTCTCCAAGTCATGTGGCTTGTGGTTTGGAGATACATGTAATGGGTCTCAGCACAGGACCCAACACAAGGTATACTCAGTAAATAGTGCCCCTCATTATTCTTTTAAATATGACCACCACCCTTTTATTTTTGGATAGGGAAAGTAAGAACTAAGAAGGGTAAGTGACTAGTCCAAGGAGTCAGGGCACCTTTTATAATAAGACCTTAATAGCAGAGCAAATGGAATCAGAAACCAAATTTCAAGGCCACCTTTTGGGAGCTCTAAGTTCTGATTTCTTCTCTGTTCTTAATTTAACTGATTAATTTTTTCCTCCATCTGTCAGCCCATTTTGGACCCAACTATACCCCAAAAAATGGATTTTCTTTTAAAGATAACTTTCAGATCAAATGATGGTTCTTTGTAAACATCAACAAAATGGACAAAGTTTTAGCTAGACAGACCAAGAAAAGACATAAGACTCAACTACTAAAGTCAAGAAGAAAAGAGGGGACAATACTATCAATCTTATAGAAATAATAAGGATTATAAGGGAATGCTATGCCAACAGATTAGATAACTTAGATGAAATTGACAAATTCCTAGAAAGATTCAAATTACTGAGACTGACTCAAGAAATAGAGAATCTGAATAGACCTATAACATGTAAAAAAGATTGAATTAGTAATCAAAAAACTATGCACACACATATACACACACAGAAAACCTAGAAACAGAGAACTTCACTGGTGAATTCTACCAAACATTTAAAGAAAAATTAATACCAATTCTTTAGAAACTCTTCCCCCGCCCAAAAAAAGGGGAAGGAACACTTCCAAATTCATTGTATGAGGCAAATATTACCGACACCAAAACGAAACAAAAATTACAAAAATTTGTTTGAACATCCAGAGCCGTCAGCTAGAATTTCCTTGTGTTAATTTTGCCAGCAAGCATGTTTTTTCAAACTTACTTCTTCACAGAGGGTATGTATGGATTTTCAGGAGTACCAGCTTTATGAAAAATTTTCATTCCAACTGTACACTTCGTATGGGTCCAAAACCTTATTTTCTTCCCTCCCTTGTAACCAAGGCTCTGGGTTTCTGGTATCAACAATTGATCTCTGATCTTACACACACACACACACACACACACACACACACACACACAAATTGTAACATCTGTGTGATGACAGATGTTAACTAATTGTGATCATTTCACAATATATATATATCCATTGATTAACTATGTAGTATATCTGAAACAAATGTAATGATTTTTGAGACAGGTGGTTTCTTATGAGACCAGATGAAGGTTTCAGGAAAGTTAGTTTGCCAAGTCCATTCAACATTCATTCAACACATGTGTAGTAAGGGCCCTCTATATTTCAGGCACTATTCTAGGCATTCAAGTACTTCAGTAAACAAAACAGACAAGCATCCCTGCCCTCCAAGAGCTTACACTCCAGTAGCAGGGTTGGGGGCAGGGGAGTCAAGCTTGTTTATAAACAGTGTGGTGTGTGGAAGGTGATAAGTATGATGAAAAAATGAAAAGGAGGAGAATGAGGGGGGTTGGGTGGCTGAGGGGCATGTATCATGCCAGGTGGCTGGAGTCTGGCAGACTGATCAGGGCCCTGCTGGGGCTAGGGCTGCGGCCTGAGCTCTAGCAGGGGCAGTGGGGAGGGCAGAGGGGCAGAATGGCTGGGCTGTCAGCCTCATGCTCTTCTGTTTTCCTTCAGAAACACGATGCACAACATCCGAGGCAACAGGCCGCCCCAAGGATCAGGCCACGGACCCTCAGGGGGTGATTCTCCACTGAGCGGGGAGCCTCAGCGGGAGGAGCAGCCCTCGCACCCTGATGCCAGTGCCCCAGGTGAGCCCCTGAGCTGCCTTCAGAGACTGAGCGAGTGCCCTCCTCTCCTCCCCAAAACACCAGCATTTGTGCTTTTGTGTGTCAATGATGGAACCCCCCAGCTCACTCCTCCTGGGTTTCTATGGGTCTAGTAGCAATGATTGTTTTTATTATTATTATAATAAAATATACATAACATAAATTCTACCCTTTGAACCAATTTTAGGTGTATAGTTCTGTGGCATTAAGTACATTCTCACTCTTCTGCAACCATCTTCTGAAACTGAAACTCTTAGCAATGATTCTTGAAGTGATAAGGGAAAATCTTTTAGAAACTCACTTTTTTTTTTAATTTATAAGGAAACGATATAAAAATCACTTCTGGGGTGATTAAAATCAGATCTGCCTGAAGAAGCAAGGCGGATGACCTTCAGGTAGCCACCGTAGCAATGACACAGCGCTTTATTATTTCACAAAATGTGAGTGACTCATACCATAGGCGGGGTTTGGCTTCCTCAAAATTGGCATTGGTGCCCTTAGAACGTATTTTAGCTTAGAAACAGCTGGGAGAAAGCTGGCTAAGGCAGCACTGTGGACTTTTCTTAGGACAGAGAGGATCCCTGGGCTGTGTGCGTAGAAGTGACTGGAAAAGGCGCCCCTTTGAAGCAGTGCCTGGTGGGGCCCCGCAGATCACAGTGAACAGCCCAAGAGAAGATCAGTACTGGGTCAAATCAAGAATAATAATAATGAAACTAACACTTATACCGGGGTGCCAACAAAATGTATACACATTTTAAGAAATGTTAACACTTTGGTCAACGTTGTAGTTCACCATAATCAGAAGTGTCTGATGCTGATGGTAAACACTTTGAGCACCTCTTGTAATTGCGGAAGTCAAACTTGACTTGTATTCATCTTTTATTTTATTTTATTTTATTATTATTTTTTGTTTTTTTGAGGGCAGTGTTACTGGCCCTCATATGTGGGACCCAAACCGGGGCCTCTGGTTTCCCAAACCAGCGCTTAACCACCGCACCACTCGGCCGGCCCTTCATCTTTTGAGTATTACAGTTTTAATACAGATTTTTCCTTTCTTAAAATGTGTAAAAATGTAGCAGTTAACTTTGTGCCAGGGCTACTCTAAGCACTTTTTTGGGGAGGAGAGGAGAGGGGTGTGGATAACAGTTTTATTAGGATGTAGTGCACATACTATACAATTCACCCACTTGAACTCTACAATTCAGTGGCTTTGAGTACATTCACAGAGTTGTACAACCATCATAATCAATTCTAGAACATTTTTATTTCCCCAACAGAAACCCTGCATAACCTCAGCCGTCAGTCCCAATCTCCACCTCCCTTTAGGCTCTAGGCAACTACTAATCTACTTTCTGTCTCTGTAGATTTGCCTATTTTGTGCAGTTCATATAAATAGAATCATAGTATATACGGTCCTTTATGACTGCATCTTTCACTTAGCAGAACCTTTTCAAGTTTCATCTATGTGCACTAAACACTTTACCTGCACAAACCTGTTTAATCCTTATAACAACCTGAGCGAGCAGTAGTTACTGTTGTTATTCTTATTTAATAAATGAGGGAACCAAGGACAGGAAAGTGGAGCCACACAGTGAGTGAGAGAGCTAGGATTCAGGCCAAAGACTCCGGCCCCATACTACTACATGAAGCCTCATTTTCTAAGTCAGTGATTCTTAAAACTACATCTTTATTGCCATGAGACTTTGATGCCATAAACAAAATCTAATATACAAAGCAGTTAGAAGCTGAGTTGAGTCAGGGGTGGAAGTGTGGGCTCCCCTTGGCCCCCCCACCCTCTACCCTCACAGTCAGCTATTGACAGGCACTCCCACAAAATCCTAGGGCACTGATTGAAAACAGCTGGCCTAGGCCTGGTATTCTCCAGCTATGAAATGGGCACAGGAATCCCTACCCTGCCTGCCTTCAGGCTTGGTGGACAGTAGTGTTATCCGAGGGCAGCAGGGCTGCAGGGAGCCTCCCTGCTCTCCTAGACCCTATGGCAGAAATGAGAAAGAACCATTGTATTCTTCTATGGGCTGCTTTGTTTTCGGTGCAGCCAGATTTCTTTTAAACCTGTAACAAGACCATTCAGTTCTTTTACCCAACAATGCCAAGAAGTTTCTGGTTCCTGAACCTACTGGAGTAGTTCTTTATCTGTTCAAGACTATTTGGCTGGCCCTCGGCCTGGTCCCAAGAAGACAGATGCTAAGTCATTTGGCTCATCCTCCAAGCCCTGCCTGTCCCCTCCCCTGATACCCCATACCACATCCTCATTTTTAACACCCACGTCCCAAAAAGATTGGGGATAACTTATTGAAATAAAGTACATCTCTGGAGAAAGTAAATGAGTAATTTGGGTTAAGAAATCTAATAAGATGAACAGAGTAGCTAAGGGCAGGCAGCAGATGTGGCCCTGAGCGTCTCTGCAGCCAAGGCAAAGAGAGAAGTGCAAACAGTTAGATTACTTCCGATGTCCATAAGACCAAACATATATTGGGTTCTCGGAGAAGTCATGACGTATTTTTTTCTCTGTTTTTCGTTGCAAAATGCATCATGACTTTTCCAACAACCCAATATTTTCTTGAAAGAAGCAAAACTGTTTCTGGCACTGAGGGCTGAGGAGAATTTCTCCTGCCAGGCCTCACAACAGACTTGATGTGCATGTGCCACATAAATAAGATTCTCAAGGTCCTTTGACCATATACAATCAGGCCATTAAATGTCCCTGGATGCGGGCTGATGGCAGAGCCCTAAAGTAAAGGATGGGGACAGGGCAGGAAAAGGTGGCCTGGGTGAGTTACTCTGGCATTTGATTTGATTTAGGAATAAACTTTAGCACTGGTCTGCAAACGTTTTCTGTAAAGAGCAAGATAATAAATACCAGAGGCGATGTGGGTCGTATGGTCTCTGTTGCAGGCACTCAGTTCTGCCCTTACAGAGTGAAAGCAACATACACAGTGCACAAATGAATGGGCGTGACTGTGTCCCAGTAAAACTTTATTTACAATAGCAGTCTGCAAGCTGGATTTGACCTATGGGCCATCACTCTAGAGGAAGTAAAAGGACTATGCAGCCTTGAAATAAGTCTCCTAACTTAGCTTATAATAAGAATCAAATAAGAGTTTGAGTTACTCTCTATGGCAAGAATGCAGAGTACAGCTATTCCATGCTCCTATCGACAAACAGATCTGTGTACTTTGAAAATAGCTTAGAGGGTAGAAGTGGGATCCTAAAATAAGATACAAGACATCCTGCTCGGGCTTGGGCCTGAGGGGATGGCCACCCGGCAGACACCAGCGGGGCAGTATGAGATAGCCCCTGCAGGTGGGGATCTGAGACTAGGAAACAGGCACAGTTTAGAGGATGGGCTGGGTGACCCAACCAGCACAGCATAATGTTTATTTAGTCCAGAGGTTCTCCAGGGATGATCCCTGGACAAGCTGCGTCAGCATCACCAGGAACAAGCCCTGCCCCAGGCCAACTGAATGAAGAGCTCTGGGAGTAGGGTCCCACAGTCTGCATTTTACCAAGCCCTCCTAGTGCTTCTATAGCAAGTTCAAGTTTGAGAATTGCCAAGGCCCCTGATCATAACCTCTGTGTTTCCCCTCTTAAGCAGGGAAAGATCCAGCGGATTCTCCAAAGCCTACACCCAAGTCCTCTCTGACCGCCAGTCTCATTCAGAAAGCCAAGCGCCCAAGCAACACCTTCCCGCTCTTTGCTGAAGGACTCACACGAAACCGAACTGCCCAGGAGAAGGCTTTGGCCTTT
The DNA here is from genome assembly GCA_033961575.1 of Aselliscus stoliczkanus. Classification (NCBI taxonomy): domain Eukaryota; kingdom Metazoa; phylum Chordata; class Mammalia; order Chiroptera; family Hipposideridae; genus Aselliscus; species Aselliscus stoliczkanus. Next base: position 143,401,692 of record CM066728.1, read on the forward strand.
GAGCAGCAGGTTCTGATACTCACCAAGGAGTTAAAGTCTCAGAAGGTAAGCTCTGGCCGGGAGAAGCCCCAGGCTCCAGCAGAGCCCTCTGGGCACAGGCCAATCTGTGGTCCTTAACAGACAAACTGCGGATGGTTGGAAATGGTGTACTGTTGATTACTGAGGGACACGCTGTCACTCACACTAGGTGACAGAAAGCCACCGTGGCAGGGTCTCTGGAGACTTACTTTAAAAATTGTTTCTCAGATCCCTCCTGGAGGACTATGCACGTCTGACCCCACACCCAAAGAGAGACAATATTTGGAGGAGGGTCATCTGGGTGTAGGGTCCTGGGAGGGGCCACTGAATAACTGGGGGATTCTTGATCTTTGAAGGATTGTCACAGGACAGAGAAAGCAGGCAGCTCCGTGTGGCGCTGGGGCTGTGCCAGGCCCAACGGGACAGTGACAGGGAGGAAGATTTAGGCTTAATAGAGAAGTGAATTATAGCAGCTTAAAAAAAAGGAAGAGCTATATGGTCATTGTAGAAAGCAGATCACACACAAACACACAGACATGAAAATCATTCAGAGCTTACAACCCAGAGAGGAAATTGTGTTCGCATCCAGGGGCAACCTCATGAAGCCATGAGGGTCACGTGGCAGGGATGCGAAGTGGGCTGCAGCACTGGGTAGCAAGCTCTCGTTAGCACAAAGTGATTAAATTAGCACAGTTGTTACTGAAAATCCCAAGGATGGTGCTTAGTGGTGCCTCCAGTGGTGGCCCCACTGAAGGCCCAGGGTCCTTCTCCTCTGAGAGGAAGACCTAAGCTTTTGTGTTGGAGTTTTGGCTGCCCTGAGTCTCTGCTTTGTTTTCTGGCTCTTGCCCCTGGGGAGGTTGGGGATGTACTGTATTTTCTTCTCAATAGTCTCCTCCTTCCACATTTCTTGTTTCTTTTCTGCCCTGTTTTTGGAGAAGACAGTTCAGAAAAATCCTCTCCCTACCTATTTCTACTGCTCCTTGGTCTTTCTTGTTCTTAGGCAGATAATGTGGGGAAACACCGGAGGCCTCATTCCTGGCGGGTCAGAAATTACGTTTAACAAAGCAGCTGGTAATTAGAGTTCTGAAAGGAGGAAGCTCATTCATTCATATGTTCTCAATGCATTTGTTTATTCACCGTATCTTTATTGAGGGCCTACTAGGTGCATGCAGTAAGCTAGGTGCCAGGGAACAAACAGTGAAAAAAGACACAGGTTCTTATATTTCATGGCAGAGATAGGCATTAAGCAAATCAACATCCAAATATATTATGATGGCATGTGACGTCCCCTCTGACGCCCCACTGTCCCTTTTCCTCCCCAAATGTTCATGTTCCTGTCATGAGGCTGCTGGATGCTCCTTAGAGCTGAGAGGGCATTAAGGTGAATTATAGCAGCTGCCTGATCCCTGGAGCAGTACAACTTAAGTCCCATCCCCGAACCTGGACAGGAGAAGAAATATGGAAAGTAAACACTGCCTCTCCTCTCACCATACCGTTTCTTTGCTTCTAGGAAATATGGGCACCTCCCTTGACTTGGCTTTTCCTTCTGAGATATTATGAGTTGTCAAATGAAGTAGAGAGGCCCTGGGAGACCGCGATTTCATTTAGGTTTGCCCCGACAGCTCTGCAGCCCTGGAGACTCTGCACCATTCTTCAATAAATGAAGGCAAAGTCTTGGAGATTTGCAAGGGCCGCCCAGGCAGTCGACACTGCCCTGTAGTCAGAGTGAAAATGTCAGGAGGAAGTTATTCAAGCGTTAAGGAATCTGGACTTTCTTACTAGTTCACTTTCCAGCAAACCTGAGCCCTGCTCTAAAACAGTTAGCAGGGAGAGCAAGTCTCGTTGTTTAGCTTTTGATCGCAATATAAGTGGATTTGCATGCTCTCTGACCCACCTCACAAATGCACTTTCGTCTTGTGGATAACTCAGCACAGACATTTAAATAAGATGGTGCAGGCCCCAACTCTGGCCCTGAGAAAGTTTCTTTACCTCGCTAAGTCTGAATTTCCTCCTCTTTAGATGGAGTTATAACCATGATTCCTGCAGAGGCCTGTGACCAGATCTATAAAGCCAAGTGCCCGGCCCCCAGCAGCTGCCCAGTAGATACAGGCTTTGGTTGTTTTGGCTATTGCCAGCATCCCTTGCTCTCCTTGTTGATTTCTTCTTGCCTTAGAACGAATGACACCCCCCCCCGAGGGAGTCTGAGGAGAACCCTCCGTAGGCATTCTGGGAAACAGACATGAACCCATAAGGGCCTCCAGGAAATGTGCTTGTGGGGCATAGAGTGATGGGCAGAGGTCAGGTCTTCGTTCCATCTTAGGAAGGGGAAGCTCCAGCCACCAACTCTGGGGTTTTGCCTCCAACCCAGATACCAAAACCAAAGAGCGGAAGGAAAAAGGAGACCAACTCTTAGCCCAGAGGTAGGACAGAGGAGGCCGGCACAGCCCTGGGATGCCCAGCATTGCCCTGGGCACTCAGAAATGCTGGCAGGAGAGCAACGTTCCATTTGACCCTCCAAGTCCAGGTCCTCAGCTGGGGAAACGGCCCCCTGGACTTACCTGGGCTCACACCTCCATGTCGCTTCAGTGGGAAGGTACCATCTTTCTGCCGGAGGACATGGGGGGGGGGGCAGTCTTGTCCTGTCTCAGACAGCCAGGTAGCCATTGCCAGCAGCTTTATGGTCCTTTAAGAATTTGTATCTCAGGGCCGGTCGAGTGGCTCAGTTGGTTAAGAGCTCGCTCAAGAGTGCGAGCTGAGCTCTGAGCAACGGCGGTTCGATGCCAGCCCGAGCTGAGTTGCCGTTGAGCTGCCAACAGGTAGCAGGATGGCTCAGCTAAAATAAAAAAGAATTTGTATCTCAAACTCTCTTGATGCTATAGAGGGCCCTGGACTTTTTCTCCAGGTTCAGGGCTCTGGTCACAGCCCAGCTGCCTCCATGATCTCACAGTATGGCCCAGTATCATACACAAGCACTGTAACCACTCTTCAGAACAAGTGGAACATGCTCTCTGTGCCTCCCTGGTGTCATATTAAACCACAGGGTGACTCCCATACCCATTAAGCCATTATCCACCCCAGGACCCTACAGTGCTGGCCCCACGAGAGATTTGGACTCCAGGAGTTGGTACCAGATGGCTGCTTGGCCGGGTGACTCGGGCTCTCAGAGTTGACAGAATTGCATCCAGCCTGAAGTCCGTCTGCCCCAGCAGATGGAAGGCTGTTGTTTGTGGTGATGTTCACCATCTGTTGGCTGCTGGGAATGAGTACCCCCACAGGGCCCTGCCTGGCACCCTCTGGAACCAACTTAGCTAGCTGAGGATTACTTGGTGAAGACATGTAATTTGTTTAGGAAACTCAGTGGGGGCAAAATACAGACTCTTACTTCCCTACGACTCCAGCTCAAAACTTCAGAGTGCACACTCCCTGCATGGGCATACACACTTCAGATGCATGCCCCCTGCACAGGATAGAAACACTACAGGGTACAGACACTTCAGGGTGCACGCCCCCTGCACAGGGTGCAGACATTCAGGGTACATGTGCACACGCCACATTTATCTGTTTACTATCATTAGACACTTGGGTTGTTTGCATCTCTTGAGTATTGTGAAAAATGCTATGAACATTGGTTATTTCCATTTTTTAAAAAAAGTAAAAGCATTTCAATGCAGAATTTATTAACTACGCATGATGGAGAAGTGAGAAGTGAAGGATCTTGGATTAAGAGTTGGGAGCGCTCTATTATGGCGTGTTTCCCACCCCTGGGGATCCACCAGGTCCCTTTAGTCCTCTTCCTTCTCCTTTCTTGGGCTTCAGTCTCTCATGTGACAGCAAGGTGACTGGGCCAGGTGGTCTCCCAGGGCCTTCCATCCTCCAGGTTTTCTGAATCCGTGATCCATTACCATTCCTCATCTTCCACTTCCTACTCTGGCTCCACCCCTCTCCCCAATTCCTCTCTCCCTGTCTCTTCTGGTGCCAGGATTCCGGGGTGGAAATTTTGGTCTTGGATTTTGGGAGCCAGGTGTGGGAAGGGGAAGACAACTGGGTGTAATGAAATAGGCTCCCCAGAGGAGAGCCTATTTCAAAAGTTGGGGGGGCCGGCCGAGTGGCTCAGTTGGTTAAGAGCTCGCTCAAGAGTGCGAGCTGAGCTCTGAGCAACAGCAGTTCAATGCCCAGCCCAAGCTGAGCTGCCAACAGGTGACAGGATGGCTCAGCTAAAAAATAAAAAGTTGGGGAAAGATACCCACCTGATTCTGAGCCTGTGAGCCTCAGGTAGGTTATTTCGCCAGGCTGTTACCAAGGTGATCTCCAAATCTCAGCTGGACCTGAAAAGGGCCTGGGCTTCTCAGTTATCCTGGAGCAACAGGAATGTTAAACTCTCAGTTGGGCCTTGGGAGGAGATTTCTTCATTCCAAACATTCCAGTTTGGTTTGCAGCCATGCTCCCTCCCTTCCTGCCACACCCAAGAACTCCCAAAGCTCCTCACCTGCTCTTTTATTCCTATGGGGCTTTCTGTTGGCTCAGCTGTCTGGAAAGCCTCCCAACCCCCACCTGCCACCTGCCATTTGACCATCTCTGGTCCTCCTCATTCTTCACAGATCAGTGGAAACTGTTGTGCCTTTCTGTAGAAGGTATTGGTCTTCTCCCATCTCCACCCCAGGCATATGTCATTGCTCTCTGCTCTGGGCCCTGCAAACCCCCTTGCTTCCCTCTGTCCCAGTAAATCGCTCCATTATAGTGGTTCACCTTTGCTCCCATCAGCCTTTGTGGTTTTTGAAGGTGGGAAATGACCAGTCCCTGTCTGGGCCCCAGCAACTGCCCCAGGGCCTGGCACTGAGTGAGTGCTTGGTAAAGGATGGATGGGTGGAAGAGAGAACCGAGGAGGGACAGTCGCTAGTACCAAGGTTTCAGAGGGTGCATGCTAATTTGGTCTTCTCATATAAAGTTATGATTTGGGGCAGTTCTCCTCCAAGATAGAATTGTTCTTAGCAAATAACCCTATCCAGCTGATTCACTTATTTACATATTTTGGCATAGATACAGCTAATATGTCTCCAGGAACCCATGTTTTTTCAGATGAGGCTGGCATGGAGCTCAGCGGTGGCCTAAAGGCCCTACCTACCAAGTCTGAGGGTCATACAGGACTGGTGCTGGGCTACCTGGCTTCTGATAGTCTGATCCTGGCCATAAATGAATCCACACCCCTGCTTTGGGGCAAGATAGGTCCTGGAGAGGTTGGAGGTTGGAAGGCATGGGGAGCCAAGCAGACCTTGAGTTTCCACGTGAATTAAGTGTCCCGCCAAGGAGTAAATTGAGGTCTGTTGCTCTCTAACACTTCCTTGCACCAGCCTTGTGGGCATCACTTGATGAGCTGAGGGGGCTGGGCACACCTGGATTGAGTGAGACTTTCTGTGTGTAGCCTAGTGTGAGGATCACCAGTGTGATTCCTTCCTAATGCTGTCTCAGCTCGATTGACAGTGACTGCCTGGGTGCCATTTTCAGGATGGCACCAGGCTCTCCTGCTCAACTAGGCTTAGCAGGAAGCAGTATTGAGGTTAATTAGTCATGTCTGTCACAAGAACGAGAGGGCAGAGCAGTGCTATGTGCCATGTCGTTGCCACCCCTGCTTTCATTTCTGACCGACTGCAGGCTTTGGAGTCGGGATGATTTGGGATTAGATTCCACTCTACTCTGCTGAGCCTCAGTTTGTTCATCTCTGAAATGGTCATGTATTAGTCGGGTACAGGCTCAGCTGCTGTAACAAAAAAGCTTCAAACTAATGTGGCCTAAAACAATTTGGAAGTTTATTTCTCTCTCACATTCTCATGGAAGAATCCAGAGGTAAGTGAGTAGTTCTGAGTTGGTGGGGCAACTCTGCCACCTCGACACATAGTTTCTGCCTGTAAGCCCAGGGTGGTTGCTCTAATTCTTGCCTTTTCCCAGCCAGAAGGAAAGGGAAACTGGACCAGCGGAGCATGTGGATAGTGATTTCAAAAGTATGACTCAGAAACTGCCCACATTATTTCTTGTATCCCATGTAGACAGAATGTTCACTTGGCCATACCCAGCTGTAAGCTTGGCTGGGAAATGTAGCCTTTAGCTGGGGAACCATGTGTCCTGCTAAAATACTCTTGAACAGAAAATGAGAAAATGGGTGCTGAGGTGATATGACCCAGAAGACGATGCTGGCGCTCTCTCAGGGCTGTTAGGGCTGGTGAGAGCATGTGCGTCGCTTCCGGCACCTCCCAGGCCTTCCCCGAGCTCACAAGGCGCTTCCCTGTCCCGCCCAGGAGCTGGTAAGGATCCTGCACAAGGCACTGGAGGCCGCCCAGCAGGAGAAGAGAGCATCCAGTGCGTACCTGGCGGCAGCCGAGGACAAAGACCGGCTGGAGCTGGTGCGGCACAAAGTGCGGCAGATCGTGGAGCTGGGCCGGCGGGTGGAGGCCCTGGAGCAGGAGCGGGAGCGCCTGGCGCAGACCGTGAGCCTGCGGGACCAGCAGGTGCAGGAGCTGCAGCAACACGTGCAGCTGCTCATGGACAAGAACCAGGCCAAACAGCAGGTCATCTGCATGTTGTCTGAGAAGGTCACCCAGGACTCCATGCAGCCCCCTAACCAGCCCCCCGGGCCCTCAGATGCTGCTGACAGGGACCTCCTGAGTCAGCAGGAGGAGATGGAGCACTTGAAGGTACGGGCCCCTCCCTTGGGGAGGGCACTGCTCTCCACCCTAATGGTGTCCTAGATAGGGCAGGGATAACCCTTAATTCTGGAATGTTCATCTTTGAAATAGATGTCAGTGGAAATGTTGCCTACACATTTCCTCACTTTCTTAACCAGAAGGCCCAGTGCAATTTGACTTTTCATGATATCGAAGGCTGGTATCCAAAGAGAAGTTATCTCTAAATTATCAAATTGGAGATGAAAGAGCCCAAGGTAGGGTCAGACACCTGAGTGCTAGGCCAGCGAGGTCTGGGGCCTGACCTGGCCAGCCTCCTTTAATGTCTCACTGATGCCTTTGGGAGCCCCCATGGTTCCAAGGTAGCCGGGCCCCACAGTCCTGCACACAGTGCCAGTCACCTGTGGCTGGCTGTGACTTGCTATAATGATGGCACTAATCAACACTATCTATAGACTGTTTACCGTCCAGCAGGCCCTGGTCTAGGCGCATTCCCTGCCTCATTCCATTTCCTGCTTGCACCAGCCCTGAGAGGCAGTCAGTTGTGTGCTCCCCATTTTACAGATGGTGATGCTGAGGCTGAGAAAAATGAAGCCACTTGCCCAGGGTTGTGTGCTGAGAAAGTGGGGGGACAGGAATTGGGATGGAGCTCCCATCTCTGTATAGTCTGTCTGCTCTGCTAACTTCCAGCTACTGCTACCATCCCTGCCTCCCCTTCACCGAGGCTGTGGCTCTGACTTGGGAAAGGCTGCCCCATCCCACAGGGACCAATTACAGCACAGGGGGCAGGTGTGATGCCTGCCATGGACTATAGTGTCCTCTGTAGAAGGTGGAGACAAGAGCTGCCAGACTGCCTAGAGGCTTGACTGGTGACAGGCACTCATAGTCCCACTGTTGTTCCTAAAGGCAGCCATGAAACCAGGTCCAGTCCTGCCCCAAATCCTGCCACTTGCAGCCACACAGGTATACGTACATATAACCATGGGAACTCCTGTGCTGCTGTACCAAAGAACTGCTATTGGAGAAGAGGGAGGGGGAGGGAAAAGAGAGAAATCCAGATGCTTTGAGAGACCAATGGGCAGTGTGGTACAGTGGCCACTGCCCACGCTCTGAAGCCAGGCAGACCTGACTGCCAGGCTCTGCCTCTTATTAGCTGTATGAACCTCATCTCACCTCTATATAAAATGGCCTAACCATTCCTATTCACAGTTAGGTGGATAAAGAAAGATAACATGAAACCCAAACTCCCTTCCCCTTCTTTTAGAGTGAAAAACCACATAACCAGTCTCTGAGTCTTTTTCCTTAAAATCAGATTTGAGTTCAAAATGAAAACAAAGTCCTTTCAAATGCAGATGTAGCTAGGTTGTTAGAAGGCTGTCAGTTTTTCACACAGCAGTGAAAATGGCTTCCAGTCCTGCTCTACCTGGCTGAGCTTCTCTCTGTGCCCATCCTGCTGGAATCCACTGTTGGGGGTCAGAGAATTGGACTCAGGGTGCTTCCAGACTGCCCCAGAAAGCTGACTGGAAGCCTGGACTCACCTAGGAGACTGAGAGTGTCCCTGAGTTTGCGTGTACAGGAATTTAATTTATCAGTGAGCCCAGATATGAGGATTCATATCAACCAAATTTACATTTGCAGCCGATCCTCAGAGGCCGGGCATTTTGTGCTAGAAAGAGTTGCATATATTAGGAGTCCTATTTGTTAGCCTTAGGTGTCTGATCTAAGAAAAAAATAGAAGACCTATCAAAAATCCATTGTCCAAGTTTGAGACAGAGTGTTTTCACATTTCCCACTTGCCCTGTGATTGAGGATGGCCGGCTATAAGGAAATGCCCCCTTGTTGTTGAAGCTGTCAATCTGAGAGTACAGTTGTTGACCGTGACTCTCTGAGCTGGGAAGACCCAGCGATCTAGTCCACTCGCTCATTTTCTGGTAGGCACGGCCGAGCTCTGGAGAGGGGAAGGGGCTGGTACAGGGTCACACAGCACAAGCGACAGGGTCGCAGCTAGATCCCAGGTCTCCCCACACCCAATCCACTGCCTTCCCCGTTCACACATGGGCTAGTCCACCCAGCATTTCCCGAAGAGATTTCCCTGGTTCCTGACCCCTGTGAACGCAGGCAGGCAGGCAGACTCTCTAACTCCTGTCCCTTTTCTCCCATTGTCTTTTCTCCTTTGCTTCACTGGTGACTGTCGTGTGGCTTCTCTCTCTTCTAGGGTCTTTCTTTTTCCTCCCTACAGATCTGAGCCAAGAACCCTCAAGGTAGGATAATGAGCTGAATGGGAAGGTGCTCGCCCAGATGCCACCCCCACCCCATTCCCACTGCTGCTCCATGGGTGCTCACCCCCGCCCTCCCTCCCTGGGCAGGAAATGGGGTACCCTGTGCAGCATGCCCAAGGCCTTGGCAATGCCAGTAAGTACCTTCTGGGCCTGGGATGAGAACAGAGGGATGGTAACAAGGAGGCAGAACCAGCTGGTGGGGCAGCGCAGTCCCAGCCGTGGACTCCGATGTCCGTTCTCAGCTCCTACCGTGGACTGAACACACCTGGGATTGGGTCCTGCCTGTCTCCATACGAGCTGTGTGACTGAGGAGAACTTAGCCTTCCGCGCTTGTTTACTCACCTATAAAGGGGGAATGATAGTACTTTAATACTTAGCACACACACTGTGGTCAAGATGAAATCACATTCAATAATGAATGTGAGGGAAATGGGTCTGTCCCATAGGAGGAACTCAGGCAGGCATCTGGTAGTTCTTCTCTTCCCTTGCCTGGAGGCTTGTTCATTTCCCCAGGCTTTTGGGAAGAATCCCCAGTAACAGCAGTGGAAATCTCTCAGCAGGTGGAGGGGGTGCTCAGTGCTTAAGAGGAGCCCTCAGAGAGGTGAGAACTCAGTGAGGGAGGAGACCTTGCCCTGCACAGGCCTTGCCCTGCACAGGCCGCATACCAGCCACCATGCTAAGCCTTTTGCACATAATTAGCGATTCACTCGCTCCTAATAACCCAAGGTGGTACTATTATTTCCATTTTCCAGGTGAGGACCCAAGGCATAGAAAGGATGAGTAACTTGTCCCAGGGCTCCATGGGGAAGGCAGGACTTATATCCAGACCTCGTGGCCTGGAGTCCATGCCCTGACCGCCAGGCAGCGCTGGCCTCGGACAGCGCCTGCATCTTTGACGTGCTGTTATTACACTGCTGGGTAGGAGAAGTCAGACAGGTCTGCCTACATCCAGCCAGATGACTACCAAGGACAGCCTTGAAGCAGGGGGTTCCAGCGGGGAGGGTGCTTAGAGTCTCTGGGCAGTAAATGTAGTGGTTAGGACTTGGCTTTAGAATCAGACAGACCTGGACTCAGTCACCCCTGCCTGGTACCAGCTTTGTGACCTCAGGCAACTTATTCATCCTTTCAGAGCCTCTGAGACCTCTTTTGTGTTACTTTCTGGCTGCTGGGAGAATTAAATGAGATAATGAGCTCAGCGTGCGGATGTGGGTAGAGGTAATGGCGCAAGGAGCCCCCATACCCTCTGAGTTCTTTAAATCTCCAGACACTGAAGTGTATGTAAGACTGTCGGGGGGTCAGGGAGTGGTCCTGGAAAATCCTGGCACTCCCAGGAGGTTGGTCCTCGCTGTGCTGCAAACATGAGGATTCCCACCAGTCTCACCACCCCTACCACATAAGGATAAGGAAGTGGGGAACTTGTGGCCTTCGCATTGTGTCAGCCATTTAGGCAGAAGGCAGCTGACCCTGGACATGAGTTGGAGCTTGTGGGCTGGGAAGGATCTTGGCCAGAATGAAGACCCAGCCAGGGAGGTCAGGATAGGTTGTGAGCTGTGCACAAATGACCCTTCCCTGATAATGAAGTGCCACAGGTTAGGTGCGATGTTCTTAATTTCCAGATAAATCAGGGCCTATCGAAAGTCATCACTGCAATAGTGTCTCTCACACTCACCTACAGCCCAGTCCATTTTCTTGAGTGGGAGGGAAAGGGGTTGAGTTCCAGCCAGTAAATGCCCTGAAATTGCTATGTATTGCTGTGAGCGTGTGTTGTTCATTGCTTCTGCAATGTCCATCCAAGCAGAATAAAGACCGAGCCATTGCTGTGGCTGCTCCTTTCTGAGGCTGAGGCTCCGGCTTGAACCTCCCCAGTGCTTGGCCAGCTTCTTGCAGGTGTCAGCAGCAGGATCGTAGTCCCTCCACTGGACCGCTTGCAAAAGGAAAACTTTAGGCTCAGAGATGTGCATCACAGCATTATTCATAATCAAAAACAAACTGAAAGCATCCAGGACTCAAGAAAAAAGCAAGAGAAAGATGAAAACTAAGATATGGTAAATTCACCCAATAGAATAGTCGTCTGACATTAAAAATGGTCATTGGGAAGCTTATATAGCAACATAGGAAAGTATTTACAAAGTGACACTTATGTAAAAAGATTTTCCACCCAAAATTGTTCAGTATGATCACAAATATATGGCAAAATACGTTTATTTTCAAAACAAACATTACTTGAATGTTTATGTTTTGGTCCCTATACTTAGTGTTATGTAGACATGTCACCTCAGTCTCCCAGCTGCCCAACAGGGTAGTTGGAATTTGTTCCTTTTTCAGATGAGGAAACAGAGTTAGAGGTACAATGAGGCCTCCCAGCCAGGAAGTCAGAGCCAGGACTTGAACCCCAGGAATTGTGCTCTCTCCACCATTTCATGTTTAGAGAAGGGTCTATCAGGAATACCTTGTTTTCCTTTCCGTCTTCCTTTTCTGTTTGCAGTATTGGAAATTTCTAAAGAAAGGAAGTGTTGGCAGCTCATTTAAGGCTGAGGACCAGGGACATGTGTTAGCTCCTTAACTACTTTGCTGTCTTCTCTAGGATGACATGGAAGCATACCGGACCCAGAACCACTTTCTCAATTCCGAGATCCACCAGGTCACAAAGATCTGGAGAAAGGTGGCCGAGAGGGAGAAGGCTCTCCTGATGAAGGTGAGCAATAAGAGCCCTGTTCTGGCTCCGTCCACTCCCGCCACCCTTCCAGTCCCCTCACCACCTCACCCTGTCTCACCCCATCTCTCTCTCTGCTCATTAACTGTGCCCGTCAGGACCTGGTTTCCAAGTATCAGGGATCTGTGCTCTGATTGCTGGTTGCTACTTCTGATCACACAAGTGCAGAGAAGAGACAGGCAGCCATTGTTGCACTTCCTTTCGTTATTGCAAGCCCCTCCCCCCCGCCAGCCCCCCAGCTAAAGTAACTTCCAGGGAATTTAAATACCTGGTACCCTTTCCCCTTTTCTCTTTTTCTCCTTTTGGGAGCTAGATATTAAAGACTAGACATTCAAAAACAACTGCATATATGGGGAAACTTAGAACGTGACCACACATGCCCAGGAAAAGGCTCAGAAAAGACCTGAGAAGACCTTAAGTTTACAAGTCAGGCTTATCCTTGGCATGTATCCTACAACAATAAAAAAACTAAAACAAACAAACAACAACAAAACAAAACCCTAAGAAAGGGAGAATCTGATTTCCAGAGTTCCTGCATTATTAGATTCAAATGTCCAGTTTTCAGCAAAATATCACAGAGTTTACAGAGAAATTAGAAAGTATGCCCATTCAAAGGAAAAATTAAATCAACAGAAACTGTCCCTAAAAAAGACATAATGGCAGATATACTAGACAAAAACTTTAAAACAATTGTCTTAAAGATACTCAGAGAACTAAAGGAAGATGTGGAGAGTCAAGAAAGCAATGTATGGGGCCGGCCGAGTGGCGCATTGGTTGAGCGCTGGTTTTGGGATGCCAGCGGCCCCGGTTCGGATCCCACATGAGGGCCAGTGACACTGCCCTCTACAGCTAACAACAGCTCCACCTGGAGCTGGGCTGTGCGAGCCCCAGTGATGGTGTGGGCTGCAGCCCCTGCTGCAGTGGGCTGCCATAGGCTACAGTGAGTGGCCGGTAGCCAGCGTGAGTGGCTGGCAGCCAAGTGTGAGCTGCCAATAGCCGCGGTGAGCGACATCCAGAGGCCAGCGACCGATCTGCCTCATCCGGGAAGAGCGCAATGACGATACCAACAGTGAAGCAACGTCCTCCGCAACTAGACTGAAGAACAAAAAGACAGCAACTTGTCTGTTCCCCTTCCTCGATTCCCCAACGCTGTTCCCCTCCGCCAATTCCCCAATAAAATCTTTAAAAAAAAAAAAAAAAAAAAAAAGAAAGCAATGTATGAACAAAGTGGAAATTTTAATAAAGAAATAGAAAACCTGAAAAGAATCCAAAAGAAATTCTGGAGCTGAAATGGAAAATACACTAGAAGAATTCAAAGGCTGATTTGAGCAGGCAAAAAGAATCAGTGAAGTTGAAGCTAGGACAATGGAAATCAAGTCTGAGAAACAGAAAGAAAGAAGATCAAAGAAAAATGAACAGAGCCTAAGTGATCTGTGAGACACCACTAAGTGGGCCAACATACTCTTTATATTATGTGAGTGCCAGAAGGAGAAAAAGAGAAAAAGGGACAGAGAGGATATCTGAAGAAATAATAGCTGAAATCATCCTAATGTTTTTTGATGAAAGACATGAATATAAACATCCGAGAAACTCAACAAATGTTAAGTAAGATAAACAGAAAGAGATCCACACCACGGCACATGATAATAAAACTTTCGAATTTCAAAGACAGATATCTTGAAAGTAGAAAGAGAGAAGTGACTCATCACATACAAGAGATGCTCAGTAAAATTATGAATAGATTTATCATCAAAAACTTTGGAGTCCAGAAAGCAGTGCGCTGATATATTCAAAGTGCTAAAAGGAAAAAAAAAAATCAACCAAGGATCCATATCTGGCAAAACATTTTCAGGTAAACAAACGCTGAAGGAGTTCATTAGCACCAAACCTGCTGTGGAAGAAATACTCAGAGGAGTCCAGCAGGGTTAAATGAAAGGACACTATAACTCAAAGCTGTATAAAGAAATAAAGAGCTCAATAAAGGTAAATACATGGGCAATTATAAAAGCTACTATTATTATAAAACTTGTTTATAACTCCGCTTTTTGTTTTCTGCATGATTTGAAGACTCTGATACATTTTTAAACAATTATTAGGCTGAAAGCTAATACTATCGTAACTTTTGTTTATAACTTCATATTTTCTTTTCTACATAATTTCAGAGACTCATACATTTAAAGAATTATTAGTTTATGTTTTGGGGCACACAATGTATAAATATGTAATTTTGTGACATCAATAACCAAAAGGATAGGAATGGAACTATAAAGGTGCAGTGTTTGTATGTTATTAAAATTAAGCTGGTATAAATTCAAATTAGAATGTTATAACTTTAGGAACTTTAAATGTAATCCCTATGGTAACTACAAAGAAAATAGCTATAGAATATACACAAACAGAAATGAGAAAGAAATTCAAACATTTTGCTACCAAAAATCAACTAAACACAAAAAGACAGTAATGCAGGAAATGAGGGACAAAAAAGTTATAAGGCATATAGAAAACAAATAGCAAAATAACGGAAGTCCCTCCTAATCAATAATTACTTTAAATGTAAATGGATTAAACTCTCTAATCAAAACACAGAGATTGGACAAATGGATAAAAACACATGATGCAACTATATGTTGTCTGCAAGAGATTCATTTTATATCCAAAGACACAAATAGATTGAATATGAAAGAATGAAAAAGATATTCCATGCAAATAATAACCAAAAGAGCAGAGTGGCTATATTAATATCAAACAAAAGAGACTTTAAATTTTTAAACAGTTACAAGAGACAAAGAAAGACATTATATATTAATAAAGGTTCAATACAGTTAGAAGATAAAATAGTTATAAACACTTATACACCTAGTAACAGATGAACAAAATACAAGTATATGAAGCAAAAACTAACAGGATGGAAGGGAGAAATGGAATTGGAGACTTTACTACCCCATTCTGAATCATGGATAGAACAATCAGAAGATAACTCAAGGAAATAGAGGACTTGAACAACACAATAAACCAACAAGATCTAACAGACATATACAGAACACTACCCAACAGCAATATCATACACATTTTCCTCAAGTGCATATGGGACATTTTCCAGAACAGACAATATGTTAGGCCACAAATTATGTCTCAATAGATTTAAAAAGACAGATGTCACCTTCTCCAACCACTGTGGGATGAAGTTAGATATCAATAGCAGAAGCAAAACTGAAAATTCACAAATTTGTGGAAATTAACACACTCTTAAACAGTAAATCAGAAGAAATCACAAAGGAAATTAGAAAATACTTAGAAACGAATGGAAAAAAAAACACACAACATAGCAAACATTGTGGGATACAATGAAAGCCATGCAAAGGAGAAGACTTAACAGCTATAAATGCTTACTTTAAAAAAGAAGAAAGATCTCAAATCAACAACCAAGCTTTACAACTTAAGGAACTATAAAAAGAACTAAAACCAAAGCTAGCTGAAGAAAGGAAATAATAAAGATTAGAGCAGAGATAAGTGAAATAGAGAATAAAGAAAACAATAGAGAAAATCCATGAAACCAGAAGCTATTTTTTTTAAAAGATCAAAGATCAACAAAATTGACAAACCTTTAGCTAGATGGACTACAAATAAGGAAAAACAGAGAACACTCAAAATCAGAAATGAAAGTGGAGATTTTACTACAAATTCTGAAATAAAAAGGATTATAAGAGTACTATGAATAATTGTACTGGACAAACCTAGATGAAATGGACACATTTTTGAAAACATAAAACCTACAAAGACTAAATCAGGAAGAAATAAAAAATCTGAATAGACTTATAACTAAGGAGATTGAATCAGTAATTAGAAATACATATCTCGGGCCGGCCGAGTGGCGTGGTGGTTAAGTGCTGGCTTGGGAGGCCAGCGGCCCCAGTTTGGGTCCCACATGAGGGCCAGTGACACTGCCCTCAAAAAAAAAAAAAAAGAAATATGTATCTTTACAAAGAAAGGCTTCACCTGAATTCTACCAAACACTTAAAGAAGAGCTAACACCAGTCCTGAGACTTTCCCAGAAGTGTACAAACTAGCGAGGGAGTTGAACACAATCAAGATGCAGCTGGGCACACACACTATTTTGGGGGCCTAAAGGGAGGAAGAAAGTCAGGAGGGCTTCCTGGTGGAAGTGCCTTCTGAGCTGAGTCCTAAAAGTGAGTTAGTGTTGTCCACGTAAACAGTGGAGAAAAGCCTTCCAAGAAGAGAGACAGGTAGTCAGGATCTGGGGGCTGAGAGTCAGGGAGGAGAGGTGTGGGGGTGAGTCCTGAGGCGGGAGGGTGAGAACTTGGGAGCATATCCGAGGAAGCTGGGACTTGTCGAGGAGTTTTGAGTGGTGATGGCCTCAGTTAGACTTAACATTTTGAGAAAACTGTGGGTGCTCAGTGGACCTGAGGAGGCGGGCCTGGAGGTGGGGACACTTGGGAATCGGTAGCAGAATCCCCAAGAAGGCTATTGATGAGGGGACTCAGGAAGCGGAGGTGAGAGCCAACTGGCGCAGACAAGAGAACAGGCTCAGGCTGACTTGAGGTGGTGCTTGGCAAACATTTGGAGATGGTGAGCAGGCAGGGGTGCAGCAGGATGGCAGTCTCGGTCCGGAGGCTGCCACCCTGGGTGAGACAGAAGCTGGGTGGTCCAGAGGCCGTGGCAATGCTTTGAGGCAGGTTTTTCCCATCTCCATCTTATAAAGAAGGAAAACAGGCCCATGGAGGTTACCTAATTTGTCCAGCACTGCCTAGCTTATATAAATAGAAACACAAGAGTTCAAGGCAGAGGGGAGAGGTAGATGGGGTAGATGGGGAATGTGCAGTGTGTGTTCCATGAGGTGGGAGAGAGGTGGTGGCAGCAGAAGGCGCAAGGGCAGCGTCCAGAGCTCCACATCCATCCCCTGGGCACTGCTCAGTAATGCCACCCACAGAGCGCCTGCTCTAGGCTGGGAAGGGCTTTACACACAGCAGCTCATCTGAGCCTCACCAGGATCCTGAGGCAGACACTATATTATCCCCATTGTTCAAATGAAGAAGCTAAGGCACAGAGAAGTTAAGTAACTTGCCATAGGTCACCCAGCCAGCAGTGGCTGAACAAGGATGGGACTGCAGGCCATACAAGAGCCTGCGCTGTCCTGTCCCTGCCCACCCCTCCCCTCTCTTCTGAATTCAGCTCCAACCCTCATCCTGGTCCCCTCTTGGCCTGGAGCCCCATCTACCTTGCTGCAAACTCTTGGATTCGGAGTCCATCTCCTTTCCCTTATATGAAGGTCTGGGTATGGGGAGAAGATGGGAGATGAGAGCTGGAAGAAGGGCTGGGCTGCCTAAAGCTGTTCAGGCCCCAGGCCCCTGGTGTAGCCCAGGCCCAACCAGGTGTCCTGACCAGCCCCACCCCACTTCCCACAGTGTGCCTACCTCCAAGCCAAGAACTGCCAGGTGGAAAGCAAGTACCTGACAGGCCTGCGGAGGCTGCAGGAGGCCATGGGGAACCAGGCCAGCGAGTGCTCCGAGCTGCTGAGGCAACTCATCCAGGAGGCATTGCAGTGGGAAGCCAGCGAGGCCTCTGCTGACGGTGTCGAGCTGAGCCCCATTAGGTGAGCCCAGGGGCTGACCAGGGAAGGGCTGCCCTGCTGACCAAGTGCGAGCATTGCATATCCCTTACCTCATATCTTCAGATAAATGAGCATGTGGTTGGAGTGGGCCCCGTTTTACAGCTGAGTCTCAGAGAGGCAGCCCCTTGCCCAAGACCACACAGCACATTAGTGCAGCTGATCTGAGTCTGCCCCCGTGAGCTCTGTTTTTTTTCCACTTCTTCAGGCTGCCTCCCAGAGGTTTTTGTCAGAAAGGGGAGAAGAGACAAGCCAGCTGTCTCCCCTGAGCTAAGCCCTAGCTGAACACAGTGGACATGGGCACTTAAATGTGGCAGAAGTGGCTATGGCTGGGGTCAAAGGCCACTGGGGGCTGGGTGGCCCAGTGTCAGGAGCCCAGGCTTTGGAGCCAGACTTGGCTCTCTCACTGTGTGACTTTGGACAAGTCACTTGACCTCTCAGATTATGCAGCCTCCACAAGATAGGGGCTAAAATCCCTGTTTTGTAAGAGCATTAGGATTCAATGAGATAGCACATGCAGATTACACAATAAGGACAAATAAGTGCTGAATAAATGAAAGGCCCTCTGGAATGATCCCCAGCTCTTGCATCTGTTTGTCATTGGTGCTCTACTCCCCATCCATCCTGGCTGACTGGCTGTGGAAGTGGGGTTCTATATTGGCAGCTTGGTAACATGGAGTAATAAGAGTGTCCTTTATATTTACACAGAATGAATAAATAAATGTCCCTTCAGCACTCTCTATGTGCCAGGCACTGTCTAGGCCCCCAGAAGTTTATAACAGAGGATCTCAGTGGGTCTTCATGAGGCAGAGCAGATGTTCCTCTACCCATTGTACAGATGAGCAAACAAGTTCAGAGAACTGAAGGGACTTGTCCAGAGCTGCATAGCTAACCCACGGTGACGCCCAGGCAGGAACCTCGCCCGGGGTCCACCCCCTCCCCACTCACTGCCCCTTATCTGGGGAAGGGCTCTGTGTGGTGCTGCTGACATGGGCTTTTGCTGGCAGTGAGTATGACGAGTATGGCTTCCTGACGGTGCCCAACTTTGAAGTGGAGGACCTGAAGCTGCTGGCCAAGATCCAGGCACTGGAGGTGCGCTCCCACCACCTGCTGGCCCACGAGGCTGTGGAGCGGCCACTGCGAGAGCGCTGGGCTGCCCTGGGTGAGCTGACACCCTCAGTCGAGCTCAAGCAGCTGCTGCGGGCAGGCGTGTCCCGCGAGCACCGGCCACGTGTCTGGAGATGGCTGATCCGCCTCCGCGTCCAGCACCTGCAGACCCCCGGCCGCTACCAGGAGCTGCTGAGCCAGAGGCAGGCCTGCAAGCATCCTGCTGCCCGCCAGATCGAGCTGGACCTGAACCGCACCTTCCCCAACAACAAGCACTTCACCTGCCCCACCTCCAGCTTCCCCGACAAGCTCCGCCGAGTTCTGTTGGCCTTCTCCTGGCAGAACCCCTCCATCGGCTACTGCCAGGGCCTAAACAGGTGAGCTCAAAGCCCTGGTGAGGACACAGCCTTTATCCTTCAGGGCACTCCTGTCCCTTTGGGGCCTTCCAGGAGGTAAGCCCATAAAACTTGATACGATCCCCACTGTACAGATGGGACAGGCAGGTGAAGGGGCATGTTCAAAACAGAGATGGGTCAGAGCTCAGGGCTCTTTGTCCCTTTGATTTGTGCTCAGGGAGGTGCCACTCCCATAGAAAGCATGTTGGACGGTCCCCTGGAGTTGGGTAATGCACAGCCCAGCTCACAAATTGCGCAACTGTCTGGGTCAGGGGATCCTTTGCTTTAAACGAAACTTACCCAGCAGAGCCCAAGGGAAAGAGAATTTGTAGGTGTTACAGGGGAACCTCACACAGGAAAAGAAAATAGAGCTAAGGACCAGATGGTCACTGGGAGCTGAGGCAACTGCACAATCCCAGGGGACGCCATTCTTGACACACTCCCTGGGGAGGTGGTCCCATGAGGCGGCGCAGGTCCCATGAGGTGGTACTGCCCTGCAAAATTTACATAAGCCCTCTATGGGGCTGCGTGGTCCATGCTGTCTGTCATCCCACATGTCTGCTTCCTGGTCTCTCAGTAGACCAGCCTCTCTGTCCATCAATCTTTGGACATTTAGGGCCCATTGAGGTTGTCAGAATGGAGACCTCAGCCCCCGAGTCTAGAGCCTTTCAGCAAGGCGATACCCTTATGTCCCAGGTCTAAATTCCTAAAGGAAGGAATCTGATTGGCCCAGCCTGGATTAATTTCTCCTTCTAGTCCAATAGCAGGAGACAAGGGATAGGGGTGGGGTGGCCTGGTAGGGCTTCCCCCTCCACTACTGTGGGGGTCTCTCATGGATGCCCCTACTTATCTCAGTAGAGATTGCACCATCTCAGACATTGCCCAAAGCAAGTTTTGACTCAGTTGAATGTAAACACACATATACTCAAGTAAAGTTTACATAAGCCATTCTGCTCTTTTATCAGAATAGGTGGTGTGTGACATTTATTCAACACACAGTAAACATCAGAATGTCCCTACTCAAATTGGAATGATTCCCATTGGTAAATATTTTTGGTACTTTATTTCCAATGTAAATTGGGTAAAACTTCAGCCTATACATGTACAATTACTGGGAATTCTGAGTTAAATCCCAGCATAGTTAATCTATGCTGAAGAAACGGGGAGAGAGGGATCTTCTAGCAGGAGGGGCCCTTGAGATAAGCCTCATAGAAGGAAAGAAGCTTCTGCCTGGGTAGAAAGAGGCAGCACAGAGGCTGTGGAGAAGTATGTAGGAACAGCTGAGACAAAGACGGGGATGACACCCAGAGGGAATTTTTTTTCTCTGAATGTTTTTTTTAACCAATAATTGGTATTTAGGCAAATATTTGTATTACTGCTTTAAGTAGAACGTTATTTGTAATGGAAAGAGCCTGTTGAAATATGGAAGTTGAAGCTTATTCTTTCAAAAGCCCTTAAAACCCAAGCATGCAGGCCCTTTTCACTTGCCTGAGTGCTGCCATCTATTGGCAGCCATTGGAACTGCATGTGTTGTCTGGAGGACAGACTCTGCTTGTAGGCAACAAATCAGACCTGTTTAGAGGGTGATAGATACCATAGTAATGATTTAGTACTAATTTAAAGCATAAAATTTAAAGCTGTTTCCCAGGGCCAGCTGAGTGGCTCAGTTAAGAGCTTGCTCAAGAGTGCAAGTTCTGAGCAACAGGGTCGCTGATTAGATTCCCACATGGGCCCAAGCTGAGCTGTGCTGAGCTGCCAACAGGTGGCAGGATGGCTCAGCTAAAATAAATAAATAAACCCATTTCCCTTTAAAATATGTGGCATGCTTTAAAAGTATTCTTCCCCGCACCTGCTCCATTACCACACTCCCTTCTTTTAGACCCACTTGAGCCCTGAATGCTTTAAGTTGGAGTTTGTCTGGCTTCAGCCCTGAGCAGTCGGCTGGCCCTAGCTGGTACCAGCAGCCTCTCATCACTGACCTTTTAACGCGTGCAGAAACCTAAGCCGCTGCTGGCAGCCAGCTCCTGGACCGAGCACAGCCTGAGGCTCCAGTGGAAATGGATGGGGTGGAAAGAACACCAGGCTAGACTTTGGGAGCCCTGGGTTCTATTTCCACTCTGCCACCAACAGACTGCGGGACCTTGAGCAAGTCACTTTTGCTTTCTGGACCTCGGTCTTCCCATCGGCAATGAGTTTATCTAGACTAGAGATGACTCGTAGGAAGCTGCTGCCTAGAGCTTTGTTTTATTTGTTTTTGAGGCAGCTTCCAGGCTCGAAAGAGCGCCATGAGCAATTAGTGATGTGCCCTAGGTGTAGACAGAATGGTGGCCAGTGTGTCAGACATTTGCTGTCCCTGAACCAAGTGACCTGTGAAGCCCCCCGTCTTCTCCAGCCCCCAGAACACAGAGTATCCTATTGCCCAGGAGACCTGTGACTCTTCTCTCCATACACTCAGCTCAGATTCAGGAAAGTTTGTACAAATACAGAGGGTGTAAAAAAAAATGAAAATTGTATACACATTTTAAAATAACATCTCTTAAAATGTGTTTTCCTGGTATTTTAGCCAGAGTGGAGAGAAATTCTTTTCCAATCTATTGGGGAGATAAAATGGATTTCTTTTTTCCTTTGTGAGCTGAACCTGTTTCTTTTTTTTTTTTTTTTTTTTTTTTTTAAGATTTTATTGGGGAATTGGCGGAGGGGAACAGCGTTGGGGAATCAGGGAAGGGGAACAGACAAGTTGCTGTCTTTTTGTTCTTCAGTTTAGTTGCGGAGGATGTTGCTTCACTGTTGGTATCGTCATTGCGCTCTTCCCGGATGAGGCAGATCGGTCGCTGGCCTCTGGATGTCGCTCACCGTGGCTATTGGCAGCTCATGCTTGGCTGCCAGCCGCTCACGCTGGCTGCGGGCCACTCACTGTAGCCTATGACAGCCCACTGCAGCAGGGGCTGCAGCCCACACCATCACCGGGGCTCGCGCAGCCCAGCTCCAGGTGGAGCTGTAGTTAGCTGTAGAGGGCAGTGTCACTGGCCCTCATGTGGGATCTGAACCGGGGCCGCTGGCATCCCAAAACCAGCGCTTAACCAATGCGCCACTCGGCCGGCCCTGAACCTGTTTCTTAAAAAAGCATGAACCTCAGAAGAGGTTGGAGGTCATAAATCCAATCTAGTAAGAGCCCAGTGAAGCATAACTATCTGGACAGTGAAATGTGCTGTTAGCCCATCAAGAGTGTGAGCAGCCACAGTGCTGTAAAGTGGCATCTCCCTGAGGGTGTTCAGTGGGTGCACGGTACTAAAGGGGCTCCACTGCCTCACTGGACAGCTCTAGGTTAGAGAGTCACACAAGGTTTTGTCACTGCAGGATTTCCAAGAGGCTTTGCTAAGATACTGTGTATCCTACGCCTCTAAAAGGGAGCTAGAGTATATAGCATTCCCTAAACATCTTTGAATATGGGACCTGGCATCTAGCATCATGACAGATAAGTACATGTTGGGAAATGTATTCTTGGCTTGGCCCTGGAAGAGACCTGCAAGGAAAGATGGAAGAAATAGAGAAAATAGTACTTCTTCCAGACAGACTTCCCTACTCAGCACTGTGGGTTTTTTCTTTCTTTCCTTGATTTCATTAGAGTTTCTTGATAACTTTGGGGGAAGGGGAAGCAAAGGAGAAAATGAACTGTGAATTGAGTACCTGGTATATGCCAGGCAGTGAGCAGGGCACTGTAAGTCTGTCTTCTCACTCAAAATGCCTCACAGCCCTGGGTGGTAGATATCATTAACCGCACTTTACAGATGATGAAACTGAGGCTCGGAGAGGTTAGCACATTTGCAGAGGTCTCAAAGCCTGTGGGTATTAAGATGAGGATAGCTAACATTCACTTTGTGTCAGGCATTGTGCTGGGCATTTAACATGTGTTAACCGTGTCCGTCCTCATAACAGTCTTGTGATTATTAGGAGGAGGCTGAGGCTCAGAGAGGTTAAGTAACTTGCTCAGGGTCACCCAGCAAGGAAATGGCAGGACCAGGATTCACACCCAAGCAACAGGACTCCAGATCCTCTGCTCTAAGATAATCACCGTTACTCTGGGAATCTTCTGTGTAGTCCCCCCCAAAAGCCTGTTCATCTCACTGCAGGTACCAAAATCTCCAGCCTGGTTAAGGAGTGGGGTTGGGCAGGACTTCCCCCCGGATCTCAAGGAGCCACCTCTGTCACAAGGCGCCTGGCTGTGACTTGTGCGGGTCACTGCAGGCCTCCTTCCCTCCCACCCCAGGCTGGCGGCCATCGCCCTCCTGGTCCTGGATGAAGAGGAGAGTGCCTTCTGGTGCCTGGTGGCCATTGTGGAGACCATCATGCCTCCTGACTACTACAGCAAGACACTGATAGCGTCCCAGGTGAGCAGAGCAAGGAGTGGCTTAGGGGCCGTGCAGGCTGGCCGCTGAATTGTTCCTGTAAGTCGGTGACTCTGAGGAAAGGCAGGGATCTCTCAGCCTCCATTTGTCCCTCTGTATAGTGGGCCAGTAGGTCCCCCACCCCCCGGGACTGCTAGGAAGTTCCAGTGAGCTAATGACCTTTAGAATTGTTGGGGCCCTGCTCATGGGATAGACTGTTGTTATTCCGGTGGTGACATCATGTCATTAGAAACAGTTGGTTTCCTGGAGAGGGGAGAAGAACATTTAGTGTCATTTGCTATTTGCCAGTAAAGAATTTCAAAACAGAGGTCAGGTAGGGTGGAAGATGGGCCTGGGAGGATGGAAGAGGTAATGATTCTTCACACACACCCATCTCCTGCTGAAAAGCACAGCTCCCCCGATATCTCATGACCTCCCCAACTGCCCTCTGAGCACGGGCCAGCCCTGGAGTCCGGCAGAACTAAGTCAGAGCCGACGGCTCCAGTAACCAACTGTGTGGCCTTGGAAAGTGATATCACCTCTGTCCAGTTTAGAACGGGAGTAATGCTACTTCCTAGGCTTGCTGAGAGGGGTAAATGCAAAGCCACTTCAAACCTCCCATCTCCACTCTCCCACCTCTGCTGCCTTGCCCCTTGTCTAGTTGCTGCTTATGGAGAGAGATCACCCAGAGGGAACTTGTTCACGTCTCACCCCAAACCTACCAAGCCATTACCTGCCCACCCACCCCGTCCTCCTTTCCTACTCTGATTGTCCAACACTGTTCCTCCTTGTGGGACAGCCACCTGGTGGGGAGGTCAGGAGACAGCGGGTGCTCGGGTGTGGAGCAGAAAGGTCCGGGCTGGAGATCAAGACTTAGGCGTCATCAGGAGTAGGTGGTGAACACGGAAAGGGGGCCCAACCTCACAGTGGCTTAAATGGGGGATTCTTCTTCTCAATGATGACAAAGTGAAGGCCCCTTCTCACTCTCTGCTCTGCCATCCTGGCATGTGGCTTCCTGCTCATCATCTCATGGTCACAAGTACCACCCCTTGCACTGGCCATGGTCCAGGCCGGAAGAAGCAGAGGGTGAAAGGCAGGACTTGGTCCCTTTCAAACAGCGTTCCCCAACCCAGCAATTTCTGCTTACGCCAACTGGTCAGAACAGAATCACCTCTAGTTGCATGGCAGGCTGGGAAATATTTTATTTTCATGTTTCAGTATCTCTGCAATTCAGGCATGTTGTATAACCAGTATGTTACGGTGGGTTGTTTTTTGGGTTTGTTTTCATTTTTTAGTATAGAAAATTTCAAATGCACAAAAGAGTCAAGAAAATATAATATGAACCTTCATGTATCCATCATCTAGTTTCAATAATTATCAACCCAGGGAGGCCAGTGCTATTTCATCTAAACTCCCACCCACTCCTGCTTTGATGGTCTTGAAATAAATCTCAGACATCATATCAGGTCATCTAAATCCTTCAGAAGGTTCAGTGGCCTCTTTGATTTAATTTATTACCCTAGGTTTTAAGGGGACCTGGGAGAGGAAGCAAGGAGAGGGGGTGGTCACAGCCCAAGGCCAATGCTCAGGAGGTCTTAAATGGGGGTGAGGGCTGCGAAACGCGTGGTTACGGGAAGGAAAGGGCAAGCGGAGCCTCAGACGTGCCACCAAAGAACCGTGTCTCGGAGCCAGGGAAGGAGCCAGTGCTGGGAGTCAACAACCCGGTCAAGTAATACAGTGACCAGATGGAGAGGTCATTGCCAACCATTGCCCAGCAGCACCCGTTCAGGGGGTTTCCTTGTCCTGGGTGGCAGGACATTGTGATTCCCCCCAACACCCGCCTCCCCAGGACCTCACCCCAAACATGCACTGAGCACCTTACGCGTCAGGCCCAAAATGGGTGTAGAGAGAAGCAGCCATGGAGTCGCCCATATAAGCTTGAGCTCCGGCTTGGCTTGAGATTCGGGGGAAAGGAGCCAAAACTCCCCTGGCCGAAGCCTTAACAGCCCCGAGACCTGCGCCACCGCCCGGGGCTCGTGCGCGGCGCCTCCCCCAGCCAGCGGGTCCCGGGCTCTTCCCTGTGCTCTGCAGCCCCGGGCAGGGCGGGCCCCATGAGCAGCTCCAGGCTGCAGGGACTGGCTGGCTGTGAAGGACGGGCAGCCGCTGACGGGCGTCTCCTCGGCCCCCAGGTGGACCAGCGGGTGCTGCAGGACCTCCTCTCGGAGAAGCTGCCCAAGCTGATGGCCCACCTGGGGCAGCACCGCGTGGACCTCTCCTTCATCACCTTCAACTGGTTCCTCGTGGTCTTCGCCGACAGTCTCATCAGCAACATCCTCCTCCAGGTCTGGGACGCCTTCCTATACG
This sequence comes from Aselliscus stoliczkanus, assembly GCA_033961575.1. Taxonomy (NCBI): domain Eukaryota; kingdom Metazoa; phylum Chordata; class Mammalia; order Chiroptera; family Hipposideridae; genus Aselliscus; species Aselliscus stoliczkanus. Next base: position 143,427,253 of record CM066728.1, read on the forward strand.
AGGGCACCAAGGTACGGTGCTGCCGGGGGGTCCCGGCAAATCCTGGGCAAGTCCCCTCACCCTCTTGGTCTTGAGTCTGCCCCTGGAGAATGGAGGACAGTGACATCTGTCAGGGCCGTTGAGGCCATCTTCTGGGAGCATGGCTTTGTCAACTGTTGCACACATGAGGGAAAGGGGGGTTCAGCCTCTGGGGATGCTTCCTAAAATTGGCCGCAGGGAGGTTCCTTTCCCTGGAGAGGAAGCATGAGCTCGACACAGGAGGCACATCCCTGCCCACACCCTTTCCTCCTCTTAGGACCGAGCCCTCGATTGGGAGGTTGGCACTTGTGTCAGTTCCCAGCTCTACCCCTGACCTTGCTAGGAGACCCTGGACAGGCCCTGCCCCTACCCTCCATCCCTGTTTCCACACGGTGCTTGGTAACATACTGCCCCTCACAGTTTACAGATTACCCTGAGATTTGTCATTTCATTTATTTCCTGCTGATGCCCCATGTAAGGACAGTATTCATCCCATTAGGTCCATGAAAGCCAATGCCTCACTCGGGGTCCCAGGGCAAGTCAGGGTAGAGCCGGGACTCAGCCCCAATACCCAGATTCCAAGCTGTGCTCCCCCTGGGATAGCCAATCCCCCTCCTTCCCCATGGCTTCCCTGCACACGTGTTGCCTCCAAACTTTCAACCTCCGCAGCCTGCCCAGGGGCTCCCCCACTGCCTGGCGTGTGGGTTCTCCTCCCTCGGGATTACCTGCCCTGGCCCCCAGGCCCCACCTGAGCCCCACTCTGCCCCCCAGGTGGTGTTCCGCTATGCCTTGGCCATTTTCAAGTACAATGAGGAAGAGATCCTGAGGCTGCAAGACAGCCTGGAGATCTACCAGTACTTGCGTTTCTTCACCAAGACCATTTGCAACAGCCGGTGAGAACTCAGCCCTGCCCCCTCCACCCCCGTCACCACCCACACACCTGCTCGTGTCACCCCCTCCCCGAAGGCTTCCCTGAAGAACCTTTCCTTAGTGAGTTAGAGCTCCCATAACCAGCCCTAAGCCTCCTTCTATCTCAGTACATGTGACTTGGGTAGAAACTGTCTTCTTTTCCAACATCTCCTCCCTGGAAGGTGAGCTCCCTGAGGGCGGGGGCCAGGGGCCTCGGCCACATGGGCCGAATGAACTCAGGCGTGCCTGGGAAGGGGACACTGCACCCTGGGCTGACTGTGCTCTTCCCCCCAGGAAGCTGATGGACATCGCCTTCAATGACATGAACCCCTTTCCTATGAAACAGCTGCGGCAGCTGCGGGCAGCCTACCGGGAGCGGCTGGAAGCTGAGCTGCGGGAGCTGGAGCAGCTCAAGGCCCAGTACTTGGAGATCCGGGCCTCCCTGGACCCAGTGGTGCCTGAGAGTTGCACCAGCGAGGACGAGGGGGAGGGGGAGACCTGACCTTGCCACCTGCACTGCCAAAGCACTTTTGCGCCCTCAACTGCCAGGCCCACAGGAGGACGGCCGTGGAACAGTGGTCCAGCCCTCGGAGCCCACCACCATGTGACACTGGGCAAGTGCCCTCCCCTCTCTCGGCCTCAGCCTTCCATCAGAACACTGTCTCGGTGACGCCACTGGCCGGGTTATCTCCTCATGAGCACATACCCGGGGATGCTTCCCCTTTCTCACTTCCTCCTCAGACGCTGGCACGCAGACAAGAGTGCTGTCTTGAGAGGGAGCCTTGACTATGTTCTGAGTTTATCTATATAAAACACTGTAAATCTGGGAACTAATTCACAGGCTTTGGAACTTACACACTTCTCTAACCACGTGTTCCTGGGTGAGCCCAGGGTGCCAAGGTGTCCCACCACTAGGGCCTTCCCGCCCTGGGACATCTCCGGCTGTTGTTTCTGTGGGCATCTCTGCAGGGCCAGTTCCCCTCCTGGCTCTCTGGGGAGCCGGGACCCTGTGCATTTAGGGCTCCTTGTCTTTCTGGGACAGTGCCTCTCTGATGCTGGGTGGGCCTATATCCCAATCCCCGCTCCCGTCTACTGAGGCCTGTTTCCTGAGCCTTGCACCTATGCTCACAGCCCATTGTGGGTAGGGAGTGGGGGTTCCCAAGGGAAACCCCAAGAGGAGCTTGGTGTGGGGTTGCACAGAGAGCCCTGGGTCAGTAATCCAACCTGATCTCCCACCACCAACTTCGCAGGCCGGGCCAAGAAGAGTCACCTCTTCTCTGATGGCTGATGGGAGAGTGAGGAAAAGGCCGTGCGAGGGACAGGGCTGCAGCCTGTCGCCAAGCTTTACAGCACCCACTGTGTGCAGGAACTCGGTTCCAGTTCTGGGCTCTTCCAGGTCCTCCCTCAGCAGACAGGCTCCCGCCATCCCCCTCAGGCCAGGGAGTCAAAACTGCACAGGGATTTGGGCTGCTCATTTCTAAGCAAACCTGTGACTGTGCCAGTATAGCCTTGAGCTCAGCAACCTTGGGTATGAAGGACTGGGCGTGCGGGGTTCCCACATGGAAACCCAGCTCTGATCTGCGAGGAAGGAGGCCATGCCCATCTCGAGACCAGGGACAGGCCCTCCATCACTCAGGTGTGAACTTGGGTTGGCACACCAGGCACCCAGTTCCCCAACACTACCCCGTCACAGCCCTGCGGGGGACGCTCAGTGTTCTTTTTGTCCCACATTCACACGGGCTACTGGCTGGCCCAAGGGCACCAGGTTTCCTGAGAATGCCCCACACTGGAGCTTAATAACCTTTCTCACTTTTGCTAAACTCTTCATCTGCCGAGGCCCTACCACCAAATAGTATGTGTGAAGCCTTGGTGGTGGTATGAGGGTGGACTGGGGGGAGTCCTGGCTGCACCCCAACAGGCTGTAACCATAAGGGCCATCACCAAGGAGACAAGGAGATGACACCGGTGCTGAGCCTCATGCCTGGCACAGAGTAAGGTGCATCCATAGCAGCGAGCAGCCGTTTTCTGAAGAAAACATCACCAGGAGGGCCCAGCAGCCTACAAAAGGCCCACGGCTCCAGGAGAGACTGTTCCCAGCTGCTCTCTCAGATTCCAGCCTTGAAAATCAAATTCCCTCCTCAGCCAAAAATAAACCTCTCAGACCAGACAAGATAAATGGCACCCTCCCATCGTTCCTCCTTACCCACTCCCCTCCTCTTTCTCCTTCCTCTTTCCCTCCAAGCCCTGCCTCATTCTCGCCCTTCTTCCTTTCTCCCCTTATCTGCACCCTCTTCCTCTGCACTTTCCTTCGCTTCCTCCCTCCTCCCCCACTTATTCCTCCCACACACACCAGAGGAGCAGCTCTGCCCAGAGCTGGATGCCTGCACCCTCAGCTCCCCCACTGGGGAAGCAGGGATGCTGTACAATTGACCCAGCACTGTGTAACCTGGTCCCTAGGTGGCTGCACCATAGAATTGCCTGAGCAGCTTTTTAAAAATACTGGTTCTGGGTCCCGTTCAGAGCCTGTTGGGGGTGGGGTGGGGGGTGGGCATTCTGCTACACTGAAAGGTTTGGGGACCACAGGACAGTGAGGACTGACTGATGGGGCCTCCTCCAGCCCCAGAGAGGGGAGCTAGAGCCAGAGGCAGGAATGAGAGGACTGCCTGCCCCAGCTCATCTCCCCTGTCTGGAACCTAGAATATCTTCCCCAAGGGCCCTGGGGAAAGGGCAGTCCTGGCCCATGGCCTGAGTGGGTGTAGGGTCTGTGGGGATAGTTCCAGCAAAGGAAAATGGGACGAATGGAGCAGGAGCAGCTGGGGGGAGGGAGTCACACACCAGAAGGTCGGGCTGCTGCTTGCTGCTCCCAGGGAAACTGCCTGCCTCCCCCTGCTCTTCCTGAAGGGTGTTTGGGGCCTACCCCTGGTGTCAGGTTCCTGGCCCTGCACCACAGCTGTCGCCCCCATCCCCAGGGGCCACTGCCTTCCAAGCCTGAGGATCTGATCCTTCACAGCCCTACCTTCCTACCCCTGGGGATGGGACCTGGGGCTCAGAGCATCTCTCTCCAGACACTAGGTCCCCAACAAGCTGAGGTCCATGCTCCATTCTACAGAGGGGGAAGGAGTTACCCAGGGGACCTCCCTGGGGGAAAATTCCCAATAATAAAGGAACTCCTCAAAGGAGAAAGGGCCTGGAGGACACTTTGGGAGACCCCTCACCCCCACCCCAAGGTGGGAGGCATACACTCACCTCTACAGACTGTCTGTGTTCAGGGCTACTTTCCCCCACACTCAGCCTTACCTCCCAGGTGCTGCTGGCCCCCCTTTCTTTCTCAGCTCAATCTCCCATGGGCACAGGGCCATATTGTACAGAAAGCTCCATGTTAGGCAGGTAGATAGACTCTCTCTCTCTCTCTCTCTCTCTCTCTCTCTCTCTCACACACACACACACACACACACACACACACACACACACACACTCTCACACAGGTCCCCCACAGGCACTTACCCACACATAGCAGATTAAACAAACCTGGCCATGTTGATACAGGGAAGGAAAGTGTTGGTTTCCCATCCCAATCAGCAGTAAGGCCCAGTAGAAGGTACTAGAGGGTGACCCCAACTTGCTGGCCAGACCTATTATGAGGGTTTCTAGCTAGGGGCTCCTATGCAAGTCATCACCACTCCCCATGTGTGCAACGCAGAGAATGGTCAGGGGGTAGCCTTCTTCGAATGGACCAGGGTTAGGGGGAGGGAAGGGGCAACAAAATGAGGACCACCCACGCACACAAATACAGCATCTTCAGGAAGGGCTCCAAGTTGTGTCTTTTACAGAGGCTTCCAATGGCCTCCCCTCTGTCCCTTCCATGTCCATGGCCTCCAGAGGTCCCTGTCAAACCCGTCTTACTCTAAACACAGTCCCAGCCACCTACCATCATGGCACAGGATAGAAAGATGCAGATACAAGGCTGGGAGGACACACCCACAGGGTATCTGGGAAGGCTTCCTGGGCAGGGGCGCTGGTGCCAATCCTGGAAGGAAGGATGAGTCAGCTTAGCCAGAGATATGCAGCAAGAGTGAGAGCAAAGGCACAGAAGTGTGAGAGTGCAAGGGGGTGGGGAATGCCCCAGAGACACCGCCCAAGCCCTAGGTAAATGAAGACATTCAGATGGTTAGCCTTGGAAAAGTTTATTACACCTGCTAGGAGTAATAAAAACAGAAGCAATGTCGAACCCTAAGCATGAGGAACTCCCACAAGGTTCTGATTTTCCATATGCTTTTTTGAAACCAAATATCCAACTCATGCTGATACCGGAAGCATGCATTCAGTCGGCCCACTGAGCAGTCCAGCTCTAAGAAACCGGGGTCAGGGTCGCAGAGTGGAACCTTCGCAGGGACTTCGGGCAATAGGCAGGGAGCCCATTCTACTCGGCAAGGGAATGTCCGAGGGAACAGTCACAGGCTTTGGCCCTGGCTGTCCTAAGGTGATAATCAAGAGACCCCAAGTACTTAGCGACGGTAAGCCTCAATGATCTCATCTGTGAAGGGGGGATAATAATAGTGGCTAAGTAAAAGAGTTATTAGGATTAAATGAAATAATATATGAAGAGTGGAACATAGTATGCACTGTTATTCACTCAACAAATACATACCGAGGGCCTACTATGTGCCAGGCGCTGTTCTAGGCCCTGGCACATTAGATAGACCACTGTACAAAACAAAGCTTTCAGTTTGGAGTGGTCCTAAAATTGGGCTTGGTACACCTGAAACCTATGTGACTTTAATAACCATTGTCACCCCAAACAAACTTTAATTTAAAAAAAAAAAAAAAGGGGGCTTGGGAGCCACGCTGTCTAGGGTTGAATTGTTAGCTGTGTGACCCTAAGTGAGGTACTTCACCTCCCTGTGCCTTCGCTTCCTTATGTGTAAAATGAGTAATAGTGTAACCTCATAGGCTTGTGTGACGGCTGAGTGAAGCAACGCAGTAAAGGTGCCTAGAACAGTGCCTGGCTCAGTTAAGTGTTAGGTGGTGGTGGCAGTCAAAGGCGGGGCCTCCCCCATCTCCTCCCCATTGCCTAGGATGCTCAGGACCCCAAGCCCGCGAGGCTGGGCAGCAGCGCCCTCTCCTGGCTCCCGGGAGACGGAAGGGGGTCCTCCCCATACTCCAGCCACCCTCCCTGCCCTTTTGCTCCCGGACCGGGTTTACCGTGAGCTTCTCTGTGCGGGCTCTGTGCGCGCACTTTACTGGGCAGGTAAATTCGATCGCCTCATCTGCAATAATTGTCAAACAGCTATCTGAGGCAGACACGGTTACTGTTTCCATTTCACCAAGGTGAACACGGAGGCTCCCGGGGATCGAGTCCCTCGTCCCGTGCCACGCAGAGAGGGAGCGGCGGGACCTAAAGCCAGGCGGGCCTGACAGTTCCCAGCCTCAGCCTGGTCGCCGGGGAGCCCGCCCCAATCACTGCGGCGTGTGCGGACCGGTGTGCGCGCCTGTTCTGCGCGCGTGTGCGCGTCCAGAGACCAGCCCCCGGGGCCCCGGAGAACGGTAGGGGTGGGGTGGGAAAGGGGGGCAGGCCCCGCGGGGCGCGTGGGCGGGGCCTTGCGGGTCCTGGCCCCGCCCACAGGCCCCGCCCGCCAGGCTGCTTGGGGAGGAGGCGGCGGCTCTAAGAGCCGGGACTCGGCGGGAGGCCAGGAGCGCGGAGTCGGAGCGGGAGCCGGAGCCGGACACCACCGCCGCCACCGCCACCTGCGCGGCCGTCCTCAAGGTAAGGCGGCCCCGCGCCGCCCGCCGTGCCTTCGCGGTCTGCGCTCTGTGTGCGTGCCGCGCCTCCTGCCTGGCTGCAGCGCCCCAGGAGGGATGCTAGGGCAGGGCGCGCCGGAGGGGACCCGGCTCAGCGCGGGGGACCTGGCTTCTGGCGCCTCCGCGTGACCTTGCACAAAGCAGTGTTCTGCTCCGGGCCTCAGTTTCCTCATCGGGATGGAGGGTGCAGTGGTGGGCACCTTCCTCGCTGGGCTGCGGGGAGGGGCTGCCCCAAGGTCCATGCTCCCGACGGCTGGGGCCCGGATGGGCACAGTCTGCACCGCCGACCTCTCCCGCCTGCAGTAAGGGCCACTCACCCTGGGTGTGGCGAGCCGGTCCCGACAGGCCCCCTGGTGGCCTGAGTGTCCCGCGGGACCCGTGTTGGGACTCGCCCCCTCTTAGCTGGGTGACCTGCTGGGCCTCAGAAACAGGACGGGGACATCTCCAGGTCTCTATGGAGCCAGGCTGGGCATGCAGGGTGGGGCCGTCAATCTGTCCGCCAAGTCAGCCTCGGTCTGAAGCTAGGGGAGCCCTGAGTTGGAGGTGGTGGGGCCCTCGGCCTCAGACTTGCCTGGACCAGACAGACCCACACATGCACCTAGATTTAGGGAATGGTTTAGAAAGCTCCTTAAATTTCAGGTGCTGGCACCCAGCTCTGTGCACCAGCCGGGTGTGATAGGGCTGGCTGACGTCCATGTGTGGACCCCAGAAGGGACATAGTGCCTAAAGAACTGTGTCTGAGTGGTGCTGGGTCTGGGAGAGAGCATGTGTCTGAGGGACTGTGGCTTCTTCGTGCTCTTTGAATAAAGACCTCTAGCATCCGGCCCAGCCCCTTAGTAAGATTCTATCTGGAAGGTCTTACCGCCCCATTGCACACCCCTTATGATGGGGATCTCATTAGCTGAAAACAGCTGAAATCTGCTGGTCCTGCTCTGGGCACACAGACACCTGGCCCCTCCTCCCCAACCCCGGGGCAATCATCTATCTGGTCCCATAATTCTCACCTCTGAGCTGAACAACCCCAGGCCTAGCACTGTTTCTCCTGCTGGAGCAAAAGGGAGCAAGGGCAGGATGGGGGAGCTTGGGTGTCTGCCCCCAAGTGGGCAGTAATCAGCCTGAGGCATGTTCAGAACCCACCTGCATCAGAACCAGAATGCGCCCCTGTGCCTCCTGCACTTCCTGGGCACCTTTGGTTTGGCAGCTGCCTTAGAGGCCTGAGGTGAGAGGAGGGGCCAGAGGAGCCCTTCTCCTGTTGCCTGCCCTGACTGAGAATTAAGTCTGGGCTTTCTGGTCTCTCTGGTCCCCTTCATAACCTGCCTGTCTCCCAGCAGCTTTCTTACAGCCAAAAGAAGGTAGGGGGCCCCTGGGCAGGTGATGAGCTCTGTGTTAACAGAGGTATGCAAGCAGAGGCTGGCTGAGCACTTGCTCAAGGTGAGCTACCTTTGATCGCAAGTCTGGGATTCTAAAGGCTGAAATAGAGTGACCATGGCCTTAGCCATGGTGAAGCTGCACAGAACTTGGAGCTAGACCACAAGTGAGTGTTATTATCCCCTCATAAAAGCAGACTAAGTATATGTGTTGTCACTCTAGCATAGCTCCGATGCACACGCTTAGGTGCTACCTAAGTTTCCTGTCATCTCTGCGTGTGTGTAATCTGGGCCCTGTTTTTCTGCTCGGCTAGTCCAAGCCATTTTGGCCTGGTTTAGGGGTATGGCAGATTCTGGTAATTAAAAAGGCATCCCATGCTAATAATTTTAAAATGCACCATGGAATTATGGAGTGTCCAAGCTGAAAGGGATCTTAAGAAATCATCTCATCTAGCCTCCTCATTTTATAGATAGGCACCCCCTGTCTCTGAAGGGGATGTGACTTGTCAAAGGTCATAAAGGAAACCAGCAACCAAGCCCAGGGATCCTGATTCCAAGTGTGTGTGTGTGTGTGTGTGTGTGTGTGTGTGTGTGTTTGAAAACACATACCATATAGTAAATGAAAGCAGTATGTATTTCTATAAAATTAGCAAAAATAAATGTAAAAGGATAAACTCCTGTGCTGGCAAGGCTGTAGGGATTCTCCAGTGGCATTTAATTTTGTAGAGCAACCTGGCATCTCATTATAGAAGTTCAGGAAAATGATCTTAACTGTCCTTTGACCCTAGCCTTCAAACTTTGAGGACTTTCCCACAAGGAAGTGAGAGAAAGAGGGAGGGAGGGAGAGAGAGAGAGACGGGAGGGAGGAGTGTAGTGCTGTGATTTATAAGAAGTTGTCTTGTAGTGAAGCAGCTCTTGTTGTTTTATCTGAGGGTTAATAAACATTTCATGTGAAAATTACAGCTTAAAAAGCAATGGCACTACAGCTTACATTGCCAGAGTCTGGGCAGCATAATAGTGTGGCTCAGAGGAAAGGCCCCGAGACTAAAGTCAGCAGACATAGATTGCTGGATGAACTCTTCCTCTGCCCCACTCTGTGACCTTAGGTGAACCCCTTCCCCTTTCTGTACCTCACTTTCCCCATCTGTGAAATGGGGTAGATTCAGTGATGGTTGGATGTTTTTCAGCTCTGACAACCCATGTTCTAGAATCTAGACTTAGCAAATCTCTTAACTGAAGCCTTTATTGGAAGGAGCAGTGAACACAAACATAACCAAAGAATATTCTAGCCTCCCTCTACCATCACCAAATGCATCCCCTTAGAGGAAGGCAGCTAGCCTTTTTCCCCTGAAAAGAGACTTTGTTCAGCCTTAGACCTTTGTTATTTCCAAATGGCCAGAACCTGGGTTAATTTAAAGCATAGCGTGTTTTTGTTTTTATTTTCTTTACCACATCAAGACAGATTTTTCAGGACTGGAAATAATTCAACATGATTCTCTATTTATTATTTGAAGTCTACAGTCTGTGCCTTGCCTCCTTCAGACAGATAGAAGGTGCTTTGCAATCCCACCTAGTATGAAAGGCTAGGAGTTGGTGACTTCATTTCTGTGGACAAAAATTTGGGGGGCACTTACTGTGTACTAGGCCTTGAGGTGCTTCCCGAGGGTCTGCAGGCTGCCATGGGAAACATATTAGGTTAAACTGTGTAAAATGGCCAATATCTGGCTGCTTTTGACTTACAAGAAATGGCACTTTACTTTGGTTGAGCCTAAATGGAAAAAAGAATTAAAAAGCAGTGTGCTTTTTACCATAATTGAGAGATTGGCAGGGTGTGGTGGGGACTAGGAAACTGATTATAAGCTTGGAGAAGTCAAGGAGAAAGGTCATGGGAGCCTCACCTTGAAAAAACAATAATAATAATAGTGATAATAAAAAAATAATAATAGCTAACATTTATCGAGTACTTACCACTTGACTTATTCTGTCGTAAGTGCTTTTCATTGTTCATTTAGTCACTCAACCATTCATTTATTAAGCACCTACATTGTGCTAGGTATTTTGAAGGAGAGGGTCATGACAGTAAAAAAAAAAAAAAATAGACCAAGGAATCTGCCATAAAGGAGCTTACAATCCAATAGGAAAAAGGCAACCAATAAGTAAATAGATGGTGATAACTGAAATGGAGCAAGTAAATAGGAGTATGTTTCTGATGTGTTGGGGGGAATGGAAGGGAGGAGGTTGCAGTTTTAAATAAGGTGGTCAGGGAATCATTGAGAAGGCGACTTTGGGCAAAGGCTTGAAGGAGGTGAACAAGTGAGCTGGCTGACTTTCCCACCTGGGGAAAGAGTCATCCAGGTGGAGGGAAGAGGCAGTGCAAAAGCCCTGAGGTAGGACCATGCCTGGCAAGTTCAAGGGAAGAGCAGGCTAGAACAGAGTGATGACGGGAAAGGGAAGGGGAGACAGGTGAGCGAGACCATGAGTCAGATCGGATACATCGCCCAGACAACATGGAACCCTTTAAGTTTGTGAGGGAGATACTATTTTTATTTGTCTCTTTCAGTTAACAAAACAAAAAGGTACAGAGAGGTTAAGTAACTTGCTGAAACAATATCTCACATAGGAGATAAAGCTTTTAGTCCAGGGCAGTGGGGAGCCATGGAAGGCTTTTTTTTTTTTAATTTTAGTTGTGTGTTTTTTCCTTAAGATTTTATTGGGGAATTGGGGAAGGGGAACAGACAGTTGCCGTCTGTCCTTTTTGTTCTTCAGTCTAGTTGTGCAGGACATCGCTTCACTGGCCCATGTTATTATTATCATTGCACTCTTCCCGGGTGAGGCAGTCACTCGCCGGCCTCTGGACGGCCACTCACGGCAGCTCACGCCAGCTGCCTGCCAGCCCCACTGCAGCCTATGCCATCACCGGCGAATCACGGCAGCCCAACTCCAGGTGGAGCTGTTGTTCACCATCTTAGCTATAGAGGGCGCAGCATCACTGGCCCTCATGTGAGATCCGAACCAGGGCCCCACTGCTCAGAGCTGGCATCCCAAGCCAACTCAACCGATGTGCCACTCAGCCGGCCCACATGGAAGGCTTTTGAACAGGGCAGGGGTGTAGCCAGGTTTGAATGTTAGTGTGTTTCCTCTGGGGTACAGAGGGAAGGCTGTGGAAGTAGTCCAGGCCTGGGGTGATGAAGTTGGACCCGGGCAGTGAACCTGGGGACAGAGGATGGAGGGAGCTTGGAGCTGGGGCAAGTCCAGGTGAACAGGTAGGGGAGGAGAAAGCCAGACGGGTCTTGGGCTTATTGATTTAGCAAACAATAGCACTTCTTATCCTCCAGACACCCTCTGAAGCTTACACTAACTCATTCAATCCTCAAAACAATCTACAGGGTTGATATTACTATTATTCCCATTTTTTACAATGGTTTTATTATATTGTATATAAATTATATCTCAATAACGTTCATTTACAAAGGAAGTATATTTGTTTTTTCTATTACAAATACTTGCTAATGGAGAATTTAGAAAAAGACAGGAAAACAGACAGAAAATAAATTACCCATATCTTCTCTTGTCATCTCAGATAATCAATGTATTTTGGTGTATTTATTTTCAGTCTTTTTTCTACTGTTATCCCCATTTTACAGATGAGGACACTTGAGGCCCAGAGAGAGGTTGGGCAGCTTGCTCAGGGTCATACATTTGAACCCATGTCAGCGGGCTCCAGTGTCCAGGGTCTTAATCGCTATGTTATGCTGCCTGTCAGCAAACCGACAATATCAGAGTTGGCGGGTTGCACTGAGACACCCCACTTCCACACCCCCACCTTGCGCTCACCTCCCTCTGGTACCATTTCACAGATAGGAAAAGTGAGGCCTGGTGAAAGGCAGGGCCGTGCTCAGCATCTCTCAACCAGCTGGGAGCAGATATGTGCGGTCCCAGGCTACTAAGAAACCGGGAGCTGAGGGCTTGTGCAGGGTTGATGTGACAGCTGCTTCCTGCCTGGCCTTGAGCCGGAGCTTGCAGAGAGCTGGCAAGAGGCATGACCCTGCCCACAGGGGTTGCTGGGGACTGCCCTGCTGCCTGTGTTCCCTGGGTCTGAGTCTCATCCTCCAGCAGGCCCGAGGTGGGAGGAGACTGGGTGATGGGGAGGGAGAGTGAGGGGCCTTGCCAAGCCTGCAGACCCCCTGGGAGTTTTGTCTTGTACTCCGACTGTGCAGTTGTTTCTGGCTCTCATGCCAGCACACTCCTGGGGCTGCCTACTGCCAGGGATGCAGCCCTGGCCAGTCCCATCTCAGCCCCTGAGTGAGATCTGGGCCGGGTCTTTCCCTCCCCACCTGCAGAGTGGCATCACAATGGTGCCGGCTGCAGGATGAAGTGCAAAGGAGATGGAAAGTGCTGGCACAGGGTGTGGCACATGGAGGTGCTCAGTGGATGGCCCGCTACTGTTGCTGTTCCTGAGGCTCCCCCAGGGTGGTGGCCCTGGCGGGGGGACTGAGCCTACCCTAGCCAGAGCCCCTCCCACAGCACTCCCCTTCACTCCTGGCTGGACTAGGTAGGGCCCAGCCAGTGCAAAAGGAGACAGAAATGAACTTCTGCAGACAAGGGACACAGTGGAATGGAAGAAGTCACACCACTGAGGATGGAGACCTGACCCAGCCACTGACATGCTCTGTGGGCAGGTCCAGTCCCTTCTTTATGCCCCTTGTCCTCAAACATGAAGTGAGGAAGCTATTTCCCGCCATAATAATCATAATGCTCTTCATCCCAGTAGCCATCTATTGAGATTTTTCTGTGCTTGGGGAGCATAGATGGAGATAAGCCAGACCCATCACTGCCTTCGCCAGCCTGGGGTGGGGTGGGAGTAGGGAAGGCTCCCTGGAGGAGGTGATATCCTGACCCGAGTGCTAGTGCGATTTGGGATTGGCCAGACTCTGAAGGGGAGGAAAGCAGGGGAGTCATTTGGCAACTCACCTCCCGCTCCTCTCTGAGCCTCCGTCTCTTCACCTGTAAAATGGAGATAATAGCCTAATGTATAGGGTTCTTATGAGGCTCAAAATTGGATAAAGATTACAGAAGCACTTTATAAGCTATAAAATGCCAGGCACGTGTTCATTGTTTATTATGATGTCTCGAGCCCCCGGGGGTTAGGGAAATACCTGGCCAGCATCAGTCTGGGAGACTATCCTGGCTGTTTTGAAAGGCCTAAAATCAAATCCAGCAGGAATAGACAGCTGCCATTCACCTCCCACCCCTTGATTTAAGGGCTCGAGAGTATTTCTGTGCCAGGGGGTGGCTTTGCTTAGAGCGGGCCCTGAAGGCAGCCATGACCCAATCACAGCTCTGCCGTGAGGAAGGGGGAACAAATGCCCACAGAAACGCATCAGGCGGTGAGCACTGCATCCTGGTGGGGGCTGGGCACTTTGGTCAGGTCACCTGACTGAGGAGGGCTGTAAGGACTTGCCAGGTGAAGGGATGGAGGACAGGGCAGCACCATGAGACCACTGAGAAGAAACGGAAGTGTGAAGAGGTCTGCAATGCCATGTGAACTAGAAAATCAAGGAAGAGCGCAGTGTGTGTGCAATGAGCCCATCTGGGTTTGAATATAGGAAGAGAATATATCTACATACATGTAAAGATAGAAAAATATCCAGACACATCAAACTGGTTATCCCTAGAGGCCAGGATTTTATTTTCTTTTGTCTTTTATATTTTGAAATTTATATATGCGATAGACATTCATTTCTATAAAAATTTTGTTGAATGTAATATATGTTACAATATAATAATAATGCAGATAGTGTAAAAATCCGACCCGTCTGACGTCACTGGGCTGGAGGCTTTAAGGAGGCACCCATGGCCCTAGGACAGGTGAGGTCTGTGTGGGCCTCCAGAACCCTTGGCAGCAAGTCCAGGGGCAGCTTGGTAATGGAGCCACACTGGGGGAGAGGTCGCTGGGTGGGTGGCAGGACTCTCCTCTTGGGACAAAGACGGGGGGTTTAGGTGGCTGCAGGCACAGTCAGCATTGTGGTCAGCCTGCCCCAAAAACGGGGGACTGCAGGCTACATCAGCAGGAGCACAGGGTCGGAGCCAGAAAGGTGAGAGTCCTGCTGGAGTTCCGGCCACCCCGTGGGTGGGACTAGGACAGCTGGAAAGAGCCAGAGGCCGCCAGGCTGCAGAAGGCCTTGTGCTTTAGTGTTCCATGTCATCATACCAGACCCCAGCAGACCCCTTTCCCTCAACGATGTGTGTTCTTGGTCCCCTGGACTCTCAGAGATCTTCCTGCCTCTTTGCAAAGGAAGTAAAGAGGCTAAGCTACCTCTGTATGTTACTGAATACTGGGCACTATCTACTGTGAGAGGCGCCATTATTTTTTAATCTGTTAAGAAAGAAACAAAGGCCGACAGACTTTGATTATGAGTTGCATCCTAGTTTCAAAGATGTTAAAATGTTAAAAAAACTGTGTCTTGAAATCAATTAGATATAACACGACAGGCCCCACACACTAGGCTAGACCCTTAATGTACATTCACTCATTTAATTCTTACAACAACCTCATGACTAGATATTCTTGTCCTCTTTGTACAGATAAGGAAACAGGGCCCCAGAGAGGTTAAGTGAGTTTTGCAAGGTCACACAGCTGACAAGAGGTAAAGCTGGGATTTCAACCCTACTCTAACTAGATTCCACCACTTTTTCCTCATCCAGCCCCACAAAGAAAAGGCTCCTGAGCTCTGGCACTTGGGAAGAAGAAAATATTCTTATTGCAGAGTAAACGTATGCCAGTTCAGAAATGCCCCAGTGGACTGGTCATTAAGGACCCAGTGCTATGAGTAATGGGGAAGGCCTGGAGGAGGGCTGGGAGATAATGGACGGCAAGGAGCTTTGAGAGTCTATTGGCTGAGTCATTAGCCTCATCCTTGTATGACCATTACCAGGAGTAGGCTGGCCTGTGGCTCACCTTGCACCACACAGGTTAGCCTAGAACCTTGCCCATTCATTCATTCCTTAAAGTTACTTTTCAGTTTAATTTTTTGAATGGGACCTTTGTTCATATACTGATCACTTTCTGAATGTGAAACACGGCTCCGTGCTAGGGATATAGAGCAGGGCAAAAACAGACCAAAGGAGAGATGGGCCCACAAAACCTGAGGCAGGTGCCTGAAGGAGAAGAGAGGGCGTGACAGCATGCAGAGTAAGATGCCTTGTCCACGGTCACTGCAGAAGGCTGTTCTAAGGGAAGGACCTCTGAGCGGAGATCAGAAAGGTGAGTAGGGAATAGTTAGGTGAGTGTGGGGAGGAGAGCATGTTGGGCAAGAGAAACAGCCTGTGTAAAGGCCCTGAGGCTGGAGAAAATGGGCATTTGAAGAATTAAAAGAAAGGTGAGGCTAGGGAGGTGGGATGGGCCAGAGCCCTTGTGCCCTGGAGCAGTGGCCAGGAAGTAGCATGCTCAGAACTGCATCTTTTGCAAAGATCAGGGGCAAGATGGTTGGTGTCTGAGACTATGTAAGTGCCTAGCTGAGGGCAGATGGTAGCTGTGGGAATGGAGACAAGTGGATGTTTTGAGATGTTTAGGAAGTGGGGTGGGATTAGTGATGGATTGGGGGCAAGGAGGTGGAGGCCTCGTGGGCGACCCCTGGGCTGTGACTTGCCTGGCAGTGCGTTTCACAAGGACTGACTTGCAGAAAAAGGGGTGCTGCGGGGAGACAAACTGCAGTGGAAAAGGCTTTCGTTTCTTTGGTTCCTCCTGCTCTCGTCTTGGTTTTGTCCATTTTTTCCCCAGCAGTGCTCAGTGACCCTGGTTCATCCAACATTGGGGTTTTGCTATTTGATATGGAAAAAAGTGAGCAGGGTGAAGGATTTCAGGGTGTTGATAAGAGTGAGGTGGTGGACCATGGAACTGGTATAGGAAAGAGAGTGAAGAGAGAAGGGAGCAGACTGGTGGGGAAAAGGTAGAGGAGGCCAGTGATGGAAATGCTTATGAACTGCAGGAGGGGAGGCCTGGCCTGGTGTCCCATGTTACTGGAAGAAAAAAGCATCACAGCATGTGGGTGGCACATGGCCCAGACACCACCCCTGCAGGTGGCCTTTCAGAAAAGCTGGGACCAAGCTAGGCAGTAGAATTAGGCATCACTGAATGGGTTATGGTGTCTTAGAGAGGGGCCTCTGTCTGTTCCAGGGCTCACTCCTTGGACCTGAACTTGTTTTTATTGATCCATCAGGGGTAGTGACGAAGGGCTGGTCCCAGCGGGCAGGTAGCTAGAGGTGAGGAGGGTACGATCAGTAACCAGATGCTTGAATGAGTGACTTCAGAAGCAGGTGGAACATTTTCACATGATGACAAGGTGCAGGGTGCAGCCAAGAGAAGGAATGGCTAAGGTCAAGGAAAGGAGCTATTTGAAGATGAGACGGTCCTTGTACAGAGGGAAAAGGAGGCTGGAAAGGCTATGAAACTGACTTGTCTGAGGTCACACAGCTAGGAGGGGGCTCTGCGGGTATGGTTTTCTATGCTGTGAGTTCTGGATTTCAGAGGGTGGTTCCTTCCCTGAATCTGCCTTTGGAGATGAGATCATGATGCTGCTGAGCCTATAGCCTGGGCTGGGAGTCAGAAGGTCTGGGAGCGGGTCGTGGCCAGCTGGAGGATGGACAGGAATGCATGTGGGAAGACTTACTGGAAGAGGCAGCAGCTTAGCTGAGCCTCATAGGAGCTGGACATACAGAGTGGTGGGAAGGAGTTATTGGCAAAGGAACAGCATGAGCAAGGGGCTGGGGACGGGAAGTCTATGAGCCTATTTGGGGTGCGATGTGCACAGTTGGCTTTGGCTCAATCTAAAGGGAAGAGTATCAGGCACTGGCCAGATACCAGTGATAGGGAGGTGGGAGCAGCCTGCCCTGGCAGGGAGGAGTGTTTTATCACTGACATTGTTTGGAATTGCAGGCCCATCATGATGATGAAAAGTCAGACTTTGGGTTGATTTTTATTATTTTTAAGGTCTCTAAAGAAAATGCACCCCTTTATGGTCTCCAATCAGGCAGACTGCTCACCTCCCTCCTGCCCTTGTCAGCCCCGACTTGTCCTTCCCAGCAGTGGGGAATAGAACTGTAGAGAGAGGAGCAGGATTTCACGCCTCCGCCTCAGAAAGCCCAGGACCCATGTTCATAGCTGCCCACCACCGTGCCAGGCAGGGGCTGGCACACCCTAGGGACCGCTGGACTGTAGGGGCTCCAACTCCTGCAGTGTCCAGGGCTATCCTGAGCTGTCAGAGGCAGAATCCTCAGGCACCCCAGACCTTTGCCTGCTAAACAGAGCCTGCCAGAGCATAAGGACAGTAGTAACCCGCCTCGGGAATGATTTCCCCGTCCACAGACATCTACGGGACCTCATGGGCACTCAAACAACAGCCCAAGAGCTGGATTTGATTAGATCCATTTTCCAGATAAGGAAACCGAGGCTGTAGAGTAAAGCAGAGTGACTCCTAGAACTGTGGCCTGCTGATGGCACCACATCCCCTATCGTGATAGCACTTATAACCGTTGTTGTGATGCACAGCTCCCTGCCACCCAAAGCCACCCTCAGAGCCAGCAGGTGATCAATCTCACTGAGGAGGCCCAGTAAGAGGGCCCGTAAGGGGCTGGACTGTGACCAGGACATGAAGGCCACAAGTTTTAGCATCAAGAACTAGAGATTTGCTTTCTCCCTGGGGTCTTCCCTCTGACCAGCCAGGTGACCTTAGACAAGTGACATCCCTTCCCAGGTCCTTGTTTCCTCACCTGCAAACTGAGTTAGACTAGGTGACCTCTACCATCCCTTGTAGCCTGGAAATCCTCTCTGAGAGTCTTCCCATCTTCTATTCCGGTGGCTTCCAAAGTGAGGTATACAAGACACTCATTGAGGTCCTGGAAAAATAATATCTAAACAAGAAAATAATTCAAAAATGTTTAGGCCCCACTGTTCTAACTTCCGGTCTTTTCTATATTGCTGCCACTTCTGACACACCACTGCGTTTGTGATCAAACTTTGTTTAAGGGGGGTGTGATTTCTCCGTGTTCTACCCATTCCCAGGGCAGAGGCCCCGTGGCTACCTCTGCGTTCACAGCACAGGAGTCTGTCTTCACCTGGGACTTGGAAAATGTGGGTTGAGTTGATGTGCCCCAATTTGCCCTTCTATCCTGGGGGCTGCTGGTGCTATGCTTTTTAATAGCCAAGATTTGAGGTCTGTTTTCTCTCCTGATCCCGAGGAGCCCCCCAGCTTTCCTAGCCTAAACCACACTGTGGAGAATGCCTCTCACCTTGCAGAGATCTGAGCCCCAGGAGGGCCCAGGTAAGGTGAGTGACCTCTGGCCTCACTGTTAGGAGGCCTTTCTTCCCCAGACATCCTTGGAATTTGTCCCTCTGAGAATGGCAACACAGATAAGGAACAAAATATTTGGTGGGCACAGGATCAAAGGAAACTTTGTTCCATTCTTGGAGGACTGTTCCATGTCTTGGGGCGCCGGAAACCTGGATCCCATTCCTGGTCCTGTCCTGTGTGGGTGGCCTTGGGTATGCTTAGTTTCCCCTCCTGATCTCTCAGGGTCTGGCCAGTGCTACTATTCTGAGAGGTGAAGTCTGGTATCTTTAGGGGGACCTGCTCTACTGAATGATTCTCAGGCTCCATTTAGAGGATTTGAGGACGGTCTGGGTTCCAAACCTGGTGCGAGATGAGGACAGCTTGGAGCATTATGGGGAGGAGATGGGAAACTGAGTCATGCAAGAAACTGCCCAACCTGGAGTGGAGCCATCCCAGGGGCACTCGGTCAGGAGCCTCTGATCTCTGAAGGGCTGTTGTGGGGCAACAGATGTGGTTGGTGGGACTCCAGGGATGGAGACATGGCAGGGGGGAAATTGCAGCTCAGTTGAAGGAGGAAGTTGGGCTCTTCTGGCCCTAGAAGGGATGAGCTTACCATCACCAGAATGGTACAAGCCAAGACTCTCTGACTTTTCAGATGGAATTGTTGGAAAGGAGGGCAGAGAGCTAGACTGGATGCCCACCTGGGTTCCTGAGCCTGGGCGGCCCTGGGATATTGTATCTGCTGCTTGCCTCTAGAGCAAGGGTCAGCAAACTTGAGACGGAAGAGCCGCCAGGGGTCAGCAAACTGTGGCTCGCGAACTGTGGCTCTGAAGTAAAATTGAAAAAAAAACTATCATAGTTTCATTTATAAAATTTTTACAGGGTATTATTCACATAATGGTGATTATGTAAAAATATATTTATAGCTCTTGAATAATTTTTAAATTGCTCTGAGGGACAGGATTGGCTCTTCCAGGGGTTGGCAAACTTTTGAGACAGAACGTACCCAAAGAGCCTCATGTGACTCACGAGCCGCAGTTTGCTGACCCCTGTCCTAGCATAACAAAATCATTTGAGAGTGGGAGTTAGTGGGTCTGGCTAAGAATTAGATTAAATAAGAATTAGAACTTTAGATTCTAAATCAGCATGGCCGCCATAGGGGAATGGCACAGGCTTTCTGTTTCTATCCAGTTAAGGGGGTTTGGGTGCCTCCCAGCAAAAATTACCCTCCACCTGCACCCCGAGTATTTAGATCTTTAGGTATTGTCACTTTGAGTAGAAAGAAAGGAACATGGACACGTTGTGCTTCTGGTTTAATCTGTAAGCTCTCTTCAAAGTCCTTATTCATTTTTGCTAAATATTCATTTTTGCTAAATATTCATTTAAATTCATTAATACAGATAAATAGCTTAGAAAAGTGCCTGCTCACAGTGAGTGATCGATAGAAGTTACATTATACTTATTTTGAATTTATCTTGCATTTACCATATGCCAGGTTCTAAGTGCTTTTCAGATTTGAACTTGTTTACTGTTACCACCCCATTTTACAGATGAGAAACCTGAGACCTGGAGAGGTTGACTAAACTGTCCAAGATCTTATGGCTGGTGTGTGGTAGGGCTCATGTCTGAGCCCAGCAGGCAGGCGCCTGACCATGCCTGTAGCCACTGCCATGCTGCCTCTCGCTGTGGTCATATCATGTAATAAAGAAACAAGGCACCTGTGCCTCCATTCTCCCTTCAGAGCCTAACGCTTCAGGAGGATGGCAGGCAGGGATGCATCTTATGAATGGGGCACTAGGGCCCAGAGAGAGGCAATGACTTGAGCAGGGTCACACAGCAAATGAAGGCAGAGCAGACCCCTGGTCTCAGAATATCTGTGCACTTCCTGTCTGCAGAGCAGGGCTCCTAGGTAAAGCCTGGTGGGTAACGTGTTGGTTATTGACGGCACTACTTCCGCAAAGGGACTTTCATGAGACGGAGCTGGAACCAGCTCCACAGAGGGACGGCAAGCCAGGAAGGGAAGTCGATGGGAAGAGCCTCCGCTCTGCCTGGGAGTAGGTCATTGCGGCCGTCCTGAAGGCACCCCAGGGGGTGGTGAGGACTCTCACCCCACAGGCTCCTTCCACCAGAGGCCTAGGCAGAGAAGGCTTTGATCAGCCAGGAGTGAAAGGGAGAGCATTTGGGAGCACCAACCTTCCCCCCAACCCTATCCGGAGGGGTCCTGGAACCAGTTCTCCATGGATAGATACCGAGGGACTACTGAAGTTTTGGGGAGTCATGTTATATGTGGATTTTCAACTGCGTCGGTGTTGGCGCCCCTAACTCCTACATTGTTCAAGAGTCAACTATAGTTCAGTGACAGGAGGTACATTCCCACTGTTGTGCAATTGTCACCACTATGATTTTTAAATTTTGATTTCACAGTAGCCCACTCTATTCTTTAATGGTTTTGCTTACATGTATTGATGAAGAGTGTGTGCTCAATGGTAAAACATCATGCTTGAGGGCCGGCCGAGTGGCGCGGTGGTTAAGCGCTGGCTTGGGACGACAGCGGCCCCGGTTCGGATCCCACATATGAGGGCCAGTGACAACACTGCCCTCAAAAAATAAAATAAAATAAAACATCATGTTTGACAAAAAGGACCTGACATGGGAGCTTTCCCCATGCCAGGCACAGCTCTACAGCATTTTAAATGAATAAACTCATTGAATCCTTACAACTGGAAGCTAAGGTGCTGTTATTGACCCCAGTTTACCGATGAGGGGACTGAGGTACCAAGAGGTTTAGTATCTTTCCCCAGATCCCTCGCTGACTCTTTTTCTGGGCCCACTAGTGGCTTCCATTTTTTGATGACTCACTGTGTGCCAAGGCTAAATGCTCTGTGTTCCACCTTTGCCCCATCTCACAGCAACCCAGCCAGAGGTAGGTGCCCCTGTGGTACCGAGACTTAGAGAAGGTGGCTCGGTTTGCAGCTGCGTCTCTGACCCGGAAGCCCACATCTTGACCCTCTGCCCTTTGTACCTGCTATTCAGATGGTGAGACTGCATGGAAACAGCTGTCTGGTCTTGAGCGCTGAACCCACATTTATACATTAAGAATATGTGAGAGATAGAAAGGCAAGGATCACAGCCTCTAGTGGCCCAAGGTGGGAAATGGCTGGGAGCCTTTGGAGGACAGGTTCCTGCCACCTCCTAGTTCCGTAACCTCAGAAAAGTGACTCCACTGCTCTGAAGTGAGCACAGCTTGCTGCAGCCATGAAATGAGGATAATTTTCCCCACTCCAAGGTGGATGCGAGGAGTAATTGAACAGTGAACGGGAAGGGCTCTGTAAATGACAGAGTGGTGGTTCTCAAAGAGTGCTCCCTGGACCAGCGGCATCAGCGTCACCTGGGAACTTGCTGGAAATGCAGACTCTCAAGCTCCTCCCCAGACTTGCTGAGTCAGAAACTCTAGGATGGGCCCAGCAATCTGGGTGTCAATCAGCCTCCCAGGTGACTGATGCACTCTCAGGTTTGAGACCCACTGTGGAAAAGCTTCATGCAAAATGTAAAGGGGTCACTGTCACCAGTCCTAGTAGAGTCAGTCTTGGGGCAGAAATGCCTCTTCGGCCTGAGGCCCTGACATCTTCCCTTTCCCCTTCATCCTCAGCTGGGCCTCCTGCCCTCCCTGGCCTGCAGCCAGTCTGAGCAAATGGTGTGGGTAGAGCTCAAGGAGGCCAGAAATGGGGAGAAGGTAACCTCACTATCCTCTCCTGGCAGCTGTTGCAGATGCTACCTGGGGAATTGATTAAGGCTGGGCAGTGGTGTTTATCTTCATGTTAATAAGTAGGTGAGGGAGAAGCAGGAAGGAATTTCCCATGGCTCTCCTGCGTGTGCAGCTGAGCTAGGAAATGGGCTATTGGGCTGCCCAGGCATGTGCAGGAGCAGGCGGGCCTCAGTCATATCCGGGGACTCTTACTGAATGGAATGGGTTGAAGGATGAAAGGAAACTATTGGGTTGTCGGAAAAGCCATGACACAGTTTTGCAACAAAAAAACAGAAAAAATACATCATGACTTTTCCGACAACCCAATATTTTCTGACGTCACAACCCCAGCTGCTGAGATGTGGCCTATAGGTCTGGCCTCCCCACTCGCTTCACGTGCTCTTTCAAAGAGCGGAGCTCTGTAGAGGCAGATCAGGCCTTGACTCCTAGGCAGCAAATCCACCAGCTCCGCCCCGCGCCTTCCTAATCAGTCACACTCTTTTCCTCCTGAGTGGAAACGAGGAAGGCCTCAGAATCTTCCTCCTCCTCCTCACCATGTTCTGCAGCCCCTCTCTCGCCCTTAGGAACTGGGCAGGAAACAAAAACCCACTTATTTCTTCCTTAAACACAAGCCCGAAGTTGAGGCAAGGAAATACTTTCCCAAGGCAGATAGATGTTCAAACGACCTAACTGCAGGGGCTAAATCCACTTCAGCTCTGGCCAAGTCAACCCCCATTACAAACTGTAATGCCTCCCTCCTGTAGTCTCACGTGCCAGCTCCGTAGCCGGCACTGAGAACCTTGCCGGACCACCTCTCCAGCTGCGGGTCTCATTGCTCCTTTCATTTGCACGGACTCCAGCCAAACCAGATCCTTTTGATTTCCCGGATATGCCTTCTGCGTCCCCAGCCCGTACTGCATGCCCCTCCCTTCGCCTCAGCCCTCCTCCCTGTGCCAAGGTGCTGCCAGGTGTGACGAGCCAGGTGTCACTGAGCATGGTGACTCCTACCTAGAGTGACTTCCCTTCACTCTGCTGGCCTCGCCGTAGTTGGCCTTTAAGGTTTAGCTCAAAACCTGCCCTGCAGCCTTCACTGACCGCCCCCCAGATTTCCATCTCCCTGCTGCAGCCTGGTTGGCCTATTTGCCCCAGATTGTGCTTCCTGGTTACATGTCTGCCTCTCCCATTCTTCTGAGCTCCTGGAGGGCAGAGGCCCCTGTCAGGGTCATCACTGGCTCTCCCCCGCTGCAGCCAGCACAGACCAGGTTCCGGGAGGGTCCTGATGATGCTGGTTGAAGTGACTCTGGCTCCAGGTCCCTTGCCACAGGGTTGAGTGATAGCCGATTTTGAGTCCGAACCAGGGACCTGCTGACAACAGGATGCAGCCCTGGCCTGATGCCCATCCCAAGATGGGAGCTAGAGAGTCCTGCCTCTGGCTTGCTGTGGGACCCTGAGCAAGGCAGTCTCCCTCTCTGGGCCTCAGCGTCCCTCTCTGTCCAAAGACAGATCCAGAATGCCTGCCAGGGAGTGGAGAGTGAGCAGGAAGTGAGGCCTCCTGTGCTTCGGCCTTCTGGAAGTGTCTTTAGAAAGTCCCAGGTGAGCTTTATCTCTCAAAACTCCCAGATAAGAGGATTGTGGGGCAATAAATCTGTTTGGAGTTTTGGTCAGGGCCTGATGTGGGGGAAGAAACAGGAAGAAGCCCTGTTCTGTGTCTCCAGAGGTCAAGACAGGAAGGGCACCAGCCCTTCGAGGACTGGCGCAGCTGCGGGGCAGACAGCTCCTCCGCCCTCACATCCTGGGGTCCCGTGTGTGCAAGCCGCAGAGCCCTCAGCAGATCATCCTACCAGGTGGGTGGGGCAGAGGCATTACCTTCCTGTGGGTGGAAGATCAAATCCCACGAGGGGACAAGATTTGGCCAAAGTCATGGAACAAAAGGACATCAGAATTAGGACTCTCCAACCTGACGGGCACACCTGCTGTGAAAGGAAAGGCCCAAGCCCCAGCTCCTAGTGCCCAGAGGGGTCAGAAGAGGTTGGCGGTGCTAGTGAAAGTTCAATCAGGAGCCAGATGGGTCTTCCCCTGGGTGCCCGCCTGTGGGATCTGGCCTGTGGGTGGGCAGAGCAGAAGTGGAAGGCCATTTGGGGTTGACAGTTTGATGGATAGATGGATGGGTGGGTAGGTGGGTGGGTGGGTGATGGATGGATGGATAACAGAAGGAAGAACCATAGGGAGCAGGGTAGGAGGACAGGAAGGGAGCCTCCATCAGTTGAGCTCCTATTTATACCAGACATATGCAAGGTATTTTACATGTTATCTCATTTAATCCTTGGCAAGATCCTGTGAGGTAGATGTTAGGGTACCATTTACAGATGAGGGTGCTGAGGCCCAGAGACAAATGGGTGCCCAGGATTTGAACACAGCACCTCCTCTCCCCCTGCCCTGGGTTACTTCATAGGACAGAGAGACCGTTCAGGCCCGGGAGCCGGGGAAGCCCCCTGGAGGTGGTTCTATTTGAACTGGGCTCAGGAAGGTGGAATGAAAGGAGGGGCATCCTAGGAGCCCAACTAAGTGCCAACCATGGATTCATCTGGGCTGACTTGGATCGAGGCAGAGAGAAGGGGCATGAGAAAAGACGGGGTGTCTGGAAAATACACTGCTTTGAGGGGAGAGCAGATAAGTCAGCTTGACTCAAGGGGCAGTCTGTGGGAATGAGGAAAAGGCAGTCGGAAGAATGCTTGGGGCCTCAACCCACATCCAGCAGAGGGCTTTATTCTGAGGACAGAGGTGACCTGGGGCAGATCTTAAGGGAAATGACAAGGTCAGGGTGGGAAGGGATAGGAGCCTGAGCTGGGACAGGTGAACAATGGAGTCACTGAGAGAAAAGGCTCCCCAGGCCTTGCACAGCTTGAGGGAAGAGTAGAGAATAGGTGGGGGCAGTGGGGCGGGAGGTTGGGCCATCTCAGGAGGTGCCCTGCCCTCCTCAGGGCCCAACGACTGACCAGGCTCTGGACAGTGTCAGATGTCAGGAGGAGGCGCTCCCTCAGGCCTAATCTCATCAGGAGGAAAGAGGCATTTTCTTGGCCCTTTCTCTGACTCAATCTGTATTTCCTGTGGGCCTGTGGCGAGGAATCTGTGCTGGACCAGAAGGACCTGAGGGCTGGAGGAGGGGAGATGGGGCGGCGGCGGGAGGACACTGGGCCAGAGAAAACCTGGAGACAGGCCTGTTTTTACTTGGTGGCTGCAGGGTCCCTCTGCCTCCACTGCGGATGTGATGGGAGCATTTGAGGTAGAGTTGCGCTAAGACCCCCGCCCCAAGAGCCCCCGTCCCCTGGGCACAAGGCTAAGCTTGGCTGCTGGCCTCTACCCGGAGAGCCCTGCTGGAGAGATGCACAAATATACGCTCTTGTGTTCTCCTGGACGAGCAGGGATTGTTCAGTCTTCACTGTGCTTGTCTGTTCTCTCCATCACTGTTGTAAGTACCAGGGCTCAGGACTTTGTTCCTAGAGGGCTACTTTGCACTTTCTGGTTTGGGATTTTTTTACTCAGAGCCCCCAGATGTTGGGCCCTCAGCATGTACCTGTCATGTACTAAATCAAATCTTAGTATCCTGTAAATATTAGGACCACAACAGTCTTGACAGCAAACCTTTGTTGAAAGCTAAGTTTTCACCCAGCATTGCTCCATGTGCTGTGTGGATTATCTCATTTAATTGACAGGGCAGCCCTGTGAGAGAGTGTGGGCCCGGGGCTGAACAGCTTGGCTTTCACCCAGCTCAGCCACCTGCTGTGTGATTTTGGACAAGTCACCTAACCTCTCTGTGCCCCAATTTCCTCATCTGTAAAAATGGGGTGATAATAGTATTTATGGGATTGCTGTGAGGATTGAGTTAGTACATGGAACATTCTTCACACATAGTAAACGATGTATATGTTATTTGTTTGTTACAATGCCTGATTTTCCTGGTGGCGAAACAGGTATATTAAGTAACTTCCTCTAAGTCACACAGGTATGATGGACATCTTTTTTAATCGTACTGTTTCATTGGATACCCAGTAGCCACATGTGGCTACTGAGCACTTGAAATGTTGTCAGTGCAACTGAGGAGCTGAATTTTACATTTTATTTCATTTTAACTTTACTTTAGAAGCCATGTGTGACTAGAAGCTCCCATGGTGGGCACAGCTGCTGCCTGGGTCCCACACCCAGTGACCTGATTTAAATGATTCTAATGTGCATTCAAAGTTGCAAACCTCTGCCCTATGCTTTAGCATCCCGTCAAGATCATGGCATCTCATCTTGCCCTGCCCTTGGCCATTGTAAACAAATGGAGAGCAGTGGCTGAATTATTCATCTTTGGCTGCCCCACCCCTTGCTCCCATCACAGGGCCTGGCACAGACTACGCACTAAGCTAACAGTGGATGAAGGTTGGTGATTGAGTTAAATCACATTCACCTTTCTTTACAAACCTTGGATTTTTCTGCTTTGAAATGCTCTATACTCTGGTTCAGGACATTGGGCTCTTTAAGAAGTCAATTCTAGAGCCTTCTCTTTCACAGGCAAGTTGTCAAGAGTCAGGGTTACTAGTGACTTAAAATAGAATCATTGCACGCAAATCAGATAAAAGTTTTCTGGGGACCTCTGTGGTAGGTGGTAGGCTGTGCAACGTGTCCCTGTTTGCTTGGGACTTTCCCAATTTTAGCACGGAAAGTCCTGTGCCCTAGAATACCCTCCCCCATCCCAGGCAAACCATGAAAGTGGGTCACCCTCCTTCCATGGAGAGCAACAAGGCCTCTACTTACTTGGAAAGAGGGAAGAAAACTAAGCCTGTGGGGTGAGACCCCAAGGTACCAGATCCCCAGGTTCCACCATGTCACCTCAGGCCCTGTTGCTGGCCTGTGGAAGGCAAAAATAAAGACACCTTGTGCCAAGAAGTAACAGCTAAACCAGGGCCTGACCTCAGGTGAACAGCAACAACTTCGGATTAAAGTCTCACTTAGGGAGAAGCAGCTGAGACCTATGTGTGGTTTCTTCTCTCTGGTGAGAAGGGAAAGCTTCGTGGGAAATGGCTGCACTGATTGCAGGGCAGCCTAGACCTTAAGTGGGCCTTGGCTTCCTGATTCAGATATCCCACCCCCTACCTGGATTCAGAATAAATTAGGAAGGAGCTTTTGCAGCCACGTTTGGAGCTAAGGCCAGGATCAGTATAAACTCAGTGATGGATGATAATGAGTCAAGGATTGGAGTCAAGGTGAGGGACTGGCCCATAGATAGTTTATTGTGTTAATTATTGGTCTTTGGAGATCACCTTCAAATAGAGTGTTCTTTACTCTTACAGTAATATTTTTTTTGTTTTTTTTAAACTAAGAAACTTGCGGTTCTAATCTCCCTATTAACTGCGGCTGACTTAAGTGTGGTGGCCTGGACCCTTTCACGAGGTCCGTGTGGGACTAGTTCACTGACCACAAGGTCAGATTTTAAGAGAAAAAATAAAATAGAACTCCAGTATTAGATGTGAAACCACAAACTCACAAAGGGACAATGTTAACAGGCAGCGCCAGACTCCTATCCACGATTCAAGACCAAATCAGGTAACTTCATTCTTTCCCTGAGGCCAGAAACAGCACAATTAATGAGTAATCTATTATGCTGGTTGGCACCACACCCAATATTTGGGTTCTGTTTCTAACACCCTGCAGCTAACCCTTGTCCTGCAATGACTAAGTGCTGGGAAGATCGGCCTCTGGAGATAGGCAGGAAAGCCTGTGTCTGTCGCTCTCACCTGTCGGAGAGGAGCATGTGGCAGGAAAAGTAGCCTCTGCACAGGACTTGGCTTCTGCTTCCCATCTGCACTGTTCCTACTCATTTATTCTTGGTCACGTTGCTTCCTCTGCACCAGATAGGGACAACAGTCCCCCGGAGAGTTATATGGGATGGGACAGGCAGCAAGCCATTCCGCTGTTGGGCGTTAAGAAATCAACTCAATGGGATATTAAACCCAGAGATGACTAAATCCTTTTTGAGGGGCGGGGCGGGGGTGGGGAATTCACAGCCCACAGAGCCTAATCCCTTGACATCGGGATAACGGCAGCGGCAGCAGAATCGATGCCACCCCTGCTTTGTGCCATGCCTGAGAAGGCCTGCTGTGACTTTGATGTGGGCCCGGCTGGATGGGACTGGGCAGGATAGGACAGGTGGCACGGGATAATCCTGGCCCCTGATCAGCCATCCTGGCCCAGCCCGTGGGTGAGGCCTCGCAGTGCTGAGGGCCTGCTACGGTCTGCATTTATAGGCAAGTGCCTACATGTAGGGAAAATAAAACTCCTGTTCTCTGAATTGCCGGGTTATTGAACTCATGCATGCACTGATATACACATGCATGCATGTGCACGTGTATGCACCGATGCAACTGAACACCCACATTGATGCACACATGTGTGCACACCACAGAAGTGAGTACATACATGGTACATGTGAACATCCTGGTGAACGCAGTTCTCGTGCACAGACTTGCAGACACAGTGCACACACAATTGTACAAACTTCCCCTGCATGCATGTGTATGTATACATGCACACTCCCATACTGCAGGCAAAGGAAGAGGCGGCCTGCCTGGCTTGGTGCTGCCCCATCCCCCACTTCTGTAAGTTTCCCTCCATGGCAATAGGTCTGGAAGAACCTTGGCAGTGAAGATAAGGTAGATAAGGTGCTGGGAGGGGTGAGGTAGACTGCAGAAGGGAGGCTGGGGCAGTTGGGCAGGCGGTCACTGATGTTCACGCTGCTCCAAGGCCAGCTGGCTGCATCAGTGAAGGCCAGCAGCCCCCTCTCTGGAGGGCGTCCTGAGCCTTGTTTTCCTTTTCTATAAAGTGGAGGTGATAATGGTGATGGGCTGAGATGGGATCCAGGGTGGAGTGGGGGTGAAAGAGCTTTTGTCATCATAGTCACGATTTGCAAGAACCTGGAGCTGAAGGCTCGGAAAACAGAACTGGTTTCAGCTTCCAATTCTACCTCTTGCAGCTGTGTGACCTTGGGTGGGTTACTTCACTTCTCTGCCTCACCCCTGCGTCTGTAATGGGGAGCAAGGCAGCACATATCTGTTCAGTTCATACAGGGGAAGAAACACTTGGAATGGCGGCTGGAATGTAGCAGCCATCCAAAAACTGAGTTGTTATTGCCATGGAGGCGACTGTGAACTCAAGCAGAGTCATTACCCAGGCCTCTTGCAGCCCCCTGACCCTGACCCTGGGCAGAGAGCTGCGCCAGGCTGTGAAGGGAGAGCTCCAGGAGTAGCCAGAGGGGCCAGGACTGTTGATGATCGTAGGGTCATGTTGATTTCAGCAGCCATGACCTGCCCCTGTGCCCCACAGCCCACCACGAGCACTCGAGCATGAAGGCTGGTTGGTCCCGTCTCCTTGGTATTTCACCAACGTGCCCCTCCTCTCCATCCCCTCTGCCCTACTTCAGCCCAGGTGACCATCACCTTTCACCTGTTCCAACCTTTTTTCCTCTCAGTAGTCAGAGTAGTCGCCTAAAAATGAAACCGGTCCTCTCGCTCCCCTACTCTGACCCCTGCAGCAGCTCCCTGTTGCCCTCAGAGTCCAGGTTCTTTAACATGGCTCCTGAGCTGATCTGAGTCCTGCCCCTCACCTGCCTCTTCCCTGCAGGCCTTTTATGCTCCGGCCACACCACGCGTAGGCAGCTGTTTGCCAAGTACCATTGCTTGGGCCTGCGTGGGGCAGTGTATTAGTCAGGACAGCTAGGCTATGCTCTGTGACAAATAATCCCACCATCTCAGTGGTTCACTCTGCAAGTTTATTTCTTTATCACACTATGTGTCCTACACGAGTCGGCTGGCGGAGGTGCTCTGTTCTGTACAGTCCCTTGGGGACTGAGGATGGAAGCTGCACCATCTAGATCATACGGCCTTCTCATCTCTTTCACTAGAGGGTGACAGGCAGGTCTTACATGCATCAGCCTAGAAGTGGCACATGTCACTTCCACCCATGATCCATTGGCGAGAACTAATACCATGGCTGCCAGACTGCAAGCAGGCTGACATGGGAGGAGAGCGGTGCAATGTCTGATGAGCATTGTCATCTGCCACAGACAAGTGCCCCCGTAACCCCACCCTGCTGCTGCTAGAAGTGAGGCAGGGCTGGGGGACCTGGAGCTCAGTCTGCTAACATCCCCCTTCTTCCCCAGCCTAGGCCCAAGGCAGCTACTCAGCTGCCACCCAATGGCCAAAGGCGTAGGGTTGTCTTTGTCCTTGCTGCTCCTTTCTGACAGGACGCTCAGCAGCCGTTTCTCTCCAGACCCAGAGCTGCTCCTTAGCAGGCTGAGGCTTTTCTCTTACACTGACTAAATCCTTTTCTTTTATTCTTTTTTTGTAAAGATTTTATTGGGGATTTGGGGGAGGGGAACAGTGTTGGGGAATGGGGGAAGGGGAACAGGCAAGTTGCTGGCTGTCTTTTTGTTCTTCAGACTAGTTGTGAAGGATGTTGCCTCACTGGCCCATGTTGGTATGGTCATTGCGCTCTTCCCGAATGAGGCAGATCGGTCCCCGGCCTCTGGATGGTTGCTCACCATGGCTATTGGCAGCTCACGCTGGCTGCCGGCCACTCACTATAGCCTATGGCAGCCCACTGCAGCAGGGTCTGCAGCCTACACCATCGCTGGGGCTCACACAGCCCAGCTCCAGGTGGAGCTGTTGTTAGCTGTGGAGGGCAGTGTCACTGGCCCTCATATGTGGGATCAGAACCGGGGCCGCTGGCATCCCAAACCAGCTCTTAACCAATGCGCCACTCAGCCGGCCCAACTAAACCCTTTTCTGATTGTTTCCCGTATTGAACTGACTACTAGGAAGCTGCCTCCTTTGTGTTTAGGACTTGGCGGCACACATTCATTAGCTTACCTACCCCCGCATCTCAGGTGATCGCGGTTCTTGCCCGTATTTTACCTCTCTCCCCATTTCCTCGCTATGGCTTTTTCATTTCCTTCCATCTTGTGTTCTCTATTTCTGTAAGTCCTCTTACATCCTCTCTGGGATCAGACGGGCAGTGATTAGTCAGTCTGGCCTTCTTTGCTGCTTCCTATAGCTCTGGCAAATGTGGTCTGGGTTTTGGGCAAAACTCCCAAAAGGAGAGTGGAAACGTCTGAGCTTCACGGGACAGACCTGTCCCCACAAGGCCAGTGGGCCACTTCTAAGGGGTTGGCTTATGGGTCAGGCCCTTGATCACTGTGGCTTCCTGAGGTCAACAGTCTAATCTTGTGCTCTTGAATTGAACACAGAGAAGACCCTCAGGCCTGTCACCCAAGCTGGGCAAGCACCTTCTTTGTCCTGATGGTGTGGGTGTCCAGCCAAACGTGCCTTCTCCTGGGAAGTTCCTGGGTCCTGTGGTAGATACTGTGCTACTATGCTGGGCACTCCTGCAGCAAAACCCCAGGCCTTTTTTTTTTTTTTTTGGAGGAACCTGCAAGCTGTTAGGGAAGATGAGCCTTGACATCAAACTCCAAATCAGGGCAGACAGTGTCAGGGACCTAAGGACAAGGAGGAGACACAGCTGTAGGGAGCAGAGGAAAGCAAGAGCTCTGCCACTCGGGGCATCAAGGAAGAACCTGGAGGAGGGAGCTTGGGAGCTGGGGAGGGAAGGACTTGGAATTGTGGAGATGGGTGTAGGCAATAGGGAGCTGAGAAGGGAGACCCAGCAGAGGAAAAAGCAAGGGCAAAGGCCCCAGAAGACTGGAATTGCAAGAGCAGACACAATTGCAAGCTGAGTGGTGGTCTTTATCCAGAAGGTATCCTTAGAAGATGAGCAAGAAAAAGCACATCTTGGAATATGGGTTGGCACCCAACCAGAAGGCCTTGAATGCCAGGCTGAATTTGGCCTTGAACCTGTAGGGCAGCAATGAATGGGCAGCAACGAAGGAGTGCTGAGGAGTACAGCCAGGCTTGGTGCCCAGAGGATCTCTCTGGTCTACACGAGGAGGAGGGATGGGAGGACCCAGGGGGACCAGTGAGACAGGGGACAGGGCTTTGCCCTGAGCAGCAGTGAGGCGGAGAGGAGGTCACTTGGTCCCAAGCATTTGG
Source organism: Aselliscus stoliczkanus (assembly GCA_033961575.1). Lineage (NCBI taxonomy): Eukaryota > Metazoa > Chordata > Mammalia > Chiroptera > Hipposideridae > Aselliscus > Aselliscus stoliczkanus. The sequence goes on from CM066728.1 coordinate 143,459,501, forward strand.
CCATTGATGAGGCCTAGACCCTCTTACAGGCTACTCATAATCTGGTCCTGCTCTGTCCCCCAGCTTGTATTTTCTTCACTCACATTGCCCAATTTATATGTTTACGTATATATTTTCCTGTTTAATATCTCCTTGCTAATCTTACTAAATGACATATGGTTGCCCAAACAGTTCATGTTTCTTTCTATCTCAGGGACTTTGGTGAGAGTGTTCCATCTTCCTGGGACACCTCCCCCAAGTTCTCTCTTGTCCTGCTGACAGGGCCAGCTCCTACGCATCCTTCAAATCACAGTTCACTTGTCACTTCTTCTGGGAAGCCCTCGTTGACTGCCATGTACAAACCTCCATTGTTACTTAGAGAACCCTGGGTCCCAGGGGCCCGGACTCCCCTAGTCGCCTGACTCACAGGACTCCTCACTCCTGTAAGCCTGGCATCAGACTGACTCTCTCCAAAACCTCAGTGCCTGGCACAGGGCCTAGTCACACAGTGGTGCCCAGTAAATACTGAGTGAATAAATATAAGGCTAGGGCAGCTCAGGATACCTGGATGATAACAGTGGTCATAGTTATTACTGGGTTGTTTTTTTTTTTGGTTTTGTTTTGAGAGCAGTGTCACTGGCCCGCATATGTGGGACCGAACCGGGGCCGCTGGCTTCCCAAGCCAGCGCTTAACCACTGCGCCACTCGGCCGGCCCCATAGTTATTACTGTTGATCAAGGGACCTAATTGTATCATCTAATGTAATCCTCATGACAAGCCTATGAGAAGGATACTTCCGTTGTTCCCATTTTACAGTTGAGAAAATGGAGGCTTCAGAAGTTAAGTCGCTTGCCCAGCTGGCAGGAGGCAGAGCTGGAATTGGAGCACAGGCAGGTTGGCTCCAGAGGACACAGCATTACCCACTTGGCTGGCCTGGGAGGGGGCATGAGGGCGGGGCTGTCTGATGAGATGGTGGATTGGGAGTGTGGTGAGGTCTCGCTATGGTTTTTCTGCTGTTTTGTGTTCACATTTGAAGGGATGAAAAGCAAGCAGGTCAGCAATAACAATATACCATCTCACCACATCTCACCAGGTCCATAGAAGTAGCCACAATGATAGCCTATTGGTTGCCCTTCATAGCTTGTCACTGTCCTGGTCATGGCCTCTTACATAGTCTCAAGATGAGATCACCATGTGCTCCTCTGTCGGGGAAGTGAGCCTCACACTCCTTTTGTCCCATTTGTCTCCTGCAGATGTCATGGCACCCCCAGTACCGGAGCTCCAAGTTCCGCCACGTCTTTGGCAAACCAGCCAGCAAGGAGAACTGCTACGACTCGGTGCCCATCACCCACAGCGTCCACGACAATCACTTCTGCGCTGTGAACCCCCACTTCATTGCGGTTGTGACTGAGTGCGCTGGTGGGGGGGCCTTCCTCGTCATCCCGCTGCACCAGGTAAGGATGCCTGGTGAGCCCTAGGCCCAAACAGCTCTCTGGAGGAAGCTCAGGATAGAGGCAAAGTAGAAAGAGCCTGGGTTTCTGGTGCCATACCTGGGCTAAAGTCCTAGGCCTGCCTGGTACCAGCTGTGTGACCTTGAGTAAGTCATTTCACCTCTGTGAGCCTTGATTTCCTCGTTGGGAAAAATATACCTCTCCTGGGATTCTAGCAGTTGCCTAGCTATTCCTGGGACCTTCCCTCCACTTTACTGCAAAACAGTACACTCCTGAGTAAAATATAATGTTTAACGCATTGCTGGGCTCAGAAGACATTAGGGGCATTTCCAAAGCCTCCTGCCTTCCCCACAAAAGGAAACAAACGTTAAGCCAAAATGAAAGGAGGACAGGAAAGCAGCTAGTGACCAGGAAGAACACGCTTGTCCTGCGGGCAGATGTTAACAGTGTAGGTTGAACCATATGCATTTGCTGATATTTAACAGTTTCAACCTTCAAAATGGCAGTTTCATTTAGATTAACCTAATAGCAGATCTTCCCAGGAACCTGACTCTCTGCCCGAAGGTAGACCCTCCGAAGGGTCTCGACAGATCCTGGCTTGGTAGTGCCTCTGATTCTCAGCGGAAGCAGAGACAGAGTCTCTCCAGAGAAAAGCATTCCTAAGGTGACAGGAGCCCCACAGATTAAGATCAGGAAAATTCATCATCTGAGATCACCCAGCATGTCGGCCACCATGAATAAAAAACAACAGACTTAGATATCCTCCCCTCAAAAAACTTCAGAAGTTAACATCATAAACACAAATTGGAATCTCATAGATCAGGTTTTCTGATCCCATTGGAATTGACTTAAATAACCAAAGATACATTTTAAATTCCCATTTATTTGGAAATGTAAAGACACATTTCTAAATAACTTCCAGGTCAAAGAAGAAAGAGATCGAAATGGAAATGTAAAACTACTTAGAACTGAGTGATAATGAAATACATCCCCTAACTTATGGAAGGCAGGCAAACTGGTGCTTCAAGGCAAACATGTAGCACTAATGCTTAGAAAGGAAGAAAGGCTGAAAATTAACAACTAAACGTTCAACCTGAGAAGTCAGAAAAAGAACAACAGAGTAAACCACAGAAAGTTTGAGGCAGGAGATAATAAAAAGCACAAGTGAGTGAAAGAGAATACAAACAGACATTAAAGAGGGCCAAAGGAGCCAAAAGTTGGTTCCTAGAAAAAAGAGTGATAGACAAACCTTTGGACAGGTGGTCAAGAATAAAAGAGAGAAAGTGCAAGTAACATCAGGAACAAAAAAGGCAATATAACAGCAGAGCTTCAAAACATGACACTAATAAGAGAATTTTATGACAGTATATTTGAAAACATTAACAATATGGTCACATACCTATAAAAATATATAACTTGTTTGTACTGATTTGAATAGAAATAGAAAGCCTGAATGTCCTGTCACTATTTTTTAAATTGCGTAATAAAAATCTCTTAAAGGAAACAGCAGAAGGAAAAGGCAAGCCAGAATGAGAAAGGATATTTGCACAATAAACATGGCAAAGAGCCCACTTCCTGAATGTATAAAATGGACTAGGACAAAACAAAACCTTGAACATGTATCTCATAGCAGAGAAAATCCAAATGGTTACTAAACATTCGAGAAAGTTCTCAGCCTCATTAGTAAGCCACAGTGAGATAGATACCACTACAACCACCAGACTGGCAAAAGGGTAAAAATCAAACAATAGTAAGTGATGGTGAGGCTGTGGGTCGGTGTAAACTCTGGTGGGAGGGTAAACTGGCACACGTGTTTTGGAACAAAGTGTGACAATTTCTATTAAAGAAGAAAATACACATACTGTGTGACCTAGAGGTTCATTCCTAGGCATATACCATGCAGAAACGTATGCTTGTGTGACAGAATGCAAACACACAAACACAAAAAGCATGTGCAGAGGAGCGTTGTTTGTATTATCACAAAATGGCAAAAACCAAAATGTCCAAGAAGTGAATCAATTATGGGATATCCATAGTGTAGAAAATACACAATCATGAAAAGGAGCCAAGTATAGTCAAATACTACAACATGGGTGAATCTTAAAGACAAGAGGGAAAGAAACCAAATACATTCCATATTGTCTCGTTCTATTAAAGTTAAAAACAGACTAAAGTATACTATAGTTTAAGGGATGAATAAGCAAGGAGATAGGCGGATCAGAGAAGAGCCTTCTGGGCAGGCAGCTTTTGAGCAGAGAGCCACTTGAAGCTCTGGTTCAGGCCGAATGAGGTGGGAATCGGTTTGGCATGTTTGGCAAACAAACCGGTGCATCGTCACAGGTGCAAAAGCAGTGGGAGGTGATCAGAGGGGAACAGGGCTGGGAAAGTGAAGGCTCTGTAGGCCAGAACAGGAGTCTTGCTCTCTTCTTAGTCCAGTGGGAAAGCCACTGGAGGGTGGAAACTCAATGGTCCTGTGCAACCTGATCCTGATTCTGGCTAAAATGTACAATTCCCTTTGGGCTTTTTGAAATAGTATCATAAATAACTTGAAGACACATGTTAATTGCTACTGTCACAGACTCCTAGAAGTCCAGGCACAACAGGAGCTAGAAGCCACCAGTCAGAGCTCATACCTGAGTGTCACAAAGCAGATCCTGATTCGGTGGGTCTGAAGTCGGGCCGGAGAGTCTGCATTCCAGCAAGTTCCAGAGGTGCCTGGTAAAATATCGGATGCCCGGTTAAATTTGAATCTCAGATATACATCAAATAACTTTTTTTTTTTGCTTATTATTTTTCTTTCTAATCAAACTTTTTTGTTTAGAGATTATTACAGGTTTACATGCAGTTGTAATACATAATACGGAGATTCTGTGTACCTCTCATCCAGTTGCCCTCAATAGTAACATCTTACCAGACCAGAGTATCCGAGTACCAGAGTACCCAAGTACCCAAGTACCATACCAAAACCAGGATATTGACATTGGTACAGTCAAGATACAGAACATTGTCAGCATCACAGAGATTTCCCATGGTGCCCTTGTAGGCCACACCCACTTCCCTCACTCCCACTGTCATCTTAAGTCTTTACACCCACTAATCTGTTCTCCGTTTTTATACTTTTGCTATTTTAAGAATGTCATATGAATGGAACCATATAGTGTGTCACCTATTGGGCTTGACGTTTTTCACTCGGCTTAAAAGATCCATCCGAGTTGCTCCATGTATCAGTAGCTCGTTTTTTTTTAAATTATTATTGCTGAGTAGTATTCCGTGGTATGAATGCACCATTGTTTGTTTAACCATTCACCTGTCAAAGGGCATTTGGATTGTTTCCAGTGTGGGGCTGTTATGAATAAGCCTACTATAAACATTTTCATACAGGTTTTTTGTGTAAACATAACTAAGTCTCCATTTCTGTGGGATAAATGCCCAGAAGTGCAATCACTGGGTTGTAAAACATGTTTAGGTTTATAAGAAACTGCCAAGCTATTTTCACCTAGAATTACTTAGTGTAAGTAAAATATTGCATGGGACATATGAACATTAAAAATAAAATTTGTTGTTTCCCTGAAATTCAAATATCCCTGGGCATTCTGTATTTTGATTTGCTGTTTCTGGCATCCCTACTCCCAGGTGGTGCCGATGCTGCTGGTTTGCAAGCTATTGATACATTTTATTAACTAGACTCTAAGCTAGTTCTTTTTTGTAATTATGAAAAAATGTCAAGTACGAAAGTAAATTAAAAACAATATAATGAACTCCTCTATACCTAGGTTCTAGAATTTTCAAGACTTTGCCACTCTTGCTTCGTCCATCCCCTCTCCCCACTCAAACTATTTTAAAGCAATTCCTGGACATTTTGTCATTTTACCCCGACAAACTTCATTCCAAAATATATGCAATTCTAAAAAAACTTGTAACAGTTTCTGACATCATCACACTGCTGGGATCACAGCATCAACAACAAATACTGTGTTACCTGATTCCCACTTCATGTGAAAACACCCCTGGTTGTCTCCTAAATGCCTCACTGTGTTTGGTTTGCTTGAATCAGGGTCCAGAGAGGCCACACATTGCATTGAGTTGACATTTTCTTAAGTAACCACATCTAGTGTGATTACTAGTGGGAACGAGAGGCTGAGAGAGGGAAAGGACACACAGGTTGGTCCCCATCACGGAGCCCTTCCCCTGGGCAAACAGGCCTGCAGAGCCCCTTGGTATGGTAGCCAGGGCCAGTGCTTATGCTGATGCCTTCAGTAGCCGGTTTTGTAGGGCGTATTGCCCCATGGCACAGGTGAGGTTGCTGAGGCTCAGGGAGATGACTTCCCAGAGTTCCCTGAGCAGGAAGGGTGAGGACCTGACAATGGCCCAGGCCAGGGTGTGGCTTGGGGACCTCGCTTTCATTTAACTGGCCTTGCAGTTCCTGGGGTTTGGCTTGGTGTACGTCGGCTCCTTGTCTGAAGATTATGTCCCACCCAGATAAAAAGATGTGACAGTAAAGAGTGCTGTGTGAATGAAGGAAGGAACAAGCTAGTTAATTATTTAATGGAAATGTGTACAGGAGCGTCGGGGTTGGAAGGTGCCTGGCCTCACCACAATGTCCCGGAAGTCACTCTCAGAAGGGCCGGACTGCCCCAGGCGGTGTTAGGTGTCCCAAAGGGAGTGACTCCGCAGTCAGGGCCCTTTCTTTGGCATGCTGTAACCCAGGGTGAGCACGTCGGAGAGTGTCACCTGCAGCCTTGGCAACGGAGGACTGTGCTCAGGGAATAAGTCACAGCAGGAAGTTCTGGGGACAGGCCTGCCCTGAGCCTGGGGACATGCCAGGCTGGGCTCCTGACCTTGGGGACATGCCAGGTTGGGCTCCTGACCCTGGGGCCCAGCCTGCGGCAGATCCACCCCTTGAAAGGTAGAAGGATGGACTTTGCTATGAGGTGTGGAGGGTGGGGAGGAATGAAGGCAAAGCTAGGTAGAGCCCTGGGTGGACCCTGGCACATTGCTGGGAGTGAACCAGGCCAGAGAGGTCCGAGGGCCTGAGGGTTGTAGTGGACGCCATGGCCTTCAGGTGCCTGGGAGAAGGGCGAAGGGGACACTTCACTGTTGTGCTCTCACAGGCCAGACGGATCTTTCCCAGACCAGTGTCCCGACTATGTCACTTCCCTGCTCACATGCCTCCCAGGACTCCCCAGTGCCTGCATATAAAGCCCTGCTGTCCTCATCAAAGCCCTCCATTGCCTGTCCCAGCTGCCATGTTGAATCTCAGAGCCTTGCATGGCACATACTTGCTCCCTTCACACTCAGGTTCCCCTTCCAGAAATGCAGGGTGTGGGCTAGTTTGGTTTTCTGTTTTTTGTTTTGTTTTAAGTCTCTTTCAGTTTTAGGGGTCTGTTCATCCTGAAAAAGAACTTAGTCAAGGAATGGGTCCCCTGCCTTCAAAATTTCCCAGGAGCTGGCCTGGACCAGGGAGAAAGGTGTTTATGGGGTCCCAAAGGATAGAGCTAGAGCTACAGTAGAATCAGGAAGTGAGGGGAGTAGGGGGTCCACCGGGAGGCCATACTGGGCTCAAAGTAAGAAGCGTTTCCTCACAGTAAATGCGGTCTGACAGCGGAATAAACCACTTGATAAAGACGTGAGCTCCCCATCCCTGGAGATGACCAAGTGAGGTTACCAGATAACCTCTGCGGTTCACCACTTCCAGCCCTGCTTATGGGATTCTACCATAAACAGTCCTCATATTTATCTGTGTACTCATAAGGCTGATGAATGACGCTCTGCCCTAAATCCTTACGGGAACATGATTGGCACTTTAGCAGCAGGTGTGTTTCCTGGATTAGGGAACATTCCTATTATCTTTCCCACTGTTGAACTCTCTGCTCTGGGCAGCCCTCGGGCCCCAAGTCTCACCCCCTGTAATCAGGACGTGATTCATCTATCCACACGTCCATCTCCGTAGGGTCCAGCCATAAGCCCTGTGCATGGTTACTGTCTTCATGCCCACAGCCTCTCCGCTCTTGTCTGGCCTCCTCTCCCATCCCATTTTTCAGCCTGCTTTCCCTGAGGTCTGCTTAAGGAGCCTTCTAACTTAAAATCTACCTATGGTCCTACCATTCTGACTTGGAATGCCTGTCCACCCTAGCCTCGTCAAAGCCTCTCTCTCTTTAAGGCCCAATTCAAGAAGCCTTCCCTGATTGATCCCCTGGGCCTTTCCTTTGCTTCTCTCTCTAAGCCCTGAGTGGACTGACGACACCATGCCTCCTATAGGCAGCTCCTGGAGGGCCAGGACTGTGAGTTACTTGTCTTCTACCACCATGTGCATGCAGTGTGGGGCCTGGCACATAGCGGGTTCCCAATGAAAGGCCTGCATGATGCTGATGATAACTATGGTATGAGGATAGCAAGAGGCAGACCAGGCAGTGAGAGGAAACATTCCCAGTGCTCATGACTCAGCCATGGACTGGGCCCGTGGCCCTTAGGACATGATTGTCAACCCCTCTGACCCCCAGATTCTGCATTATAAATGGAGATTTGTATATGACTTCCTGGGGTGGTTGAGGAATAAATCATATGAGCAGAGCTCCTGGCACAGGGCCTGGCACATAAATGACTCCCTAAGTTATGGTTCCTAACAGTTGCAAACCTGTTCCTTGTAGAACGGAATGTGCTTGAGTTCATCAGTTGAAAGATGATCAAGGCATCGGTTTATTCAGTGCGGACAGCCCTGGAGTGGCTGCCCTTCAGTGGGTAGGCAGTGATTGCAGTCCCCTGTAGAACAGTTTGGACTCACACTAAGGACATCTCTGGGCCCTGAAACATTCTGAGCAACAATAAGACTGGATGATTGCTGTCATGAACTTACACTGGTGAATTTACTGAGAGCTTGCCATGTACCAGGCACTGTCTTAAGCACTCTGTGTGTATTAACTCATTCAATACTCATACCCACCCTGTGAGGTCCCAGTACTATTGCCATTTTGTAGATGAGGAAATAGAGGCATAGAGAGCTGAGGCCACTTGCCCAAGATTGCACAGTAGTGAGTGATATACGCAGGGATTCAAACTCAGGAAACCAGAGTAAGGCTGCCCTCCTCACCTCTTACACAGTGCAAACTACATTTGCCTGCCCCTACCACCCCTTCCTCTCACATTCACGCTGTCCTGTTGGGAAGGTCTCTTGAGACCATGACTATGACAGCATTGTGGGAATGACTGCCCCTGTGAGCCCAGGGGGTCATGGCAATGGCCTCACAGCTCTGCCATGCAGGCACCTAAGGTCTGCCCCTGGAGTGTCCCCCACCCTCCTGGCTCTGTACTCCAGGGTCCTACAGCCCTGTCCACTCCGTCTTGCCCCAGGGCAGCCCAGTGGAGACTTGGAGGTGGTATATCTCCAAGCTGAGCAGTCTGCTCTTACACCCGAGCCAGGGTCCTCTGAGGTCTGTGGGGCAAGCAGATGTATCTCCCCTGATTTAGAGCTTGTGTCTCCCATAAATCAGAGAGGCCTGTTCCTGGCCTAATGGACAGAATGGCAGAAGTGGACTCTGGATTATAAATGTCCCTGCCCTAAAAGGGCTTTTAGCAGGTCAGTCAATAGCCCATCAGACTGGCTAATGTCTGTTAATGTGGGTCCTCAGCACAAAACCCTTTTAGCCACGGAGCAGCCTGCTGGCCTCGGGGGAGGACCAGCCATCCCTTGTTCTCTGAGTAGGAAGAGAAGCTGTCTGGGGCTGGGGCCTTGGTTCTTAGAAGCCTGGGAGGAGTGCTGGCCCAAGCTCAGATCTGTCAGGAGCAGATCTGTCAGGAGCTGCCCATCTGAGCCCTGCGTGGCCCTGAAGCACCTCCTGAGTCTAGCTGGGCTCACATGAGAGCTGTGGGTCTGAATGGGGTTCCTGGGCAATTTGCCTCCTGTCAGCCAGGGCCAGCCTGACAATCAGCTCTTCTGAGGAACCCTCAGGGCAGAAATTGGGGCATGGCCCTGGGCCAGAGTGTAGAGATAAAGGCCCTGGGAGCAATTGGGTGTGCCATAGCAAATGACCAACACTGCTCATGCCCTTTGACCCAGGATATGATCCAAGAGAAGGGAAGGGTTCTTTGCAGGGGGTAGGACACTGACTCAGAGAGGGCTGGTGCTCCCTCAGAGCACAGTAAGGACACCGCAGAGTCACACTTGGCAGCCAGCGCCCTGGGCTCAGCTCTGCCCCTTACATTCCCTGTGACGCTGGGGTCAGTGAGAGAGTGCCGTGATCCACTAGTGATGCCTGCCACCAGTGCAGGATAAGAGAGCTTTGCTGTGTTTTTAGCATCCTGGCCTGAGAGCACTTCAAGTTCTACAGTTTTATAATAAATATTTGGCAAATGCCGGAAGGACCCATCTTTTCAGAAATTCTGTAGTTTTGTCTTAAATACCTTTTTTTTTATTGTAAAATTTACATACTTTTAATAGAAAGTTTGGAAAATTTTAAAAAAGAAACAGATAATAAAAACCATCCATTTATCCCACCCTCTAGAGATAATCATGAATAACATTTTGGTGCATTTCCTTCCTTTCTCAGTTTTGATGCACACATGTATACATGCACACACACATACATGCGCACATACACAGATACATAGAATAATAGCTGCTCTTATTTGAGCAGTTACTGTAGGCCATCACCATTCAGATTTTTATGCACAATATCTCATTTCACCCCCATAACAATCCTGCAAGGAAGAGGTGATAATTCACATTTTATAGATGAGGAAAAAGAGGCTTGAAAATTTGAACAGACACAATCAGATATTAGTTCTTGTAAGCTCGCCTGATGACAGCATGGAGAAGCCTGGAGACTGGGTGAGGGGTCCCTGGCTGCACGATGGTCCCATGCAGACTTGAGCCAGGCCTGTGGGTGCAGTGTTCTCTTTCCAGGGCCCTGCAGGGAGCATGCACCTCTTTTCTCTGTCCAGGGACCCATTTTTTTCAGCCATCAAGAAGGCTGAAAAGAAATGGAACTTTCGCCCACCTCTCACACATCACTATCAAGTGACAACAGTCCAAAAACTCTTTCAGAGCCGGCCGAGTGGCGTGGTGGTTAAGCGCTGGCTTGGCAGCGGCTCTGGTTTGGGTCCCACATATGAGGGCCAGTGACACTGCCCTCAAAAAAAAAAAAAATCAAAAACTCTTTCACTCTCTCTTTGAATATATATGAGGGTATAATTATTTTTTTTTTCTGAACTCTTTGAGGGTTACATACATCTTTGTCCTTTATCCTAAATACTTTTCATTTATTATTTCGTTACGAATATTCTCACATAACCACAGTACCTTATCAACTTCACTAAGTCTAACTTTGCAACAATACTTTACCATTCGCTTTCTAAATAATGTCCTTTGTAAAGTTCCCTCTCCAGTAAGGGAGCCAGTCTAGGGCGAGGTGTCTCATTACCCCTTCATGAGGGGCGAGAGCTGAGTTGGGCAGAGCATTTCTGAAGAGGAGCCCAGGGCCACTGCCTCTAGTTGCAAAGCCACTAAGATGTGTGCATACAACCCCAAAGAGCCGGGGGCTTGGTTGTCTGTCCCTAGTTTGCCCAAGGTGACGGGGAAGCCTTGTGTCTGTCTATTCTCATCGCAGCTGCCCACTTCACAGCCTTGCTAAACAAGGTCAGAGATCCCTCCCTGCATCTTGGCTCAGTCTCAGTGGGCGCAGTCTCAAGACATCCCACAAAAGTGCAGGGGTCTCCACAGTGTTGGGGAGAGGAGGGAAGGGGGCGCTGGGATTTCACTCTGTTCTTGAAAGTTCTTTTTAAAAATCCCAAGAGTGTTGCTTCTTTAAAGCACTACATGTTGTGTTCACCCAGCACCTCAAATAGTACCTGTACCTTAGGTTTCTCATGAAAATTCACTGAATGAAAGGACGTTAGCCAGTCTTCTGCTCCGTTGTCGCTTGCACTTAGATATAAAGTGGTCAGGGGAGCAGTCTGGTGGGTGGGTTCCCGAGCCTGAGGCCGGACGGTGGATGTGTGCCATGCCTGCGTGGGCAGGCGGAAGACCTCGGTCCTGCTCCCTGTTCCGCCAGGACCATGTGTGTGATGTGCAAAATGAGCGTGTGGGGTCCCTGCCAGCTCCAAGGTTCTGTGACTGAACGAGTGTGGCTGCCCCATGATCCAGGAAATCCAGCCTGTCTGTGCAGTTGGAAAGCTCAGCTTCGGGGCTGCGTGGTGTGAGCGGTAGGACCTGTGTATCCTCCCAGCATCTATATAGAACATCTCAGCAGGAAAGGGGGAAAGGGAAGGAAATGCCCTTTCTTTTTAATTGTAATATAAGTCACACACCATAAAACTCACTATTTTAAAGTGTACAATTCAGTGGATTTTAGGAGAGTCCATGGTTGTGCAACCATCACCGCTACCTAATTTCAAAATCGTTTTATCACCCCCAAAGAAACCCTGTACCCATTAGCAGTCACTCCCCATTACCCTCTTCCCCAGGCCACTAATCTGCTTTCAGTCTCTATGGCTTTACCTGTTCTGAATTTTTCATATGCATTAGTCAGGGTTTTGAATACCAGGTACCAGGGGATGTGCTCAAGCAATTAAACCACATCCGATACATCATGTAAGTGGAAACAAGGAATATTTTGTGATTTTTTATGTCTCACTAATTTTACTCAGTGTAATGTTTTCAAGGTTCATCCATGTTGTAGCACGGATCAGTAGTTCATTCTTTTTTTTGCTGCATAATGTTCCTTTGTATGAATATATGGTATTTTGTATATCCATTCATCTGTTGATGGACATTTAGGTGGTTTCTCTCTTCTGGCTGTTGTGAATAGTGCTGCTGTGAACACTGGTATACAGTTTTTTGTAGACCTCACTTCTCTTGGGCATATACCTAGAAGTGGAATGACTAGGTCATATGGTAACTTTATGTTTAACTTTTTGAGGAGCTGCCAGACTGTTTTCCAAAGTGGAGTACTATTTTTGCATTTCCACCAGCAGCATATGAAGGGAAATGCCCTTTTATTGAACACATACTATGTGTTTAGACACTGTGCTAGACCCTTTCCACATTCATCTTCTATGACCCTTCCAACCCCGTGAAACACCTATCACCACCTCCATTTTACTGAGGCTCAGAGAAATGAGGTGACTCCCTCAAGAGCACACAGGGAAAAGTGTGGGAATTCCTAGACTCACGCCCCCTTACATTTTCCTGTTTACTCGGTGATTGCTGACTAACAGCATGACCATCCAGATGCTAAAGTGGAATTAGCCCCCTCCCCTCTCCAACGCCCCTGGGCATTGTTTTGCAGACGGGAAAGTTGGACCCCCACTACCCGAAAGTCTGTGGGCACAGAGGGAATGTCTTAGACATCAAGTGGAACCCTTTCAACGATTTTGAGATTGCCTCCTGTTCTGAAGATGCCACGGTAAGCGTTACTGCATGAGGACATTCCCTTGACAACGTGAAGTGGGGCTGAGGCAGAGGGAGATGCTGCTGCTGACTCCTTCATCCTCTTTGAGGCGATGTCACACTGTGGGGGGCAGGGTAAGTTAGGCTGAGGAGCAGTCCTGGGCTCTATGGGACTTGGGGCATCACCCCTCCTCTCTATCAGCTTCAGTTCCCCCATCTAGAAGATGGGCATAATAGCTCCCAACTGTCTAGATTCAATGAGATTCATATTCCAGTGTGAAAGCCCATCTTTTGGGGGAACTATAAAATGCTATGAGGGGCATGTTTATTGTGGCAAGAAAATCTCACAGACAGTAGGGAAGCAAATTTTAAAAGGATAGAAGTGGGAGTGAATATGGACACCAAAACCATCCCAAAGGCTTCAGTCTCACCAACTTTTTTGAGCTCCTGTTCTGTTTCAGGGACATAGTTCCTGCTTCCACAATGCTCAGTGTTGTTTATTTATAATTTATTCTATGCCACTTTTGTTTAACTTTTTGAGGAGCTGCCAGACTGTTTTCCAAAGTAGCGTACTATTTTTGCATTTCCACCAGCAGCATATGAAGGGAAATGCCCTTTTATTGAACACTTCTAAAATGTAGTGGATATGGCTTAAAACAAAAGACACAGATATGATCAGGTGATTCAAATAAGGATAAAAGTCATAGTTACCATTTATCATGAGCCCACTGTGTTCCTGACTCCCATTACACATACTGTTTCACTCAGTCTTCCTTCCCAGCAACCCCACAAAGTACAGTGTTTCTCGGATGCAGAAGCCGGAGATATGAGAGGGGCAGCTCTTTGTCTAATATCACAGTTTGTGGAGTCAGAGATAGGCTTCAAACTGAGGCCTGATTTCAGAGCTCAATCTCTTTTCACTGAGCTATGCTAGTTCCCTCAAGTGCAGCAGCCACAGATGGAGGAAGTGAGGAAATACAACTAGAAATGTTGGCAATGGAGAGTTGCAGCTGCTGAGCTCCAGGTTTAGCTCAGAGCTGCCTGGCAGCCAAGGCAAAAAGAGAAAGAATGTAATGCAGAACCCTCACTGTCCGATCAAAGAAAACAGACTAGTGCATCAGGAGAAGCAGATAAATTCTAAGAGCACTTCTGTCAGTAGAGGGGATACTGAGGAACATAAAGGGGGCTCCTCTATAGGAAAGAGCTTGTCCCACCCTGCCTTGCTCCAGAGACTGCGCTAGCTCCCTAGTGTCAAGAAGAAACAGCAGAAACCCTTCTTCCTGGCATTCAAGGCTCTGCCTTTTGGACATGGGTGGAGGTGGACATGGGTGGAATATCCCCAAAGGGGATATTGGGAGGCAGATTTGCTCTGATATCCAGCCTGGGAGTCAGGCCAGTGCCTCATGTTATTAGGATGGCAAAGATTACCAGGCGACAGATTGAGGGGCATTGGACTCATCTCTGGTCAATGCCAGCCCCTGCTGCATTGCCAAGGAGGACCTTGGCAAAGCGCCCGTCCCTCTGAGGGGCCCCAGCTGCACCTCCACTGAGAGAGGGATATAGAGAGAGTCCTCCGACCCTTCTGCTGGGCACTGCCAGTTCTTAGGGTGGCAGGGTGCCAAGGTGATCCTGGTTAACACTCCCCCTGGGGCGATGTATCCCCTGACAGATTAAGATCTGGGACATCCCCAAGCAGCTGCTGTCAAAGAGCCTCACAGCCTGCAGCAAGGAGCTGGTAGGCCATTCCCGCAGAGTGGGCCTGGTGGAGTGGCACCCCACGGCCGCCAACGTCCTCTTCAGCGCCGGCTATGACTACAAGGTGGGTCTGGGCCCTAACAGTTGACCAAGTTGGTGGCTTAAGACAATAGAAATTTTTTTCTCACACGGTTCTGGAAACCAGAAACGTGAAATCAAGGTGTTGGGAGGGCCATGCTTCCTCCAACGGCTCAAGGGAAGAAGCCTCCTGTGACTCTTCTAGCTTCTAGTGGTTGCAGACATTCTTTGGCTTGTAGCGGCATCATTCCAGGATACCAGTGTCATCACGTGGCCTTCTCTCTGTGTCTGTGTGTCCTCTCCTCCTTTTATAAGGACACCAGTCATTGGATGTGGGGCCCACCCTACTCCAGTATGACCTCATTGTAGCTAACTAATTCCAAAGACCCTATGTCCAAATAAGATCACATTCTGAGGTTCCAGTGGGACATGACTTTGGGGGGACACTAGTCAACCCATTAGTCTGCGTGGAGGGGATGGGCTGGGCCCTGCACAGAGAAGCTTCCCGCTGCTCAGGTGACTGCCAAGCTGGTAGGCTGTGGGCCTTGTGGATTGGGAAAATCCAGGACACCTAGATTCTGTTGGAACTCATCTCTGGCTTGCAGTGTGTGATGTAGGAAAGTCCCTTGTCTTCTCTGGGCCTCAGTTTCTCAATCTGTACACATATGGGGTTGATATGACCAAAGCTGGGGCTTTTAAACTCTTCCTTTCACAACTCGATAGGGCTTTACTGAGGTATGTCCGGGTCCTCAATGATGGATAAAATGGGAGTGGATGGGAGGGCCTATTCCCCTTCTGATCAGAAGTGCTCTTATATCTGTCTATGTAGGTGTGTCTGCAGGGTACTGCGTGGGGGTGTGCAGGCTATTCTGTACACAACTCCAGGGGGCACTGTTCATATCATGGATGATGGGAACAGATTGCCCTGGAGCTGTGCAGTATACAGCCTGTTTAGCCTGCAACCAAGCATGGCAGCCCTGTTTATCCGTCTGAGGTGGAAACTGCTGTTAAAAACTGCTTGAAACCCCCTGGACTAGCTGGTCCCCTGGGGTCCTCCCCGCATGGATGTTTTGTTACTCTAAGGCAGATGGTATTTTCTTTTCATTGCCAGACAGCCTGACTCCTGGCTACCCCCTCCTGCCACGTGGCAGCTTCAGCCAGCAGACCCATCATCCCACCCTAGGCCTCTTGGCCAGACTGCCATCTGTGCTTCCCTCCGGGGAATACTGTGTTTCACTACAGCCTGGCCGGCGTGTGATGTGGGGGCCGGGGTGGGGGGTGGCCACTGCGCTCAGGGCCAGCTCTCTGCCGTGCAGGTGATGGTCTGGAACCTGGATACAAAGGAGTCTGCAATCATGAGCCCCGTGAAGACTATTGACTGTCACCAAGACGTGATCCTCTCCATGTCCTTCAACACCGACGGCAGCCTGCTGGCCACCACCTGTAAAGACCGCAAGATTCGGGTTCTCGACCCCCGAGCAGGGACCGTCCAGGTCAGTGATAGGCTGGGGTCTGACTTGGAGTCAGAGGAGCAAGGAGTGGAGTGGGTACGGCGGAGGCTTCTGAGAACAGGGAGGGAATGCTGGCAGCTTTCTGGCCAAGCCTCTACACGTGTTATCCCCGTCTGTTGGAAGATAGGATGTATCATCCCCATTTTACAGATGAGAGAGATGAGGCGGAAGAGAGGCTAAGCAACATGACTATGTTAAAAGCTGGGATTTGGACTTGGTCTAACAGCCATGGTTGTCAGTGTGCCTCAGCTCTGTCAGGAGGCATGACATGTGGATCCATTGTGTGACCTCTGACAAGCACTTCAGGTGTCCAAGCCTGTGTCCTCATCTGCAACAATGGGCTGTTCATCCTTCCTCTCAGAAGATTAAATGAGATAAGCCAGGGGACAGTGCCTGCCCAGCCCCATGCCTTGCATATAGTGGGTACTCAGTAATCTTTCAACAAGAGCATGGAGCCTGGCAGAAGTTCGCCTCTTGTTCTAGCTCAGAAAAACAACCCTGGAAGGATTCTCCAGGCAGAGCTGGGGTGAGAGAAAGGCAGGCATTCCAGGTGGAGCGAGCAGCATAAGCAAAGGCAGGGGAGTCCCTGACCGCACATGTCCCTCCAGGAAGCCAGCTACAAGGGGCACCGGGCCAACAAAGTGCAGTTTCTGGGGAACCTGAAGATGCTGCTGTCCACAGGCACATCCCGATGGAACAACCGGCAGACAGCCCTGTGGGACCAGGTGAGTCTCCCCCAAAACCCCAGCAACATCCCTCAGCATCACTGTAGCTGAGTGCTGACTCCATTCATTCATTCATTCATTCATTGAATGTATTGATGAATAACAGGAAGATATCAGTAGCCTGATGGCATGAGCCCAGATCTTGTGTGCATCTTGTCATTCGAGGAAGGGGAGGGGTCAGGACGAAGAAGAGGCTGAAGTATAGGGGAGGGGACGTGGCCACATCTGGGACCAAGACAGGGTGGGGGAAGGGTGGAGGGGGGCCTTCCGGGCAGAAAGAACAGCTGGAGCAAGGGTTCGGAATAAACTACGGAGGCATGTTCAGGGCAGCAGAGGGTGGAGTGGGAGGAGGGCCAGGCCAAGCAGTTTTGATTTGAAGGATCACTTGGCCAGAGTTTCAAAGACTGTCCAGATCACTTCCCCTCTCTGCATCTCCTTTTGCATCTATTACTATAAATAACAAAACAGGAGGCAGAGGGCTGGAATGAGATCAGGTGTGTAAGTGATTCGTTAAAGGCAACATGCTGGTAAAATAAAAAGGTGGATCTCTCTCTCTCTCTCTCTCTCTCTCTCTCTTTCACACACACACACACACACACACACGCGTGCGCGCACACAGTCTTTCATGCTCTTTCACACGTGCACACACATACACACATCCAAAGCTCCATGGCAGGGATTCTTAGCTCAGAGCGCCACTGAGGGCCCCATGATTGACCCAAGGCCTTCCTGGTTTCCTTTCCCTCACAGGATAACCTCTCTGTGCCTCTCACCGAGGAGGACCTGGATGGCTCCTCAGGCGTGCTGTTTCCCTTCTATGATGCGGACACCAACATGCTCTACGTGGTGGGGAAGGTCAGCCTGGCATGGGAGGGAGGTGGCCTCATAGACTCCTGAGGCAAGAGGCAGGATTACACCAAGCCTAGCTCCGTGGTGACCAGACAGTAGCTTGGAGCCCTTGGGGCGCAAAGCAGGGGCAGGGACAGACAAGAGTTGCTGGACACTGTCCCCCTGTAGGGAGCCCAGCACCTGTCTCCTGCCTTCCTGGCTCCCCGAGAGCGCCTGGACCCAGGGCTTTAGTAACTGGACACCCTGAGCTGGTCCCTCCCCAAATCTGGGTCCAGATGAGGAGGAACCAGCTGGTGTTTCTCATTCAGGGCACCTTCAAATTTGGGGCAGATCAGGTCTTCATTAGGTAGGACTGTCCATACTTGGCAGCTCTACCCACCAATGCCAACAGAAGCCTTCTCCCATCCCCGCCCCATTCAGTCATTATGACAGTGACAACCAGAAATGCCCCTAGAGGTAAGACCCACTGGCTGGTCTCAGGACATGCCACTCTGACCTTTGTGTGCAGCTCTTGGATGAGAGTGGGGTTTCGGCATGTGCCCCAAGAGCTTTAGCTTTGGGTTATGACTAGGGGGACAGAGGGTTAAAATGAGGACCGTCCTACTGCCTTGGTGACAGTTCCCCTGATGTTTTCTTGTGTGAGGTGGCTTTGCCTACTCTTTACCTACTGTGAACGCAGGGTTTCCGCTGCATGGCAGTGGGGGTCTGGTGGGCGGGGGGATGGCTAATGGGAACCAGCTCTGAACCATACCCTCCCCCTCCTCAGGGAGATGGGAACATCCGCTACTATGAGGTGAGCGCCGACAAACCTCACCTGAACTACCTGACTGAATACCGCTCCCATCACCCACAGAAGGGGATCGGTGAGTGTGGGCTAAAAAGGCCATTTGGGGTCTGGGGAGACAGGGATGAGTCAGATTTGGGCCCCGCCCTGGAGGGGCTCACATTCTGGAGGGAAGATGATGAGTCAACACACTCTTGACTCAATCTGAGCTCTAGTTATGTGCGCGGGAGGTTCCCTGGGGAGCTTTCCGCAGTAGGCAACATTTGAGAAGAGGAAAGAAGAGGTAGAGTGCAGCATGGGGAGAGAATGAAGGTGTTCCAGGCCAACGTTAATCAGTTAAAACAGGAGCAAGGAGATGGGAGAGACTGCCCTAAGAGAGCCCCACTTTTTCAGTGTGTTTGGGGATAAAAAAAAAAAACAAACAAACAAACAAAAGAAAAACAAGACTCAACTATTTGTTGTCTACGAGAAACCCACTTAAACATAAAGACACAGCTAGATG
Organism: Aselliscus stoliczkanus; assembly: GCA_033961575.1. NCBI lineage: Eukaryota > Metazoa > Chordata > Mammalia > Chiroptera > Hipposideridae > Aselliscus > Aselliscus stoliczkanus. The sequence goes on from CM066728.1 coordinate 143,478,458, forward strand.
ACAGTTAAAGGGATGGAGAAAGATATGCTAACTAACAGTAATCAAAAGAAAGCTGGACACGCTCTATCAAGAGCATCTGGGTCAGGAGCCCAGGAAATGACGATGGAGGCCTGGAGCAGAGCACACTTCTGCCGAAGTCGAGCTACAGTCATTTAACTCCTTGAAGGTGGGGACAAGGTCTGATGATTTCAATCCCATTTCCCCAGCCCAGGGCCCGGCCCTGTTCATATTTGCTCATGAACTGTTTGTTGCGGGAAGGAGGGTGGTCTCTGTTCACGTCAGGTGTGCAAGCTGGTTTTGCTGCTCATACTGGGTCCCTGTGGTCCTAGCCCAGCCAGAACCACTTGGCCCTTATTAGCTGTCTGCCTGCAGGTGTCATGCCAAAGAGAGGTCTCGACGTATCCTCCTGTGAGATCTTCCGCTTCTACAAGCTGATTACAACCAAAAGCCTCATTGAACCCGTATCCATGATTGTACCCCGGCGGGTAAGGGTGGTTGTAGTGGTGGCTGCCAGGGAGGCGGGGAACCCTTCCTGGAGCAGACAGACCCCAGAATCTAGAGTCTGGAGCCCATGCCCCTGGGCCAGCAACAGGGAGGCTGATGGCCACGTCCATCAAGGGGAAGAAGGCCTTTCTTATGGTCAATGCAGCCTCATTGAGAGCTAGGAGCCCTGACTCTTGCCCCATCTCTGCTCTTGAGTTGCTGTGTGACCCTGGGCACGTCCCTTTGATCTCTGGGCATTGGTTTCCTCAACTCACAGGGGTCTAAGGGCCCTTCCTGACTGGGCGGCCTTCCCTACTACCCCAGCTCTCACTGTCCTGACTTCTTCTGCAGTCGGAATCCTACCAAGAGGACATCTACCCGCCCACAGCAGGGGCCCAACCCTCTCTGACAGCCCAGGAGTGGCTCAGTGGGATGAATAAAGGTGAGGAAGGCAGAGAAGAGGCCTTAGGTGAATGTGGGGGATAAATGGGGTATCCAATGACCCAAGTAGCTGAGAGGGGTTTGGACTGTATTTGTATTCTCCCATAACCCTGGAAGACTAGTCCTTGACAGTCCCCAGTGGCTGCTGTGGTCACATATGGATCCAGGAAGGGAGGGACTTGTCCCAAGTGGGTCAGAAAAGTCCCTCCAAATCAAGGGATTTTGCTCCGTGGAAAACTAAACTCTGGGCCGTGCAGAGTGACTGGATAGTCTCAGCTGGACACCCTTGCTCATCCTCCCATCCCCACCTCCACAATTACTCTTTGACCCAAGAGACCCTCTAGGCGGCAGCCCCCCACCCAGGTCCTTCTGCCCACTCTGCCTACCCTGACCCAACATAAGGGCCCAGCCAGGGGAAAGCCATGCATGCTCCCCACCCCACCTCAACAGCTGCCTCTCTGATGGGGTTCTCCCTCTGTTTCTACCCCACCCCCTTTTTTGGTATAATCCTTAGACAGTCTCAACCCTCCCTGAGCCTGTTTCCTCATCCTTCTCCCTGAAGCCTGTCTTTCCTGCTTCTCAGGGGCGTTGGGAGAATTCATGAGCTGGTAGATGGCAGAACACAGTGTGGGTGGGACTGTCCTTACAAAGCAAGGGCAAGGCTTCACTTGAGGAGCTCAAGGTGTTTGGGGCAGCACTGGGGCATGCTTCGTGCTGCTCCTACAAACCAAGCTTTCTTAGATAGTCACATGCATGGGTATTTGCTCTCTGAGTGCCCCGGTCCATGGATTTGTGCCTGTCTGCATGTGGCCGAATCTCCCACACCTTTGCGTGTTCCTGCGTGTGTGTGTGTGGCTCTGTGTGTCTCTGCGTGACTTTGTGTGTCAGTGCCCCCATTCATGCCGATTTGCTCATGGTCACTCAGTCCTCACATAGCCCTTTGCCTCCCTCCCAGGGCCAATCCTGGTGTCCCTTAGGCCCGGCTCTGAGCTGCTGAGCCCCCGGCCTCTGCCCCCAGAGAAACCACTCTCCAGCCCCATGATCCCTGCCTCGCCCCAGCTCTTCAACCAGACAGAAAAGCTGATTGCAGAAGATGGCCGGAGGCCGTCCTCTCTGCTGGAGATAAAGGCGCCAAGGTGGACAGCAGAAAACAGGCTGGAGGAGAAGAAAGCCTGGCTCACAAATGGTTTCGACATCTTTGAATGCCCCCCACCAAAGACAGAGAATGAGGTGTGAATGAGGGTGGGTGGGGCTGCACTGAGTGGGGGTGGAGGGTGCGGGGGTAGAAAAATGAAGGGCAAGAAAAATAACCAGCTGTGTGGCCTGGCCTAACCACTTAATTCACTTTGTTAATTCATTCAACAAACAGGTAATGAGCACCATCTGGATGCCAAGATGGTGGGTTTACAAACAGATGATGGGAACCATCTGTAAAATGCAGAGGGTTTAACTTGGTGGGTATTAAAATCCCTTTCAGTTCTAGGATTTCCTGTGCTTTTGGAATCAACATGTGTTAAGTGTCTGCTGTGTGCCAGGTCCTGTGGTGGGCACTCCCATAAATCATCTGAGTGAATTCTCTCAGCAGCCCTGGGAGTCAGTAGGTAATGGCTAAAAACCCAAGGGCTGGCATCTCAGGGAGGGATTCTAATCCTGGCTCTGCCGAGCACTAACTGTAGGACCTTGGCCCCAGGGGCTTAGCCTCAGTTTCCACAGTGGTAACTGGGAGAGCACTAATACTACCACCCTTACAGGGGTGTTGTGTGCATCCAATGGAATAACAAAGATCCTTCTTAGAGGAGTACCCAACACCTAGTACCATTCCGGACAGCAGCTACAATCTTAATAATGCTGAGGTTAGTTTTCTGACCTCCATTTCTCAGAGGAGGAAATTAAAGCTCAGAGAGGGTAAGTAATTGCCTGAAGTCACACAGTTTCGTGGTGGTGAAAACTCCAATCTCCAGACATCCGAGCCAAATACACTTTCCTCCATCCCATGGGGGGAATCTAAGGGGGCCAAAAATGTCTGAAATGTCATCTTTTTGAATTTCATTTATCAAGTGAAGAAAACAAAGTTTTTGTAAAAAATCTATGCAGTGGCTACCCCCTTATGCCTCAGCCACATTAATTTAATCACCTCCACCTTTCTGAGTCCAAAAAAGGGCAATGTTTTTTCCTTTCTTCTGGTGTCCTACGCCCTGCTGTCTTAGGACACCCAGGTGACCTTTCCCTCTCTTCTGTGCTTTCCCAGCTGCTACAGATGTTCTATCGGCAACAAGAGGAGATCCGAAGACTCCGGGAGCTGTTAACCCAGCGCGAGGTCCAGGCCAAACAATTGGAATTAGAGATCAAGAACTTGAGCATGACCTCAGAATGGCTCTGAGCAGAGATCTCTGCCCTCCTCGCCCTCAGGGACACCACTCGGCTCCATGGGGAGGTTCAGAACCAAACCACAAGTCCCCCAAGAACAACCACTATTTCTATATTTTTTACCAGAAAACAAAACTTGGTCACTGAAAGATTTCCAGTGGGATATGGTGCCGTTTTTCTATTTGCCTTCTTGAAACAACAGTGTCTGAATTGACTCTTTTTAGATGATACCTTGCCTTCTGTTTAATTCTGTTTGTAAGGGTCCACGATGAGCTATAACTTCCCAAGGGAAAGAACATTCTGGAAAGTTAGAGCTGGAAGGACTTAGGTGAACCTACCTGTGATTTTTAAACTGTGGGAGGTCTATAGAATGGGGAGAAGGCTAAGCAGGAGGACTGTGCCCCTCCCCATTCCAACCAGACAGCTCCCCTTCTTTTTGTTTTATATATCGGCTCTATGGAATGCATAATTCTGCTACTCGAAAAAATTTAAAGTTTGAAAACCAGTGACTGGCCCAACTTCCTCATTTACAGGTGGGGAAACTAAGGTCCCCAGAGAACACATGGCAGGGCTGGGCTGAGCTCCAAAGGAATGGAAGAGGCCCCTAGGAGGTAGGGAGCCCCAGCACTGGCAGTATGCCTGCAGAGCCCCCTGGCTGCAAGGACTTTGGGAGAAGGATGACTGCACTAGGCAAGGAAGTCGAACCACATGGCCCTAAAATTTCTCTTCTAGTCAGAGAGTTTTTCAGGGTCCCTCCTTTGCGAACCTGTTCTGAGCCCTTCTCTAAGATTCTTTCTCGGTGGTCAATCCAACGGCCCAGCTAGAGATGCAATGTTGGAAGTTAAGTGTACCCTTCCTTACCAAGGAGGTGCAGACAGTGAGTTTTGCCTGTGGCACAGGGCGATCGTGGAGATAGGACGGGAACTGCAGGAGGCCACCTGGCCTGGTAGGTTTCAGCCCAGGCTATACGTTAGGATCTCCTTGGTCGTGTTCAGGAAATACAGCTCGCCAGGCCCAATCCTGGACCAGTTTAAGCTGAATCTGTGGAGTAGGGATTAGCCTTGTGTATGTTTTGATAAGCTTCCAGGTGATTCTGCAATACAGTGAGGGTGGAGACACTTTGGGCTGGTCCATCTGTACCTATCTACAGTAAAGACGAGGAGGGTAAGGAACACCAGACAGGAGCTGGGACTCCAACTTGATGCTCTAAGTCCTGGCTAGAGGCTCCTAAAATCAGGAAGCGTTGTCCTGAGCCCTCCCTCAGGTCTCTGGGGGCTCTGTGCTCCTGATTGCCCACTCCCCTAACCATGGATGAGTCCCCGTCTGCCTGCACATGTCAGGCACTCCCGTTCCTTGTCTTGCTCTCCATTTACTCAATTGCTGGGGCCCCCCAAGCTTGCCAAAGATCAAATCCCAAGCATTGTCAGGAAAGCAGAGCTCCACTGGGTGGGTTACCTCTCCCACCTCATTTGTGGCCAGCACTTCACAGTTTACAAAACCTGCCCACCTCTACTCACTGACACAACCTACTCTGACACGGGTCAGTCAGGCGGTCTGTATTATTCCCATGTTCAGGAGGGCACAGAGACGTCCTTTCTCAAGCTCTCCCCACCTCAAAGGAACCCAGATCACATGCTCAGAAACAATCCATGAACAAACTTGTTTTCTTCTTTTTTTTTTCCTTTCTTTGTTTTTTATTTACATCTAGAGTAAATTATTTAAATTATTTCACAGCAAGGGAGAGGGATAGGTAATTTTTATCAGATATTTTTTTAAGCCATTTTTTAAAATTATGTTGTGTATGTGCTTGATTGATGAAGTGGAACTTGCCCAGCATGGACAGGGCTGGGTCCTCATGCTCAGAGCAAGCGGAAAGCGCACTCATCTCCTTGCTCCATGCCCTGGGAGCCCCCTGACTGTTGACTCAGGGACTTTCTGAGAATGAAGACAGCACTGAGAAGTGAGCTTTGGGGGTGTATCCACCTTAGCGCTACAATAATTGTTCTTCCTGGAACAAAACTTGAGATTGTGTTATAGAGGGAAGCAGGAAGTCAGAAACTAATCTATGTTTTCTATATGAAACCGTGCCTGAAACAGTTTGATTGTTTTAATGTTGTTTCTGAAATTCCTTGTATCTTTGTAAAAAAAAAAAAGTGACAATAAATAGATGTGGAATCGTGCAATGGAAAGAATATAACAAAATAATAAACAGCATCTGCCTAGATCTTTTAATATATGGAGCTTTCCTTTTCTTGATTTGTTCCACAAATACTAATTAAGCACCTGTTTTGTTTGGTCCAGAAACCAGACTGGGAGACAGGTAAGACAGAACTGGTTCCTGCCCTCTGATGAGTTTTCAGTTACGGTTTGAGGGAAGGAGAGGGCCATGATAGGGGATGTGCAGGCTGCTCTGGAGGAGAAGCAAGGGGCTTCCTGGAGGAGGTGATATTTAGGTAGAAATGAAGGATAGATAGGAGTAAGCAGGGGAAAGGGCTTTTGAGGAAAATGTGTTCCAAGCAGAGAAAAATGCCTGTTACCTGGCCTAGAAACAAAGCGTGGAGCATACACAGGGCAGGGATTAAAGGTATTAAGAACCAAGAGCCTTGTAGGTGGGAGCTGAGACTTTTCCACCCCCAGCTGTATTGAGGTATGATTGACAAATAAAAATCGTGTATTTAGGTTGTATGTGATTTTTTTTTTTTTTAAGATTTTATTGGGGAATCAGGGAAGGGGAACAGACAAGTTGCTGTCCTTTTGTTCTTCAGTCTAGTTGTGGAGGATGTCGCTTCACTGGCCCATGTTGGTATTGTGATCATTGCATTCTTACCTGCTGAAGTAGATCAGTCGCCCGCCATTGGATGGCCGCTCACGGCAACTCATGGCAGCCCACTGCAGCCTACGCCTTTGCCAGCGACTCACGGCAGCCCAGCTCCAGGTCGAGCTGTTGTTCACCATCTTAGCTGTAGAGGGCGCAGCGTCACTGGCCCATGTGGGATCCCAACTGGCGGCCCTGATGCTCAGAGCTCATGCTCCCAAGCCAGCTGTCAACCAACGAGCCACTTAGCAGGCCCTGAGGTGCACAATGTGATTAGTTCATATATGCATACATTGTTAAATGATTACCACAATCAACACACCCATCACCTCACAGTTACCATTTTTGTGTGTGTGGTGAGAACACCTGAGATCTCTCAGCAAATTTAGAGTATATAATATGGTGGGTTTTTAAAAAGATTTTATTGGGTAATTGGAGAAGGGGAACAGTGTTAGGGAATTGGGGAAGGGGAACAACCAACTTGTCCTTCAATCTTAGTTGTAAAGTGCACAGCTAGCTTAGCTCCAAGTCCAGTCACCATCCGGCCGCCCGTCGGCAGCTCACAGCCGCTCAGCTCAAGGTGCCACTTTCAATCTTAGTTGTGGTTGGGTGTAGCCCACCATCCCATGTGGGAGTCGAACTGGAAACATTGTTGCTAAGAGCACATACTCTAACCACTGAGCCAGCCATTGGTGAACAGCTCAGGGCAGCTCAGTTCAAGGTGCGGTGTTCAACCTTGTTGTTACGAGCACATGCTCTCACCAGCTGAACCATCCTGCCACGTGTTGACAGCTCAGATTGGGCGCAGCTCACTGGTCCATGTGGGAATCGAACTGGCAACCCTGTTGCTCAGAGCTCGCACTCTTAACCAACTGAGCCACAACACGAGCCCCTATAATATGGTATTCTTAACTATAGTAAACATGCTGTATATTAAATCCCCAGAACTTATATGTCCCCAGAACTTATATGTCTTATAACTGAGTTGGTACCCTTTTCCCCCACCTCCTTCCCCTTGGCAACCATGTTTCTACCCTCTTGCTATAAGTTGGATTTTTTTTTCCCCTTAGATTTCACATATAAGTGATACCATACAGCTTTTGTCTCTGTCTGGCTTATTTCACTTGGTAGAATGCCCTCCACAATCATCCATGTTGCAAATGGCAGGATTTCCATTCTTAGGTCTGAGACACATTTCACTGTATATCGAAATGTATATTCCACATCTTCTTTATTCATCTATCAAAGAAAACTTAGGTTGTTTCTATTCTATATCTTGGCTATTATGAACACTGCTCTGATGAACATAGGAGTGCAGATATCTCTTCTAGATAACTGATTTCATATTCTTTGGATGAACACTCAGAAGTGGAATTGCTGGATGATATGGTAGTTCTATTGGGTTGTCAAAAAAGTCATGACGCATTTTTGCAATGAAAAACAGAAAAAATAAGTCATGACTTTTCTGACAAGCCAATATTTTTCTTTTTTTTCTTTTTGTTTTTTGAGAAATCTCCATAATGTTTTCCATAATGGCTGTATCAATTCGGTTGATGCTGAGACCTTAGCCTGGGAGCAATTGGAGTTTCCAGGGTGTTTCTTACAATTGTGGGAATGCTTTTTTTCTCCTGAGGAAAGGGCAAGAGAGAATCAAGAGAAAGGGAGAAGTGTAGGTAATGCATACTATCTGGGTAGGGCATAACCAATTCTGGTTCCATCCATAGGGCTACATTGTTCTGAGCATGACTGGGCTAGTGTCACTAAGCAGGGGAAGCCCACTTCCTTCCAGTTAGCCCATTAGGAGTGTGAAAATTAATAAAGGGAACCCTCATTTAAAACGGACTCGGGAGGCCAGAAGGGGGAGCCCCAGGCACTATCACTCTAAATCAATTAGAGACCCTAACAGGAAGAATTGTCAATTAGGGACAACCAGAAGAGATGCACCTTCCAAATGGTAGTAACCTTACTACTCCAGCAAGAGGGAGGAATATTTCCTTCTTGCCCAGCATCTCAGCCAATGAGAAACTCACCACCTTGAACTCTCACTTTCTTCCAGTGGTCTTTCCTTCAAAACGAACCCTCCCAACTGCCTCCCTTTTCTCTATAAAGTAACATTCCTCTCCTTTGCTTGTAGGGCTTGCCGGTATGGTTTTTGCTGTAGCTTGCTTGTCCCTAATTGCAATTCTTCTGCTATTCCCAAATAAATCCATTTTGCTGGTAAAATAACTGGCTGTTTAAGGTCTGCAGGAGCGAGCCCCCACTCCTGCTGTGGCCACCTCTAGGCCAGACACAACGCCAGCTAGATCATGCTTGCTAAAAACTGCAGGGGCAGGTAGGGCAGGAGAGCACCCTGCTAGTCAGGTGGGTGATGATGCAGGCACTGCCCCCCAAACTTGGCTTGCTGCCATCCAAGAGCATCCGGGAAGCTGGGCGGGCCTGAGCCGCTCCGCCCCACTGTCCCGGTTTCGATTCTCCACAAGAGCTCCTCCTTGGACCGCAGCAGCGCGGAACTGTGGAGGTGAATGGCGAGCGCAACGGCGTTAAGCCGAACACCTGGGGGGCCCGGTCCTGCCGAGGTAGCATGTGGCTGGCGCTGCCCTGAGCACAGCGACCGCGCGGCCGAGCTCTTCTGCCGCCGCTGTCGGCGCTGCGTGTGCGCGCTTTGCCCGTTGCTGGGCTCGCATAGGGACCACCCAGTGGGCCTGGCGTTGGATGAAGCGGCACACGTGCAGGTGTGGAGGCGGGGCGCGCGGGGCTGGGGGTTAGGGGAAGATTCCTGGAGCGACGGGAGAGGAGGAACGTGCCCTGGGTCCAACTGCCAGCTCCCGTTAGAAATTCCAAGGCGGCCCAACGATCCATCTACACGGCCGACCTGTAGTTCAAACTGTAGCAACTGAGATCCAAGGAAGGGCAAAGGCGAGCCAAGGCCAACACTTAACCTTCAAAAGAGGTGGGTTTTGGGAGTGACAACTTGGGATGCCCGGCTGGTACCCAGATATCCTTGAGTTCATCCACAATGGCAGGTCCACCACACTTCCTTTGGGCTGGAAAAAAATCTGCCTTTTAACAAAGGCAAGGAGTGGTTTGTGAACTGCCTGATTGTGCTGGGAGCAGCCTCAACTGCCACCTATCCTACCCTTGGGCTGGAAGAAAATCTTTTAACAAAGATTAAAATCCCTCCTTATTAGAAAACTGCCATGTAGCCTGGCAAGCCACACCAACATCTCTGGATGTTTTCTCTCCTGGAGTTCACAGGGAGAGGCAGTGCAATGCCTGATTGCGCTGAGAGCAGCCTCAACTGTTACCTCAACCGACCCCTATCCGTCCCTCCCCTCTCCACACACTCCCATTCCTCGTGCAGAGCAACCGACCTGGTGGGAGCTAGGATCGCCATTTTATCGACAGGTAAAGTAAGGATCCGGAGGCAGAGGCAGGCCTTTCACCTGGAACTCCACCAGACGGATTGACTCCCACGCGACCAAGTCTATCCTGGGAGCCCTCGGCCTTGCTTAATCTCAATAGTGGCGGAGGCTCTGGACTCTTTTTCCAGGCTTGTGGCGAATTTGTTTTGTGGCTCTGGTCAAATCCCTCCACCTCTCTGGGCTAGGCAAGCCCTCCTGTCTCTGACAGACACATTGTACCACTAACACCTGGAAGAAGTCTTCTGTGATTAACCCAGCCCCACAATGAATGACCTTTCCCTTGCACGGCGTGACTTAACACCATCACCTTGTGAGATCCTTGGAGCGCCAAGGTGAGACTGGGCCCCATGAGGGCCAGTCCAGCCAGTGGAGTTCTGGGTTCAAGGTTTGCCTGTGCCTTTAAGGTCCTCCTTTTCTTATCTATAAAATGGCTGTAAAAAAATAACAAATAATAATAAAAAAATAAAATGGCTGTAATAATAATAATAGCTCCTCAAAAGGCTCTTTTCCAGAATTAATAAGGGTGCTATCCAAAGATACGGCTTGTGGGTCTTATAGGTAAGCCTACCCACCTACCTATGGGTACCCATTTTGTACCCACCCACCCACCCATTCACCTATTTGTTTACTGTTTATCTGTCATCATCTGTTCATTCATTCATTCATTCATTCATTCATCAAACATCCATTCAGCCCATACCTTGTGCCATGAGTCAAGGAATAGGTCAATTCTTTTCTGACCCGGAGGAGTCCTCTGGCTGATGGGGTGACAATAGTGACAATACAGTGTGATAAGTATTGTAACTGGGATGCCACATTGAAGACAATGTGAACCAGGGACCAGAAGCCCATGATGACTTCCCGGAGGAGGTGCCATTGGAACTGGCCTTGCAAGATGAGTAAGGTTTCACCAAGTACCAAGATAGGAGAAATACCCTATGACTGGAGGCTACAGGCACCAGGAGGCTGGGTTATCCTTGACTGATAGATAGGGGGTGGACTTGAAGGCTTAGAAACCATAGAGGGATAAGGATATGCTCCTGAAAGTTGAGGCTGTGGCTTATACTTGGGTTACTATTGTGTCCCCACCCTCACACCCCACTTAGAATAAAACTTCACGTAGTAGCAAATGCTTGGTGGACATTAAAATAATAATAATAGCTTCATCGATTAGCACATCTATTAGTGTCTTCCAATCACTGCACCATGTACTTGGTGTGCTTCTCATTCTCCACAGCAACCTATGGGGTTATCTCCATATTTACAGCTGAAGAAATGAGGTTTAGAGAGGTGAGGTTGCCCAGGTCACATGGGACTAAGACCAGAAGGTCTCATCTGACATTGGGGCTTGTACTCATTACTGGCTGAGTGGCTCCACCTCTCCACTTGAAGTTGGCAGCCCCTGGTAATTCTATTTGATTCAGCGCACACTTCTAGGTCACCCCCTAGTCCCCCTACAGGGCAGCCAGGGATGGAGCAGGCATGCTGTCAGGAAGTTCCTAGTCAGCCCTGCAGCTAAGCATAAGGCCAGCTGAAAGGAGACTAAGGTGGGGGTAAGATCCCATTGGTGGGAGGGAGGGTCACAGAGCAGGCCTTTGAAAAAATAGCAATTGCAAAAAGCAGAAGTAGGAAAGGGAGCCATTTCAGGTGGGAGGGAGAGTGGAGCATGAACTCCACAGACCTTTCACACATGCAGGTCTTCTGAACCCCAGTCCAGGCCAGAGGGCCTCAGACCTCTCTGGAATACAAGTTCCACAAGGGCAGCTCCTAGAATAAGGCCCAGCTCATAATAGGTGCTCAGTTAATATTCCCTCTAAGTGAATGCTCTTTCCCTGACCCCAAGCTGCTAGCCTTAAGGTCCTATTTGACCGACTGGAAAAGCAGGTCACGAGCAGGATATTCCTAGAAAAAGCAGGGGGCATCAAGGTTTGAAGAATCCCTGGGGTGGGCCTCTGAGAACCAGAGAGCCCCTCATTCCACCTCATCTTCCAACTTGCCACTTGACTTTGGCCAAGTCGCCTCACCCGGGTCTCAGCTGAAACACAACACAGAAGTGAGAGGAGATAACCTCTGGAGAGCCTTGTTTATCTCGAAAGTGACCCTATTAAGACTTTTTCCTTAACTCCTCACATACAGAAACTCACCCAAGAATGTTTAAAGCAGCTGGAAACCAAGAAGCAGCAGCAAGTTGGCAACAGAAGACAGATAGAAGATGCTGCTGAGAAGCTCAAGGCAAGTGGACATTTCTTCCTTATTCTAGTTGAGATATCCACATTAACCCTCGGACACAAAGTTCTTCTAAATATGGAGCCAAGGAAAAATAAAAACCAACCTCAAGCAGATTAGGTTTGATGGGGCTTGGGGCTTCTACAATTTAGGGGGCCCTTCTTGAGCCAAAGAACACAAAGTTAGGTGCAAGACCATGAAGGGGCTGTGCTATCAAGGGGCCTGTGGCTGCTGTTTCATTAACTTTATGGTGAGTCCGCCTGGGTCCAGCGCCCTTGCCTTGGCTCGGCACCTCACAAAATGGAGGAATGGCCTTTTCTCCCACCATTGCCAAGGCCATTCTCTTGAAGGGACTAGCCCTCCATCCCCTGCACACCTTAAACAAAGCAAAACACAGCTTAAGGAACATGAAAATAGCTCTTTAGGTTTTAGTGCTATGGTGAAAGAAAATAAGGTATAAATATATTCCATAAGTATTTACTCTCTGTAGGCTTCTCCTTCCATCACGATGTTGATTTACATGGATTCTTTTGTGGGTTTTAAATGGGAAGTCAAGGATGATGATATCATGAGCTGCCATTTTGATCGTGAAAAAGTTCTTCAGTCTCTGGGGGCCTTTTGTGTGCACGTGGCCTGTCCCTGCCCCTCTCACCCCCTCCTCAAAGTGAGGGCTGGGGTGGGATTTCCTCCCAGGGCCATCCCACTGAGAGCTCTGTGAACCCTTGACTGACCATCACAAGACAGGCAGGGAGACTGGCTCTGACCGTGGGAGTAGCTGGCACCCAGGTCTTCCTGAGGCCAGACCCACAGTGGAGTGGAGATGCCAAGGCCCATGCCAAACCATGGAATTGGCCTACTGTTTGCCCAACATCCACTATCTATAAGGTGATTACAGGCCCCAGTTTGCTGGTGGCAGCTGTGGTTTATAACTGTGGCCCCAGCTTAATTATTAATAGTGTCCCCATGTCTTCAAGAGTAGTGTTCCAGTCCCAGGCAGATAAGTCAGCTGAAAGATTTGGGAACTGAAAGTTGGCACACCCAGAGGCATGGGGGAGGTGCTTTGGACTGTTTAGCCAGAAGAACAGGGTCAGGGCACAGGTTCACTGTCTACAAATCTCCAAGCAGATATAGTGTGAGGGCCCCCAAGGCAAGAGTTAGGAGCCATGTGGAGAGTCTTAAGGGGGCAGGTTTCAGGTTAATCTAAGGTATGCCTTTCTTTCTTTTAATCTTCTCCCCAACTTTCAACTTTTATTTTGAAATAATCACAAATTCATAGGAAGTTGCCAAGATAGTATAGAGAAGTTTTGTGTGCTTTTCACCTAGCTTGCCCCAAGGGTTACATCTTACCTAACTACGGTACAATTTCAAAACCAGAAAATTGACAGGGTGTGCATAAATTCTATGTCAAGTTATCACATGTGCATGTGTGTAGGTTCAAGTAACCACCACTGCAGTCAAACTATGGAATATTCCATCATCGCTGAAATCTTCCTCATGCTGCACATTTATAGGTACCCCCACCCCTGCCCCCAACAATCCCTAACTCCTGGCAGTCACTAATTCTCTACCTTTATAATTACAACATTTGACAATTCATAAAAATGGAATCATACATTATGTGACCTTTGAAGACTTTTGTCACTCAAAGTAAAGCCCTTGAGATCCATCCAAGTTGTCATACGTGTCAACAGTTCATTTCTTTGTATTGCCAAATAACATTCCAGCAATCTGGTAGCTTGGACATACCACATTTTTAATTTTTATTTTTAATTTTTACTTTTTATTTTTTTTGAGGGCAGTGTTACTGGCCCTCATATGTGGGACCCGAACCGGAACTGCTGGCTTCCCAAGCCAGCGCTTAACCATCGCACCACTTGGCCGGCCCCTGATAATCAGTTTCATTTTTTAAATTTTTTTTTGAGGGCAGTGTTACTGGCCCTCATATGTGGGACCCGAACCGGGACCACTGGCTTAACCACTGTGCCACTCGGCCGGCCCTCACACCACATTTTTTAAAACCATTCACCATTTTAGGATATTTGAGTTGTTTCCAGTTTTGGGCTATTAACAAAGCTGCTTTGTACAATAGTGTACAGGTCCTTGTATGGACATAAATTTTCATTTCTCTGGGATAAATGCCGAGGGCTAGTGCTGGGTTGTATGGTACTTAACATGTTGAGTTTTTTAAGAAACTGCCAAGCTCTTTTCCAGAGTGGTTGTGCCATTTTACATTTGTACCAAATGTGTGGGAGATCCAGTTTCTCTGCATTCTTGCCACATTTAGTATTTTCACAAGTCCGTATTTTTGCCTTTCTGATAAGTGTGTAGTAATATCTCATTGGGGTCTCCATTTGCATTTCCTCAGTGGCTAGGGATGTTGACATCTTTTTTATGTGCTCATTTGCCATCTGTATATCCCTTTGCTGAAAGGTCTCTTCATATCTTTTACCATTTCCAGATTTAATTGTTGATTTCATTACTGTTGAGCTTTGAGAGTGGTCTGTATATTCTAGATAGGAGTCCATCGATTAGTGGTTTGAGAATACTTTGTCCCATTCTCTGTAGCTTGCCTTTCATCGTCTGAACAGTCTCTTGCAGACTGAAAGTTTAATTTTGATTAAGTCCAATTTATCAATTTTTTTTCTCTGATGGATTGTACCTTTGGTGTCATGTCTAAAAACTCTTTGCCCAGCACTAAGTCCCAAAGTTTTCCTCCTTTGTTTCTTTTTCCCAAAAGTTTTATAATTTTACATTTAAGTTCATGATTCATTTTGAGTTAATTTTTGCACAAGGTATGAGATTTAGCTTGGGGTTCTTCTTTTTCATTATGGATTTCTAACACCGTTACTCTCCACACCATTTGTTAAAAGACTATGCTTTCGTCATTGAATTGCTTTTGTCAAAATCAATTGGCTGTACATGTGTGGGGCTATTTCTGGGTCCCCTGTTCTGTTCCATTGATCTATGAGTCTGTCCCTATACCAATACTAAATACTACACAGCCTTGATTACTGTAGCTGTGAATAAGTTTTGAAATAACTGATGCCTCCTACTTTATTCTTCTTTTTCAAAATTATTTCAGCTATTGTTTTTACCCTGTCTTTTGTTTAAATTTTAGAATAATCTTGTCATAGATACAAAAAGTAGACTTTGTTGGAATTTTGATAGAAATTGTGTTAAGCCTATATATCAAATTGGAGAGAATTGACATAACATCTTTCCTAGGCCCTCTTCCAATCCATGAACATGATATATCTCTTTATTTACTTAGATCTTTGTTTTCTCTCATCAACATTTTGTTGTTATCTGCATACAGATCCCGAACATGTTCTATTAAACTTAATCTAAGTAACCCTCAGAAAGTATTAAGAAAAATATAATTAGTGATCGGCATTTTAAAGCTGAGAGGTATTTGTATAAAAAGTTAGATGTAGAAAAGTAGGAAGATGTGGCCACCCTAAGCCTACATTCCTCTCAGAGCTGAGCAATAGACACACTGTCAGGAGAAGGCCTCGTGTTCTCCAGAAGTCATGACCCCTGCCTGCCCACTCTCTTCATGTTACCAGCCTGGCTCCTATGGGCATGTATATTTTAATTCCTGGTCAAGAAGTAGATTTTTAAAAATTCAGCCATAATTTTGCCACTTCAGGACAATCATCAGTCACATTCTGAGATTTTTTTTTTTTCTGTGCACGTATATGCTTCTATATAGTTTGAGACATGGTCAATATAGAATTCTAGTATCAAATCCCCAGTCTGGAGGTGAGGCCTGGTGGTTTGTTTCCTTGTGTGACTTGTCATTTGTATCATCCTCTTGCCTGTAGGTATTTTCCATGGTGTCCCATATGCCCTGGGTTGTGAGAGGCCCCCTCAGAGCACTGTGGCATGAGCTTCTACAGAGGACTCTTGAGTTGCAGTAGTTCCAAACCGGTTGTCATGTGAATTTTTTAGTTTTGAGGTTCCGTGCATTTTGACTCCAAGCCTGTTGTTTGGTTGGTTTGTTTTGCTAGTGACTCTCTTTTTGCCCATGATGGCGAAAAGATGGTTGACAAGTTTCCTTGCCCCTTCCCCAGGTGAATGGGTAGAGTTTTTCTGGTGCCTAGTTCATGGGTGGAGCAGCTCTGTGTGACTCTGGCTTGATGCAGGTGGCCCCCTTCCCAGTCTCAGCTAAAATGGGGTCAGATGTCCTAAGTGCCCTCCTGGATAAGCAGGCCCCAGAGAGGTGTGCTCTCTCACACACCTCCACCTCCACCGTCCCGGGCTCACTCAGCTCAGCTCCTGCCCATGGCTCTGACATCAAGTTCCCTCTTTGTTTTAGGCACCTGAGGATGTCCTTTGTTGTTTGTTTGGTTGTGGAATTGGTTTTGTTTTTGTTTTTTTGAGCTTGGACACATAATTTTTAAATTTACTTATTTTATTTTTATGTATTTGAAGTAGAAGGGGGATTTTCCATGTCAGCTCCTTCTCCTACATGTCATTTTATATATGGGTTTTTTGTTGCTTGTTTGTTTGTTTGTTTAAGATCATAACACATGCCTGTGTCACTGAAAGTTCTTTATCAATGTTTGTATTAGTAGCTATATATGCCATAATATAAATCTACCATGATTCATTAAGCCATTTTCCTAATGTTGAACATTTAGATCATTTCCAAATTTTCATTTATATAAAATAGCACTACAGTGAACATTTTTGGCACCTTCATTTATTTCCTTCAGGACATATTCCCAGAAGTCATGCATCTGGCTCAAAAGATACAAATATCTGTAGGGCTTCTCGTGCATTCTGCCAAACTGTGGCAGGCGTAGTTTGTAGCAGTGAGGTCTGGAGCAACCAGGCTTGCTTACATACTTGCTGTTCCATACTTATTTACACAGAAACAGTACTAGGAAAAAAGGCATTTCCCTGAAATTTAATCCATAAAACAGCTTTGTAAATAAAACCAATAAAGTTTATACATGGTCTAGAGTCTG
The DNA here is from genome assembly GCA_033961575.1 of Aselliscus stoliczkanus. NCBI lineage: Eukaryota > Metazoa > Chordata > Mammalia > Chiroptera > Hipposideridae > Aselliscus > Aselliscus stoliczkanus. Next base: position 143,495,185 of record CM066728.1, read on the forward strand.
CTGTTCAAAAGTCAATGACCAGGCCTAACCAACCACTCCTTTCCAGAGACAATAAAAAAGGACTTGGTCATTAATCCCCAGCCAACTCCTGTTAAATGATTTCCCCTGACATCCGTGTTAATAGGCTGTTTGCTTCCCCATCATGGCTCCTCAGGGGGCCCATACATGCATGTGTAGGGAAAAGTCAACACTTGCCTGCTACCCTAACATTTTACTGTGCATAGGCTGTCAGAGCTAAAAAGCCCTTGGTGATCGGGGCACCCAGGAAGAGGGAATAACTTACCACATAGCAAAGTAGAGGTGGACCTGGCGATGGCTGTATCCCTGAAGGTCTACCCAGAAAGACAGAAGCCACTTCGAAGATTTCAGACAGGGAATGACGACAGGGCATAGAAGAGGCAGAGAAGCCAACCAGGGTGGCACCAGCAGGAACACCTTTACCCGTGGGCTGCATGGACAAAGGGAGAGGGTGATATTATCAGAGTGCAGGGTCCTGGGCCCCCTAGGCAGGAGTGGGAACCAGGCCTCGTGGAGACACTGGTGGGAGGGATACCGTGGCTGTTCTTTTCCCCTCGCCCTCTGACCTTCCTTTAGTTCCTCCTCCCATTGACCAAACCCAACCTGAAGGAGGATTCTGGCCTGCAGGAAATATGGCCTGCAGGAGTCAGCCCTTCTGCCCTACAGAACAGAGCTGGGAAAGTACAGGAAACAGACCTGAGGCACATAAGCCCAGACTGGCACTCTGAGGAGTGTATCGGTTCTTGGCTCTCTGCCTTTCCCTGTGACCTATCAGAGCTGTAAAGACTGAACCACAGCACGGGGCTGGGGACCAGTGGGATCAGCCTTCGCTAAACTGAGGCTGGGAAGATAAGGACTCAGCTAGGCATTGCTGTTGGCCCTGACGATGCCACTTCTCCACCACCCTGCTGGGCATGGCTATTGCTCTGCCTCCTCCTGCAGGCCACTGTCACATATCAGAGTGCATGGGCGTCATAGCTAATTTGGCCTGGGTAGGGTTGGAGAGCGCACCTCCTTCCCGGGTGGGATGCCCCTGAGAGGTGCTCATAGTAGGATTGTCTAAAAGCATACTGAGTTTTCAGCAAAACAGCTCTTTCCAGTCTCCTCACAGGCTCCTCACCCTCTGTGGGACCAGATGGGCCTCCAGGGGCCTGGGCAGAGATGGATTCACACAGCAGCCCTCACTCCATGTGCAAAATCCCTCGGCCTCCCATCCTCAGGGCTTCATCGCTGCTTGAGTTCTTTCTCTCCCAATCTCACAGTCCTTAGACCTCCCTCAGCTAGACTCTTACCCAGCTCCAGCCTCATCCAGCCATGTCCAAACCCCAGCCCCGTTCAGCCTGGGATCCAGTTTCACTTTGAACCAATACAGCCTAAACCAGATAACGCACTTCCTTGTTTCATTGCCAGAATTCTCTCTCTGTCTCCCTCCTTTTAATTTTTTTAATTTTTATTTTTTAACCATATTGCATAATTAGCCGCATATGCTTATACCTTAAGTTTCCTTGTGGGTGTTTTCAAACAATTATGATAATGTGTAGTGCCATTAAGCTTTTTTTGTATATTCTCCTTTACAGAGTGGATCTGTAGAAACTGCTTGGAGCATAGCTTGGTTGGGAGGAGATATAGATAGTTGCTCTCTTGGTTTCTATAGAAAGATCCTCCATTTTCATATGTTACCTCCAAAGTGTGTTTATAAATCAAGGGTTTGGCACACATGTTCTTTCCTTCATTTAGTCATTCAACAAAGATATACTTGTGCCCAGGTTCATGGACCCACAGAAACCACGTTGTTAATGTAGACCAATTCCCAGGCTAGCCGAAAGCTAATGGCATGTGGGTATAGCTAGCCTCCGAACCTAACAGCTCGCCTAGAACACTGTATAGGAAACACAGACTTTGGGAGCCTATCCCCTGGATGCTGCTGAACCACACGTTCCTGCCCCACTAAGGAGAGAACATGGCATCGCAGGGCAGCCTGCCCATCCGCAGGCCTGCCCAGGTGCCAGACGTCATTTTGATTGTACAGATATTTAGGCTGAGGAAAGAGGCTGGCTGCGGGGGTCCAGCCTCCGCGGAGTCCAGGGATTCCCTCGGGTGGGATGGCGTCAGCATGGAAAACGAAGAGTGGAGACACCGGAAAGAGTTTCGCAGGAGTGTCACACTTTATTGTTACAGCATGTCCCCTTTTATAGGGACTCTTGACCATTATCTCAATTACAAGTTATGTTTCACATGAGTTTGATGTTTTTTCTTTTTCAGGGCTTTTCACTGTCTTTATTTCTTGTAATTGTTCTCTCCAGGGTAAACTGTGATCTATTCTATGTTTAAGGATTATCTTATCTTTTAATATGATGTTCTCCTTGTGACCCAAACTCAATTTCTACTTATCACCTAAAGAATGGTTACCATGACTACCTTGACTATCCAGTAACTATCCCAAATTCCAGCATCTAATACACAATCGTAAGACGCACAGGGTACATACTTGAGCTATTACTGAGAGACTAGAAGTGGTTGAGTCTAAAGTCTAGTCCTTTGAGATTACTTAGAAGCTAAAAAGGGGGTTTCAAACATCTCTTATCCTCTGGAGAGCTATGGTATTTACAATAGAGGGTAGCATCTGTTTCTCAGTCAAAGCTTCAGTATCTGTTGCTACAACAATGCACTAGGCAAAGAATTCAAATAAGGCTATTGATTAACATAGCTCATGGTCAGTAAGTGTCTCTTATTGGAACTTTCATGCCCTGGAGACCTTTGGTCTTTAGGGAGACTTTTCACTGTGATTATCTTAGGCAAATGAGCTCAGGCGCTGATATTATCATCAGTTTCTTACAGGCAGGCTGTCAGTTTCTCAGAGCCAGGCTTTTTTGGCCTATGTGGCCAGAGGCCTGTGCCTCAGTTTCCAAGAGGCTTGAGTCCCCTATTTTTTAGTTCTGGGGTCCCCACGGAACTACCGCCTGGCTTAGGTTGTTTCCCCTCTTTTCTAGGAGATCTTTCCCATCTTTGGCTGCATAGTTAGCTCATTGGAGTACCACAGAAACTTGCCATAAATACAGTGGGAGTACTGTCTCCTATAGGATCCAATGTAGAGGAAAGGCACATGGGTTCACAGGAGTGGAGACTATAACCAACCATGAAACCTTGTCACATATTGGAGTGCTGACGGCTCCCAACAGCTGGCCTTTGTGTTGCGGTATTTTTTCAAATGATTTTCTGTTTTATATTTTTTAATTGTACTAATAATACATATTAAAAAATTTAAATAGTGTTTTAGAAGAAAGCATAGGACTAAGAGAGAGTACAAAGTGAGAGTTACCCTTCACTGTCCCCGCATACCACATTTCTTCCCAGACATGACCACAACCAGCAGACGTTTGAAACACACTTGCAAACATACAGATGTATATACCACATTTTTTTGTGTTGTCATCTTTTACATAAATGCAATCATTCTACTATATGTATTATTCTGCAACTTGCCCTTTTTCACATGATGTCTTGGAGAGCTTTCCATGACAGAACATATAGGTCCACTACCTTCTTTTGGTATGTGTTGTAAAATATACATAACATTAAAGTTACCATTTTAACTGTACAATTTAGTGGCATTAATTACATTTACAATTGTACAACCATCACCAATGTCTGTTTCCAAAACATTTTTAATACCCCAAACATAAACTCTGTAACCATTAAGCCATTACTTCCCATTCCACTCCCAACAGCCCCTGGTAACCTTTCCTTGTCTCTACGAATTTGCCTGTTCTGGATATTTCATATAAGCGGAATCATACAATAGTTGTTCTTTTGTGTCTGGCTTATTTCATTTAGCCTGATGTCTTCATGGTTCATCCATGTTGTAGCATGTATCAGAACCCTCCATTCTTTGTAATGACTATATGTCACTTTATTGTATGCATCCAACATAATTTATACAATAAACATATATATTTCCCACATTGAACATTTATCCAGCTTTTCTCTATCACCAACAATGCTGTAGGAGCACCTTGGTACACAAATCTTCGTGCACATGTGAAAACATTTTCTAGGATCAATTCCTACAAGAAGAACTGCTGCCTCAAAGGATTTATGCATTTAAAATTTTGATATTGTCATGTCACCCTCTAACAATGCAGTACCGGTTGACACCAGCACCGCAGTGTTGGAAGTGCCTGTGCCACACACGCTTACAGATTCTGATGTTACCCATCAGCTACAATTCTTCAGTCTAATGGCCAGCAAATATTTTCTTTTCTTTTTTTTAAATTGGGGAACAGTGTGTTTTTTTCCAGGACCTGTCAGCTCCAAGTCAAGTAGCTGTTTTCAATCCAGTTGTGGAGGACACATCTCAGTGGCCCATGTGGAGATCGAATCGGCAACCCTGGTGCTATGAGCATTGGGCTCTAACCCACTGAGCAACTGGCCACCCCCAGAAAATATTTTCTGATTATACTGCTCACTTCCTTGATTGGGAGGCTGAGCTTCACATAGCCTATGGCACTTGCATATCTTTGGCCCATTTTTAAACTGAATGATTTCTTTTTTTACTCTGTGTTATAGATAGTTAGCTTGTGTAGTTTTTACCCATTGTGCAGCTTTATTTACAGTGCCCACCCTCTTCGGAAAAGTTTCATTTTTTATGTGGTCAAACCTGCCATGGCTCCTTGTTTGCTACCTGAGTTTTGGGTTCCTCTTACAGAGATCTTCTTCTCCCAAATTAAAAAAAAATTGTGTTTTATTCTAACAGATTTTTTTTTTCATGTAGTCCTTTAATCAGTTTGGAATTTCTTTTTTTGTTTACCTTTTATTGTGGAAAACCTCAAGCATATGCACGTATTTAGAAACCAATTCCAAACATATTTCGTCTGTGAAAGTTTCAGCATCTTATCTCTACAAAAGAAGCACTCATTTAAAAAAATACATAACCATAGTATCATCATCACGCCTGTGAAAATTAAAATCAGTTCTTAATATCATCAGATATTCAAGCAGTGGTCACGTTTCCAGATGTCTTATAAACATCACATTTTATTTGTTTATCTTAATTAGGATTGAAATACAGTTTTCAAAACGCACTTGCTTGATGTGTTTCTTAAGTTGATGGTTCACATGTTCCTTTGTCCTCTATGTGTCCTCTAAATTGGATCTTTTATTTAGATCTAGAGGCTTGATCAGATTCAGGCTCACATTTGTTGGCAAGGCTACTTCATAGGTAGGGTTCTGTCTCAGTTTATTTTTATATGTGGTACAATGATGTAACTTAAAATTTTTTCAAATACATGGTTAATTGTATGTTTTATAATACCAATACCATTTATTGACTAGTTCACTCTTTTCTCCCAGTAATTTGAAATGCCACCATTATCATACATATATACAGAAGGTGCCAAAAATGTATACATATTTTAAGAAAGGAAAACTGTATTAAAATTGTAATACTCAATATATACTGATAACGAAAGACACATAACAAGTCACATTTGACTTCTGCAATTGCAAGAGGTGCTCAAAGTGGTTACCATCAGCGTCCAGACACTTCTGATTACAGCGAATTACTGCGAACTACTGTTTGAGCAACATTGACTAAAGTGTCCACTTGTATACATTTTTTTGGCACCCCTGGTACATTCTTTGCTAAACTCTGTTCTTGATCTTTTTGTCTATACCTAAGCCTAGGTTTAAAATCCTGTAGCATTACACTTTGTTTTGATATCTAATAAGGCAGCTCGTCCTTCAATGATCTTTTTAAAGCGATTTTTGGCTTTTCTTGTGATTATTCTCCCCTATGATAATTTAATATTTGTCTAATCTGCATGTTAAGACTTATTGTGATTGTGTACAATTTATAGACTAATTTGGAGATAAATAGCATCTTTATAGTAATGAATCTTCCCAGCCAGGGATATGTTTTTTTCTTCCACGTATTCAGAATTTTTAAATGTATTTCGGTACAATTTTATACTTTTCTTTATCTAGGTCTTTACAGTTTTTGTTAGGTTTATTTTCAGATATTTTACTATTTTTCCCCCCCACTATTTTCAAAAGGATCTTTATTTCTCTATGCATTTCCCCATTGGTTATGGCTGGTACTTAGGAAAGCTTCAGTTTTTATAAGTTATCTTGTACCTGACTGGCCACCTTGCTTTTAGATGTGATACTAGTTTTTTTCATGTTGATTATTCTGGATCCTCTGGTTGGCAGTCAGATAATCTGCAACTGGTTTTCTTTTTAGGCTCACGCAGAGTCAAGTAAAATCTGGCTGGCGGGGAAATTCACTGAACTCAGACTATTACTTGATGAAGAGGAATCCATGGTCAAGAAATTCATTGATAAAAGCACACAGCATACCCTCCAGGTGTACAGGGAGCAAATCCAGGCCTGTGGCGAGCAAATCGACCTCCTCAACAGCCTCTCCAACAGGGTCTGGAGTATCAGCCAGGAGCCCGATCCTGTACAGCTGCTGCAGGTATGCTGGGATTTTGCCCTCACAGCTGCCACCGGCCTCCGCATTTCATCTTGGTTTCTGTGACATTGAACAGTGTTTCCACACCGAGTAAATACACAGAGAATTGCCTTGTCAGCGCATAGACTCTCTTGCCCCCGACATGAGTGGTCAGAAAAAGAACATTGTTGGGAAGATAATATACATCATGGACTAATGAAATAACATTATGGCCAGCGTGTCTGTTTGTTTTTTACAGCCACCATTTTTGAGGGACTCTGTGTTCCAAGCACTTTATGTATCTTACCTCTAATATTTACTAAAACTTTGCAAAGTAGATGTTCTCACCCCATTTTACAAATGAGAAATTGAGGTTCATAAAGGTGAAGTGACTTTTCTGAGATCACACAGCTGGTAGGTGGCAGAGCTGGGATCAGAGTCCAGGTCCGTCTGGCTTTACAGTCATAGGCATCATTGCCTGGCCCTCTACCTACCATGTTTCTCTGAAAATAAGACTGGGTCTTATATTAATTTTTGCTCCAAAAATCTACATTTATTCATTTATTCATGTAAAAAAAAAATCTACATTTGGGGCGGCCGAGTGGCGTGGTGGTTAAGCGCTGGCTTGGGAAGCCAGCGGCCCCGGTTCGGGTCCCACATATGAGGGCCAGTGACACTGCCCTCAAAAAAAAAAAAAAATCTACATTTATTCAAACAATCATGTCTGGCTGATGATCTTAACTGGGTCTTGTGTTTGGGGTAGGGCTTATATTACAAGCATACTGAAAAATCATGCTAGGGCTTATAGCATGGTATATAGTCTTCAGTGAGACACCCCTCCTGGAAAGGCAGGCATCCTGTCAGCTACTGAGAAGACCTCAAGAGCTGAGTCACAGTTTGCACATTATATTTCTTGGCCACTGGGTTCTGCTGTATGCTAATAATCCCCATGATGTTCATGCTACACTTAGTGAAAGCAGTGTTGAGGGTGGTGTCCCTGTCTTCAGGTAACCACGGGAGTATCTCCTCTCTCCTGTCAGCACTCCTGTGCAGTCACCTGTGCAGTTGCATTGCTTTCCACTCATGTAACTTCCTGTTTCCTTCTTTGCCATGGCTTCTCGGAAGCTCAGAGCCAAATATGTTTCAAAGAGTTCAGCCAAGACTTCATGGCATACATTTTATGCCTCATCTCATTCTGGCTTCCAGCTTACATTCTTACTGTGGTTTTCTCTTTGCTTCCTTTTTCTCACCGTAAAGGAAAATCTTGCAGTATTAAATAACCTTTGTCAGATCCTTTAAAGGATCCTTGTAGGACAAGGCAGGTACAACTACATAAAGGTGGCACTGAGTCTAACCACAGTTTAGCATAGGCTCTGGCTGGAAAAATAAGACAAATAAATCAGCCAATGTGAAACTAGTCAAGCCTGTCCCTGGTGGAGATGTCCACTCTTGTGCCTTTATGTGGCCTTGGTCAACTCAACCTGTGTCTCTTTGTTAGCTAACAAAAAAAATAAACCTAATAAAAAATCCGGGTAAGGTGCTCTTCTAGGCACAATGTTTCTTTTAAATAATGGTACCTTTTATGGATAGCTAATACAAAGGGATGCTCCATGGAAAAGAATGCTATTCTGCCATCACAGGTACAGTTTCAAGGCTTTGTTATCTTTTTCCTTTAATTTCTGGTGCCAAAGCTACTGATTGTCATCATTCCTTCCATTTGCTCTTTCATTTTATTCATCAACTATTCACTGAACAACCTGTTCTGTGCCAGGCCCCAGCTCAACATTAATAGCTCTTGGGTGGAGACATGCTCAGAAACAGTATTTGCTACCTCAAGTGAGCTAGCACAAGTGTGTGCAAGAAATGTATAGGGGGTCAGGGAAGATTTCTAGGAGGAGGTGATAGTGGACCTGGGTGTGGGAGGATGATGAGGGACTTGCTGAGTATATACAGAGGGACAAAGCAGAGAGGACATCCCAGGCAGAAAGGAGCCATGTGCAGGTGAGAGCGTGACAGGCTGGAAAACCACTGGGGTTCCCACCTGGCTGGAGGCAGGTCAGGGGTACAAGGGAAAGGGAGTAGGGAGATGAAGCTGGATCGGGAGGCCAGGGTTAGTTCATGAAAGGCCTTATGTACCTCCATGGAGTTTAGACTTTGTCCTGTAAAGAGATTGGGGCCAGGGGAGTGTTTGGAACCGAGGAATGACATGCTCAGGTTATTGCTTTGGAAAGGTCGCTTTGGTGATATGTTGGAGGATGGACTAGGCAGGCCAGGAGTAGAGGTTAGAATGGAAGTTAGGAGGAGACCACAGGACAGAAATGATGGTGGGCTGGACCAGTGAAAAGGCAGTGGAGAAAGGGACAAGGAGGCAGGTTTGAGAGATGCAACCAGATTGGTGATTGAAAGCGGGGGAATCCAAGATGATGCCCGGTTTCTGGCTTGAGAGATGGGTGACTAGGGGGCTGTTCTCTGAGTCTGCAAAGGCAAAAAGCAGATGTGCTTAGTTTCATTCATTCTTTATTTTAACCTGAATGTTTATTGCATACCTACTATGTGTTAGTTCCTGCTAGATGCTGGAGTTTGGGCTTACCAGGCAGTGGCGTTTGTGCTTCATCCCCCTCCTCAGTACCACCCTACCCCTCTGCCCTCTGGGCCACCCTCAGGCCACCCTCTGCCCCCTGGAGCTGCTCCCTGCCCCCTTCTCGGCTAGTGCCCTGACTCCTTGGCCAGCTCCACTCCACTCCTCTGATGTGATCTTGGCCAGCCCTGGTTCCCCACAAATTATCTTTTTACCCACCAAAATGAGGATGGCCTCTAGGCCAGGAGCTTCCTAGGCTGGATGGGGCTTAGGTACCCACAGCCACCTCCCAAGGTCCAGTATCCTGCCTGATGGCCACCTCTGTCCGACAGCTGAGTGCCAGGCCAGCCTCCGTCCCTCCTGAGACATCCACCCACCCTTCCTGTCTTAAGCAGCCCTGCCCACTAGCCAGGGCCTGTGCATCTAAGATGATCCGCTGGCTTCTAACTCCTTGCCCAGGACAACTCTTCAGAAAGTGCAGACAGGGCTCTTAGCTGCAAACAAGAGAATCCACTGTTAACTGCTTTAGGGAAGAAATGAGTTTGTCAAAGGATATTAGGCAGCTCCCAGGATCTCCAGGAGGGCCAGAAAGTCAGGATGAAGACCAGGCAACAGGAGGGAAGTGCAGGCCCCAGCACAGGTATGCTCCACTGTCGGCCCCACTGCTACTCTGCTGGGCCAGACATCACAGCTCACACCAGTGACCCAGGGCACCAGCCCCCCGGGCCTCCCCTACCCACCACTGTCCCCAAGAGCTACACATTGCGGTCACTACTTCACCCTCACTTCCAAATGCTTGTCTTGAATTGGAGGTGCCTCGTGACATGCCTTCCCCACGGGTGCCTAGGGGGCTGGGAGAGTGCGTTTTCTAGCTTATATTTAGCAAAGCCACACTTAACACAGGGAAGGTATTTAAAAGGTGCTGTCCAGCAGCAAACAGGACAGGTCCCCACTGTGGTGGCCACACGCCCTCAGGCATCATTACCGCTGAACTTCCAGCCCATCACTCTCTTTATCCCCCTACACCTCAGGCAGACCCCTGTCACATTGCCTGTAAAGCTCCAGGGCCCCTTGTGAGATGGTGAGCAGCTTCAAGGCCGGGCAGTCAGCCTGCCTCCTCCCTCCGCCGTGAATGCTAATGCCTGGCACAGAGAAGAAAGACTTCGGTGAACGTGGAAATCGGGAAGGGAGGAAGGAAGGGAGGACAGACAGTGCTGGCACTAAAGCCAGTCCATGTCTTCCTCCCCGGGCCTGCGGTGCAGTCTCCAGGGCTCCGCTCCCGGGTGCACAGCCTGGGCTAGGGCTGCAGGAGCCCAGGCCGGCTGGGGTGGGGCTTGTGCTTACTGGCCTGGGTTTGTTCCTGGTGCCTAGGGGGAGCCACCCTGACCCCCGTGTGCCCTCGTAGGAGTTCGCAGCCACTGAGCAGGAGATGAAGCAGCAGATGAGCTTGGGGGAGCTGTGCCACCCTGTGCCCCAGTCCTTCGAGCCCGTCAAGAGCTACTTCAGGGCCCTCACGGAAGCCATGCAGAGCATGTTACAGAAGCCACTGGATGTCCGCTTGAAAGAAAGTAAGTCGCCAAGCAACCCACTTTGTGACCCTTACTCCTCTAGTGTCCTTTAGCCCAGAGACAACTGGGAAGATCACACCATGAATTATGTCTTTCCCACACAGAGGCCCTGAGCTGGGCAGTCAAGGGCTCCTGGGGCTGGGTCCAGTCCTCCTTTCTGACTTCACCTCCTACCTCTCCTGAGACTATGGCCTGCCTCTTGCAACCACACTGCTATGCTCCTTCTCTTCAGTCACTCCTGGGATTCTGCCACATCTCTACTTTGCCAACTCTGGGGTCCCAGCTGAAATGCCCATCTCCCCCTCCCCTTCTGCCTGGTCAACTCCCAATATCTCTGTGGGGCCATCAGAGCTGTGCTTACCTGGGAAGCCTTTCGATGCCACCTCAGGCTCACTCCTTCTCCTGGCTGTCTCCCCCTCTGTCCTTCCCTCCAGGGTCTGCACCATCTCCTGTCTGGGGGTGTTCATGAGCTGGATTCATGGACCCCATCCCTACTTCTTATAAATGCCTGAAGGTCAAGAACCACTTTGGGTTCAGCCCTGAGATTCCCACAGGGCCTGACACAAAGCAGGTGTCAGAAATATCTGTTTGTTCGTTCATTCATTCATTCATTCATCTCTGCTATTATGATTCCTTCAGAATACTTATGGAGCCCTGTTATGTGCCAGGCACAGCTCCTGCTTTATGGTGCTCAGTCTTTTGTGGGAAAGACGGACAACAAATGAATATATGAGGTCAGACAATTCAGTTTGTGAACTTATCCTAGAAAAAGTGCTACATACCTCATTGCTGAATATCACTACAGTCACCTTCGAAGTACTCCCCTTGGGAAGCTATGGACTGACACCAGCACCTAGTCCACCCTTCAAAGCAATTTTGGAACTCTTTTTCTGGAATGGCCATCAGAGCTGTCGTTGTGTCACTACCCTCGATGTCCTGAATGTCATTAAAATGTCTTCCTTTCAGTATTTCCTTTATCTTTGGGTAAAGAAAGAAGTCATTAGGGGCCAGATCAGGTGAGTAGGGAGGGTGTTCCAATACAGTTGTTTACTGGCTAAAAACTCCCTCACAGACAGTGCTATGTGAGCTGGTGCATTGTCGTGATGCAACAGCCATGAATTGTTGGTGAGAAGTTCATGTCATTTTCATCTAACTTTTTCACACAGCCTTTTCAACACTTCCAAATAGTAAACTTGGTGTATTGTTTGCCCAGTTGGCACAAATTCATGATGAATAATCCCTCTGATATATATATATATATATATATATATAGAGAGAGAGAGAGAGAGAGAGAGAGAGAGAGAGAGAGAGAGAGTTAGCAACATAGTTGCAACAAGTTCGCTAACTTAATTGTCATACCTCCTATGTCAGCAGTAAATGCTCTAAAGAAAAATAAAGCAGGATGAGGAGAATAGAGGAGGAGCTATTTTATATGTGGAAGTGAGGAAGGCCTCTCTGAGAAGGGGATACATGAACTGACCTGAAAGGAGCCTTCTGGAAGTTCTGCAGAGCTGAAGGACTGGAGCCCTTGGTGGCCACATGCATGACTGTGAAGCCAGACTGCCCGGGTTCCTATCCCAGGTCCGCCACTTCCTAACCCTGCCATCTCGGGCAAGGCACCTAACTTTTCCATGCCTCTGTTTCCAGATCCATAACACAGAACCTCCCTCATAGGGTTGTTATAAGGATTAAATGACTTCTTATATGTAAAGTGCTTAGAATGATGCGTAGGCGTCAAAAGCACTAAGTAAGCATTGGCTATTATTGTTGCTATGGCTAGGGTAAACAGCTTCATCTTCTAAGCAGACAGAACAGCATGTACCAAGGGCCCCGAAAGTAAGGGAAGAACCTGATGAGTTTTGGCACAGAGAGGGGGCCAGACTAACCGGAGCACAGTGAGGGAGGGGAGAGTGGGCAGAGATGAGGTGGAGGAAGTTAGAACTACCTGTCAGATGGAGGCTGGCAGGCCAGCTCTGAAGCTCAAGAAAAAGAGAAGGAAAAGGGTGGGCGGGAGGAAGCAAAGCCGAAATGCTTACAAGCACCCACTAAGCACTCTCTGGGAAGTAGACAGAGGTGAGGCCAGGCCCTGGCTGCTTAGCAGGCTGACTTCATGAGGTGAGGAACAAAAGGCGACACAGCCAGGGGCCAATCGCTCAGAGGAAGGAGACAGCAATTCTGATGGGAAAAAACAGTTACATCTCCTTGATGTAATTAAAGAGATGTAATTCCTCAGCTCCAGGAAGCTGTAGGCTTGTCAGTATCCAGTGAGTGGGCATTGAAGTCTCCCCCCGCAACACCACCCCTGGCAAGAAGATACTAAGATGGACCCAAAATGCACTTCACTCATTTTTACATTCTCAGTGGTCCATTCCCAAAGAACTGGCTGTGCTTGTTGAGTGCCTGATAACAGCTAACCCTTACTCTGCCAGGCATTGTTGTAAGCACTTTACACAGATTTATCCTAACTGCTCACCACTGCCCTGTGTGGTAGGTGCCTTTATTGTCCTCATTTTACAGATGAGGAAGCTGAGGTGCAGAGAAATTAACTGACTTGCCCTAAGTCACATAGCTGGTAGGAATAGAGACAGAATTCAAACAGAATCTGGTTCTAGGATCTGTTTTGTGATCCCCTGGAGTCTGCTTCCTCCCAGGCCATCACTTCCCACCCATCTTCAGATGAGGCCATCATTCTCATGATCACTGGCAATACTGAGAGATCCTGACTTCCAGGGAGGACCTAAGAAGATGGGCGCCTGGTGGCACTACTGCCCTTCCAGTGCCCCTCCCAACCTCTCTACCTGTTTGTTCCAGACATTGCAGGCTCCACAGGCCAAAGGAGAATCCAGCATTCCCCGTCACCCCATCCCTCCAATCTGCTGCGGCTCGACTCCACTGTGCTCTTCATTCCCCACTCCAGTAAACAGTGAAGGCCTGGCACTCTGTCATTGCAGTATTTCCTGAGCCCAGCCCCTTCTCTATCCCTGTTGCCCCAGTTCAGGCCGGAGCCTCCCAACAGGACCTCTGCCTCCACTCTCACCCTGCGGTCCGTTCCTCACTAGAGAGCTTTGGAAATTCTGCTCGTGTCTATCCTCACACAGACACCTTTCATGACTCCCCACTGTTGACATGCCACTCCTAGCATCTGCCCTTTAATGTCTTTGCTTTTGCTGTATACCTCTTGTTGGGAAAGCCTCCCATCCTTTTAATGGGTGTCCAAATTTCCCCACTCCTTTAGGTGTCAGCTGAGGTGCTTCCTCCTCCATGAAGCTTTCCCTGACTCTTCCAATCCCCCGAGCCCTTTCGTGTCTCCTCTCTGTGATCCGGAGCACTCTCTGCCTTGGGGGGTAGCTCAAGTGAGCCCATTTCTTATCCCATTTACCTGACTGAGCTGTTGAAGACAGGGATCATGGCTTGCGTTTCCCCCGAACTCCCTCTCACCTGAATGAGACCTGACCATGACCTTTCTGAGGACTTAGCTTGAATTTCTTGTTTTCCACCTTTATCCTGGAATTTGCATTTCTGCCCTACAGTTGCCCCCATCCTTGACCGTTGAATACATAGTTGATTCTCATGATGGCCCTGGAGCCTGCCATCTCCTCCCCATGTTCAGGGCTCACTCACACTGACCTGCCATTGCTGAATTAGCTTCTGACCCTGCAAAGTGTTTCTCCTTAGATTTGAGCATTGTCCTGGAGTTTTCCTGTGACTGTGATTTTGCATTTCCTACCTAAATTTGCCTGTGATTCTTGGGGAGAGATTATGTGAATCTCCAGTTTTGTAATATTTTTAGCATGTTTTATCATTTGTGCTGCTTGCATGAGCGCCAGGCACTCATTTCTCACAACTCTTTTCAGACATGAACTGCCAGCTCTCCAGCTCCTCCAGCACCAAGCCAGATTCCTTGTTGAAAATAAGCCCCTCACCACAGCGATCGCTCTTCTTAAAATGTAAGACCCAAGAGTGGAGAGGGTGGGGTGCGTGGGTGGGTGGGGGTCACAGAAATGGAGGCCCTCCTTTTTTCCTAAGAGACACAACTTGGTTTTTCAACCTTTATTATTAGTTTTTTAATACAGAAATAATATATGTTCATTGTAGAAAAATTAGAAAACAAAGGAAAGCAAAAATTTTGCTTTCGGTCAGGTAAATAAAATCACTCATAAATTACTGGAGAGCTTTGGAAATTCTTCTGCTGTTGCTACCCTAGTAGACACGCAGTAGTGGATAACTACTTTTATTTGTCCTTATAGCTTTCTTTGGCATATCAATATATAATGTATATATTTTTTACAAACATGGTGTCATACTATACATACTGTTTTGTAATCTGTGTTTTCATTTACTGATATATTGTGAATATCTTTGTTCCCTTAAAAGAATTACACAGGTAATGCATTTTTCTTGTAAAAAAATTAGAAATTGCAGATAGACAAAAAGAAAACAGTTGCCTCCCCCAGAGATAAATGCTGTTAATATTTTGGCATATATTCTTTCAGATATTTTAAAGGCATATATGTGTACAGATTTTTTTAAAAGGATATTATAGATATTTTCCTGTAAGTTTTTTATTTAACAGTATAGCTTGAACAATTTTCTATTTCGATAAATATTATTTTTAAAGGATGCACAATATTCCATTGAATGAATATGCCATATTTAACCAATCTCACAATGTTGGACACTCGTCCTGCTTTACATTTTCCAGTCTATAACAATGCTGCCTTACCTCCATTCTTGTACATACTTGTTGAATTAATAAGTGAATGAATATATCTTAGCTCATTTTTGGATTACTCTTTATAAGTAATTTCTCAAAGTAGAGTTACTGAGCATGCATTTTTAAAAGTAAACTTTAATTGAAATAGAAAACACATAAAGAAAAGTACACAAATCAAAGGGGGGGCAGCTCAATGATTTTTTAAAAGTAAACACATTTTATCATCTTCTTCAGAAATGGGCCTTTCCACCTTCCCGGAAGGCTTCCTCATGCTGGCTCCTACTCACTATCTTCCATGGGTAGTCACCCTCCTAACTTCTAACACTATAGATTCGTTTTGCCTGGTTTTAACCTTTATATAACTAGGTCATTCAGACTGCACACTTTGTGTCGTGCTTCTGTCACTCAATATTTGTGAGATTTATCTATATTATTGTGTGTAGCAGTAGATTGTTCATTTTCACCACTGTGTAGTATTCCCTTGTATGACTCTAGCACACTTTGTATGATTGAGGGACATTTTGGATTGTTTCCGTTTTTGCCTATTATGAAGAATGTTGCTATGAACATTCTTATGCATGTCTTGGTACACTGATGTTTTCATTTCTGTTGGATATTTACCCAGAAGTGGGAAAAAAGGATGCCCACTACAACTGCTTTGATGCAACCTTGTTTTAGATGTCCTAGACAATGCCTTGAGGCAAGAAAAAGAAATGAAAGCTAGGACTGGAAAAAGGGGGAAAAGGATCATTATTCAGAGATGACATGATAATTTACAGAAAACCTAAAATAATCTACATATAAATTAGAATTACTAAGTGAATTCAGAACAGCTGCTGGATGTAATGTCAGTATACAGAAATCAATAATAGTATTACTATACGTTGGCAATAAACAATTAGAAAATAAAAATTTAAAAACAATTATTTTCAATAACATATTTTTAAAACTAGAAATAAATCTAACAAAATATCTATAAAACCTCTGTACAGAAAACTCCAAAACTATCTGGCAGTATCTAGTAAAACTGAACATCCGCATACCTTACCATGTAGATGGTTTTTTTAAACTTCGTGTCTACGTCTGTGGTATATGCAATGAGCACTGTTATTGGGAGTTTAATCACTACCACCAAATTGCCCTGTTTGGCAGTATTTACCAAAAACAATCATCTCCATTGACCCAGCAATTCCACTTATATAAGGAAATTATCAGATTCATAAAGATGTGATCATATTCGTGTTTTCAAAAGCTTTTTTAAAAGCCTTAAGCATTTACAAAAGGGAGGGTTAGGTTTAATTATAATGTACCCATACATTAGAATCTTAGGGTTGCCATTAAAATGCTCTGATGAAAGATTCATTGATGTGGTACAATGTTCATAAATACATCAATACATTTTTAAAAAGAGATTATTCAAGAGCATGTATGGTATGACATACCAATGTTAAGGAAAGCTATACGACGGCAAGTGAAGAAAAAAATTCCAAGTGTAAACAGCGATGGGGCTATTTTTTTATTTTTAGAAACTGGCAACGAATTCCATGGTTCTAAATTAAAACGTACAGTAAAATGTCTCCTCCTCTTCTCGTTCCCCCAGTTACGTCCCCAGGGGCAATTAGGGTCAAAAAGGAGGCTTTCCATTTCTCCGTGGGCGGTTTCCGGGCTTTCTCATTTCCTGCGGTGAACACTGGCGGGCCCACGGGAGCGAGCAGGGCGGGGGCTTCCGGGGGGCGGGGCGCCGCGCTGGCCCCGCCCAGCAGGCGTGCTCAGGGTGGCTCCGCCCTCCGCAGATGCGCGCACGCCCACGCTGGAGCAGGACACGATGCACGGGCGTCTGCGCCTCTCAGCCGACCGCCTGACAGTACGCTGCGCTTTGCTGGGCCGCCTGGGGCCCGCGCCTGCGCTCCGTTTCGACGTGCTGTGGCAGGTGCTGAGCCGCGACTGCTTCGCCGCCGGCCGCCACTACTGGGAAGTGGACGTGCAGGAGGCGGGCTCAGGCTGGTGGGTGGGCGCGGCCTACGCCTCCATGCGGCGGACCGGGGGCTCGGCCGCCGCCCGCCTGGGCTGTAACCGCCAGTCCTGGTGCGTTAAACGCTACGACTTGGAGTACTGGGCCTTCCACGACAGCCAGCGCAGCCGCCTGCGTCCCCGCCACGACCCCGACCGGCTGGGCGTCTTCCTGGACTACGAGGCCGGCATCCTCTCCTTCTACGACGTGTCGGGCGGCATGAACCACCTGCACACCTTCCGGGCCGCCTTCCAGGAGCCGCTGTACCCGGCCCTGCGGCTCTGGGAAGGCGCCATCAGCATGCCCCGGCTGCCCTAGCGCCCGAGACCAGGGACCGCCCTGAGCCGGCCGCGGCCCTGGTCTCACCACCCTCCTCCCCGCCCCCCCGGACCTGGCTTGCCTGCTCCCTACTCGTGCAGCACCCCCATCGTTTCCCCCACCAGCCATGCCTTGGGCTTGAATAGTGCCTCAACTAGGCTAGCATCAGTCATGCCATAAACACAGGTCCCCCACGGACCTCCCCGCTCCTCCACCGCCGCCAAAGCACTTAAACACTGCACTGCTTTTAGGCCAGGGTTCTGAAAGGACACACCCATGGGTGAGCCCTAAGCATCCTGGCCAGTGACCAGACGTCAGCCTTAGCCTTGGATCTCCCTCATACAGCAGCCAGAACCTCCTGGCGCATAGTAGATGCACAATAAATACGGGAAGGAAGGAGCGTCACCCGGCCCTGACGCTATCCAGTGTCCCTTGGATCTGCCACCTCCTTTTCACTCTACTTCAGCTTGTCCATGTCACCTGCCTTCAGAGTAGCTTCTAAATAGTTGCTGGCTTGAATCCTCTCCCATCTAGAGCCAGAGGGATCTGCCTGAAAACCTCAGCCTCTCAGAACTATGAAAAGGATCCCAAGGACTATAGTGGGCGGGAAACAAAAGCACTCACCTCACCTTAGCATTCAAGACTTTTCTAGTCTGCCCCTAAACTCCTTCTCAACTAGCTCCTACTGCTTTTCAGAGACCCTCGATAAGAACTGTACGTCAAATAGTTCTGCCTCTGTGCCTTGGGGGCTGCCCTTCCCCCCGTGTCCCAGACACATTTACACAGGAAAGCCCTGGCTTCTGTGCTTGTCTCGGTCTTCCTCAGGCTTAACCACCCCAAGGAAGTCGCCCCCAGAGCCACACACCTGGGACCTATCTTTCCAACAAGATTGGAAGCCTTCTAAGGGCAACTATGTCCTATACGCTTCCCCATCCTGAAAAATTCCCTAAGTTCCTCCCCCTCCGGACAGGGAGTGAATAATGATCAGCAGCTGGCTACCATTGAATCACAAAGCAGCTGCGTGGGACCGCCTCACAGATAACCCTACCAGGACCTTATATATCTGGAGAGAATAAGGTCCTGAAAGAAAGCTGCTTAGTCACCCATGGTGATTAAGACCTGGGCCACACCCCAGCCCACAGGCAAGAGTCTGACTTGTCCCTTAGGCTAGTCCTTCAGGCCCAGCCTTCAACCAGGGAGATTTTACTGCTTTCTCATTTCTCAGGGGAGGTTGGGAAGAATTAGCAGGTGACCAATGCTAGGTAACCCCTGGAAGTTTCCCCACTGTCTTAGAATCAAAAAGGAAAGGAGCTATGAGTGGGGTTTGGGCAACCCAGACGCGCTATGCTCCTCAGATTCCCTCAGATCCAGATGTTGCCAAAGAAACCCAAAGCGTGCCATTTTCCTCTTGAGTGCCATGTGCTCCTCCAGCACAGCGGTGAAGGCCTCTCCAGGGCTTCAGTTATGAAGGGTCAGCATTCCGAATTGCCAACTTCCTTGGACAGTTTTTAAGTTATACTGTATTAAAAGTATCTGGTTAGGTCCTTGACAGGAGGGCATCAATAGAATGAGGAAAATGCAGCTGAATCTCCTTTGTGGTTTAAACAGACTCTCAGTGCATTAGTTTGTTTGAACCATATAAAACTGTGGATTTCCAATAGTTTTTCACCTAAAAATGGGCCTTTCATATGGGGCAATGTAATACAAGTAGAATACAAGGCAGAAGAGACCTCAAAAGTGCCTTTAGTTCTAATCAAATCATTTAAAACTCTAGCTTGGATAGATGCCTAAGCACTGTGCTCCAGGAATCCTGAGAAAGGGGATATTAGATCTACTGGGGATGGCCAAAAACTGAATTTAGGCAGAGGGCATTCCTGACAGAGGAAGAGGGGTACACTTGACCCTACATCTCTGTTCATCCAGCAAACCAAAACTAGTTCCCAGCCTCACAGCCTCAGGGGCTGAGTAACAACAATAGCCCTTGCTATCTTTTGTCAAGCATTGTTCTAGTGCTTTACAACTATTAACTCATTTGATCTTCACATCATTCCTAGGAAGTAGAAAGTTATCCTAACTTTACACATGGCAAAAATGAGACCCAAGAGTAAAGTCACACAACATGATGGTGGAGCTGGGCTCTGCTCATGTCCATCAGGCCACACTGTTCGGGCAAATGCTGCTGGTCTCTAGCCAGTATCTGCTCGCTCAAGCTCCTCTCAGTAGGCTTAGGATGCTTTGCTTTGTTGCCTAGTTACTCTTTGGGACCTGAGTCTACATTTGGATTACCTTCCCTGGGCTCCGAGATGAGGTCTTACATCCAAAGGAGGTGTGAGAGGAGCAGAGACAGAGCTGGACTACAGATGGAGAAAAGTGGGCTTTTATTGAATGTCTACTTCTGCGCCAACCAGAAAAATTCAATTTTGGTCCACAATCGTGACCTCAGACTAGTCACTTTTTACTTCTTGGAGCATGATCTGTAAAATAGGGGTAATGACCCTACCTACCAGTGTTGTGAGGCTCAAGTGAGCCAAAGGATATGAACTTGCCTTAAAAACTGTACAGAGCTGTGCAATGCCAGGATGTGTGAGCAGCCCTAGCAGAGTGCCTGTTGGTCTTAGTGCTGAGACAACTGATAATGCTAGCTGCCATCTGGCAGTGGCAGGGGCCTCCTGGAATAGTCTCAGCAGAGGACTGAGCTCACTTGGGGTCCATGTCTGTAAGAGTACTGATCACTTACTCTTTCAGATTTGAATTTGTAGAAATTTATTGATACAGCAAATTGCTTACAGATATGTTTAAATGACAGGAACTTTCTAATGTGTGGTTTAATAAAATATAAATACTGTCTCTTTTAACCATGGTCTTCATTGTGAGTTCATGTTGCCTCATGTACACAGCACCTAGGCCTGGCTGGGGCCTTGCTCATCTCCCACCCCCTCCACAATTTTCCAGCAGTGGTCAGCTGGTTCCTGATGGATTATCTACCACTTCGGAAGATAACTAAGCTCTTGCTTATGTGGAAACAAAACCTGTCTCCCAGCTGTTTCCATCCAAGATAGTATAATGTAGCTTTTGGCATCTTTATGACCATCCTTCACCAACAATGAAGCCGTCTTTGGCTCTTACTAATTTTTAGAGATTTCGGGAACCCTCCCCTCGCCTATTGCATCATCTCTTCCATTTCTGCAATTGCACTTTGTCAGGAAGCAGGGAACAGTGATGTCAGCCTAGTGGAGGCACAGCCTAGCAGAGGGCACTCCGAGGGGCCCTGCACAGCCAGGGCCTGGTGGGCAGGAGTCCGTCCATAAGGAAGGGACAAGAAGCCAATCTAGATGGGGGGGTGAGGGGGGGTTATGCATGACAGTGGGGGGTGCAGGTCTGAGTCTGCCATGTCCTGCTCAAAAGCCTTCCATGGCTCCCATGGCCTATAGAACAAAATCTAAACTCGGCAGGCTTTTAAAGCCCTTGCTTCCTTTCTCACCACCTTCCAAATCCCTTCTTTCCTGTCCATGTGGCCATTCCCTGTCAAACCATCACTTGCTAGTCCCTGGACACTCTGGACGCTTCCCAAACCTACCCAATCCCATGATTCCTCCCTCAGTCACTTCTGAACTCAAGTGCCACCTCCTCCAGGAGGCCTTCCTGGCCTGGCCTCACCTCCTCTCCCATCCCCACTCCCATGGCTCCCATGACACTTGGAAAACATCTCAGTAATTCACACACATGGGATTCTGTTTGTGGAGATAACTGCACCCGATAGGCTGCGAACCCTCCGACAGGGACCATCTGCTGCCTCACTGTGGGCTGAGCACTGCAGCTCCCACCTGGCAGGTCTCAGGGATGTCTTCTAGACCTGAGCTGCCCAACCTGAATGGGCTAGAGGTATGCCCTGATATCAATCCTTCCACCCTCAGGGCAGCCCGGTACCCTACCCACACATACCATAAACACAGGCCATCATTTTCTCTATGTGCCCCATGGGAAGCCTGTTCCACCCAATGGCCCTCCTTCACAATTCTCTCCAACACAGTCCCCTGCACAAAAGGCAGAGTTAAGATCTGTGACCTCAGTGGCTCTCCCATCTCTTCGCCTCACTGATTCCTGCCCTCCGAGGGAAACCCACCTTACCACTTACAGTGCCGCTTGGGCTCTTCTAACATACCTAGGGTTCCTATCCGATCCCACCTACAAACTCGAGTGCCTTTCCAGAAACTGTTTTGGGGTCTACTGGAGAGAGAGGTTTTATACTCATAAGAAACTTCAAAAGGATAATTGATGCATTTGAAAAGACTCAAACACTTTGAAACAAGAGGAATTATAGCAAATGAGATCAAATGTAAACAAAGGTTAAGAATATGAAAACACATTGGAAAAGAATCAGTCTCTATTGGTTCAAAAGAACGAAGGGGAATATGACATGGAATCTCTGTGGAAGGTTCGTGCTATTGTTCAAGGAAGTAAAACAACCTTTTTTATTAGCTGGGTTTATAATTTCATTATGGATTATAGGACCGGTTTCAGCATTACTACCCTATTCAAAGTTGCCACAACCTACAAATACACCAAGCCCCACTTTCCCCATCTCCCTTACGTGGCTCTATTTTTTTCCCCTACTGCAATGTCCCCTTTTAACAGACTGTGATTTACTTACTATGCTCATTGTTTATTGTGCACCTATCCCCATCTGAATGGAAGTTCCAAGAGGAAGGAATATGGGCTATACTCTCAGGACCTAAATAAAAGCAGGGCCTGGAACATAGTAGGCCCTCCAGATCTGTTGAAATAAGGAATAAATGCCATTTCCCTCTCTTTTCTCCCAGAGATATGAGTGCTTTGGGCATTTCTCTTGCCTGCAAGGCCCTCTGACCCAGCCCTTTCTCTTCTACCAAGTAATCACCATGGAGCTAACTGGACAGAGTCCCAGGGTGGGCAGGGAATAGGGCAATGGAGAAAGCGAGACAGCTGGAGGTCTGGAAGGGAGATTTCGGGTCATTTGGATTGGCTTGTGGGCAGTTAGAATGAAGGCTTACAGGAGAGGACCCATACAGCCAGCACTTGGCCCAACTGGAGGGTAATGATTTGTTTTTGAGCCTACCTCCCCTCCTGGGCCAGCCAGCCTGACAGAGACAGTCGTTATTTACTCGTGTATCCTTCTAACAGGCTTGACACAGGACATGGCCCCAAAAGGTCTGCTGTCCAGGGAGGGGGGGATGACAGCCAGGTCTCTGGAGACCACCACTCCTGCGCCACCTCACCCAGACATACCCAACAGTACCAGTAAAGCAATTTGGAATTCAGAGAATGGCACTTTATTTTAAGACTTGATTTTTTTGCCATGATTTTCTACCGATTCTTCCATGATGGTGTCGTCTTCTTCTACAGTGACCAGGACTTTCTTGCCCACCAGGCTAAAGATATCTTCAGGAGGGTAGCCTTTGGGCTCACCCACCTTCACAGTGAGCATGTCCAGTGTTAGAACGGTGCCTTCTGGAATTTTCACTTTGGCCACCACAGACTTGCCCAGCTGTGGATAAAAGGAAGACTCATGACAGTCTCACACAAGTAACTAGTGCACATTGCTTTACACCCAGGGTCCCTTATTGGTGGTCACAGGGACTAAGTTCCCCCCCTCGGTGCACAGAGCAGCATCTCACACTGAAAGGGACTCAGCCAATGCAGGGTGAACTCAGACTCGGAGCGGGGGAAAGGGCTCAGATTATCTCACCAAACAGAGCCAGGTCCAAATCCCAGTCAGCTGGTCCACATCCCAGCTGTGGCTGTTTCTCTATAAAATGGGAATTAACAATGCCTCTACTTGTCAGATAACAATAAGGATTAATGATAATGTAATCCATCTGGAACACAGAATGCTCCTGCTAAGTGAAAATTATGTCATTTACTTTTGTCATCATTTAGTTCATTCAATATCTCATTTTAAACACGGGGAAACTGAGGCCCACCGAGGGTGGGTGACTTGGCCAAGGCTGCAAGGAGCTGGGGTGAGAACCTAGGATTCCTCACTCTTGCCCACTGCTCTCAAGGGACATGAATCTTGCAGCCACCTTGCTCAGTAAAATAGGAATATGGAGGGCTCACAAGATGGTGAGTAAGACGGCTAATCAGAAGACAGGAAAGGGAGCGTCCTAGGATGGGGCAGATAGGCGTGCAGGCGAGCAGAACGCAGGACACCCGAAGCTCAGGGCCAGCATTTCTCTGTCTTCTCCATAATGTTGTTAAGCAAATTATCTATTAGATTACGCTACATCCTCCATGTGAGGGCCAAGGAATCAATTTTGGAATTTAGTGCCAGGACAAAATGTCTGTCTATGCATGATTATCAGATTATGCATCCTGTTATATTTCTCTGTTTGCTCAGGGAGCCAGGAGACTCAGAACCAAATTAAATGCTCAGCTCTCATCTGGTTTCTGGTATAATTCTCTCCCCTCTTCCTCTATCAAGGAGTTTGTTTCTTTTTACTATTATTGTAATTCCCTGATGTATGTGCAGCTTTGATTTGAGGGAAGCGAGTGGGGCCCCCCTAGGTGAAAAGAGGACATCGTTCCCCATGCATGCTCGATGGCTGATCTCTGTCTCGACCCAGACAGCCCGCAGCAGATTAGGAGTGTGGACTCCTGGCAGCCCCGGGGCGCCTGGCTCTAGGACTCAGAGGCCAAGACCAGTCTAGGCCACGGCTTCCAAGAAGCCCAGATGGTCAGTGTGCCAGGCAGTGTTCCTTGGCCTCACCATCTCCTCTGTCTGAAGGTCAATGCTACACAGCTTAAACTGCTTAGAGGGAATATTTGCATCACCCCCACCCCCCACCCCCCTGCAACAACCCGTTGCCACCAGCCACCAACCAACCCCAAGACCATCTGATGCCCCCAGCCACTCAACAACACCCAAGACAACACACTGCCCCCATTTACCAAGTGCCTCCCCCAGTTAGGGATGCCTCCACATGTCACAGGCCCTTCTCCCATTGCCTCAAAGAACCCTCGAACGTTTCTCAAGACTTAACCTACTCCAAGGGACCCCAGGCTTGACTTGAGTGCTTCATGAGGCCCTGGACACTACTGCCACGCCCTTACATCTCCTGGAGTGTAGAAACTGGGGCCACCAGCTTCACAGACTCAGTCAGAAACTATAAGATGATCTTAGGTGGCCAGGAGAACTGCTAAAGTCCCCTTAAAGAACATGTTTCTCCTGCTGCTAATATGAGCCCAGAGAGACTCAGAAGGCTGGAGCGACATTCATCATCCCACTGGCCTGGGCTCAGGCAGGGATGGTACTGACTCTACCTGGCAGGTAAGCCCACTGCAGCCCTCTCGGAACAGTGGAGCCTGGCAAGGTCGGGCAGAACGCACCTTCTCGTTGCAGGCCATCTCACAGGGCAGCAGCTGCTTGGTGGGGGAGCCCATGGCCCTCTCCACGAGGCGCACGGACCGCACCAGCTCAGCCAGCTCTCCAGGCTCCAGTGAGGCTGAGTGGTCACTCCCCTTCCAGGTCTTGTCCAAAGTTATATGACGCTCCAAAACCTTGGCCCCCAGAGCCACGGCAGCCACAGATATTGCTATGCCGGTTTCATGCCCAGAATACCCGATGGGAATGTCAGGGAAGACCTTCTGATATTCCTTTAAAATAGAAAAAGAAAAGATTAAGTACTGTGGTACTTTATGCATCTTTTCCAGAGACAGGCAGATCTGGGTTGGGGTCCAGCTTAGCTGCTCACCATCTGTGCACTGCAAGCAAGATACAGAGGCTCCCTGGGTCTCTCCACACTGGGGATATTATAATAACACCTGTCAAGGACTGCCGTAAATTCATGAAAAGCACTGGGCACACTGTAAACGCTCAAAAAATAATGGCTATCGTTATCAGGAATGCATTTTAAGACTGTTTCACACTGTGCAAACCACCAGGAATGGCCACAGAGCTGTAACCGAATGCCTACACGCATTCAAAAAGCACCTGTCACATTTAATTAGCCCGAGCTGCTGAAAGCAAGTGTGTTCTATGCACAAATATCATCATCAATAATATATACATCCCAATCTCCAAACAATCCTTTGGTGGAAATGGTAAATAATTAATTAATCTGTTATCTATAATTCACTGAATGCAACAAAAGACATTCTAAGTCGAGTGAGTCTTGTCAGTGAGGGTGACCAGAAAGCTTAAGTACAGTAGAAAGACCCAGATGGGGTTTAATAAAAGATGAGGACAGCTGAGTGGCAAAGGCCTTGAAAGCCAGGCTTATGGGTGCGTGATGGACAAGGGAATGCAGGCTGCTGGGCTGGAGGATTCAAACCGCTGTAATATGGTGGGCTCAAGGTGGGGAGGGCTGGCAATTTATAACGCTCACTGTACCCTGGTATCAAGAGAACAGGCATGCCTGCACCTCAGGTGGGGAAGGGAAGGAAGCTGGGACCATGCTGCATAGAGAGAGAAAATCAAGGAAAATATTTGGAGTCACATATTCTAATTTGTTGATTATGGTAATCTCTGTGGGATGGGATTACAGAGGATGTTTACTTTCTATGTTCCATAATTCAAAGCTGTTTGAATTTTTTTAAATCATGTTTAAATTTTAAAACATAACATTATTTAGAGAAGGCTAAAAATAGAGAAGGCTATCAACTGGGAGGGATAGAAAGTTTAAGTAAAAAGATAACAGTGAACAGGGTCAGTTTTCCAAAATGGTTAATTTTTAAGTTAAATATGCAGGCTGTGTAGCAACACATAGGAAAGCAACATTGTAATAAAAAATGTCAAATACTATACTGAAAGGAAAATATTATAGGCAAACTGGTTAATTGCAATATCAGGATTATATGTATGTACGAGGTCAGACAATTAAGTCCGCGAACTTAATTGTCAGACATCATATATACATAGACAGAATTACACTAATGTTACCACACTGTTTTTGTGTGATAATTACATATATACATTCCTAATTAAGTTAAGTTTCAGGTGCTACCAGGAGGAACTGATGGAGTTGGGTTGAGACAGTAAGAGACATAGGATTCCAGCTTTGCCCCCAAGCTGCTGTGAGATCTCAGGCAAGTAAGTCCTTCTCCCTTAGGGACTAGACTTCACCATCTGTAAACTGATTGAATTCGAGTAGACAAATCCTGGGACAGAAAAAGCTCCCTCAAGGCTGTCACTCTAACCAGTTCCCTCCAGGCCATCACTGTAACGAGGCTGAGCCTCAGGGATGCTCAGAATTACTGGTAGAAAATAACAGAGCTGGCACATAACACAGAGCAGGAAAAGCCAGGTGTTTCAAGAAGGTCTCCAACAATTCAATATGAAGAAAAACAAAAAGGATATCTGTACACCAATGTTCCTAATAGCATTATTCACAATACCCAAAAGGTGGAAACATCCACAGTCTACATCAGCTGATGGATAAACAAAATGTGGTCTATATACACGGTGGAACGTTATTCAGCCTTAAAAAGGAAGGAGATGATGACATATACTATAATATGGATGAATCTTGAAGACATTATGCTAAGTGAAAGAAGATGACATAAAAGGACAAATACTATATGATTCCACATACGTGAGGTATCTAGAGTAGTCACATATATAAAGACAGAATGGTGGCTGCCAGGTGCTGGGGGAGGGAGGAATGGGCAGTTAGTGTTTAACGGGTGTATTTTCCGTTTGGGAAGATGAAAAAGTTCTGGAGATGATGGTGATGATGGTGGCATGACAACGTGGATGTACTTAACGCCACTGAACCAGACACCTAAAAATGGTTAGAATGGTCAATCTTATGTTATGTATATTTTACCACACATACAAAAAAAGACAACGCACTAAGAAAGGATATGGGCCAGCGATTCACAGGAGAGGAACCTCTGATGGCCAATACACACGGGTAAAGAACATGTATATCGATAATTATGAAGTCCACCTTAAACTTTAAAATGTGCAAAATTAAGATTGGTTTTAAGAAAATTTAATTCAATAATCACCCTCTTTAGAATGTGTCTGCTTCCTTAGCTGCACAGTTAGTCCTAATTTGATTGTGTAACAGCAAGGTTGTCGAAGGATGTTTCAATTACAAAGCATGTCAAGGTTGGTCAGAATTTTGGTTGTAAAAAGGCAACATTTTTCCTGGAATAAATGGTCCAACAGAAGCCATTCTGTAGCGGCCCCAGGAGACAACTGCCCTCCCGCCAGCTCACCGAGATGACGCGCAGGTTGACATCCTCCGGCGGGAGTGGGTAGGCACTGGTGCACTGCAGGAAGCAGAAGTTGGGGTTGAGGGGCTTCACGATCCGATAGACTTGCTTCATGGTGTCCATCGACTGCATCCCGCTGGAGATCACCATTGGGCGTCCTGAGTGACCCAACACCAACACCAACATCATCGTCACTTTCTTTTTAGGGGTTCTGACTCTCCCCCAAGCACATCCCAACTGCTGGTCTCATCATTCAATTGAATTCCACAAACATCTCTCAAACACTATGCCAGCCACTGTGGAGGAACAGAGGTGAACTTGGTGGGTTCTTGCCCTCGACCATGGTTAACATGGACTCCCCTCGCTCCCCCAACACTATCATTTAGCAAAGTGAACTGAATTAAGGAGTCAGGGGAATTTCCTACTCCTCAGAGAAAGAGGGGCATTTCATTGGATTAAGAGGTGTGGTAGGGTAAGCAGACCCCAGATTCAACAGCCTGAGTGAGCGTGAGGCCCAGAGCTGCCACTTACTGGCTGTGCGTGATGCCACAGACGAGATGCCTCATCTATGAAATAAGTATAAAGCATCATAATCGTATGACCTGCTTCAGTCCTAGGATGGTTGTAAGAATCAAATGAGATCACTCGTGTTGTAAAACCACCTTACCAACTATAGTGTGATATACCTACAGAATTTCTCAGAGTCAGAGCTTCCTCTAAGATGTTTTATATATAGTGTCATATCCTCAATTTCATACGAATTAACAATTTTTAATTAAATCCTTCTAACAACTGTCATCCTTAATTTCTTCCCTTTCAAGTCAGCACATGAAAAAATGGAAGTATGTCAACTGAGAAGAGATTTCTAAAGTCTGTTTTCATGAGACTCCTCTAGCTACTACTAAAGGGGTAAAAACACGGTTTGGACTCCCTGAGGTTTTATGACAAAAATTAAACACTCACCTTTTTTAGCTGTCTTTTCCAGATAAGGAAAATTGTTAGTGTCCCCAGATCCAACTTTGAAAAATGGCACATTCAGTTCATGCAGAAACTCAACTGCCATCTATAAAAATCAAAGGAGCTTTTTCCACCACTGTTGAAAAACACTGCCCTCAAAGACAGGCGAGGCGCCACCTACAAACAGGAAATCCCCTCCTCTTACCAGCAAGAGGGACCACCTCTCCCAACAACTTCAAAGCAGGCAAAAGATTTGTTATCAGTCATTTCATTCAAATTCAAACATTCTTTTATTCATAGCCACCCATCCAAATGTCCAGAAAAAATGGCATGCTGGCCCTCGCTGGCTACTCAATCTGTTAAAGAATCAGGACCCTGGCCAGATCTTCTTCCCCAGGGGCCTGGCACCTCAGGGCCCAGTGAACAAATGCAAAAGGGTGATGACCTAATCTTGACCTAGAAAACCAGGCAGTGAAAGCAGGGAGAAAGTGAACATCCCTCAAAGGCCTTACCCTTTACACAGGACCAAAAAGCCGGAAAAAGAGACCATTTCAGTCCTTGACAAAAGTGGGAAAAAATGGAACATTTTATGGCCCAGCCCTGGCACAGTGATCCATAGCTGGCAGGGCCCATCAAATCCAAGCCCTTTCAGGCCTCAAACCATGCCACCCACAGAAAAATGGAGCCTCAGTCACCTTTTCTTTTTTGACATAACATCACTGCATGAGGTCACTTATCTAGGGCCTTTCACTATCCTTATCTGGGATTCATCAGAAAGACTCAGGAAATTGGCAAGTGTCCACGAGTGCTTGCTGAAGGAATCAGTAGACCACTTACAGTTTAAAGAGTAAAAATCTCAGCTTGCTGTCAAATTATAAGAACCTGAAAAACTACCTCTTATTACTATTTTTTTAAAAATTGAAGTTGAAAATCAGAAGTGGGGAGAATCAGTGTCTTGGAATGTTTCCACATATCTAAGTTCTGTCTATCCTAAAAAGCTGCCTAGGTTTCAGAAGTAAGTTTGAAAGACCTGACGAGCAGGGTCAGTGCCTTTCATGCTCTAATTCAGCACACAAATGTCCCAGGATCTTATTCAAATGAAATGCAAACTCTGATTGCCAGTCTAGGGTAGGGCCTGAGAGGCTGCATGTCTAGTGAGTTGCTGGGTAATGCCATGGCTGCTGCTCTGTGAATCCTACTCTGAGTAGCAAGGAGCTAGCTTACCATGCCTGAAACTCCAAAGGGCACCGGGGAACAGCGTGAAAAGGTCATTCTGTCAACAGGCTCTTTAAATCAACCCCCTGGGGCCTGAGCTTCTGTCCATCTTCCTAGCAGGTGATGAGCCACTCCAGTCACTGTGGCTGCAATCAGAAGATAATTTTCCTCATATGTAAGTCCTCTAACAACATATCTGTTAGAGCTGCTGCAGAACCATACAGAGGGGCTAACCAGCCAGTGAACAGTTCAAAAGCAGTTTGCAAGCCCTTCTGTCCAAAAGAGCGGACCAGTTGGACCAGAGTGCCACTTACTCCAAGTGTGCTAAGCCACCTTTGAGGCGGTTCTTGCTGACTACTCCCTTCTACTTATTTCTTCCCCGTCCCTTCCCCTGCCATATTTTTCTAGCTCACTCTCTCCTGTTCATGTGTCTCACACTGTTAAGCAGCCCTAGAATGGAACTGAAAAACATTTTTTAAATGTTTATTGAACAAAGTCAAATTTTCTCACCCCTCTCACTCTATCTGACAGATAAAGAGAATGTTTTCTATTTTCAGAGGGCTAGGTCTGTACTCAAATATGTGTATATTTTCAAAGGGAAACCCCTAAGCTAAATTTTCTTCTATATAATTTTCAACTTGTGAGAGGGTGGCTCATGACAGAAAAGTCCCCAAGGGCATACAGAGAGGTATGAGCCCACTCAGGAAAGGTGCAGAGCGAGCAGGGACAAGGTAGGGCCAAATGCAGAAAAAAATACTTCATAAAAGCTTACCTGCGGAGGTTGTAAAATCCACTTTTCAAGTGAGGAAAAAAGGGGCAAATTCCTACTGGGAAGGGACAAACGCCCATCATTTTGCAGTCTTCCTGGGGAACCGTCCCCATCTAGTGGCCGGTCAGAAAACTGTCATTTCAGATTGATCTCTGCAAAGGGTGTCAACTTCAGTCTTGGGGACGATGCTAGCCTTGCATCCCGATGCCCCTGCCACCTCAGCCTGCATCAGCTCAGGTGGGTCCCTTCTCTCTGTGGGCTCCTTGGCTCCCTAACCCTGCCCACCCAGCTGTCCATTCCCTTTCCATTTAGGACACAGTCCAGCTGCCTCTCAATTTCTCCTCCCTCCCACCCCACAGTCTAATGCCTTTTGGAATTGGCCTGAAAGAAACTTAGCCAGTATGACCCTCCCTGGGCATCCAACTGGGTTAAATACACAGAAAAGGGTTCCACCAGCAAACTGAAATGCTGCATTGACAGAGCTCCCTCTTACAGGGTCCCAGTAAATACAGCTGTCCAGCTTTTTTTATCCCAGTGTTTCCCAAACTTTTCAACTCAGAACCCTTGTTTATTTGTGGGGAGGAGCTTTATTGATTCTAAGTTCATTAATGAAGATTGACAATGTGGGCCCAGAACCCCCTTTCCATATCACGTTCTGTGAGAAACTTAGGGGCCTGCTGGTCTAGGAGGTAACAGAAGAGACGAGCTGGGACTTTTCTAAAGCCCCTTCCACTCCCCTCAGTTTTGGGGATCCTGTAGGAAAGGAAACAGAAGCCAATGGTGATGACATGGGGAGGAGAGGGGGTGCTGGAGAGCTGCCCAGGGTGAGGAATGAAGAGGTGGGGAGCACAGAGCCAAAACAAAGGCTGGGCCTGCCCTCGGCCCATGCCTCCGTTAGAGTGCACCACGCCTTGGGCAGGGGACACCCTGCTGCAGGGCTGGGAAAGGAAAGGAAAGGAGGAGGAAAGAGGGTGCCAAGGAGGCGGCTCTGGGAGGGAAGGGCAGCTACAGTAGGATGGGCCCTTTGTGTGTGAGGGCAGTTCGTCCTTCAGGGCCACCTCTGTGATCATGGCTTCCACTGGCTTCCAGAATAGAACTCTCTACTGAGACCAAAGGCACTCGGCTTGTCTCAGCCCAGTTCCACATGCCCTTGTGCAGCTTCTAACCAGGTGCCCCAGTAGTCTTCTTGGCCTCAATAAAATTCGGCCACACCTTCACCTTTCCTTAGCAAACAAAGAATGCCCCAGGACAGCACACACAGGGCAGAAAACAGGCACTCAGCTAAGGCCTGCTGTCCAAAAGGAAGTCAGCGTGGCTAACTGCCCAGAGCCGCTTGCCAGTAAACACAGAACAAGGGACCAACCCACTGTCAACAGCTGGGTAGACAGGACCTGCAAGTTCAGCAAAGGGACCTGGCCGGCAAATTAACTCTTGTAAAGGCTCTTAAGAATGCATTTCCCCTCCCTGCTTGCGCCCAGGTCTGTTAGGAGACCAGTGGGGAACAAATGGCATTCCTAGGACAGAGGAGTCTCCCTGCCCAGATTGTGTGAAGCAGGAAAACTCCAAAGAGTTCTAAGTAACAGAACAGCTACCCGTTGGTGGATGCAGGTCCTGCACTGCCCTTGCACCCCACAGTCTTTCTCACTGGACCCTACCACAGCCCTGTGGGTGGGCATCTTTATTACCCATTTTTATAGAGGGACGCCTGAGGTTCAGATGAGCTCAGGCCCACACAGTATACGTGTCAGCACCCGGACCGGAACTCAGTGTGGCTGCAGAGCACACACTCTACACACCAAACAGAAGTGCTTCCAGGGAGCTAACGGGGTGCAGGTCAAGAGGCAGCCCCCAATTACCAACTCCTAGGCTCCTCTCCATCTCCCAACTGCTCCTGTGTCTCACTGTGAATCCACCTGGGAACAAACAACCTAAAGTGACTTTTCCTAAGCAGCTTCGCAGATGTGTCATCTTTCAGAGTCCACTTTCGGGCGCTCAGGTGCCTGGAGACATGGACTGAGCAGGGAAGTCCTCATTTCAGGTGTTCAGTCATTTTAGTGGTGTCTTCTCTGGTCCTACGATAACTTAGGACGTCAGAGCTGGGAGAGATTTTGGACAGTGGTTTGTTCACATACACAAGAGGAAATGGAGGCCCAGGGAGGGGAAGGGACTTGCCAAGCTCACAGTGAGGTTAACTCTTAGAGTGGAGTAGAGCAAGAACCCAGATGTCCCAACCCTCGGCCAGGTTGTTTTCCTCAACTGTAGCTATTGTTTGCTGAGTGCCGGCTGTGCACTATGCTTTATATGAATGGTCGCATTTAATCCTCACAATAAGCTTATAAGATGGGTTCAGGTACTAACCGGCTTTATAGTCGAAGAAATGGAAGCACAAAGAGGTTAAATAACCTCCACATGACACACCAGGGATAACAAGCAGAACCTTAAACTCAAATCTGACCTGGGCGTCCATGCACTTCGCCAGGGACCATACAGCCAGGGTGTACGCCAGTCAGCATGGGGCTCCAAATGTTTTGGTGTTTCCAGTCTTAAAAATTACTAATGACTCTACAGAACTTTTGTTTATCTAGATTCTTGGTTTTGTAATTATAGTTTCACATGTAGCTATAAGAAATAATACAGACAGATCATATGTACACTTCGCCCAGTTCCTCCCAATGGTAACATCTTACGAAACTACAGTGTAACATCACAACCAGGAGCATAACACTGATAGAGTCCACTGATCTGATTCAGATTATGCATGTTCGACATGGATGGACCTCGAAAACATGATGCTGTGTGAAAGAAGCCAGTCACAAAGATCCACAGATAGTCTGATTCTATTTATATGCATTGTCCAGAACAGGCAAATTTACATATAGAAATCAGATTAGTGGTTGCCTTGGGCTGAGAGAATTAAAATGAGGAATGACTGCTAATGGGTACAGTTTTTCCTTTTGGGGTGATAACAACGTTCTAAAATTATGTTGATGGTCACACAGCTCTGTGAACATACTAAAACTTTAATCATATACTTTAATTGGGTAAATTGTACGTATGCCAATGAGGCTATTATTAAAAAAAAAAAAAAGAACACATAGCACACCTTTCATTAGCCACTGCCAGAGGAACGATGCCGTCATACATGACATAGCCTCTGGACAACGCCACTACACACTTGTGAGAGAGCAGCGGTGAAAAAGGCAAATAACATTTGAGTATCACAAAGATAGTTTTTGCCTCGTGGACCTTCTGAAAGGTCTCCTGAATGACCCCGATGGGTTCCTGGACCTGAGAACCGCTGTCATACTCTTTGGCTTGTTTGTTTTTGTTACTTTGGTTTGTTATTGTTTTTAGCTGTCACTGCAGTGAAATTCCCAGATGACATTTCTCCCATTTCTCCTTACTTTGGACTCAATGCTAGGTATGGTCAGGTTTTAGGAAAACTGTGTCTTGAGGAAGCAGCTATATGGTGGGGGAGGTAGAATAATTAAATCACTGAGACTAATTATTTTAAACAAACAGGTCAGGACTTAAGTCCTCCAAATGAAAGTACTTCTCAAAGTAATTACTCTGGGAAAGGGTGTACACTCACTCCCAAGACAATACTAGGGATCCAAAATACTTCTGTACCCTTCCTTAGAAATTCTCTCTAGAGTCTGTTTATGGGTCCTGCAAAGACAAACCTGTCTCCTTACTGACTCGTTACTAAGTCAGTTCATATCAAAAGTTTTGCCCAGGAATTTTAAGTCTATTCACATTTGGCACAATTAGTAGTGTCCTAAACCCAAACCTGCCCTCTACGGAGGAGGGTTTGGCTGTCCCTGAGAGTCTCAGTCCTACAGGCAGTTGCCAAAGAGAAATCCCACAAGGTTCTGAACCCCATGGCACTCAAAACAAGCAAGTAATGAAAACAATGTCATTTCCTGGGTATGAACTTCCTTCTATCAAGGTATTTGCTAAGCACATACTATGGGCCAACACTGGGCCAGGATCTGGTTCATGGTGGTGAACACACAGACATGATCCCACCCTGAGAAGTGAGCTTTACATATATGGTCTCACTTACTCTGCAGGACAAGTCCGCAGACTGGATGTTTTAATTCTATCCCCTTGCCCTTTACCTATGAGGAAACTGGCCTGGAGAGGTGCAAGAAGGGTGTGGTCAGGACAGGCTCTAGAGTCCACCTGGAGTCCACATGGGTCCATCTTGGCCTCTGCTGATAGGTAGCTATTGACACCCTCTCTGTGCTTTAGTTACCTTATCTGTGAAATGGGGATAATAACTGTCCTATCTCAAGGGGCTGTTAAGAGGAATAAAGGAGTTGATACATTAAAAATACCTAGCACAGAACTTGGTATATTAGAAGCGCTCAAGAAATGTTGAAGATTCTTATTCTTGATCACTCAGCTAGTTAATGGAAGAACCAGAAACAATACTCAACTCTTTCTGATCCCAAGATCCACATTCTTTCCTACTTAGCCTTTTTTGACTTACAGATCCTTTCAAGATCTGATAAAAGCCACTAGCTCCTTTGTTTGGCTCATTTGTTCATTCTACTATTATATGTGCCAGGCACTGGGGATGTCATGGGACTAACAGTCTGGTAGGGAGGAGCGATAATTAACACATCATTACAGAATTAAAGAGCACTAGGAGAGCATAATGGGAAGGGTGGAGGCCTGAACCAAGCAGGGGCAGAGGAATAATTCCCTTAGGAAGTACCATTTAAGGTGGGATCAGAAAAATGCCCAGTTCCAAGGTGCTTGGCTCCTAGGCCACAAAGCTTGAATTTCATCCTGCTGTCCTCCAAGTGACCAGCACTTCGAAAGAACAGCATTTCTTTGAAAGAACAATACAGACAGAACAATATTTAACCAGAAGCAAAACCTCCTGATTTGTCTGTCAAAAACCAGTTCTCTTTCTTTAGAGGACACCATACACAATCTCAGAAACCCTCCCAAGCTGAGTAGCACAGTAATATCCCTGAAATGTCTTATTGGGATGTTGGTTTTGTTGTTGACCCCTGCGTGACTTACCCAATCCTTTCTGATGTGCCACCACTTCTTACTGACTTTGGGCAAGCCCAGTTCTCAGATTTGGAACTGGGCACAGAGTGAGGCCCCTGACTCACCGTTTTAATTACTTAAAAACAAGCAATAGCGCTAAGCAATCTCTTTAGGTAGGTTTTCCTAAAAACTCTGTCCCCTTGTCGCTGGGACAGCTGTCAGGCCCAGAGACTATCTAGCAGCTACCAATATAAGCATGGTAAAGAGAAGAGGGGAAGCTCAAAAGCTCTACTAAGTGCTGGGAAGCCACACACACCTGGGCTGACGCCCAGGTGGCAGCTGAGGGACAGCAGAAAACATGCTGAGCCAGGCTTCAGATCTGCCTTCAAGACCCCTTCCCAGCTGTGTAACACTACAAACTTCCCAGCCCCTCTGAGCCTCCATCTCTTTTATCTGTAAAATGGGGCATAGCAGGGATAAACCATATTACTGTATGTGAAGACACTTGGTAAACCATAGCATATAATTAAAAGTAGGAAATGATGATTGTTAAATGCACAACTGGATCTGAAGAATGTCATGCTTATGAATCCTGTGAATGAAGGAATGAATCTGGGCTACAGAACTGAAGCCTAGACTTGTCAAGTTTCCCAGAGGCCTAGGTTCTCTGCCTCCCCACCTTTTTTTTAAACTACCAATGGCCTACACTAAACTTATGATACTTTGGGCTCAATGTACAAACATTTTGGGTTTGGAACTGTGGCACAAAGGGTCAGAGGCCTAGAGAATGAACCAGGGTCACTTTAAATATTATGGTTGACTAAAAAAATCTCAAGTGCTTGAAGAGCCACATAAATGTTCTTAGGTTTCATCTAATGATCCATTTCTGCAAAGTTTATTATTTATAAGCATAGAAAACTGAAAATAACCTGCATGTCCAAAAGTAGAGAAATGGTTAGGTACATTCTAAATCCTCAAAAGAAATATTATGCTGCTATTAAAAACTTTAAGCATGTGGGGAATTATATGTCAATTAGATCTCAATAAAGCTAGGGGGAAAAAGCAAGATATGGGTAAAAGCTTGTAGTATAATGTTAACTGGGAAAAGCATACATGGAACTAAATATTCACAAATATAAAAACCAGGTAACAAAATATGCATATAAAAAGACTTTAGGAGGAAATAAATAAAAAGAGCTACCATGCAGGGATTATGGATCTGCTTTTCCCCTTTATCCTGTTTTCTAAACTTTCTGTGATATTATATTATTTTTATAATTAAAATTTTTTACATTAAAAAAAGAGCACATGAAGAAATCTTGAGGAGGCAGGTCACAGAGCAGATGGGACCCAAGACCTGGCACCAGCTGGCTTCTTCCAGGATGTCAGCATTGCCATCCGTGTGCCACTCCTTTCTAAATAACACCAATGCTACCCCACCCAAATCAGCCAAGGCCACTCAGCTAGGGGAGGATACCTGTCAGAACTGAGCTTTCCTGACTCCTAATCCAGGCCACTTCTCACTGGGGGAAAGCAGGCTCAATGGGGTCTCCCACAAGCTTGAGGGACTCTGAGATTCCAGGGTGGCTGCCCTCTATGCCCAGAGACAAGTTGTTTTAAAAACTACGGTCCTCTTCCCACAAACTTTCACTGGGCCTCTGCTCCCTCTGGCCTCCCATTTAGTTGGGCATTTATCTGGTTAATGCTCTCGGGAGCTCTAGGTCCAGAAAGCACAAAAAAGTCAAAAGTGAACAAGGGCTGGAGCTGGTTCTAAGCCAAAAGCCACCAGGCCACCTGCTGTCCCTTGGGTCTGTTAAAGTGGCAAATGACAGAGTGGCAGAGGGCTCACCTCATCCATGCCAGAAGCAGTGAAGAAGATGCCAACCTCCTCGGCATATCTCTGCAGCTCCTTGTACTGGGCATGGCTGAATTCCAGGTGGCGCTTGTGCTCCCCGTACGTCTTCCCCCAGGAATGCTTGGAAGTATACGGCCTCTCCAAGGCTTTCCGATTAAACTTGTACTCCAGCTCACTCTTCTGGAACTTGGCACAATCAGCCCCACATTCCTGCAACACAGATTAGGGCTCTTTTCAATGACCTGTGGTGATTCTCAAAGAGAAGAGAAATGTTGGGGCAACTGCTATGACATCATTATCTTTAAAAACAACACTGATTTACAAAGGTGTTAAGAACCTCCAAAGAAGAGGAAGGGGAGAAGCAAAACGTCTTCAAGGAAGAAAAGGTCGGTGATGGGACTTGCCCCCTATATTTTCCCCTTAAAAGGAAAAAAAGGCTAGGGGGCTTTTGGGGAGCTTTGTTTTGTGTTGTAATATTAAAAATAATTAAACAGTTAAAGAAGCTATTAATTAAACAGTTAAAGAAGTTGTGTAATTAAGCAGAGGATAGTAAAATGAACCCAGGACCAGAATTTAGGAGAAAAAAATCAGAATCTGACCCTAACTCTTACATAGATCACTTCCTGTCTTTGGACTCAGTTTCTTTATTATACAAATAGCTGCTTTGGGCTAGCTCCAGAGCCTGTAACTGTTCTGAGGGGCAAGAAACAAAGGAACAACTCTGCTTTTAGCCATTTTGCACTTGTGCTTTACTGCATGGCATTTTGTTTGAACAAGTTCTGGGGCAAAAAGCAAATAAGCGAAACTCAGAAATGACCCAGGCTTACGGAACAGAAGCTGTAATAGAAAAGCTGGATTGTCTAGCTAGAAAAGCTCTAATTCTACTGCCAATCTCTCAAGTGTTTTTAAAAAGCACTCGATAGCAACATTAAGGAAAACCTTCTAATATCTCAATGCATTGACATTTCTGTACACACAGAGATATTCATGCTGTTCAGAACCCTGACTCCAGAAATGTCTGTGCTAACAGTGCTGCTTCCGCTCCTGGAAAAATCACAAGATGGCATAGTCTTTGAACTGGAAAGCAGTTCAAAGAACATTAGAGCTGGAAGCGACATAGGGCAACACAGTTCTCTTTGTCTCGATGAAGATCCCAAGGCCCAGAGTGACCTGACCAGAGGGCACAATGAGTCTCGAGCAGAGCCAGCCAGATTGCTTCCCAAAAGGCTGCAGACCATATGTGTCCCGGCCCAGGACTGCAACCTGGATCCCTGCTACAGGCCTTCAGCAAGCTAGCGAGGAGGGCATCACACAGTGCCCCCGAGGCTCCCGTTGCTTTCTCACTTCTATCTCAACAAGTAAACTTAACACTCAAGAAGTTCAAAAGCTTGTCTTCATCTGGGCAAATCTTCCCTTTACAGAAGGTAATAAAAGTGAAGTAGCAGATGCTACTAAAGACAAGAGGTCAGATAAAGCTGCACTACATTCCACATGACAGCAGTGGCAACCGGAGAACAGGTTCCTCTTCTTCTTTTTTCAGCTTCTTTCCTAAAAACGAGTGATTTTCTTATCTGTTTAGTGCTATGGCGAACTCTAGGTTCAGAAAAACACAACCGCTGTCTCTGCTTTACTATTATACTCATGGTTTCTTTGTTCAAGGTTTTACTTCTCTACTGGCAAAACAACAAGCAGGAGAACTCCAGGATGAGCCAAGGTGTGATGCTCCATTTGCATCAGAATTTGACATTTAAAAGTATATTAATTAGCAAATCTCTAATTATAATAAACTTACATATAATTATAATAAAATAAAAATAATTGAATAAACTCAACTTTTAAAATTGCAAACACATTCATTATATGAGCAAGCCAGTTTGTACATAACACACTGCATAACTAACTTGAAAATGTAACTCCATTTGGCAATGAATACAAAAAAAAATTTTAAAAATCCTAAAATATAAACATTTCAAAAAATTCCACTACTTTAAATTTTAAAACAAAAACACATACATATTGTAAAACAAATGAAACTGAAGTCTAGCGAGGAAAAGTCACCTGCCCAAGATTATTCAGCTAGTAAAGGATATCTTGACTCCTGTCCAGTGCTTTCTACTATAACCCAGCCTCAACCTCTTCATTCTTCTCCCCCAGAAGAATAATCTTGCAAAATTAAAAGAGAAAAAAATATAACTTTGTTTCCATGTCTTTAATATCTCTAGGTATTTTTACAACTTCAGTATTCAGAGATTACCCCTCAGAAAAACAGGTGGTTCCTTTAATTAAGAGCAGGGGTTTCCCCTTAGAAGACAATGTTACACAGTACAAAACCTGAAGCCCTGTGGCTAGAAGCAAAGCTCTGAAATAAGTTATTCACTAGATGTGTGCCCTTGGGCAAGTCACTAATCTTCTCTGAGCCTTTAAAATGAGACCAACAGGGCCTGCCGAGTGGCGTGGTGGTTAAAAGCTGGCTTGGGATGCCAGCAGCCCCGGTTTGGGTCCCACATATGAGGGCCAGTGACACTGCCCTCAAAAAAAAACCCAAATAAAATAAAATAAAATAAAATAAAATAAAATAAAATAAAATAAAATAAAATAAATAAAATAAAATGAGACCAACAGCATCCAGACGGTTGCGTTGTAAGAATTAAGTGAAATGGTACATGTAAAGCACTTAGCCCAATTATCTGACAGATAAGCACTCAAAAATGTTAGCAACTGTTATTCCATAATGGTAGTTTTTTTTTTTAAAGATTTTATTGGGGAATTGGGGGCAGAGAACAGCATTGGGGAATCGGGGAAGGGGAACAGACAAGTTGTTGTCCTTCTGTTCTTCAGTCTAGTAGTGGAGGACATTGTTTCACTGGCCCATATTGGTATCGTCATTGTGCTCTTCTCGGGTGAGGCAGATTGGTCGCTGGCCTCTAGATAGTCGCTCACTGCAGCTATTGGCAGCTCACGCTGGCTACCGGCCGCTCACTGTAGCCTATGGCAGCCCACTACAGCAGGGGCTGCAGCTATGCCGTCCCCGGGGACTCACAGCAGCCCAGCTCCAGATGGAGCTGTTGTTCACCATCTTAGCTGTAGAGGGCAGTGTCACTGGCCTTCATATGTGGGATCTGAACCAGGGCCGCTTGGCTTCCCAAGCCAGCTCTTAACCAACGTGCCACTTAGCCAGCCTATAAAGATATTTTTATGATTCAGTAGG
The DNA here is from genome assembly GCA_033961575.1 of Aselliscus stoliczkanus. Classification (NCBI taxonomy): domain Eukaryota; kingdom Metazoa; phylum Chordata; class Mammalia; order Chiroptera; family Hipposideridae; genus Aselliscus; species Aselliscus stoliczkanus. Next base: position 143,536,048 of record CM066728.1, read on the forward strand.
TTCCATAAAAGCAGTGAGTCCTGAAAGAGTATGATAAAACTTAATCATGAACATTTACAGTCATTCGAGGGGATAATTCTCTGAGAAACATCTCCTTTGGCAATTTCATCTTTGTGTGAACAGCATAGAGTGTACTTACACAAACCTAATGGTATAGCCTACTTTATACCTAGGCTATACAGTACAGCCCATTACTCCTTGGCTACAAGCCTATACAGCACGTTACTGGATGGCACAACACAAGATCAAATCAAGCACAAAAGAAAATGATGCAATCTAGAAACAAGATAAATAAGAGATGTGCGAAGCTACTGCTGGCACGGCACACTTTTACAGCAAACTTCTTAAAAAGTAAGTACAAAGAATACTCTCTATGACAACAATAAGAAGTACAGTACAGAGGGCCAGGCCGAGTGGCTCAGTTGGTTAAGAGCTCACTCAAGAGTGAGAGCTGAGGGCCGGCCGAGTGGCGCATTGGTTAAGCGCTGGTTTTGGGATGCCAGCGGCCCCGGTTCGGATCCCACATGAGGGCCAGTGACACTGCCCTCTACAGCTAACAACAGCTCCACCTGGAGCTGGGCTGTGTGAGCCCCGGTGATGGTGTGGGCTGCAGCCCCTGCTGCAGTGGGCTGCCATAGGCTATAGTGAGTGGCCGGCAGCCAGCGTGAGTGGCTGGTAGCCAAGCATGAGCTGCCAATAGCCGCAGTGAGCGACATCCAGAGGCCAGCGACCGATCTGCCTCATCCGGGAAGAGCGTAATGACGATACCAACAGTGAAGCAACATCCTCCGCAACTAAGCTGAAGAACAAAAAGACAGCAACTTGTCTGTTCCCCTTCCCCGATTCCCCAACGCTGTTCCCCTCCGCCAATTCCCCAATAAAATCTTTAAAAAAAAAAACAAAAAACGAGTGCGAGCTGAGCTCTGAGCAACAGCAGTTCGATGCCCAGCCTGAGCTAAGCTGCCACTGAGCCACCAACAGGTGGCAGGATGGCTCAGCTAAAAAAAAAAAAAGTACAGTACAGCAAATACAAAAACCAGCAATATAATCATTTATTACCATTATCAAGTATTATGTACTACACATAATTGTGCTATATAGCTGACCCTTGAACAACACGGGTTTAAACTATGTGGGTCCACTTATATGAGAATTTTTTCAATAAATATAGTCAGCCCTCTGGATCCCTAGGTTTTGCATCCACGGATTCAACCGATCCACAGATGAGGAAGGCTGACTATACACATTGTTTTTCCATTTTAAATAAGGAATGTGAGGGCCGGCAGAGTGGCGCATTGGTTAAGCGCTGGTTTTGGGATGCCAGCGGCCCCGGTTCGGATCCCACATGAGGGCCAGTGACACTGCCCTCTACAGCTAACAACAGCTCCACCTGGAGCTGGGCTGTGTGAACCCCGGTGACGGTGTAGGCTGCAGCCCCTGCTGCAGTGGGCTGCCACAGGCTACAGTGAGTGGCCAGCAGCCAGCATGAGTGGCTGGCAGCCAAGCGTGAGCTGTCAATAGCCGCGGTGAGCGACATCCAGAGGCCAGCGACCGATCTGCCTCATCCGGGAAGAGCGCAATGACGATACCAACAGTGAAGCAACATCCTCCGCAACTAAACTGAAGAACAAAAAGACAGCAACTTGTCTGTTCCCCTTCCCTGATTCCCCAATGCTGTTCCCCTCCGCCAATTCCCCAATAAAATCTTAAAAAAAAAAAAAAAATTAGGAATGTGAATATCCAAGATGTTGGTATCAGTGGGGGTCCTGGAATGAATCCCCTGTGGATACTGAGAGTCCACTTAAATTTTTGAGAAGTCAAAAGTTATACTTAGATTTTTGACTACAGTGGGGAGGGGGAGGAGGCTAACTCCATGTTGTTCAAGGGTCAATTACTAGCTGAGCAGGAGGTTTGTTTGCACCAGCATCACCACAAACACATAAGTAATGCATTACGCTTTCCTAATGCATAAGCAATGACATTAGGATGGCTACTGTGTCACTAGGCAATAGGAATTTCTCAGCTTCATCATAATCTTACCGACCAGTATTGTATCTTGAACCTAAACATCGTTATGCAAAGTATGACATGTGCCCAGTAGTGTGTCATGAGCTTTACATGAGTTATCGCATTTGAGCCTTACAACTTTCAGGCAAGTAGTATTATTATCAAGCCAGGTTTTCAAATGCAGCACTGAGGCTCACAGAGATTAAGTAACTAGCCACGTTCACACAACTGGTAAGTGGTGGAGTCAGGATTTGAACCCAGAGTTTAAATCAGTTCACATTCCAACCAGTTCACATTCTGCATTTTAACCAGTTCACATTCCAAACACAAGGAATGGCAAGTAAAAGAGACTATAGCAACTTCTAGAACTTCCAAAAATTCCTCGAAATAAGTCAATATCATTGGGAGATGTCTGAGATGAAAAATGATAGGCAGGAAGGGGCCAGGTTATCAAGAATTTGAAGGCTATGTTAAAGGCGAGGAAAGAGTGAAGATAGAGAAAAATAATACGTCATTTATTTTAACCAAGTTGCTGAATTATTAGTATTATGAAGGTTGGCCTCAAGGAAAATAATTCTTTTTCTTATCTTAATTTGCCTGGGAGCTTAAATTTTTGAACTTTCCAGTCCTGCATCAATACTTAGAGATACAAGGTGTGATAAAAAAAATACAGTGAATGTTTAAATAAATTTATTATAGTAAGAGACACATTACCATTAATTCCCCTCAGATTACTCCCCCTCACTTCAAACACACTTATCCCATCATCCTTGCCACGTTCTGAAGCAGTCCTGGAAGTCCTCTTTCATGAGTGTCTTTAGTTTCACTGTCATGGCTGCCTCGATGTCCTGAATCGATTCAAAACGTTTACCATTCGTGGTCATTTTGACTTCGGCGAAGAGCCAGAAGTCACAGGGTGTCAGATCTCATGAATAAGGTGGATGAGGACACACCATGTTTTAATTTGACAGAAACTGCCATATACCAGAAAATGATATGTGACATGGAATCTTTCCATTGTGATCTCAAAATTTAGTGAAAGCTGCTGCCGAGTGCCATCCAACGGAAAGGCAGGGATCTTCAATATGGGAAGCAGGGCATCAAACCTTAGCAACAATGTGTGACAAGTTTCAGCTTGTTCAGTGCAGTCAGTTGGGTGTGGGCTACAGTTGACAGATGGCGTGTTTTAAAGTGTGCTATCAATCATCCTCCATCATGACAAGGCTCTGTGTCACACATCGCTTCTGGTATACCGCAATTTCTGTGAAATAAAAACATTACGGTACGTCCCCATCCACTTTATTCACCAGATCTGGCAAAATGTGACTTCTGGCTCTTCCCCAAAGTCAAAACAACACAGTACATCGAGGCAGCCATAACAGCACAACTCACGAAAGAGGACTTCCAGAATTGCTTCAGAAAGTGGCAAGAACGATGGGATCAGTGTGTTCAAAGTGAGGGGGAGTATTTTGAGGGGGATTAATGGCCATTCATCTTTTACTGTAATAATCTTTTAAAATTTAAACATACACTGTATTGTTTGATCACACCAAGTACATCAGTTCGTTGTGTCCATGTCCCAGCATACATCAACCCTGCAGATCTCTGACTATTCCCTGAAGGACTTAGGACATGACTCGACTTTCTGGCATCCATCATCCAGACAACCTGACATCCAACTGGTATGTCTTGGACCAAGCCAAGTGCTAAGAATGCAGCACTGATCATTCTCAAAGATGTGACCTTACTATAAGAACTCTTAACTTTCTTCTTTGGAACACTTCTGGGGTTTTGCCTAAGTGTGTTTCCAATCTCTAAGACCCTTGAATAAATCTTTGTCATTTGTTCCTAATCAAAGCCTCTTGACTCTTTTTGAATACGTTGGAAAAGGGTTACCACTCTACCCAAGGGTACCTGGGAGCCACGGAGGGTGTCAGGCCCCTAGGGGTACAACCTGATGAAATCTGTATTTTAGAAAGATCTGCCACGAAGACGGGGAGAAAGATCGGGGAGGCAACTGCAAGTCAGGGTGGAGGGATGAAAAAGAGAATTCCAAAGATTGAGAAATGGACTTGGCAAGCTAGCCGCCAGGCCCCATGCAGGGCACCGAGGGGCAGAGGCAAGCGGTCCCGACTGCCCGTGGCCCCGCCCCTGGCCCCGCCCCCTCCTAGGCCAACTCTCCCCAAGCCCCGCCTCCTGCCGGCACCCCTCTCTCCTAGAGAGCTCCCCTCACCTTGGCCACACGGATCATGCGCTTGGCCACGTCCAGGTCTCCCTGATGGTTTTGGCCGATCTCAGCAATGATGAAGCACGGGTGCTGCCCGCCCACCCAGCGCCCGGGACACAGCTCCAGCTCCAGCGGCATCGCGGCAGCTCGTGCTCCCGCCTGGGTCTCTGGCCGCGGCCGCCTCAGATCGGTTCAGTCCGCAGCTCTGCAGGAGCTCACCTCCACCCCGCCACGTCAGCCGCTGCCTCTGCGCAGCCAATCCCGGGGCCCCGCCTCCTGCCAGCCAATCAGGGGGCAGGAGGCGGAGTACCCGTTAGGAGGGCGGTACCGTGGGGAGGAAGGAGCGGCTTTCAGGGCTGGGCGTGTTGGCTGCCTGCTGGGAAGCGTGGTCCCTGACCCGTGCGGGGCATCCAGACTGTGTCGTGGTGCACCAACATTCCCCGAAGAAGGCTGACCGCTGCCTTCGCAGGGCGTAGTCTAGGTCTCGCTCCCAAGGGCGTGGGGAGAGCGCGCCCTACGGTGTAATGGAAAACAACGGATTCTGGATTTAGAATTACAGAGCTGATCCCAGCCCAGCCCCTGCCAGTCACCAGTTCTTGATCATGAACATCGTCTTTCTGAATGTTACTTTCCTTTTTCTCTGAAATGGGAAAATTCTATAGAACCTCCCTCACAGCGTTCGTCGTCAGATGATGCCTAGAAAACCTTGATCACAGTACTCGGGCTTTAATTAGCTTTCAGTAAGTGGTAGCTTTAGGTTCAAAAAGTTCCCCTTTGCCCAGCGTCACTCAGAAATCCAAAGCGGAGCTGGGGACTAGGACCCTGGATTGCTTCTCAGCCCAGGGACACACCTCTGTTGAGTTGCAGACAAAGTTGAGAAACAAAAGCTAGTTTGAAAGAAAAAACACTAACATTGATTTATAACACTGATGAGAAAATTAACAAGAAAGGAGAGAGGAGGAGGCACCCTTGGGTGGAAGGGTAGGTTCTGAACATGATAGAACCATGCAGGTGAAACTGCCAAGGAGGCAGGAGGAAAGGCAGGTCTGAAGCTCAGAGTGGAGGTCTGGGCAGGAGAGAGAGAGACCTGGGAGCCATGCTGAGTGAGGAAAAGACCAAAGACAGGTTGGACTGCTGAAGGAGAGTGAGTGCAGAGGAATGAACCTTGTGCAGCTGCCCTGCAAGGATTGGAGAAAGGGACTAGAAGCAGGTGACACTGTGTCCTGAGAAGGGGAACCTCACAGGGTCAAAGGCCCAGAGTAGTCCAGGAGACTGAGGAGAGTGAGGAGCAAGATTGGTGGGACTTGGGCGCCGCTGTGGATAGATGTGGTGGCCAAGGGGAGGGGAGGAAACAGAAGGGATGAAAACAGACCTTTCCTTGGGAAAGTTCAGTTGTTAAAAGCAGATGGAAATGGGCTCGAGGAGGTCTCAGAGTCAAGGGGTTCTGAAGAAGTGCGTATTGGGAGGCCAGGAGGGAGCACTCCAAGGAAAGCAGGAGATTGCAGCCGAGTTCATTCATCCTTGATATCTGGGTGTGCTAGACGAGGCGGCATGTGCTGTAAGTCTCTCGTGTTTAAATGGCCTTTCACACCTGGCTAAGGCGTAGCAAGAGACCCTGAATGATCACAGACAAAAAGAAATCCAACAGCAAAATAACTCAGTCACTGTGGGCTGAAGAAACTGTTACGGTTTTGCTTAAGTTGTGAATAAGTGGAAATTAAGTTTAAAGAGGGAAAAGGAGAAATTATGTTTAAAAATACAATTATCCCACAAAAGCAAGTTAGGTTGATGTTATTTGTGATTAAATTAGAGTAAATTGAGGTAGTACTACTTTACCTTACTATATAGTAAAGACGAAAGATTGCAATTTTCATTCCACTCTTGTTCTCCTTTTTAAAGCCAGTGTCTGGTGCTTTATGTTGCTTTTTCCGCTTGGATAATGAATCAATGTTCAATCTGTCAAAATGGATGAGAGCATGTGGGAAGATCTTTAAAAGAAATTAAAACCACTGAGGGGATTTTTTTTTTGTTATTGGCAGGAGAGGGCAAGGAAGAACTCAGCTTTGGAGAAACTAGGGTATCTAGAGTGCTGGGTCATGGGGATCAAGGTAGGGGATGAAGACTCCGTTCCCAGACCTGAGACACTGGGGCCTGGGGCCCCCATAGCCAGTTTGACTGTGCTAAGCCTCTCTTGAAGTTGGCTCCTGCAAAACTGAGGACTCCAGCCTAGTTTTTGCAACTCTGCGCTCCAGCGACACTAAACTAGTTTGAGTTCCACTAAAGGATGTTCTCTCACCTCCATGCCTTGCGGCACACGCTGTTTACTGAGCCTCCACTCCTCTACTCCCACCATACTGGGTCATGCTTAGTCACTTCCTCTCAGAATTTCCTCTGATCTCCCTAACAACCTTGTCTGGGCTGCCATAGGAACCCCTTCTTCACCTACTTATTATCCTTTACAGTAGCTGCCTCTTCTGGTTTGTTGTTCCCTCTAGACTATGAGCTCCTTTGGGTCAGGAACCATCTGGAGCATTTACTCGGCACTAAACCCAGAGCACAGCCCTAGCGATGCAATGGCGAACAAGACTGACCAGGCCTCTGCCCTCACATGGCTTAGAACCTTGTATTATAACTGTTCTACAGGGCCAGGAGCAACTTGAGAGCAGGGTCTGGACTGTTTCCTAGTGTATTCTTAGCACCAAGCACAGGATTTCTTAATGCTTAGTAGGTCCCAGTAATCATTTTCTGAATGAGCAAGCGCAGAAAAGGAAAGATGGCAGCAAAGACTGAGTTGTAACTTTCTGTTTACTCCTCAAGACACATTCCTCCTCTTAGGGGAACATAACTGTTCTCTGAAGTTGGCTTTCTGGAAAATTTCTCTGAGGAAGAAGTATTGAAGCTCCCAACCCCAGAACGGTAGTTGTCAATATTTACAGAGAGCTCAGTTTGCCAGACCCCTAAGCTTTTCATGGTTCCAACTCTGAAAGCGTTAGCTGTTCTCACTGTCCTGAACCTCTAGAACTGACAATCTTGTTAGTCAGCATCTACTTTGCGCCTAGATTGAGGAGGAAGAAAGAGGCCCACTAACTTCCTCATCAGAACGGAGTCAGGAACCAGGAGGCCCTAAGGAGGTACATCTGTCAAAGAGCACAAACTGGCCTTGGGCAGAGCTGGACTGGAGTCCCAGCCAGGCCAGGCATTCGTGGGCTATGTGACTTTGGTAAAGCACCTCACCTCTAAATCCCTCCGTTTCCACATCTGTAAAATGGGGATTACAGGGTACTATTTTGCAGGGGGTTTGAAGATTTAAAAAGAATCCTCCCTCAATAAATGGCCATGTCTCTTCCTGACTTGAAGCAGAAGTGCCCCCTAGTGGCAGATATACATCCTACTCATGCCAATGTGAGACCACAATGCTACTTTCTGGAATGACAAGTCTTGACTAGTGAAATTTACTAGTATTCCTACTGCAGCTTTTAGAAAATACTTGATTCACTGTCCTGGGGGTGCAGCCCTCATTCGGCCTTGTCCAGATAACTGTAACAGCCTCATTGGGCTCCTGCTACAGATCTAACCCTTTTTATTCTGTCAGCCCAAAACACAGCTGCCATTTTTTCCACATCAAATCCTTATCTACTTCTTGGGAAGGCTCTGAGGTAACTAGGAGGAACAGCATGAATAACTAACAGCAACCCTGTTGCTGGTTAGAACTTGGGAGTGTACCCCCATTCAGATTTATACAGCTGGAACGGAGCTGCACACACACTTACTTTCAATTCAGGAACTAGCAGCTCACAAAAGGAAGTGACTCAGGAAGGTCAAATACTAGCCAGTGGACAGGCTGGGGCTAAGTCTCTGCATTGTTTGAGGCCTCCCTCACAACTCCACTCCTGCTTTTTCAGGACTGGGGTGGGGCCGTGCCATAACGAACACACCCCGCCCCCCCAAACCCCTCCTGGCCCAGGGTCAAGCCCCTTAATCAGAGTAATTCTAAGGGCAACTTTCTTTTCCCTATATGCCCTCCCCAACACTAGTGAGACAAGTTATAAAGTACATGGTCAGATTATGAAGCTGACCTAATTGGCCATGGGAAGCACTTCTACACTTGCTGCAATCTTGGTGGTTTTCCTGCAGAGCAACTGTTTGGCTGGCCAAAGCTTAAGTGGGCTGGTAACTTGACTACCCTGTTCAAACTGTCAACACAGTGGTATCATCAGCCTCATTAAAATTGATGTCAGCACAACTTGACAGGGCTGGAGAAAAGGGAAGGTCATAACCTGAGGGTAGAACCTTTGTGATCTGTCTCACCTTTCTCTGGTGGTAGGATAGTGTAGCCCCAATAGAAATGCCAGAAATGGGAAGGATTGACTGCTGTTAACTATCCTCCTGTGACTAGTTAGGGATCCTGGGGGGGGGGGGTAAAGGGCTGAGGGGGCTAGCACCTTACACGACACTGCATTTCCATGAGAAGTGTCAGTCACTTTTCAGGTCCTGGGTTCCTATAGCACGAATGAATTCAAGGTAAGATTACAAAATTGAAAGCAGGGCCACAGAGTTCCTAAGTTAGGTTCTTTCACTTCACCAGTTGGGCCAGCTCTTGTCCCTCTCCTGTGCCTCAGTTTCCCCATCTCTACAATGAGCGATGGTTCCAACCCTTTTATTAGTAAAGGTCAAATGCTTCAAATATAATCATGGTATTCCAACCTATCACACAGGAACAGAGCAATTGCTGCAGCTGAAGGGCAGGGGTATGTGTGTGGGAGGAATGCCTACACTGATCAGGAAGGATCAAGTCAGTACTAGTCTTCCAGCCCCTCGTAGCTCCTACCCAGCTCAGACATCTTGTAACTCAAATATCTGCTGCAAAAGCTGGAGGCAAACTCATTCAATGAAGGTCTCCTTCAGATGGGAGACAACTCCATAAATACGGCCTGTGACCTCATCGCCAAAAAGCTTGCTTCTTCAAAAACAAAAACTGTCTTTGGTCAAGAGCAGCTGAGCCTCAAGGCCCTCCCAGAAGTCAGAATGTCACAGGCTTTTGGAAAACCAAATTTTAAAAGAAAAACAAGATAGAAATGAAAACCTGACTTTATCATTCCCTCGACATCTTCACTGGCTACATGTAGTTAAGTCAAGCTGACATTTTACAAAGTGAATGTACATGTCTGACCTTCAAGGCCTTCTAGGATGAAGTCCTAAATGACTGCTCCAGTCTCACCTGCCATTCCTCTATTCTTGCATCCTTCTCTAGTCAAACTTCCTATTTGAATTTAAATGTACTCAGTGATTCCCTACCTCTGCTCATGTTCCTCCATCCTTTCCCCACTGCCATTTCTAAACCTTGTATTCACATGTGCAGCTCGAATACTTTCCTTTCTAGGAAACTTCCCCAATCCTCCCAGTTGGAAGCTACCTTTCCAGCCTCTGAATTCTCCACTTACTGGACCTCTTGTCCTAGGTCCTAGCAAATATCACTGCCGTGTCTGTTTTCTCTTCCCTACTGGTTACTGTTAAGCACCCAAGGGCTGGCCTGTCTATTCCAACCCCCTCCCTCTTGCCCAGCCTGGCATATTCTGGGTGCTTGGTAGATACCGGAAAGTTCTGTACACTTGAAAAAGCAGAAAAAATATTCATCCAAAGTTAGTTTCGTATGACAACATCTACAAAAACCTAAATAAGGACACTTAAGCTACAGAAATTGCTTTATAATGTATTGAACGTTTGCCAAATGAGAGATACGGCCTGTGGTTGGGCAAAATAAAGTAATACCTGTTAAACCAGAAGTCAAGGGCCGGCCGAGTGGCACAGTGGTTAAGCGCTGGCTTGGGAAGCCAGGTCCCACATGTGAGGGCCAGTGACACTGCCCTCAAAAAAACAAACAAACAAACAAAAACCCAGAAGTCAAATTGAATTTTCTTTGCAAAAAGCAAACTCCACTTTAAAGACTCGAGATTTCAGTTTTAAAGTAGATGTTTTAGGGGTTCCAATAACACTATGTAACTTTTTCTAGACATAAGTGCAAATTACATTCCTATTTTTAACAATGCTTTTACACACATAAAAACCCCTCATAGTAGCTTATAGCTAAGATTTAGTAAAACAATCCTCAAATCTTTCACTACAAAAATATTGACAATGCAGGTACACATCTATTAAATGGCTGAGCCACTGAATACACAGACTGCAGAATATCTTACCCCTCCCCCAAATCCCTTTAAGATCTGCCAAGAAGTGAGAAAAATCTTCATCCTCTGGGAAAGCTGAGCTGACCTCAGGCAGTGCCTACCTGCTCCTTGACAAGGCTTTTCACATGTCATTCCTCCTTAGCACGCCTGTCTTGATAACAAACCATACTGTTTACCCATCAGTCAAATCCTACATGTTTCAGCCTTGATGAAAAGCCCATTTTTTTCTTCAGACCTTCCAGTCAGTGAGGATCACAGACCATCAGTACTGCAAGAGAATTCAGAAGCCATTTGGTCACACCCCCTCAATTTTACAGACTGGGAGATGATCCGGAGGTCAACACAAGGTCACCCAAGAAATCAATGGCAGGTCCAGAACTAGAATTCAGATCTCCTTGAACTCAGGGTAAGGTCTTTTCCTTTATATTACCCTCTTTTCCTTAATTCATTTATTATTTGAATTTAACATTATTTTTATTGGCTTTCAGGGGCTCCATAGCACTGACTTCCAAACGTTATTTAAAACATCTTACCGCATTCACTCTCATAGACATCAAGAATGAAGATCAGATTTAAATGCTCAAAAATCATATACACTTGTGCAATTCCCCTCAACAAAACACTAATATAAAAATGTCAAAGAAACCAGTTCTTCAGTGTGTTTTAACATGAGCTTACAATTAAAGTCTAATTTAAAAATGTAAGCATACAACTAGGCTTTACCAAAGAGGAACGTGTTTATTTCACTTAAATTCTTAAAATATTTTTTTGGCAGTTGTCACATATAATGTCCTAAATGTAAAAAATTTTAATTAAAAAGAAAAGCATGAAAAAAACAGACCCAAAATGTTAAGATTTTATTTACAAAGCTTCTTTGTTGTACAGAAAGTAAAAATGCTGTTACAATCTTGGTGTAACTGGTAGCCACAGGTGGTTGACTCACCAATCACAGCTAACCACGCTACAGCAAGAGTCTTACACAAAAACCTAACAACGCTTACAATTTTGTTGGGGTGAAGTTCCCAAACTTGGTGGTGGATTTCCAAGAAGGACTAAATGGAGGAAGGCGGAATGTCACAGGAACTATTCTTTGGCTCTTTGGGTGGGTGTCCTGGGGTTTGTATCACAGCTACTTTTTTTTTTTTTTTTTTTTTAAACAGCTACCAAATCCAGATGAGCAGTCCAACCAATCAATACTGAACAGTTCTTTTTTTGCAGGTTATTTGGGGTCTTAATCATCTTCTCCTTCATCATCTGTTTCTCTCTTCCTTTTTTCACCTTTCCCGCTTTCTTCCTCCTCTGTACAATAACAAAAACTCACTTTGAGACAATTGAAAAGGTTATTGGCTAAGGGAGGTTAACAACAATGAATTTTTTGATGGTCGGGAGATTAAAGCTTGATCAGATCAACAGACTGTTAAAAGGTATTATTGGGTTGTTGGAAAAGTCATGTTGTATTGTTTCTGCTTTTGGTTGCAAAAATGCGTCATGACTTTTCCGACAACCCAATAATTTTAAAACGCATAAATAATGACCATGGAACCAAGAAGTGCAAAATGCATCTCAAATCATAGCAAAGTTAACCCAATTTTCTCAATTTTAAGTTGGCAGTATTCCAATTGTTTCTTATACCTGTTGGTCTCAACAACGAGACATTAGCATTATTAAAATGCTCAGCAAGGATTTTGGTGTTAGCTAGCCTGTTTTTGACCCATGCACGCTAACAAATGACCTTGGGCAGGACGCCTAACCTCTTTAAACCTGTTTCCTTGTTTATAAAATGGGGAACTGGTAGTAACTTGAGAGTGTTATTTGGAGGATTAAATGTGATAACAAAGTATTTAGCCTAGAACATGGCATCACACAAATTGTATCAAGTGAATATTAACTAAAAAGGATTTCTTAGACTCCTCAGGTATTTACACAAGAGACCTATATACATCATTGTTTTTTCAACTAGTAAAAATTCATGGCTATTTCAATGATATTAACTAAATCTGCATCAAATTATGTTCTAAAAAGCTTCTTGAAGGCAGAAACCAGGTCCTAAGGATTGTTCTATCAGTGTCAAGTTAGTCTAGTGTCTGGCACAGAGAGCAGATGCTGAGAAAGTATGAACCAATGGAAAGGAGAGCAAACAACCTGGTACTCTAACATACACAGCATGAGAATCTGTACTTTCAATGAATAATAAATAGGTGTTGCACTTGTTTTGTTTGTGGTGGGGAAAAGAATAACATTGATAAGATTGGAAAGGTGCTACTTATATATCCTGCAAAAATTATAATCCAATCAAGATTTTTTATTTTATTTTTTTGAGGGCAGTGTCACTGGCCCTCACATGTGGGACTGAACCGGGACCCCGCTGGCTTCCCAAGCCAGCGCTTAACCACAGTGCCACTCGGCTGGCCCCAATCAAGATTTTTTTAAATGAAAGAATTCCAAACACAGAAATCTCATGCCTGGCAGTAACCCAAATGGTGAGGTGTAAAAACACAGTTCAAGTGTGGGGACTGAGGACAGGGCCTCCTTCCCTCAGGCATTATTAATTACTATAAAGCAGGTGAGCTACACCAGCATATATGCACTGACAGGGCTATACAAGTGCCTATGAAGAACACTAGGGCAAAGGGCATTTTATTTTCTTCTCAGTGGTTCTAAATTGTAAATTAATGGACTGTGCTTGCTCCTGCCACCCTTCTCCCTCAACCCATTTTTAACTGAGGAGAACTAAAGTGCATGCATTAGACCTACCTTCATCCTCATCCTCATCCTCATCATCTTCATCTTCATCAACTTCTCCATCATGTCCAAATTCTTCCTCCTAAAGAATGGTAAATAGTAAACCATTATGAAATTCTGCCAAGTTGAGTTGAGAAGTACGAAAAATATATAATTTCTTAATAAATGTGACAATCCATCAAGGAGAAAATTGAAATGTTATTTTTATCTACTTTGATGTACTGAGATCTATTGGTTTTTCTTAATAAGCTTAATTAAAAATTTTCTTTAAAAACTGCTATTCAGAAGTAAGCATTTTATTGGCCAGACATATTTAATTAGTATACAACTTACAATGGATAACTCAAGAAATGACTTAAAAATCTTGAATTTCAATTCAGGTTTGGACAAAGATTGCTACATTACCATTCTTATAAAAAGCTTCTTTCAGGAACTTTACTTCATTAAACACCTATGAGATTATACAAGTGCTCAGCCTCATTTCTGTACTAAAAAAGAATATGCTTTTTGATGACGTCTAACTTTCTTCAGCTGTCTTCACAAACCTCCTTGAGGGTCCAAGTTAGTGACTCCTTTCTCCTGTCCTCATATGGCATTCAGCTCCTCAGAGATATTGTATTACTAGGTGCCCCATTAAATTAGACGGCCTGCTCTTTCAGGGCAGGGCCCCATTTTTATTTAACTCCATCCCCCAGCTCTCTAACACAGGAGGCATACATTTAGTGAATTAAGCTGAATATACAAGAACAAGTTCGGACTTGGTAAACATACACTTCCTTTGAATACCAGAAAGGGACAGACATATGAGTATCTTCGGTTCCTAGTTTTCTCACCCTGCTGAATGAATGCTCAACTCGTTGCTTCCTCCCAATGTTAAAGAGTCAAAACTTAACTTGCAGAGCCAAGCACTGTGTCTAGTTAGCATTCAGTAAACATTCCATCTAGTATTTATTAAAAGGGATACAAGAGCTCAATCAAACTGGTATTAGTATATGTACAAGTATACTAACTTCTTTAGAAGGACTTTTCTTTCTTCCTTTCCTTTTTTTTTTAAGTCTACACTTTTAATTATAAATAGGAAGAAGGGCAGCAAACAGTTGCACTGACCTCCCCACTGCCTTCATCTTCATCATCGTCCCCTACATCTTCGTCTTCATCTTCATCCTCGTCGTCATCAAACTCTTCCTCCTCACCATCCTCATCCTCCTCATCCTCCTCATCTTCTCCTTCTGAAAATAGTTCAAAAGGAATTCATTAAATACCCTTGATGTCTCATGGTACACACCCATGGGGAACTATGGGTTGGTCCATAGGACAAAGGCTGGGCTACACCAATGTCAGGGAAAACCATGAACCAGTCACCCTCTTTCTCCCAAGCTGCTGCAGCTCAGTTCCCTTTGTTCAACGGAGTGCCATAAAATCTGGAGGCCAGAACTCCTGGTGGACTAGATGTACCCTACAATACTTACGGATGAAATGATGTAATGTCTGGGATTTGCTTCTAAGTAAGGAAGGGGGAAGAAGGTGGGGTGTATATGTACAAAACAAGATCAGCCATGAGCCAGTAATTGTTGCAGCTCAGTCACGGGAACATGAAAATTAGTTTTACTATTATTTTTACCTCTATGTCTAAAAATTTCCATAGTAAAAAGTTACAGAAATGAAACAAAACAAACAAAACTCCTTCTCTGAGGCAAGGGTACCCACAAAGCCAACTGCCCAAATCAGGAACCTGGGAGACCCACTACTAACTCTCTAAGGGGGCGGGGGGCAGGCTGCAGGGCACCTGTGTCCTGTCTCTACTCCATTTGGTGCAGGCCTCCCATCAAGCCCCTGACCTCGCCCAGTCTTGGGGCCTGCCTGCCTCATGGCCTCTGCATGTTCTTCCCTCTCTGCTCTGCTTGACTAACACTGACTCAACCTTTGAGTCTCAGTGAAAAACTCACTTCTCAGGCGGACTCGCCAGACCTCCTAATCCCAGCTCACACTCTCACACAAGCACCTGGTGCTTCTCCACTACTGCACTTTGCTCCCTTATGATTATTTAGTTATGATTATTGAACATTTTCTTCTTAGTAGACAGTAAGCTCCAAGAGGACAAGAACCATGTGGTCATACACCCCCCGACCCCAAACTATTTCCCACGGTGCCTGGCACATAAGAGATGCTCAAATGTTTGTTGCCTGACTGATCTTCTCTATCAAAAACTGCTCTCCACTCTCCAAAGAATTCCTTTATAGGCTCCTGCATGTGTGGCTATTCCACCTATTTAGGGTGAACTTAAATAGACAACAAAAGGCACAAAGGGTTTTTAAACAAATGAACCCTGTGATGAGGGGAATAAATGAAATAAACATTTGGAACAAGGTGAGATGTCCTAGTCTGTGCCCGCTTTACCACCTCACATCCCATCTCTTTTTGCCTTGTCTCAAATCTGCTGCAAAACAAAACTGTAAAAATGCTTCCAGAACACTACACCAATAATTGCACCCAAGCTGCTTGATGTTTTTCCTCCTGCACTTTTCTTGATCATTTCTGTCTTGTGTATTTTTATCTTTAAAGATATTTAAAATAATGCTTCAAATACAGTAATACCACGAATCTCAGTAACATCAGGAATCTAGACTATGTTTTCTTCATGCTGACTGATATGAAAACTAATCGCTCTGCTTCCTTTAAACCACTTGGAGGTAAGAAACCATTTATCCTAAGAGTGACTCAGAGTAAACACATCACTTTGCAAAGAAAGAACAAGCTGACCAGGAGGGATATTTTGGGTAGAAAATATTCAAAAATTCTTAAAGATAACTGGATGTAAAAACGCTTGGGCCGGCCGAGTGGCTCAGTTGGTTAAGAGCTCGCTCAAGAGTGCGAGCTGAGCTCTGAGCAATATCAGTTTGATGCCCAGCCCGAGCTGAGCTGCCAACAGGTGGCAGGATGGCTCAGCTAAACAAACAAACAAACAAACAAACAAACAAACAAACCCTTGATCAAATGTCAAAACTAAAATTTATATTCTAATTCCATGTTATGGCCAGAAAATTATTTCCCTTATTAATGAAAAATGGAATCCAACATATAGTACTTGGAAATCATTACCTTCTTAAACTCTATCTAGTCTTATATTAAAGGCAGGACAGCTGTTTTATTTACATTTGGATCTAAGATATACTGAGTCTCTATAAGTGTTGAGCCCTGTGAATAAAGAGAAGAAAAGACAGTCCCTCCCAAGAAGATAATCATAGCATAGTTGGAGGGGACACGAATAGCAGAGAATGACAAGTGCTATGACAGAGGTAAGGAGGGAATGCTGTAGTGTGCACAGGAATCTAACCTAGTTCATGGGTGTCAGGAAAGGCATCCTGGAAGTGTTGATGGGAAACTGAGTTTGTAAGGATAAGTAGGCAGTAACCAAGAAAGGGGAACAGCTAGGAGGAAGACAGGAGACATGAAATGATGATCCCTTTAGTAAACCATAAACCACAAGTACTTCAACAGGCTGAGGAAGCCCATGATCTCTAGGCTCCAAATTCAAGACTAAGTAGCTAACAAACCATTTTTATTTGGAATCATTTAAAGGCTTTAATGTCCCAAGAGCTTATTAAAATTAAACTGAGGTCCTAGCTCTAATTTAACAGAATGCCTACATGCATGACATAAATTATTTTTCTCAACAGCAAGAACATTCAGTAACTTTATCAGGACCCTTGCGAGGCAGAAAATTGGTTCACTGGCTGTCATGTCCATCACCTTCATCATCCTCTTCTTCATCCACACCATCCACCTCGACATCTGAGTCAGGGGCTTCTCGATCTTCTCGGTCATAACCATCCAGGTAGGTCAGCTGGGGCAAGAGCTTGAAGACACTCTCTCTGTAGTCATTCAGATTAGTAACCTCACAGTTGAACAGATCCAGGCTTTTCAGACATTCCAACTTTTTCTGAAGAAAAGGATAAAAAAACACACCTCCTAAACCAAAGGAACATAAGCAACAGACCCATCTCCGAAAGAGGTAAAATTCTAGGCTCTGTATTCAATTAGCTTCTACCCACTAAGCCTTGTACATAGAAAAACATTTCAAGTCCTTCGTATCCTTTATATTTGAGGCCACTAGATTTTAACTAGTCCTTCCATCTATGTCTACCCTTCTCAAAGAACTTTTTCTGGCAGCATCAGCCTTAAGAAATATGAATTTGAAAAAGTAGTTACTAAAAGGATCTTTTCACAGTACGAGACAAATCAAACAGAATTTAATAAATTTGGTTCAAGACTAAGTTTAAACATTTGAGTAATCAAATGGCCAATAAGAACTTGCTTCTTCTCAAGCATAGTCTTCAATGCTCTGGGGTTAATAGTATGAAAAGAATTTAATTCATTCGACCAATCAATCAACTCCATCTCAAGGTATTTGAGATTTCTACTTGGGGACACAGATGTGAAATGCTAGCGAACACAATATAATAAAGCACACAGTGTGGTGATGCAGGTATTTTCCAGGAAGACAGGAGTCAATACAGGCTGGGGAAAAGGAAGGGATCTCAGGAGTTCCAACTTTGGAAGTAAAGAAACATTATACTCTTAATTTTTGAGGACATGATTAACACTATTTCCAGACTTTTCAGAGATAAAATTCTTCTGATTTTACCATACCTTGAAACTCTGTTGCAATACTTCGTTTTGAACCTCAGTTTCATCTATTTAAAATAGTTAAGGTCTAAAAACCTGGCCTAAGAAAAGCTTTCCGAGTAGTCAAAGTGGACTGGAAAATGTCCATGTATTTTACTCAGATCTTCATTTGTTAGATCAGTGTATATTAGTACTTCAACCCCAGGTCTATTAAGTTTGATCACGGGTAGTAAAGAGACTGGAAGGGCAGAGGTAGTATTATAGGCAAGTAAGGAGAAAGCAACCGGAGCAGACCCTCCAAGAAAGGACAGGGTGCAAGCATATAAGAAGCAAACTCAAAATGTGAAGTCCTATAAAGCCCAGCGCCTTTTAGAATAGGGGAGATAAGCCCAGAGGATGTATGCTATATAGCTTCATAAATGTAACTTTTAATGGTTCTGAAGCTTGGTATTGTTTAAGAAAGTAGTAATAAAAATATTAAGAAGATCTTTGCATAAAATTGCAAAAAATAAATGTTAGTTTTTAAAAGCTTTGATGCTTTATTGAGAAAGCTATTTCAACATTCTCAAGGACCTGGGAAGAAATGCAGATGAAACAAAACCTTGTCTTCAGGACTTGAGGTATCTGTGTAATTCTGGGGAGTTACAAAACAATCTGAAAAACTTAGCTCTAAGGCAGGGCTTGGCAAAAGGGCCCATTCCAGCCCACAGCCTGCTTTTGTCAAATAAGCTTTATTGAAACATAGCCACACTCATCTGTATATATATAATGTATGCCTTCTTTTGTGCTATAGTGGCAAAACTGAGTAGCTGTGACAGAGACTGTATAGCGGAAAAAGCCTAAAAGGTCTATTATCTGGCCCTTTAGAGGAAAGTGTTGCCAACCCTTAAATTCACAGTATTTCCATCTTCCTGGTCAAAGATGCGGTTCCCACACTTGTTTTATTCTCACTGAGCAGCCCTTGGGAACACAGAACCAGACAGGGAACAGAGAGCAGGGTTACAGCAACAGGCAACTGTACTCCTCAAAACACCAACGTACGAAGATCCAAAGGTTTGTTGATCAAATGTGCTTATGTAAAAGTCACTCCCCTGAGGCCTTAAGAGAGCTGTCCCCAGTTCTTCTCATCATAGGGAGAGCTACTTTTATGTGTGTAGCTTTCAGATCAGATTCCCCACGGGGCAGGCTCTGACCTCCAGAAGCCCAGGTATAAATTCTTGCCAAAGATGGGGGGAAAAATGCTGAAATACTACCCCAGACAAATAGGTAGCATACTGGGAACTCTTTTCTCTTCATAAAAAAGTTGACTCAATAACAGCTAAGATACAACCACAAGTAAATTTAGGCAGCTTTCCCAAAGAGGCTCAGTCTAAAAATTCTCTGCTCAAAGGAATGAGCCATGTGCTTCTCAAAATTATTCCCTAGGAATAAATGTACAAAAATGCAAACTATTCCAGACCTTTAATGCTCCACAGTGCCCCAAGCTCATTCTCTAATTCTATTGACTATCCCAGTATTCGGGGCCTCCAAGGCTGTTTCTGACTCTAGGAATCTATGAAGTTTTTGGCTGCTTCTTGAGAAAGGATCCATTATAATTTGGACATACTAGAAAACCACGTGAAAGCAAATAAACAACAATAATATCCCAAATTATAGTATCCTAGACTTGTTTAAAGTAGTAAAATTACATTTTAAGGCTCAAAATACACTAAAAACAGATCATTCAGGATCCCAAGGTAATATCTAAATACTGCTAAAAGAAAAAAAAAAATCACAACTCTATCAATACCAGAAATTTGGCCTAAAACTAATAGGCTAGCCATAATAAACATTAAACATTTTATTAACAATAATTTTGCTTGCCTTCTTAGAATTTAGAAAGGCTTTGGGGGATGGTTTGGATGGCCCAGGTCTCTTAAAAAAGGTGTCCAAGGAAGTTTGAATTGATGCCTTCTTTGTCTCTCGATTAATGTCCCTGTAGCAAGCAGAGGCATTCACAATCATTGCATTGACTGTTAAGAACTGGGCTCAACGTAGACGGTGCTCAAAATGTATGTGGTTAATGAGGATGAGGATGGTATTTTTCCCCACTGAAGAATACTTTCAGAAGTAAAAATGGATTCAACATTTCCCCACTTCACCTTCTCCTACTGTTTTATTTGATTCCAAGTTCTAACTTCAGGAGATCTACCTAGCACCCCCAGGAATCTGAGCAGCATGTTCAGAGAAGGGTGGGGACCCAGGCTTTTCCCACTAGCCCTGTATGTGCAGTGCTGGGCCCTGTGATAGGCTAATCAAGTGTGTGACTCTGGACAAGGGGTTCAGCCTCTCCCAAGCCTCAGCTTCCTCATATGTAAAATGAGAACCATGCTATTTCTATCCACTTTGTAGAAATGTTCTTGGAGGGTTACTAATGACATACATCAAGTATCCACTACAGTGTATGGTACATAGCAAATCCTCCAAAAATGGTAAATACAACAGTGATTATTTCTCATTCTTCACTGTCCTAGGGGACTGAGACTTTCATAGCCATCAAAGAGCCCTTATACACCATTGACAGGTCAGGAATCCCCCAAGTAAACAGCTCTCATACAGTGTTTGCTTCAGCTCTGCCCATGTGTGCTAGGGCACTAACAAAGGCTTCTGATAAAACTTCAAAGAGGACTTAGCTTGCCGTGAGAATTCAGCAATAGCTAGTAATCTAGTTTGGAAAAGTACTGCTTGGTACTTTGTTCTAGAAAAAAGGGGTTCCTATGCTCACAGTAACCCTGAATTGATAGGCCTGTCATTAGCACATAGACAATAAAAGCTTAATGTAGCCATCTGACTGGGAGGGAGATCATTAGCACTTAATGGGGTGATCCTATGGGAATTTCCAGCTTAGGTCAATTTGGCTATGGAATACATTTGTAGGTAAAAACAGAAGAACAAGTCCCAAGAGCAGTGCAAAGAATGGTGGGCTTGGATTTGAATCCCTACTCTGCTATTTATCCTGTGGCCACTGTGTAATTACTTAAGCTTTCTCAAGTTGGTTTCCTCATCTCCAAAAGGACAGTCTTTCTCTCTCCCCTGGGTTATATGGGATACAATGGGCAAATGTTATTGTCCTTGAAGACAGCAAAACTCAATAAATGTTTGCTTAAACACTGGAAATGGGGCTTGGTTTAGAAGAAAACAGAACTAGTAAAAATAAGGGAGCTAAGTATTTGGGTGTATCTAACATGGAAAAAAGGGGCAAAATCCATGGAGCAAAGGTGAGAAACAGGCTCTCAACATTTATAAGAAATAGAAGTTAAACATGGTCCACTTAATGAAACATACAAATAAGGTGACTCTGTAAATGATTAAATCTACACTGTAGCGGTGGCTCAATTATTTAGGAGGGGAAAAGACCCTATAATTCTGACAGAAAATCCCTTCACTGAAGTCACAATTTAACTCTACCTTCCCTGAAATATCAACAGAACATTCTGTACGACTGATGGGAAATCCAAATATTGTAATACATTGTGACATCAGAAAAGACCGAGACAGCAGAAGATGCCTTATATCCTCCTGGGTTCTGCTCTTCTGGATCCTGAAAGACAGCTCCTATATGCTATACAACCCTCTTCGAATTAATGTTTGCCAGTTAAGTCAAATAGAAATATTGACTTTATATATATATCAATAAAAACAGAAAGAAGCCATAGACTTCTTTGGGTAGTATGAACAGATTTAAGTTCTGTTAGTCTTATTAAAATGAATTCTCCCTGTATGCCAAATTTATAGTATGTCATATTTAGGGAAAGCAGTCATTTAACAAGCATGAATTCCCACACCCTGCATTAATCCGTATCTCCAGAAGCTCTTGTCTGGCCACTACAACTTCCACGTGGACTGTGCCCCCATTTGCTTAGAAAGCAAAGTAAGTGCATTACCTCATTTTATCCTCAGAACTCCTAAGTGAGGTAAGGCAGGGATTATTGTCCCTGCTTCACAAGTAGGAAACAGAGGCCCAGAGAGAAGAAGCAATTTGCCCAAGGTCACACAAGTTTATAATCCAATTGGCACTCAAATTTAACTTTCCATAGCTTATCCCAGTATGTACGACTGAGGAGGATTTGGGGGTTCCCATGCAAAACTTGGGGCAACAGTGATCCAGCTAGAGTACAAGATCATGAATTAGAAGACCTAAAATTTACTGGAACTGTCTTTGGACTTCTGTTCCACCTACAATTCAGATATGCCACCTAATATAAATAGCTTTTTCTATGAAAGTATAGAATAGCCTGGCCAGTCTGGGGGAAAGTGTTTAAGATAAATGTTTAATTTCATATAAAATGCTAAAAAGACAAAAGAAAAGAATTTCCCATTGAAGGAAGCCACCACAGTATCAGGCAGGGAGAGCAAAGGCACAGGAACACACATAACTACAGAGGCCCTGATCTTTAAAACTAGACTCCTCCTATAAAAAGTATTATAATAAAAAGCCACCACTTCCTTAATCAATTATTATTTCCAATCATTTCCCTCACTATAAAGAAATATGAAAATGAAAATGAATCCAATAAGTCCTGGATTCCAAATTCTCAATTACTTACCAAAGGTTCCAAGGTGCTGATATCTTTCAGTTTATTTCCACTTAAGTTTAGATGTGTGAGATTTGGAAGTTTTTCTGCCAACATGTCCAGACATCCATAGATTCTATTGTCACTGAGCTCAAGCTGCAAGAGAATGCACACAACACAAGCACAAATACACAGAGAAACATGTACATTAAGGTATTCTAAAGGGCAAATACAGTTCTTAAGTACTTATCGGGATCAAAGATCTCTATTTTTATCAGGGCATTTATGTTGATTTTGTTTGATTAAACTCAAATAGTTTTCAGATCCCAGAAACATTTCGCAGGAGAAGAGACAGGACAGGATAGGATGAGGAGAGTTGTGTTTTCTTAATCACCTGCTAATTAGAACAGCTTGCTCGAGAACTGGCCCCTAACATCAGTGAATACAGTTTCTCACCTAAAAAGTGGGTCAAAGCAAATTAGAATTCTTTGAGAAGCTGTAATGCTCTATACCTGCCAGGAAGGATAAATGGTCCGTGCATTCTAAACAGTTTATTGTGTGTGCCAAGCAAAGCTTGCTATGCCCACTTGAAATCTAATCTGGTCTATAAAGTGCTGACACACTGTGGGGTTCTACATCTGGAAGCCACCAGGAAATGTTGCTCTGAAGTCTACTGGAAGGCCTCAAAACAAGCCCTAAAGAAGGTCCGTGACCTGAGGAAAAGGAGTGGGGCAACAGCTTCAGGGTTGACACAACCAACTCCCCGGAGGCCACTTCTTGCATAAACCTGGCCTTTAGAAGAACCTACTCTAATTTCTTAGCAGCAGGTCAAGTAGCACAGTAAGTGGTGTGCCAATAAAGAAATGAGCCTTCAGAAAAAAATATTAGAATCTTAGAATGAAAGAACCTGGAGCCTGGAAAAATTAGATGGTTGAGAGCATCTAAGTCAAACTTTTCATTTGGCAGATGAGAAAACTTAGGTCATACAGTGGTTTCATTTCCCTATTTTAAGTGCCAACAACAATGGTAACTGTATCTAATCCTTACATAGCACTAGTGTTTGATGCATTAGAAATACATGAACTCACTTGATCCCACCATAGGGGTAGGTAGAATTATTACCCCATGGACAGATGAACATGAAACACAGACTATGTAACATGCCCAGGGCCACAGAGCTGTTACAGTGGTGGATCTACGATTTGAAGCTGGGCAGGCTAGCTTCAGAAGAATCCACACCTTCCCCACTATGCTTCGTCCCTACAATAGCATGAAAACATCACGAAATGTAGTCTATGGCATGCAATGATGCAGAATAGAGAACTTCTAAAAATATAAATATTCGTTGAAAGAATGAGTTTGAAAAACAATTCAGGTCTGCTGCTTGGGTGTTATTAAATATTTCAGAAGAGAATGCAACTTACACAAAAAAAATTTTCCTTCCAATGAGATATTACAGTCAAATATCTAATCACGGTCTGGATTTAAAAATATAAGTCTATGATCAATAAAGACCCAAGTGTTAACTTTATTGAGATATTAGTAAATCAAAATAAAAAGAGAACACTTCTCTTGGTTGGTCAGAATACCACACATATGTAATAGTCACATCCTTTCAACATGAATATCTTAGGGAGTAGAGATAACAAGGCAATCTGCCAAAGGGTTTAGTGGCATATTTATTTTGAAATAAAAGCAATGTGTAAATTTAGGAAACTTGTGACATGTATACATAAAATTTCTTTCAGATCCTGTTTCTGGTTAAAAAACAACCTGTGATCTAGGGTAGGAAGAAAATAAAGTCCACATCTGCTGTAAAAATATCTAATCTGCCTTTAAGTTTGATTTATGGATGTCTCTATTCCTCCCTCACTAACCCTACAAGTAACTGATTAAAATAAGATTTCAAATGGATTTGATAAAGCCTCTATTATATAGATGGTCACCAATACACTTACTTTCCGAATAGGTCTGGTAGTATATAGACCATAGTAATTCAGGAAAATGTATCAGGATGCTAGGAAAACAGAGCACAAAATACATACTAGGATCTGCTAGTGTCAAGTTTATGTAAATAGATTCTAAAAAGCCATCAGTTGTTTGATGGACTAATCAGAGCTTCCAGTGTCACCTATAACCCATGCAAATAAAATGGATGACACCTGAATTTCTAAAGTAGCCATTTATCAGAAGAAAGGAAAAAATTTACCAATTTAAATATAACAGGATTCTTTCACATAGGAAACTCATGAGGACTGCCAGAGCATTTATTACCTAAATAAGGCAAATAAGTAAAAAGCACTTCTGGTTTTTAATTCATGTACTTAACCAAAAAATAACACCTGCAGGACTCAAAAGCAAGCTACAGGAACAGTCTACCTGCCCTTTGCCTAAGTCTGATTAGATTTCTTTCTATGTGTGCCTTTGTTCAGACAAAATTTCACTGTAAATTCCCTAATAAAGTGAACACCTATACTTTAGAGAATTCTACAACCCTTTCCGTATGTAACGGAAAAGGTACTGGGTTAAGAAATAGGAGATGTGCGTTCTAGTTTTGGCTCTAGCACTAACCACTTTTGTGGGTGGCGTTAGGGAAATTATTATACCGTTCTGGGTCTATTGGTATACCTCTAAAATAATGGGCTGGGTTAGAAGATCAAAGTTTCTTCCAGTTTTGACATTTTGGGGCTCTGTGACAGCTAGATGTGCAAAGACAAAACATCTTGAGGGGTGGAGAAATTGGAGGGGGATATTGACTGGTTTGTATTTAGACCAATGAAGCGCTAACAATGGGTCATCAGCTAAGGCAAGGAAATACAGTAGTTCTGTTACAATGAATTCTTACAGTCAATCACAACATGTTTTAAACTTCTGGTCATTAAAAATTATGCAATGGATTTGAATTATCATAAAACCCACAAATCTGAAGTCTTTATTACTTAAACTCACCCCTCATCAATAAACATAAAACTTGAAGAGTGGTAGGTAGGTACCTGTGGTTCCTAAACCAGAGCATACTAAGAACAAAATGTATTTAACATTATAACAACGAATGTATAACAATTAACAAGTAATAAATTATTCATAAAATAATGATTATTCATAACGATTATCTACTGAGCATCCAACATGTATTATTTCCAAACATCACAGCAATTCTGTAAGGTCAGGTGGTATCACCAGTTTACAGGTGAGGAAATTGAGCCTTAGAGAGATTAAATAACCTGCAGAAGATCACCCATCAGGGAAATGATAGACCTGGAATTCAATCCCAGATATATGCCCAGTTCCAAAGGTGTGTGCTTTTTGCTACTAAATGCTTCCTTACAGGTAAAAATCATATATTTTTCCCTTCCCAGGATGGTTCTCTTTTACAATAAAAAAAAAAAAATGCACTTACCTTTTTCAATTTAGGTAGTTTAGGGAGATTTGAAACTGAAATCAAGCCTACATTTATTAAACTGAGGAACTCTAAGTTCACAAATTCAGCGGTTAAGCCCTCAATCTTCCCATCATTTGACTTGCAATTGTCCAGGACAAGTTCTCGAACCTGTGGATGACAAAGGAAAAAAAAAAAAGGAGGAACTTCCATGAAAACATACAGAAAACAAAGAACAAAAAGAGCACAAACTCCAGCCATAATTACCCAGCAAAAACACCCACATATAGGGGCAGCCTCTACTTAGACCTAGATCACAGTTATAAATAAATGAAAAATGATTAAGGCTTTAGTAACAATATACTAATAGATATCAAGGGTGGAATGTTACACCATGGTATAAATAAAGATTTGAACTCTTTCCTTTCCAGAGACAGAAACTACAGTTAAGATGCAAGATGTAAGTAAGAAACTATATCCCCCATATTTCTTTTCCCTAGTCTGTTCCCAAAGTGGTAACTTTAACTACAAATGCAGAGTGAAGATACCCCCACCCCTTTCAGGCTGAGTCTACCTCAAGGCCCAGAAGGTTGATCCAGGAAAGGAGGAAAGCTTTACTTTTCCTCTTAAGATCAGTAAGAGATTTTGGCAGCACTACACATTTCTACTTGTGGTTTTATTAATCTTGACTAAGATTATCTTGACATTAGGAAGGGGTCAAAATGGAAGAGGCTTTAATTGAAAACAAAGATCGATTTGGGTTATATGTGAGAAAGATATTTGATTATTTCTAGGGGAGAGAACTGTAGACATTAAATTAGATTTCTTTTTCAGACCATAAAATCTTCTTTGGAGGTCCTGAAATTCGGAACTCAAATCCATCCAAAGGTATCCACATCTTAAAGATTCTGAATAGTGATGATTTAACTCTACTCTGTGAATATCTACCATAATTCTCATTGTCATTCTTGTTCTGTGGTCGACTCTGAAACATGCAACTTTTTAACGCATTTTGATCAATTTACAGTGATGCAAATTAGTTTTAACTGCCAAAGGCGTTCTTGCAGTGGTCTACCAAATTTAATAGCATTAATCAAGCATGTATACAGAAGGGAGATGCTGATGGTTCCAAAATGAGGACAGGAGCTAGTAATGTCTTCATCCTCCCATACAGAATCCAAGGATCCTACTCTAGTAATTGCTATTATTCATGGAGAAACTTACTTGTAATTCTTTGCACCAACACACCCTCCCCCCATATACAGAGAAGAAAACAGATTTATAGTCAGTGATACCCACACCACCACAACTTCTCACTACTGTCTACTTCCTCCTCAGAAGCCCTGGATTCAGTCAGGATGCATGCAGTCCTATTATACCTTTTCCTTTCCTCCCTCCCTTCCTTCCACTTTTCTCTAGATACCTCTGCCATTCTTCCCCCTTCTGGTGAAAATAAGCACATCTGAAAACGGAAGAGGTCAAATGAGGAGAGCTGGGGTCTGGAGACAGATGCCTGGGGTGGAATCTGGGCTCTGCTACATAACCTGTGTGACCTTGGGCAAGTCACTTAACCTCTCTGTGCTTCAGTTTCCTCATCTGTGAAGTGGAAAAAACAGTACCTACCCTCATAGAGTTGTTGTAGGGAGTAGGGCTTGGGACATAGTAAATGCTGAGAAAGTAACCTCAGGAAAAGGGAATAGGGGAATGACAGACACTTTTGTTGTTTATTTATATCTGCACTATATTTTTTATAAGCACGTATTTCATTTGTATTTAAAAACACCAATAGGGCTACCTGAGTGGCGCAGTGGTTAAGAGCTGGCTTGGGACGCCAGCGGCCTGGTTCAGATCCCACATATGAGGGCCAGTGACACTGCCCTCAAAATAAATAAATAAATAAATAAAAACATCAACAAACCATAATAAAAAGGTTAACTGTAATTGTCATCCACTTAAGTAGTATACTGCAATACAAATACAACGGTTCCATTTGGTTTGAGGGATTTTCTGTGATTATATCTGAGAATCCAAAATTATTATACAGAATGACACCATTATGCCAAAAGCCAAATGAGGAGGAATTAGTCAGCCATGTTGCCTCTTAAGCCATTCTGGCTCCCAGCTCACTGGGTGAAATCACCTCCTGGACATTTCTCTCAACTAGTAAAATTCTACTTTAACTAATCATCAAACAAAGCATTCAAGTGTGAGTTAGAATATGTATGCTGAACCAAACAGCAGAAGAGGAATCAAGAAGAGAAAATTAGGAGAAAAATCATGGTAAAGGGGTTCCAATTTGCCAGTTTAGTTGTTGAGTATGGAAGATAATGGAGAAGAATTAAGGTTCAGCTTTAGAGAAATGGGAACCATGTAGCTAGGTGAAATAAGGAAGGAAACGCTTACTGAGGGAGAGGCATAAGGAATACCACATGGGTACCAAGTTTAAGGTTCCCTTGGGATGTCCAGATGAAAGGATCCCCAGGCAGCTGGACACATGGGTCTGGAGCTCAGGGGAGGTCTGGGTTGTAAATTCTGTATTTGGGAGGCATCAGGACAGAGGTGGTAATGAAAGGACAGAATTCCTATGAAGAAGACCAAGGATGGACTCCTGAGAGATCCTGCAAAGGAGACTTGAGAAGAATCGGAGTGGTGTTCAAAAGTGAAGCATTAGTTTGAAACACCCAGAAAGGCTTGAGAAATTAGGCACAAGAAGTTATTTTTTTTAAAGGGTTGAAAAAAATTAGAAAACTTAAATGCCCACCAACACGGGGCTCATTTCCAGGATACACTATGGGATGAAAAACGTACAGAATGTCTATGTTGTTATTTATGTAATATATCACACATTCCCTTTTTTATATGCACATAAACTCGAGGAATAATCTCTCAGAGATAGAAAGTGAGCAGTTGGGAGACCTCTCTAGAACCTTATTTAATACCGGAATGATGAGAATATTAATCTGTAAAAAAATAAAGGTAGGGCCAGGGAAGTGGCGCGTTGGTTAAGAGTTGGCTTGGGACGCCAGCTCTGAGCAGCTGGGCCCTGGTTTGGATTCCACATGAGGGTCAGTGATGCTGCGTCCTCTACAGCTAAGATGATGAACAACAGCTCGACCTGGAGCTGGGCTGCCGTGAGTCGATGGCTAGGCTGCAGCTCCTGCTGCAGTGAGCTGCTGTGAGCTACCGTGAGTGACCACAGCAGGTATGAGATGCCAAGAGCTGCCAAAAGTGGCCATCCAGTGGCTGGCGACTGATCTGCCTCACCCTGGAAGAGCTCAATGGTGATACCAACATAGGCCAGTGAAGTGACGTCCTCCACAATTAGACTGAAGAATAAAAGGACAGCCACTTGTTTGTTCCCCTTCCCTGATTCCCCAATGCTGTTCCCCTCCCCCAATTCCCCAATAAAAATCTTTAAAAAAATAAATAAAATAAATAAAGATATAAAAAGTCAGTTAGATTTAAGCTTCAAGTTTCACAATGTCAG
Organism: Aselliscus stoliczkanus; assembly: GCA_033961575.1. Classification (NCBI taxonomy): domain Eukaryota; kingdom Metazoa; phylum Chordata; class Mammalia; order Chiroptera; family Hipposideridae; genus Aselliscus; species Aselliscus stoliczkanus. Next base: position 143,565,254 of record CM066728.1, read on the forward strand.
AGTCATGTCTATTTTACAATAGTTGCCACTATATCCCGGTATGAGAAAGAGACTTCACAACTACTGAAAAGGAAAAAATGGTTACAGGTTTGTCAGAGTGCTGCAATAGGGTTTTTTCTCAGGATTGAAAGGGATTCAGCAGATGATGAAATGAGAGAAAACTTGGATATAAGGAGAACCTACTTTCTGATCATAAGCATAATTACATTAATGCAAAGTATATTAATTTTAATCACTCTTAATATTTTGGTATATTTTTTCACTTTTTCTTTGTATGTTTTAAACATGGGTGAGATAAAACTACATTATTTAGCATACTTTAAAATAATAGCTCTGGGGCCGGCCAAGTGGTGCGGCGGTTAAGCGCTGGCTTGGGAAGACAGCGGCCCCAGTTCGGGTCCCACTTATGAGGGCCAGTGACACTGCCTTCAAAAAATAAAATAAAATAATAGCTCTGAATGTCTGTTAACAGCTAAAGAAATTACAATGTATGGATATGCCATAAATTACCTTATGACCCTCCTTGTTGAGTGTTTCCAATTTTCCCTATTATAAACAATGCCATATTTTTTTATGTAGAATTTCTTCTGTAATTACGATTGTTTTCTCACAATCTATTGCTAGGTGAAAGAATATAAACATCTGAGTTCCTGTTATTGAGTTATGAGTTCTTTATTTAAAATGGCAACCAACTCAATTTTAACACATTTTTGTGACCTTTTTTGATATATGAAAATTCTAGGTATTTACATTTATTTACCTTTTTCTTGAGGATACTGTTTTTACTCTAAGTGAGGAAAAAATAAACACCCGAAAGAAACATTAACAAAAAAACAGACAAGCCATAAAAAATACAAATCGTCAATAAACATTTAAAAAAATGTCCAACTACAAGAAGTAATACAAAATGCATATAAAAAACAAGATATATCTTTCTACTCTTGTTGCTGGTGGGGCAGCTCCTCCTGTGGAGAAGCAACAGCTAGGATGTATTTAGGTGTGGGTGAGTTTATCAGGAGGAGAGTTTGAGAAGTTCAGGGAATGCACATGTGAGACCTTTAATTTTCTCCATGAGTAGGAGGCAACATAATTTACTGAGGTGAGCAGGGCAGAGGGTTTTATGGTTCAGAGAAGGCATGTCCCTTGACCTTTCCAGGAAGGCTGCGGATGTAGTAAAGAAATGTGCTACCCCCAGAACAGAGCTCCCAAGGTACAGTAAGAAGACAAGCAACTGAGGAATAAGGACAGGTCAGTGGGAATTACTGCAGAAAGCAGAGACCACAGGAGGGTCCCACTTAGTGCCTGAGGATAACAGGTCTGGAAAGCCCAGCAGCAGCAGCCTTCTAGCTTGTCTAAAGGTCTAAGCAGGACTTTTGTGTGTGGATGAAAAGGTATCTTCTCTCGGGCATTGTGTCAGCAGCATTTGAGATAACTACGCCTCCCCACTCCCCCATCCCTTCCTGAAGTGTGAAGGGATCCAAACTGCCTTACAAGGGAGAATACACCTGTGGGAAAGGATGCAGGGGCATTGCGCAGATGGACATATAACCCCATGACCTCCCAATCTAGATCCAGAATAAAGCGAGGTTCTAATCAAGAAGAAATGGTCTTAGTTTCTCCTTCTTATGCCCCAAATACCCCACAGCTAATATCTAAGGCAGACTTGTACATTTGTGTGTATAACTTAGGGAGCTATTTGGTCCAAGATAGTTAGCTGGCCTTCTGCTCAAAGACAGATAGTTTAACTTTGGGGTCAAATTTACTCTCCTTCATATTTTATTTTCCAATTAAACTAGGCTTTTCTCAAACATCAATTTAAAGCAAACATTTAAAAATAAAAACCAAAAATCCATTATTTCCTATTTAATTGTTTTGTATAGCAATCAGCAAAATAGTATTGTTTTCATTGAAAAATTTGAGCTATACTGTAGCCAAGTTACAGGGACTGGAGCCACAGAGGACATCTAGCCCTGATTTCCTTTCCATCCTCTCCAATTTGCTCCCACTTCCCACTCCCCTGGCTACTCTAAAAAAAGATCAATTTTACCTAACTGGTTGTTGAGTGACCTTCTTCAATTATAACAGTTATAATTGTTGTAAGAGGGCAAAAAAAAGTATAGAGGAATTAAAGACCATTTTAAGTTACCAATTCTTTTATTTAGAAAATACATGATTATTGTAGTATGTGAAATCCAAAAATGTAGAAAGAAAAAGTTAACTCCTGTCACTCTTGCTAATTTCCATCATTCTGCGTTAACCAATTTTCAAACCTTCTACCCTATTATTTTAAAAGAATGTTTTCAAAATGACAATAGAACAGATTTATATTACTGGTTCTCAAATGTGTTTAGGTGGCAGAACTACTGGTATGAAGGAAACACCCAAATCCTACTGGTGGGTAAAGAAAGGAGCCATTCTAAAAAGCGAAAAACCTTCTAACCACCCGATGGGGATGGTTAAATTATGATCTACCCATAGACTAACACTGAGGCTATAATAAATAATGAAAGATAAACATGTTTATTTTATTTATACACTAACTAAATAAATATAACACACCAGAATGTCTAGATGTAGCATGGTTGTGTGTGTGAGAGATTTCTATTTTTAAAATTTTTGCTTATCTATATCTACTATTTTTTGGCTTATCTGTATCTACTTTTTCTTCAATGAATATGTATTACTTATACAAGGAAAAACCCAATTAGCTGATAAGCAACCAATTAAAATATCCCACTGAGCCCAAAATTACATCACAATAGACACAACAATAGATGCCAAAAATTGGAGAGAATGTGAGAAAAACCTAATTTTTTTTCCCAGTAAATTGGGACTAAGCAAAGACTATTCTTATTTATGGCATATGAAATGTCTCAGTCTTGCAAGCATACCCAGTGTTCCACAGGGGCACAGGCTGTGACCCACAGGAACTGCGTGGCCTTCTAACTTTGAAGGAAAAACTCGAACAGAGCTAATAGCAAGGCTAACCATTTCTGGATGCGTAGTTAACAAGGTGCTCATATCAACAATTTCTGTGGTGCATATGGTATGTTTTAGGGCTGTACAATTTGTTCCCAGTGAAGTAACTGGCAATACAAATATTTTATGTAAAATATTTTCCATAAGATATTTTTAAATGGTTATCACCATTCTTTATGAAGAGTATTTTAAAACTCCATCTTAGTCATTTTTTCCACTATGAGAACACACCTCTGATATAGAACTGTTTCGGACTTAGAAAAAAACTGAATTATATATATATTTTAGTCCCCCTTCCCTCCCTTAGAGAAATGAGAATACCTGTGTTTATAAAGAACAAGGATATGGTACTAGGTGAACTGAACCTATTATCTTGATCTAAGTCTTTGTCGAAAGAACACAAGAAGATAAAGTGTTACCAGGGTCTTCTGCAAACCCCAAAATAAAGAACAAAAAAGCCATACACACAATACAAGCCCATCTGGTCTTTAAAAAAAACAACCCTAAAAACACTTATGATTAAACCTCCACTTACCCTCCTCAAACACTTAGATCTCACTTAATGACATTAAGGTCCACCATGGGGTACAATCTTGTGCATTTAAGAGCCTCCTGCCCATACATTCAAAAGAAGAAGGATTCTTCCTCTCTCCCCAAATGACAAGATTCTGCAGGATCTAAGGGGCCAAACCTACTCCCTGCCCCACACAAAACTTAAGAAGCCTGTGTGACTAGCTGAGTCTGGCTTTAAAGGGGTCATTTTGTAACTTCTCATTTGCCTTTAAAAGCGATGCTGTTATCGAAAAACTTTTTAAGTCCTCTTCAATTTCTCTTCAAAATCTACAGCATTTTTACCCAGAAAAGCCTTCTGTTTGGTCAAAGAGAATCTCTTAACCACCTATCTCCTACTGCTCTCAGTGCCCTTGTGAGTCCCCAGGGCAGTCTCTTTACCACCCCCCCCTCCACCCCCGACTGACTTCAGTTAACGCTTCCAAGGCCGGTACAGTAGGCACCACAAGGGGCAGGAGCGAAGGGGACGCTCCCAGTGTTGCTCACACTGCTTTTCCAGGCCCTGACATCCTGTTGGTGCCCAAATAGTGAATCAACCGGTGGGCTGCTGTAGGCCCGTGCTCACCAACACAGCAGCCACGAGTCAATGGTGGCTTTTGAGCACGTGAAATGTAGACAGTGCAGCTGTCAAACTGACCTTTTAATTTAATTTTAATTAAATAGCCACATGACCCTGCCCTGTATTTGGCAAGAGGGCAAGGCCCAAGTAGATTACTTGAAAAATTAACACTTGCACACATCTCTACATCCTTTAAAGAGCAATATATTAGTCATCTCATATATGAAAAAATTCCATACAGTGGGAACACCGGCCCGGTTGTATTTCCCAGAGGCAGCAACACTTATCTTTACCAAGTCCTTGAATAGTACTTGAGTTACACCGTGCTTGCGCTACAAACTCAAATTCCGGATTTGAAAATACTTTGAAGATCCATGGGTGTACTTTTCTTGTGGAAATTCTGGCGATCTGTAACTACCCCCCAGTCTACTTATTTCCAACTACTCAGCAATCACGCAGACGTCTGAAATGAACAACTGCGCAACGTGAGAACTGAACCCGTGGAGTTTTGCAGCGTGGAGAAGCTTGAACCCTTCCACCCACCAGCACGTGGCCGGCACAAAATGTCTGACCGGCGCACGGAGGGGACGGGCTTGGTCCTGCCTCAGCTTTTAAAGCCCCGGGGATTCGGAGAGACGCCCCTAGGGGGGCTCGGGGTGGCCACGTGGCGCTGCGCCCCGAACCTCACTTTGGGGGGACCTGAGGGATTCAAAACCTCGTGCACACCAGGGAAATCCGGGTTGATGCGTCTCCACAAGTGGGTAACTTGTTACCCACCGCCACCTGGCTGCGCGAGACCTGCCCATGGCTCGACGGGGGCGGCGGGAGCCCGCCACTCACCCGAGGAGGGGGAGCCGTGGCCCCGCACCCGGCCGCGGGGTGGGTCGCGGTGGAGGAGGAGGAGGGTGCTTAAAGGCGCTCACGCACCGGCGGCCACCAAGTGCCGGCGTCGGTCAGCTGCACTCGTGGGGGGCCGAGGCCCGCCCGCACCCCGGGCGCCTGGCCCGGGCGGAGCCGGCCGCCCGGCGTTGCCCTTTTAAGAAGCGGGAGGAGGGCAGCGGCGCTCCTGAGAGGATATGAATCGGCGGCGGCGAGACGCGCAGCGCCCGCCGGTGCGAGCCGAGCTCCGCAGACGCTGGCGGAACACGGGCCGCGAGCTCCGCGGGCGGAGGGGCGGGCGGGCGAGCGCGCAGGGCCGAGCCCGCAGGCCGGCGCTCGCGGCGGAGGAAGACGAGTGCCCGCCAACATGGCGCTGTGTCGGCCCGGGGCGCGCCCCGGCTGGCGCGAGGAGCCGCCGCCCGCCCACACCGAGGGGCCAAGCTCCCGGGCAGGGGCCCCGGGCTGCGCCGCCGCGGCGCGGGGGGGAGGGCGAGGCCGCCACCGCGGCTGCCCGGGGCCGACCGGGGCTCGCCCTTGGAGGCCGGGAGTGATGAAGGCCCCGCGGCGCGAAAGGGAAGGGAGAGAACCGGGGGGGAGGGGGGAGAAAGTTTTATTTTTAGGCTTGAAAAATGGCGGGAACCGCGTCCTTTTTTCAAACTTGGCCTGAGGAGGGGCGGCGGTTGCGCCACCTCCGCCGCCCGGGCTCGCCCCTCCCCCGCTCCGCGCGCGCCAGGCCGCGCCCGCCGGAGCCCCCCGGCCCCCCGAGGGGGCTTCCACCCCCACTTCCGAGGCCAAAAAAGCGCCCTCCTCGCCCTCCGGCTCATGCCCTCGGTCGGGCCGGCGCCGACCGCCCGCAAGGCCGGGCCAGCGGAGACCCCCTTCCCGCCCAGGCCCCTTGCCCGCCCGCCCGGCCTGGCCCGTGGAGGGCCCACCCCGGGCTGGCCGCGCGGCTCCTCCGCAGGCCCGGTCCCCGCCCGGCCGCGCATCCCGGGCGGCTGCAAACATGGCTCCCAGCGTTACACAACCCCCTCGTCCCTCCCTCGCCGTCTGCCACATACTGGCGCGCTGCTCCGGGAAGGACCCAGGCGGGCGAGAAAGTCAAAGTTTGTTTTTCCCCCCAACACCCCACCGCCTTCCCCGGACGGCCGCAGGGACCCGCGGGCGCCAAAGAGTTAATCCCCGCGCGCGCGCTCCCCCCTCCGCGCCCGCCAGCCCGCCTTCCCCGTCCGAGCCCGCGAGTTGCGCCCTTGCCCGCGCCGGGGCTGGCGAGCCCGCACCCGGGGGGCCCCGCAGGTGGCCACCATTACATGCAAGTCATCGGAGGGAGAGGGCGCCCGCCGAGGGGCTCTGCTTACCGCTGCCGGGGTCCGGTTCCTCAGCTCCAGGTGGATCCTCCTCTTCATGTCCATGGTTCCCTCTTCCCCCCTCTTCAAACTTAACTTTCCGCGGCAGGGGCGGAGGGGGGAGAGGCGGCCCGGCCTGCTCTGCGACGGCCGTCGGAAGCGGGCTGCTGGCGGCAGAGGCCGGCGGCGCGGTCCTGGGCGGCGGGCGGCGGGCGGGCGGGCAGGCGAGTGGAGCCCCCGGAGCCAAGTTACTCGCGGGAGCGGAGAGAAACCATGGAGGGAAAAGGGGGCTGGAGCGTAGCGCTGGTCTCACTACCGCCGCCCGCGGCCGCGGCCCCGCACTGCGCTGAACCCGGCGACGCGGTGCAGGCGGCTGCTCGGCTCCACACGGCCCCGAGCGGCGCCGCTCGACTCGGTGGCTGAGGATGCACCAAGGACGGGGCGGGGAGACGCGGCGGGAGGGGCGGAGGCTGGGGGGAAAGGCGCAGCCCGGGGGACCCGAGGGACTGCCACCCCGCCCTCCGGTTGCACGTGGGGTGGCTGATGTAAGACCTTCCTCGGGGGCTTCCCCGCCCGCCGCGGAGCTGAGACCCCCCCCCCACTCGCGGCGCTCAGACGTGGGTGTCTGGCCAGTGCTTGCACGTTTGCCTGGAGGGCTCGGCTGGAGGCTTTACAGTAGGGGGTTCGGGGGTCCGTAAGGCAAGCCGCTCCGCTGAGGCTCGACCCAGCCAGCCCGACGCCTGCAGAGGCGGGAGACGTGAAGAAGCGCGGGACACGGGGCTTTCGGGTTCACCTTTCGCCCCCCTGCACCGTGTGGGTCAGCAGCCCGGATTCTGCTGTCTCCTTCGCCCGGTGGTCATGCAAGGGCAGCAAGGTTCCCCCCCCCCCCCCAGTTGAGAGCGGACTTGTGGCCGGCCGGCGTTGTACCACGTGGCATCGGGAGGAGTCGGCCTTCGTGGCCCGCAGGGTCTGGGGCAGCCCCGGCCGCCGGCCCGAGCCGGAGGAGCCAAGCGTCCCCAAGTTCAGGAGAAGCTCCCTGGGTTTCTAACATTTAAATGTGGCAATTAGCAAGGCAGCAATTAGCATTTCTAATGGGGCCTCCGAGTTTTACAGTTTCCCCGCAGACTTTTATCCCATTATTCCTTAGGGGACCCCTGTGAGGTTGTGTAAATTCTCGATGGTCTCGGTTTAGGTGAAGCTTGGCAGGTAGCTTTTGTAATGGTCTGGCTCAAGAAAGCACCCTGAGAACCAGGGTTAGAGCACTATGTTTTCTTTGCAGACCTCTGGGGAGCAACATATGGTTATATTCCACTTAAACTAAGTCATGTGTCTAATCAGATGCCTTCTTAATTCTAATATATTATCGACAAGAGGTTCCAAAGATGAGGAACAACTTAAGAATAGAGAAAAACACAATACTATGCATTAACCTAAGGTTTTCTTAAAGTGAAGATTCAGACCCCCCACACACACACACTCCCATTTTACCTGTGGCAAACAAAACCACTTATATCAATTTTTAAAATATGGGATGAATTAGAATTTCAAAGCAAAAACAAGTTTTAGAAGGACTATGGAAAAGGGCAAAAACTTTCAATTGTTGTTTCCTGAGTAGTATTAAAATGTTAGTCTTAGACATCTCTGTGATGGGAAAATGGTGAGGGAGTGCTCTTCGAGATGTAACACCAGGTCGGTAATTATTACGCTATGAGAACCACAGGGCTGTGAAATGAAGAGTTTTACAAAATACTAGCAAATCAGTTCCATGAGCTAACAAGCAAGACTTGGGCATCCACTTTTAGGGCTTGATATGCTCTTTCTCATTAAATCCAAAGACAACCATGTGAAGTAGATTGTATTTTAATCATTTTACAGAGGAGGAACTGAATGAAGCTCAGGAAGCCTAAACTGCATGGGCAAGAAGATGTGGATCTAGGGTTTAAATCCAGGTAGGTCTAACTCCAAAACCTGCCATCTTTACTGCTACACCATCAGTCTGACTGCAATGAAGTCATAGCATGGAAACCTCATTTGGAACATTTGTGGAGGACCTTTAATACCAAACAACAAGCAGGGGTGTCTGCCATTTTGCAGGTAAAGGGGAGATGCTGAAGGAGACTGGAACGTGGTAGCTCTGTTGGAGAGAGAGGTAACCTCATGACTGGGGGGGGGGGGGGAGGCGGTACTGATCCTTAAGGAGAAATGATGCAAATCTTGGGACCCTGTCCTCTCTTTATGCCAACTCAAGGGTATGAAGGACTCTTTCCTCACAAGATAAATGTGTGTTTTATAAAATTAAACTACAAAGTAATTAATAAACATAACCACAATGTACAGCAAATAAAAAGAAAGCAAAAGAGCCAAAGGAGGAGAGACTACAGACCCAGTACTGTCCCTTCTGACACAGCCGGTGCTGGCATGCACCTCTGTGAACAAAGAGCATGTGTTCCAGTGACATGCTTCTTTGTCAGGGGCTTCACTGCCAGAGGCATAAATAACACAGGCAGAACAGGGTGTGTCTCACTGCCCTGCCAACATCTTCCACTGGACTGTCAGTTTACAGGCCTGAAGGGGCTGTTGTCACACTGCCCTGGTTTTGACTACTGCTATACTTAACACCATTCTGAGTATGCATCTGGGTGTGAGAAAAGTAGAATATTTAATTGTATCTAATCCACAATTATTATTTTATGGATTTGAGCAAGGGCTGGAAAGGAATGAGGAAAAGTAAAAACAGCTTATTAGTTTGTTAGGGAGCCTGAGCTATGGGTGAATTTTTTTTTTACTTCCATTGATATTAATATTTGCCTAATAAATAATAAAAATATCAAATGATGTCTGGCTTTGGCACCCCTTTGAGTCTTAAAACTGCCTGTTAATTAGAATGTGTGTGTAATTCCAATAGGCTCCAAATTGTTTGAGGAGAACATTCTAAGCTAGTTTGTAACTCCTTGGACTTGCTTTCCACCCCACTGCCTCAGCCCCAGCAGGTCATTCATCAAACCATCACATGCCCCTCTCCCCCAGCCTTCCACTGATTTTGTGGTTGGGAACAAACTTTAATAAATCTGAAGATAAGAGGAACCAGCCCCACTCAGGCATTGGTTTAACTGGCCTTGAAACCAGTTTGGCAGAAGGGTACCCCTTCTCTTTAGTAAAGACAGTATATGAAGCTGATGCCTAATATAGGGTGAGGAAATCATTACTCTTTAAATACTATAACTTCCATCCTTCCCCTCCTCTCCAATACCCATGTGCATACACTGGTAACTCTGCCCTCTGAGTTTCCACAACATGGTATGTGTACCCATTATAGCAGTTAGGCAACATGTGGGAGTTGTCGAAGGATCTAAAATTTCAACTAGACGGTGAGTTCATACAAATATTTCTGGATGATATAAATGGAGAGTATCTGGGCCACCTGTAGAACATAGGTGCTCTGCAAATGTGTTACGTTGAAAATAATGTTGCCTATACTCAAGAATACTATTTGGCAGCTGAGATTGTTGAAATAAAGGAAGAGGAGAGGCAAATAGTTGAAAATGGTTAAGGAATGAGATCCTATAAGTCTCCAGATGGTAAAAACAGAGGAGGGGAGAGTATCAGGTGTGTAGACAGCTGCAGGTCCAGTAAGGGGTCCTCTCCAATGGAACCAGATTCCTTTTTGCTCTCTGAAACAGCTGTAGGTGCTAGGCCTTCCTGGGGCAGCAAGGAAGAGCTATGACTACCAAGAGTCAGGTTTAATATTTATTAAGCACGATCCTTATGCCAAGTACTGTGCTTGGGACTTTTGTATATATTGCATTTCAGTTAATCCTGGCAACAGCTCACTGGGACAAGACTATAATCCCCTTTTATTGTTTAGGAAACAGACTTGGAGAAGCCAAGTGGAACTCACATAGTAAGAATCTGGATTTCTCTGTCATGTAATTTATTCTCATTACTTTGATCCACTAGTCCTCACAACTGCTTCTGAAAAACCTGTTTTTGTTTTCTCTGCTTTAAGAAGATTTACATGCTCATTGTGAGGGGAAAAGAAAAAAAAAACACAGAAAAATAAAATTTTAAAATTAAATTCCTACCATTGAGATATACCTACCAGAATTTTTTTTGCAGCTTTTTTTTTCTATATTATACATTAAAAAAAAATACTGGGATTAGATTAAAGTTTTTTTTTGAAACTTGTTTTTTCCACCTATCATTACAATAAATAAGTTAATACGATAAATATGAGTAAATATTAAATATTAACATTGCTCAATATTTTTACCTTTGTATAGAAGAACTCCAGTGATGTGGGAATCCCATTCCGTCACATATTGGCTGTGTGCTTTTGGGCAAACCACATAACCTCTCTGAGCCTCAGGCTGCTCATCTGAGGACTGTGATGAGGATTAGGCATGATCGTGCGGGTGAATTCCTACCTGGTACTCTGCCTCTGTGCCCCTGCCACGGTCTCTCCAAGCCCCAGTTCCTCCCTTACCTTAAACAGAGGCCCAGAACTTTCTGGCCTTCTCAGGGCTGTGGCCATCAGTTTTCCACCTCTGCTCCATGTCCTTTGTTTCATGTAGTTTCCTGCCCCTTTAGCTGAGGAGGGGGGTCACCCCAAACCAACATAAGTTTTGACTCTCAAAAGGGGTAGGTTCATTTTCTGTTTCACACACTCCTTAGTCTCTCTTCGGGGACTGGGAACATGCTCCTGAGCCAGACTGGAAAATATCTGAGTAGCCCCACCATGCTGGGTATGCATTCTCACCATCTGGGCTCTCTCCTACCTCCCTGGGATTTCCTTGTCCACACAGAACTAAGACTGATCCAAGAGTCCTGCTCCTGCTGACTGAACTTTTCCCATCTGCTCTCACACTTGCTTTGCCAGTTCTGGTCCAGCCATGGGCCCCTTGGTGGCCATACAAGGTAGTCCTCCCTCACTCTAGACTCGGACACTCGTGAGGTGGCTTATGTGCTCCCTAATTTGCCAGCCTCTTATTTTGGCAAAGGCCAGAAGTCCCAAATACCCTCACATTATACTTCTTGAAAAGCAGGGCGGGAATGCCTTCCTACTTCTGCCCAATTCATGAATCACTCAATAAAGCCAATTAGATCTTTTAAAAAAGGAAGGAAAAAGGAAAGCAGGGCAGCCAGTTTCCTGGTTTCTTTTTATGTTTATCTATGCATACACTATAGAAACTACACTTAACAAAGAGAAGAAAATAAAAATCTAAATTCAGGGCTAAGCAAACACTGATCACGTTTTGGTGTCTATTCCTCCAGTCTTTTCTCTACACACATATGGCACTTTCTCAAGTCTCAGATTGCCAGAAGCATCATCTCATTAATAACAGCTTTTCAGGGAGGCAGCGACAGGGGAACCCACTACATTAAGTATTCATATCGATTATAAGAGACATCTTTATTTCAGAAATAGTAAGTAGAAAAAAGACCTATCGTAGTACCTAGGAAATACTATATCTATGACATTTAAAAAATTGTTTTGAAAGTGGGATACTGTAACTTGCTTTTTTCACTTAATATATTATTAACATATTTCCAAGCCATTAAATAGTTTTTTTTTACTATATATTCCTTGAGGACATTATTCTACAAAATGAAAATAGCTTTCCTTTTTCTGAATATAAAGACAATACATATTCATGTAGCAAATTCATGCAATGCAGAAAAAAATGATAAGGAAGAAAATGAAAGCAAGCCCAAATCTCATTATCTAGCACAGCCACTGTTAATCATTTTTGTGAATATTTTCCAAGCTATCTCTGTGAAGATGCATATGTAAAATATATAATATTAAATAAATGTAATCATACTATAATGGTGCTTTGTAACATGCTTTTATTTTTCACATAGCAGTAAGTCACAGGGATTCCTGCAAGACAACAAATAGAAGTCTACTGCATCATTTTAAAAGTCTGCATCATATTTCACTGTATGGATATAGTATAATGTATTCACCTGGTCTCCTACTGATAGACATTTAGGTTACTTTCAGTTCACCATTATACATAACACTTTTGTACAGTTAGCTCCTAAAAATAAATTCCTAGAAGTATAATTTCCTAATCAAAGTATATATATATTTCAAATTTGGATATGCATGGCAAATTGTACTTCGGAGGCTGTGCTGCTTTTATACTCCCATTAACAGTGTTTAAGACTTCCCCTCACCCTTGCCTAAACTAGGTATTATCTTTAAGACATTTTTGTCAATCAGTTTTCAACTATTGACAAGGTTGAAAACCTAAGGATGCAATTCAGTGTGAAAAGAACAGTATTTTAAACATGGGCTGGGACTATTATATATCCCTGTGCAAAAGAATGAAGTTGAACCTTTATCTCACATCATATACAAAAATTAAAATGGATCATAGACTTTTTTTTTTACTGTCCTAAATTATGTATTAGGTAAGAATTTTACAAACATTACTGATTAGTGGTAACGGTGGAGCCGGAGAGTGTTGCGCTTTCTCTAAGCTGCACAGTGAGAACCACCAATAGTGTGGTCGAACTTGTGGCCATTTCCAAGACCATGGCTCCTGTGGCCTGCAGATGGTAGTCCTCGCATCTCCCTGTGCTTGTGGACTGGTTGGTGATCCACTGGATGTCAGGATTCCGTCTACTAGCTTTATGGAAGGGATCAATGGGATAATAACGTCAGAGAATTTATACGTGGAATCCTCACCAACCCAGTAAGAATTCAGGACTCTCAGAGCCTCACAGTGGCGTCCAGCTCGCTCCTCAGCAACAGACTAAAGGCTCCCAGCAAACCAGCAGGTTAGCACCGTGATGGACAGGCTTGCTGTAGGTCGCACCCTTAGGAACCGGATGTTTCAGGCCACCACGGTGCACATGGATCCGATATATGACATAATCTTGCTTGGCCTTGTATCCCAGCCTGCGCACTTTATTGGGCCGGTGCGGGGTGGGGGACCCTGTGGAGTTCAGAGAGCTGGTGGTACTGCCAGCAGTGCACTCTCAGAAGAAACCACGTTACATTGGACTGCTTCTTCCATGGCTCCTGGGTGTACTTGTATGCACCCATTTTAACTTACCTGATGGCTGCGGCCAAATGGAAAGGTGGATCACAGACTTTTAAGAGCTAAAATTATAAGACTCAGAAAAAGACATGGGAGTATATCTTTATGACCTTGGGAGGGAGGTGGTAGATGCAGGTAAAAGGGATCAAATATATGGTGATAGAAGGATAACTGACTCTGGGTGGTGAACACACAATGTGATATATAAACAATATATTACAGAATTGTACATCTGAAACCTATGTAACTTTACTAACCATTGTCACCCCAATAAACTTTAAAACAATCTTTTTGACCTTGGATTAGGCAGAGCTTTCTTAGCTGTGACACCAAAAGCACAACATACCAGAGAAAAGAGAGATAAATTGGACTTAATAAAAACTTAAAATTTTTGTGTTTCAAATGACACCACCAAGAAAGTGAAAAGACAATGTATGGAAAGCATATTTATGAGAGAGACACTAAAAAGTGACTAGGAACTCTGTGTACTGGTAAGTCTTAAAGATTAGTGGGCATCAATCACTCCATGGTGACCAGGAAACAAGATGCCATTTCATTGTGAGATCCCCAAATGTCAGTACCTATGGTTGTAAAGGATGAAATTATCAAGCAATAATACAACACAATTCCTTTGGATTTCCAGATTCAAATGACCCACCAAGGCATGTTATAATGACATTTCAGAAAACCAGTGATCCTTAAAGTGCCCCAAGAAAAAAAAAGGTCATAATGAAAGGATCAAAAATCAAAAAGTGTGAGACTTGTCAATAAAACACAGGAAACCAAAAGACAGTGGGGCAATTGATGCCTTCTGAAGAAATTCTACGGGAAAAGATCCTCTCAGAAGTTAACATGCAGCCAAACTATCATTCAAGAGTGAAAGTAGAATAAAAATATTTTCGGACATTCACAGTCTCAAAATATTAACCTTCCATGCACCCTTTCTCAGGAAGCTACTGGAGAATATATTCCCACAAGGGTAGCTATACAGCAAGCCAGGAGAGCAGCCCCATACAGATGGAACAAGAGGGCAGAGGGCTCCACGAAGGATGTTGGAAAATAAAAATGAAGATTATTGCCCCTGTAACCACACAGAGGGGTGATTTACAGCTCTGATATATAGGCAGAGAAATGCAAACAATAAAAAGATAATTCTTGGGCCAGCCAAGTGGCGCAGTGGTTAAGCGCTGGCTTGGGAAGCCAGCGGCCCTGGTTCGGTCCAACATATGAGGTCCACTGCCCTCAAAAAAAATAAAATAAAATATAATAAAAAAAGATAATTCTGAACTCCAGGAAAAATAACAAGTTGTACAAGAAACATAAGGAGGGGAAAGCTGTGTGGGAGTGAGAGTGTAAGAGACCCAAATACTTATTTTTCATAGTAGGAAGTCAATAGTTAATGTTAAGAGTTAATGTCTAAAATTAATTTAAAAAAACATAAAAAATAATATGACCACATTATTTATATAAAAGGAGGCAAACACCAGAGGCAACAGCTGAAAGAATTGAAATTGCTGTCTCCGGAGAATGAGGAGTGAAGTGGGAGGGGTGAGGCAAAAGGCTGTTTTGGTAACAACCTCTGTAGTAGTTGTAGTTGGCGTTTAGAGCTCTGTCCATGTATTAGTCTGAAACAAATGAAATTTAAATTAAAAAGCAAGCAAGCTGGCAGAGGAGGCTTCTGACTGTGGGTGTGTATGCTGGGCAAAGGTGTTCTGCCTGCCTCAGAGATCTGTTCCCAAAGGGCTGGATGTCCCCAGGGTGGCAGAAGACAGATGGGATGGGAGGGGCCAAGCACCTTCCTACCTTTTTTCTCAGCCAATCTTCTCATGGAATGAAATGTATAACTATTGCACTGTGTTGTACACCTGAAACTAATTAAAAATAAAATTAAAAAAAACAAAAAGAAAGTGGGTATGATACGAACTCAAAATGGGTCAGATTTTCTTTACCCAGCTGCAGCATGCACTTCAAAAGAGTAGAGATGTTGCTAAGACTCTGGCATTACATTTCTGTCAGATTTTGCATGGCGTTGAGAGATTCCTGATTTCCCCATTTCTTCAGATGTGCTTTAGCCAGAAGTTGAGAGATGGCAGGAAGCAATCTAGGAAGCCACTGTTTTTTGGTTTTTTTATCAGATATCCAAGTTCTTTTGTATTAACACAACAGGCTGAGCAGGTTGGCCTCTGTCTCTTTCTCTCGCTCTCTCTCTAGTTGAGGAATAATTACATACAGTAAAGCACACACGGATGTTAAGCATATAGTTGGTGAGTTTTGACAAAGGTGCGTATCTGTGTAACCAACACCCCAATCAATATAGAAAGCACCACTGTCACATTCCCTGTGCTCCTTCCAATGCCCCATCAGAAGCAAACCTACTTTAATTATATCCCCAAGGGATGATTTTGCCCATTCTTGAACTGCATATGAATGAAATCATACCACATGAACCCTATTGTGTCTGTCTTCTTTCACGCCACTTAATATTTTTGAAATTTATCTGGGTTGATGGGTGCATTGGTAGCTCATTTCTTTTTATGGATGAGTAGTATTCCAGTGTATGAATATAGTAGAATTTATTCATCCACTTTCTGATCAAGCCTCTTCTTTCTGGGACCAGCCTTGTTTCTAAGCTGGAGCATGTCTTCTGTGCATGACCCTTTAACACAATAATGGGATTGTTTCTACTATGTGGAGTTTAAGGATAAACACTAAGCTTTTTAAAGGATCAGTGAAATTTACACATATATTATAAATGGAAACTGCATGTAATACATGCTCATTTGGGTTAAAACTATTTCTGCAACAGGAGACTAATTAAAAGCCTGTGACAGTAACCCACATGTAAGGTAACTGAAGTCGAGACCAAGTTGATTTGCTATGAGAAGAGAAAGGGAGGAATCTTTCATCCTGCTCCTGGGAGCTAAGCTCTCACCACACACCAGGGGAGCTTTCGAAAGGTGTAGTGACATCGGGAAAGAACACTTCATGAATTTGGACATGGTTAGTTTTTCGTTCTTTCCCTCACTGAGGCTCCCTAAGTCTCAGTTTCCTCATAGGTAAAATGAGGATGAATAAATATAGGGAAGATATGGGAGTGAAACTTACTGCACACCTTTATTTTGAAAACTATGTGAACATATTCCCTTTTCAAAACAGACAAAAACAAAAACAAATCCTTGAATAGAATCAAATAGACTGTCTCTATGAATGGTGAGGCATTCTGAGTTGCTGAAAGAATGGGCACCAGAGGCTGGCTACCTCCTGTCTGTGAGAATCTTAAAGTCCATTAGCCTAGAAGTCCTGTCACTCTGGGATAGCTGGACAGTAGGGAATTATATCAGCTTAATGACAAAAAATGGGCTGCTTGGATGCAGTGAGTACCCTGCTCTGAGAGTAAAGAGATCTGGATCCCGGTTCTGGCTTTACTGTGTAATTTAGGTGGATTACTTCCCCTCTCTGTATCTTCTATTGAATGAAGGAGCAAAACTGTGTGATCTTTGAGATGCTTCCAGCTTTGACATGCTAGAATGTAATGCTAATTTCTAAGCAATAGGGGTTATCATAATGTGACATCTGTAAAGGATTTGCTAGTGGCATTTTTATATCTAAGACAAGAGCAAGGCCATGAATACTGTGATTACATTTTTGCCTTTTCTTTTTCTTTTAAAGGTTTTATTGGGGAATTGGGGAAAGGGAACAGCCAAGTTTTTGTCCTTCAGTCTTAGTTGTGGAGGGTGCAGCTAGCTCAGCTCCAAGTCCAGTTGCCATCCGGCCACCCATTGGCAGCTCGCAGCCGCTCAGTTCACTTGGTTTCCGGCTTACTACTGCCCACTCCGCTTTTAGGAGTGGTAGCAGAACGCTAAACCCTAATCTTCTGATAGTAGGAAGTCAATAGATAATGTCTAAAGTGGAAAAATCAAGAAGTAGCAGCAGAAGCATGTGCTTGTAAATATGGAGGTAAACATCAGAAGAAATAGCTGAAAGATTTGGCAGTAGTTGCCTCTGGAGAGATCTAACAGGGTGAGATGGGACAAGAGACCGCAGCTGGGTTCTGTGGGAAGCCTTGCAGTGCACTTGGATTTGAAGTCAGTATAGTCCTGCTGAGAATGCATGCTCTGGGGCACCTTGCACTGTGCTCTGTGACTCTCCCAGCTCCTCGATCTCCTGCCTTCCTCTGGCAGGGGGTTTCCTAAATGCTGGTTGAATAACCATCTTAAGCTACCCTTTCTCTCTCGATTAACTTATTCCCTTTCTCCATATCTGGGAGACTTCTTTCCCTACTCCTGATCTCACCCCTCAAGATCCATATTTCTCCCACAGGATCACCTTGGAGCTCCCCTGCCTTATCTGTAGCTTCCACGAGGAGATAACCAAGGACCCTCATAGTTCTGACACTCTATGAGATCTAAAAAAGAGATGGAAACATTTAACAAGTCATAAGAATGGATCTCTTTCACTTAGTTAATTATTATTAGCCATTTTTTTCTTTTTTCAGAAGAAACAGACATTTATTGAGCACCAACCATATGCCAAGTTTGACACCAGATGATATCACATGATTTTGTTGTTTGAATATTTCTTCTGGCCCTAAAGTTTTTGTTTCCTTAGCTTAAGCATCTATAAAATGTATATAGAATTATAAGGATTAAATGAGTCATTTAATCCATAACATTTAAAAGGCTTTACAATATTTATAAAGCCTTTAAAAAAGTATTTAACATAAAGTTATTAATTAGCATAGCATTCAGATAGCTATGTCAGAGAGAGAGAGAGAAAAAAAACACTGGGTTTTAGGGGTAATAAGAAAATACTCCTTAAGAGTCACCTTTTAGTAGAGAAAGACACATGAACAAAAAGTGGTATTGTAACTGTGATACAATGTGACAAGATCTTATATCAGGAATATAATATAAGGAATATGACCAAAGTACTATAAGAACCCAGATTGGGGGAAAGGACAATTCTTCTTGGGGTAGGGTTTGGGGTAGAGGCTCAGGAAGGTTTCACCAGAGGAGTGTCATTTTAGATGGCCTTCGAAGAATAAGTAATATCTTTCCAGGTTGACAGGAAGGATAGATATTTCAAGTAGAGAAACTAGCTTAGGCGAAGTCCAAAGAAGTGGTTTTAAAGAGCCAAACATGTTAGGGGAATAAGGAAAATGTGTAAGAATTGTAGCTATTGAAAGACCTGGCAAAGAGGGGAACGTCCAGGAAAACCCCCAAGAGCTTCAGTTCTGGATGGAAAGAAACTCTCATACAGCACAATGTACTAACTTTTTAATTCTTTTGTCTTTTTTTTGTGTGTGTGGTAAAATTCACATAATATAAAATTCCCTTTTAACCATTTTAAAGTATATAATTCAGTGGCACTTAGGACATTCACAATGTACTAAACCACCACCTCTACCTAGTTCCAGAACATGATCACTCCAAAAGGAAACCCCATACCCATTAAGCAGTTACTCCCCATCTGGGCCTTCCGCAGTCCCTGACAATCATGTATCTGCTTTCTGTTTCTATAGATTTGCCTATTCTGGACATTTCATATAAAGTGAACCATACAATATGTAGTCTTTTAATACTGTTAAAAAGTCAAATGACACCTTAATGTCATTACAAAAATAATTTTCATCTATGGACCCCCTGAAAGACTGTAGGATCCCCAAGAGGTCTGCAGACCAGACTTCAAGAAGTGCCAGTCTAGGTCATCCAAGGTGTGGGGCGCCAGCTCCCCATTACAGCTTCTATTCCAGCACAAGGTGATTATCATGTCTCCATGTCCAACCTGCAGTCCCCCATCTGAGTGTCTCATCTCCCTTGAAAACTGTCAGCCATTTTCTGCAAAACAGATTAGTAATATAGTAATGGGTTCACATTTAAACTGTTCAAAGGAACCAAACAATCACATCGGGTCAAATTTTAATTTATGAGTAATAAATCTGACTGTTGTTAAAAAAAAAACTGTACCACAAACTTATTTCCAATAAAATCCTGATCATTTCCTACTACTATCATTACATTACATAATATAATCACAGTAATTACCTTTTACCTGTGACGAGAGCCATCATGTACTTTTGAACATCAGGCAGCAGCCATACCAGAAATTGCTAGCCCTTTTCTCTTCTAATGATCCCAGCTTATTTTATTCTTCAAGTGTTCTTCTCAAAGTAATTAGCACGCTTATTATCCAGCATATTCAAATGTTAATGTGCACGTTGTACTGACGCTATTATGAGACCCATTTTGCTCAGGAGCTAAAATTATGTTGCCGTTCTGCTTGGTGCTAGAAGTTCTGTACTTGAAACCTGTTTCCCACATACAAGGAGCCAACGTTATTTAATTAGAATGCTGAGCTAGAATGAAGAGTCTGACACTTAATATAGAACCTGTAAGCTAAACGGGGTCAGCAAGTATAAGGCCTACGCATTTTGAATTAACTATCCATCACTGTGGAGACAATCAATATTTGAGCACACTGGCTTTGGAGCATGTTTAACATCATTCCTCCAGGGTCTCTACTGAACTCTGCCTGTGCAGCTTAAACTGCCCAAAATCACAGTTCTGACAACTGGAAACACTGAGTTGAAATCTGCTAGAATTTTCACTCATTTGTTTTTGCTCTGCCCTCTGGAGCATGTCTGCTCTCTGCTCTGTGACTGCCCTTCAGACATCGAGGACAGGGACACTGTCCCCATTGTATGCTCTTCTAAAGCTCAATTGTCCCAGGTCATTTTATGACAGGTTACCAGGCCCTTTACCGCTATGGTCACTCAGTTTGTCAGTGTTACCAACATCTTTTTCATGTAAGGTTCTTGGAACTTGAAACGATCCCGGAGTGATCTGATCAGTGTGAAAATAAGCAGGTCTCTTTTGGATATAAACACTCTTGATGGATATGATTCTATTAGTGCTTTCCAGGAGTATGTTACCTTTCTGTTATCCAGCACTGATTCATAATTGGCCCAAACCACCAAGTCTTCTAAACCATATACAGTGTATTGGTACTTAGGTAATGAGCCACTTATACCCAAATACAGGATCCGAGATTTGTCATCATTACATTTCATCATGTTAAATTTCCCAATGCTTTGCCTGTCAAGAGCCTTTTTGTATCTTGAATGGATCCTTCCCATCCACAAATGTAATCAGTCTATCAATATTTCTATTTTTATATAAATCAAAACTAAAAAACACCTGACAGAAAAGGCCTCGGGATGGAGCCCTTCATCTTCTACCAGAGACCTCTAATCAATGTATTCATTCAACCCTCCCTCCTCATACCCAACAGACGCACCTCTATCCCAACTGTTCCGTCCTCTAACTCAAGGTGTCAGGGAGGGAAAACAATGAATATTCCAGGTTACTAACTGGCTGGTTAAAGTGGCCTGGAAAAGAAATGAGGGAGTGAATACCTGGTGAAGGGCCAAATGTGGCTGCAAAGGATTCTGTGAAGATACTTTATCTAGGTCCATACATCAGCACAGGTTGGGGCGGTATGAAGCCTGAGTCAAATGAAAGGTAGTCCAGGGTTCTGCTGTGATGAGAAAGAGAGGAAATCAACAAACAGGAAACAGAGACAATATTAGAATTAGTCCATAAACTGGAGGGACTAGGCCGAAGAGGACAGACAGGCAAGGGTCACAAAGACAATGAAGCAAAGAATGAGCACATGAAACAGAATTGAGGCATGCTAAGTAGGCTCCAGAGCTCTGCTGTCCAATATGGCAGCCACTAGCTACAGGTGGCTATTTAAATTTAATAAAAATTAAGTAGAAAATGCAGTGCCTCAGTCACATGAGCCAAATTTCAAGTGTTCACGAGCCATATGTGATTAGTGGCTACCATATTGGATAGTACAGAAGAACATTTTTTTTTTTAAGATTTTATTGGGGAATTGGGGGAGGGGAACAGCATTGGGGAACCAGGGAAGGGGAACAGACAAGTTGCTGTCTTTTTGTTCTTCAGTCTAGTTGCAGAGGACGTTGCTTCACTGGCCCATGTTGCTCTTCCCAGATGAGGCAGCTCAGTCGCCAGCCTCTGGATGGTCCCTCACCGCGGCTATTGGCAGCTCACGCTGGCTGCCGGCCACTCACTGTAGCCTATGCAGCCCACTGCAGCAGGGGCTGCAGCCAACACCGTCGTCGGGGCTCACAGCCCAGCTCCAGGTGGAGCTGTTGTTAGCTGTAGAGAGCAGTGTCACTGGCCCTCATGTGGGATCCAAACCAGGGCCACTGGCAGCCCAAAACCAGCTCTTAACCAATGTGCCAATTGGCCAGCCCCAGAAGAACTTTTTCATCACTGCAGAAAGTTGTATTGGACACTTCTGCTCTAGAGCATTCTAGATGCTATAGAAAAGGGCCAAAGCAGGTAGGATATCATTTTAGTGTACTTATTTTTCCTTTGCTTTCCTTCAAGACCCAACTCAAATATCAATTCATCTGAGAATTTGCCCCATAGTTGATCTGTAATTGTATGCCACAAGCAGCAGACCATTCTGAGCTATGCAATTCTAAATGATAATGCATGGATCTAGGGAGAACTTAGTATGGAGATCCTAGTACAGCTATTTGTCAATTCTTAACCCAAACATGGCCTTTTTCTATCTGAAGAAGTTATCCTTCTTGACAAAGCAATTAGCTTAGGGATTAAGACATGTGGGACTGGAGAGAAGAAGAAAGGGAACAATTGGCCCAGCCAGCTACATTTGTTGAATCCACCTTTGTAGCTGTAAAAGTAATTTGTAATAAAAGGTTTTGACCTCTGTCCACAAACATTACATAGGCCATCTTGGCTAGGCAGTCAAGAAGTTGAAGTCAAGATCTGATTTGCTTGATGCAAGATATCTTGTCATCTTACCTGTGGACCCTCACTACATTTTTCAGTCTGCCTGCATCTTTCTCTTTTAATTTCCTGTGCCAGAAGCTTTTAGAATTTCGCATAATAAGATCTAACAATTCTACCTTCTAAATCTCTCTAGAATCTTTCCCTTCCCTCAATGCCCTCAGTTAATTTATCTTCTCTCCTTTCCCACCCAGCCCCCACACTGCCACCTAAATGCTCTAAGAACCTTACCTGACCATGACATTCTCCTCCCTAAAACCTTTCAGTGGCTCCCCGTCACATCACAGAGGCCTGTTCCTCGGGCCTCCAACTTCCTTTCTGGTTTCAGGTCTTTCCACTCCTTGATGTGTTGCACATGTTCCAGCCTCCCTGTTACCCAGAACCAAGGTCCCCCCTCATATTTCTGTGCCTTTGTACTAGCAGCTCCACCTGTCTGAAATGTCCGCCCCCACTTTATTTCCCCTGGGGAATTTCTACACCCTGTTAACGTTCCATTTAAATCTCATCTGAGCCCTCAGACAGACTTAAGTGATCCATCAGCTGTGCCCAAACACTGTGCAAGCTTTGGTCATAACACATCCTGTGTATGACACTCATGGGTCTGTTTCTCCCACTAGACTGTGAGGTCTCAAGGGCAGGCAGCACATCTGACTCATCTCTTGCCCCCAGTTGAAAGCACAGGGCTTGACTCATAACAAACACTTGCTAAATGCCCGTTAAAAAATGAACAACAATCTGTGCCATTATGAAGTTCTGCTGTGATTTAAAAAAAAAACGAAGGCCTTGAGGATGCTCTGTGTGGTGTGCTGCTGCCATGCTCCTTGGGGTTCACTCACACTGATAGAGGCCTATGGACAAGTGGCCCTAATAGTTGAGGATGTGAGCAAAAGCAAGAGGCCTGCAGCTGTTTCCGCTGAAAGCCTCACTGCATACTGGCAGTTTCCCCAGCAGACACTGCAACCAGCACGAACCTATTCCTTGTTTTTGTGTGTGTATGAGAAAAGACAGGACCTCTTGGAGAATGCTGTTGTAGGGATCCATCTGTAGGTAACTCTATGAAGGGAGTTACAGGCAAGAAAGAGAAAACTCTTAGTAGAATGGAGAGGGATGAAATATGGCTACTCTTACATGGCTGGCAAGGGAATGTAGAAGCCAATCGCAACAACTTTTTTTTTTTTTTGAGGGCAGTGTCACTGGCCCTCGTATGTGGGACCCGAACCGGGGCCGCTGGCTTCCCAAACTAGCGCTTAACCACCGAGCCACTCTGCCGGCCCCTCGCAACAACTTTTCAGTTTTAAAATGTACACCATGCCTTATGGTTACCAAGACACTTCCATTTCTATCTTCTTCAGCTTGTTATCCGTCTGGTGGGGTGGGCGAGTCAGAGCTGGGGTTGTTATTTATAGATAAGGAAACTAATATCTGGACAGGTGAAGTGACTTGCCCAAGGTCTCATTCTGAGCAAAGCCCCATAAAAATGAAGCAACTTTCCCAGGGCCTTGAAGTAATAAATAGACCTATAACATGGGGCTTAATTTTAAAAATGTCCAGTAGGGGCCGGCTGAGTGGCACAGTGGTTGGGTGCTGGCTTGGGAAGCCAGCGGCCCCGGTTCGGGTCCCACGTATGAGGGCCAGTGACACTGCCCTCAAAAAAATAAAAAAATAAAAAAAATAAAAAATGTCCACTAGATTTTCTTTAACACAATGTTTAAAATTAGAAACATTTTCTAGTAAATTGAGTCTGTAGAGGGCTTTCAGGCATCTTGGGAAATTTGACTGGATGACATTATAGATTTCTCCCAGCTATGAAATTTTATAAAATTTAGTGTTTACTGTGTCCCATGCTCTTGTAACTCCATAAAATATAATTATCAGCTTGCAAGTAATTTCCAAAATAAATAGCTCTCCTGTCCAGCCCAGTATCTGTCTGACTTGCCAAAAAGTCTCCAGCCCATTACGTACTTATTCCATCACCTAGTCATCAATCCAGTCTTTTCACTCCTTCTGCTCCCTACAACATGCCAACTCTATTACTTGATCAATTATCTATTTCCTCTGTCAGAAATAACTGGGATTTAGAGCTAGAGGCATAATTTCTCTATCAGACTAGAAAGCAGAACTGTCGTCATGTATTATTGAGATCTTAATTTAATTCCCATTAAAAGGGAATTAAATAGAATGGATTAGTGAAAGTTCACCTTATTCATCCCTCCTCCAAGAGATGACTAAATCCAGTTGGGTGCCATATTTGGTAGTGGGATATGGAAATGGAGTTTTCCACAGGTCAGGGTAGGTATGTAATTTTCTAGAAAGGGAAGTCTGCCTTGGTTGGATGGACCAAGTTATGTAAATTATTTAAGAATCTGACAAGATTCTCCCTAGCCTCCTTGCATGAGAACAAAGTATTGCACACCCATCTGAACTGGGTAAAAACAGAAGCTAATAGCAGCTCTGTGGAAATAGATACCCTACCTATCTTTTGATCCAAGAGTCCAGGCTCTATCCACTGTACCACATACTCTGCAGGGTGATAGTTGCTCCTATTAGTTCATGTTTCCTGAGAAGTAAAGTGCAGTGTCCAATTTTAATGATAAAGGCTATATCTATAATAACATGTAACATCCTATTTTTGTTTTTATCAAAAAGTTCAAGAAGTCAAGAAGAATTATGGGTAATTCTGGGTGTTGCTGGCAGTCTTTGAGGATGGCTTTCTGTTTGAGTGTGTTTTAATTTCTCTCTTGATTACCAAGGACATTCTGACACTTAAATGTTAGAGTAAGATGTGCTCTTGCTGATGGGGCGGGGGCTCATTACAAAGTCCTGGGCCAGGCCTGCCACCTTCTTTCCTTCAGTGGAGCATCAGGCTTTGCTACGTGACTCCCACATGGGTGTCTATCATGGCTGAACCAGGCTGGCTTCCTTAAAATGAGATTAGAGTACTAGCAATAAAGGGTGACAACAGAGAACATAAAGAAGCACAAAGGAAGTCTTCATACTCACATTGAACTTGCCCAGGATATGAGGTCTGACTATTAAGTTCATGAACTTGTTGCAATGACGTTGCTAAACTTTTTTGATATCAGAGGGATTATTCATTATGAATTTGTACCAACCGGACAAACAGTTAACCAAGTTTACTATTTGGAAGTGCTGAAAAAGTTAGACGACCTGAACTCTTCACCAACAATTCATGGCTCTTGTATCATGACAATGCAGCAGCTCACACGGCATTGTTTATGAGGGAGTTTTTAGCCAGTAAACAAATAACTGTATTGGAAAACCTTCCCTATGCACCTGATCTGGCCCCCAGTGACTTCTTTCATTACCTGAAGATAAAGGAAATGTTGAAAGGAACACATTTTGATGACATTCAGGACATCAAGGGTAATACGATGACAGCTCTGATGGCCATTTCAGAAAAAGAGTTCCAAAATTGCTTTGAAGGGTGAACTAGGCACTGGCATCGGTGCATAGCTTCCCAAGGGGAGTACTTCAAAGGTGACTGTAGTGATATTCAGCAATGAGGGATGTAGCACTTTTTTTAGGATGAGTTCGCAAACTTAATGGTCCAACCTCGTATATGCTGATAAAGTCAGATCTGAGTATACCCTCAGATCCATCTGTTAAAGGTGCTCTCAGGTGCTTAGGAGAATACCAAGCAAGAAAGACTTGGCAATACATTTTTTTTTCTGCCTGTTAACATAAATACTTCCCTTCTCTCCCCAACCTGGCTAAAAATACAACCAAAGTGTCACAAAAAAACAATAACACAAAAACAAACAAAAAACCCACACAAAACACAAAAAGGCCTAACATTTTTTTTAGCAGATTGTGACAGAATATCAATCAGCTACATGATGGTATACAAATATCCCCAGTGCTAACTCACCTTGAGGAGGACATGGAGGGAGGAGGAAACAGAGAGTGTCAAGAGAATTAGGCAGCAAGACAGGCTGCCTCCAAGGCAAAGTACTGGAGCCAAAGCTCATGACCTACTTGACAGGTGAGAATTGTGCAATTGCTGTTGATGTCCACCAAGTGGTAGCAATTGTGGTCAGAGGCACCTCTACCTTGATTGGTTCAGGTGATGGCTATTTACTGAGTGTATGTATATACCTTGTGCCAGGCGCTCTGGCAGGCACTGGGCGCTGAACCGTGTGGAAAGTTGCAATTCGTCAGCAGTGGTCCTTTTGGGCAGGGAGTGATCTAGGTTATTCTAACTCTAAACTCCAAGTCCAGGGGATAGAATCTGCTGGAAGCAGGGAGTTGAAGTTTCCAAATGAATAGGACTAAAGGGTCATGTTAGGTTCTAGTACATATTCTATGCCAGAGTAGGTAGCTAAACCTCCAAGGGGTAAAGAAATAGCAAAAATAGAAGAGGCTAACCTTCAACTAGAGATGTCATTGAAAGTAGTTGATATGAATAAAAGTGGCAGGGTAGGAAGTGAGTTGGGTCTTTCCTCTGTTCCTTCTGAATTATAAACCACCCATTACGAAGGGCAGTTCCGTTTTAGGATAGATTTGGACATGATCTAGAAGTTCTGTGAAATGAAAAGAATTCACAGGTGAGCTACATAGGTCTGCATTTCCCAAGATCTTGGTAGGCATTCCACTTGGGGAAGTGCAGATAATTGTAGATGAAACCTTACTTTCTAATAGTTCAGTATTTATTTTAATGTGCCTTAGAAATATAATTTGTCACACCACAAACCTTTGATTTCACAGGTGATATTGTTGGTTTTTCATTTACAATACTGTTATAAAATTTCCATTTTAAACACTTTTAGTAAAAATAAATTTATTTGAAGAGAATATAAAGTATATAATAATACAGAAGATGTTATTACAAGACTATGGAATGTAAACAATTGGAAAGTTTGGGAAATGCTTCATCAAGCCAGGGGATGAGGTAGATGGACTTGTAGACAAGAGATTTTGGAAGGCAGATGAAGGGAATATGCTAGATGTCTCAGAGAATCTGGATTCCAGTTCCAACTGCCACTAAACCTGTGTGACAGCTGTCTCTCCCTGGATCTGCATTTATTTATTGATAAAATAATTAATGTGTAGCCTGGCATTACTATCTAGTGGTTCTATTTCACTTATTATTATCGACATTATGAACAATCATAATAACAGTCAGTGCATTAAGGTCTACTGTGTGGCAGATGCTTTCCATACATCATCATCCTTAATTCTCATTATAGTCATGAAAGGTAAGTGTTATAATGCCCATTCTATGTATGAGGGAATTGAGGCTGGAAGATTTTAAGTAACTTGCCCAAGGTCACACAGAATTCCCGATTTGAATGAGCTTAGATCTGACTCCAGAGTCTGGATTTGTTTCCTCTTAGCCTTGCTGTGTCTCAGTAAATTCCTATTCACCCTTCAAAACTATGCTCAAGATCATGTATTCCAGAAAGACTTCTTTGATCCTGCTGGTCCATCTTGGTTATATGTCACTCCTCTGTGTTCCCTTAAATTTTCTATGTCTGCTGTTTTTTATATTTGCCTTTGTATTCCCAGCACCCTGCCTAGTTTTGGCCACAGAGTAGATAGATAGTCAACTAATTGCAGAAAAAGGAAGAGCATGAGGGAGAGGGGAAAGGGAAGAAAAAAGAGAGAGGAGATTGGAAAAGAAAATATATTGCTACCTTATTTGATTAAATATGAAAGTAGAATTGAGAGATAGGAAAGCAAGATGGTTAAGCATATGGCCTTCTAGATCCAAACCACTCAGCTTTGCCACTTATTAGGTGTGTGACTTAGGGCCCAAGTTCAATGCCTGATGCTTTAGCTGCTTCATCTATAAAATAGGGATATCAGTGTACTTACATTAAAGGATGTTGTAAAGGATGTTCAAAATGAATTATATACAAAGTGCTTAGAACAGTGCCTGGGGTATGGTAAGCAGGTTGAATACTGGCTATTATTATTTCTGTGAAATTAACAAAAGGGGAAAAACTTAATACTACTGTAAAGTGAAAAACTACATAACACTATTATATATAGAGAGAGAGGCTCTTCAATTTCCTAACTCTACCTGTTGACCAATGCAGAGTCATTTCAAGACAGTTATGAAGAAAGAGAATTATAGCCATCGGATGCACAACATATCCTTCTCTTTTCACTTCTGTGGCAGCAGAATGACGCACTTCACCTCTACTCTAAGAACATTTGGAAATGTTGATATTAAAATTATCACACTGTATTATATTCTAAGTTTCAGATTTACTTGTTGTCTGTCACCCTCAATTAGACTGAGTTTCTTGAAAGAAAAACTCCTGTTGAATTCTTCTCTATGTCTCATTTCTTAGCAAAAGGGCTGGCCAGAGACAAACGTTCAATAAATGTTTGCTGAATGAATATTGTAGAAAAATGTGTACATGTGAACAATAAAATAAAAATATATGATGTGATATTTACCATACAAGAGGTGCTGCTTATAGCTTATAAAGGAGAGATCACTTCTAGGTAGGAAAAGGTAGTAGGATGGATGGTTAAACCTGTGAACTTTAAAGGTAGAGAGCCTTGGTTTTGAGTCCCAATTCTGGCACTTATTTGCTTATGTGACTCTGGGATAATAACTTTTTTAAACAATAGTTTCCTTATTAGTAAAATTGGGGATAACATTAGTTGGATGAACTAAGTCAGATAATGTATGTAAAATGTCAGGTACCCATTATGTGTTTGTAGAATGGCTAACATATCATCATCATTATCATTATCATCATAGGCTTTGTGATGGAGGCACTCACTGTCTGGATGGAAAGACACTAGGGAAGAACACTGACCAGCCAGGAGGTGTGAATAAAGGTACCGTGGATGTTAGAAAGAGTCAAGGCCGATCAAGGAGGGTAAGTAGCACTGTTTAATCAGAACATTGGGTCTTTTCAGGAAAGCAATGTTAAAGAATATTGGAAAGTTGGCTTTAAATGCCAGGCTGAGAAATTTAGTCTTTCTTCTGCAAGTAATACACTATACAGGATTCTAAGCAGGGTATTGACAAGTTCAGAGCCAGCTATAGGGGAAATATTCGGGCCGTTCAGGATGGTCTGGGAAGGGTGAAGGGAGATGAAAGCAGATACACCACTTAGAAAGATTTACCAATATTTCCAATGAGAAGTTGAGGTTCCCCTCTCAGCTTCTAGTGTGAGACAGGAAAAGAGGGAATGAGCATGGAGGACCCTGGGAAGAATGAACTCATAGAACTGTGTCCAACAGGATATGAGAAGCAGAGGGAGAAGGCAGTGTCAGACAGGTCTGACGGTTTCTAACTGGATGACCAGGAGCTGGTACTCCTGTTCTAGCAGAAAGACAGGGGCACACTGACTTCAGGGGGGGAGATAGTCTTTCTGAAGTCTGAGAACGTTATCTGTATCCCTATAGCACCATCTGTTTTAGCAGAGACAGACTCCTTTATCCTGCATCAACAGACTGTGAGAGAGGGAAACAAGAATTATTAAGAATTCCCCACTTAGGAAAAGAAAGCTTGATCCACTCTTTGAAAAGATTCCAAACTCTTTGAAAAAGTATTTTCACAAGGAACGAACACTAAGAAAAATAAGTGTACGATATCTTCCCTTTCTTGATTTTTCCACCCAAATATACTCAAGGAAAATGCCCAGGCCCATCATTAGAACGTTCTAATAATGCTATTAACACCACCCAAGTTTATGGCACTTTTTGCTGCACAGTGCTTTTCATTTTATAAAAAGCTCCCATGATCTCTTTTATTCTCACCGAATCACTGTGAGGTATTGCCGTTTCTTCATTTTACAAGAGAAGAAACTGAGGATCGGAAAGAAGTGAGTGATTTTCCCCCAAATTTTACAGCCAGGAAATGGTAGAGTCCCCACATGCCTTGCTGGTTTTAGAACATGCTTTCAAATACCATTCTCATGGTCTTCACAGCATAACACGCTAGGTACAGAATGACAAACCAAAGTGCAGAAGGACTCTGATCTCCTTGGTTTCAGGGTGCTATGATTTTATCAATATAGCCTAAAACCACATTACTCTGAGGTACCTTTCTCAGGTCATGTTTCTGACTAAATGGTACCCAGTGCTCCCTTTCTGTCCCCAGGGTAAATAGCCTTAGGGCAGAAGTTCTTAGCAACGTGCTTCCCTCCCTCCCACATCTGCCCAGTTCAGTCAGGCCTCTGAAAGGCACCCACCAAGTCCTCAATACTGAAACCTGCTCTAGGTGGGTCAGGAGGCAGGAAAGCAATTCTCTCCCTCAATATCTAGTTAGTGCTAGTAGGAAGAAGGCCAGACGTGGAGGCTGATGGCTCAGGTTCCAGGCTCAAACTACCAGCCTAACTCTGTGACCTTAGTTAAATAACTCGATACTCTGAGCACCAGAGTCTTGATCTGAAAAATGAGGATAATAATAGCTATTCTATGAGTCTGCTGCAAGAATCCAGTGAAATACTTATGAAAGTAGGGCCCTGTGTTGGGTTTAATTTTCTTCTGTAGCCATCTTGAAATTCTTAATGATTTTTGAAGAAGGAGCTCTGCATTTTTTTTTTTTTGAGGGCAGTGTCACTGGCTCTCATATGTGGGACCCGAACCGGGGCCACTGGCATCCCAAGCCAGCTCTTAACCACCGCGCCACTCGGCCGGCCCAGGAGCTCTGCATTTTTATTTTGCACTGGGCCCTGCAAATTAGGTAGCTGGTCCTGTCTATGCCCTTGGCCAAGTCATTAACCTTGAGGGGCTCTACAGTCTATAATGAATCGAACTAAACTGTTAGGATGATTCTTAATCCTTCTTCTACTTATTAACAAAATTTGACACAGTTGATCACTCCCTCCTCCTCGAAACATTTTTTTCCACTTGGCTTCTAGGGCTCTAAACTTTGTTATTTTTCCTGCTCCTTTGCTGTTTTCTCCCTAATTTGTCCAAAACAAAACTTCTGATCATTTCTTGCAAGCCAGTTCCTCCCAGTCTTTCTCTTCTGTTCATTGTAACTCCATCCTTCTTATTGCTCAGACCAAAACCCTTGTCATAGTCTTTGACTCTTTTTCGCTAGCTCCGTATCCAATATGTAAGCTGCTCTAGAATCTGACCACTTCTTTACCACCATCATCACAGTTCAGGCCTTAATCCTCTCTCACCTGGATTAATGCAAAACCTAACTCACCTCCCTGCTTCCACCCTTCCCCTTTGTCCAGTGGTCTGCTCTCCACACAGTTGCCAGAATAATCCTTTAAAAATGTAAGTCAGGTCGCATCACTCCTCTGTTGAAAACTAGCCATGACTATGCATCTCAGAGTTGAAATCCCCACAAGAGGTACCAAACTACCTCTGTGAACCCACCTCCTACCACTCCCTCACCTCAGGCCATTTGTTGGTGCCCCTCTGCCTGGAATGCCTCCCTGGTATCAGCCTTGCTGGCCTCTCACCTTCAGTTCTACTCAACTGTCCCACCATCAGTCAAGCCTTCCCTGACCACCCTAATTAAAATAGCAACCATCAAGCCCCGCCCGCCGTCACTCCCCATCCTTTCATTCCCTGCTCACTTTTCTCCAAAGCACTCATCACCATCATATGTATCATATTTTATTTGCTTATTGTTTATCTCTCCCCATTAGACTGTAGGCTCTGTAAGGGCAGAGACTTTGTCTTCTATGTCTTCTAGCTTCTATATCTCCAGCACATGGGCCAGTGTGAGTGACAGAAAGTTCTGGAACAGATGATGGCATGACTATTATTAACACATTGTATGCGGGCATTTGAGCGATATGACGAGTTTACTCGTTTCCCACAAACAATGTGTTAAATCACAGCTGCATCAGCCCCTCTGAGTGTATAAAGCACTTTCACAGGCTGCATGGTCATGAAGCTGGCCCTGTACACAGGAGTGAGGGCATTTATGGGGACTACTGTGGTCCAAGCCTCCCCCCAGACTGTACTGTGGAGACAGAGAGGTGAGTGTAAGAGTGTGTGGCCTAGAGGGAGGGAGGCTTTCACATACCTATGCTAATAACTCTAGAGTAAGGCAGCATTTGTTAAATATATCCAGTTTTTAATGCCTACCATCTCATATTCTGGCAGTGATTCTAGAGTTTTCTACAGAGAGAAGGGACAGTGGACTATGGCTTGTGAATTTACTGGGTGGCCATTTCTGCCCCAGACAAGCTCCTGCTCTGGCCTGCTTATCACATCCGAGACACCTTGCCTGACTTCCAATCTAGAGTGCTCCCTCCACTGGCCCCCTCCACCCAACATTGCCCCCTAACTAACTGTTAACTTTAGACCCCACCCTCTTAATAGTCCCTCCACATTCTACTTCTATGAGGCAGGGGTGGGATCGACTTAGGAAGGTTTCAACAGGGCATGAAGAATCTAAATATTTCCTTAGTAAAGGAAATATATATATATATATATATATATATATATATATATATATATGTGTATACACCTATAGTACGTAGAACTCAGGGACTACATCTGTCCATCTCCGTGGCTTGACAGCCTTGCTCAATACGTGGTACAGAGTGGGCATTTAGTAAAGTTTGCTGAATTGTTGATCTGGGTGTTATAAACTCTGAGCAAGAATAATTCTATTTAGGAAGTACTTTTGCATCTTCTATAAGGTGTCCAAGAGGTATTCTATTATTTTATTGAGCTATCAACCTCACCAGTAAGAATTAAAACATCTTGTGCTCGCTTCGGCAGCACATATACTAAAATTGGAACAATAAAGAGAAGATTAGCATGGCCCCTGCAAAAGGATGACACACAAATTCGTGAAGCATTCCATATTAAAAAAAAAAGAGAATTAAAACATCTCAGATAAAGGGACCAATATTTAAAATGTAAGTTTAAGTTATAAGATGCTACTATTTTATGATTTTCAGTTACTTTTAATTTGCATTTGATTTTTTTAAACCCTCTATCTGAAAATCCAAACATTACCAAGAGATAAATTACAAAGCATACCTTCCTTTGAATAGGACTCCTATTGAATAGGACTCCCTGAACTTATCTGAAATTTGAGAGAGAGAGAGAGAGAGAGAGAGAGAGAGAGAGAGAGAGAGAGAGAGAGAGAGAAGAGACTTATGAGAAAGAATGGGGCACTGAAAATTTAAAGCTAAAACATTAGGATCTGCTCATTAAAACCCATTTTAAGTTTTGGATTGGTATTTGTGGTTTGTTATGTAATTCTCAATACTTTTCAGTGTGTTTGAAAAACTTGCTTCTCTCCTATGTTCACATCACACATACATTTTCATACCCAGGCAAGATAAGCATAAGAAGATAACCTGTCCTATAATCAGTAAGAAATATTTACTGATTATATTAGTTATTGCTGCCAGCAGTCAGTAAGAAAATTTGCGAGAGGCAAATCCTTACTTGGTTCTCAGTTTCTCTATATATAAAATAGGGGGAGGGACTGAATGGTTTCAGGGGTCCTTAGAAGCCTAGGGAAGCAGAGGTACTTATTACATTATAAAGGATTTCTTTCAGATTTTCTCTGTTTCTTGAGTGAATTTAAACTATGACTTGCTTTTCAAAGTGTGGTTACTATATTTTTATTATTAATAAAAGCAGCTAACAAGTAAATTCAACATATCAGGTATATAAAATGCCTTACACTGCTTATTTGTTTTAGTCCTCCCAATAACCCCATGAGGTAGATACTGATATTATCCCCACTTTGTAGACAGGCTCCATGTAAACTGGCTCCATGACTAACTTGCCTAAGGTCACTGAATTATGGAATGTGGCAACACTGGAACCAAACTCTCTTCAGTTTAATCTGTGACTCCCGAACACATTGTTAACCCTGCATCTCCCAGACTGGCTGCCGACATCAGAAAATGTTCAGTGTTCCTTCCTTAGTTGAACAACCATGGATTTTCCTTCACAAATGAGGTGACCGATTGGAGATGGAGTGATTCCTTTGGTTTCAGTTTTATTTCCATGACATAATGTGGTGATATTTTCACTAGGAAATGTTTTCTCACCTCCCCTGGGTTAGTAACAGCGGATTTCACTAGCTATCCTGAGTCACTTGTAAATGACCGGGTGAGCAGAAAAGGATTCAAATTTGCTTTGAATTCCAATTTGTTTTTTTCTGTCTATTATTTAAGTCTATAACAGCAGCCACAACAAGACTTTACATTATTTTGCAACAGATTAAAATGCCACATGCAGAAAAACAATATAAGATGAATTTCACATCTTTATAGCACACTTCATAATTTTCACATTCACCAGAACTTGTGTGAGGTGGGCAGGTCAGGAATTATTTTTACATGCATTGCAAATGAGGAAAGAGAGTCACAGAAAGGGCAGGTGCCTTGTTCTAGGTCATGGAGCTGGTTAGATTCTAGACCTAGTGTTCTTTCTACACTATGCCACCACCATATGCAAAACGGAATTTCAGACTCAGGCACTTCTTCTTGGCAGACAGAACCAAATGGCTGCTGTACCAGAGACTGTGCCATGCTAAGCTGTGGCCGTAGGGCTCCTGTATAACCTGCAACTGTGCTAGAGGGTGAGAACATAGCAGGAGCCATGGCCCCTACTCACACCTGTGCAGTGTGATAAAGAAAGTAAAAGTAGCTAGCAGCTGTGGTCCAACCAGATAAAACTTTTAGGCGGGAAGTCAAGTGACAAGTGAAATCGTGTGTGTGTGTGTGTGTGTGTGTGTGTGTGTGTGTGTGTGTAACTGTTCATTGCTTTTGATATTTTTTAAAAAGGCGGTGTGAGGAAGTCAGACCGAATAGCAGGAAGGTATTGCAGCAAGATGGATTTGGGAAAGGACCAATCTCATTTGATGCTCCGTCAGACACCTGATCCTCACCAAGAAAAGAACCACGTTCCAGGTAATGAAAAAGAGGTAGCGACTATTGGGAAGAATTGGGGCTATGATTATTTTCCTCTTTAATATAGATCTGGCAAAAAAAAGGGCATGATGGAGTACATTCATATATTCGAAGGTGGGAAGAATTGGGGTCATCCTGAGGTGCCTTTTAGTGCTAAGATCCTAATAAGCGGGAGAAACAATAAATCATTATTAAGAAATATATTTGAATGAAAGATAGTGAAAATACTCAATACTGGATGGTTGAGGTAAAACAAGCACACCCCTATACTTCTATGGTAGCATAAATCTGGTATAACCTTTGGCAAGACATGGCAATAGATAGAAAGAGCTATAGTGCTTATTCTTTTGGTTCAGTAATCTTACTCACTGGATCTATCCTAAAGCAGCATTTCTCAAAATGTTTTGCAGAATCCTAGGCCTTGAGACAGTGTTTTAAAACTTTGTAGTGCCACATGTCCCTGTGACATTCTGATGAACCCCTAGACACCTTATTAGAAGAAATATTTTAAATGCACAAAATTAAATACATAGGATTACAAAGGAAAAAATTATATTAAGATACAGTTGTCAAAATGAGAAATTGTGTTATTGTAATGTATGTGCTTATTATATATGCATTAAATAAGATCCAATGGTGAATCTAATAATAATGATCAAATCAAATATATCATCTAAAATAAATATTTTAAGGTATCTGCAACAACTCTAATGTGATATGAAAAAAACTGGTAATTTCTCTTGGTGACACAGTCACATACTGCTAAAACTACCATGGTTTGGTACCTGTATTCATAATTGAAGAAAATGGTAATTTTAATTAGAGATTGTTAAAAATAAAGGTATAATTTTTTCCCGTCCAAGTTTACCATGAAGAGCAGAAGGTGCTGTGGTCCAAGGGACATGCTCTATTTTGGGGGATCCCACTGCAAATTGGCTTTCACACCACAGGTTCTAAGAAGTTCTACACCAAAGACTCATTAACTTTCTCAAACTTGGATGGCAACAGAACCTTGTTTTATAATACCTTTAATATTCCAAAGAACTTGGAGAAATACTATCCTCAGGAAAAAAAAAAAGAAAGAAAAAAAAAGCTGTCTGCATGCATATGCTTATTATAGTTTTATTTACAATGGCCAAAAAAAACCCAACTGGACACAACCTACATGTTCAATACAAGTAGAATGACTGGGTAAATGAGAATACATCAATATGATTAAGTAT
This sequence comes from Aselliscus stoliczkanus, assembly GCA_033961575.1. Taxonomy (NCBI): domain Eukaryota; kingdom Metazoa; phylum Chordata; class Mammalia; order Chiroptera; family Hipposideridae; genus Aselliscus; species Aselliscus stoliczkanus. The sequence continues at coordinate 143,601,538 of CM066728.1, forward strand.
CATGTAGTCATTAAAGTTATAATTATGAAGACTAGATCATGGAAAAATATTTCTGATACAACGTTAAGTTAACGATAAAATTGTGGCATGCTATCAAGGCAACTGTGTAATATAGGAACTAGATGAGTATATGAGAAATATAATGGAAACGGGTATAATGTTAAGGATGACAGAACATGGCTGATTTTTTCTTTTATGTTTGTACAATATGTAAAAATTATTTTGCAAAAATGAATAGCTTGGTAGCACACTTACATGCAAATACTGACCTTTTCATTTTAAAATGTTTACGGTTTACTCCCAGGCATTCTTTGGATATAAAATATGATAGAGTCCTTGTCCTCAAAAAGCTGGGAGAAGAACGTAGACACCCAGCCAGGATTCTACCACTTTGCTATAGGACTCTTGCTGATAAATGCCACAATTCCTCACTGTCTCCTCTAACTTTTCATTTTGATCCTACAGAAGTCATTGGAACTTGGAGTTTGCGAAACAGAGAGCAACTCAGAAAAAGAAAAGCTGAAGCACAGGAAAAGCAAACTTCACAATGGCAATTTGGGTATGGTATACTTGCGAGAGAAAAAGGAACTGGTATTTATCCAGCATATGCTATGTGCCACGTACTGATAAGCAGTTTCACACACTATGGTTTATCTTTCCAACAATCCTGTAAATCAGGAGCTGTTATCCCTATTTATAAAAAAGGAAAATAAATATCCAATGGGTTAAGTCTCTTGACTAAAGTCACACAGCTAGTAAAGTGGTGGGAACAGAATTTTATCCCTGATCTCTTTTAATTAAAGCACCAGGCAATCTAATTATACTGTAGAGGGGCTTGGTGTTCAACCAGTCTGGTAATATAAACATAGAAGCATGCTGTTTAGAAGGGCGGGGAACACCCCCAAATTGATGAAACCTCCAAGTTTGTTCTCCAAGCTTTCTGTTGGGTTGTTGGAAAAGTCATGACGCATTTTTGCAATGAAAAACAGAAAAATACATCATGACTGTTCCGACAACCCAATATTAGTAATCCTTATCGAATGGGTGTGATGACCTCTCCATGAAGTAACCCAAAACATTATGAGTGAGTGACTGGGAAGTTTGGGAGTTCCTAAATCTCCAAAGTCACCTGTCTGTCATCTCAGGGAGGGAGTACAAGAACATGAACGTAAACTAAATTAGGCAGCATCAAACTGCATCCATTTAGAATATGACTGTGAAAACAGAGGTATTGCTTGTTTGGAGGTGGAAAAGGGGAGCCAAGGAGCAGCATCCGTCACAGCCAGGGCTTCTCCACCTTGGCACTATTGAAGCTGTGGGCAGCGTCCCTGTGTGGGAGGCTGTCCTGTGCATTGGAGATGTTTAGCAGCATCTCTGCCTTCTAGGAACCAATAGCATTCCCCTCATCCCTAGTTGTGAAACCAAAAATGTCTCCAGACATTGCCAAATGTCTCCTGGGGCAAGAAGAGAGGGGGTGAAATCGCCTCCTGTTAAGCATTCTGCTTAAGGAAGGACATCTATCCCCATGTGGACTGAGTACTGTCTGTTCTGCTCTACCTATTAGCTCACACATGATTGGTAAATAGGAGGGTGATGTCAGTCAGTATAATGTGGAAGTTGTGTTGATTCATGATTTTTCCTAGTCAAATGAGCCAGAATAATGGGAACAGAATTAAAACCTTTAGCAGGGAAGGAAAAAGCCTTGAAGTTGGCTGCTGTACAAGTCCTTTTCCGCCTGTGTCTGGGGTTGTTCCCCAAGAGAACACCAACCATCAGCCTTGCACAGCTTTCCACATGTAGCAGGTTGTACTTCCTCCTGTGCCCAACTTAACGGCAGCCCTGCTGGCTCAGAGTGCCACCCTTATTTGCATGATCACAGCACCTGAAAACCTGCATTTACACTGCTGCTTTTGTGCAGTTTTTGCTATCCCAAGGCAGCCTCCAGGCAAATCTATCTGTCAGGATTGCCCAAGTTATCTCGGGTATCAATAATTATTTTTGTTAGTGTTAAAAAGTTGCATAGGTTTTGAGTCATTTGCCCAAACTCTATTTTTCCTGGTAAGCACTGTTACTTTGAGTGCATAGTTTTTGCAGAAAGTGAGGTTTGTGTATATTACGTTTTAGCAGAAACTTCTGTACTCAGGTCCTATGGCAGGTGACTCTGCTGAAGCGCATCCAGTTTGCTCCTGGAATTCCACACTTGCCGAGCAACTTTCTGATCATTACTTGGCTTCCCAAGCACTTGCTACAGAGAAAGAGTACATTTGTCAGCCCAAGCATTCTCTGCTGCATGCCTTTGCATTTCTCACTGTTCATTTAAAAATCAGTCTTTAGGTTTACATATCAGTCTCTCTGAGCTGGTGGCTGAGCCCTGCCCCTGATCAACGGAGCTAGTGTGAGTGTGCTGATCGAATTGGGTTTCTGTGTTTGCTGGGCGGGGGGCCAAGGCTGAGGAAGTAGATGACACCTTGCTGAGTCTCTCGGCAGCTGGCTGGCCTTGCTCTGGTGACACATTTCTACACTGCCGAGGGCTGGTCTCACTACAGTCTACCACACAGTGAAACCTTAGTTGCTCCAGAAAGAAACGCCAGAGTACAATGGCTAAGAGCCCGGCTACTAAAGCCAGGACTAGACTAGAAGCCCAGCTCCCCTACTTCCTAGCCATCTGACCTTGGATGAATTACTCAGCCTCTCTGGGCCTCAGTTTTGTCATCTGCAAAATGGAAATAATAATAGTGTCCACTTCATAAATTGATGTGAAGATTATATGAAATAACAAAATAAGGAGATGACTTAAAACAGTGCCCGGCACCCAGGAAACATTATATGCATGTTTCCTATGTGAATACAAAAATACTACTTTATATTTGGATAGTTCATTCATGTAAGTTATTATATGAAATTCATATAACAACCACATGAGGCTGAGTAGACACTGTATACTCCATTTAATCTGTGAAGAAACCAAGGCATGGAGAGGTTAAGTGATTTGCCCATGATCATGTAATTGATAAGTTACAGAGTACAGATTACATTTTAGGCCACATAGATATTTTTGTGTCTTTTGAAAAATTACCAGGAAAAAAAATGGAACATTATATTACTCAGAGTCCCTCATAACAAATTATTTAGGACTTAATAGCTAGGAAAAAAATTAGTGTTTTCTGAAGAATTCAGATGCCATCTTTTTTTTAATCTGACAATAAGCACATTATGATTTATCTTGTTATTATGGTACTTGGAGTTATACTTCAAAATGCTGAGGTGCCGTACCATCATTTTAAAATTATTTTTCCTTCTATATTATTTGTAATATTTATTTTTGACTGACCTATTACACATATACTTAAATATTACTTCAAACTAGCTTTGGTGAGGCAATCTCTAAAATTTTTTTTCATTATGGAAAATTTCAAACATACACAAAAGTTAAATAGGGTTTAAATGTTTTAAGTGTGCAAGGAACTATAAAAACTGCAAAGATATAAAAGACACTGGCTTTGTCACTAAACTGTATCTAGTTTTCTAAAAGAAATAAGGTTTCTCCAGAAATAACTACAGATTGAGGCAGCTGATGTTCCTTACCTTAAGCATGATCCTCACAATAAAGGCTTTAGGAGCGCTAAACAGGGAGAACATGTCAGCCCTGTGGTCTGTACGAGAAGAAGGCTCCATGGGGCAGGTAGCATGGGACAGAATTTCCATAGGTTTAGAAAAATGATGAAATGTTTATTTGTAGTACCTTCCCCCCACCCCAAACCCATCTGTACTAGCCATCTGTATTTGGTTATATTTGCAGTACCTAACAATTTGTCATTGGCTGCAATTTCTATGTATATCCTTTCATCTTTTAGATCTTTAATCTAGCTATTAGTTCAGGTATGATAGGACTGCTCATGCCTTTCCACTAGTCTTCTTACCTCAGAAAATGTTTTTTGCAGCTTTTGACCCAGCTTACAGCATATCTCCTTTGACGTGTATTGTAGCTACCTAGCATTCTGCACACCAACACTATTAGATAAGCAAGCCTTATACATCAACCACCTGCAGGAGCTGTGCTTGTTTTGAGGATCTAGAAATGCAACTATATTAGTTTACCCAGAGCATAGTGGGACTAACTCACACAGACTAAACCCAAAGGGACTAGTGGATAAACCAGAATGGCAATCTGTTCATTTATATCAATTACATGTTTTCCATAACCCAACTTTTAAGTACATGCTCTCAAACACGCACACACTATACTTCCTGGTGAGCAAGGCTTCAGAGACAAAAAGTGCCCGAGGGACATTTCCTCTCTTGACAGTTGAGAACATCTGGCACTGCCCCCTTCTTTTTACAAACAAGGAGATTGAGGCCCAGAGAGATTAAGTGACTTATTCAAGGTCATGCAAAAAGGCAGGGAGAGACCAGGACTGTTGTTACCAAGCATTTATCTGAATTCTGTAGCCCTATCTCTGACACTAAATCTGATTGCTCCACAGAGAGAAAAAACAAAAGCGGCAGAGAACAGGAAAAGGAAACCAAAGAGGCAGAAAGAGAAAACAAAATACAGAACTGAAGGTGGAGCCTCAGTCACAAGTAGAACAAGAAATGTTGGAGGAAGCAGTGGTACCTAGAGAGAAAGACACTGAATTACCTAGGAATGTCACTGAAGCTGTCCCTCTGGTAGCCTCCCCCCAAAGAGTTGTGCCTGAGGAAAATTTCCCTGCAATAGGTCAAGAAAGCATTATACATCAGGAAAATTCTCTTGAGTACCAAGAAATAACAGTACAAAACCACCCTTCTGAGATAGGCCAAAATATGGTAGAACCTGAAGGCCTCTCTCCTAACATGTGCCAAGAAACAGCTGTAGCCAAAGCCCTACCTTCTCAAACATCTGAAGGCACAGCTGACCAGGAAGGATGTTCTTTTGCCACATACCTAGAGCCAGATGTGTTTAAAGGCTACGTCCTTGAGACAGACCAAAAAAGAGCTGAGCCCAAGGAATACAATTCTGAACCAGGTCAAGGAAGAGCTGAGACCGAGAACATCCTTCCTAAAACACAAGAAATAACTGGGCCCAAAGACCGTTCTACGAAACCATACCACGAAATAGTTGAACCTGAACACTTTTCTCAAAAAGCATATAACGAAATTGCTATGCCTACAGTTCTCTCTAATAAAACAATCCAAGAAACATATGTTCCTGAAGAATATCCACCTGAACTATACCAAGGCACACCTGGGTCCGAAGAACATTCACCTGAAATATACCAAGAAAAACCTGGGCCTGAAGACTATGCACCTGAAATATACCAAGAAACACCTGAGCCTGAAGACCTCTCTACCAAGACATATAAAAATAAGGATGTGCCTAAAGAATGCTTTCCAGAACCATACCAAGAAACAGGCAGACCCCAAGGCCAGGATCCTGAAGCACACCAGGAAGATGCCAAGGATGTTTATACTTTTCCTCAAGGTAGGGATTGTTTATAGGGGATAAGTCAGTGGCACTGCCACTTAATCATGCATGTTCCCATTTATAATTAGAGCGCCAAATAGGTGTCTCTCTCGGAGTGGTGATTTACAGCCTTCTTTGACAAGGTTATCCTAGGTTATTCCTAGTTATATCAGTGGGTATCATTAATGTCATTGGCTAGTTTTTCTTTCAACCAATGTCTGTTTGGGCTATTTCCAAAGAATTAAAAGACAATAATTGAAAATATAAGTGTGTATAGTAGGTACTTAAACATATTATCCATTTGGGGAAGCTTTAGCCCATGAAGAGAAATGAACCCAATATAGGATGAATTACAATATTTGTAAATTTTCTTAAAGGACAATTACGTTTAAGTTTATAAGAAAACTTGATGGCTAAAGTTTTTCTTCAAAATTGAATTTTCCTGGCTAACTAAAGGCAAGTAAATTCATGGTTTAAGGTACCAAGGGATATACAAAGGTGTAAAATATAATCCCTGTTACTAGGGAACACGCTCTTGTAGATTTATCAGGTTTATCAAAAACTCTTTGTATTTCAATATTTGTTCCTGAAAAGTTTTTTCCTAAGCATAGCATTTTGAAAATAACGTGACCTTTTTTCAATTTAACTTGCCTTAGGGACATAACTGAGAACTTTGATTCTCTTTGTACAATACTATAGACAGTACCATAAGAAAATGTGCCGGGACTATCAGAACATAATAATCCCCAAAGAATTATTTTCTAAAGAAATCTCTTTGGTAGTTTATTTTCTCTTTTTCCTAAAAGATGAGTGCAACAAAAACATGGGGTTAGTATGGCTCCAAGTACTATTTTAACAATCTTTGCTTATCTACTAGGTTAAAAAAATAAAAACCTCATTGTTGTAATTTCCACTTTTTTTGTTTGTTTGTTTGAGGGCAGTGTCACTGGCCCTCATATGTGGGACCCGAACTGGGGCCGCTGGTTTCCCAAGCCAGCGCTTAAACACTGTGCCACTTGGCCGGCCCTCCACTTTTTTGATAACTAATGCTAGTTGGCATCTTTTCATGATTATTATGAATTTGCATTTTTTTCTTTTGAAAATTGCTAGTTTGGTTCCATTTTAAATTTGGGATATCAATCTTTGTTGATTGATTTAAAAATCTCTTAAATAGTTATTAAGCCTTTACCTACATATATGTTGTAAAATATTTTCCCAGTTGTTGTTTGCGGTTTAACTTTATTTATAGTGATTTTTTTTTGTCATGTACATAACAAGATTTTAATTTTTAGTTATTCAAATCTGTCAATCTTTTCCTTTATGTTTTCTGGTCTGTGTTCTGCTTTGAAAGGCCTTTATAATCCTAAAATTATAAGAACATTCTATTGTTTCTACAACATTAATATTATTTTAATATTTAAAATTTTAATTCATCTGAAAATTGTTTTTATGCAACGTGTGAGGTAGAGGTTTTTTTTCTCCAAATGGATAGTCAATTGTCCCAATACTATTTATTGTACCCATTTTCATATTTTACTTGATTTTACAGAAGTGAAAGAAAAACCCAAAGCACAAGAACCAGAGATGCCGGCAATTCTAAACGTTCCTCAAGAGAGCCACTCAGAAAATGACGTCTATAGTTATGTGTTGTTTTAACTATACTCAGCCATCATAATTATCCAACAAAATACACATCTTAATATATTACTGTGTGATTTTCTCAAAATATTGTAGAAATCTCTACAATCTTCGTTAATATTTTAATAGTGTTTTTTTTCCATGAATAGACTATATCTGGAAGAGAGAACCAATGTGTTTTTTCAGGCTCTGCTGCCTAGAAAATATCCTGCTTGGGTGTGTGTGTGTGTGTGTATGTGTGTATATTGGGGTGAAAATAGTGGTGGGAAGGAACAAAAATGGGAAAAGGGAGGGTTCAATAAGTTTTCCCCCGAAGAACATTTTTTGATTACTTATTAAGAGCGGAACTTATACGTTTGAACACTTAAAATTTGGGGGAATATATAGTTTTCTTGTAAAGTTTGTTCAGTTATTAATGTAACAATAGCATCAAAATTTTATTCAGGCTTTAGTTGGCTTTTTTAGTTAATTTTAACAATTATTTTCATTCTGGGATTCTTTCAAAGATGTTTTGGAGTGATGTAGTTTATTTGTGTATTTGTTTTTATTTTTGATTTTTACTTTTTATATATTGTATCTGTGCAAAATGTACATTAAATCATTATTACATGCTTAATTGTGTGGACCATGTCATGGTAAGCATTTTGAGGGTCAGAAGACCTATAACACATAGTCTTTCCCCACCGGGGGTTTAATTTAGTCTCATGGGGGGGAATAAAACAGAAAACAAATAATTACAAAAAAAAATAGTAAATGCTAGTGCCACTTGAATAATAGATATAATAGAGAGAACACTCACTTTTTTGCTGGAGTGACCTGAAAAAATGACACGAGTGGAACCTTGAAAGATGGGAGATTTGTATTATAAGTGAGGATAACTGTATTATTGTATGTGACATAGAGAGGGGGGTGAATTCAAGATGTTCAGTAAGGGCCAGCCGAGTGGCGCGGTGTTTAAGCGCTGGCTTGGGAAGCCAGCGGTCCTGGTTTGGGTTCCACATGTGAGGGCCAGTGACACTGCCCTCAAAAAAAAAAAAAAAAGTTGTTAATTCAGGATCCATGTAGAATAGGCTAGTAGGCTACAAATCTTGTATTATTTGAGTGTACAGAATTTTGCATACTTCACTATTAACTAAGAAGTGTATTACTTGTTAGGGAATGGAGAACTAAGTAAGGCTTTTGAACAATGGAGTGGCAATTTTAGTATTTCAGGAATATTTATTTATCTGGTTATAATGTTAAGGATGAACTGAAAATGAGAAGAGCCCGGGGACAGGGGTAGGAACCATTCTGGGTGGGAAGTGTCTGAAAATCTCCCCTCGTATTTTTTTTTCTGGGGACATTGTTTTCAGTTTTATTTCTGTTGTTACAGAGGACTCAAAGTAAAGGAGACTTCTACAAATAAAGGTTTGGTTCAGCAAGGGCACAATTGTGCAAGCTTTCTATATAGGCATTGTGTTAGGTACCAGGCTACAGTGAAGAGCAAGATAGGATCCCAGTCTCTCAAGCATTCATGGTATAAAACAGTGGTTCTCAGCCCTCATGATATATTAATTAGAACCACTGGGGAAGATTTCAAAATTACAGATGCCCAGACACCTCCCCGGGAAATCTATTCACCTGTATAGGGTGATCCAAATATAGGTATATTTATTTTTGCCTTTTTTTTTTTTTTTTTTGAGGGCAGTGTCACTGACTCTCATATGTGGGACCCGAACCGGGGCCGCTGGCTTCCCAAGCCAGCGCTTAACTACCGCGCCACTCGGCCGGCCCTAGGTATATTTGTTTTTAAATTATTTTTGCTCTAAATAATTTTTAAGGAATAATTTTAGAATTATAAAAACATCATATAGTACAGACATTCCTATATACCTCTCACCCAGTTTATCCTGTTAATTAACATCTTACATAACTATCATACATTTATCAAAACTTAAGAAATTAAGATTGTTACGTTACCATTAAACTACAGATATTATTTGGACTTCATTAGTTTTTTTTACTAATGTCCTTTTTCTGCTTCAGGATCCAATCTAGGACACAACATTGCAGTTAGGGTATTTTAGAAGCTCTCTAGATGATTCTAATGTGCAGCTAGGGTTGACCGCTGGTATAGCAGGAGGTTACAATGCTATTTCCCTCCCATTTGCCACAGCCTCCTCCACAAACTTTAACATTCCCCCCCCCAGGATATAATTATTACTCATATCCCATTATATTACTCAAGTAATATATTGAGGGCAATAAATCATATGATAGATAGTCCCTTACATCTGGATAACACTTCAGAATTTATACTCTCAAATACACCTTTTTAAATTCGATCTGCACAAGTCCTTGAAATGGGCTGGGCAATGATTATCATTTCCATTTCAGAGATGAGGGAATAATCTCAGAGAGGCCGAGCACTCATCCAAAGTCACATCTAACTTCCTCAGTGCTTTTCATGATATGGTGCTCTATCTTTGGAAATCTTGTCTCAATTTCATCTGCCAGGGTGGGTCAAAATTAGAGAGAAAAAGAGTAAACTGAAATCTCAAGTTCTAATAACGTTGCATTAAGATGAACCTTAAGAGATCTGCGTATGTACATTGTACAGGGGAACAAGGTGAAAGAGTCGGGGAAGAAGATGGAAGGATGCTTATAGCACATCAGAGGAGGATCTTTTTATACCTTTTAAGACCCTTTCTGCCTGTTCTCTTTCCTTACTCCCTATATACATAAAACCTCTGCTTTCTCACAATTCTCATTCATACATGTGTGCATCTAAATATTTTCCAGTTTTCTGCTTTGCTTAGAACCTGGAGGTCACATCCAGAATTAGTTTTGTATGAATCCATCTAGCCCCACTTTGTGTTGCCCTCCTCTCATTGTAAGTACAATGGTTGTTCTTAAAAGAAAACATAAGCCCAATATTAAATATAAAATGATGTGTGAGGTCCAAAGCTTTAATTGATCATCAAAGGGATCCTCCACCCAAATGCAAGATTAAGGGTCATTCTACCGAAGTGTTTCTCAAGGTGTAGACTGATGACCACCTGTATTAGAATCATTTAGGTTATTTTTTTAAGGCAGATTCCTAGATCCTACCTCCAGAGAAAGGGTTGTCCTACAAACTATAAATAATTAGATATAACTCTAGACAGGATAATAAAAACATCAAATTATGTAGTATAAGTGCTACACAGTGTTTAAGTTCCTGCTTCCCATAAAGAGAAATTTTACCTTTAAAAAAGGTAGCAATCTACTTCATCAGTGTCTCCAAGTCTGCTTTGCAGTTCAATACTTCTCACACTTGGTAATTAAAGTATTTTTTGTGATTATCATTAGATATGATAGCTAAGGCCAGGAGGTGCAAATACCTCTCATTTTCTATATTAGTCTGTCCACAAATTAAGCAAGACTATCACTTTCCGCAGCACCACCATCTAGTGGCAAATAAAGCTATTACCACTCCAGTTTTACAACATAAAGCTCAGAGGTTCTCAAATTTGTTTCTTTAGCTACACAGAACTGTTTCCTCCTGGGAACAGAATAATAGCATTTTCTTCCAAATTATCATATGGAAAACACAAAGAACTCGTATATGAATTTGATCGAATTTTAAAGTGCCTTATTCATCTATTTTTTTTAATTAAAAAAAAACTTTTTTTATTAGACATTTACACTCTTCATAAAGTGATAACCCCCCCCCCCAATCTACTACCCCTGACATCATCGTATAGAGCTATTACAATTCCACTGATTCTTCTCTCTTTTTTTAAAAAGACTTTATTGGGGAATTAGGGGAGGGGAACAGACAAGTTGCTGTCCTTTTGTTCTTCACTCTAGTTGCGGAGGACGTTGCTTCATTGGCCCATGCTGGTATCGTCATTGCGTTCTTCCCGGGTGAGGCAGATCGGTCACCGGCCTCTGGATGGTCGCTCACCGTGGCTATTGGCAGCTCACGCTGGCTGCTGGCCACTCACACTGGCTGCCGGCCACTCACTGTAGTCTATGGCAGCTCACTGCAGCAGGGGCTGCAGCCTACACCGTCACCGGGGGTTGTTAGCTGTAGAGGGCAGTGTCACTGGCCCTCATATGTGGGATCCAAACCGGGGCCGCTGGCATCCCAAGCCAGCTCTTAACCAATGTGCCACTTGGCTGGCCCCACTGACTCTTCTCTTTAAATTTTTGGCACTTTCTGATGTTTATTTTCTACTAATGATCTATTAGTCCATGACAAATGAACAGGTTCAGAAATAGCTTTTTCATGGTTAAGTTGTTCAGTCTGTGGACTTGTATGCTTTTTAATAATTTATATTGCAGGCAATATGTCTTCCCTCCCACTCCCCTACCTGAACCAACAAGTTAGAACGTCCAGCAACAGAATTATGTATACAGAAAAACTTCAAATAGGTGAGAGATGATGTTACAAGTAAGCAGGTAAAAGGATAGGCTATCTGTGCAGGAATAACTGGTCATCGCATGGGATGAAAAATGACTCTCCTTGGCCCTCAATTTTTCAGAGCTGCCCAGAAACAAAACCATAATCCCTTTACTATAAATGGCATGTTGCCTCTCAGTTTCATTCTCATTGCAGTTCCCCTGAGGTAGGGAGCACAAGAAACTGTCCCCACTTCTTAACCCCTAATCACGTATGGGGCTCCCCATCCCTTATATTAGAAATAAGGCTTGGGGTTCCTTTCTGACAAAAAAAAATTCTTACTAAGGAAAAACGGGAGCATACATATAAGCATAAATAATCATCTGTGTATTTTCACCACCCAAAGAGAATTTTAAACATTTACTAATATCTGATTATTTTTCAATCACCGAGTGGTGATTGCATATACACATCGTTTTTCTTTAAATAAGGGCGTCATACGCTGGCTATCTAGGTTGCTTAATATTTTGAGACAGTTTGTAAATCTTCATCGATGTGTCCCCACCTTGGAAACCGTGAAAACTAAGAGTCGCGGACTGTCCGGAAAAGGTTGGCAACCGCCGCTAAGTCCGCACGAGACAACTGATGACAAGGGAATGGCGAGGACAGAAGCCATCCGCGCTCCAACCCTAAACCCGGGACCGCCCGCGCGTGCGCCAGAGCCTTGGCACCAGGTGCCGCTACTGCGCACGCGCCAAGCGTGGAGACCGGAAGCGGAAGCTTCTATCGAGACGGGTGGGCACTTCTTTGCCCAGTAGCCATGCGCGACTTGGAGGAGCCCGGGCCTCGCCCAACAGCGACCCCTTGCGGGTGCGTGAAGCCGGCTCTGGAGACAGGTAACCTCTGAGAGGCAGGTGGTTTCGCACGCAGAACAGGCGTAGGTGCGGGAGCCTACTTCGCTTCAAAGAGGGACGTGAAATGCGAGACCTTGAACTGACGTGCGTCATCTATTTATTGCCCAGGCACGGGTCATGTGCTCCTTGGACCATGTGACGCGTCTGAGGCGAGCCGATGACGTCATCTCTCATGGTCTGGTCTTGGTAGCTAGGGTCCTCCTGGTGTTGGCGTTGTGGCTGAAACAGTTACAGGCAGCGTCATGGCCTTTCTCTTAAGGAGTTTTCGTTCATATACGAGATGGCATATATACAGCTGGTATTGTGCCGGTTAGGAATTACTAAATACCCCAAGTGAGAAACATCCTGTGCTGCAGGACTTGAACAGAGAAGTGGGGGGAAGAATAGAGGGAGGAAATAATTTTAAACTGGGGCTGGAAATAGGGGCATGATTTTGTTTCTCTTTATTTTTACCTCTTTATATAGAGCAAGGTATATTAACTTTAGAAACTTGGAGGAAGCAAAGGGAAGAAAATTAGCCATCACCCAGAGAAAACCACTGTTGATGTCTGTCTTCCATACTTGTTTCAGTACAAACTAGAAAATGACCCCACTGTTTTAGAAATTTTTTCTTAAAACTTAAGATTCACAAAAATCTTTCCATGACAATAATTTTAAGGAGTTGCACCCTATTTTGTTTTATAGATGTGCTGTAATTTATTTAACCAGTTCCCTATTGTTGGGCATTTAGGTTATTGCCAGTTTTCATTGTTCTAAATGAAAGTTCTTGAAACTAAAATCTTAGTGTACTAAATGTTCAACTTAAGTTTCCTAAAAGTACTGTCACTTGGTCAGAGGTGGTGTTCATTTAAAAAAATTGTTGCACACTGCCAGATTAGAGGTCTAATATTTTGACAGGCAGGACAAAGCAGGGCTCAGAGGTCTACAGGGCAGGGCACTGGGGAGCTGTAAATCCTGAAATATTGGATAGAACAGGGAGGTTTGGGAACCGTTAATTAGATTCAGATTGTAGAGAGCCTTGAACACCAGGCTAAGAAATGTGCCGTCTGTTAACAGTGGGAAACGTGGCAAGTTAATGTTAGAGTGTAGCATGACAAGGAACTTAGAGTCTGGAGGATTAGCACAGTGTAGTTTGAGGAGGAGAGGAACTTGCAGAGGGGAGACAGTTATAACAAAGGTAAGTGACTAGTTCAGGCAAGTGGTGGAAGGGACCTGAACTTTTCTGTTTGCACAAGGCTTGGAAATAAGTCTTGTGTACAAAAACCTCTGCATTAATAACTTGCTGATTTTTCCTATTACACAGTTAATACAGTTGTAATGTTGTTAAAAGGAAAAAAAGCCTGAGCAAGGGCTTTAAAAACCGCTCCTTGCTGAGCACCTTCTTAGGCGCTTTACATATTTTAGTAATCTTATAACTTTTCAAGACAGGTTGGTTATCTTTGTTTTATTATCCTTGTTTTATAGATGAGAAAACTAGGATTCAGAGAGGTAAGTGGTTTTGCCCAAGGTCACACAGCTAGTGTAGTGGCCCTGTGTTGTTTTTGTCTTTTTCCTCTTCTGATACCAGTCCTAACCCCTGTGTTCCTTTAGGTAACCACTTAGCCTCATTTCCACGTGGTTCTCATGCCAGCACTGCCCTGGCATACCTGCCCTTACCCTTATCCTGCATGTAAGGCAGTTTGATTTCACTTTGTCCATCTCTGTCAATATCCTGGACACCATTGAGGATGAGAGCTGCCTAGTTATATCTGTACCCAGTCACTTAGCACAGTGCTTATACCAAATGGTAGGTGCTTAATATTTTTTGTTTGTTCTTTTTATTGAGATATGAGGCAAGAGTTAGAAGATCAGGATTTCCTTAGGTCCTCAAGCCTCCACTTCAAGTAGAACATTCAAGTAGCATTTATATTTGCAAAGTGTTGAGCATTTGTATTTCATAGCATTTATAATCCCAAGAACAGGGACACAGATTATATAAATAGGTTCCAGAGGGTTCAGACATATTAGAATATGGTAAATTCCCACTAGGTTATTAAATGGACATTTGATACTTTGAGAGTGGTCCCAGACATTTAAGAATGAAGTAGTTGAGGGACTCCTACAACATAGCTCTGAGTATACTTCCAGTTCATTGCTAATCCAGTGTTCTCTTGTGTTTTTACAGAGATGCCAATACATGTAATTGGGTATAATTTACATTTATCATAGCGTATGTGTAACCTGTGAAAAACAGAGAGAGACTGATAAAATGAAGTGGTAACTCAGTTAGTTACACACTTGTGGGGCCCCAGTCAGATAGCGCAGAAATCTTTGATCATTTCTGTAGGTATGACTTTCCCATGATACTAAAACATACTATGAGATTGTCCCCAACCGTTAACGCCACTGTGATAAGAGTTCTTGTTCTGTATTTTTTCTTAAAATATAGCACAGTGTCTGGCAATTAAAACATTTGGAAAGTGTTTGTTCAATAAATAAAAACAGGACACAGGGATACCAGATGATTAGGTTAGGAACCTTTTTGGCAATTTTTTTTAATGATATTTTAATGAAAACCAGAGAATTGTTTGACTTCAGTTTCTTCATCTTTAAGGTGTTTACTGTATCTGTTACACAGTGCATAAATGAGGACAAAAAAAAAGAATGCCTGTAAACATACTTGGAAAAAATTTTAAAGATGTAAAAAATATACACAATATGCATGGATATTAGAATTATAATATTGAGAGGGAGAAGCAAGTCTGAGGATGTAACATTCAATTTCAAACCAGTTTTTATAGCGCTTAAAGACAAAATAAATGAAATATTGTTTAGGCATGTCTATGCATGTGATAAAACCATATTTAAAAAGGAAGTGAATGACAAAGACCACATTCAGGCTCCTGCTCATCTCGGGGGAAAGAAGGGTGTGGGAGAGGAGAGAAGCAACATAAAAAGATACAAGTTATTGGTAAAACTCTAGTTCTTGGGCTGGGTGGTGGTTACACAGTATTTCATTATAATTTATGCTTTATTACTTACATATTTGTTACATACAACATTTTATATGTATCAGTTAATTTAGTTTTTAAAGTGAAAAGTTACAAAAGGTGCTGCAAGGGACAGCTCCAGGCCTGTATGTAGTCTTACCACCTGTGGTCGTAGGATGGATTTAATGGAAGCCAGAAATCAAATGAGAGTCTAGAGTGTCTCTGTATCATATCTTTAAAAAAAATGTTTATAGGGCCGGCCGAGTGGCGCAGTGGTTAAACGCTGGCTTGGGAAGCCAGCAGCCCCGGTTCGGGTCCCACATATGAGGGCCAGTGACATTGCCCTCAAAAAAAACAAAAACAAAAACAAAAAAATAACTACCAAAAAAAAAAAGTTTATAAAACCTTCATGAAATGTGAAAAAAACATTTATCTATAAATTAAAAATGGTAGTTGTGGATACCTTGGACTTTAAATTTATAGTGATGCTACCTGACCAATTGTTTTCTTCTTTTGAAAAGAGTTACTTCTTTAAAAAAAAATTTTTAATGATTGGTGATTATCGCAAAAATTTCAAATATTATAGAAATCACAAAGTTAAATATACAAATAATCCAAATATCTCTCCACCCTTTTTTTAACCACTGTGAACATTTTGGTGAATATCCTTCCAGATAGCTTTCTAGATATATATATATGTACATATTTAGATAGGTAAATATATGAACAAATTTTTATAAATAGAGTTATGTATACACATTCCCCTTTCATTTTGTCACTTTCCATTTTAATCAAATTAAAGTTAAGACTTACATAATCCTTTTTCCATGCAACATGAAGTTTTTGAGCACCTGCTCTCTTGCAGACAAGTACAACTAGACAATGAGAACACAACAGCAAACAAAACAGAAAATCCCCTGCCCATGTGGAGCTTACATTCTAGAGGGGCAGAGAGCAACTAGACCAAGCTAACCTGAAATCTACCCTGCCTGTAGATATTTTAGTAGTATGATCCCATGCACTCACTTTATTACTTAATTAACTAGTGAGTTTCATATGTTGTTTTCAATTGAAAGCATCTTTACGTAAATACAACCACTATCTCCTTTCATTATTCTTTGCTTTGTATTTCACACTCCAACAAATCAAAATAGCTCGTTCCCTGCATATGCTTTAACATTTCTCATTTAACTTTGTGCACATTATTCCTTCTATTTGAAGTACCCCCTTAACCTTAACCTCACATAACTTAGTAATGGTAGTATAGAATTTTTTTTCCCCACAAATATAAACCAACTTTAACAGATACTATTTTGTATTTATATAGGGCTTTATTCAAGAACCTTAGATGCTTTACAGTCATTATACCTAATTAATCCCTACAACAACCCTGTGAAGTAGGTATTATTAGTCCCATTTTACAAGATAGAGGGACTGAAGCACAGAGAGGTTGACTTGTCCAGTTCACTGAAGAGCCAGGACCTGAATGCCTTATCCTCCCAGCTCCCAGTTAAATACCTCATGGGAAAATCTAATGAAAAGTATCTTTAAAGAAAGTATCAAGAGTGGTATATTATAAAAATGAGGTCTTTTCTGCTGCCATCAAGGAAAGGAAAAAACCTATATTGATGATTAGAGGCAAGCATAGATTTTGAATTATGGTCATAGTAGGTCTTCTAATAATCTTCCCTCCCTCTTTCCCTCCCTCCCTCCCTCCCTCCCTCCCTCCCTCCCTCCCTCCTTCCCTTTCTCCCTCCTTCCCAGTATATCATCTAAAGGGATATAACAATGTGTATATAATGATGAGGATATTTTATGTATTCATGAATACTATAAGAATCATGTTCTATAGTTGCATAACACCTAGTAGATTTTAAAACTATGAAATCAGTGTGTTGAAAAAACATGTTTTCCTACATCTTTAATGACCATTTGGCTAATGATTTCTTATCTAATTTTCTTCTATAGGTAATCTTTTAACTGAACCAATTGGCTACTTGGAATCCTGTTTCTCGGCCAAGAATGGTACACCAAGGCAGCCATCCATTTGTAGCCATTCAAGGGCTTGTTTGAGAATTAGAAAGAGCATCTTTAATAATCCTGAACATTCCTTGATGGGCTTAGAACAGTTTTCTCATGTTTGGTAAGTTATTTTATAGTTGGAAGTGATACTTTGGGCCAGAGCTTGCCTCTGAGTAAATTACTCCAGTTTATACGCAACCACTGATGGAGGCAACCTTGGAGCCTGCCATCCAGCCCACCTTGTCTATTGCATGAAATTCCTGTACTGTATTCATGCACATGATTGGTAGTCATAACTTGGACACCCTCAGGGAGGCTTGAGATCCCCTGAGGGGGCTCCGTCCATTTGCAGTTGGTTCTAATTGTGATGAATACCTTTCTGAAGCTGAAATCTGCAGACCTTGATTTTGTTGATGGGTCATTATTCTGACTCCTAGACCAAGGGTCAGCAAGCTACAGCCTGTGGACCAAATCCATCCCACCTTGTTTTTTGGTTTTTGTTTTTTTTTTAAGATTTTATTGGGGAATTGGGGGAGGGGAACAGCATTGGGGAATTGGGGAAGGGGAACAGACAAGTTGCTCTCCTTTTGTTCTTCAGTCTAGTTGTGGAGGACGTCACTTCACTGGCCCATGTTAGTATTATGATCATTGCGCTCTTCCTGGGTGAGGCAGTCACTCACTGGCCATTGGACGGCCGCTCATGGCAGCTCATGCCAGCTCACACACTGGCTGCCAGCCACTCACGGTAGCTCATGGAAATCCTCTGCAGCCCCACTGCAGCCTACACCCTCACCAGCCACTCACAGCAGCCCAGCTCCAGGTCGCGCTGTTGCTAACCATCTTAGCTGCAGAGGGTACAGCGTCACTGGCTCATGTGGGATCCAAACCGGGGCCCTGCTGCTCAGAGCTTGCACTCCCCAAGTGAACTCTTAACCAACAAACCACTCTGCCGGTTCTATCCCACCTTGTTTTTGTAAATAAGTTTATAGGAACACAGGCACACGTATTCATTTATGTGTTGTCTGTGGCTGCTCTTTTGCCGCAGCAGCAGAGTTGAATAGGTACAGTAGGGATTGGATGGCCTGCAAACCCTAAAATATTTCCTATCTAAACTGTTATGGAAAAAGTTTGCGGACACTGCTCTAGACCCATGAAGAATTAAGTCTACTCTTCCTAAAATACAAGAGACCTTAGAAATCTGGATACTTTAAATATAAAGTGTTATCTATATTAGGACCTGTGTTATATTAGTGTTACTTACTGTCACTTGGAATTCTATCTCTATCCATTCTTACTCACTCCTGTATCAGCAGTCTGAATTGGTCTAATTTTACTGGTGAAGGCCTAAAATTAAATGTTTATTCCGAAATTGTTTTATTTTTCATGTTAATTTGGGGACATGGATAGAGTAGAAAGAACATGGGCGTTCTGACCTAGCTTGTATGATCTTGGTTCAAATCACTTAAGTTAAAAACATTGCTAGTATAGGGCCGGCCGAGTGGCTCAGTTGGTTAAGAGCTCGCTCAAGAGTGCGAGCTGAGCTCTGAGCAACAGCGGTTCAATGCCAGCCCGAGCTGAGTTGCTGTTGAGCTGCCAATAGGTGGCAGGATGGCTCAGCTTAAAAACAAAACAAAACATTGCTAATATAAAAAAATGGACTCAGAAGTATATAGATTTTTCCTTATCCCACCTATTTTTCTCCTCTTTCATCCCCACTCCCCAACACTCTTCAGAGATTATTACTGTTAACGGCTCAGTGTATATCCTGCCAGACCTTTTCTTTCTTTTTATTTTTTGATATACATAGAAGCATAAATATACAGAGTGTGTGTATTAAAAATGGAGTAGGTTTTCTTCACTCAGTACTTATAGATTTAACTTTTCTTGCTTTAATGGCTCTCCTTTATTGCAAAATATATATGTACCATAATTAGCCGACTCCCTTGTTAATGGAGAGTTATTTTCCTATTATAGTAATGCTGTAACAAACTCCTTGAGACACATAACTTGGGTACTTACATATTTTTATGAACAGGACATCAGAAGAGGCTGTATTGGTTTAAAGTGTGTACATATTTATCATTTTGGACATCTCCTACCAAATTGCCCTCCAAAATGTTTAACCAATTTATACTTCAAAGGTTTATGAAAATGACCTTTTCCTACACCCATGCCAACACTACCTGTTATCAGTTTTTTACATTTTTGCCTGACAGGGAAAAACAGTATTTTGTTTTTCAGTTTAATTTCTTAATTATTAGTGAGGTTCAAAATCTTTTCATATGGTTGTCAACATTTCTATTTCTTTTTTGAATTACCTATCCATGTTCTTTGTTTAGTTTCCTATATTGAGTTGTCTTTTGTGATTTGTAGGAACAATTTATATACCACAGATATTTACCCATTGTCTATTGTACCTATAGTAAACATTTTCTCCTGGGGTGACATTTTTGTAGTACATAAATTTAATGATTCAATAATTTCAAATCTGTTATTGTTTTTCTTCATGGATTCTTGGTTTTGATGTTGTATAGGAAGGCCTAGTAAAATTAATTAACATTTCTGCCTCAATTCCGTCATTCTTAAAATGAGGGAAAAATTATTCTTCTTGGGGTTGTTAAGTGGATTAAATGAAATTAGTATAAAAATGTCTAGCATACTGCCTGGCATAAAGCAGGCACTTACCTACTAAATATTGTTTATTCAGGCATTTGAGAAATGTCTACTAAGTTCCTACAATGTGCCAGTCATTGTATTAGGGGCAAAAGATGCAGAGATAAGACTATCATCCTTCAAGAAACAAGAATGGTATTATTTAACCCCCACTGATTACATTTTAATACCATTAAAATAATTCTTTCTGTTTTAATTTGTTGGGATTAAAGTTTTTTTCCCCTCAGATCATTATGATAAATTAACTTATGCTCTTTTCTTACTCAGTGGTTTGTTTTCAATAGGATTTTGTTTGTTTTTCACAAAAATGGCCGTTTGAGCTGTAAGGCAAAAGTGCAGCCGCCTAGGCTGAATGGTGTGAAGACTGGAGTTTTCTCCACAAGGAGCCCACATCGTCCCAATGCAATAGGACTGACCCTGGCCAAACTGGAAAAGGTAGAAGGTAACTCGCTTCATTTCTACTTATATCTTTTTTTCCTTAACCAAAAGTAGTCTTATCAAATCAACATAGTATTTAGCAGTGGCTGTGATTCAGACAAGTATCAGTGATGTTAACCTCTGAGAACCACCAAGACACTGAAGAAAAGGAAATGATTAAAAGAAAGTTAGCATTGAAGCTCTTTGAAATAAGCTCTCATAGAATGCTCAAAGTATCATTGCATTTATCAAAATTTTAAATTATTTAAAACTCTTAAGATTTCATACTCATTAAATTAGTAGCCAAATTTTCTCTGACTTGGAAAGTAAGAAATACAAAATAATTCAAAAATAATCATACACTTTCAAAATTTAACACAGTAACTGGTTGCACATGCATGTATGTCAGCACACAGGGTGGTGGCATATCATTTCTTCCTTGTAGCCTTGAAGAAATGAGCTTGCATCATGGCTACAGTGCAGCTGTCATCTGTGATGTGTGGCAGAGGGTCTGGAATGAAGCTCACTGTAGGATCCAACATCTGTCAGATTGTGGAAGTACCTGTGTAGAATACACAGACTAGTTTTAACTAGTGTTCATCTGTTACTAAGCCATACCGTTTCATGAATCACTCTGACCTAATCGGCACGTTTGTTAGAGAAGCAGAAGGTGAAATAGCAGGTAGACTGGGAGTCAGGAGACCATTCCAGACTTCAGCTTATTTGTTTGTAAAGTGAACAAAAGTTGCCACAGAACTTTTTTTTTTTTAAGGATATTATGATATAAAAGTTCCAAGAGTACTTTTCAGGCTATTGGATGCCAAAAAGACAAGAGCAGTTATTTTTCTTGTAGTTTCCCAAAACTTGAATGCCCCTGCTGGACTGTATTCATCGGAGCCTTGGGTACGTTTTCTGGAGAAAAATCTGTAGCTGATCCAACTTGAGTTTTACCCATTTGTGATGGCTAATCAACTTGGCTGACAGTACTGGAACATTTTATGATCGTTCTTACAACCCACATGGTATTTTCTGAGCACTGACTCCATGCCTGGCATTGTCCTCAGTGCTGGGCATATAGTGGTAAACATGTCAGAAAAAAGTCGGTGCCTTGCAGAAGAACTTAGCATTCTAATGGGGGAAATCAAATCAGAAAGATGAAAGGCAAGAAACAATAGCACTATAGACACTTTTACCAAATCAGCCTTGTAGTGACTACTTGTGTTTGTGTGGTGTTTACAGGTTGTAGAGAGCATTCATGTGTGTGATCTCACAGTGGCTCTGTGGGTTTGATAGGGCAGCAATCTCCATTTTCTGGACGAGGGCAATATAGCATCCAGCCAGAAGATTGTCTGACTCCAAATCTCATGAATTCTTACCTATGCTACAGTGCCTCACTTCTGCAAGTACTGGCGGACATAATCATCTTTCCAAAGTTCCAGGCTCATTCACAGTAAGCCTGTTTTAGAAAGCAAAGTCCTCTGTCAATCCTGTTTTTCTTAAATGGAGACAGAAGCAAATGTGATCACATGCAGCTTTTTGATTCTCATTTCATCTGTTTCCCAAGGATCAAGTTAGTAGACTTTGCACCAGTATCAGGAACTGGACAGCAGTTGTATATGTGGGACAACAGGAGACTGGTCCTTAATATTTGGTATTGGTGACTTTTGTTCTGCTTAATTGTTTGAGTCTTAATGGTGTATTAGATTTCTATTGCTGCGTAACAAATTATGCATTTATCAGTTTAAACAACCCACATTTATTATGTGTTTGAAACACTATTATATTTCTGGGGGTCAGGAGCCAGATCTGTTTAGTGTTTCACCAGGCTGCAGTTAAGGTGTCAGCTGGGATGAGTTCTTATCTGGAGGCTTGACTGTGGAAGAATCCGCTTCCACGCTCACTTAGGTTGTTGGCAGAATTCACTTCCTTGTGGTTGTGGGATTGATGGCTCCAGCTTCTTGCTGGTTTTGGCTGGTGGCTTCCCTCAGCTCCTAGAGGCTGTTCCCCTAATGCCTAGAGACCACCTGCCATTCCTTGCAGTGTGGGCTTCTGCTACATAGCTGCTGATTTCATCAAGCACACAGGAGAGTCTCTTGAATGAGATTGCCAGCAAGCACAAGAATCTTAGGTAATGTAACTTAATCACTGGAGTGATAGCAAGTCACACTCAAGAGAAGGGGATTGTAGGAGGTGGGCCTGTGGGGCCACCTGAGCATCTGTTCGTCACAATGGAAACTCTCATTGGTCTCACAGAGATACACTGCAGATACTGATGTGCCTGGCACAGAGTTAGAAGCCCCGGTGATGCAAAGATGAGTCGGCCCCACCCCATGCTAAGGGCTCAAGTGCTCTCTGATTAGGAAGAAAGACGAAGCAGGTCATTGCCAGACCGTCGGAAAAGGGCTCCAGGAGAAATTTGTATACAGTCTCCTCTGGAACCCAGAGGAAAGAATGCATAAGTCTGGAAAAGCCAGAAAGGCTGTAGAAGAGGTGTTACGGGAGAGCCTTGAAGAGCAAGTAGGAGTTTGACAGGTGAAGAGAATGGGTTTCCAGTGTATGTCGGCACCAGGTGTGCGAGAGCCTGGTGGCTAAAAGAATTGTGCGTAAGCTCGGTGAAGCCTAAGTAGACAGTGTTGGTTCTCTAATTGTTTGTACTATCCTTCATTGACAATATTTGTAAGAGGTGTTTTTCATACTACAGGTGGAGCTATATATCTTTCTGGAATTGATATGATTCATGGCACACCCGTACTGGACATAAAGCCCTACATAGCTGATTATGACTCACCGCAAAATTTGATTGAGCATTTAGGAGACTTTCATTTACATAATAACCAACATAAACCAAAAACCATGTCCTGGTCTGATGGCAAGACTGACAGTTGTGTCCTGCAACAGCCCTCAGGGCGTGAGGAACCACAAGCCTGCTGTCACACTGAGGAGAATCTTAAATGTCCAGAAGACAGAACTTCAGGAGAAAACGAGATGCAAGATGACGACACAGCCAAAACCCAGCGAAACTTGCCTAAGCACAGGGAGCCAGCAGCACACCCAGACTTAGAAGCAATAAGTGGTCAGGGTCCGAATGGGGCAGAGAAGCAAATCAGCCCGTTTCTCTTGGAGAAGAGTTTTTCAGAGGAAGGCACAGAGAAGAGGCTAAGGAGAGGGGAAGAAGCAGCGGTCCCACAAGGAGACAGTGCGGAGGTGCAGCCCGTGGCTCCTCACTGCCCTTCCAGCATGGCCGACGCAGTCCACTGCAGCGTGGTTCCCGCCTGGGTGCGAGAGGCGCCCGTGGCCACCTTGGAAGTCCGGTTTACTCCTCACGCAGAGATGGACCTTGGGCACCTCAGTCCAGCAGGTGAACCAGGTACTTTCTTTTTTTTTTTTTTGAGGGCAGTGTCACTGGCCCTCACATGTGGGATCCGAACCGGAGCCGCTGGCTTCCCAAGCCCGCGCTTAACCACCGCGCCACTCGGCCGGTCCCTGTACTTTCCA
The DNA here is from genome assembly GCA_033961575.1 of Aselliscus stoliczkanus. Taxonomy (NCBI): domain Eukaryota; kingdom Metazoa; phylum Chordata; class Mammalia; order Chiroptera; family Hipposideridae; genus Aselliscus; species Aselliscus stoliczkanus. The sequence continues at coordinate 143,625,475 of CM066728.1, forward strand.
TTTTTAATTTCTGAATAAGTGATGAGTTTTTACTAGGAGATTTAGCCAAATTTGGTATTTCTGAGGGCAGTTATATAGAGTATTTGTCAGTATGACTGGCAAAGAAACCCAGGAGTATAAAGTAATATTTGGGCAGCACCATCATCTGATGATTTTCGTTCAACAACTGTTTATGCAGCACAGTGAGTCCCAGGCGCTCAGTTAACTGTTTGCTGAGAATGGCTCCTGCCTCACAAGGTGGCCTGTTATTTATTTATTTATTTATTTATTTTTCTTTTTTTTTTTTGAGGGCAGTGTCACTGGCTCTCATATGTGGGACCAAACTGGGGCCGCTGGCTTCCCAAGCCAGCGCTTAACCACTGCGCCACTCAGCCGGCCCAAGGTGGCCTGTGATTTAGAGCCTCATGTCTAGCTGTTATAATAGTCTTCGGAATTTTCAAACAGCAGTCAGAAGCTAAATTGCACATGTTCTATACTTATGCGGATTAAGGTTTTTTGGGTTTTTTTACACGTTATTGGGGAACAGCCATGGTCATTGAATACACATTGCTTTCATGCTACAATGGCATAGTTGACTCTTTTAGAGAGGGTACAGTTCACAGTGGCCCATGCGGGGTTCGAACTGGCAATCTTGGTGCTATCAGCATCATGCTCTAACCAATTGAGCTTACTGGTCCCCCCATCCCCGCCCCCCACTGCAGGTTAAGTTTTTTTCATCTGTTTTACTAGCTGACTCGAGAAATGTCCCAAATCATTCTATCGGGTGGCTGATAGCGCAGCCTCTGACACAGAGCCTAGAAGTAAGAGAGAAGCAGTCTTGCAGCACAGAAATTGTCCCTGTAAAGTCCCAGCACTAGAGACATACACTTTACTGCAGAAGAGAGGCCACAGGACTTCTACTTGGAACATGTTTACTTTAACACATGGTTCTTAACAAACGTTGTTATCTGGTTTCTCCAGCCCACAGCAGATCCCTAGCAGCAATCTAGAATGAAGGAACGGGCTGTTAAGAGCTGGGTGCAGTGGTGCCAGTAACAAGGAGCCAGTTAGTTGCAAAGGAGATGTCAGATTTCATCTGCCACTGGAGGGTTGTGCTTCTGCTTTATGTTTCAACAAAGCATTTGATTTTTAAATTGATCTCTTTATTTTAAACGTTTTATTTATGAAGGTTGTTTCACCACTGTATACAGTTGCTGGGAGGAGGATGGTCAGTTTTAGAAGGGTTTTGTGGTAGAACAAACCAGTGTTGCCTGGAGTGCACTTTATATTTCTACTTACCCCTTGTCCTATGGTTATTGTTGAATGCTTTGTACTTTGGAAAGTTTTATCTTTTTCAAACTACAGTGTTGTATGCCTGAATAAAAATCAATAATATGTTTTAGGGCCGGCCGAGTGGCTCAGTTGGTTAAGAGCTCATTCAAGACTCCAAGCTGAGCTCTGAGCAACAGCCGTTTGATGCCCAGCCCGAGCTGAGCTGCCAACAGGTGGCAGGATGGCTCAGCTAAAAAAAAACCAATATGTTTTATTGATTAAAAAGTGATTAAAAAGAAAAATTATGAATTATAACTATAAAACAGGGACTGAGTTATGATAGCAGGATTTAGGGCCAGTGCAGAAGTATGACCTTAGAAAGTTTAGAGTCTAGAAAAGATGAAAGATGTGGAAATGGGGAGGAGTTGGCACTAGAATAGAGTGCTGTGGTCACACGAGGGAGAGAAAAATTCTGACTTGGGCAGTGGGCAGTCTGGGAGGGCTTCCTGGAGGTTAAAAGGTATTTGAGAGGAGCCCGGAAGGATAATAGACAGGGCAGCTAATGCCACACGAACAAGCAAAGGCCTGGAACTCCTACCGGACATTCTGTTAGTGAAGAGTGCGATGTTTTTGGAACTCCTCTTTTTTGGGTGGCCTTAGAGTCCTTTTTATGAGCCATGCAGTAAAGGCGTCTTAGCACTGCATAATTGATCCTTGGTGTTTGACCCAAAATTGAACTTCATAGCTTTACTTACCAACTTATCTATCAGATATAGCCCAGAGTGAATTTTGGCTGTTTTCTAAAAGTTGAATTTATTTTCAGAAATATAAACACCCACCAGGACTCCAGATGCTATTTTGAACAGGAACAACATTTTTTAAAGCACGTGCCTTCCTGGAAGGCCCTGGCCTTCATTCAGATGTATGTTATGTTATGGCTATTAAAAATTAGGTCACAGGTAATTTTTTAAGACTGCATTTTTAAAATTAAAATATCCATAATAGTGTAACATAGGAAGTTTTGCCACTTGACTGGGGAAACATCTATTTACCTGAAATACACACTAGGTGGTATGGGATTGACAGTTCTCTAGTGATGGAGTTTAACCTTCTCAGTGTATCTGTTTCACTGATTTCACAAGGACTCTTTCATGTCCTTGTTCCTTAGAGAATGAGGTGTTACCTAACTGTGGTAACTGCTGTGACACTGGCTCTCTGGCACACCTTCCCTTGCCCATAGCTCGTGTTCTGGGTATGTGCGGGTTATTTCTTCTTTCTTGTGGCTTTCTGAGAATGCTGGGACTGTCTTGCGTTTCCCTGCCCATGCCTCCATCCTGAGAAGAAAATGACAAGGAATTGAATTAAAGTCCATGTGTGAGCATGGAAAAGTGACATTTAGGTTGCCAGAGAAGGAAAGCTCAGCTCTCCTGGATAAGGAGACTAAGAAAAAATATCACCATGACTTTTTTGTTCAGCAAATGAACACTTATTTGGGTATATAAGTTTAATCTAATGACAGTAAATACCACTTGAAGGTGATATTCTCTGTACTGGTTGAATAGATTTCCAAACCTGTTCATTTCAAGTGGTATTCAAGGAACCAACCAAACTCCTTATTGAAGTTCACTGTAATGAAACTTGACCTGCATGATTTTTAAAATTTTTCCATTACAGTTGACATTCAATATTATTTTGTATTAGTTTCAAATGTGCAGCATAGTAATTAGACATTTATATAATTTACAAAGTGATTCCTATAAGTCTAATGCCCACCTAGCACCATATATAGTTAATACAATATTATTGACTATATTCTCTATGCTGTACTTTACATCCCCATGACGATTTTGTAACTCGCAATTTGTACTTCTTAATCCCTTCACCTTTTTCACTCAGCCCCATCAACCCCCCTCCCATCTGGCAACCATCAGTTTGTTCTCTGTGTCTATGAGTCTGTTTTTGTTTTGTTTGTTCATTTGTTCTTTAGATTCCACATATAAGTGAAATCGTATGGTATTTGTCTTTCTCTGTCTGATTTACTTCACTTGGCATAATACTCTCTAGGTCCACCCATGTTGTCGCAAATGGTAAGATTTCATTCTTTTTTATTGCAGAGTAATATTCCATTGCATATATGTACCACTTCTTTATCCAGTCATCTATTGATGGGCACTTAGGTTCCTTCCATATCTTGGCTATTGTAAATAATGCTGCAGTGAACGTAAGGATGTATATATCTTTTTGAATTAGTATTTTGGATTTCTTCGGATAAATTCTCAGAAGTGGAATTATGACCTGCTTGATTTTGAGTGTTAAGTTGTGTTGTTCTTATTGCAGATGTCGGCCAGACTTCATTTAAATATTTTCAATCAGCAGAGGAAGCAAGACGTGCCATTGAATCTGTGTTGGCAGCCGACCCTCGGTCTGTGTATCGACGGAAGCTCTGCCAGGACCGCCTCTTCTACTTTACTATAGACATAGCACATGTCACTTGCTGGTTTGGTGATGGCTTTGCAGAAGTTCTAAGGATCAAGCCGGCTTCTGAGCCTGTTCAGATGACTGACCCTGCAGAGTCCTTGGTGTCTCTGGGATCATAAGTAGCCTCAAGCCCATCTCTAAGACAGCCTAATTGATTTACAATGTGGCTGGTGGATTTTCTGTACAAGCTAATGATGTGCCTTCTTTGCAGATCTCACTGCTGTGATTGATTTGGGTTGTTCAAAATATTTATTTGAAAAACAGATATTTTAATAAACCGAGAGATAAAATTTACAGAAGTTGTGCATGCTTTTTGATCAGTTAATATTGAAGAATCCAAAGGTGATGCTGTCTCAATAATTCCTGAAAGAAGCTGGCTGTTCCTGGCACTTGGTGAAATCGGGCAGAGATCATTCCAGCAGGGACTTTCCAGCTGAGGGGTCCTGTTCAACAATTCATATTGGTTTTCCTGTCTGGAAAAGCTTGACTTCTCTATTTATTCTAATTCAAATGCAGTAACTGTATCTGAGGAAACTTAACAATCAAAAACAAGTGTTTATAAAGATTTTTAGAGATTAAACACCTGTGTTTCAGAAACTTGGTCACGCACACAAATACACGTGTGTGTGTGCACGTATGTATGCATATTTATCCTGATTCCAACAGACTCTGAGATGTCTTCATATCCAAAAAAAAAAAAAGGGCATCCCAGAAGTCCAAGAAAATAACTTAATTACTAGTTTATTTCTTATTTATTCTATGACTAATGAGAACCTACGATGGGTTAGGTTTTGGTAATAAAATGAGACGAACAAGATGCAGTTTTTGATGCAAGTCAGTTAGTGAAGAAAGAAGACGTAAGGACATTACTGTGTTACAGCTAGATAAATACAGTAATTAAGTCTGTACATGGTTCCTGTGTGGTACCACGTAGAAAGCAGTTGTAAGAATGTTCTCATATTGCCTATAGGTGATTTTAATGATGTGATCCCAGATAACTGAAGATTTATGATCAGTGTAACCAAATTCAACACCTGTCAACATGCCATTGGCATTCTTAATCACAGTGATAAATCTTAATAGCTGATTGTTCATGGTTTTGAAATGAGCTCTGCTGCCTGTAGATACTTGAACAGAGTCATTGTGACTGATGACACCGCACTCCTGAATCAAACTGGGTTTTCTTTGCGGTCACTTAGAACCCCTTAGGGAAGTATCTTTAATTTGATTTTTAAAAGCTTTTTATTTTGAGATCCTAATAGAGTCACAAGAAGTTGTAAAAATAGTGCAGAGGTCCCTGGTCGGCTTCGCCGGGATGACAACATCTTACGTAACTATAGTACGATATGAAAACTGGGAATTTGACATTGGCATAATCCGTTGTTTATTTTGACTTTGATATTTTTCTCTTAAAATGGTTTTGAGATTGAATCAGGGCTTGAATATTTAATACAGATATTTATAATATGGATATTGTTGATACTTAATGTGGAAATAATGTTGAGGATGATACCAACCAGCCCTCCAGCAAGAGGACCGTCCAGTGGTTTGGGGTTTTAGTATCCATTCTCAGAATTTTAGAACTAAAATCCTAAATCTAATCCAGCTTAGTTCTCTGCTAGCTAGCTCACCAGTCCCTTCAGTATTCCCAGTGTTTGGCCCCCTAGTCCTTGCTTGAACCCCTCAGTGATAATTCTTCAATCCTTGTCCTGTGTAGCTCATTATTTATGGACTGTGCCCATTATTAAAATGTTCTTCCTTTATATGAGATAAAATCTGTTCTCTGATAACTTTAGTGGGGCCACATAGCATAAAGCTAATGGCACTCCCATGTTAGCTTGTCGGATACCGTTCCAGCTTCCCACACTTCAGGCCTCTCTCGGCTGAGCACCCCTTTTTCTTCAGCTGTTTCTCTTAAGCTGACTCTAGCCTTAACTTGGCCAGCCCCAGCTGTTTCTCACATAACATGTTTAGAAGCCTCTCCCCACCTCAGTTCTTGAGTTCCCCATGTGAGCTTGCTTTCTTCTGTAGGTATATATTTTCAGTGTTCTGTTGTGAGGAAATTTGGATCCCTCAGCAAGAGAAAGTTTGAAGCAAGTCTTATATTTCTTTTCATCATGGAAACTTTTTCAAAAGAAGAAAGGGACACCGTTCTTTGTACTAGGCATAAATGATACCCATCGTAAATTTTAGCCTTTCCTTTTTTGTGCCCGCAGGGGGCGCCCTTGATAGCTGATTATTTTCACTGGCCTGGAGATAAATTCCAGGAGTTCAAGCTGCAGGGAATTTTGGCTTTTGGCTGTCCTGCCCCAGGTTTCCAGAACAGTAATTTCCACAAGAAATGTTGATGCTTGTCAACACATAGAAAGAGATTAGAAGGATGAGTTCCATTTATTAAAGTTTTAAATTGTAGCTTGGCTTAAGGGGTGGGATGGTGGGATGGATTATTCCAGCATGTGGAGGCTCTGCACAACCAGGCAGACTCATTAGCCAAACCCACAAGCATGCATGTACAAGGCATTCACTCTGTTATGTGTTTGTGACTTTGGAGAGAAGACAAAACAGTTGAAGATACGAATCAGCTTCATGTTTGTAGTTTTCTTTTTATAATATGGTCCCACAGCAGATGATGAATGGTCTCAAAGAAGGCAGATGAAGACTCAATAATAATGAGATCTATAGAAGTTACTGAACTTTTGTCTTGTCCTTGGCACTGGGCTGTGTGCTTCTCATACACTGATCCGAGGTTCAGTCACATGATCAAGCTCACACAGCTGGTCAGCCTGCAGCCAGGGTTTCACCCCATCCAGCATGGCCCCAGAGTTGGCTCCCTTCCCAGCCAGGCTCTACTGCCTCTGCCAGTGCAGATGTGGGTGCCCATCAAGCCATGCTGGTTTGTTTGAGGGTCAGCCACTCCATATGCTTACAGAGCACAGGACACTTTACTTAGAGTGATATTGGTGGGAATAAGGCCACTACATGAAGAACAGAGCAAGGAAAACACCCATTCCCACCAGATCTTCATGGAACCTCCTGGAAAGCAGGCTGCGAGTTTGGCTTCAGAAACTTCAAGTGTTATTTTTCAGCTCTGCCCTATGGTAGCTGTGTGACCTTGGGCAGATCATTGCACCCATCTCCAACTCCTTGATCTTACAGAGTTGTTACAAGGATAATGCTTGGGAGTATATTTTCTAAACTCTTTAATGGTCTATAAACCTAGAGAATATTTTTATTGTGTTGTCAGTATTGATACCCTTTCTCTGCCACTCTGCTCTGGCTTACTGGAATGGACAAGCAGACTCAAGGGAACCGAGGGGTCCCTAAAATCCTCTGTTTTCTTTTTTTATTGCAGAAATATTTTTAAAAATTAAAAGGGCTCCTTTTGAGCTGGCCGAGTGGCGCGGTGGTTAAGAGCTGGCTTGGGACGCCAGCGGCCCCAGTTCGGATCCCACATATGAGGGCCAGTGACACTGCCCTCAAAAAAAAAAAAGATAGCATTAAAAGGGCTCCTTTTAACAAGTTCTAGGATGTTTTGCTAAGGGAGATACCACAAATTGCCCCCCCCCCGCCCTTAAGAATCCAATTGACATGCCACATGCCCAAGGCAACTTTTTCCTCCCACCTGGCTTTCCTTTCTGGGGTTGCACAGGTACCGCAAGCCACCTTCACTGCCCGTGCATACAGTCACCATCTCAGTCCCTTTCCCACACAGGATCCTCCTTAGCATGCTTTCTCTCCTACTCCTGATTCCAGCCCAGATATTTCAGGAAAATATCTGCATTTCTTGAATAAGAAAATAAAATTATAAGCATGGTGCAAAATTATTAAGGTCAGTTCAACCTTTGTGACAAAAAAGAGGTAAGTCATAAGGATTAAAGCTCAATAAACTATAATAGGCATTTTCTTTTCCACCATTGTTAAAAATAAGATTCCTAATCTGAGTGGTCACCAAATGACTCTCCAGTATCCTTTCTATTCCAATCTCTGCCCCGCCTCTGCCTATGTAAGTTACAGCAGGTGCAACTCACACAGGAGTTACGGTTTGGGTCAGTTCTTGTGTCTGTGCACGACAAACACAAGAAAAGCCTTTTCAGTGCCCACAGGCGTGGGGAGGGAGCAAAAACTCAGTGATACACTCACTGCTTTTTGATGGAGGGGGCCATTTGGCCTGGGAACTCAACACCTGACAAACCAAATTTGAGTCAATGTGTGTTTATGTGTACTGAAAGGTAGGATTGGCTGTAATACAATGTTATCTACCTCTTCTACCTTGTAAACTATTGATACTTGAGCATTCTAATAAAATTCTTCACTAATTCTTCATGCAATTCAAGATATATAACTTTCTTATTCAGTATTAGCAATTTATTTTTAAAAATTATCCATATGCTAACCACTTAAAGAACTGTAATAATTCTTCACATTGGTATAGATGTTATGGTTTACAAAGCAATTTTAAATATATTATCTCATTTGTATTTTAGCAACATTATAGGTTAATTTTGTTTCTGGGTGCTAAGCTGGGGTCCCATTTATAACAGGTCAGAAAACTGTGGTCTGAAGGCCAAGTTGGGCCCACAGCCTGTTTTTGTACAGCCTAAGAGCTAAGATTGGTTTTTACATTTTAAAAAGACTGCAAACAAAATCAAAAAAATTCCAGAGAACACATGTCAGAAACTTGACCTGCAATGCTGAAAATATTTACAACCTGACGCCTTACAGAAAACGTTTGTTGACTCTGATTTAGAACATTATTTCTCTGAAAAGATGTTTTGACTTCCTTCCAGAAAGATTATTCACAATTAAGCTGTTGGGTTATCACGTGCTTCTAAGTCAGGGATGATCTATATTTTGAAAGGATTTAGTCATGTATCTATGTGAGAAAACTTATAAATATGACATAAATAGTATGTATTATAATATCCTATTCATATATGTAAAACAAAATTATACAAATCCATGTTTACACATATGTAGAAAATTTCTAGAAGGATAACTTTCTAGAAGGGGTTGCCTCTGGGAGTGTCTTTGGGGACTCCTTGGGTAAGGGAACTTTTCACTTTATTCTCTTTAGTATGTTGTGGATTTTTTTTTTTTATTTAATCAGGAGCACACATTATTTTTGTATGTGGAACATAAAGAGAGTAAAATGTCCTAATTTAACAAATAAGTTAGATTTATATATCTAAATATATAACTGTATATCCTCCTTCCTCCCCTGCCAACATTTTTGCTGGTAAATCTAGAGAAATTTTAAGTTTTTCTGGGAGCAACACATGTAGATCACAAAACCAGAAACCATCCAGATCACACATGTGGAGCTGAGCCAGTTTGGGGCAGGTAAACTGGCTGGGCCTGGGCAGTTTGTCCCCAAGGGTACACTGACGTTTTCTGTTCTTCCAGAGACAATTTTGGTTAAAGCATTGTGCCTCTGAGCAGAAGACGGCTCCCCTGCTGCTGATGTTGCTGGCGGAGGGCTGAGCCTCCGAGAGAGAGCGCTTTAGCCCAATACTCGCCCAATCTGGACTAAGATGGGTCTGTGCTTGCAGGATCCGCTCACTCATCAGCTCCACCCACTGGCTCTCTGTCTCCCTGCATTTAGTGAGCTGAGGGGCCCTGTGACTGATGGGGATCACTCTCCTGTATCCTTAGAACTGGCGCTTATCCACTGTCAGAATGGAACTCAGCTCAGTCAGCAGGACAGGAGAGGCTTGGTGTTGGGGATCGCTGTGTCCTTTGGGTAAGAGGGCTCTGCTGAGGTGGAGGTGGGGCAGACTGGGAGGAAGGCCAGGCTGGCATGCTGGTAAGTGGCAGAGCAGAGTCTGTGTGGGGGCATGGAGTAGGGCTGTCAACAAATTTGGAGACTCAGGCTTTGCCTGGGTTGCGGGGAGAGGGAGTTGAGGTCTAAGAGAATTGGCAGAGCCAAGGCAGGACTGAGTCCCAGAGGGGTTAGGGAGGTTATCCAGGGGACTGCAGGACTTCAAAGTAGGGACTCACGCATATCAGAGCTAGAGAGTTTTCTTCCTTAGTTCTTGCCTAATGTCCTATATTTGCCAAGATAAAAGGTCACATTCAAAGATCTTCAATATAGTAGGACAACGTGAGTAAGAAGTGCTTGTGGCTGAGTTTCAGCTGACATTGAACCCATCACCAGACAGTGAGGCCATCCCTATAAGCATCCACCTCTATCTGAGTTGGCCTCAACTAGAAATACTCCCTAGCTAGCACAGAATCATGAAGACAAAAGAGTGTTTGTTATTTTAAGCCACTAGTTTTGGGGTTGTTTATTATAAAGTAAAGGCTACTCATATGTGTAGCTACCAAACTCTTGAGTAACAGAGAACTAGAGTTTACCTAACAGGAGGGGTTGACATGAAAAAGTCCTTAAATGATGGAGTCTTTAGAGGGGGATAGATTTTTGTAATGAAAGTCATGAAAGAGTAATGATAATAGTTAACATTTATCAAGTAGTGTAGGTCAGTGTATGGAGCTAAGAGTTTTACATGGATTATCTCATTATGAGGAAATGTACTGTTATTGTTTCCATTGTACAGATGAACAAACTGAGGCTCAGGGACATTAAGTTACTTTATAAGATCATGTAGCTAGGAAGGGGAAAGGCTTAGGATGTAAGTCCTAAGTCTGTCAAACTGCAGAACCAACATTTCTTAAATAAAACTTCATGGTTTCTAGCCTAGGAGAATTTACAAATGACAATTTCATAAATACAAATGGAAGAACCAGAAAGCAGAACTAAAACGAAATTTACCACCTCTCTCCCTAGAATCACATCTCTGATTTCTAGATAAACATAGAATGAGCCTATGCATTTGTTTCTGCTGCCTGCTAAAATTCCAATAAATGGCAGAAAAAATAAAAAAAAAACTTAAACCCAAGTAAGAAAAAGAAGGAAATAGTAAAAATCAATTTAGAAATCAATGAAATAGAAAACAAAAAATGAAGGAAATCAATATAACCAAAAGCTGGTTTTTAATGTCAATAAAACTGATAAACTTCTGGCCAGACTGATTTGAAAAAGAACAAACTAATGAACAATATCAGGAATGAGAGGTGACACCCTATAGATTGTACAGATATTTAAAGGGAATATTATGAATAACATTATGCCAATAAATTTTAAAACTTAGATGAAATGAATTAAAAATGTGAAAGATGTAAATTACCAAAATTCACTCAAGAAGAAATAATCTGATTGGCCCTTAAACATCTATTTAAAAAATTGAAATTGTACTTAAAAACTTCACACAGAAAACTTTAGATGCAGATGGCTTCACTGATGAATTCTATCAAACATTTAAGGAAGAAAAAAAATTCTAAACAAACTTAAAAAATATTGAAAAGGAGAGAATACTTTTACAACTCATTCTATGAGCCCAACATTACCTTGATAACAAACCAGACAAAAATATTACAAAAAAGAAATCCATAAACCAATATCTCTCATGGGTATAGTTGAAAAAATTCTAAACAAAATCTCAGGACATTTAATCCAACAATATATTAAGGGATAATACATCATGACCAAGTAGGATTTATCCCGGTAATCCGGGTTTGGTCTAACATTTTAAAAAATCCACATAATTCACCATATTTACAAACCGAAAAAGAATAACTATATGATCATCTCAATAGATGCAGAAAAAGCATATGACCAAGTCCAATATCTATTTGTGGTACTATCTCTCAGAAAACTGGAAATAGAAAGGAACTTCCTCAATCTGATAAAGGGCATCTACAAAAAAACCTACAGGTAACATCATACTTAATGGTGAATGACTGAATGCTTTCTACCTTAGGATCATGACAAGGGTGTCCACATCACTTTTATTCAATATTGTACTGGAGTTACTAGCTAATTCAGTAAGGCAAGAAAAAGAAACAAAAGGCATACAGATTGGGAAGGGAGAAATATAATTGTCATTCTTTACAGATGACATGTCTATGTAGAAAATCCTAAAGAATCAAAAAAAGTCACTAGAACTAGCGCATTTAACAAAGTCACAGAATATAAGGTCAAAAAAATCAATTTTATCTTTATATTGGCAATTAACAATTGGAAATTTAAATAAAATTACCATTTACATAAAAATATGAAATACTTCAGGATAAAATGTACCAAAATATGTATAACATCTGTATACAGGAGATTATAGTACATTGTTGAGGGAAATGGAAGATCTAAATACATGAACAGGTCTACCATGTTCATGAATTGGAGGACATGGTATTATTAAGATATCAACTATCCTCAAATCTATAGATTCAAGGAAAGCCAGGCTATCTGAGATAAGGGGCCCTTCAATGGGAAAACCCAGAGGCTGGCTGTGCTGCTTTACCTTCATTATGAGCCTCAGTTCATCAATCAGCAAGCTGCTCTTTAGGCTTAGCTATTCCAGATCTTGGGCAAACAACACTCTTGGATTGGGGGCTGGGGTGCACATTCCTTGGTCACTGGAGCCCCTTGACCACTCAGTCATTCAGTTTCTGTGCATCTCCCAGCTCACTGGCTTTCAGAACATCTTCTGATTGTGGCTTAGGAGCTAGAGTCTTTTTAGACTTCACTATCTCCCTGAACTCTGTGGCCCTTGAAGGAATCCCTAAACTAATCTCCAACTTCCTTTTCCTAAAGTGGAAACTCCAAGAAGATGCTCCCCTGTGCGGTGATCCCCTCCAGACCCTCTTCTCTCTGTTCTCTGCCTCTGGGGCCTTCTCCGTGGCTGAAGCCTGTTGGGGCACAACTCCACTCTTATCCTTTGGGTCATGTCCTGCCACTGATTGACTTGGAGTGACTCTGGACTGCCTCTCTTGTTCCCCATACAGTCCACTCTGCCACGATTTACCCATGCTGATGGGTGTGAGGAGCTAAACAGTTTGCTCTTCTTCTTGGACTAAGAGTCTTATGTGAACCATGACCAACGTCTCAGAGCCCCCTGGCCTTCTTTGCTCAAAGCTGAGGGGGCAGGGAAGGGACTACCCAGGATGGGGACTGAGTTTGTGATTGGCTTATCTCCTGACCAGCCCAAGAGTTTCTTCCAAAGAGCTAAGCAACCTCAGCTTGGCCATCTTGAAACATGGGTGGCTGAGAAAGGTGAACTGGGGAAAGGGCCTTGATTGGGTCTCTGTCAACTTAACAGCCTTATGGATTTGAGGACCTTGAGAGGTATGGCTACCCTGCTGTACCTAAAACCGTATATTCTGGGCTCCTAGTGCCTGTTTAATATCTGGATCAAGGAAGGAAAGCTTCCGAGAGGTATTTAATGGGAAGTGGAGTCAATGGAATTGTAATAGATATGTATGATATCAGGGATGGGGGTGGTGGATGCGGGGAGGGGGGTTGTCACTTTGTGAGGGTGAAAAGCATAACTGTTGCATTGTTTTGCACACTTGGAACTAATAATAATAATAAAAAAAGAGGTATTCAAGTAGTGTTCCTGATTCATTGAAGGTGATGAATTTCCGTTTTCCAAGTGGCCATAGGACTTCCTAGGAGGGAGCAGTGTATTGTTGGTGTGACCTACACACATCTACACAGCTCCTACTGGAGACATCTACCCAACTTCTTGTCCCAGTAAATCTTTAGGGTGTTTTCTGGTTGCTTCTGGTCTAGGTTCTCCCTTGAATCCCTTGATAAGTTATGTCTTGAGAGACATACTAAGTCAGTTTTTGTGTCCTCAGAGTCAGACCCTAGATACCTCACAGGCTAATTTTCTAAATACCTAATTATTCTGGGCCCCTTCCTCAGGCTATACTCCAGACTCTTTACAGGCTATTCCCCAGCAGGCACTTTGCTGGGCTCCTCACATGGCAACTTTCTGGATTCTTCGATTCTTTCTTGCTGCTTTGTCCTCTTGCTGCTTTGCCGTTTGGCTGAGATATCACTGCTAGTTTGCCCTGAGACTGTATCCATGGATGAAGGTCTTTAAAAGGTGGTGTTACAGCTGCTGCCAGAGCTCATTGCTAATAGGAAATTCTCCAGCAAGGATGAAGCCTGGTACTTGGGGTGGAAAGGCGATGTTATACTGAGGAATGTTGGCAGCTAGAAGATTAAAGGTATCCTGAGATATCTGGACCAAAAGAGGACAAACATCACAAATGTTCCAGCTGTTTGTGCAGTAAGTGCCAATCCAGGGTTTGACTTTCCCTTGGAATAAGAGACTGTATTTCATCCTGGGGTCTAAGGAAGGACACTCCATAGGCCTTAATCGGGTGAGAGAGTGGGAGAGAAACTGAAGATGGGCCTGACGTAGGGCCTGGGATTGGGGCTGGGTTTGAGATAAGGGTGGGTTGGACTTTAGGATGGGGCAGGGGCTGAGGCTGGAGCCTTAGTGGGGATTCTTTAGCTTGAATATGGACTGGGCCCTTTAGAGGATCCACTAAAGACAAAGGGAGATGCTAGTGGGGCTCCACTACCAGAAACCAGGACAGTAGCCCCAGGGACTTCCGGTACAGAAAGGGGAGACCCTGGAAGAGCCAACTCCATTTATGCTGCTTCCCCCTGCCTCTTGGTTCCCAGTCCCATCTATCCTTCCTACTGGGGGCACACCACTACAGAGGGCTCTCTGATTTCATAAATACATTGCATTCTGAAAGATGGCACTCTGTGCTTTCAGGGTGTTGCCTCAGATGGTACATCAGTGCATTGTGCAGAGAAGAGCATTTCAGCATTCCGTGAGGCTGACTGCATCTGGGTGCAACACGTGACATCAAGCGGTGCATCCATGACCATGGGCTCATTCCCATACCTCGTTCACTGTGAAGTGAGTCCCCTGGTCATTTGTCATGCTCGGCGGGATTCCACGCTTGTGATTCGGGCAATCCTCATGACCATCGGGGGCAAAAACTACCAGGTTGGAGATAATGGGAATCATATTGAGAAAACAGAGGTTGTCAGTGTACAGTAACAGGCAAGATGAGCGGTAAAGCAAAGGAAAAGAAAAAGGAATCTGTGGCTGGTCGAGTGGCTCAGTTGGTTAAGAGCTCGCTCAAGAGTGTGAGCTGAGCTCTGAGCAACAGTAGTTTGATGCCAGTCCGAGCTGAGCAGCCATTGAGCTGGCAACAGGTGGCAGGATGGCTCAGCTAAAAAAAAAAAAAAAAGAAAAGAAAAAGGAATCTGTAGAATCAGAAAGATAATCTTATTCTGTCATCTTGGATAGAAGCTATCCATTTCCCAAATTCTAGAAAAGTCCTAAGAATCCTCAGCCTGAGGTTTCCCAAGGGAATGGATGTCTAGTGGTCAGGAGAAAGTGATGTATGCCTTTTCAGCTGGCAAACAGGTATCCAGAGATGAACACTTGGGAGTTTTATGCTGTCCATTGTTAACAGTGGCAGATAAGGCCCTTTCTATTGAGGCTCAAGGGCAGTTTTGCTCATGTCTTTTCTTTAGCTTGAATATGGACTGGGACCTTTAGTTTCAGTCTTGCATGCCTGTTTCTTCCACCAGTCTCCCCAAGGGTGGGAGCCATTTCACAATCATATCTTTCTTTTTCTCCTGAGACCCACACAGGGCCGGGTGCAGGTAAATATATATAGAAAAAAAAATGTTGAGCAGCAGCATGGCATTGTGCCCACCGTGCCTGCCGTGGGCCTGCTCTCCCGCGTGTCCAGCCTAGTGGATCTGTGCTGCAGCACGCACTGCTCCAGTCCTGAGAGACTGGCCCCATTCCAGGGCAGTGCTCACCGCCTGATGAAGCCAGAGGAATGCTTGCCGCGGAGGAGCGCATTCCCATCCAGTGTGCAAACGCGAGTGAAACCACTGCAGCTTCCGGTGGGGAGTCAGACGCCATGACCCCAACACCAACAGGAAGATGCTGGTGGGTACATTGTTAGAAACGGGTTTTCCAGAATGCAGAGTCCTTGCATCTACCTGGAGCCAAGGTCATTGGAGTATAGCTTTAGCTTTTCCTTTGACGTCCATGGGACTGAATTTGTAAGAAAAGGTTTTCTTATATCCTCACTGGCTCAACGGTAGAATGGGCTGCCGTGGGAAGTTATGAGTTCCCTGCCTGGGGTGCTGTCTAACTAATTGGCAGAGATGTTGTGGAGGTGGGAAGGAGGACTCCCAGCCCCAAGATGCGATGAGTCTTTGGTGCCCATTGTCCCTAGGACGCTGCCAGAGGTGTGCAATTTGATGTGAATTTCGCAATGCAGCTTTGAGGTTAGTGATGCAAGTTCAT
This sequence comes from Aselliscus stoliczkanus, assembly GCA_033961575.1. NCBI lineage: Eukaryota > Metazoa > Chordata > Mammalia > Chiroptera > Hipposideridae > Aselliscus > Aselliscus stoliczkanus. The sequence continues at coordinate 143,641,398 of CM066728.1, forward strand.
TCAGGAGAAAACCCTGGCTGGTGAGATGGACCCCAGGCTGTGCTGGGGCTCGAAGGGCCTGACTCACGCTTCACAGCCCCTGCCAGCATTTCAGAGGGAAGCGATGTCTCTCATTCTTCTTCCTCCGTGCATCCCCTAAAGGTAGGTGGCTAGTCTTTGGCCCTCCTCTCTTTTGGTTCCCCACAACCCACCCTGGGAAATCTCAGCCACACCCCTGACTTCAACCCCTATCTGATGATAAATCCTAACTCCGTGTCTCCAGTCTTGACTACATCCCTTAGCAATAGACCCATATAACCAACAGTTTACTGGACATCTCCATCTCATCATCCTACATCTCAAACACAATGTGTCCCAAACTAGGATGTTTTCTCTTGCCTTCCAATCTGACCCCCTCATCCAGCCAGCCACTCATACAGAAATCTTCATCTAGCTCCCTCTTAAGTCCACTTCTACCTTATGTCCACATCTTGTGTATTCCACCCCTACATTACTTCTTTTTTTTTTTTAATCAGGCTTTAAAATTCTATTAAAGTTCTATTGCCACTGATTTCATTACCTCTCTCCTGGACCTTGCTGCCTGGTCTCGTGACTGGTCCCTTTGTACCAGCTCCTTTTTCTAACCCCCACACTATGTGGCTTCCAGAGTGACTTATCCATCAACTTAGGTGGGATTGTGTCACTCCCCTCCAAACAAACAAGTATAGAACATTAAAAGATTGCCAACACCAAGTGCTGGCAAGGATATGGAGCAACCAGAACTCATGCATTCCTGTGCAACAAACAACTTTGGAAGACTAGCAGTGTCTATTCAAGTAGATATATGCATACCTGATGACCCAGGAATTCCACTCCTAGATATGTACCCAGCAGGTACATCCATAAAAGCACCGAAGGACATGTGCAAGAAGGTTTACAACCCCCAACTGGAAACTACACAATGTTCATTGATTGTGATGCACTCATGCAATGGGGTATTAATAACACTAAAGAACAAACTACGATTATGTATAGCAACATGGATGAGTCTTGAAACGTGGAGTGAAAGAAGCCAAGTGCAAAAACATAGGGAAAACTAATTTATGGTGTTTAAAGTAAGGACAGTGGTTTCTCTTGTTTCTCTTGGGGAACTCCTAAAAAGGGGCCAAAGGAGGTTTATGGAGTTTTAGTGATGGCTGCTATTTATACAGGTGTGGTCAGTTTGTGAAAACGTTTGCACTTTCTGTATGTATCTTATACTTCAATAAAAAGGTTACTAACACATGCCCACCCACACATACACATCAAAACAAAATTTCTTCTGTGTTCCTTGTATCCAGAGAAAACATTTCCAAACCCTAGCAGAACGTTCAATATTTTCTGATACAACCCAGTCTATCAGGCCACCTCCTTTCTCCCTGTGGCATGTAGGCCATCCACACTGGATCACTCCCTATTCTCCCCACATGTCTCTGTGCCTTTGTTTTTGCAGTTCCTGCAGCCTGGAATTCCTCTCTCTATCTGGCTCTATGTTGAAAATGCCTCCTCCTCTGTGAGGCCTCCCCTGATTTCTCAGACCAAACAGATCTCTCCTGGTGTTGTATTCCCATGACATGCTGCTTTCCCCTCTCTCATGGCTCTTAGCCCTCTCTGCTTGCATGAGTTTCCTTGCATGAAGTTGTAGGAACAGTGTCTCATTCATCTATGCAAAACCTCCTGGGGCCAGTGTTGTGCCCGCTACTGTGCTTGAACTAATGAATGTTTGACAGATGATTAAATGTGTGCTCTGAGTTAAGCCACGGCCCGTACTGCCAGAAAGCCAAGACACCCAACATGCCTGCAGAAAAGCTTTTGCCAAGAGCCAAGTCCCTTTGGAAGGAAACACATCCTGCAGTCCTTTATAGGCTGCTGACAGCCAAGTAGATGTAAATACGTTGTGCAGCATTGTGGGCGTGTCCAATTTGACTCGGTGAGACCGAGCAGCCCCACTAACATGAATAAGCCGTGCAAATATGTGGTTAATGACCATGTCGCTCCGTGTCAATTCTTAATCCCAGATAATTAGCAGATAGATAATTGGTGGAAGAATGGGAGGTGCTGATGGATGTCTCATCACTTGGGTGAAGCAAATGATCCTCTATGGATTAAGACCCACCCTCTGAAAGTGTTGACGGCTCCTATTTGAAATGCTCCTTTTGAAAGTGCCTGGATCCAAACAGAGGTGTCAGGGAACTCCAGAGCAGGGTGTTGGCACAAGCACTACTGGGCTGCGTCCATGGAAGGTGGGTGGATGGACCCCTCTGCTGCCAGCCTAGTGCAGGCAGCTAAGCCTGTACTACCCCTGACTTGGCTCAGTAATCCTGGATAGGTCCTTTCTCCTTTCTAGGTTTTACCATTTGTCTAATGGTAAAGGGTGGGAGGGATGAGGTGGGCGTGCTGATTGGAGAACGCATTTTTCTACTCTGCTCTTTCTTGGCTGCATCAGAGGTGTGGTTAGCTGTCCTGGATGATAAGGTGCTGTGGAGAGGACATTCCGGGTGTGAAAGCAGACATCTGAGATGTGAGCTGACAGTATCTTACATGTCCTGAGGCAGGGCCAGCTAGGTGTCGACCAAGATGGGTGCACCTGGTTCCACAGTGTTGAGTCATCACTGGCAAGTGGCTAGCCAGCTAGCGACTCTATTTTCCAGGACCCCTTGCACTGAGCTGGGGCCTCGGGAGTGGTTCTCACCAATGGAAGGTGAGCGTGAGTGATGTGTCACTTCTGGGCCTAACTGTGAAGAAGAAGGGTGCCTTCTTGACTTTCTTTTTACCCTTTTTCTGTCTGTATATATTGTAAGATGGAAACCCAGAGCATGGTGGAGCCTTAAGATGACAAGAGACTGAGGTCCCTGAATTGCCACACAGAGCAGTCACCTGGTGGCAGGAGCACCATTGAGGGACTGACTGTTCATGAATGGGAAAGAAAATCCCATTGTGTTGACAAACTGATAACTACAATACTACTGCAGAGACAGACGAGACAGTTTAGGGAATATAATCCATAAGGTTGTATATATTTTTTTAGGGGACCAGATGGACTCATGTCTTGTTAGTGAGACCACTTCATGGATGGTGTAGTGGCCTTACCACTGCACTGTACATCAGAAGCTGCCGCTGAATAATATTATATGTCAACTATAATTTAACACATATATAGTCATGGGATGTGGAATATAGTGTGGGGATGGAGTCAATGGAATTGTAATAGATATGTATGATATAGGGGGTGGGGGGCAGGGGAGGGGGTAGTCACTTTGTAAGGGGTGAAAAAGATAACTATTGCATTGTTTTGTACATCTGTAAATAATAATAATAATAATAATAAAGTTTTAAAAAATCCCATTGTGTTGAAATTTCAAAATTCTGGGGTTTATTTGTTACCAAAGTGAGAGGTTCCTAATTGACCTGAGAGGTCATCAGTGAATCCATTTCTTTCCATGAAGCTGATACTGAGACCTGAAAGGAAATTCATTTATAGTCCACATACACTTACTAAGCACCCTCTCTGCATCAGGTACTGTAGGTACCAGGTTGGGTGGCTGATTTGAGATAAAATGAGTCAGTGTAAAGGAAATTATCAAGTTAATGCTAGTATGAGTTGCATGCAGATATGGTAAAACACAAGAAGCTGGCTTATGAATGACTGAAGGGTGGTCAACAGTGATTTATGTCACACTATATCTGGTACATAGTAGTTGCTTATTAAGTTGAATTTCCCACATCCTATGTGCCAGAACAATATTAGACAATAGGGACACAAAGTGAATAAGACACTGCCCTGTCCTCAAGGTGCTCATAGCCCAGGGCAGTGGTTCTTCCCAAGGGATGATTTTAATCCTTAGTGGACATTTGGTAATGTCTGGAAGAGTTTTGGCTGCCACAACAGGGTGAGGAGGAGGAAGGGGGGTGTATTGGCATCTAGTGGGTACAGGGCAGAAATATTGCCAAATGTTCTATAATGCATAGAACAGTACCCTATAATAAGATATTGTCTGGCCCCAAATCTCAACAGTATCGAGATTGAAAAACTCTGATTAGTGGACTCCTAAGAACTGAGGGCTAAAGAGATGAATCCCCTAGGGGCTCCAAATTTACAGAAACCAACACCCAAGGTAATGATGTTTGGGGGTAACACAGATCCATTTCTACTGGAAGGATTTTGTAAGGGCCCTGGGGGTGGTCAGATGTGAGTGGACCACAGATTGACTGCCCCAGGGGACATACAAGGAGAGACGCACCTAGGGAACATCACTGAGCAACTTGCTAAAGCTGGAAAAGATCCGTCCCAATTCTAGCTGTGGATCAGTCAGAGCAAGCAAGCATTGAATGGGTTGGCCTGGGATAATGGGTGTGAAGATGCCTACTTGTAAAGGGTAAAATTTGGGCCATGACAATAGTTATTATAAAGAGATGGACTAGATGTTGGAGGATGGTTTGGATCTAGGAGTTTCAACCTTATTTTCAACTCCTGTGTAATGGTTTTGTTGCCACAGACAATCTTTTTTTGTCCTGAACCCAATGGCAAATTTCTTTTTTCCAAAGTTCTCCCCCAGGTGAGCTAGAAGCGCCAGCTTGCACAAACCCAAGGAGCACCACACACATTTCCCCCAGAGAGGGTGCCAATTATATAGACAGCTGTGTACATGGTGACCCTGGAGCCCTGGGTTCAACAGTCTTCACCTGTCACATTTGACAAACCATTTGTGCACAAGAGAATGGAACTTAAAGGAAGCTCTGCCATGGAATCAGGTGTAGAGGAATGAGCACTGGTCTAGAAGTCAGGAGGCTAGTTTTAAGATTGTTACCATAGATGGTTAGGTCACAACCTCTCTGAGCTTCAGTTAGTAAGACATTTATGTAGATGTGGAACCCAAGACTTCTGAATCCAAGTCTAGTGTTCTTTTAAAAAAAAAGTGTTGGGTGAAATATTTAATCCATATAAAAGGGGATTGATATAATATACATCAAAGGGGATTGATATAATATACATCATCATAATCATGATCAAATGAACATCCTTGAACCCACCACTCAGCTTAAGAGATCAGAACATTATCATAGAGCCCTTTGCGTTCCTCTCCCATATTACCCTGTAATTCCTCCCAGCCCAGGATAACCACTAACAAGTGCTATCTTTCTGTGCAGATCATTCACATGTATTTCTTTACAGTTTGACCACGATGGTATGGAGGACCCACATCCAGCCAGTTGCTCAGGTACAGCTGTTCCCATTGTTTACAGCTGGAAAATAATTCGTCAGTTTCTTATAAAGCTAAACATGCATCAACCATATGACTCAGCAATTGTGGGCGCTTATCCCAGAGAAATGAAGACTTTTGTCCACACTAAAATGTATACATGAATGTCAGAGCCAAAAAAACCTGGAAATAAACCCAGCTGTCTTTCAATGGGTGAATAGTTAAACAAACTATAGTACATCCATATCATGGAATACTACTTAGCAATAAAAAGGAATAAATTATCCATACGCACAGCTTGGATGAACCCTTAGAGAATTATGCTGAGTGAAAACAGCCAATTTTCCAGAGTGGCGGTCCCATTTTACATTCCCACCAGTGGTGTATGGTGATTCAGTTTATCTGGCTCCTTGCCAGCATTTGGTGTTGTCATTACTTTTTTATTTTCTCATTGTGATAGGCATGCACTGATATTTCATTGTGGTTTTAATTTGCATTTCCCCAATGACTAATGATGTTGAACATCTTTTCATGTGCTTATTTGCCCATCTGTATATCCTCTTTAGTGCAATATCTCTTTTGCCCATTTTTAAGTTGGATTGTTTGTTTTCTTGCTTTTGAGTTTTGGGAATTGTCTATATATTCTAGATATGAGTATTTTGTCAAAAATGTGGTTTGAAAATATTTTCTCCCAGTTTATAGCTTGTCTTTTATTACTTTTAACAGGGTCATTTTCAAATACTTTTAATTTTAATTAAGTCCTATTTAGCAATTTTTACTTTTATGGATTTTGTGTGTGTGTGTGTCAAGTCTAAGAACTTTTTGCCTGCCTAGTCCTACATCCCAAAGTTTTTGTCTAAAAGTTTTCTAGTTTTACATTTTATATTTAAACCCATTATCTGTTTTAAGTTAATTATTGTATAAAGTATGAAACTTAGGTTTTGGTGTTTTTGTTTTGTTAGCTCTGCATGTCCAATTGCTCCAGCATCATTTGTTGAAAGGGCTATCTTTCCTCTATTGGATTGCTTCTGCACCTTTGTAAAAAATCAATTAGTAATTTTTTTTTCCATTGATCTATGTGTCTGTCCCTGTACCAATACCACTGGCTTGATTACTGTAGTATAGGAGAAGCCTTAAAATTGAGTAAATGAGGGCTGGCCAAGTGGCGCAGTGGTTAAGCGCTGGCTTGGGAAGCCAGCGGCCCCAGTTCGGGTCCCACATATGAGGGCCAGTGACACTGCCCTCAAAAAAAAATAAAATAAAATTGAGTAAATGATTCCTCTCACTTAGCAATAGGCTAAATGTTTTTGTCCCATCAAAATTCATATGCTAAAACCTTAACCCCTAATGTGAGGGTGTTAGGAGGTGGGATCTTTAGGAAGTATAGGCCATGAAAGCAGAGCCCTCATGAACAGGATTAGTGCCCTCATAACAGGAGCCCAGGGGGCTCTCTCACCCAGTTTTGACCATGTGAGGACACAAGGGGAAGTCGGTAATCTGCATGCAGTCCAGAAGGGGGCTCTCGCCAGAACCCGACCATGCCAGCACCTTGACCTCAGACTTCTAGTTTCCAGAACTGGGAGAAATAAATTTTTATTGTTTATAAGCCGCTCACTCTGTGGTATTTTCTTTTTATTTATTTATTTATTTATTTATTTATTTATTTATTTATTTATTATTTTTATTATTATTAATAGTTACAGATGTATAAAACTATGCAATAGTTATATTTTCACCCCTTACAAAGTGACTACCCCCTCCCCCTCCCCTGTCCCCCCACACCCGATATTATACATATCTATTACAATTCCAATGACTCCATTCCCACACTATACTCCATATCCCATGACTATATATGTGTTAAATTATAGTCAACATCTAATATTATTCAGCTAATATTATTCAGCGGCAGCTTCAGATGTACAGTGCAGTGGTCAGGCCACTACACCGTCCATGAAGTGGTCTCCTTGACAAGACATGAGTCCATCTGTAAAAAAATATTTAAGAGGGCCGGCCGAGTGGCTCAGTTGGTTAAGAGCTCGCTCAAGAGTGCGAGCTGAGCTCTGAGCAACAGCTGTTCGAGGCCAGCCCGAGCTGAGTTGCCGTTGAGCTGCCAACAGGTGGCAGGATGGCTCAGCTAAAAAAAAAAAAAAAAAAATATTTATAACCTTATTGATTATATTCCCTAAACTGTCTCTTCTGTCTCTGTGGTAGTATTGTATTATCAGTTTATGTTGCCTCGTCCCTTCCCCTTCTCCCTCATGCACATTCCCATCCCATCTAGCCCTCATCAGTTTTTCCTTTGTGTCTCTAAGACTATTTCTGTTTATTTTGCTCATTTATTCAGTTCTTTAGATATAAGTGATATCATATGGTATTTGTCTTTCTCTGACTGACTTATTTCACTGAGCATAATGTTCTCTAGGTCCATCCATATCATTGCAAATAGTACGATTTCTTTCTTCTTTATAGCGGAGTAGTACTCCATGGTGTAAATGTATCTGTGGTATTTTCTTTTCTTTTTTTTTTTTTTTTTTTGAGGGCAGTGTCACTGGCCCTCATATGTGGGACCCGAACCGGGGCTGCTGGCGTCCCAAACCAGCACTTAACCACTGTGCCACTCGGCCGGCCCCAAGAGTTGCTAATTTTTTTTTCCCTGTGGTTTTTTCTTATAGGAGCCCAAACTGACTAAAATATACTTTACTCTTTTTCAAAATTGTTTTAACTATTCTAATCCCATTGCTGTTACATAAATTTTAGAATAATCTTGTGTATATCAACAAACCTCTTGCTGGGATTTTGATAGAAATTACATTAAACCCCTATGTCAATTTGAGGAGAATTGACATCTTCATATGTTGAGTTTTCCAACCATAAACATGGTATGTCTCTCCATTTATTTAGATTTTCTTTGATTTCTTTCATCAGCATTTTATTGTGTTCAGAATACAAGTTATGTATATGTTTTATTAGATTTACATCTGAAGTTTTTAAGTGATTGTAAATGCTACTGTATTTTTAATTTTGATGTCATTTTCATTGTTAGTACATAGAAATATATATTTTTTTGTTTATTTAGCTTGTATCCTGTGACTTTGCTGGACTCATTAGTTCTAGGACACGTGTTTGTTTGTAGAATCTTTGGGATTTTCAATATAGGAATTGTGTCATCTGAAAATAGGGACAGTTTTATTTCTTCTTTTCCAATCTGTATGCCTTTAATTTTATTTTCTTGCCTTTTGTACTGGATAGGTCTTCCATTACTCTGGTGAATAAGAGTGATGAGAGTAGACATCCTTGCCTTGATTTTGATCTTTGGGAAAAATATTCAGTCTTTTATCATTAACTATAAAGTTAGCTGTAGGTTATCGAGTTGAGGAAGTTCCCCTCATTCCTATTTTTCTGAGAGTTTTTATCATGCATGGGTGTTAATTTTGTCAAATGCTTTTTCTACATTGATTGGTTATGTGAGTTTTTTTCTTGTTTAGCCTGTCAATATGGGTGATTGCGGTGATTAATTTTGACTATTGAACTAGCCTTGCATCTCTGACCTTGCAACTCTGGTTTTGGTGGATAATTTTTTTCATATATTGCTCAATTCTATTTGCTAATATTTTATTAAAGACTTTTCTGTCTATATTTATGAGGAATACTGGTTTATAGTTTTTTGCTTCTTTTTTTTTTGTATGACGTTTATCTGATGTTGGAATCAGGGTAACACTAGCTTCATAAAATGAATTGGGATATATTCCTTCCTCTTCCATTTTTTGGGAAGAGACTGTGTAATTGGTGTTGATTCTTTAAAACTTTGTTAAAATTCTCCAGTGAAATCATCTGGGCCTGGAAATTTCTTTTGGGGGAGTTTTTACATTTTTTAAATTCAATTTTCTTTATAGATATGAGGCTATTCAAATGATCTACTTCATATTGGCCAAGTTGTGGTCGTTTTTGTTTTTTAAAAGAACCTGAGACTTTCTTTTTAACCCATGGAATATTAGAAGTGTGCTGTGTAGTGTCCAAGTGTTTAGAGATCTTCTTGTTATCTTTCTGAGATAACGTTGGAGAGCTCACTTTGTATGATTTCAGTTCTCTTAAATTTGTTGATATTTGTTTTATGGCCCAGGGTATGGTCTATTCAGCTACATGTCCCATAGGCATTTGAAAAGCATGTGTAGTCTGTTGTTATTGAGTGGAGTGTTCTACAAAGGTTGATGAGATTCTGTTGTTTGATGGTATTGTTGAGTTGTTCTATATCCTTGATAATTTTCTAAGTTGTTCCCTCAGTGATTGAGAGAGGGGTGTTGAAGTCTCCAATTATATTTGTGAATTTGTCTATTTCCCCTTTTAGTTCTATCAATTTTGTTTCACATATTTTGTAGATCTGTTGTGTTTATTGGTACATACACATTTAGGGTTGCTAAGTGTTCTTGGTGGGTTAACCCTTTTGTCATTATTTAATGCTACTCTCTGCTCCTACTAATTCCCTTTGCTCTGAAGTCTACTTTATTTGATATTGACATAGCCCTCCTGTTTCTTTTGATTAATGTTTGCATGATACATATTTTTGAACCTTTCCTTTCAACTTGCCTATATGGCTATATTAGAAGTGAGTTTCTTATACAAAGCTACTTTAGTTTCCTGTAGCTGCTAAACCAATTACCACAACCTCAATGGCCTAAAACTCCACACATTTATTCTTCCACAATTCTGGAGACCAGAAATCTGAAATCAGTTTTCCTGAGCTAAAATCAAAATGTTGGCAAGGCTGGATCCTTCTGGAGGCTCTAGGGTGGGGAATCTGTTCTTTGCCTCTTCCAACTTCTAGAGGCTGCTAGTATTCCTTGGTTTATGGCCACATCACTACAATCTCTGGCTTATAAGGACATTGATGATTACATTTAGGGCCCACCTGGACAATCCAGGATCATCTCCCCATCACAAGATTCTTCTTAACTTCATCCCATCTGCAAAGATCTTTGTGCCATGGGTGAAATTCACAGATTCCAGGGATTAGGACCTGGAAGTCTTTGGGGATCATCATTTAGTCTACCACAACAGCATATAATTGGGTTCCAGGCTCCCCACTTGACCTTGAGTATAGGTTGGGGCCACAGTTTTTCTGTGGCATTTGGCTGAAGAAGAACACTTATTGTCCAAAAGTTTCTGTCTTGCTAGGTTGTTCCTTTCCTGCTTGTTTGACTAAGGAGACCAAGCATTTTGGGGGCCTTTTTGTCTGGCATTTTGGCATTTTCAGGTTACCAGTTACTTCAGCCTCAAGTCTGGAATATATGAAGCAAAAAGAAATGCTTTTATTTTCATTCACCCTTACCCTTCGAGTATATACCTTTGGGAATCCCAACTTTCATATAGTTTTCTAGTACATTCTCTTCCTAGAACAGACCTTAGATTTTTTTTCTCTTGTCACTTGTACCTCACAAATCCTACAAAACAGCTCTGGGCCTCTGGGATTTGGTGCATACCCTCAGGGCAAGAGCTGTTTTTAGAGCTTGCTTACCTCCTAGCTAGAATTCCTGCTTTTATTTCATTTTGGGCCTCTGTGGATTTTTAAAAACTTTCTTGCCCACTTAGCAATGAGTTTTAAAAAGTATTTTATCCAGATATTTTCGTTGTTTCCATTGGAAAGTTCTTTAAGGGTGTTTGGTCCTTGTTGCTGATAAAAACGGAAGATCCAGTGCTTTTCCCATCAAGATGTCTGTACCCACATCTCAATGTGTCAGTGCTACCCAGGGCTTTGACCTTGATACAGTTTATGCATCTTTTATCCGGTCCGGGAAATCATTATTCTCACTGCAATGGAAAAGATTGAAGGAGCAGGTTTTTATTTCATTATTTTATTTTATTCATTTTTTTCCATTTTCCTTGGGATATAATTGACGTATAACTAGAGGAACAGGTTTTAGATTCCCCTTGACAAGTCCTGCTGACTTATCCTGGCAAAGGCAAGACATGCATCCTGACATCCCAGGGTCTTAGACCTGGAAGAGTCAAGTCATTTGGACCCAACTCCCGCTCAGGGAATGAATTCCTAGGCAATGTCCCCACCAAATGCTTTTTCAATTCTGTTTGGACATCCCTCCAGAATGGGGGGCTTATCACTGCTTGAGGCAGCCAGGTTCACTCTCGGCTACCTCTGACTATTTGAAACTTCTTTTTATTGACTGAAATCTGGTGCTACGTAGCATTGATCCCATCTATGCTCTCCCCTCCTCCCCGCCCCCAGTGTCTCCATCCTGGAAACCCTTCCAAGGCTTGAAGAAAGGGAGCTGTGCTACAGTCTGACTTTCTTTGGGCTACACAAGGCAAATTCTTCAACTGCTCCTCCCAGGATGCAGGGTGCAGCCCCTTCCCCATCCTGATTGCCTTCTCAAGATGTATTCCAGTTAATCAATGTTCCTCAAAATATATGAAGCTCAGGGGACAAGCCAGACACTCTGAACAGGGCTAAGTCAGGCAGGACCATCACCTCCTTACTCTGAGTACTCTACTTCTTTTAATGCAACCTCAAATAAAATTCATTATTACGACAGCCTCCTGACACTCCTGACTCATAGTGAACATAGCATTGGCCAAGCCATCTTCATACGTGCTGCTACCCATCCTGGCTTCCCTAGCTGGCCCATGTGCTGTCTGTTTTTGGAATTCACAGCCCTACTTAAAAATATGGCAGGTCTTGTGTAATTTTTCTATGGCACGGTTAGAGAGATCTTACCATGGGGTCAGGTAGTTTTTGGATTCTTCTTGGGAGTATTTTCTCTTAATATGGAAAAGAAGGAAATGTTAGGAAACACTATCTCTCTCTCAAACAGAATCCAAACACGGCTTTAGGCGGAAGTTATAGGCGTATTTCTGAGAAAAATCTCAACCCAGATAGGGGTTGGCTGAGGTCTCCAAAGGTAAGCTTCTCGCTGAAGATAGTAATGCATGTTACTCATTTCCTTTTGGGAGCACTTAATTCTAACATTAATGTCAGATGTAAAGGCCAAAAGAAAATGCATTGAATATGCATTTATTCACACCGCACATAGTCATTTTTTCCAAGGCTAGATTATAAGGCAGATTTGCATATTATGAAATTTGGATCCTCTCTGCAGAAGTAATGGAATGATACTCAGTGTCACTTGGCTGGATAACCAGGGGTCCTAATAATAGGCCTAGGCTCCTTGGGGATTCATCTTCCATGTGTCATCTAAGGGTGGCCCTCCTTCCCTGTGTCATCTAAGGGTGGCTCCCCAGTCTTTTCACTTCCTCTGAGTGTCAGGAGTGCACAAGGCTTGGGGGACCCCCAAATTTCCGGGTCCTCTCAGCAAGTCTCTGCTGACATTGCAGAATGACCCAAATCTTCCACCTCAAAGGAAAGAGACATCAGTGTATGAGTGTAAGTGTACGTGTGTGTGTGTGTTTGTGTGTGTGTGTCTTCAGGCTGAACTGGGGCAGCCTGTCCAGTGCCTGTGGTATAAGTGAGGCTGCTTCAGCTCTCTACTGCTGCATAAGAAATTACCCCCAAACTTACTGTCATAAAACAACAACATTTATTATCTCACAGGTCCTCTGCTTCAGGGTCTGTTACAAGCCTGCAGTCACCTCAACGGGCAACCAGGAAGAATCTACATTCTAGCTCACTCACATGGCTTGTGGCAGGATTTTCCTTTACAGGCTGTTGAACTAGAGTCTCTTGGTTCCTTACCATCTGAGCCTTTCTATATGGCTTCTTACAGCATGGCAGCCTGCTTCATTAGAATAAACAAGAGAGAGTGCTAGCAGGATGCAAGCGACAGTCTCTTGTAACCTATTCCCACACGAGACATGATATCACTTTTGCCATATCCTGTTCATTAGAAACAAGTCACCAGCAGTCCATTCCACACTCAGTGGGAGGGGGTTACACAGGCTGTGAATGCCAGGAGGGGAATCACTGGAAGCCATATCAGAAGTGGCCATCAGATGGGGTATGAGGTATGTCAGGTCTGGGACAACCATCAGTGCTCCACCTGGAAGGTGAATGTAACAGGACAGAGGGCAGGGGCTTGTGGATCCAGGCTACCCCTGGGCACCCTGGGTCTGAGCAGCCTATAAGATCAGGCTGGGTGGATGCCAGTCCTAAGTCCCCCTGGACCCAGGCTGAATAACCAAGGTGAAGGTTGACTCTCATGCTTCTGGCTGCCAAGCCACTTTCCTAGATCTGCATGCTCTAAGCACCCACTGTAGGTGAGGCACAATGCCAGGCACAGCTTATACCTGGGGCAGTGAAGTGCCGTGGGCATTCGTGCATTTGCAAAAATTCATACAGTGTAACAGGCAAGAGCACCGGGTCAGAGCCTGGTGTCAGGAGTCTAGTGAGGGTTTCATCCTACTTGCTGATGACGCCTCTTTGGGCTTCACTTCTCCATGCTATAAACATGAATGCAGTGAAACCTCCCCCGTGTCACTAACTTTGGGAGAAGGGCTTGGAAATAAGCACTTTCACATTATGCTATCCTCATGCATGTGTGTGTAGTCTGCTGGGGCAGTGGGGACAGCCCAGGTTTCCTAATGATGAATTCAAGGGGAAATTTTCAAAATGAGATCTGAAAGCCCCTTGCAAAGAAGTGAGGTGTTTGCCAGGGCATATAACTCACCAGGCAAGCCAACTCTACAGTAATGTTTCAGGAAAGCTGTTTATGTTAATTGTAGTTTGGGATTTGGGTGGAAAGACTGTTTCAGTTCTGGGGTTTTGGTCTCCTATCGGGCAGCTGCAGGCCCAGACTGGTCCCTGTTGGAAGGAAGTCAGCCCCCCTCCTCCCAAGGAGGAAGGGCCCTCCTGTCTGTGGTCGGAGGCATTGTACTTACTGGATTCCAGGCTGTCAGTCTCACGGCAGAACACCAGGATGCTTAGCCTGCAGATTGTTTTGTTAGGTTTCTCCTACAATTAATTTGGAAATTACCCAGCTGCCCATAGCCTCTCCCAGGTGCTCTGAAACCTACGGGCCTGCTCCTGCAGCTTTTACCTTGGTGGGACCAACGCTGGCTGAAGCTAGGAGGACTGGGGTGGGGTGACAGGAGGCACCATCCCACAATGGTGGAGTTTGTCCTAAGCAACAGCCAGTCCCCTTCAGCTTTGGCAACAACCATCCTACTTTGTAGGATCCGAAGCAACCCAATCCACACACTTCAGAACATTATCTTTAAGGCTCCCATGCCCTGTGGAGATGAGTCAGGGGCTTGTGGAGGATCCACCCTACTCTGGAGCTCCAGTCAACACTTACACACAAGTCTCCCGATTCTCAGATCCAGGGAAGAAAAACCCTCAGACTTCAGGTTCATTTTGCTGATGATTTTGTTACACCTGGGTTGAGTTCCTCATATGCAAATGTCATACATGACCTTGAGCTTGTCCTCTCTTCTTGGACCTCAGTTTCCCAATCTGAAAAAATGCAGCTCAGATCTGTTTCCCCGGGGAAGTTGTGAGGATCCAAAGGATAATGTATATGGAAATGTTTGGTATTCCCCGAACACAGTCAATCTTCCATAATGTCAGGATTATAATTAGTCAGCCGTGCCCCTGCTGAGCCATCTGAAGTCGAGGAAGGGCAATGGTGTGGTGAGAGAGCCCTGGATGGGGGTGTAAGAGGTTAGCTCACTGTGCAACCACAGAAAGTTACCTTCCCTGGTCTTTGGTTTCTCCTTCTATAAAACGAGGGGTGGGACTAGATACAAGCAACCTTTTAGCTGTCCATTTATTTATAAGAATCGCAAAGGGAATCTCAAAGGGCATAAACCAAGAATCCCTTTTTTCCCTGCCCTGTAAGGGTCACCTTTTGTAACAGTCAGGGTGCATTTGGCTGCAAGTAACAGAAAGCCCAAGGAAAAGAGGCTTAAACTTGGAGGATATTCAGTTTCTCTAATAATAGGTGCCCATAGGTGTAATGAATGAATCATTCCAGGGTTGGTACTTGCAGCGACTCAGTGATGGCATCAGGCATCCAGGTTCTTCCCACCTTTCTGCTCTGCTACCCTCAGCAGGTTGGTTTGTTCTCCTAGACTGGCACCCTCTGTGTCTATCATGGCTGTCACACTTCCAGAAGTCACAATCAAACAACACTCAGAGAGAAAAAAAGGCCATTTCTCTTCCCCTCTTTGTAAGAACAAAGAAATGCTTCCCAGAAGCTACCAGTAGACTTTTCTGGACATCTCACTGGCCTGAAAAGTATCCTGTGCCCATTTAAAAATAATCACTGGCAAGAGTGATGGAATAACCACCACATTTACCTTAGACAAGTCTAGATCAAGCCCCGGGGTACCAGAAGGGGTGAGATTTCCCCTCAAAACACACGACTGACTGAAACCTGGACAAGATCAGGGCCTTGCGAGCAAAAGAGGGAAGATGGCAGAGTAGACAACTAGCACTGTTCGGCACACCTTTATGCCAGAAAGAGGAGGTGTTGTCTCATTTCTGTCCAGAGTTGCCCACTGGATGGTTGTCCTCAGCATGTCACTCTCAGCTCTCCCATCAAGACCCTGTTCCCAATCCCCATGACAGGACACTGTTCTTTGAGCATCAGTGAAAAATGTGAACAGATCCCCCACACACACACACACACACACTTCACACAGGTTGAATAGATGTATGAGGCTCTGATGAAAATTTAGGGTAAAAAGAAAGTGTTACATCATAGGGGAAAATTTCAAAGAACATACTTTTCTCATAGTGTAAGAAACCCTTCACGGGGCAGCCCACAGACATGCCATGCTCCTATCCTCACTCCCTGGTCCTGAGGTCCGGACCCCTGTGAGAGAGTGACATGATCCATTGATGTTTGAGCTGAATCACATACTGGCTGCTGGGCAGGGAATGACTGAGGGGAGCAGTGGAGGGAGCAGGGAGCCCTATTGGGAGGCTGGTGCTGTGATCCAGGAGAGAGATGATGGAGCCTCCTACTGGGTTGGTGGCCTTGGAGGTACAAGATGGGATTAGTTGGTTCCTGGAGAAGTAATAGAGCAAATTCATGGTGACAGGAACACATAGGTGTGTCTGGGGAATAGCAAGTGATGTGTTGGGTAGAGTCAAGGGGTGTTGGAAGGGCAGCTATGAGAGATGAGGCTGGGAACAGGGTTGGCATAGGATCATGGAGGGTCCCAAGTACCAGGGAGGAGTTTGGATGTTCTGCTCCAGACAGCAGGAAGCCTGTTTCCCAGGGCTGGGGTTCAGCTACAGGGAGTGACAGTGGGGGAAAATGGAGGGAGGAGGCAGGGACACCCTTGGGGAGACCCTGGCTGGCCGCTGGGGACTGAGAGCAGAGGCAAGAGTGAGGCTCTTTGTGGCTGTGGTGTCTACACTTTATCTCTGGTTGCTTAGTGTCTCCATGAAAAACCATGGCTGGGGTCTGCTTTGCTCACACTCCTGAGAGAAGCAGCTTCCGGTTCTCAGACAGAAGCCGGTGCTCTGCACCAAAGCTGAGATCCACCCTGATTCTGGCTACCCAATCCCTCCCTCACCCTGGGAGGGGCCGACTTTCATCCCTGACTACATGATTTTTGCACCTGGTTAACCCTTCTGGGCTGAGCTGGAAATCTGAGCCTCAGCTCTCAGAAGATGGATTGTGGGGCTGGCAGGGGGGCCTGGGGAGTTCTGTAGGGAGCAGTCATCCTTTCCTGGGAGCAGGCAGGGGCACTCCAAGATCTCTCTGCAAAGGTGGGCTTTGACCTCAGTCAGGAAGAGAAGATGCTGGAGAGAAGGTGGGCACAGGAAGAGACCAGGCAGCAAAACTCATTAAAGACCTTCTATCCTACCTCCACCCTGCCTGTCTACCCAGTTTTTTCTTTAGTTCACTGCTCAGTTTGGGCTGAGCATTGCCTTTCCCTCTAGGTTGTTCTAAGCTATTTATTAAACAAGTTACAGGCTCAGTTTACCCATCCATACAGAGGAGGCCCTAACAGGGAAGTCCCCCAAGCTGCACTGCACCCCCAGCCTCCACCTTCAGCCCGCTACATGTGACTACTTCCATTTCCACATTGCTTTTTATTAAGATGATAATCAAATGCAATCTTACTCAGAATGGCATAGTCCTAGTCCAGCATGGACACTTTCAGCTATGAGCTCTTGGGCAAGTCATGTGTCCCTTCTTTAGCTCTACAGAAGCTATACACACATTCACAGTAGTCCTATTTATTCCTATTATTGAGAACTTGTGGACACTGAGATGAGAGTCCTGGTTCTCCCAGTGAGTTGCCATGTGACCCCGGAAAGCATGCTTCCACAATCTGGGCTCCAGCCCCATTCTTCATGGTATACGCTCTCTGTCTGAACTGCTTTTCATCAGGGATGTTTTTCCCCTTACCTTGTCATGCCAACCCCCACCCAGGAGTCAGCACTTCTCAGGAACAGAATGAGCACAGAAACCAATTCTCCAGAAAGGTGTGTGTTTGGGACAGGGGAGGGTTCATTAGGGCACCCAGGATCTTGGGCTGTCCAAGAGGCACTTAAAATGCTCTATTAGAGGATCCCTCTGCCCAGATGGACTCAGAGATGGGGCCCCTTCCAGCTGGCTATTTTGTCCTGAGAAGAGAATTTTATTTTTTTCCTAAATCCCTAACTACCCCAGACTTGGGGCTGAAGCTGAGGGATCAGAGGCCAAGTTTATTCCATGCTTGGGCAAAACTGCTGCATAGGGAAGGTAGAGACCAGAACCCAAGGTCCCCAAAGTGCCTCAGCTAGGAGTCAGGAGCCTGGGTTCCTGCCTGGCTATAACTGGCACCCAGCTTTCAAGATGCTTTCAGATATGCTTTCACCGAGTATCATTGTCACAGCCACTGCACGGCTGGGAATGTGATGTGAGATGCACACTGAGGGCTAGGATGCTGAGACTCAGAAAGTACACCCGAGGGAGGAGGGGAAGCGCTCCACCCAGCCCTGGCCCTCTGCACGGAGCCCACTCTCATCTCTGCAGCCAGAGCCACAAGGTAGCATTGTAATATACCCTGGTTGTTGTTCTTGGTCAGAGACAGGCTCCTGGAGGTGGTCCTGGGGTCTCTGATCTCAACAACATAACACATTTTTTCCTAAAATTCTGCCTCTTTACCCAGGGCATATGAGTCACCTGAGGGACTTCTTGAGATGCAGGTTCTGGTCCTGTAGGTTAGAGGTGGGGCCTGCACGTCTGCATTTCTAGCCAGCTTCCAGGGACGCCCATGTAGCTGGTCTCTGGCCCACACTGAGTTTAAGGCCTCAGGGCTTCGGTCTCTTGCGTAAAACGGCTGGGAAGGAGAGCCTATGAGGCTCTAAGCCTCTCTCTCTCCTGGCCCTGGGAGAAGTGCATCCTAGCTTCAAATGACCAAGAAAAGAGGAGTTATAGAATGTGAAGGTGAAAGGGGACCTGCCACCTCGTTTTGTAGATGGTGAAACAGGCCTACCCAGTACAGGAAGATCTCACAGCATTTTAGTGACAAAGTTCAGACTCAGGCCAAATGGGAAAAACAAAAACCAGAAAAAATATTCACCGAGGTGTTGCTTGTGCTTTCTCTGGGAGAACTATGGGGTTCCTTTCATTTTTTTTCTTTCTAATTTGTATTTTTTACATATATATATAATGAACATGTGCCAATTTTGTGATAAGAAGAAAATTAATTTTAATAAAATTCTCACAAGGTTCTTAGTAAATGAGATTATGTTTATGAATGTGCTGGGTAAGCTAACTACAGACAGCAGCTTCATGTCACAGGTTTAATTCAAATCGCCGGAATTCATTTCTACAGTTCCCCTTACTCTTCTGGGCACAGACTCACGGAGACGAGAAGCACCAATGCCTTCCGGAGCAGCTTCCAGCTCCCCTTTACCTCTGCTGTCCGGACAGGAATCTTTCCCCTTAAATTGGGGAAGAAGGTGCCCTAATCCGTTTTCGTTTTCGTAGTAAACGACTTCAGGCCAATTGTGCTTTTGTTGCCGGTTTCCTGAGCTTAATTGCAAGCAAAGTTAATTTGAACGAAAATAAATGTTACAGCTCTGGGGCGAATTCTAACGAGCCTTGGGCAATTAGGGAAGAACGCATCTAATTATCCACGGACCAGGGGCGCCTGCCTGCACACGGTGCTGGGGTGCAGGGCCCAGAGTGGGGCAAACGATTTTCCCAGTTTCATAATAGGAATTTTAAAAAATACAGAGAAACGTACCGCCCGTCTCTAAGCCCCCAGATGGGGAACCGGGAAGTCCTGTTCCACGGTTTGGGGGTTCTTGGAGTTGGAATGTTCTCAAGGTCTTAGTCACGCGGGCTGGAGGCTCTGTCCCTGACCCCAGCCTGGTTGAAGCCAGAGCCGCGTTTGCTCGCCTGCGCAATATCGGTTGGCCAGGCCTAGGTGGCGAGAGCTTTAGGTGTCACCGGGCGGCGGGAGGCCGAGAAGGGCTGACGCCGTCTTCAGAGCCTTGGTCCCAACCCTCAGGGGTCTCCTAGTCTCTCTCCGCTCCTCCTGTACACACCCGGTTCCCTCCTTGCCGTGGCCTCTCTCCTGGCACTGACCTCCGCTTTTGGCATAATCTTGCCTGTCGTCCTCCTGGACAAGGAGCGTGAGGGGCGAAGATGCGTGCAATTTCCCACCCTATCTTTCTTTTTGATTTTTTTTTTTTTTTTTTTTTTTTAAAGATTTTATTGGGGAATTGGTGGAGGGGAACAGCGTTGGGGAATCAGGGAAGGGGAACAGACAAGTTGCCGTCTTCTTGTTTCAGTTTTAGTTGCAGAGGATGTTGCTTCACTGTTGGTATCGTCATTGCGCTCTTCCCGGATGAGGCAGATCGGTCTCTGGCCTCTGGATGTCGCTCATCGCTGCTATTGGCAGCTCACGCTTGGCTGTCAGCCGCTCACACTGGCTGCGGGCCACTCACTGTAGCCTATGGCAGCCCACTGCAGCAGGGGCTGCAGCCCACACCATCACAGGGGCTCGCACAGCCCAGCTCTAGGTGGAGCTGTTGTTAGCTGTAGAGGGCAGTGTCACTGGCCCTCATGTGGGATCCGAACCGGGGCCGCTGGCATCCCAAAACCAGCGCTTAACCAATGCGCCACTCGGCCGGCCCCACCCTATCTTTCTTGTTCCTGGGGCTTTATCGAAATACTTCCGAAGGTTTCGGATAAGGCGGTGCTTTTATATTTCAAAGCCTTTCTCCCTTTCTGTGCCCAGAGATTTACAGTTTATAAAGCGGCTTTTCACCTCTTTTGTCTCTTTTAACTTCAGGAGGTCTCTGTGAGGTAGGGGGTCGCACATTCCCGTTCACAAATGGGAACACGAGCAGAGAAGGGACTGGCTTAAGGTTAATGGCACTGTCAAAACACTGGACTTGGTCATTAATAAAACAGAGGAAGTGTACACTCCTGCACGAAGCAGGCACATAGACCAGCCTTCTCAGTCCCAATCCCCTGGCTGGGCTCTTGCCAGTCAAAACCCATGGGTGAAGGGCTCTTAATTTCCGGCCACTGCCAACTAGTCAAAGGCATCTGTGACTTCTGCCTGGAAGAGTCAGACTGTCTAGCTGTGCATGGGGAACCTTTGAATTTCATACCTGCACAGGTCCACTGGGAGACAATACCCAACACCTAGATTTTTCCAAGGTCACAAGTCTGGGACTCGAATCTGAACCCACTGGCAGCAGGGTCAGTACTCCAACTGCCTTCTGCCTCCAGGTGCTCATTTACCACCACCAAAGTCAGGAAGGACCAGCCTCTAGACCTGTACTGTCCAATACAGCCACACACTGCTATGGAGCACTTGACATGTGGCTAGTCCAAATTTAGATGAGCTGTACGTGTAAAATACACTCCAGATTTTGGAGACTTAGTATGAAAATAGTAAAGTATCTCAACAATTTTTATAATGATTATATGCTGAAATGATAGTTCGGATATATATTGGATTAAATACAATGTATTATTAATCTCTTTTATTAATGTGGTTACTAGAAAAATTTAAATAAAATGTAGCTTGTATTACATTTCTGTTGGACAGCTGACTTATTAGCCAAATACCCGCCTGGACTGAATCACATTCATATGTCTCACATGTCTGTGAACTGGACAGCGCAATCCCCCAAATTAAAAATAAAAAATAGCAATGTTTTTCAGTCTTCTTTCTCCCACACCCTCAAACCTTTCCTAGCAAGTTAACTATGCAGAAAGAGCCCGAGTTTCTCGCGCCAGAACACACTCACTCAAAGATTTTTATGAAAACCTGAACACTCAAGTTTATCTGAAAGCTGCACACCAAATCTCTGAAATATTTAATGCTGGGAATTTTCGTTTCAGAATAAAAACTTACAAGATTTCTAAAGAGAAAGATGGGAAAGTGGTTGGAATTTCTGATTTTGCTCAGCTTTCTGCTTGAAACAAAGATACAAAACAAAGTTAAAAATCCAGTTTCTTTCTAAAGCTTACTTCACTGACCACTCCAATTTATTTTTTACTTTCCTTTTTGCATGGGAAGGCTGCTGAGGTATAGAAGAGCCAGCCCGATAAACTGAACACTGTCACCAAGGGGATCCCCAGAGTCTTGTCATCTCTTTGAACTTTTTAGTTTAACTCCCACTGGGTCCAGATCTGCTTGATGGAAAGAGTGGACAATGGACAAATGTATTTCTACCTACCACACTAGAAAACCACACTTAGGACCCAGATGAAACAGCTGCCAAATGATTAGCACATCATGCTCAGAAGATTCAAGAAATTATGATATAATCACTGCCTGGAGCTAATCCAGAGACTTCAGATTAGATGCTTGCCATGAGCTCTGTTCCGATTCCCTGGAATAGGGTTAGGCCTTGGGTGGCCCATGGATTCTGCCAAATATGCCGGGCAGCATCCACAAAGATGGGGCCCTTAAAGATCACAAAGGGAGGAGGGGTTTAATCCTGCAGCCCTCTTGTATAACAGATGGGGAACGTAGGATATGGGTGATAGGACTGGGTCACACTGAGCTGATTCAAGGTCCAGACTCAGAGCTGGGTCTGCATTCTCAGAGGCAGGGAAAACAGCCCCACGTCTAGAAACGCAGAGGGATTTCTCCAATTAAACAAACAAAAAACAACAACAAGAAACTACTTCTTTTGCAAACTTGTCTTCCTCACCTTAAGAAAGAAGGCGCTACTGGAGCCTTTTATTGTAGTAACTCAGTCAAAGGCACAGGAGGCTGAATTGTGTAAGGCCCCAGTTTCATGCAGTACAGTGAAAAGTTAAGTCATGTGATGGCCCACAGTTCGGATCCTAGGCTCTGGTGTAGGCACGAAGCTGTGCCCCCTTTTATCGCCTAGGACCCTCTCAGGTAGCATGTCAGAAAGGCATGTTCTTTGGAGCTTCCTCTCATCGAGGGTCCTTTGTCCTCATCGGTGGGCCCAGCAGCCTCTCCCCATTTCCTCCCATTTACAAAGCGACCCAGGGGTGTACACGGCGAAACCGGAGACGGCGCCTCTCCTGCCCGCTCGGCCCCTTCCATGAAGCTCTCCAGTCCTGTCCTCGGGTCTCAGGGATACTTTGTTCGTGCAAACAGGTGAGGCATCTATGAACTTTCGACCGTAAGCCCGGCTCACATGGCAGACACGAAACGATCCACCCCGCCAGGGTAGGCGGCCGCATGGCGCGCATGGTAGGCGCCTGCGGTGCCCCCTCCGAGCTGCCCACCAGGATTGTAGCAAGGCGCCAAGGCTCCGAACTGGCCTGGCGACGTGCGCCCATAGAAGTCCACCGCCGTCTCGACGCCGCCACTGCTGCCACCCGAGGCGGGCGAGGCGGGCCCCGCCAAGCGGCCCGCAGCCGCGAAGAGGGCACTGCTGGCCCCTTGCGGGTAAGCGCCCTCGGGGCCTGCGTAGGCGGCCGCGTAGACCGAAGGGTTGGCAGGCCGGGCCCCGGCGCAGCCCGCGGGCTGGTAGCCGGTGGCCGTGGCAGAGGCGCCAGCAGAAGCAAACGCGCAGGAGCCCGCGGGCCCCGACGGCGCGGGGCCCAGGTCCGGGGTGAGCGGCCGCTCAGGCAGCAGGCCAAAGACGCGGCACGGGCCTGGCGACGGGGCGGGGTAGTAGACCGGCGGCGGCGCGGCGAGCGACGGCGGAGCGTAGCCTGCATAGACGGCGCCCGGGTAAGGCGGGCGCGCAGCGGGCACCGCGCCCGGGAAGATGGCGGCGGCGGCGGCGGCCGCGGCGGCGGCGGCGGCCGCGGCGTCGTGCATGTAGGCCGGGTACGTGGACAGGTCCGAGCGCTTGAAGCGCTTGCGGCGGCGCAGGAAGCTGCCGCTCTCGAACATGTCCTCGGCGTTGGGGTCGAGCGCCCAGTAGTTGCCCTTGCCCGGCCGGCCGGCTTCCCGTGGGATCTTGAGGAAGCAGTCGTTGAGCGTGAGGTTGTGGCGGATGCTGT
This sequence comes from Aselliscus stoliczkanus, assembly GCA_033961575.1. Lineage (NCBI taxonomy): Eukaryota > Metazoa > Chordata > Mammalia > Chiroptera > Hipposideridae > Aselliscus > Aselliscus stoliczkanus. The sequence continues at coordinate 143,664,991 of CM066728.1, forward strand.
TCTGCCACTTCTTGGGGTTGTCGCGGTAGAAGGGGAAGCGCTCGGTGATGAACTTGTAGATGCCGCCCAGCGTGAGGCGACGCTCGGGCGCGTGCGCGATGGCCATGGCGATGAGCGCGATGTAGCTGTAGGGCGGCTTCCCGCGCTGCAGGGGGCGCTTCCTGCGCCGCCCGCCCGCCCCCCGGCCCGCCGCCTCCGCCGGGACCCCGGCCGCCGCCTCACCTCGCTCCTCCTTCACTGCCGCCAGCGCCTCCGGCGGCGGCGGCGGCGGCGGCGGCCCGCTCTCGGCCGTCATGGTGCAGCCGTCCCGCGTCCCCGCCGCCCGCTGCTGTCGAGGGTGCGGGGCCTGGCGCACAGGGGCGCGGGAGCGGGCGCCGGGCCGCTGTGCGGAGCGCTCCGGGGGTCCTGGCGGGCTGGCGCCGGGACCCCGCTGCCCGGGCGGGAGCGCCCTGCCGACCCGGCGCCCGTGCTTCCCGGGCGGGCTCACGGCAGACGGAGGCCGCGGCGCGTCCCGCCCACCGACGGCTCTGCTCGTGCTCTGCGGCTCGAGGCCAGGTGCCGGCCGGCGGTGGCGCAGGGACCCGGACTAGGTCTCCGTCGTGTGCTGCAGAGCCCTCCGCGCCCTGGTGCCAGGCGGTCAACAGGTCTGGACGAGGTCCTGGGGGGCTGAGGCACCAGCCGCTGGTCCGGGCTGTTCGCGGAGCTGAGTATAACCGTCGAAGTCGTGCGCGCAGAGCAGAGGGTGGGCCCGAAGGCCAGAAGAGGGAGCAGTTATTATGGACGGCGTGGGCACTGTGATGGGGGCCGCCCCCGTTGCAGCCCTGCCGCCCTGGCTGCGGAGGGCAAGGAGGCGAGACGCCGGCCGCTAGGTCGCGGCGCGGGCCAGGCGGGGCGGCCGGCGATCCCCTCTCTGCAGCGTTGGTTTCCACCGCCGAGCCCGCTGGCGAGGCGCTCCCCTGCACATACCCGGACCGGCTCCTCCCTCCGCCCGCTTCTCCTCCTTAAAGGCGCCAGCGAGCTGGGGGCGGTGCCGGTTCCTCGACTGCCCGCCCCCTAGGCCCCGACGCACCTCCCCAGGTAGGAGCAGCTGTGGCAGCGGGCGGGCGCCCCACAACGTCAGAGCGGGGAGGGCGCTTGGAGATCCCCCCCCCGGGCCGGCCTCCTCTGCGCGCCCACGGGGACACTGAGGCCCGGAGAGGCCAAAGACTGTCTCAGGAGACCGTTGGCGCCCGAACTCAGCGCTTCAGGACTTTTCCAGCCTCTGTCGAGGGCTAGGGCCCCGCAAGGCGAAAGGAAAGGCTTGCTTCAGTTTTTGTCCGGAGAAGGTGAGAACTGGCGGAGGGAACGCTTGGTGCTTGTGGGGTGGGGGGACAGGTAAGGGAAAAGCCTTGACAGGTGGCTGCTGCCCAAGGTCTTTCAAGGATGATTTCCAAAGCCCAGTCCAGGCCGGCCTGCCCATTCCTCATCCAGTCCCTCATCTTTCACGAGGACCCCTAGGTCCGATAGGGGAGGCGACTTGCCATAGCCACACAGAGACTTCGCCGCGTAGCGGAGCCTCACACCCGAGTCTGTTCAGACTGCGCTTCCTGGCTATGTGCTGGAGACAGCCACTTGCCCTCTTTGGGTGCGGTTGTTCGACTGTACAGAGGGTGTGCGTCTCTAGAGTCCTTCCGTTGGCGATATGCAAGGAAAGGCCGCCCCCGACTGCAATCGTCGGTTTTTGGATGACTCGGGACCCCTCCCTCTCCGTATGTGTGATGGAGAGGAGCGCACAGCTTAAAGAGGATGAAGGCTAGGTTTCGGCCCTCTCGCGGTCACCTCCTCCTCCTGAGTGGCTCCCACGATCCCGGGGACAGCCGAGCCGCCCCTTCCCGCAGCAGCGAGTGAGGGCTGCGAGAGATGATCGCAGGACGGAGGGTGGGGTGCTCGGGTGGGCGCGTCTCCGGAGGAAGGGGCGGGCAGACGCGACCCGTTTGCTTCGCGGGTGTCCGGTTTCTGAGTTTGTTTCCTACCAGGCCCCGAAGGCGGGACTCAAGCCTCGTTGAGACTGCCTGCGGCGACCACCCGCCGGCCTGGGTTCGCTTTGTGGCCTTTCACTGGGAGACCTTCCGCGTCTCAGGACCTCAGTTTTCTGCTCTGTGAATTGGGGGCGGGAGGGCATGTGCGGATCTCGGAGGCCACTTCTACCTTTAGGATTACAGACCTTGGCCGACTGCTTTTGGAAGCTCCAGCCGGGACACAGCTTTCCGCGGGGCTGCGGGTGCAGGGAGGGACGGAGCAGAAAGAGCCGCGGGAACAGGAGCCGCACGCCCTTGGGGGATTTTAGTTGCGTCCTTCGTGGCGATGAGCTGGGGGCAGACTCAGCTCCGCCAAGCATTGGGCAATTGCCTTTGGAAGAAAGAGGCGAAGAGCCCAGATCCTCGATCCGCCGACCATGGTGTAGAAGCGATTGAACGGTTTGCCTGAAGACCTTCCTCAGCGGATGCGTGCTAGAACCAATGGAGAAGGGCTTTTCACTCGCCCAACAAAATATCCAGTGCCCTTTCAAAGTAACGAAGATGCGAAAATTCAGGTTACATCTGGGAAAAAACAAGTTAAATTTTTTTTGTTTGTTTTAACCAGATTACATAATAGCAACCTTTTAATATTTGATTTTGTGGTTCTTTGTATTTCCAAGATACTGAGTTAAGATTTACAAATTTTAAATTTTGGACCACTTATCCTAACATGATTCCACAGATCAAATTTCATGATTCCACAAATCCTGTAATTCTAAGATTCCATGACCAGAGTATAAATTCTTTGACCATGACTATATTCCTGTTACGTTAAGCTTCTGGTCAAAGTATAAAAGCATATTCCTCATTTTTTAAGATGCTGGGACTAAGATTTTGCGCCTGAAAATATGATACCACTACTGGGAGCTGCAGCTTCTCAAGTTTTTAGATATTTTTGCAGTTCTAAGATACAGAGGATGCCAAAAAAAAATGTATACAAATTTTAAGAAAGGAAAAAACTGTATTAAAATTGTAATAATATATACCAATAACGAAAGATGAATACAAGTCATGCGTATACCTTTTTTTGGTACCTCTGGTGTATTACTTAATTTGAATTTCTGTCTAGAATGTCTGATTGGAATATTTGGGTCCTATAAATAAACAACTCTCTTCTTCTTTAATCCCCAAATTTTAGGACTGGATCCACCACTCTGTAACTCAAATAATCTCATTCTAACAATTCTTATAGGATTCATGACCTGTGACTTTGATTGGTTATGTCTTTGATTCAGTTTCATGACTTTATTATTCTCTACTTTTAAAACCCCAGCGACTACGGTTAGAAACCTCCGTGTCTCAGCGTTTCTGAATCCTCAGTGTTTCTTGTCTGTGGACCCATTCTTTTCGAATTCTGGTTCCTCTTCCTCAATCTTTGTGGCTACGGAGCAGCTGGGCACCTGACCTAGAGTATCTTGAGATCAGAATTCCCAAGGTTCTAAGATTTTCGTGAAAAAAGGATCCTAAAGATTCTAGTACATAAGTGTTTTATTCTAATAATACATTTCAAAATTCTATACTTTGACGATTCTATGAATCCATGATACAAAATTTGAATGAAAGGATTTAATGAGCGAACTGGGACACTTCACCCGGTTTGATCAAAATTATACATAAAGATCCCTTCGGTGCCTAGGCATTTTCTTGCTTTTCTCTGGTCACGTCTTCCCCTTTTCTGTGGCGCCTTGCTCCTTAACATTTGTAGGGGTAACAGATGCAATTGAGAACCATTTGAAAGCTACAGAGTGGGTTCCAGCCCCTTGGAAATCATTCTCCTAGTCCAGCAGGGGTGGGTTAACAATGTGGGCTGGTGCTGGGTGATTTCCATCTGTTTTTCGCCTGCTTTCAGCCCTGAGTGTATCCCCAGCACCCTTTGGGAAAACCTGACCCCACGCAGGCTATTTTATGTGCATTTTGGTCGGGGGGGGGAAGGAAAGAGTGCTGGTGATCTGTAGATGACCCCGGCGGCTTTTTCCCTGTTAACTTCTTTCTTGAGATCTGAAGTGCCCTGGGAGCATTTGTAAATATAAAGGAGGTGATCCAAGGAGTCGTGAAACATTCCTCGCTATCCCAGACACCCCTTCGTGCAGATGCAAAGGTAACCAGCTAGCTAGCTCTTCTCCTTGAGGAAACCTTGGGAATTAAAGCTGGAAGGAAACTAGGCCTAGACTGCCAAAGAACTGGCTTAAAGTCTTGCAAGAGGAGGTTCTGCGCAGAAAGGGAAGCTCAGATCTTGGGCTCCTTACCTCCAAGCTCTGGCTGGCTCTCCTCTTTTCCTGAGTTCTCAGAGTCCAGTTACTGGCTTTAATGGCCTGGCCTGTGTTACTCTCCTTACTGAGTGATGACCGAAACTCCAGGTCCCAGTGCTTGCAATCCAGATCCAAGAATCTTGGTATAGTGGCAACACAGTGACTGTTTGGGTTACTTTGGGACAGTCAGTCAAGATCAGTGGTTGTATGGCCTCAGAGAGCATTGGAGCAATATGCTTCCACAAAGGGCATCCCGGTGTCACACAGCACTGCCAGCGATTGCAGCACCACCCCGGAGGGAGGGCTCTGATTCTAGCTAGCTAGTTCGTTACTGGCCCAGCAGCCTTGATCCATCCTCTGCCCTTCTCAGGCCTCAGTTTACCCATCTGTTAAGTGGGGATCCACAGCCTGCCCTCCCTCTTCCAGGGAGTCCAGAGGTTGGTGTGGGGTGCATGCCGATAAGTGAGCGGTTTCTTGGTCTTTGAAATTGTTTTCAGGGCGAAACTTGAACGTTTTAAAAAGTCAAGCCGCCGGGGGGGAAAATTGAAGTCGTTCCCACACATGGTTGGAGATAAGATACCCACCCTGGAAGAAGCAGTTAAATGTTTTCTGCGGCTTCGGCCTAGCGGGGGAGGGAAGGGTCCAGTTCTGAAGCCCCGCGCGCGGGTATGAACTCTTTCTGCTTCCAGCGTGGCGCGGGGATCCCAGGAGCTGAGTCGGGACAATTTTGAGCGTTTTCTTGCCATTGGCCTACCTAAACACCGTGAACCGAGAATTATCGTCACCATGGAGATCGGACGGAGGAACTGGGGCCCAAAGAGGGGAGCCTTCTGCTCCCCGCCACCAGCCTTCGGGCTCACTTCGAGGAACCACCTAGCCATTTTCTCTGGTCCCAATCCCTTCTCCAGAGCCCTCTCCAAACCCGGCCAGCAGGTCCCCAGAGTGAGGAGCAGGGAGCTCAGGAGCTGGCCGGACCTCCAGAAGCTCCGCGGCGGTGGTGAAAGGGGCAAGTGGGCTCTGAGAGGGCGTGGACTTGTCCCGCGCACCAGCGAGTAGGGGACAGAGCCGGGCTTGAACCGGTGCCTTTGCCTTACCCCCGCCCGCAGGTTAACTTTCTCCTTGGTTCAGCGTGCGTTCCGGAGCTGGGGACCCAGGAGCGTAAGGCATGACCTTCTTCCGCTCAGACAGCCTGGCGAGCAGGCGCGAGAGAACTTGGTGGTGGCGGTGGACGACTGGGAACGTCGTGGCCCCGGGCGGAGATGTCGGAGAGTGTGGGATTCCAGGTCTTTCCAGCCCAGCCGGCAGGCTCAAGTCGGTTAGACTTTGGGACAGTGGCCTCAGTCAAGGGGGAGCCCTCTGAGATAGCCGGGCATTCGGGTTTCTTGGGTTTTCCAAACTCTGCACAAGTTTGGGACTCGGAGAAACCCGGAATTTGCACGGAAGATCGTGGGTATTCATTTCGGGCGATCGAGTTCATGGTTTGCAAGACGCTCTCAAAAGGGCCAATGATTGATTCCGCTTTGTCCCTAAAAGGGGAAATGTACTAAACTTGGGTTCTAGTTCAATCACCAGAGGTAGAGAGTGACTTGTCCCCTCTCCCCAGGCCAAGGTCGGTGTGGAGCCCAGGCCTCTGATTCGGATCCTGACACCTTCTCTGACTGGCCCTGCGGCTATCTGGGCAGCTGGCCCTTAAGTTCAGACCCAGCTCGGCTCCCGGGGTTGGGGTCAGGATGGGGATGGGGTCCATCAGGCAGTTCCCCTGACAACTCCAGCCAGGCTGGCTGGTTGCTCAGCGTCCATGGCTCCAGGAGCTGGAAGACACTTGTATCCTAGAAGCGCAGAAGGGTGGCTGGGCTCTCTTTTGTGCCTTTTAGAGTCTTCATTCTCTATCTCGAGGCCTGAGTGTGTGTGTGTCTCTGGGTCTCACTATCAGTCCTTTCACCTCTGTGTATGAATAAGCCTGCACAGGTCCTCCCTTTCTGAGCATGTCACCCCGGAGTCACTCCCAAAGAGAGCCTGCTGGTGGGAAGGGAGCAGGCTGCACACTCCAGCCAACGCTCGCTTGCCTTCTCGGAGGCTGGTGTGGACAGTGGCAAGGCTGGGACAGACCAAGATCCACCCAAGAGGACACTGGAGGAAGTGGGAGTTGTGATCCCAAGCCTTTCTGCCCAAACACCTCCGGGAACACTAAACTGCTCTGCTGAGCCTGGCCCAGGGAGAGGTGACTGTGCCAGCCTTCTGGACAAGTCTAAGGCTGCAAACAGTCCTCCTTAGCAGGGTGCTCCCACTGTCTGTCTCTGTACAAACTGGGCTATATGGCTGCTCAAAGGCCCTCAGTGTCCCCTCCATCCAAGGCAAGATCAAGTGCACTTTCCTTGGGCTGGCAAGTCAGCACCCTCCCTATGCAATATAGCCTTGTCCCACCTCTCACCCTTAGACTCCCACCCTTAGTAGCTTCAGAGGATCCTCCACCAAGTGTTCTCTAGCTCTCTTGCATAAGTTCATACTTCAGCCTGGGAAATCTGGCACCTTCCCCACCTCAGCACAAATGTCTCCTCTTCTAGGAAGTACTCCCTGATCTGCCTGGGTGGGTCAAACACTCCCTCTGTGAGCAAGCCCCAGCATGTTTGGATTTTGGCACACATTTTGTGATATAATGATTTGGTTATGTGACTGTCTCTGTTCTTCTCTGGGAGCTCCTCAATGGCAGGAAGTGTGGCTTCGTGCAGTTGGGCACTTGAGTCACCAGCACAGGGCTTGGCGCAAGGCACAATGTGGCCCTGCTGAGACCCAGTTACTAAGAGTCACCCAGTCCTGGGTCAGCGTCCTTCTCTGCCTCTTCTTAGCTGTGTGACCTTTGGCCCCTTATCCACTCTGATCCTCAACTTTTCAATCTGTAAAATGGGGATAATACTGTCATAAGAGAGTTGTGAAGGTTTCTAAAATTAACTGAACACACATACAAAACTCTTCTATATGCAGAAACTGTTTTAAGCACTTTACAAACATTAAATACACTAACATATCAGGAGATCTGGGGGCAAGTCTCAGACATGCCACTACCTGGACATTGGGGGTTACATCCAGGAGAACAGGCAGAGAACTGGACCTGGAAGGCATGATGACTGGATATGCCATCTAGGCAGCTGGGCAGCTGCAAAACAGCCCTGAAGCAGGGGTATCCCAGGTGATACACAGGGCATCAGGGAAGGTTCAGACTCAGAACAGCATCTTTTACCTAAGGTACAGAGGCCTCTGGGATGAATCTGGGGCCATCTTAGAAGGACAGTTTGGCCACCTTGCCCTACTTTGCTGGGGTCTGAGGGTCTCACAGGGGCAGCCTCACTCCCTAGTGTCTTGGAAACTTAGGGCCTTGGGTCTGCACGCAGCCCTGATTTCTGCCCCAGCAGATCTGGCTCAACTTTTTGGCAGGAGCATTGGGGAAAACTTCAGCATTGGGCTGGGCCTAGTCAGAGGCATATTCTTCAGTCCTGAAGCCATCTACATGCTACCACCCAATAGGGTGGGACTCCAGCGGCCATAGAGTGGGTTAGGGGAGCTGCGTTTGCTCCCGTGATGCTCCAGGATTGGGGAAGAGACTGCTGCTGGGGTCACTTTAGGGAGTCTCACCCTCGGTGGGTGATGTAAATGGCTCCCCTGTCTTCTCTGAATCCTGGCCTGGCCAAACTGGCTCCAGGTGGTGGGACCAAACACACTGCTGGAACTTGGCTCTGGGTCAATAGAATAACAATCGTGAAGCCTCTACCCATTCACAGCAGCTGGGCAATTAGGTGGTTTCCAATATCTTTGGTATAGGTGATGCTGCTATGAATGTGGTTGTGTAAGGAGCTTTTTATTTGTTTTGAAATATCCTTAAGACAAATTCCTAAGAGTGAGATTTATGGGGCCAGGACCATTTTTATGGTTCTTAATGTAGTGCTATCAAATTGTCTCCAAGGACATCTTGCAAGGCTTCTATCAGTTCTTTTTTCAAAGTTCTAACTTTCTCATAGACCACCTACTATTTCCTATATGTAGCTTGTAGAAATGCCTCTAATTGTCAGGGCATTTTCTTGCCAGAGATGATGGACATTGGCATTACCCAATGTGTGAGTAAAATGGTCCAGCTCCACCTCCTTCTCCAGGTTCACTTTGCAAGCCACCTAGTACCCTTCCCTTGGGAACAAGTTGTTGTCATTTATGGTATTGAAAAAAACCTAAACAGACTAACAGTGATGGAAGATTTCCACCAAGAGAAGAAAAGGGTGTATCCTTCACACCACAGCACGTTCAGAATTTTATCAATGATTTAGAAGAAAACATAGAAGACAAGTTGATTGGGCTTGTGGCTGACCACGCTAAGGTGCTGATTCTGGTAGCTGACAGATGCAAGACATGGAATAATCACCAGGTTGGGAGACTGAGCCAAAACCAACATGAAGCCATTTTAAAAACTGTTATGAAAACATCGTAACATTACAAGTGACAAAACAGAAAGAAAAAAGTTACCCACATGCCAATTACCTATCATTCATCTACTAGGTTTCTCTATGTTCTATTTTTTTTCTCCTTTGTGTTCTTACTCACATATCTGTGTGTTTACATAGGTATAATCATAGTATATGTACAACTCTGTAGTCTTTATACACAGTATATTGTTTTGTGAATATAACTACATGTTGCCCTTTATTTCCCAGTTTTCATCTGTAATTGTGAATGAAAAGGTCTAGTGTTGATTTAACTCTTTCATAATAGCTGGGCAATTAGTTAATTTCCAATATCTTTGACAAAAGTGATGCTGCTATGAATGTGTTTGTATAAAGAGCTTTTTACTTATTTTGAAATATCCTTAAGATAGATTCCTAAGAGTGAGACTTATGGGACCAGGAACATTTTTATGGTTCTTTATTTAGTGCTACCAGATTGTCTCCAAGGATATCTTGGAACTCACCACAATCAAGATAATTAACATACCCATCACCCCTAAAATTTTCCTCATGTCCCTTGTGATTGATTCAACTTCCCCACCCCCACTATCTGTAGGCAATCCCTGATATGTCACTCTAAACTAGTTTGCATTTTATACAATTTTATATAAATAGAATAACACAGTGTATTCTTTTTGTCTGACTGCTTTCACTCAGCACAACTATTCTGATTCTCATCCACGTTGTGATACCATAGTCAATTCCTTTTTCACTAAGTGCTATTCTGTTTGATGGATACCCCACAATTTGTTGATCCATTCACTTGTTGATGGACATTTGGGTTGTTTCCATTTTCGGCTATTACAAACAAGGCCACTATGAATAGTTGTGTACAGATGTTTTCCTTTTTCTTGGGTAAATACCTAGGAGAGGAATGTCTGGGTCACATGGTAGATATATGTTTAAATTTTTAAGAAATCGCCAAACTGTTTTCACAACGTGGCTGCACTTCTTTCATTTCATCTAGCAGTATATGAGAGTTCTGGTTGATCTACCTCCTTACCCACACTTGATATGTTCAGTCTTTTAAATTTTTAGTGAGTGTATAGTGGTATCGCATGATAGCTTTAATTTGTATTTCCCTCATGACTAATAATATAATTATTATCTATTGCTATGTAACAAATTATCCCAAAATTAGTGGCTTAAAACAACAAACATTTATTATCTTACCGTTTCAATGGGTCAGGAATTTGGGTGTGGCTTAGCTGGGTGTGGTTAGCAGAATTGACCCATCTGAGCTTCAAGTTGCTTTAAAGTAGTGCTGGATATAGGAAAATTGGAGAGAAGAAGAAATGAAAGAGCAAAGGGTTGGAAAAGTGGACAGAAGAAATATCAAATTAAGGGATTGGAAAGAATTACTGCTCAGAACAAAGTAGTGGTTCTTAAACCAATTGTCAGGCTCTAGGTCTTTTGCTGGATGGAGGAGTTTGAATTTTCCTGATGATTCTGGCAAACTGAACATTTGTTGATCAATGTACCTATATCAGGCTTTGAATAGGAGCCATTAATCAATTCTCAGAACTGTCCCATTTTACAGTTTTAGACATTGAGATCTGAAAAGCTACGTAAAATTTGGTCAAGTCCATCTAATCTGAGATGGATTTGAATCCCCCTCCATTTCCTGCCAAAACCTGTATTGTAGTGTGTCATCGCAGTGCCCTAGTGTATTCATGTGTTACCATGCATCCAACTCTGCCTTACAGTGTCCTTTTTCTTCAGGGCCCATGAGACCCCTTTAAGTAAGTTCTAGTGGGCAGTAAGAAGCACAGAGCCCCTGATCAGTCGCGTCTCTAGCTGTGGTAGTCTGGGTTCTCTTTGGAGATTGAGCTGCGCTGCAAAACCTCCCCCTTCCCCAAGTCTAACAGGCTTGAGTGGTCTCTGTAAGGTCTACTTCAGTCAGTGAAAGGAAGTAAGTCTTGGCCTGGCTACCTCCGTGAATGATTTCTGTCCCATAATGGAAGAGTCACTGCTGGCCCAGCCCACGATGTCCTCTGTCCAGTCAGCACCCCCTTACAGAATACCTCTTGGATGTGAAACTGCTTCAAGTTTTAACTCCAAGTTGTAAAGGAAAGGAGGCAGCATTTGGAGTCAGGCATTAGTTCTGGATTCATATCACAGTTGCTTTTCTCCCATATATAATCCCCCTCCCCGCCCCCAACTCTTGGCAGGTCACCTCATCCCTGTGACGTCAGTTTTGTTGGTCAGTAAAAGGGATGGTAACATTTGTTCTGTCTCTCCTGATAGGGCTGTGCTGAGGTTTAATTGAGAGAAAGAAGGGAAAGTGCTTTGCAAACTGTAACATTTTATGCACATATGAGCGAGTCTCTGATCCATAGACTGAAGGATCCGACTGTTGAGAATGCTGACTGTGTGCTTCTGATTGAATCACGGTTACAGATATGCCATTCATTTAGATTGTTCCCTATTTCAAATGTGACCATAATATAGCTTCAGCTTTTAATGGGAAGGGGAAGAGTGGGCTGCAGAAAATATGATCTTTCTCCTTAACCCTACAAAATCAGAGCTGACACGGGCCATTAGAGAGTAGCCAATTCACTCCCCTTGTTTTATAAATGGGGTCACTGAGGTCCAAGGGGCCAGTGAGTGGCCTAAGGCCACATAGTAAGTTAGTGGTGAACCCAGAACAAGGTCTTCTGATGGCCAGTTCATTTCATCACAACATGTGATGTGTCTTGTGGCAAACCATTCATTCATTTTTTCATTCATTCAACAGCATTTATTGAGCCCCTACTAAATATTAGGCTCTGTGCTGACTATTTAGGGGTAGACATGTCAGGTGCAGTTCTGCTCTCACGTTGCTCATGACACTGGGCAGAGAGCACTCTTTCAGAGTCCTGAGAGGGGAGTCATCCTTTATCTGGTCTGGCAGCCTCCTTTGGAGTTGAGGGTGGTTTTTGAGAACAGTGCAGATGTGGGGTGATGAAGCTCAGTAAACAGCCAAACATCTCATTCAGTTTTCACAAGCACCTAACTTTGCAGATGGGGACATGGAGGCCCTGAGAAGGGAAGGGATACAACTAGGGTCACATAGCTAGAAAGTTCTGAAGCCACTTTGATGGAAAATATGGTGTGATTCTAGGGCCTTGTGGGCCTTGTCAACTGGTTCCATTTAGGTAGGAAGGGTATAGGTTTGGGTGCTGAGCAGACCTGGGTTTAAATCCTAGCTCTGCTATTTCCCAGTTGTGTGACTTTGGGCAAGTTACTCTTTTGGAGACTGTTCTCATGTGCAAAATAGAGATAACAAGGTTACTTACCTTATAGAGGGCTCTTGTAAAGGTGAAATGAGTACCTGAGGGTGGAGCCTCTATTGGTGCCTGGCATGCAGTGGACCCTCAGTCAGTACATGTCCCTTTGCTGCCCCTACCAGTCCGATGTGGGCAGCTTGATCACCAACAGAGGAGCCAAGTACTCCTGGCTCTCTGCACTTGAGCCCTGTTCTTCCCGCACAAAGGCCTGGAGGGTTTTCCACACTTGAACAACAATAAGGTGAGGTTCCACAGTTGAACAACAATAAGCAAAGGTGAGGTTTGCTGAGTTGGGGTCCTCTCACCCAAAGCGTGCGCGCGCTCTCTCTCTCTCTCTCTCTCTCTCTCTCTCTCTCTCTCTCTCTCTCTCTCTCTCGCTAAGGGTGGGGCCTATTCAAAGCTCCTGAAGGCCCATTTTGGATGCCCAGAGTCACCTGCCATGCCTGACTGCCTGGGATGTCAGTTCTGCCTTGTTCCTGCTGCATTCCGGCTTCGTATGTCAGCACCTCATGAAAATCTTCCAGGCCCCAGCTTTGAATAGCCCCTTGGCTGCCTGGGAGTGAAGAGGCTGGCTGTTTTTTTGCCTGTCAAATCATCTGCTTTGTCTGTCTATGGGCAGGTAAGCCCGGTCCCCTCCTCCCCCCTTACATAATACCGACCCGGCCATCACTGTCAGGGCTGATTCTGCCAGGCTCAGGCTGAACAAACAGCCATTCAGACCCACCAGCAGAGGCTGAGGCCATGCAGTGGCAGGAACTGCTATTCTTCCGGAGCAGTTTGATGACAAGCCCTGAGCAGATGGCGTGCACTCCAGTGGAGAAGGAGCTGAGCTCTGACTTGCCTATCCCAGCCACAGCAAATCCTTTCTTCACTGAATCAAGCCTTCCAGAGGACTCCCGCGTTCACTCCTGCACTTGCTAAGCATGTGGTACAGGGAGCGCGCAAAATGAAATGAGAGGGAGACCCTGATATGTAAAGAGCCCCACACATATACAGAGTACCCGATAACCTGCCAAATTTCTTCTTTTGCTTTAACTGCGAGGAAACTTGGAACAAATTGAGTATTGGAGGCAATAATTAACCCAGCCCAATTGCCCAGTGATGTCCTCTGCTGCTTTTAATTGGTTATCGTCTTCGCCTTTGATCAATCTTCTTTAAATATATTTTTTATTGTGGTACAGTATATATAACACAAAATTTACTACTAGTGACATTTATTACTAGTGCATTCATAATGCTGTGCAACCATTGCCACTATCTAGTTACAGAAGATTTTCTTCACCCCAAAAGGAAACTGCTTACCCATTAAGCAGTTGTTCCCCATTCTTTAACTTTTAAGACCTCACAGATAGATATCCTTGTGTACTGAGGAGAGGGTATGGATTCTAAATGATAATAATAAATAAAAGAATAGACAACTCGCAAATTTCATTGCATTTAGCTAGACATACTCACTCTTTATTTTCTTTAATTTTTCCAGATTAACTTTTGTTTCATTCTCTTCTTTATTGAATCACAGATTGAGTGATGGTTCATTTCTGACCTGACGACGTCATTCCAAATTCCTTCCTTCTCTCTTCCTTTTTCCCTTCCCTCTTCCCTTTTTTTCAGACCTACAGATCTGCCTCTATCTATCTATCTATCTATCTATCTATCTATCTATCTATCTATCTATCTATCTATCTATCTAATCTTCTTACTCTCCATCCATCTATCTGTGCTTCTCTTTGTGAATCTAGATCATTTACTCAAACCTGAACATCAGAATCACCAGGTAAAGTTTTAAAATCTATTGATGCTTGGACACCATCTCAGGCTAGTGGAAATTGAAACTTTTGGTGTGGGAGTTGGGCATTTGTGTATTTTTAAAGTTCTCCCAAGTGATTCTGATGCATAGTGAAAATTAAGACACACTCCAATGAACCCTTCTGATATTTAACCTTCTGCAGAAACTTATCTCAGTTCTGGTCCTCAGTTGGTCTATTTTTTACATAAATGGCCATTTACTACACTTATGCCATATAATCTGCCTTTTAACAATATATACAAACAATTTTCTATGTTTTTAATTATTTTTCAAGAGCACCATTTTAAAGGCTGCCTAGCATTTTATTAACATACATGTTACATTTATTTAATCAGTCTCCTGTTAGGATTTTGATTAAGATTGTATTGAATCTATAAGTGAATTAGGGAAATTTTATGTATATTTGATATATAGAATTAATTAAATTTAAAATTTTGAAATTTTGAACATACACAAAAACAAATAGTATGACGTACCTCCAGGTACCCATTGCCCAGCTCCCACACCCATCAGCCCTGTTTGCTTCTGTCTCATCCATGTCCCCATCTTCCCTTTCTATCATATTACTTTGAAACATCTCCCCCTTCTATCATACTATTTTGAAACAAATGGGTACCCGAGGTACCCATTGCCCAGCTCCCACACCCATCAGTCCTGTTCACTTCTGTCTCATCCATCTCCCCATCTCCCCCTTCTATCATATTATTTTGAAACAAATTCTAGACATCATACAAATTCATCTGTAGGTAGTTCAGCATATATCTCTAAAAGATAACAAAACCCCAATACTATTATTGTACAAAAAAAAATAATAATTTCTTAATATTATCAAGGGCAACTTGATGGCTTGTTGAAAGACGGTTCAGATTTTCAGTTGTCTCATAAATGTATTTGTTTTATTTTTACATTTTGTTTGGGATTTAAAAAAAATTTTTTTTAAAAAGATTTTAGGGCCGGCCAAGTGGCGCATTGGTTAAGAGCTGGTTTGGGGATGCCAGCGGCCCTGGTTCGGATCCCACATGTGGGCCAGTGACACTGCCCTCTATAGCTAACAACAGCTCACCCTGGAGCTGTGCTGTGCAAGCCCCGGCGATGGTGTAGGCTGCAGCCCCTGCTGCAGTGAGTGTCCGGCAGCCAGCGTGAGCAGCCAGCAGCCAGCGTGAGCTGCCAAGAGCTGCGGTGAGCGACATCCAGAGGCCGGCGACCGATCTGTCTCATCCGGGAAGAGCACAATGACCACACCAACATGGGCCAGTGAAGCAACGTCCTCCGCACCTAGATTGAAGAACAAAAGGACAGCAACTTGTCTGTTCCCCTTCCCCATTCAACAGTGCTGTTCCCCTCCCCCAATTCCCCAATAAAAAATAAAAAATATTTGATAGAAGTTGCTATTCAAATCTGGGTTTGTTTCCTTTGTAGAAATATTTTCAACACTTAATGTATTTGCTCATAGGACTACTTGGTTTTATATTTCTTCTTAAGTCATTTTAAAAAATTAATACACTTTATTTTTTGGAGTAGTTTTATGTTCACAGAAAAATGGAGTGGAAAGTCCAGAGAATTCTTACAAACTCCCCACCTCCCCTCTCCCCCACACCCCTGTTGTCCCCAGCCTTCCTCACTATCTACATTCCCCTAGCAAGAGTGGTACATTTGTTACAATTGATGAACTAACACTGACACATCATTATCACCCAACTCCATAGTTGACATTAGGAAGCACTCTTTGTTTTTACATTCTATGGGTGTTGACAAATGTATAAGGACATGTATTCATCATTATAGTATACAGAGTAGTTTCACTACCCTAAAAATCCCGTGTTCCACCTATTCATACTTCCATCCCACAAGCCCCTGGCAACTACCTTTTTTACTGGCACTGATCTTTTTACTATCTCCATAGCTTTGCCTTTTCCAGAATATCAGCAAGTTGGAATCATACAGTCTTTTCAGATCATCTTCCTTCACTTATAATATGAATTTTAGGTTCTTTCATGTTTTTTTTGTGGTGTAATGGATCATTTCCTTTTTGCACTAAATAATATTCTATTTCATGGAGATACCATGGTTTCTTTATCCATTCATCTACTAAAGGGCATCTTGGTTGCTTCCAAGTTTTGGCAATTGAATAAAATTGCTATAAACATTAATGTGCAGTTTTTTATGTGGATGTACATTTTTAACTCATTTGGGCAAATACCATGGGAATGATTGCTGGATTATATGATAAAAGTATGTTTAGTTTTGTAAGAAACTACCAAACTATCTTACAAAGTGGCTGAACCATTTTACATTCCCAGCAGCAATGATTGAGAGTTCCTGTTTCTCTATATCCTTGCTAGTGTTTGGTATTGTCAGTGTTTTGGATTTTCACTATTCTAATAGGTGTGTAGTGGTATGTCATTGTGTTTTTAATGTGCAATTCCCTAATGATATATAATGTCATTGGTCATCTGTATATCTTTTCTGTGAGGTGTCTATTCAGATCTTTTGTCCATTTAAAAAATTGAGTTGTTTTCTTATTGTTGAGTTTTTAAAGTTCTTTGTTTATTTTAGATAACAGTCTGTTGTCAGATATATCTTTAGCAAATATTTTCTCCTAAGCTATGGCTTGTCTTCTCATTCTTTTGACAGAGCAGAAATTTTAATTTTAATGAAGTCTATTCAGTTTATCAGTTTTTTTCTCTCATGGATCATGTCTTTGGAGTTGTATCTAAAAAGTCATTGCCAAACGCAGGGTCATTTTGATTTTCTTTTGTGTTATCTTCTAGAAGTTTTATAACTTTGCATTTTAAATTTTGGTCTAAGATCCATTTTGAGTTAACTTTTGTGAAGGGTGAAAGGTCTGTTTACATTCGTATTCATTCTCTCTCTCTCTCTCTCTCTCTCTCTCTCTCTCTCTCTCTCTCTCTCTCTCTCTCTCTCCATATGGATGTCCACTTGTTTCAGCATTATTTGTTGAAAAGACCATTCTTTCTCCATTGAATTGCCTTATTTCCTTTATCAGTGATCTATTTGTATGGATCTATTGCTATCCCATTGATATGTATGTTTTTTGTTTGTTTGTTGTTTTGTTTTGCCAATACCACATTGTTTTGATTACTGCAGTATTATAGTGAGTCTTAAAGTTGAATAGTGTCAGTCCTCTGACTTTGTTATCCTTCAATATTGTATTGGCAATACTGGTTCTTTTGCCTCTCCATATTAACTTTAGAATCAGCTCATCTTTATTTACAACATAAATTGCTGGGATTTTGACTAATGTTGAGTTGAATCTATAGACTAAGTTGGGAAGAACTGACATGTTAACAATATTGAGTCTTCCTAACCATGAACATAGACTATCTCTCCATTTATTTAGTTCTTTGATTTCTTTTATCAGAGGTTTACAATTGTCCTTATATAGCTCTTATACATATTTTGTTAGAGTTATATCTACATATTTCTTTTTTGGTGCTAATGTAAATGGTATTGTATTTTAGTTTGAAATTTCAATTGTCTATTGCTGGTATATAGGAAAGCAATTGATTTTTGTATATTAACCGTGTATCCTGCTGTAATTGCTTATCAGTTCCAGGAGGGGTTTTTTTTTTTTTTTTTTGCCAATTCTTTGGGATTTTCTACATAGGTGGTCCTGTCATCTGTGAACTAAGATGGTTTTATTTCTTCCTTCCCAGTCTATATACCTTTATTTCTCTTTCTTGTCTTATTGCATTAGCTGGGACTTCCTGTTATTGATTTCTAGTTTAATTATATTATGATCTGAGAGCATATATTATATGATTTATATTCTTTTAAATTTGTTAAGATGTGTTTTATGGCCCAGAATGTAGTTTATCTTGGTAATTGTTCCATATGAGCTTGAGAAGAATATATATTCTGATACTGTTGGGTGACGCATTCTATAAATGCTTAGTTATCTTTATAGCCTTGTGTTCATATTTTCAAGGCTCTTATTTCTTAATACATAATTATACTGATAATTTTAATATCTTAAGTCTGCAGTTATACTGATCAGCCATCTTTTTTTTAATGTGCTACATTTTGACTGAGACATTAATTTTTATTAGAACTTTATCTATGGACATTCCCTGGGCTCTATGTCCTCTCCCTCTTTCTTTCTTTTAATAAGTAGTATTACTCTCCCAAGTTTTTCTGTTCCTTTCCTATGTGAAAGTCAACTGAGTTTTATGTAAAGTTATTGGTTCACAACATTTTTACTTTCAAAACTCTGTTTGTTATGTTATTATCTTTCACACTACTTTTGCAGATAGAAGTTTAAAGCATTAACTTTTTTCTGTCCATGGAGATTTTTCTCTTTTTATTACTTATGGTTCTGTTCTCCAGAATATATTTAAATGGAGCCTCTGTCATTGATTTTGCATAGGAAATGATAAAGCTCTTCAGTTCCCACATAGGCTATTTTTCATCTCTAGAAAGTTCTCTCTTTATAGCCTTTGTTATAGCTTGTTTTCTTTTTTTCTTTTCTTTTTTTTTTTTTTTTTTTTAGCTGAGCCATCCTGCTACCTGTTGGCAGCTCAGCGGATGCTCAGCTTGGGCCGAGCATCAAACTGCTGTTGCTCAGAGCTCAGCTCACACTCTTGAGTGAGCTCTTAACCAACTGAGCTACTCAGCAGGCCCTATAGCTTGTTTTCTTTATTATAATCTCTGAAGGTGGAAGAGGAGCATGGCAAGGTAGGAAGAGCTCTGATCTTGAAGGCTGATGCTGGAAATTTGCAGTTGATTAAACATCTGCTTGAACCCAGAACAAGGGGACAGGGAGTGGGGAAGATTTGTCAAGTCCTTTTTTTCCCCAAACATCTCTCTGGCTTTTCTCATACCTGGTCCTGACCTGCCCTCACCTCTCCCTGACCTTTCACAGAGTGACTCTTCGTGTGCCACCTCTTCAGGGAAGCTGTCCCATTCCTGTAACTGGTGATTGATTTGTTTGTTTTCTGAACTAGACTAGAAGCTCCTTGATGCCAGTAATGGGTGGCCACTGTGTCACCAGCACTTAGGGCAGTGACTGGGCCAAAGCAGGTGCTGAGTAAATACCTACTAAATGGACTGATAATTGAATGAATAAAAATGAATGGATGGCATTTGTTGCTCTCCTTGAAAGAGGATTTGTTTAAACATCAGCAGTCAAATTATTTAAAAACCCATCTCCACAGAGAGCTAGGGAAATGAAACAAGAATGACAGGCAAAATGGCTTCTAAAAATATCAGCGCCTCAGGATCTTATTTTTCGCACCTGGCCTGGCCAGTTTTGTTTATCCAGGATTTACTTATTTCCATGTAAATCATATTCCCTGATATCAGTCTGGCTTTGACTCTATGCCTTCCTGTCTTTTGGTTAAAATATACTATGGTGAGTGAGTTCCTGGATTTCACATTCTGCTGTCATTAAGAGATACTATTTACTAGAGCTTGCCGAGTGCCTATCACCTGATATCTAATTAAATCCTCCCTGGCCACTACTATTTCCCCATTCTGTAGGTCCAGAGAGGTTAACTCATCCATGGTAACCCAGGAAATGAAACCCATGAAGCTGGGATTTGAACCCACATGGGATCCGTTCATACTCCAATTCTTGTCTCCCGAATTTACAAAGTAGTTCCACAGCCATGATCTCAATGGCTCCTTGAAGCCACTCTATAAGGGCAGAGAGCAGGGATCTCTAATCCCACCCTACATGTATAGGTGAGGGAGTTGAAGGCAAATTTAGGATTTTAACCTAGTCCAGCAGACCCCTGGTTCAGCCCTTGCCAATGGTGTGACTGTGGACGATTGTTGTCCCTCTCCAAGCCTCAAGGTCCTTATCTGCAGAATGGGAAGAAGCGTTTTTTCCTCCCCTGACTACAAGTATGTGGTGTCTTTTCCAGCACTACTTTTTCAACTAGGTGCCCTAGAGTTCAACTCAAATCTAACACTGATTGCCAGGAGCTAGTGTCAAGCTCCACAGGTTAAGGGTTCAGTTCCACAGGACTGCCCTCACTCAGATGTCCTTTGCAAATAGTGGGTCCCCAGGTTACCTATACTTTTTCCCGACTTGGCTACAAAGCCAGGGGTTCTCATAATCCCATCCCCCTTAGGTTCAATAATTTGCTAGAAAAATTCACAAAACTCCAGAGATGCTATACTTGATACATAATAAACACATAAAATACATAAATACATAATATGTACATCCGAAAAATATATAATAAATTTACGTTTATATGCAGGCTATAAATGAACAGCCAGATGATACAAGAACGAATGGGATAAGTGTGTTCGAAGTGAGGGGGAGTATTTTGAGGGGGATTAATGGCAATGTGTCCTTTACTGTAATACATTTTTTAATTTAAACATTCACCATGTTGTTTGACCACACCTCGCATATACATATACTTGTGTGTGTGTGTGTACAATTTTCTTTACCCATTCATCCGCCAATAGACAGTTAGGTTGTTTCTGTATCTTGAATAATGCTGCATTGTACATGGGAGTGCAGATATCTCCTTGAGATAACGTTTTTATTTCCTTTGCATATGTACCCAGAAGGGAGTGATGCATCATATGGTATTTATATTTTTTATTTTTTAAGGAACCTCCATCCTGTTTTCTGTAATCAACTGCACCAATTCACATTCCCACCAATAGTATACATGGTGTTCCCTTTTCTCCACACCCTCACCAACACTTGTTATCTTTTGACTTTTTGACAACAGTTATCCTAACAGGTGTGAGGTGATATCTCACTGTGCTTTTGATTTGCATTTCCCTGATGATTAGTGAAGTTGAGCATTTTTTCATATGTCTATTGGCTATTTGTATATCTTCTTTGTAAACCTGTCTATTCTGGTCCTTTGCCCATTTAAAAAATTACGTTATTTGTTTTTTGGTGTTTTTTTTGCCATTGAGTCGTGTGAGTTCCTTATATACTTTATATGAACTCTTCATCAGATACGTGGATTGCAAATATTTTTTCCCTTTTGGTAGGTCGTCTTTTCATTTTGTTGATGGTTTCCTTTGCTTTGCAGAAGCTTATTAGTTTGTTATAATCTCACCTGTTTATTTTTGCTTTTGCTTTAGGAGACAAAATAGATTTTAAGTCAAAAAGGTTGCAAGAGACAAAGGACAATATATATTGATGAAAATTCATTCCATGAATAAGCATTAAATTATGTGACAATTTAAACATATACACACCTGAAAATAGAGTCCCAAAATATATGAAGCAAAAATTGACAGACTTGAAGGGAAGATAGAGAGCTCTATAGTAAAAATTGTATTTGGAGTGTCATTCTCCAACTAGTTCAGGCAATTCAGGGCTGAAGGAGAGTTAATTGCAGAGCAATGAGTCACCCTGTCTTTCAGAGCCAGGATGGGGGGCAAATAAGGGCAAATTCGAAATAGGTAGATGGGATGCAGCATACCACTGAAGCTGAGGGCATGACAGTTAAATTGGTGTCCAATCACCAGTTTAAAAACAAATTGTTATATTCATATCATTGGCAGCAGGCATGGGGATCAGCACCTTGTCCATAGCTGCTTGGGGGTTTACTGGAATTCCTTTGGTGTGTAGCTGCCCTCATTTTGAAGGTCCTTTGGTCATTGTGTGAGATTCTTCAGCCTCTTACTAAACACCTACTATGTGCCAGGCACTCGTAAGGATATGAAATGAATGAGGTAAGGAATAAAATACCGATACATGCTACAACATGGATGAATCTCAAAAGAAAAAAAGGTGTGCTAAGTAAATGAAGCCAGACACAAAGGACAACATATCTATGAGTCCATTTATATGAAATGTCCAGAGAAAGCAAATATGTAGAAACAGAAGGCAGATTAATAGTTGTCTGGGGCTGGGGATGGAGATGGGAAGCAATGGGCATGAAGGATCTTAGTGGGATGATGGAAACGTTCCAAAACTGGACTATGGTGATGGTTGCACAACTCTGTAAATTTGTTATAAATCATTGACTTGTACACTTAAAATAGGTGAACTATGCAGTGTATAAATTATACTTCAATAAAGCTTTAAAAAATCATAATGTCCTTGTATCTTCATGGGCACTGTGGACCTTCCTCAGGGAGATGAACTTCTAGGACACATATTTGACCTTGAGGTGGAGCCAGAATGTGTCAGACATAGTTCTAGGCACTTGAGGAGAAGTAGGGGGAAGGGGAGGGAGATGTGTGGTTGATCCACTTGCACTTTGGGAAACATACTGCATGCACTGAATGTCCTACATTTCCCCCACAAGAAGACGGATGATGCCTAGCCCAGGAGGGGCCCACCAGGATCCTGCCAGTGTCTGCTCCATCCTGAGAGTCGGTCATAGGTGTAAGTATCTGCCCACCCCACCCAGGCTTAGAACACTGATGCCTAGAGCAGGAAAGGGCTATGACCCTGGTTCAAACAGCAGCTGGGTGGATTTAAATCCAGGTCTCCAGCACTCCACACCCTGGCTTCTTCCCAGCAGGTCTCCCTGGGCTCCTGCAGAGCAGGCTCTTGAGGACTAGGCTGAGAGGATCTGGTCTGACTCAGAAGTATGGTCTTTCTCTTCTTAGATGGCGGAAATCTGGACTTGAGGCTGTTCTGACACTGGAGGAAAAAAATCATGTTCCCTCTCTTGGGGACCATGCAAAATGGGGACATGGGATGAGGTGAGCTCTCCTGAGCATTGATCTCTTCTGAATAAAGACTTACTCGAGGGAGTTTGATAGTTGTAACTTGCCCAGGAGCCTGGGACATCCAAGATGTTGGGCGGGCTCCTGGAGGTGAGTCACGGGAAAGGAGAAGATAAGTCTATTATGGAAGGGGGCCACCCACTGGGGCTTTATTAATCCCACATAATAGTGAAGTGATTGCCTCCATTTATCCAGTGCCTAGAATGAACCAGACACTGTGGTAGGTGCTTCCCAGGCTTTATCCCACTTAATCCTCACCATAGCACAGCAAAAGGTAGGTGGTATTATTTGTATTTACAAAAGAGGAAACTGAGGCTTTGAGTGGTGAGGCAACCTAGTTTGTATTCCCTGCCCACATCTGCCTGTTGAAATCTTACTGATGGCTTGAGACCCATCTCTGGTACTCCTGGCTCTCTTTGGAGCCATCTCAGTGCTTCCATGCCACCGTATCTGCCTGTCTCCCATGACACTTTGGCTGTGGACAATAGATTTTTGAGTGTCAGTTGCCTCACGAGTCTGGAGGCTCGTGGAGAGCAGAAAGCTGCCCCTATTGGGCTCTGTCTCTCCAGAGCCTGGCCAGGTCTTCGGATATGTGGTTTGGATTGGCCCCCAATTTACAAATTGGGTCAAAAGCCATAGGCAACAAGAAGAAGAAAGAATACAAGGTCAACCATGGTGAAAGTAAGTCATAATCCTTATACTCACCCTGTGAAGTAGCAATAATGATCTCCATTGAAAAATAATAAGGAAACTATCTCAGATAACTCGAGTAACTTGATCAAGGTCACACTGCCAGCAAGTGGAGGAACTGGATTCAACCCCTGGCCCATCTGATTCCAAAGCCCATGTTGTTTTTATTGTTCCAAGGAAGTTGCCAGTATTTTAGTCTCTTGATTCCTCCTTTTTACAATTTTTGCCATTATCCACAAACCACCTGTGAGTTTGAGGATATTAAGTATTTCTTTAATCAATATTTCTTCTTTAAATGAACTCACTTTAAAAATAAACAAATTTGTTCTAAAAAGAAACTTGAGATGGAAACCCAGTATCATTTGCCGTAATTAAGGTAGTTAACTAGTATAATAACTAAGATCATCGCAGTGCCTCCTTTGGCAGTGTACATCCCATTTGTTTCATACTGTCCCCATGACTCCTTTTAAATCTCTGCTCACCTCCTCTCATTTATTGTCCATTTAGTCACCTGATGCTCAGAGCCCTAGAGAGCAAGTATTGAAAGGGACATTGGAGAGTTTCATCATATCACAGTCTGAGAGAGCTTGTGACATGCCCACAGGCACATGTGAATCCATAGTCATGTGGCCCACGTCCCACAAGGGCTTTTCACTGCTCACGTTTCATTGGCCAGAGCTAGTCACGTGGTGCCACCTTACTGCAAGGGGGCAGGAAGTGTAGACTCCCACGGAAGGAAAGGAGAACCAAATAATGGTGAGCATTAGTAATAGCTCCTACACATCATCCCTCGCACTATTCCTATGGGGGCAGGGAGATACTAAATTGTCTTCCTCTTCCATAAACTAGGGAACTGAAGCCCAGAGCAGTAAGTTGACCAAAGCCACACAGATGAAAAATGGTGGTGTTAGGAACTAAACCTTGGCAATCTGGCTCCAGAGTTCATGTATAAAACCCAATTAGAATGCCTAACATACAGTCATCAATCTATCTGCATTAGTTTTCTATGACTGCTGAAACAAATCACAGACCTGGTGGCTTAAAACAACACAAATTTATTCTCTTATATAGTTGCAGAAGCCAGAAGTCTGAAGTCAGTTTCACTGGTTCCTTCAGGAGGTTCTAGGATAGAACCCATTTCCTTCCCCTTCCTAGCTTTGGAGGCAGCCTACACTCCTTGGCTAATGACCCCTTCCTGGAATTATTCTAACCCCTTTCTTCCATCATCACTTCTCCTTCTCTGTAGTCAAATCTCCCTTTGCTTCCTTCTTATAAGGATACTTGTGTAATTACATTTAGGGCCCACCTGGATAATCCAGGATCATCTCCCCAGATCAAGATCCTTAATTTACTCACATTTGCAAAGACTCTGCACTATAAAGCAACACTCTCAGGTCCCAGCGCTTAGGATGTGGACATCTGGGCCATTATTCAGCCTGCCACACAATCCGTGAAGCTATTATGTGGATGCCAGTTGTCTTTGCTTCACCCTTTCTTGGGGCCCCCAGCACTTACTATGGTGCAGGACAGCAATTTGTCATGGTTTATTTCTTCTGCTGAAATGTAAGCTCCCTGAGGGCAGGGATTGGGGCTGATTCACCTTCCTCTCTACCGAGTTGGCTCCATATAAATAATACATAATTGTGGAAGTGATTACATGGCGTGAGCTGAAAAATTTCCCTTGAGGCATCAGAAACAGCTGTGGCAAACGAGCCAGTGAATGGTGGTGCCCCAACGAACTACTTTTTTTGAGGATGAAGAGGGGGCAGCCAGCTGTCCCCCAGGGCTCACCAATGCTCTTCCCTATGCCATGGCCTCATGTCTTCACTTTGAGGAGGTGAGAGCCGAGGGAAGTTTGTCTTCTCACCAACGCCTTCGAGTCACTGACTCATTCAGCAAATGTTTATTGACTATCTATACACATTAATAACATCTTCAGCTGAGGCAGCCATGGCCTTGGGAGCCTCTTTTTGGTGCCATGTGGAAAGACTTTGGGTCACACGTATACGTGCCAGGGGCAAATTCCCAATTCATGAGGTGGGATAGAAAGAGGCTCAGGATACCTGGGCTCAATTCCTGACTTTGCTGCTCCCTTGGATAAGTCACATCGACTTTTAGAGTGTCTACACAAATCTATGTTAGTGATTTTACCACACTATTAAATTGTAATTATATATGGTTTTTTCTGCACTCTTCTTCCATACCACAAGTACCCTGAAGAGGGACACTGTCTAGGTCATCTTTGTTTTCCCATTCACTATTTTAACACCTGGTGTATCATAAACTCTTATTAGTGTAATAATAGTATAATGATGATGATGTGTGCCAAGCACTGTTTTCTGTACTTCAATGTTGTAACTCACTTCATCCTTGCAACAGTTCTATGAATTATTATTAGCCACGCTCTGCAGATGAGGAATTTGAGGCACAGAGAGGTTAAGTAACTTGCTTTAAGTGGCAGAGCCAGGTTTTATGTTTAGGCTCTTTGTCCACAGTTCATGCTGTACAACATGGTTTGATGAATGAACCAAATGTGAAATGAGGACCTCCAAGTTCTCTTTAGCTCTGATGTGCTGTGAGTCTCAAAAATGTCTCTCAGCAAACTATAAAAAGGGACATCTGCTCTGATATGGCAGTGCAGACCAGGGAAACAGGTCACACTGGTACAGGGCTGGGTCTGCTGAGAGTGGGAGTTTGAATCCCAGCTGTGGCACTTATGGCTATGCCCATGAGAAAGTTATTTAGCCTCCTTGAGTCTCAGTTTTCTCATCGGGCAAAAGCACTTAAAGTCCCCACTTAACATCATTGATAGGTTCTGAGACTTTTAAGTGAAATAATGTATAATGAAACCAATTTTACCATAGCCTAATTGATATAAACAAGAGTGAAGTTTCTAAAATATCTCTTCAATGTTATAACAAAATGATGTTGAACAAAATAACGTTATTTGAGGACCTGCTGTAATACCTACACTGTGGAACTATTGGGAAAACAAAACATATTTTTTAAAAAAAGAGAATATGTTATGGAAAAGTGCTTGCCACAGAGAAAGCTCTTTACAGAAAACGGTGGAGTTTGGAATATAATCATTACAGACGTAAACATTCTTTAGAACAGAGCTAGGTGGGAGATTTAGGTGGGCCAACTTCTCAAGGATTAGTATGAGAGATTCCCCATGATAAGAAGTGAACCCAAGGGTGATCTGCTTTCTGGATGTGTGAACTTTGGAGGGAAATCTAGCAGGTTGCGTGTGTGTGTGTGTGTGTGTGTGTGTGTATGTGTGTGTGTAGGGAATCTTGGGGTCAGTTGCTGGGGATGGGGTGCACACATATTGGAATGAATAGGGACCAGGGAGTGAGGAAACATGTTCAAACTCCAACTCTGCCATTACCTTCCTGTGTGATCTGGCAGGTTTGGCAAGTTGCCGATCATCTTTGGGGTTTTAGTTCCTTGATTCCAAGATGAGGGGGTGGAATTCGAGTATTTCTAAGGTCTCACTGAATACTACTGGTCTAGAAATTCCCAAACCAAGTTCCTCAATGAATAAAAATTCCTCCAGTATCCATTTCTACCAACACAGCAACTGTTTTTTCCTTCCCACTGACATTGCTTCGTATTTGATTTGGGCACTGCTGAGAGGCATTTTGTTCTGGTGTTTAGGCCCTCCCCTGTCAAGTTGGCGAGGCGCTCCAAAAGGTCCAACTATACCAGCCAGGCTGGCTCAGGCCTCTGGATAAAAATATCCAATCAGTCAACAAACATTTATTTTATTTTAAAAAATCACATAGTTAGAGAGAAAATATAGGATTATGGGATAAACAGATTAGCAAAATGAAGAAATTGAAAATCTCCCATAAACCCATCACTTAGAGATGACATTAACACTTTGAAATATGTCCTTCCAGATACTTTTTCTGTATGAATTTTAATTAAAAAATTAGATCCATGCAAGACATAACTAACATTTTACAACCCACTTTTCCTACTTAACATTATATCACAATTTTCCTTTATATTACATACTCTCCTACATTTTTAATGGCTGCATAGTATTCCATTATATGGGTAGAATATTTACTTAACCAATGTCTTCTTATTGGACTTTTTGGTTGTTTGTGTTTTTCACTTTGATGAATATCAGTGTCCTTAAATATTGGAGTACATCTTTAAGCTTTTCTTTTAATTTCTCGAAGGAGGAATTGTTGGGTTGAAGGATATGGACTTAGTAAAAGATTTTGACACATATTTCCTTTTGCTTTCTAGAAAGTTTGTATCAAAACAAACACACCATGAGAAGAGTTCATGTATACCCAGTTTAAGAGCAAATAGGAGTGCCTGTTAGTTAGGGATTGGAGAGGTCAGGGAAAGCTATACAAAGGAAGTGTCTAGGTGGAAATCTATAGGACAAGTAGGAGTCAGCCAAACAAAGAGGGAGTATAAGTGTTCCAGAAAGAGGGAACAGCATGTGAGAAGGCCCGGAGGCATGGCACTCTGAGAACAGAAATAAGTTCCATTTGGTTAAGTTTGCAGGGCTGGCGATTAACATGTGGAGATGGTACGATTTCTGTTTTAGGAAGGTTATTCTGTTTTCAGTGTAGACAATGGATTGGAGGGGGCAAAGACTGGAGACAGGGTGACAAATTAGATGGCTGTTGCAGTTCCCAAAGTGAGCAGTATGGCCACGGCCAAGACTAGGATAGAGACAGTGGGGATGGGAGAGAAAGACCAAGGGACATTAAAGAGGTAGAAAAGACGGGATTTAGTGGTTGTTTGGATAGTAGGAGAATGGGAGAGAAACCTTAAGGATGGCTCTTAGGTTTCTCTCTTGCCTGGGGAGGATGGAGAACCTAGACGTTGTCCTATGGTTTTGAGATAGGAAGATAATGTGTCCAGCTTGGAACATGTTGAATGTGATGTTCCTGTGGGACCCATCCGAATGGGTGTCATCTAAATATTTGGATCCATAGAAGAGAGGTCTGGGCTACACATGGCTGCTGGGACCTGAAGTCCTGGAGAGGATGCAGTCACCCCTCACCAAGGAATGGAGGGATGCCTAAGAGAAAACCCCAAGGGACATAAACTCTAAGGGATACTAAGGGAGGAGCCTGCAAAGAGTGGAGAGGGGTAGCCAGACAGGCAGGACGAAAACCGGGAATATCTGTTGTCATAGAAACCAATGGAAGGAAGTTTTCAAGATGGAAGTTTCTAGAGTCTGTTAGAGGCACATTTTCTCAAGGGTCAGTCACCTCATTTAATCTTGCCAGCAGATTGGTGAGGTGGAGACTTCATCATCCCATTTCAGAAGAGGAAACTGAAGACCAGAGGGGAAAGGCAAATTTCCCAAGGTCACCCAGAAAGTCAGTGGCCGACAGATTTGGAACCTAGGTCTTGACTGCGAGTGTGTGGGCCAGCCTAGCACACAGACCTCAGCGTGAGCTCACAGGGTGGGTGCTAAGAGAATGCCATCACTCATCACATATCTAACATGTGCCTGGCACTGCTGCAGGCCTCACCTGCGTTATTTCTAATCCTCACAACCACCATGAGAGGCAGTGATTTTACTCCTAGCAAACCTGGCAGGTGCCAGGGCCGGGCTGGGAACTCAGGTCTTCCCCATCGTCAGCCAGGATCATGAGGTCACGAGGCGGCTCTTTCCGGCGGAGGGGGCAGCGTCTTCAGCGGGAACACCCGGAGGCAGCCCCTGGGACCCCCACTCGCCCCTCGCCCCCGCGCGCATGCTTGGCCGCTGAGGCGTGAGAGCCGCCGCCCGGGGCCCACACTCCCGCGCGCCTTGCACAACCGGCCCAGATAAGTGCTGCGTCTCTGGGCAATTATCGGTCTTCCGCGGCCGCCTGCGGGGTTGACCGGGCAGAAGGCCAAAGGCCAAAGGACTCGCAGCCACCCACTGAGAGCGGTACCCGCCACTGGGGCCAGCTACCACCTTGGTCTGGGATTGCACCACCACGGGACGCGCGAACCGGAAGGCAGGGAGGCTGCGCGGCGCGATGACGTCACTCGCAGCGGCCCGCCCTGCGTCTTCCGTCCTCGGGCCTGCCCCAATCTCCCTCGCCCCACCCCCACCCCTGCCCGGGCTGCCTGGGGGAGAAACCTGGTACCCATACGTTGCTAAGTAGTCTGCTGAAGGGTATTCTATGCCTCTGTATTTTTCCTTCTTTTCACCTTCATTTCTTCCCTTTATTCCCTTCATCTTTTATCGTTTCTCCTTCATCTCTCCCATTCCTCCTTTCTTCCTTCCATTCCTCCCTCCTCCCTTCCTTTTTCCTTTCTTTCCTCGCTCCCTCCATCCTTCTCTTCCTTCCTCTTTCCTTTTCTCCTTTCCTCCATCTCTTCCTCCTTCCTGCCTCCCACTTCCCTCCTTCCTGCCTCTCCTTTCCCGGCTCCCTCCTTTCTTCTTTTCCTCCCATCCTTTCTCCCTCCCTTCTGTTTCCCTTTTCATTTCTTCACTTTTAAAAATAATTTTAAAACTTCTATGTTTAATTACGGTAAAAAAAACAAACCATAAAATTGACTATCTTAACCATTTTTAAGTGTATAGTTTAGTAGTGTGAAGCATATTCACGTTGTGCAACCCATCTCCAGAACTTTTGCGTCTTGCAAAACTGAAGCTATATCTATTGAATAACTGCTCCTCTACCCCTTCCTCCCAGCCCCTGGTAACCATATTCTGCCATTTCTTTTTCTTCATTTCTTTCATTTGCGTTTTTGCGTCTTTCTTTTCCTTTATCACTCCTTTTCCATCCCCTCCACGTTTTCAGCTTTCTCTCTTTCTCTTCTTAAAAGCCTCATGGCCCCACTGCACCCTTGCCTGTCCTCTACAGCTTCTGCCAGGGGCTGGGCCAAGCGGCCTGTCAGCGAGGCTGTTAAGGGCTGGTGAATCATCATTCCTCCCTGGTGTGTCAGGGCCAGTGGGCGGCCCCTGGAAGCCTCTCCTGGCTTTTCGCTGGTAGGCAAACATGTCCAGCAAGGAACTTATGCCAGGAAGTTAATTAGAGAGAGGCCCTGACTATCGGAGCTTCAGGTTTAGAGTGGGAGTCCCTCTTTCCTCTGGGCCTTCCCCAACCCTGGGGCTCCCCTTCTAGACAGCACAAGACAGCCACGATGATGGTGATGGTGATGGTGATGATAACTTGGACTGACACAAAACTTTACAGTTTACAAAGCATTTCCATAGACATGATCTCATTCTTGTTCTCTCAACAATCCTGGGAGGTAAGCATTATTATTCCCACTTTACAGGTGAGGAAACTGAGCCTCAAAGGTGAAGGGATTTGCCTGTGGCCAAGGAGCTGGTAAGCGACAGAGTTGGCAAGTTGGGGGCCCAATTTGTATCACAAAAGCACACAAAAAGTGGCTAAATCAGAGTTTAAAATATTTTTAAAAATTGATCACTCCCTCTTCTGCACCTTGTTTAGACCTATTGAGTGTAGGCCCCACCTGATGGATTTCTTTAATACCTGGGCAGGGGGAAAGATACTGAATGAGTGAGTGGTGGACGTATTTGATGGTATGCATAGCAAGTGTAAAAGAACTTATTTCTAGGCAGCCAACAGACTTAAAAGTCAAGTATTGGGTTGTCGGAAAAGTCATGATGCATGTTTGCAAAAAATGGCACTAGTTCATTTTTGGAAGTACTAGAGTCATTTGCATCTATGTTATTGCTATGTCATTTGACAGTTCTAGCTTCATTCTAAAAAAAGAATTGAGCATTTTGGTTGAGTTTTGGAGATTTTTCAACAAGTTGAAGATGGAAGACCAAACTGTGCATTTTTGCCATATTTTACTGTTTTATTTCCATAAAGGGAAGAATGCACTTCAAGCTTGTGAAAAGTTGCATAAAGTTTACGGTGACAGTGCTCCACAAGAATGTCAGTGCCAACGATGGTTCACGAAAGTTGGTGCTGGTGATTTTGATCTCAACGATGCTCCTCGGTCAGGGAGGACCACCAAGGTTGATGACAACAAAATAAAGGCATTGATCGAGTCAAACCCACATTAGACAACACGAGAGATTGCAGAAACTTTGAACATCCATCATTCAAGTGTTCATGACCACCTGAAGAAGCTGGGATACGTAAGCAAGCTCGATATTTGAGTTCCACATGAACTCAAAAGTTCATTTGATGGCATGTATAAACATCTGCGATATGCTCATTAAACGTGAGGAAAACGGTCCTTTTTTGAAGCGACTGATAACTGGTGATGAGAAGTGGATTGAATACAACAATGTGGTGTGCAAACAGTCTTGGTTCCCACGTGATGATTTGCCTCAAACGACATTGAAAGCAGACAATCATCAGAGGAAGGTTATGCTCTCAGTGTAGTGAGATTTAAAAGGTGTCGTGTTTTTCGAGCTCTTATCAAGGAACCAAACAATTAATTTGAATGTGTACTGTTGGCAGTTGGACAGTTTGAACGAATCCATCATCCAGAAATGTCCAGAGCATGTTAAATGTAAAGGAGTTGTGTTCCATCGCAACAATGCGAGACCACACACGTTTGATCACCCATCAAAAATTATTGGAGCTTGGGATGTGTTGCCACACCCACCATACTCACCTGATCTTGTGCCGTCAGACTTCCACTTGTTTCGCTCACATCAAAACTCCTTGCGTGGTATAATGTTCAATTCAGATGAGGCTGTAAATCAGCACCTTGTTCAGTGTTTCACATAGACAGGTCCTTCTATGAATGAGGAATTATGATGCTCACTGAAAGATGGCAAAACGTTATCGAACAAAATGGGCAATATATCATTGATTGATCTTTGTTCTTTATATAAATAAGTGACCTTTGAAAAACATAGACAAAATACGTCATGACTTTTCTGACAACCCAATAGAACTGCCACCCAGTTGTCCCTGGGTTATCCTGAACTTTGGCTTTCTGTTCAGGGAATGTATTGAAAGAATGGGACTTCTGAATGTGCATGGAGTTAGAATTCTTCCACCTTTTCTGGGTGGAACATGTGGCTCACAGTTCACATTCTTGGAGTACATTCAGTTTCAAATCCTTTGTCATATGTTGGTGTGGAAATAATTTTTAGTTTCACGGGTAATTATGGTAGATTGTTAATGTTCACCAATATCCACTTCTGTAGTTCTGAGTACATGGAGGCATACACTCCCCTGCCCTCTTGAAGTAAAGCACGGTCACAAGGCTATTTTTGGCCAATAAATATGATTTCAAGTGGTGTTGGCACTTGGGGGCTGGAGCATTGAATTGCAGGTGCTTGAATCCTTAGTTCTGTCTTCTCCAGTTGCACTGACCAGGAAGGCCACATTCCAAGATGCTGGAACATTATTGGCCTGGATCTCAGGGAGACCGCCATGAAAATAACCCCTTGTCAGCTGTTATGGATGTGTAGAGTGAATGAGAAATAAACCTTGGTGGTATTAATCCACTCAGAGCTGGGTTGTTTGTTACTGTAGCTTAATCTAGCCTATTCTGACCAATACAGTCATTGATGGAACAATCAGTATAACACATTGAGTGCCTAGTCAATTTTTAAAACATAACTTTCCCCTTTTGGAGCAAGATTTAAATTTTTTAAAGACAAAAATTATAACTGCACAATCTAGTAGAAAATATAAGCTTGAATTATATTTTCTTCCTAAACATCTCTTATCACATATACTTTAAAAATGTTTTTAAGAGCTTCATTGAGATACAATTAAAATACAGTAAACTCCACATATTTATGTTGTAGGATTTTAAAGTTTCGGCATATGTATATACCTGTGAAGCCTCTACTCCAATCGTGATAGTGAATATATCTCTTACCCACAAAAGTTTCCCTGTGTCCTTTTGAAATGTCTCCTTCCTGTTCCTCCCCACTTACCCCACCCCATCACCTAGTCATCAGGCAACCACTGATCTGCTTTTGTCACTATAGCTTAATTTGCATTTCCTAAAAATTTATATAAATGGAATCATACAGTCTTTTTTGTCTTTTTTGTCTGGCTTCTTATCGTTCAGTATAATTTGTCTGGCATTTTATCATTAAGTATAATTCTTTTGAGATTCTTCCATATTGTTGCATGTGTCAAGAACTCATTCTTTTTATACTGCTGAGTAGTATTCCATTATATGACATACCACAATTTGTTTATCCATTCCTCTGTGGGTGGACTTTGGTTTTTCCAGTTTTAGCTATTATATTAAAATTGTTGCGAATATTTGTGTACAAGTTTTTGCATGGACATGCGCTTTCATTTTTCTCAGAATACCCAGGAAAGGAGTGGCTGGGTCATATGGTAGTTGGTGTATGGTAAACTTTTTAGAAACCACTAACCTGTTTTTTGAAGTGATTGTAACATATATTCCCATCAGTGATATATGATGGAGAATTCTAGTTCCTCCACATCCTTGCCAACACTTGGTATGGTTAGTCCTTTAGTCTTTTAAATTTTAATCATTTTAATAGTTATCTGGTATATCTCATTGTGGTTCTTTAAATTGTAGTAAAATACACAAAACACAAAATTCACCATTGTAGCCATTTTAAAATGTGCAATTGAGTGGCATTTAATATACTCCCAATGATTGTGATTGTGAACCATCACCCCTATGGTTGCAGAATAGTTTCATCATCCCAAAAGGAAACTCCATATTCATTGAGAAGTCACTTCCCATTCCCCCTCCCCGATCCCCTGGCAACCACTAATCTGTTTTCTGTCTTTATAGATTTGCCTATTCTGGATATTTCATCATAGAATATGGAATATGAAATAAATTGAATCATATAGCATGTAGTCCTTTATGACTGGCTTCTTTTTTTTTTTTTTGAGGGCAGTGTCACTGGCCCTCATATGTGGAACTGAACCCGGGCCGCTGGTTTCCCAAGCCAGTGCTTAACCACTGCTCCACTCTGCCGGCCCTATGACTGGCTTCTTTTACTTTGCATGTTTTTGAGGTTCATCACGGTATAACATGAATCAGTATTTCATTCCTTTTTGTGTCTGAATAATATTCCCTTGTATGGATATACCATATTTTGTTTATCCATTCATCAGTTCATGGACATTTGGGTTATTTCTACCTTTTGGTTATTATGAATAGTGCTGGTATAAACATTCATAGGTAAGCTTTTTTAAAAAATTATTTTATTGTGGTAAGAACACTTGATATATCTACCTTCTTAACAAATTTTTAAGTGTACAATATATTATTGTTAGCTATAGGTACTGTGTATAGGTTTTAGTTGGAACACCTGTTTTCAGTTATTTTGGGTATGTACTTAGGAGTAGAATTACTGGATCATATAGTAATCTCATGTTCAATTTTTTTGAGAAACCACCAAACTTTTCTACAGTGGCGGCATCATTTTACATTCCCACTAGTAAGGCAAGAGGGTTCCAATTTCTCCGTATCCTTGCCAACACTTATTATTTTCCCATGTTTTAGATAGTGGCCATCCTAATGGGTGTGAAGTGTTATCTTATTGTGTTGCCTTTGTTTTTGAAAGATAATTGCACTGTGTGTAGATTTCTAGGTTGTCAGTTTTTTTCTTTTGTATGTAAAAGATTTTGCTCTACTGCCTTCTACCTGTCATTGCTTTCAACAATAAATCTGTCATCTATATCTTTTTTTACACTATGTATAAAGTGTCTCTCAGTCTGCTTTCAAAATCTTTATCATTTGTTTGGAGCAATTTGATTATGACGTGCCTTGGTGAAATTTTCTTTATGTTTCTTCTGTTTGGGATTCATTGGGCTTCTTGGATCTGTGCATTTATAGATTTCAACATAATTGGAAACTTTTTGACCATTATTTTAAAAACATTTATTTATTTATTTTATAATTTATTTATTTAGTTTTAATTAGTTTCAGGTGTACAACACAGTGCAATAGTTATACATTTTACCCCTCAAAGTGACAACTCCCCACCCCCAATTCACCACCCCACTCCCGCCCCCATATCATATGTATCTATTACTCTTCCTCTGACTCTCTTCCACAGTATAATCCACATCCCGTGACTATCTATATATATTCAATTACAGTAGGTATACAACCTCCGCTTTAGTTATACAGTGCAGTGATCAAACCTCTACTCCATCCATGAAATGGTCTCCCTAACAAGACCTATGACCATCTGACATTCCACAAAATATTTACAACATTATTAATTATATTCCCCAAACTGTTTTTCATATCCCAGTGGCAATATTGTAGTTGCCTATTTTTGCTGTCTAATCCCTTCCCCTTCTCCCTCATCCCCATCCCCCTCCCAATTAGCAACCCTGATTTTTCCTCTATATCTATGAGACAGTTTCTGTTTACTTTGCTCATTCATACAGTTTTTCAGATTCCACATATGAGTGAGATCATATGGTATTTGTCTTTCTCTGACTGACTTATTTCACTTAACATAATAGTCTCTAGGTCCTTCCATATCATTGCAAATGGTACGATTTCATTCTTCTTTATAGCGGAGTAATACTCCATTGTATAAATATACCACAGTTTCTTAATCCAGTCATCTACTGATGGGCATTTTGGTTGTTTCCAAGTCTTAGCTATTGTAAATTGTGCTGCTATAAACATAGGGGTGCATAACTTTTTTTGAATAAGTGTCTTGGTGTTTTCAGGATAAATACCTAGGAGTGGAATTGCTGGGTCAAACAGTAGCTCTATTTCCAGTTCTTTGAGATACCTCCATACTGACTTCCATAGTGGCTGCACCAATCTGCAATCCCACCAACAGTGCAGCAGGGTCCCCTTTTCCCCACAGCCCCGCCAGCACTTGTTTGTTGATTTATTGATGATAGCCATTCTGACTGGAGTGAGGTGGTATCTCATTGTGGTTTTTATTTGCATTTCCCTAATGACCAGTGAGGTTGACCTTTTTTTCATATGCCTGTTGGCCATCTGTATGTCCTCTTTAGAGAAATGTCTCTTCATATCTTCTGCCCATTTTTTAATTGGGTTGTTTGTTTTTTTGGTGTTGAGTTTCATGAGTGTTTTATAAATTTTGGATATTAACCCCTTATCAGATATATCGTTGGCAAATATATTCTCCCATTCAGTAGGCTTCCTTTTTATTTTATTAATGGTTTCCTTTGTTGTGAAAAAACTTTTAAGTCTGATATAATCACATATGTTCATTTTTTCTTTTACTTCCCTTGCCCGTAGGGATGTATCAGTAAAAATATTGTTCCGGGTAATGTCTGCAAATGTACTCCCTATATTTTCTTGTAGGATTTTTATGGTTTCAGGTCTTACATTTAAGTCTTTAATCCATTTTGAATTTGTTCTTGTATATGGCATAAAGAGGTGGCCCAGTTTCATTTTTTTGCATGTGTCAGTCCAATTTTCCCAGCACCATTAAAAACAGATTTATTGAGATATAATTTATATACCATACAGTGTACAATTAAATATACAGAGGGTGCCAAGAAAAATGTATACACATTTTAAGAAAGGAAAAAATTGTATTAAAATTACGCTGATGGTAACCACTTTGAGCACCTCTTGTAACTGCAGAAGTCAAACGTGACTTGTATTCATCTTTTGTTATCGGTATATATTGAGTATTACAATTTTAATAGTTTTTTCCTTTCTTAAAATGTGTATGATTTTTTGGCTCCCTCTGTATATTGTTATATATGTGGATGATGCACACTATCACCACAATCAATTTAAGAACATTTTCACTATCCCAAAGGGAAGCCCTGCTCTTCTTAGCCATCACCTTCCAACCATCCCCCCACTAATCTACTTCCTGTTTCTATAGCTTTGCTTTCCCTGGACATTTCATATAAATGGAATCATACAATATGTGATCCTTGGCCATTATTTCTTTAAATATTTTTTTCTGTCCCCTACTTCCTTTCCTACAGGTTGTCCTATTTGTTTTAAAATTATTTTTTTTATTTTTCTTTTGAGGGCAGTGTCACTGGCCCTCATATGTGGGACCCGAACCGGGGCCACTGGCATCCCAAGCCAGCTCTTAACCACCGCACCGCTCGGCTGGCCCTAAAATTATTTTGAAAACTGTATTTTAGTATAATTGGTTTGCTTTGTGATCCTTTATATTTTATTTTATGCATATAAAATCTTTTATATTTTGTCTTAAATACATTATTCTAAGATGTCCATAGGCTTTGCTAGACTGCTAGAGGGGTCCTTGGCACAAAAATGTTGAATAGAATATCTGCATTCTAGATAGTGTTATAGATGAGTGTTTTTCAAACTGGTTTTTCAAAGCAAGCTATTCCTGAGGATATTAATAGTTTCTGCAGTAGAACTATTCTTTGCTCAAATAAACTTAAGAAACACTGAGTGAAGCAGCATTTGACAACTTTTTCTGTTGGATTTCTCAGAGTCGTTTATTTGCTAAATGTATATCTGAGAGGAGATACGATGTGCATATCCCTACATTTTCCAAATCCAGTGTAGCACGTAGTTCACACTATTCTCAATTTGTTATTTCAAAAACCCTCTAAAATATGCAGTTCAATGAATTCCACAAACGAAATGCTTCGAAACATCCCCTTAATAGGGGCCAAAAATTTTTTTATGTTATATTTCTGTTTCTCAAACTATGAATAATAATCTAATGGACCTATTTAAAAGGACAAAAATATCATGGACTCACCTACGATAGACTTAAGTATATTTTAGTTTAATGTAATTTGAGTATGTACCGATATAAAACTAGGTATAGCCTCCTTATAAATAATTTAAAAATTGCTCATTCAATATAATACTACAAAACCCATCAAAATCCAAACTAACGCATTCAATGTGATGGATTTCTTCACTTGCTGACACTAAAAGGCTATTTGCAATGTCACTGTGGGGTTGACCTGTTAAGGGGAAGGTTCTTTTGATTCCGTCATGCCTGTACTATTTGTGTGTGGGATGTCTCCGTTCTCCCACGACCTTTCTCTCTTCAAACTTCTGAAAGCTTTTGCTTCTTATAGGGCTGTGATATTTCATCTTCAGTTAGCACTTTGAGATTAGGTCGCCTTTTTTCTCATTAACAGTTATAAATGAAGTACTATTGCTTGGTCCCAATTCCATCATAAAAGTGTAGACGTGGGCACTGTGATGGTTAATTTTATGTGTCAACTTGACTGTGCCATGGGGTGCCCAGATATTTGGTTAAACATTACTCTGATGTTTCTGTGGAGGTATTTTTGGATGAGATTTGCATTTAAATCTTTGGACTGACTAAAGCAGATTGCTCTTCCTAATGTAGATGGGCCTCATCCAGTCAGTTGAAGTCTTTCATAGAATATAAAGGTCAACACTTCCATGAGTAAGAGAGGATTCTTCCTGCCTGATTGCCTTCCAACTCTTAGAGAGTACTATTTTCACTCCATATCGTCAAGACTTCCAATACAGGGACCCTCCCACTTTTTCACTCTGTCATTATCCTCACATTCTTACTTCCTTTCTTACCAAGCTTATTTCTGTTGTTTATCATTTTGACTACTCTTTTCAAACACTTTTAATTTCTGTATTCCACTCTTCTTCCTTCATATTTGCTCTCAACTTAAGCCTGCAGATCTGCCTACTACATACCTGAAGTTAAGCAGATGAACCTCATGGCAGAAAACACCTACCCAGACCAATTGGTTCTTGCTTTAAATTTATTACCACAAATCTCAAATGAACACTCAATTCTGTTCAGCAGCCCCACCACCCTTCTCTAGGTGTTCACTTCCCACTCCCCAACACAATTATTTTACATCTACCTCCTCCCTCCCCACTCACTGGGAGGGCCTCTCAGGAGGGGCCATCCACTCCATGCCCCTCCCGTACCCCCATCTGATGACCTAACTCCTATTTCATTGATCAAATAGAAGCAGTTAGACAGGAACAGCCTTATCTTCCTACCACACCTCCTGTTTCTTCCCAATTTGTCTACCTATTTCCTGCTTGCCTTCATATGGCTACTGATGAAAGGTCCTTGCTTTTCCCCTTTTTGCTTGTGAGCTGGATCCTCTGGCCTCTTGTCTTCTCAGTTCCTCCATCTATGCTATAATTGTCCCATTTCTTTCTCTCCACTCATATAATTTCCAACAAAACCATACCTATTCCACTGTCTCCACTTTTTGCAGAGCCTGTCCTTTACCCCATGTTGTCCTACTTCCCTACTTTCTTTCACAGTAGCCCTTTCCACAGAGTTGTCATTTGCCTCTACTTCCTCACCTCCTATCCTGTGTTCTGTCCTCTGCACCTGGGCTTCTCTTTCCTTCGTCCACTGAGACTAGTTTTGACGAGGTCACCAATGATCTCAGTGGTCACTTGTCTGCCCTCACTTGATCTCTCAGCACCATTTTTTTAAAGATTTTTTTTTTTTTAGGGCAATGTCACTGGCCCTCTTATGTGGGACCGAACTGGGGTTGCCAGCTTCCCAAGCCAGCGCTTAACCACCGCGCCACTCGGCCGGCCCAAGTTTTTGTTTTTTTTTTAAATTGGGGAATTGGTTGAGGGGAACAGCATTGGGGAATTGGGGAAGGGGAACAGACAAATTGCTGTCCTTTTGTTCTTCAGTCTAGTTGTGGAGGACGTTGCTTCACTGGCCCATGTTGATATCATCCTTGCGCTCTTCCTGGGTGAGGCAGATCGGTCGCTGGCCTCTGGACTGCCGCTCACTGTGGCTATTGGCAGCTCATTCCAGCTGCCCACCGCTCACTGTAGCCTATGGCAGCCCACCGCAGCAGGGGCTGCAGCTACTCTGTCCGCCGGGACTCGCTCATCTCCAGGTGGAGCTGTTGTTCACCATCTTAACTGTAGAGGGCAGTGTCACTGGCCCTCTTATGTGGGATCTGAACCAGGGCTGCTGGCGTCCCAAGCCAGCTCTTAACCAACATGCCACTCGGCCGGTCCCTCTCAGCACCATTTGACCACCCCTTCTTGAACTGCTTTCTTCACTTGGCTTCTGGAATATCACATACTTTTGGCTGCCCCTTTGTTATGTACTTAGCTTGTGGCTTCATTTGCTGCTTTACTTCCAAGTGTCAGAATGCTCTAGGCTTTGACCATAGATCCCCTTCTCTAGCTACATCTTCTCTGCTGGTGATCTCAGATCCAAAGCTTTGAATACACTCTATGCAGCAGGGTATCCCAAAACTCTCTCTCCAGTTCTGTCTACCTCATGGAAATTGACTCACAAATGTCCAACCTCATATTGAGTATCTCCACTTGAATGTCTAATAGGTTTCTCAGACTTGACTTGTCCCACATCAAATTCTTGGTTCTTCCCACCCGTAAATTTTTTCTTCCCTCAGCCTTCCCTCTTTCAATAAATAGTGCTCATTCACACAGATTACCAGGCTTAAAACCTTGGATATTCCTTTGATTTCTTGATTTTGTCAGCCCTTATGCCCCAGTCCTGTTGAATATCCCTCTAGAACTAATCAAGAACCTGAAACTTCTCTTTTCCATCACTGTTGCTACCTTAGTCCTGATCAGCATCAACCCTCTTAACTGGTCTCCCTGCCTCTGTCCTGTTCTACTTTCTATTTTCCACTCTGCAGCTAGAGTGATTATTTAAAAGTATCCATCAGATCATGCCAATTATTCTGCTTAAAACCCTTAATTGTTTTTTCAAACATCGAGAAGAAAGTCTAAACTCCTTTCCCTGGTTTACAAAGCTGTATGTGATCTAGCCCCTGTGTACTTCTCCAGTGTTTCTTCCTCATCAGTTACACCAGCCACTTTCCTTCCCTTGAGCACAAATTATGTCCTGCGTTAAGGCTTTTGCATTAGCTGTTCCCTTTTCCTGGAACTCTCTTTCTCCAGGTCATTCCACAGCGTTCTCTGACACCCAATCAAAAGGGGTCATACAGATAATCTGAGTCACATCATCCTGCTTTAATTATCTGCATAGCATTTTTCTCCAATATTTTTTTATTTGCTACACGCCCTGCTAGGATGAAAGCCCTATGAGAGCAGGAAGCTTGCTTGTCTTATTCACTGCTGTACTCCTAGCACCTAGGCCAGAATCTGGTAAATAGTAGACATTTAATAAATATTTCTAAATGAACAAAAGAATAAATGAATAAACATGCTAATATAAAACAATTATGTGCTCCATCATCAGTATGACAACTTGAAAGACTTTTATTGTGGTCTAGTGAGGCTTGTTGTCTAACGAACCTTTTTTACATGTTCTTATAATTCTTTAAAATTTCTCATAATTTGTGTTACTTCCTCATCGCATGTCTGTCTCTGTCAGACATGACTAATTGATCAGCATACTTTTTCCCGATGAGCCTGGTCAAGTTTCCACAATCCTTTGTACCTTTAGGCAGTCATCATTAATCCATCAGAGCTGGCAGAGAGGATAAAATCCATTTGTTTTTCCAGCTGGGCTGTGGTCTAACTTGCTTTATGGTAGAGTTGCATTTGTAGCTTGGCTCTGGGAGGTTGGGCAGAGTTGGCCAAGATAAGGAGATGATGGTGAATTTAGATCTATTTGTTCTGTTCCCTGATCTCGAGTACTGACGTCGGTTCTTTGGCAGGACCCCTGAGCTGGTGGCTGGGCTGTGTCAGGAGGAAACTTTCAGTATTGCTGATTAATTGGAATGGTCTATAGTGAGTCATGGTGTGAGTGTGCAGTCTGGTGGAGAAGCCTAGAAGTGGGAAGGGCTCTGCGTAGGCCCTGAAAAGCATGATTCCTGACCTCAAGGAGAAGCCTTTAGAGGTAGCATTTTTAGAACCAAAAAAAGAAGTCAATGTTGAACAGGAAACCTGATACCCTTGTGCACACAGACTGTCTGGGAAGATCTACTCCTCTACTGGTGCAACTTTGGGGCTGAAGATGGAGAGTATGGATTTGGATATGTTGAGATGGAGGAGTTTGTCGGGTGTATGCTAGTTGAAAGCCTAGAGAAAGTTCTGGACTGGGGTTAGAAATTTCGAGGTCATGACCATCCACCCACTAGTGGAAGCTGTGGTGGATGAGATCATTCAGTAGGTGTGGCCACAAGGAGCCATGATCCTTGATGACAACTTGGAGCTCTGAGCTTCCTGAGACCCTGACATGTATCTTTATGGCCAAAATTAAGTAACTGATTAATGCTATCAGTGGGAACCAACAATCATTGATGTGACCCCAAATGGGTGAATTAAGAAGTGGATGAATGAACTAATGACTACCATATAGCAACAAGTTTAGGGTGTTCAGTCTGAGCTAGGCTCTTCATGCCATTTGTCAATCCTTTTACTCATCTTTCCACTTCTTTGAACAACTATTCATACTGCATTTTTTGTTTCCCACACCCCTCTCTGTTTGTTCCACTTCATGGAGCAAATGAGACCATCAAAGTGACCTTTCCTGTCTTCCCACTTTCCTATCCTCAGATCCAACATCACTTTTTTTATGTTCTTTTCAGAGCATCCCTCATTATTTTCAAGGCAAGTCTGTCCATTTGCCTCATCATCATCCCCTCTAGCTCTCCCCAGGACCTTGTTCCGACAATTATCTTCTTTCTTTCCTGCATCTGCCTTTCAACTGGTTTTTCAGTCTTATCCAGATCCCTTCAGAGTGGTCTGTCCTCACCATCCCTGCTTCCTTACTGCCTGTTCACTCGACTCACTGCACCCTGCCCCTTGCCCTCACCTTAGGGTTTCTTAAGGACACCAACAACCCCTGATAGCCAAACCCATTGAAAGCTTTCAGTCCTTATCTGACTTGAACTCTTTGATGCTTTTGAGAGTTGAGGAGTCTTTCCTTTTGGTCCCACTCCTTAGGTACAGCACTGAATTTTCTTGATTCTACTGTGTCTCCTTGTGGGTGCCTCCTCTTCTGTCCCTTCCTTACATGTTAGTGTTCTTCAGGATCTAATGAGCTTAGCTCTTGTCATGCCACAGACTTTCTTTGGGCAATCTCATCCACTGCTGTGATTTTTAGCTACTGGCTATGTGCTGAGGAGGTATGGCAAGCACACCCAGTGGCTTTAAATTGAATTAAGGGAGCAGTTCTGAACTCCACGCTTAAGAGGTGATCTGGATTCAAGACAACCCTGGTTAATGTTCCATCCCCATTGCTTTCTGGATTAGATCCTATTGCAGCTCTTTGTTGTCTTGTGTCTCCATATCCATTAAAGAGATCCACCTAGTGATGCTGTCATCCCTTTCAGCCTTGGGATGCCTTCCCCTTTGATCCCTAGTTGATATAGTAATTTAGGCAGGGATTCTGTCCTGTTCAACTCCATATCCCAGCACTTGTCACATCCCCTGCTCAATACAGATTTGTTGTTTGAATGGATGGATTTCCCCAGTAACCCTGTGAGCACTGTTTTCATTTAAAACATAACATTGAGGCTTAGAGAAGAGAAGAAGTAACGTGGAAGGTTAGAGGCAGAGCCAGGGCAGAAGCTCTTTCCACCATACCAGTTGTCTAGACAAAATAATCCTGGCTCTTCCAAGCACTGTAAGCAGAGGGCAGCCAGGGGCACAGAAACACACACAGAGTGAGACTCCCAGGGGACTTTCTTACCAAGCTTCCCTTGGCTTGGAAGACAAGCTCCAATTTCCAGGGCACTATGGAAAGGATGGATTTGGGGGCTGAAAGATTTATTGTTGGGGCTTTCCAAATCTGGGAGGGTGCTGTGCAAGGTCCTGTGAGAGGGTGTGGGCAGGTATGTGAGAAGAGCTTCCCACCCAGCTGGGGCCCTCTTTCCGAGGCCAACCCCAGTCCTTTCTTGCTGCCTACACAGTAAAGGCCACACTCCTCAGCCTGACCTTAAGGCCTTTTGTCACCTGGCCCCATTGACTTCTCCTCCTTCAAACAACCATCTGATCTACCTGCTATTACTCAGACACAGCCCAACTTTTCTTTGCCTCTAGACTTTGCCTCATGCTGTCTCCTCACCCCAGGGAACCCTTTCCCCAGTGCTTTGCCCCTCAGATTGTCTCAGTCCTCCAAAGGTCAGGTCTAGTATCACCTCCCAAGAAGTTGGGGGCACCCTTCCTGTCCCCCATGCTCCCATAGACCATCTCTGGCCCTTCTTGTGGCCTTGTTGACCATGCTTTTCTGTGTA
Organism: Aselliscus stoliczkanus; assembly: GCA_033961575.1. Lineage (NCBI taxonomy): Eukaryota > Metazoa > Chordata > Mammalia > Chiroptera > Hipposideridae > Aselliscus > Aselliscus stoliczkanus. The sequence continues at coordinate 143,709,252 of CM066728.1, forward strand.
TACAGTCCTGGGGAAAGCCGCCTTTGGCTTACTCCACTCCTGCCAATGCTCAGCACATCTTACTGATGGAGGGTGCTCTGTACATTTGTGTAGAATGATGAGAAGAGGAGGGGTGGAGAGCCCACTTTCCACATGCTCCAGGTCACTGAGCAATGGCCAGCTCATGGTGACCCTGAACTTGATGGAAGGTAACCACTTAAGCTGCTCTCTAATTCTTCATCCAGCACGAGGGCCAAGGGCTCAAAGACCAAGAAGGGAGCCCAGCTTTACTCTGAATGGAAGAGATTTTAAGGCTTTTACCTTCCAGGTCCTGGGAGGAGACAAGATGCCATGTTCTGGAAGATCCCTCACCTCCCATCACTCCATGGCCCAGACCATGTAACTCGCCTCCAACAGTACCTCTGACAACACCTCTGAATGGAGGAGCAGAGGAGTGGGAGGTCAGTTAATGGTGGAGAAATTTTAAGAGTAATTTTTAAAAATTAATTAATTAATTAATTATTCTTTGAGGGCCATTTCACTGGCCCTCATATGTGGGACCCGAACCAGGGCCGCTGGCGTCCCAAGCCAGTGCTTAACCGCCACACCATTCGGCCGGCCCTTAAGAGTAATTTTGAGTATGCAGAGTTTTTGCTTTCCCTGATGAGTTTAGCCTCCAGTTTCCATGTCTCCACCTTAGCACCAGCACCTGGTGTAGGGCTTGGCAAGAAACACTTGTTGTATAAATGAATGTCTCCTCAAACATTAGAATTAGGAGGACTTTTAAAAATTGTTAGATCCAATCCAGTTTTTGGAGAAATAAATAATAGTAATCACTATTTAATGAGAGCTGACTCTATGCTAGGACCTGTGCTGAGTATTTTACATACATTATCTAATTTTATCCTTTTAATAACAATGTGAGCTGGAAGTTATCATACCTACTATTTTTTTTTTTAATTGGAGAACAGTGTGTTTTTCCAGGACCCATCAGCTCCAAGTCAAGCAGTTGCTTCAATCTAGTTGTGGAGGGCGCAGCTCAGTGGCCCATGTGGGGATCGAACCAGCAACCCTCTATGCTATGAGCCCGCGCTCCAACCACCTGAGCCAACCGGCCAACCCTCATACCTACTATTTTTTAGATTATAAAAAAAAATTCTGTGTACAAAAAGCTAGCATTGTTTCTTTTATCAAGTAGGTATCTTGGATAATCTGTTGAAGGAAGAACACTTAGTCTACCTTGATGAAGCCTATATCCTTTGAGCACTGATGGAAACTGGTGGCCCATATTGAGGCCATATTTCCAGATCAGATGGTATCAGTTTGGGTAGATGCAGAAAGAGTGCAAACTCTGGCTGAATTTTTTGCGGATAGCTCCAGTAGAGCTGTTAGCAACCCATCTTGTTTTCAGGGGTGCAACAAGGCAAATGGTCCCATAGCTGGCGGCTTGCACAACTTGCTGTGTCCTGATCTCACTGTTCTGACCAGGTGCTATACTGCTTCTCCTTGCATCTGGAGGAAATAGAGACCTACAGAAAGGCAGAAACTTGACCGGGTCCCTCAGCCCCTCAGGCAGGACAGCCACTTTATCCAGAGGCGCCTTCATTCCTGGGCCTTCCAAGACGCCTGGCTGCAGGGACACCATGAAGAGGTGCAAAGAATTTCAAGTGCATTCTAAGAACCACCTCCATTCTTTTGCTGTGTAGGGAAGGAGCACGCACTCAAAGACCCAGCCAGGAAGAAAGATTTGATCTCCTGGGCAGGATCCACTTCCCATGGCGACGCCTTCTTCAGTCGAAGCTCTGGTATGAAGTAAGACTTGTTTAAAGCAGTTAAAAGCAGCAATCCCCATTGTGTCGAGTGGTGACAGTATAATCCTCCCTAATAATTTTGTTCCCTCTCCAAACTCCTCTCCATTATGCATCCTTAAAATGTAACTTCAGATGCCTCTTTAGGGGTTTGGTGGGAGGGGAGTTAAAGATGGTCTTTCTGGCACTCAGATCATTCAGAGAGGCACCACTGGGAAGCGCCTCTCCCCCTTTGTTTTGGCTTCAGCAATTTGTTATTAATTTTTTTAAGTGAAAATTTAAATTATATATACAAAGTAAAGATATTTGTATATTCAATTTCCATCATCTAGCTTTAATAATATCAACATATGGCTAGTCTTGCTTCATTTACACCCTATCCACTCCTATTCCCTTACCACCAGATTATTTTGAAGGAAATCCCAGGTGTATCTGGGATCTATGTACCTTTTATCTCTAAATGATAAAGGCCCTTTAAGATAATTATCTATAATATCCTACCACACCTAAAAATTTAAAATGATTTCACAATATCATCAAATAGCCAGTCAGTGTTCATATAATCAGAACCCAGAGATAGTCTATACATTGAATTATTTATAGGTTGCTATATCTCCTAAGTCTCTTTTTAGTCAATAAGTTCCCCTTCTTCCTTTATTAAAATTTATATTTGGAAGAAACTTGCTGGTTTGTCCTTTAGAGTGCTCCATGTTTTGAATTTTGCTGATTACATCCCCAGGGTATCATTTAACACGTTCCTGTGGCCCCTGGGATGAAATACAGAAGTGCTCTCAGGTTCAGGTTTGATTTTGGGGCAGGAGTTTCAGAGTTGGTGCTGTGTACTTCTTGTTGCCTCCCATCAGGAGGCACATAATGCCTGGTTTTCTTTCTTCTTGGCTTATTAGGGAGCTACTGATCAGAGGGTTGAGGTGTTTTCAGCCTGGAATTTATTCTCAAGCATCTTCCAAAGATGATATGCAGGTTATGTATTGCTACATATTGATTATCCCCAAGCTTATTGGCTTAAAGCAACAACCATTTTATTATGTCTCACAATTTTGCAGGTCAGAAGTTTGGGTCAAGATCAGCTGAGCGATTCTTTTGCTCCAGGTGGCACTGGCTGAGGTCACTTGGTATTCAGCTCGTAGATGAGCTGGTCTGGAGGATCCGAGACACTTTGTTCATATATGTGATGCTTCAGTGGGAATGGCTGGAAGGCTGAGCTTTGCTGGGACTGTTGACCAGAGTGCTGCACGTGGCTTTTCCAAGGACTCAGTCACAGGGCTTCTTACACGGTAGCCCAGGACTCTCCGAGAGGGTCCCACGAGACTCAGGTGGAAGCTGGGTAGCTTCTTCTGACCTAGCTTCAGAAGGCATGCAGTGTCACTCCTGCCATATGATTTGGTTACAAGTGAGTCTCAGGACCAGTCCAGGCCCAAGGAAAGGGTACTACATAAGCATGTGAATACCGGGAGGCACAGTTTGTTGGGAGCCTCTTACGGTTCCATGGAGCATGGAGTCAAAGGCTCTCCTAGCCTCTTTGAACGCATTTGACTCCTTCTCCTCAAGGGGTCTGATCATCCTCTGAATTCTGGCGTGGAGGAGACACAGCCATCCTCTAGGTGTCCACAGTCTCCAAGGCTGGGAGTATATGGACAGCCCCATTGGGAGCAGAGTGAATAATATGTTACCAAGCTCCTGCAATGTTAGAGCGCCTATTGCCACCTCCTGCGAACCCATTGCCACATGGTATCCTGTGGGCTCTGGCTTAAGCAGAACACCTTCTTTGGGTACATCTTGGAGAACTTAGCCTTGGTTTGCTTGAACACTCGAAGTTCTGTTTGGTGAGGTATAGGGTGGAAGAGTGGGAGTTCTCTTGGAGCTGGAGAGGTTAGCAAGGGATTGAGAGATATGGACTTTGTCTTGTTGATGATAGGATAGGATTTAAGAAATCCTTCTTCAATCACTAGAATGTCAGTTGCACGTGGGTAGATCATTGAATAGTGTCTTGCATATAGTAGGCATTCAGGAAATATTTGTTGAATGAATGATTGGTTGGTGTTATTGAAATCTTTGCCTTATCTTCCATGTTGTTGGGGATTTCCCTATACCATCTATTTCTTTTGATTATATACATTTTACAATAAGGATTCAGGTAAAATTTATATGCCAAGTTCAAAGCAGATTTTATTCATGTATGTAGCCCTTCTTAAGTTAATCAGTAATTATTTATTTATTTATTTATTTATTTATTTATTTATTTATTTATTTATTTATTTTTTTAGCTGAGCCCTCCTGCTACCTGTTGGCAGCTCAACGGCAACTCAGCTTGGGCTGGCATCGAACTGCCATTGCTCAGAGCTCAGCTCACACTCTTGAGCGAGCTCTTAACCAACTGAGCCACTCAGCCGGCCCTATAATTTATTTTTTAAAAGAAAAACCAATGTGTAAGTGGTTTTTGTGGGTCTACATGTTTCCCCCACAGGATTGAATATTATGAAATAATTGAGAAATATAAAGAAGGAGTATGTGGTTCATTTTGAAAATATGAATAGTGCTAAAGTATTTTATTTCCTGCCATTTTCATTATCATTAAAAGTTGGGAAAGGGCCAGATGAGTGGTGCATTGGTTAAGAGCTGGTTTGGGACACCAGCAGGCCCGGTTCGGATCCCACATATGAGGGCCAGTGACACTGCCCTCTACAGCTAACAACACCTCCACCTGGAGCTGGGCTGTGCAAACCCCAGTGATGGTGTGGGCTGCAGCCCCTGCTGCAGTGGGCTGCCATAGGCTACAGTGAGTGGCCGGCAGCCAGCGTGAGCTGCCAATAGCCGCGGTGAGCGGCCATCCAGAGGCGGGAGACCGAACTGCCTCATCCGGGAGGAGAGCAATGACGATATCAACATGGGCCAGTGAAGCAACGTCCTCCACAACTAGAATGAAGAACAAAAAGACAGCAACTTGCCTGTTCCCCTTCCCTGATTCCCCAACGCTGTTCCCCTCCCCCAATTCCCCAATAAAATCTTTAAAAAAAAAGTTGGGAAAGATCAGAAAACTATGAGGGAATATGAAAAATTTTAGGTATTTCTAGACTATATTGTATCCCGAATCAGCAATCTAAAAGCCAGTATTTTTAAGTGTCATCATTGTTGGGGTGATAAATAATACTTAACAACCAACCACACATTATCAGATGTTAGGGATGGGAGATCCTTTTGACTTCTGATTTCATTATACAGATGAGAAACAGGTCCAGAAAGAGAAAGGGACTTATCCAAGGTCACACAGCCAGTTAGAGGCAGAAATTGCATTCAGATGTGTGACTCTTAGTCCAACACCCTCTCTATTATTCTCTGTTATGCTGTGGTAGCTATTGTTTGTGTCTCTCTAGAACCCCACCCCCTACTTCAGGAAACACAGCGCAGCCCTCTGGCCACAAGGGTGGTATGTGGTGCAGGCTAGGCCAATTGTTGTATAGTACTTCACTTTCTCTGACCTTAGCCATTGTTTTAAGGGATGGGCATGTGACCAACAAGAATCCTTCCCTGGGATTTGTGATAGTGGATCTGGGAAAGGAAAGGAACTTTTCCTCTCTGCTTGTGAAGCTGTGAAGATAAGGGCTCAGAGCTAGGGTGGTTAATTCTGTGTCACATGGAAAGAATAACAGAAGGAAGCCAGAGAGAAGGGAGAGTTAGTTCAGAGGGGAGTCCAATTACTTAATCTAGTTGCCAAAGTGTAGCCATCTTTTTTTTTTCAAGCTCTTACTCTTTTTTTTTAAAGCAATGATAATATCCTTCCAATAATCACTCTGTTCTTTCTTCTTCTCCTTCTCCTTCTCCTTCTCCTTCTCCTTCTCCTTCTCCTTCTCCTTCTCCTTCTCCTTCTCCTTCTCCTTCTTCTCCTGTGCTTAAGCAAATTAGAATTGGGTTCCTGTCACTTGTAGCTAAAGAGTCTCAACAGCAGTGGTATTGACATTTTGGACTAGATAATTCTGTGTTGGAAGGGATTGTTCTGTGCACTGTAGGATGTTTAGCAGCAGCCCTGGCCTCTACCCCACTAGATGCCAGTAGCACCCCACCTCAGTTGTGACAACCAAAAATGTCTCCAGACATTGCCAAATGTCCCCTAGGGGTGGGAGCAAAATTTCCCTGGTTGAGAACCACTGGTATCATCTAATACTTATGGTGACTCTTGCTTAAAAAACAAAAAATGGATAGGGAAAACTGAAATTCAATGAGATGTGGGACTTTTTTCAAAATGACGAAGACAGGACTACCAAATCAAGCAAAAAGGATCCAGGAAGTGATACTACAAAGAGATGTTGGTACATGCAGATGTTGGCTCTCATAGCTGTTGGAACAATAACAAACTCCACAAAATGATTTGGGATTTTACCCATGACACAGGCGGTAACGCTCTACCTACGGGTTCTCACGCATCTCACGAGATGATGAGAGAAAGCAATACCAATTAGTTTTCTTTCTGTTGTTTGGTCTTTCTGGTGAATGACTTGGAGGTTTGGGTTCACTGAACTTTGACTGGGTGTCTCCAGAAAGCTCACTCCATGCTGTTCTGAGGCAGGTGTCCAGGAAGCCAAAACTTGCTACAATTAAAATAATAATAAGATGCATTGCACCATGATGTCTACCTGAGATCGGTAAAATACCATGAAGAATCAGCTTCATTTTTGTGAGAACTATGTTTGAGGAAGTGCTCTTCAGAGTAGACATGCCGAGGAAAAGAAGACTAGCTCAAGAATTAAGAGGGCTAGATGCGAGCCTGACTCTGCCACCAATGCTGTGTGACATTGTGCAAGTGTCTGCCTCTCTCTGGACCTGTTTCCTTCTCTACATAATGAGGGGTTGGATCACAAATGTTGAGGTGCTTTCTAGCACTAACCTTCAATGATTCTTATAGGCAGATATTATGTCATATCTAGCATAGTTTCCCTGTCCCCAGCCCAGGACGTGGTGCAGCACCAGAAACTAAATAGGTACTAAGGAAATGCTTACTAAATGCACAGATAAAAGAATTACTTAGGAGATAAATGACAATAGCATCCTAGCTTCCACAGAGGCATGGCATTAAAAAGGATCTTAGAGTTGGAAAGGGATCGCTAAGTTTACTTAGCCCATGGGCCGGCCGAGTGGCGTGGTGGTTGAGCGCTGGCTTGGGAGGCCAGCGACCCCGGTTCGGGTCCCACATATGAGGGCCAGTGACACTGCCCTCAAAAAAATTAAAAGAAAAAAAAATAACAACTACTTAGCCCAACTTCCCAACCAAAGCTGGAATCCTCTACCATATTCCTGACAGATGGGCATATAGTTTCTGTTCAAATACTTCTGTAAGGGCAGCCAGTTCCACTTCTAAATAGATTAGATATTAGAAAGTTCTTCCTTATCTGGAACCTAAATTAGTCTCCTTATAGTGATCCCTTGCTTCTAGTTTTATTTTTTTAAAGTGATTTTCATTTCCAATCCAAACATATATGCACATAACTCGAAAAGTCACAGAAACTGAGAGCCTTATTTATAATGAAAAATACCTTTCCTTCTCATCCTTTCTGGAGGAAGAATCCCAGGGCTTCTTCCTCCAGACTTCTTAGCTGTTTCTTCTGCTATTTATGTCTACATTTCTAATTGATATGCTTATACTGTTATTCCTAGATTTATCAATCGTCATTCTCTATCGATTTCCTATTTTTATAGAAGAGGGTTTACCCTCTTTAACTAACCTTCTCCAACTGCCCTCCCTTCATCCTCTCATTATACTATCACAATGTTTGGTTCAATCAATATTCAGTCTTTTCCTTAGAATGGCTTTGTAAATGTTGTTTAATGCTAGGCCAAGTAAAAAACTGTGTTTCTCTTCTTGTACTTCGTTTTATTTTTCCTGTAGTTAATACTTGCTTTGATCAGTTCCTGTGTATTTTTCTCTAATTATTTGCAAATCTTTCAACTAAACTGTAAAACACCTATCAACACATGATTTTTAAAAAAACTTCTACTTTTATCAAAGTTTGTACATATACTAAAGAGTCAAATAACTGTAAGATTTGACAGTGATAATCCCTTGAATTTGTGCCACAATATATATTTCAGAAAGCACGTTCACCTAACCTTGAACAACGGATGTGGCTGGAAGTTAGTTATTATGTGTTGGTAACAGGTTAGGAAATGGAAGCCAAGAGAGGGAAGATGACTTGCCTAAGGTCACACAGCAAGCACTGGAAGGTCAGAACCTTTAACGTAGCCCAGCATTCTACACTTGCATCTGGAAACATTACTTTGAGTCCAGACTGGTCAATGGCAGAGTGTGCTCTAATGATAAGGGGCTCCTGGGATGTGACTCATTGTTAATAGACTGGAATAAATTGTTCTCTGCAAAGCAGGGCTCAGCAACTGGCAGGACTGAGCTGTGTTGGCAGCTATCCGAAGCCTTGATGTGAAAGGCGAGAATGTCTCCACACCCTATAATCCCACAAATAGGGTCTCTATTTTTTAAGATCCCTAAACAGTATTACACAAACCCTCCAGGGGCTTAAACTTGACACACAGACAGGTAAGCAGGGGCAGGTATGTAATCTCCTCACACGTCCTGTTGCCACCTCCCTCCCTGGTGGAGAATAGTATCACCTTAATCCCTATGAGGCAGATCTCTTCTTGCTCCTGTTCAGAACCAGGAGGGAAGGAGTGAGAAATGGCCCCAGGCCTGAAGTCAGATCATTCTCATTTTGCAGAAGTAAGCTCTACAGTCTACAAGCAGAACAATCTCTGCACAGTTAGGACTGTGGATTCGGCCTCTCTGACACAGGCTGAGGGGGCTGACTGAAGCTGACGCCTAAGTCTTGCGGAGGTAGGAGGACGTTGTTTTTACCGGAAACAAGGTGGGGAGGATTTGTCTTCCTGCACCCTTAGGGCAGCACTGCTGGGGAGGAGGGATGCCATGCTCTCCCATGCGGCCTCCAGATATCCTGACCCTCTCCCCAGCTCTTTTCAAGGCCCAAGTTCTCATAATTTGTAACCACATGCAAACCTTTGGAACAGCACCAGGAGCTACTCAGCAGTGCCCCTGGGAATCGACAGAACACCCTGGATCAGGTGTGTGGGGCCTGGGGTGGGGCCAGCAGCCTGGCCCAGAAAGGGAAACAGGGAAGCGACAGAGGCCCCTAGCCCACTTCCTTGACCCTGGAGCCCATTGTTTCATTTGGGTTAAGGAAAGCTGCTGGCAGAGACCACAGAGCCCTGGAGTTAGAAGAAATCTTTGTGACATCTCATTTGCGAGAGAACAACGCGAGGCTTAGAGAGGTTGAGGGCCCTGTGTTGGGCCACCCGGTATTTCGATGCCAGAGCTGCTAATAGCAGTAGCAGTAGTTGGGTGCTTACTGTATGCCAAGCACAGAGCAAAATGCTCTGCATCCATGAACTCATTTAATCACCCTGATAACGCTAGGAGGGGGGTACTGTTATTTCTTCCATTTTTGAGATAAGCAAACTGAGGCTCAGAGTGGGGAAGTACTTTGCCAAAGCCATGGGCCTTGAAAGAGGCAGAAGCAAGACTTGAACCGAGGCCCCTCTGCTGCCAAAGCCTGTGCTTGTGCACTCCAGTGAGATAGCAGGTAGGATCTTACTTTGGATAGAAATCGGCGTATTGCATTTCGGCATATTCCAGTGGTCATGCCTCTTGACAGTAAGGAAGGATTTGGGAGGCCATGGTAGAGTGGGGTGTCAGGAGGCCTTGGGTCCTAGCCTCCTATCTGACTGGCCATGTGACTTGGGACAACTATCTTCCATCCCCTCTTTGCCCTTCATTGTCTTCATCTTGGGGGCAATGTGATGAAATTGCGTTCTATGCCACACGCAGGGATGGTCATATGTAGTGGGCATGTTTCCATTCAGCCCTTGGTGGCAGAAGGCCACCAGAGGAGATTCCGAGCAGTGGCACAAGGCCTGACCTCCCAAGAGGCTGGGCTGCTTGAGCCCCACCAGTCAGGCCAACACAAAGCTTCGGCTTTTGTTTGACTTCACTTCTTGTACCTTGTTTAGTCTGCAGAGCAGTGAGTTTATCCTGCTGCTTTTGTCACAGGCCATTAGTACACATGTAATCCCTGGGGGCTTACTGCTGGCTGCTTTCTCTAGGAATTCAGGGAGGGCCACAGAGGAAGCCCAGCTTTTAGGAACCAACCCCTCCAGCCCCTTTGCAACAGCCTCAGCCAAGAACCCCTGGCATTGTGTGCTCTTGGTCTGCGATTCTGGCTGCGTCACCTTGTGCCAGTCTCTCCCCTTCACTGGGCCATCTGTGCAAGGAGAGGTCTGGCTCAGGTGCCCTTGAAGGGACTTCAACTCCATGAAGATCAGCAATACCTGGTTTCTCCCTGGAGGCCTCCCTCATCTGTCTACTGCCCCCTCCCCCAATTCTAGAGCAATTTGTAGTGTCTCTGGGTTTTCACTGATCCCATCCCTGCCCTGAGCCTCGGGCCAATCCCTCTCTCATTCCACCTCTTGTTTGTAAATTGAGGATAATAATACCTGATAACTCACTCTGCTGCTACGAGGATTAACTAATTAGTAGTGGTTATTAAGGGATGGAGGAACATTGTGTACTATTCCCATTTAGGACAATTTTCCTTCTCTGAGTTCCTGCTACTGTCCGCACAATCTCAGAGAGTTAGTCAGAAAACCCTGAGAGCCCTGACTTCCAGAACCCCCTCTATATAGATGGAAAAACTGAGGCCAGCTAAGGGAAGCCGTAGCCTAATATCGTGCAGCCATTTTGCAGCAGAGAGGGGATCAGACCTCAGGGCTCTCTGTCAAGTGCTCCTCTACTATACCATTTACACAGTAGCCATGGTCCAGGTCTGTGGCAGTAGTCCCTGTATTGGGATGGAAGATGCACCCAAAGCCTTATAGCTTGGTGTCAGGGAACAAAATTTTGCTTCAGGCAGACCTGGGTGCCAGTCCTGGCACCCTGGCTTGCTAACTGAACGAGTGACCTTGGACATGTCTCCTTTACTCGCTGCTTAATCGTCAGTTTCTTCATCTGCAGTTGGGGAAGTTGACACCTTCCTCAAAGGTCACTGAGGATTGGCCCAGAGAAGGTATTCGGAACTAGTAGGTATCATGTTATTATGATGTTGTTTTTACTGACTGCCATGATGGCCAAAGCTCACTACGAGAGATGCTCAGCGATGCTCAGGAGCAAACCCTCACCAGGTACTCCTGCAGGCTGCACCCTGGCTGGGGGCACCTCACTTCATCCTCACCCCGAGTTAGCAAGGGAGGTGTTATTATCCCATTTGACAGAGTGGCACATGGAGGCTCCGAGAGGAACATAACTTGCCCAAAGCCATGTTTGCTTTGGGAGTGAGGTGACCTCATTTTTAGTGTCTTCTCTTGAGTAGAGGCTATAAGCTAACATGTCGGTATTGCAGAGGGCATTTTCGTGGCTGTGTCACATGATTTCTGAGGTCTCAGGACAGGAAAGTTACAAGAAGGTTGATTTTTGATTCAGCATAAGAAGAGCTTTCTAGCAGAACTGTCTAAGGATGGATGACACTGCTTCAGGGAACAGTTGAGAGGTTCATGTCACAGGGAGCCCTTAAGCAGAAGTTGGATAAACACTTGATGGGAATATCATTGAGGGGATCAGTGCATCAGAGAGTAGGTTGGAGGGCCCCTAGTGAGAGGTGACATGGCACTGGAGGAAAAGAAGAGGCTAGAGTCTATCTAAGGTCTGATCCAGGATCCAACACTTGCCAGCTGGGTGACCTTGGGTAAGTGTCTTCACCTCTCTGAGCTTTAGTTTCCTCACCCGTAAAATAAAAATTTTAATCTCTATCCTGCTTACCTTCCAGAACCATAGTGAAGGGTCACATATACACAGACTATAAAAAGGCTTTGTGAGCTCTGAAACCACTGTGAGTTATTCTTCTGACTCTGTGGAGGGACTGGGAGAGGGGGTTGGAGAAAGATGGTGGAGGAAGGAGAGAGAGGAGAAAGGAGAATGTCTCTGGCTTTGTGCTAGCTGCTGGATTGGAGAAGAAAGGAGGTTGTGGAAGACGATTTTTCCCCTCTTAGAGCTGCAGAAATACTTCGAGTCCCTAGAACAGCGCTGTCCATGGGAACTTTCTGCCA